>OX451738.1:1015779467-1017134467 GCA_948472305.1 Vicia faba | reverse complement strand
ATTGCCTTTGTGTAGTCAAAACCCTAAAAATGACCATTTTGCCCTTTTGGTGATCTGATCAAATTTCTTGTGGAGTTGTGATCCAAACTTGATCAAATGATTCATATGAGTTCATAATGTTGATGTGGGTCAAAAATCATGAGGTTTGACTGTCAATTAGCCACAATTGACTTTTTCCCCAATACAGCTGATTTCTAGGTCAACTGTCCAATTGACTGGGCAAAGATTGGAATCAAGGCTTGAAACATGGTATGGATAGACTTATGAGTCCAACATGAAGCGTGAAAGTCATTTTGGGAATTTTAGGTCAAAACATCCCTGTGTAAACTCAAACCCTAATTTGGGTCAACAATGCGAGGAGGGGTCTTGAGCAGAGCAAACCCTAACTTGATCTTGAGTTCCAAGAGTCTTGTGATGAGAAAATGTTGATGAAAAGGGAGGGAAAATTTTGGGGTACAACAGGTAGTCTTAAGGAACTTCACCAAAGCCTTTGCTTGAGCTTCGGAGCACAACAGTAAGGCTAGCATAGAAATCTTGGAAGGGGTCTGCCCTAGTTGTTCGACCACATTATAGTTGCTCTTCTTTATAATTTTCAAAATTTCTTCCATCTCCTTCTTGGAAGCCTCTGGGATAGATACCGAATGCGCCTTTGTTTGGACAGGCTCAACCAATATGTCTTTGCCTCGAGTCTCGGTCGACTCGATGATAGGGGTGTCAGCAGGGGTAATCACATGAATTGTAGTAGTAGTATCAGCAAGAACAAAAGTAGGAAGGATCACAGGACCAGTAACAACTTTCAGAGGAGAAATCTCAGGGGAGAACACTCTTCCACTTCTTGTTATTTTGCTGGTTCCAACAATGTTGTCAATGTTGGGATCAACATTGTCAGAAACATGGTCTTCAACAGCCAGCAGGTCTTGCTTGACGCCGTGGTAGTAGACGTCACCCCCATAGTTCCAGGGAACATTTTTGTCCAAGGAGTATGGGATTGGCCCTGGCATGGTGATAATCAATGAAGCCAACTTCGGAGCAGATGTAATCCTGACGGGTCTTTTGGTGGAGACCCTGGGAGGATTGGCGGAAATGGTTATTATTGAAACATTCTTGCAAGAAATGGTTGGAACGGGAGTCTTCTCAAACAAAATCTCTCTATCATCCATCAGGCGCTGAACACCTGTCTTCAACAAGTGACAACCAGTCAGTAGAGATAAACATATGTGGCAACCTTCGCCATATCCCTAAAATAAACCGGCCTTCAACAGGTTCCACTTAACAGTCGAGAGAGGAGTAACAAGTTCCTCAACAAAAGTAACGAACACACCATCTTCAACAATGTTAACACACGGCCGCGCTTGGGCATATGAGCAGTGATAACATTGGGGATCTCAGGGGCGTCAAATTCAACTTCCTTTGCCTCGAGAAGGTCTTGCACCTTGTTTTTCAAAGCCCAGCAGTCGTTGGTATCATGGCCTGGACTTTTCCGAATGGTATGCACAACGAGCATTAGGGTTATAACAGGGAGATGCAGTGTTAGGATTCTTCAGAGCCTCCCGCAAAGTTACCAGATTAGATTTCAACAAATGAGGCAAAACTTGGGATAAAGTCATATTTATCCGGGTAAATTGTCTTACCGGCCTTTCTGTTCTCGGTTGATTATTCCTTTGTTGAGTAGGTGCAAGCTTAGAGATCATGACAACCCCTACCGCTGGACGATGTTCAGTTCTATCCTAATTCCTTTAATTGTACACAACACTAACCTCTTTCTTCCCAGCAAATGGCTTCCTTACTGCACTGGAGGATGCATCCTTTTGAATCTTCCCACTCCTAATTCCAGCTTCCACCCTTTCTCCAGTCAAAATCAATTCGATAAAGTCGGCTAAGGAGCTTCCAATCAGGTGATTAAAAAATGGACCAAACATGGTACCCAGAAACATATCCACTAGCTCCCTATCAGACAAGGGAGGCTGGACTCTTCTTGCTAAGTCCTTTCACTTCTGAGCATAGTCCTTAAAGACCTCACTCGAACCCATAGACATACTTTGGATTTGAGTACGAGTGGGAGCAAGGTCTATATTATACTGATATTGCTTGTAGAAAGCAGCAGCCAGGTCTTCCCAATTATGAATGTTAGCCCTTTCCAGCTGGTAGAACCATTCTAGTTGAGTTCCGGACAAACTATCCTAAAATAATTGGACCCATAAGTCCTTGTCAGCAGTGTGAGGCTGAATCTTCCTCACATAAGATCAGAGGTGCATCTTGGGACATGAAACCCAATCATATTTGGCGAACACTGGCACCTTGAACTTTTGCGGGATGACAACCCCAGAGACTAAACCTAACTCTTCAAAGTCTAGACCTGGTACCTTCCGGACCTCCATTGCATTCAAACGATCCTCCAATTGTTTGTATTTTCATCAGTGGGAGGATACTGCTCCTCATCATAGTTAGATTCACCATCTGATTCTTTTAGACTGGAGTCTTCCTCTCTTGTTTCCTCTTCTTGACTTTTTCCTTCCTTTGATGAAGTTACCAGTTCAGAGGCTTGCTGCATTGGTCCTCTGATCCTTCTTCCCAGATTCACTAACCCAATTAGCTTCTTTGGCTTCTTCTTTTCTTCAATAAGCAGGGCTTTTAGTTCTTCTTACCCCTTGGTCATAGCCATGATCATCTGTTGAAACTGGGCATTCTGAGTTTGTAGATCCTTCACTGTTTGTTCTAGAGCCATTGCTGAAATAAACAGCGAAGAGGATGAGAAACCTGCTTTGAAACCTGCTTATGCAATGATATGTATGATATATGTATGCAATGTTTTCAAGGATTTCTAAGACTCAAATTTGCTTAAACAGAAAGAGAACAAACGTTAATTGCATTAAGAAGTTTTATTGGTCACAATAATGCCTCTTGGGCTTACAAAGGGAACAAAGCAACAATAAAATTTTCCAAGCACAAAGAAGACTTCAAGCTTCCCACGGGCGCATCCTCTTTGGTGCAATGTAGGAATTTATGCCCCTCTCCTCGTGAAGTAACCGGGTGAGCTATAAAACCTTCTTCTCGCTGGTGTAGAATTGGGTTTCAAAGGTATCCCGTTCTTCTTTGAGTTGGATCCAGGATTTTCGTAGCTCCTTAAAATCAGTTGGCATATCTGGATGAAGAACAACGTAAGGAGTGTCTCCTTTAGCAATTAGCTCCACAATCACAAGTAAGATGGCAGGGTAAGGCATCATAAGACATTGAGCATGAGCTTGCACCTATTTGAGGCAAGGCTCAAGAGGGATGGAATTCTTGTGCCCTAGTGTCTTGCTATCAACCTTATTTATCATGCTCCAAGCTCGAACGAACCTCTTGCGATAACCCTGAACATCATTCTCATAGTCAAATGTGATTCCTTATAAGAGTGTGTCGTAAGGACCATCCCTTCTAGCGTAACCGAATTGTCGCAACACCACACAAGGATTATAAGTGATTCCTCCCTTAATGCCTAAGAGAGGAACATTAGGGAATTCCCCATAACGATCAATAATGGTAACATTCTTCGAGGATCGCGAACACCAATGAATATCTGAATATGTAAGAGACATCAACCTACGAGACCATCTCATACCCTGATCATTCTTCAAGACAGACCAGGGTAGGTGCGAAATAAACCACATAGCCAATAGAGGAGTGCAACACAAAAGGGTCCCTCTTCTCTTCAGAGTACGAGTACGCAGAGAGTGTAGAATATCACCAAGCAAAGTAGGCACCGAATTATGCGACAGAAAAACCTTAACTGCATTCACATCTATGAGTTAGTCCATGTTAGGGAATAGTACCATCCCATAGATGAGAAGGGCCAAAACTTCTTTGAAAGCTTGTAAATCCAGATTATCCCAAAAATAGTGAGCTTTCTCAAATAGGAACTTAGCTAGAAATCCTTGGACACCTCCTCTAGTCTCCCAATTTACTACTACATCAGACTGTTGTAAAGACAGAGCCTGAGCAATCTCTTCAGGCTTTGGATCTCTTTCTGTACCGTTGAATGGTAGCTGATTAAGGATAGGTACCCCTAATAACTGAGAAAACTCCTCCATAGTAGGCACTAACTGGTAATCAGGAAAGGTGAAGTAGTGGTGCAACGGGTCAAATAACTGAAAGAGCACCTTTAACATTTCTTCGTCCAGGGTTGCAGTGACCAAGTTGAGAAGTCAACCATATTTTTCAGTGAAGGGAGAGCTTTCAGGAATCCTTAATAATAACTCCTTGAGCTGAGGAGGTACTTTCACAAGGTTGATTTGGACAGTGTTCCTGCGAGTGGATGTCATGTCCTACAAAACAAAACAAAGATAAGCCCTAGAAAATCCTTGAAATAGTTAGTATGATATGCCATGTTATGATGTCATGATTATGCTAAGAAATCACATATACAGCAAGCACAAGCAAATCACACCAAAACCTTAGGTTTAAGGCTTGCATGGGTTTCAAGGTCATACCCTCTTGAAGTTGGATTGGTTTAACCTGTCCTATAAGTAGTAACCAGGTTCTAAGGGATGTCAATATCACTGACCTTTCCCACAAGCTTCGTTCGATAGGCGACTGACTCGCAACCAAACAAAACTCAGGAGTCGAGTCTCAATGAGTGTAGCATCGAGTATCTACTGACTTTGGGAATACACCAAAGACGACCATCTCACTACGTCCTAATAGCCAAGTTGTCCATTTAAAGATTCTAAAGTCAGTTGACGCTTTATGACACCACGCGACGGCCCCGTATTCTCCTTGATTAACTCAAGAGCTACCAATACCAACCAAAGTGTCGCATCAACATAGCCATCGCTTCAACCGTGTCGGTATACCCTGCACAATTTCCATGATATATTGCTACTTACCTAAAAGGTTTCCCCAGATCCAGGTGCAGGATCTATAGTACCCAAACAATACCCTTAAAAGTAAAGCAATCAAACAGACAAAGAAGAAAGTTTAAAATGATCTAGACCTTAAGGTAAACCCCACTTTATTATTTTCCCCAGCAGAGTCGTCAGTTCTGTGATATGGTGGCAGAACCGACTGTTAATACTTGGTTTGCGTTTTTTGTTCGCAAATGTCATGGTAAGCAAGAGTCGCTACCGACTTTTCTTTTATCTGACAAAGGAAAGGGTGAAAAGAATAGAAAAAGACTTTTTTCGAGAGTTTGAGTAAAGGGGTAGATTATGGAAAAGGAAGGTGTTAGCACCCTTTCCATCTGTGGTTTTCCACAGGCTCTTAGGTACTTGCTCATTTTGAAAACTGTTTGTGTTTGTGTGTTTTGAAAAGTTTTGTTTGCTTTATGGTAACTCTTGTATCAGTCCTCAAGAGTGTGATAAAGCATTTTTGAAAAGGAATTTGAAAGTGTGTAAGTGTGAAAAGAAATTGGTTTTGAGCAAGTACTTAAGAACAGTCTACCTACTCGAAAAAGGATGTTATTTTCCTCCTTTTCTTTAGATAGCTCTATCCTACTATTAGTGAGTAGGTAGCCCTATCTTCAGATGTTGAGGGACTATCGAAAGGGACGTTATGGTCATTGAAGGAAACGTGTAAGGATACCTTAGCATTTTTAAGGGACTGTCATCATATAGGCAACATCGAGGGACAAGATCATTTTCTCGTAGACAACTCGAGGGACGTTAAGGGACCATGATTTTTATGATGACTTTTACATTTAGGGTCTTTGCTAAGATATCCCTACGCTCGAGGGACATGACCATTATTTTCCGAGGCAACCAAGTGAGGTATACCCTAAGGGTGCAAGTGTGAGGAATGTGTTCAATTTTCAGATACGTATCTTATGTTAGTGATTTAAGGATTGATTTGATTAATCTTGTCATACACACCTACTTACTAGCAATTATATACAAGCATATAAGAATGTAAAAGCGAGAAATAAAGGCCTACATCTATTACAGGACTTCAGGACAGTTACATAACAAAGATACAGGAAAGTAAAGTGCGGAATTTAAACTTAGACTATTACATCCCCTAAGCAGTTACATGAATATAAAAAGAATTGCGAAAAATAAATAACGCACGCGCAATAATGAAATGTCTAAGAAATCTTAAGAATGAAAATCTTTTTGCTTATTTTTTTTAAAGAAAAATAATTAAATTAAACATCCTAAAGTCTATTTAGAAAATAAAAATTAATTAAGAAAAATAGTCTAAGCTTTTTTTTTTGTTTTTTATTATGAAAAGAAAATAATTAAATCTAATTAAATCCTAAGTTCTATTTCATTTTAAATAAAAAAAAATAGTTAAAATATTAATTTAAATTATTTACAAAATTAGTTTAATTAAAAAAAACTAATCAAATATTTTTGGTGACTTTTCTGATTTTTATGGTTAATTAAATAAATGAAAGCAAAAATTAAAAAAAGAAAATATTAAAACAAAACAAATGGGACTGGGGTTATTCAGCAAAACAATGGGTGCTGATTAAATTTTGCTGGGCCCAAACGTGAGAAACCCAACCTGCTTCTGGATTCAATGTGGACGTGCCTAGAGAGTGCATGATGCTCCGCATATTTGCACGCGTTGGATCTGAATTAGCTATGATCTAATGGTTTAGATTGGTGGTTCATGATGCGTGTGTAGGATGTATCAACATTGAATCTACAAAGTATTAGAGAAAAAAAAACAAGGAATTGCAAAAGGGCTGGATCGAACCCAACCCCTCTAGCCCTGCATACACCTTAATACACACTCACCTAACCGTTGGGACGGTCTTACATCCTTTAGTATAAGCACACAAAAAAGTATATAATGTAAAACCAAACAAATTGCTGAGTTGTCATACGCGCCCTTCAGTGGGTCCCTGTAATATTCAAACGGACCAATCACGAGCGGAGAGAGGGATTATCTGTCTGGATCCAGCCAATGGGATCGTGAATAACAGCCATGCCAACCCTTTGACTCAGAACCGGCCAGTCTAACCACCGGAGTCGGTGGTTTCCACCGTCTTCTCCGGTGGGCTCACTTGAAAACTCAACCAAACAGAAAAACAAACAACACAGTCTGCCTTAAAAAAGTCTCCTGGTCATGATTATGGCCTCTAAAATTGCTAAATATTCATGCATCATTGGGTTCGAGCTTGAAACCCTAACGACAGTCAACCATGGCATAAAGTGATTCTAGACTCTAGCTTCTCATGTAAAACGTTAGAATGCACACAAATGTCATCAACAATACAAATACATGCTTAATATGGATTTAAATAACGCGTATTGAGAGTTTGAGATCAAGAAAAATTTACCAATCAAAGAGATACCGTGAGGGCGTTCTGACATGTGTTTGGCTTGGACAACGGTTGAAATGATCTCCTGGGAACGCCAGGAGTTAAATGGTATGGTTAGTTTGGCATGAGGGAAGCTGGAGCTGTATGTTTGAATTTGGACAATTTATGTGATTTTTTTGCAAAATTTGTATGGATTCTTGAAGTTGTGTCCTCGTCCTTTCAAGCTTGTATGGCCCTATATTTATAGAGGAGTGAGGAGAGTAGTCTAGCATTGAAAGAATCAAGCATTAACTTATGGTTTTAAAACAAAAATCTCAATTTGAAAACTATCCATTTTTGTGTGATTCTTGTCATATTTGCTTGGTGTATGAATCTGGACACATTTTGCACGAAATTATGGGCCCAAGGCTGACCCAACACATTAGCCCAAATGTCCAAAACAATAACCTATCATTTTATGCATTTATCTTGTATTTATTTAATTTTAAATTGAATAAAAATCAAAATAAATGCAAATAAAATCAAAGGCATGCAAAATTGATTTTATAGTCCCTTCATAATGTAATGAAAGTATTTTAAGTCCAAAAAGTTTAGCCATTGCCTTAAAAGTTCAAGTTTGCACATTGCACATTTCTTGAAATTTTCCAAATTTTCCCAACTTGGGAAAGCCATAGCTTGCTCAATTTTTATCTCATGATGATGATCTTGGACTTTTTGGAAATCCCAAGATGTCTACTTCAATCCCTCTTTTGATCAATTTTGCATTTGAATATTTCATCTTGATGTAAAAGGTCTTGGAAAAAAGTGGCTTTTGTTAACTTTCTGAAAGTGACCTGTAATGTATGAACTTGTATCTTTCAAATTGTGAATTTATTAAACTTGATGGTTAAATATAAGTTGTAGGGAATTGGATTCTCTTCAAAATGAGCTTTGGTTGGAAAATTTCTGACAAAGAATGAGAAAGTTATGCTTGGTCAAAGTTTGGTTGACTTTTTCTATAGAAACCCTAATTTGCCATTTTTGACTTTTGATGGGTTATGAGAATTTCTTGAGGAATCATGATCAACCCTTGATCAAATAATGGATATTACTTCAAAATGTTTATGTTGACCAATTTTTCGAAGTTTGATTATACATGGGCCATATTTGACTTTTGACCTAACATAGTTGATTTTCCAATACTTGAGCAATTGACTGAGCAAACTTGTTGAGCAAGGCATGAAACTCGGCATGGATGACCTTAAGGACATATTTGAACAATGGAGAAAATTTTGGATCCTTGGAGCTCAACCATCTTGATGAAAATTGAAACCCTAGTTGGGGGTTCATTGCCTTATGAGGAAAATTGTCTGGTCAAATCTTGGTCAACCTAGGGCAAGTTGGGAACCTCTAGGAGTATGTCTTGTGTGAAAATAGGAGGGAAAATTTTGGGGTAGAACAACCACAAATGTCTCTTGCACCATAGATATTTAACTTCACTCATCTTGATGTAGGAACTTCCCACTTCATTAATCTTATCTCACTATTGCTTGTAGACCTTAAATGATTTGAGTTCGTCACATCCTCATAATCATGGAGAAGCTTATTGCTATAGTTAATCATACACGAGGGTCGTTGATAATTTTCATCACGAGTCTCGTTATTGTGCCACTTCCTAAGATTATGACAAGCTATGGCCATAAAGTTTTCCAGTAACAAGTATCATTCCGTCCCATATTAGTCTGCATGCTACCATGGATCCATTTCTTCAAATAACCTGCAAAAATGATAACACATTTGTTAGTGTGAACCCAACCATCCATAAGGCCATTACAAGCGAGCAGTCTCGAAAAACATGGAGGGTATCTTCTTCAACATCTCCACAGAACTTGCACATAACACTCATAAGTTCCATTCTATGATTTTTTGTTTGTTTGTTAGTGATCCATCATGGTGCAACAACCACATTCAATTTTGGACTCGCTCCATAGTCTGAATCCTCCAAAGATCTTTCCGCGCACCAGTTTACAGTCTGTTGTCACCCCTATATTAAACACCTTGTAAAACATGACATGTATTTAGCACAAGTTATATTAATGAACACAAGTTAACCTTAATTCTTACTTCCTTTATCCTATAAAAAATAGGCTTAACATCCTTTTTGGTCCTATATGTCAGGGTTAAATAGGTACGGGTCATCATAAATATTCCAACATTCAATTTTAGTTCCTAAAATTTTTTCCTTCAAATAGTGGTCCTCTTGAATTTTCTGTCCATAATTTTGGTCCCTCTTGCAATTTAGCGACGATATTTAAAACTTAGCGATCATATTAGTGACAATTTTAGCAACAATTTTTTACTTAGCGGCAATTTTAACGATAATTTTAGCATGAGAGACAAAAATGTGGATGAATTTTTTTAGGAGGATCATTCTTTGAAGAACTTATTTTGAGGGATTAAAAGTGAAAATGAGATATTTATGAGAACCAAAAATATATTTAGCCGTATATGTTTACATCAGAGTTCACTTTGATTCCTTCACTTAAAAAAGTTTTTATTGGCTCGTTAACTCTCAATAATGTACCATGCTAGTCCTTTTCGTCAAATTAACGAGAAAAAAAATCAGAAATTAGTCAATAAATTCGCTGCTAATTAAACGAAAAAGACTAACATGATACATTTTCAAGAGTTAAGAGACTAATATGATTTTTTTTTTAATAAAAATTAAGAGACCAAAATGAACCATAAGATTAACATACATAACTAAAATGGATATTAAACCTAAAAAATATTTCAATTGATTTTTTTTATAATTGTACTTTTACAATATTAATATAATATTTTTTTATTATTATATATTTTTATTAATTTTTATTACATTCCACTAAATACTGCCAAATTTGTTTTTAGTCCCTAAAAAAGTTTCCTTCAAAGGATGATCCTCCTAAAATTTCCTGTCCACACTTTTGGTCCCTATCGTCTAACTGGTCTAAGAGAAGCTGACATGGCACGCCATGTTACGTGCCACGTCACTTAAAGTCAACACTGCAGAAAAATATGTTAGTTTGCAGGGGTTTTAAACCTCATAAATTTCAAAGTTATAGATTAATAAAGAAGAAACTACCCAATAGTCATCCAAGTATAAGCAAACTGAATAATATGATAAAGCATGTTGATTATACCAATGACTGTGTTTCGTCTTCAACAGTTTGTTAATCTTTTCCTTCATCTCACCCATTTGGTTTCTCAAGGTGAAACTGTTTCTTCCATCGCTGATCATTTTGATATTTATCAATGGTGTCACAGTTAGGGTTGTTGTTTTCCTCTATCTCTATATGTGACGACATCCATAGCTACCACCACCGATGGGTAAGACTTTCTCAGGATAATGTTCTCATGTTTATGATCGTGATTTGGTGTTTTGAATGTTACATTCAAGCTGTTTGTTTATTAGTATGACTTAACATAGGTTCTAGAAAGCACATTATGATATATGGCTACCGAGTTCCAGGGTTCCAAATTATGGTTGGTGCCTCTATGTTTATGTGCAAATCTTAATATTGCAACAAGATGTGGGCAAATATGACTGATGAGGTCGAAATTGCGGTTGCAAAAATCTCTAAACCCTTTATATTTATGATTGTTTTGATTGGATTTGAAATAGCAAAAGTAAAGTTTATAGATGTTAAATTAGGGAAAATAGGGGAACATGTTGGGAATTGGGAGCATGTGACATTAAGGGTAAGTAACTTGGATGATAAATTATGGAATGTGTATTAATAAAGATATAAATGATACTAGTAAAGGTAAAAATGTCATGGATATGTGAAAATTTGTGTTGGTTTCTGTAGATTATATAGGATCTATTAAAGAGTCAACATGCTTGAATTTTTTTAGACGATGAGGTCCACTTATAGACTATAGTCTAGATGATAAGTTGAAAATGTGGATAAGTTATTGTTTGGGAAGCTAAAAGATGGTTTTAAAAATATTATTAGGGGTTTTCCAAAAGAAGTGTTTGCAGAGAAAGAACCAACAGATCTAAAGGCAAAGAATAATTGGAGTAGTGACAGAGTTTGAGTTTCTTTTAGTTAATTGATTCTTATAAAGTTTACGATTGATTTAGAACAATGTTATTGGTGCAATTGTATAATGGGTTATTGAATTTAATTTGAAAAAGAAAATCAAATTACTGGAAGTAGTAATAACTACAAATTCTAGTAGTTCAAGACCTTAACATTTTGTCTTGTAAACCATGTATGATCAAAAGAACATTATCAAATCATATTTTCTTTGTACTATATCACAACTGCACAAAATGATTTGCATAGAATAATACTACACCATGTACTAGATTCCTTGTGTTCAAATACATCATCCTATAGATTCCTTAAGAAAGATTGTTATACAAATATTAATTGACTTCTCTGAAACTTGTATCATATATGAATAAACTTGTAGATACATGAATAAATATAGGAATATGAACATTGTATGTAGATAATAGTTTGTAATAAATTAAAATTTTACTGCAAGTTAATCAAAATTCTTTTCAACCAATCAACTTCACATGTAGCTTCATTTGTTGAGATATATTTTGACTATGCCAAATATAATACAATTTAATTTAATTTTCCATAACTCCATGAAACGGTTTTAAATTTTGGATACAAAAACATAGGTTGGATTCTGTCATCAACTCTTTTTTGGTCAATTTGCTACAAATTAAAATAGTTTTGAATCAATTTTTTTTACCTTGAAGGAAGATTAAGACTTCAATTCTCTCCTCCTTTTGGTTCTCCAATGAAAACTTGTTTGACATGAGAAATCACTGACCAATACTCACCAATTCGAGACTGATATATTTTTCACAATTCAGGACAACTGTCTATGCTCAAATATTCAAGGACAACCAGGCTATGAATATCAATCAGAAGACTCAACAGTTGAGGACAATCAACAATATGAAACCTCTTAAGATAAGTCATAGTTGTTAAAAATTTGGGAAATATTGTAAGGTTTGAAAGATTTTTAATTATCAAGGAAAGTAATGTGTTTGCAACACCTACAATCCAATGAGGCAATGTCAAAATATTTGGAAAGTCCCTAAGATACAAATATTTCATCGAGCTCGAGTTTGTGATTGGGTTTTCATTATTCAACCATGAATTTAACATCTTAAAGATTCAGAAAAATATAAAAAGACAAAGCATTTAAACTCTCACTTGATTGCATAAACAATGTTTTAAGAAAAATGAATTGTCATGCCGGCTTGAAAAAAACTTCAAGTTCTTACAATAATGAAATTACAAAGTGTGAAGATGATTCATACTTTTAAATTCATCACATGACAAAACCAATTATTTTGTTGTTAGAACCAATTGTCCAAAGTTATCATACTTCAATTTCTATGCATCTTCTAAATAACTAACAGCACTTGCAAATTTTGGAACTCACATATAAAATTAAGATGTCTTTTTAAATTTATGGAGGTTTTAAACCCAACAAACTAATATGTTTTCTCTAGTGTAGACTTTATATGACATAGCATGTCACATCAGCAAAATATAAACTTAAAAACTTTAAATAACTTAACATGTCACATCAACAAAATCTAAACCTAAAAACTTTAATAGAACTATTCTTTAAAAAAAATTGAAAAATAAAAAGCAAAATTTACAAATATAGATTTAACCCTTATTTAATTTAATTTAATTTACAACGTTCTACAATCCAAAAAAGACATTTTTTTATGTGATTGATTACCGAACAATAGAAAAAAAAACCTTCATCCTTATTCCTTACCCACTCGTGTCACAAGAATCAAACTGTCCAGTGAAGTTGAAGCGAAAAAAGAATAACAACGAAGAGCACAATCATGCTAATCCCCGTGTAAGTTCAAGCGTCTTTGTTATCCGGAGACCAATTCAATTCGCGGCAGTAGGATGGCCGGCGGCAACAATCCCAAGCCTTCCTCATCCTCTCACCGCAAAACCCGCTGGGAGTCCAACTCCTCCGCCGCCCCCGCCGCCACTACGACCACCACCATCACCACCAACACCAAATCTCCTTCTGATCCCAAACTCAAACCCAACACCAATAACCCAAACCCTAACCCAAAACCTAACCCTAATCCCAGCCCCAAACTTCCAAACAATCACCCTGCCCTAATCCCTTTTCAATTCCCGGAACCCGGTCCACTTCCTCCTCCTGCCTATGGCTTCCACATGCTCGAACGGCGAACCATTATCCTCGCCGACGGCAGCGTCAGATCCTACTTCGCTCTTCCCCCTGATTACCAGGATTTCCCACCCCCACCTCGACCTCTAGACCGCTTCGACATGCGGTTCCCTCCTCGTCCTGATTACCAGAATCCCTTGGAAGCTTCCTTGGCCAAGAGGAAGTACGGGGAGGATGGTAGGGATGAATTCGCCAGGCAAAGGGAGCAGCTTTTGCGGAATGCTAATGGGTTTGCTAATAGGGTTCCTGGTGGTGAGTTTCCTGCCGGTCCCAGTGGTCCCCTTAAGCGAGATACGATGGAGCCTGTTGATTTGAGACCTTCTAAGCAGTTGAGGGTTGATGGGGTTGGTAGTGCTAATAATGCTAGGCATCCGCAGGTTGATCAGGAGGCTTTGAAGAAAACCTTTCTTCATTTTGTTAGGTTAATCAATGAAAATCCATCCCTTAAAAAGAGTTTCTCCGAGAAAGGAAAGCAAGGGCGGGTTCAGTGTGTTGCTTGTGGCAATGGCAGTAACAGGTTTGGTAGAATATATTTTTAGCTGATTATCATTGTTTCTTCTTTGTTTGTCTGTTTTGAATTTAACCATCTGTTATTATAGTCGAGACGGACGTAGACTTTAAGGGGGCTATGCAATGAGGCAATAGGCACCAAAAAAATTAGAAGAAAACTGTAAAGTAGGATTGTTTCGTGTTAATATAGGTTATCTATTCAAGCATGCATAAGATTCTTGCTAAAAATCAAAATGAATAAGTTGCATATGTATGCAACCCTAACTAAGCATTTGGTTGTGGGGAAAGGAGGGGGGATTAATAAATAGAGAACCTTCATTTGGTTCAGATGTTCAAAGGGGACGGGAGAGAAAATGTGGGGTAAAAATCCCTTCCCTCCATTTTTCAGGGATTTGATGGGATGAAAAATAGCTTTAAGTTTATAAACTGTACTGGCTATTGTCTTAGCTATCTTCTTTTGTTTCAATCTAAACTCTGTCCTTGCTTGTAGTTCTATCACTCTTAGCAACTCACCGAGACCAATGATACTTTGGGTTTTCCCATGTTGTGCAAAGCACAGTCCGGAACATGTTATCATTGGTCGGGGTCTAACCTTATGCTTCTTTCTTTCCCCACCTTACTGTAAGGCTATATTGGTAAACACCTTCTATTTCCCTTTTCTTCCTCTCCCCTTCAACCAAAACAAACAATGGAATTTTATTTTCCTACTCCTTTAGTCAGTCCCCTCCCTTCTTCTCTATTAAGTTTAGTTGCCCCATCTGATCCTTTGAACCTATCAGAATGGAGGCTTCTTGCTGCGAAAATCCTAATGTCCTATAGCCAGTTATTTTAAACATTTAAACACATTTACCGCATTTAGCATCAGAGTTTCAACTAGAAAGTGAGATGGTTGGGCTCTTGGTTTTCTTTTTTCTTTAAGTTATCATTGAGGGTCTAAAGGTATGCAAATAGAAAGGCATGCATCTCAGCCAACAAGAGGTGCTGAGTGCTGACTCCTTTTGCCTTACATCTCCTTCTTGGGCATACCTTTGACTACCTCTTTGGCTCTGGTATACAAAGAGACACGGGAAGTATTATCTTTGTGATCTTAATTTTTAAGCAATGAAACATATTTAATGTTAGATGACAGATCTTTGTCTGTCATGTAAGCCTGTGCAAGGTAGTAAAAACGGGTGCTGGGTCGTAACATCGTAAGATCTTACGTGCTGGGGAGGGAAATTAGTGCTAGGATCTGGGAAAGATTGTTTTTGGTTGCTGCCATAGTCAAGATCGTAAAAAAAAATAGTGCTGGGCCTTTTTTTTTGGCTTTTAAACCGGGTCGAGTTTTTTAAGTGAAAACCAGTTTTTATTTAACTTACATTCCTAACCCTAAAACAAAACAGAACAGAAACCACACTCTTCTCATTCCCTTCACGAAAACTTCTGCTCTTCATTCTCTTCATCTTCATGAAAACTTCTGCACTTCATCCTCTCCATCTTCAACTTATATCGCCGTGCTATTCTGTTTTCACCTGCTATTCTCTTTTCCCTGAAAATATCAAACTTCTGTTTATCTTCTCCCTATTTAACGGCTTCTTTTGGAATGAAAAGCGACCCAGCTTGGGAATACTGTGTTTTAATTGATCCAGCTTCAAGAAAAGTGAAGTGTAAGTTCTGTGAGGGTGAGTTTACAGGAGGTGTGTATCGTTTGAAGCATCATTTGGCCGGAACCAGAAACAATGTTAGGCCCTGTTTAGCTGTTCCAGATGACATCAAGATAATAATGTTGGACAATGTTAAGCCCCGTTTAGCTGTTTAGATGATTTAGATGTTCCTTCCATTGTTGAAGATGATTAGACTTATTTGTTATATTTATGTTTTTTGAGCTACTTATGTTGAACTTGATCTTTTAAGCTTATTAAATTATGGAATGATGGTTATGATTTATTAATTAAATTAGTTGAAAGTTGTGATTTATAAGTTATTTTGTTCATGTAGTATAATTTTCATGTTTTTGTTCATGTGAATTTACCATTTTATCCTTCAGTAAGATGTTAAGTGTAGTGCTACGATCCTAGCTTTACGATTTTTCACAGGCGGTCCGATCCTACTTAAGATCCCGTGCTTGACTACCTTGTGTGCAGCTCAGTTGTATAGTGGATGTTGATTGCCTTATTTTTTATTTGAAAACATTACATCTTAACTTTATGAACACATTTGGGCCCGGGTGCTATTTTTCTTTTAATTCCTATTGGACAGTATCATTCCGTTTTGTTAACTGACGATACTCTCTAAATCTGAAATTAACAACATGATTGGCTTAGCAAACTTGGTCCTTGAGACAGGCTATCAATTTTGGTTCCTTGTGTATATTTGACTGCATTGGATTTAGTTGGCAAACTGCATGTCATATTTGTGAGTATTTAGTTATTATTCTAAAAGTCACAATTGACTTGGTAAGCTTAGAATATTACACTTTACTGGAATCTAGTTTTCTTTCTGTGCCCGTGATGTCGTCTATGCTGGTCAGTAAATTGTGATAAGGATTTGACTGTGTTGGATTTAGTTGGCAAACTGCATGTGTCACATTTGTGGGTGTTTAGAGTTATTATTCTAAAAGTTACAATTGACTTGATCAGCTTGGAATTTTACACTTAACTGGAATCTAGTTTTCTTTCTGTGCACGTGATGTCGTCTACGCTGGCCAGTAAATTGTGATAAGGATATTGTATGCTGTGCTAACTGGGTAATAGTGAGTTAGTGAGCCCATTAAGTTTATCTACTTGTATTTTACATTGTTGATTTCTGTTGCTTATATCAAGTTGTTTACAACTTTCCAACATTTTTATTGAACTTGCATTTATACAGCTTATATATTTCTGCTGTTGATATGCTTGTTCCGTTAGAAATTGTAGGAAGTGGTATTTGCAGACTACTTGTAGTTCAGATCATGTTAGTTAGTTGGTAGTTTGAAGAATCTGGTGTATTGGGAACCTTAGTTTTTCATCCGATACACTTATGATCTCATGGTTGCATGTCTCAGTTTATGTAACTTCTATGACCGACCACTAATGTCTGTTTTGGTGACCGGCAAGTGGCAAGGTTTCATTAATATTGTTATAATTTTTTGGAGTTATTTTGCCTTGTAACTTGACTACAGCTCCTGTGTTATTTAACACACTTTTGCTTTGTTTTTGAATGTTTGAAGTTATTGTGCTACATTGGGACCCCCCTTCTGCCTATTAACAGTTTGTAGCTCTTTATGACTTGTAAGATGTCAATGCTTCTGTGTCATTTTATATTTTAATTCTAATGTTGATTTATGAAATGACTGTTGCTGCCATCATTTTCCAACTTACTAATTCTTGTCTATGAAAGCTGTGTAAGCTTCCTGGTCCAAATTATGTTATCTTCAGCCGCTTGTATAGGTTGGTCATGAGATAGAGTGATTATTTGAGGTGTTTATTGTTGGTTATTACTTATTACGATTGAAATTGATTTGTTATATGTGGCAAAATAAATTTAAATTGAAACATTTTGTACGAGGGTAATAGAGCTTCTTTTGATAAAGTGGGTTTCTGTTTATTATTTAAATAGATAAGAAAACTGCACTCTATCTCTGACACTTCAATCAGAACTTTAGAACCAGGTTTACTTTTATAAGTTTTCTCTTGCCCCTTTGTACTTCCTTTTTTGTCAGACTTGTAGAGTTTAGCTGTCCCTTCTCTATCGGAACTTAGCTTTACAAATTCCGTGTTATAACTCGTAACCCTGTTGCTGCCCTTTAAAACATTGCTTCTGAAGTTGAGTTTTGCTTTCATGTGTGACCTGTACTATTATATGTCTTTGCATATATTCGAATCCTTCTTGATAGCAGAAAGCTGTTGCGGAATATTTTGTGCTGGTTAGAGTTATCCTCGTGTATCTCTTTAGAGAAAGGTTTATTTGTTATATTGGAATTAGCATATCTATTTTTATTTAGTTGTTTAGTACAATGCTTAGTTTCTGTGTGGCTTTGGACTGAAAATATATGTGAAAAATATAAGTCTACTTGTCATGCACTTTAAAGGTGTGTATGTAACTTTGGTAATTATAATATGTCTTTGAAAATTTAGACATCCAATGCATTTTATTACCGAAAGTCATAATGAGGCTGATTTACAATTTGGTAGGGGTATCCCCACTTTTTCTTGAGTAATACCTTAATGTTTTATTTTTATTTTTTATATAACTTCGGTTTTATGTTTTCTTTTTGTACCTACGATATGATGCACCTAAATATATTCATCAATGAACTTTGTATTACAAATTTCAGGGCTGCTAAAGAATTTTCAGATATACATGCTCTCATTATGCATACTTACAACTCAGATAATGCTGATTTACGTGCTGATCATTTGGGATTACACAAAGCTCTGTGTGTCTTAATGGGTTGGAATCACTCTACGCCTCCTGATAACTCAAAGGCGTATCAGTATCTATCTGCTGATGAAGCAGAAGCAAATCAGGAAGATCTGATCATGTGGCCACCTTTGGTGATCATCCACAACACAAACACAGAAAAAAGTAGAGATGGTCGAATGGAGGGTTTAGGAAACAAATGGATGGATAATAAAATTAGAGGTATAATATGCCTCTCTATTCTTTATTATTTCAGTATGATGTTTCTCTTTAAGATCTGAATAACCAGGTTAAAATCTTACTTGCATGCCTGCTGAGCCTTTTATAGCAGTTTGATAAAAACCAACTGATATTTCTGAAATAGTTACTTTTCCTGATATTTCTGAAACTTAGTTACTTTTCCTGATATTTCTTTGTTAGTTAACTATGCTTTAGGCTACATTTTTATTGGAATTATGACGTTATCTCTTTGAAGATAATGTAATGACAAGTTCAATTATATAGTATTTGTCATGAACATAATATCAGGAACTGAGACATAATACCAGGAACAATTATATAGTACACCCGTGGCTGGCTAAGATTGACTGTGATTTCTGTTTGTTGGCATTGGTGTTTGAATTTTATTTCGGAAGTGTCTTTTCTTTTGTGCAAATTCTGATATGTAGCATTTTATGGCAGTTATCCAATGGAGGATTTATTTATCTGTTAGTTGATTTGAATTATAACTATTGATAAGTTAAAGCATCCGTTGCTTTGTCCATCTTTTCTGTTATTTGCTAATATTATGTTTACTTTTTGCTTGACTATTGACTAGCATATTTATTCTTATCTGCCTTTAGTCATGGGTAAACCACTGTGATTGTTTATGAGGAGTTATTGACAGTTACAGTTCTTGTTTCCTTGAAAGTTCTTGTAGTTAATCCTTCTGGCTTACTTTTATACATACAAAAAGTCATAAATATGGACAGAGATATGCCCATAATATGGACAGAGATATGTTTATGTAGACAGAGACACACACATTGATCGGTAGATTGATAGAAATAAATGTGTATTTCATTTACATTATATGTCAGTCCCCTCTTATATGTTTTCATAGTAGGTTCTTGCTCTGGCTTGGCTTGGCTATTGTATTGTGAGATTTGTTTTCATCAAAAGATAGGTCATCACTTATTTGCGTGACCTTTCATTACTTCCCTTTTATATCTTCTTTTAGCCCATGAAGCCCGTATACTCCAAAATTGGAGACGTGTCCGTATCAGATATCGAAACTTCCCTTTTACGTGGATACATATAACTAAAATACATGTGAAAAATTAGTGGAGATGTACACGGATGGTGAAAAGATTGAATCAGTTAGCATTAGACAATATTTGTTGAGTTCTTTTAAAGTTTAATGATGTTTTGTTGATATACCAACATAGAGATCAAAATATATTATAATTTAGACAAAAATTCTATAATGTGTTTTTTTATCGATAGTATTATTTTTGTAATTGTGATCATTGTGTTGATGAAGAATGAGCCATGAATCTTCTTTACAAGAACCTTCCATATGTATAATTTTTATTATAAAATCTTTCTTCACATTTTTACGCCTTAACGAATTCTGAATTTCAAAAACTTCATGTATCTGCACTAACTCTATGGCCTATCTTTGGGTTTTAGGGATTTCTTTGAACTTTTTCCTTCTGTTGGTTTGTTAATCTAGGATTAAGTTGGATAAGATTTTTACAGAAGCCAGGCTTGTTGAGTTTCCGTAAACATGTCCATTGTGTTGAATATGATTTAGACCGTATTTGCGATCTGAATTGAATCACATGCTACAATTTTTATCTTTGTAATTTAACAAACTGAATTCTTTTTATATTACTTTTAATTTCCCTTGATGTGCTTCAATGTTGTTTGCTTGGTCTACAGAGAGATGTTTTGCATAGATCTTTCCACTCAGGTTGCACAATTTCTGGAAGGTGCTGATACTTATATGCTCTTCTTCATTTATACATGTACACTGATGTCAATATTGCTAATAAGTGTTAATGACATAATGACACGATGGAATTCTAACAGAACACCATCAGGAAGTTGTGGCATTGCATTTTTTACATTGAACCTTGCTGTGCAACTCACAGACTTGTGTCTTCCGACTACCATATTTTATTGTTTATGTTTTTTGTTCTATCTTGAATTTGATTGTGCTTTCTGTTCTCTGTCCTTTGAGAACTATCGTGCTAGTTCTCTTACTCCTACAGACTCAATGTCGACTTTAATATCTTTATTTTGTTTCAAATCCTTCTCTCTTCTCTCATCTTGGACTCAAGACTTTAATATCCTCATTTTATTTCAAACCCATCCCTCTTCTCTCTCATCTCACTCTTTATCTTGTTGTCTCACTTCTACTTTCACTTGCTATCTCTTATGACCCACCTTCAGTGGATGTTGGCTTTGCTCCATTTATATACCATCTATTTAGTGGTTGATCCTACACACTAGCTCTAACTACCTGTAACTAACTTCACCAAATTAGTTACATGGTTGTGCTATGCTGTGTGTGATCTGCGATAAGTATGGTTGTACTTAACTTAGTCAGTTAGTTACATAGGGTTAGGCTACTAAGACTAGTCCATTATACTTATAGTATACTCTAGTATCTCTAACATTATTTCATGATGTTGTTCTAGTTGTTTCTTAACTATGTCCTATGAATTTTGTGTGAAATGTGAACAGACATATTTGTTCATTTAGATACAGAACTACAAACACATGTAGCTGTGCATTTATACACATGCCTGTGTTGATATTTTAATGACAATAGATTGAACGGCCTGAACTGCCTAATATTATGAGTCACTTCATCAATATATTTATATTGTTTATGAAATCATTTTAGTTGATGCAAAACTATTTTGCATCGGGCACTCGGTTATTCAGTGAGATTGAAAATGTTTAATTGTGCATGTGCATATTTGTTATTACCTATTCATTTATGTATGGAAGATGTGGTTTTACCTTTATCGACTTGCATCTGTTGTTCTTTTATTGGCATCTGATGTTACAATCAAGAGAGTAGGTGTGCATTATTTTGCATCGGGCAGTCGGCGGCTATTCATTTAGATTGAAAATGTTGAATTGCATGTGCACACTTGTTATTACCTATTTATTTATGCATGGAAGATGTGGCAGTACCTGTATGCACATGCATCTGTTGTTCTTTTATTGACATCTGATGTCACAATCAAGAGAGTAGGTGTGCATTATTGTGGGTTAGTTCTTCATTTAGTGTAGATCAAATCTGTACATTAACCTGGTTGATGCTTAGCCATCATCTCATTTGCATGTAGCATTAATGATGATATGGAGGTAAAATATTTCAACAAGACTTGGAGTTTGTTTGCATTTTTTATCTAGATGATATGCTACCATTTCCTCGTGCTTCAACAGGGAAAAGGGGTTGCTTATTATTTTTGCTGTAATTTTACTGCAAGTGCTTAGCTGATTATTTAATTTGATTACAAATACTCTGTAAGCCGATTTTATTTAAATCTACATTCGGGTTTAGTAATATTAGGTAAGACATTGATCTGTTTTGTCCCAAAATGAAAAATTGTCCATACTGGTGGGTTGCAGATTTAGATAACTTAAAACCTATCTTCCTCAGTTTCACTCTTATGATTTTCCTTGACAAACATAGCATTGTGTTGGGCTCAGAATCTCCTCTGAGATGTAAATTAATTGGCTTGTGTATCTCGATCGGAAGCATTTATGGCCAATGCTGCACAACTTTGAACTTTAATATCATCGCAAATCATTCATATTGGCTTAGGGATATAGAAGAAAAATTAGAGAACGAGAGAACTCTAATTGCTCAAGGAAACTTGTTATTGCTTGTCGGCAATTCACTTTCTGATGAGCCCTATTTATACCCGTAGGGCTTTACAAAACAGAAAAGTATATAGCCATTTAAAGCAAGTAACTGATTACAAGATAAGCTTGAGATATTAAGGTTACTCTAGTTGCTATAGCTAAAAATCTAGCGATATTAAGGTTCCTCTAGTTCATATAGCTAGAAAAATCTAGAGATATTAAGTTTCTATAGTATTAAGGTTGCTCTAGTTCACATGTCTTCAATTATTTGTGTTTCATATTATTCTCGATCTCAAATATATTCTGCAAGCACTTAACGAAGTCTTGGGTTTGAATTTTGCACTCAAATGTATAATAATAATAAACTTTTGACGAAGTAATTTTCGATCTGATTTTCATACATTTTCCAGAGCTTGGATTTGGGGGTGGCAAATCAAAGGCATTATATGGAAAAGAAGGTCATTTGGGCATAACAGTGGTTAAATTTGCTGATGACAAATCAGGCTTGGAGCAGGCCATGCGGCTTGCTGAACACTTTAAGAAGGAAA
Organism: Vicia faba; assembly: GCA_948472305.1. Classification (NCBI taxonomy): domain Eukaryota; kingdom Viridiplantae; phylum Streptophyta; class Magnoliopsida; order Fabales; family Fabaceae; genus Vicia; species Vicia faba. The sequence continues at coordinate 1,017,111,700 of OX451738.1, read as the reverse complement.
ATCATGGACGCAAGGATTGGGCTCGTGCGCACGCCCAATCATTAGGAAAGGAGGATGAAAACAATCCAAACCTTGTGCAGGTTGATGAGAAAAAAGGAGAGAAAAGGAAGGTCTTGTATGGCTATCTAGGAACCGCATTTGATATTGACAAACTTGATTTCGATACAAGGAAGAAGGTAGTTATAAAGAGCAGGAGAGAATACAAACCCTCCATGTAGTTTCTGGACTATACATACATGGAATTATTTATGGATTGTTCTGGGATGAAGTCTCTTTTCCTGTTGCATTAATAGCCTCAATTTCTGAAGATGATGAAGCTTTTGTAATATGTTGTACCGACCGTTTCAATGTATAATAGGAGGCTTGTTAAAAAAAATAATGTACACTAGGAGGCAACATTGCCAATAATATTAATTATAATTTTCCTTATTCATCTTGATATTTCCTGCTGTAGTTAACAGTAGAAATTAGGAAGATTTGTTTTCTTTACAGCCATCTGACAACCTGGAACGCATTACTTTTCTTTTTACTGAATTGAAAGTCTTGGTTTATGTCTTTACTTTTCCCCTTGTTCGGTGGGACTGTGTGTGTACAATTGAACTTTATTTTCTATTTGTGTTGCAGTGGCAGGGAATGGAACAGTTCCCTGCAAAACCGTATCAATCAATCAATCTCTAGGGTGTTATGAGTTTGTTCTTTGTTGATTGTTTGTAGTTAGTTTAATTTAATTGATTGATGAAACCCCTCTTATTACTAATTCGTAGTTTGTTAGTTATTTACTTCTATTTTTCCTTTTAGTTTTTTTGATTTTTTGGACAGGAAATCTAGTATAGGGGTTGGTGATATTTTTTTGTTATTAAAAGGAAAAATATATCAATGCAGTCTCAACTATCACAAGGGGTACAGAAAATAGGGTTTGGTGATATATCAACAGTGATGCTTGGAAATTGTAATACAGTAATTTATTCTGTGCTTGCCCAATATTGTAACTGAGTTTAACTAGAAATAGTTATGGTGGAATCAATGGTTTATGGATCTAGTTAACTAGAAATAGTTATGGTGAAAAAGATATGTTGTTATTTTGGACAAATGCGCCCTTACGATACTCACTGTTCAAATATATATATATATATATATATATATATATATATATATATATATATATATATATATATATATATATATATATATAAATAATGATCACAAACGTCAAATTAAAATAATTGACTTGTGTGTCAAAGTATTTGTAAATTTTATTTCCATCAAAACAACTAAGACTTGAGATATCCTTATACCGTTGAAAATAATTTATATTTTAGGAATGTTCTGTTGACTAAGTCTGTTAAAATGTATTTTATTATACTCTAATATTTGTGTATAAATAGTTTAGTAGTAGGTAGATCAATGTATTAATTACTCCTTATTCGTAGTCGTCATTTTAATATATTGTTTTTGTCTTTCATCTCTCCTTTGTGTACCAACAATTAATATTTAGAGCTCGGTTCAAAACTCATGGGAAAACACGAGTGAACAATAAAGTTTTGTGTGATTGAGAATCACATTTTTCTGATTCTGTGGAATTTGGAAAACACTGTGTGTTAGTGAGTTTTTGAGTGAACTCCATAAGATTGAAGATGAACGGAAATGACGATATCAGTTTCAAGCTTTCAATGCTTAATGGCAAAAATTAGAATAGTTGGAAGATCGAGATGCGTGTGTTGTTCGATTTTTAAGATGTGTTAGATCTTGTCACCGATGATTATGTTTCATTAGCAGTAGACGCGATAGAGACACAGAAAATGCAGAAAGCGATAATGAAGAAAGACCAGAGAGCATTGTTCTACATCCATCAGTGTGTGGATGCGAATGTATTTGAGAAGATTGCCGACTCTGAAACAGCAAAGGCTGCGTGAGACACACTGGTCAGATGTTACAGTGGTGACGCATCAGTGAAGAAGGTGAAACTTCAGTCCTTAAGAAAGCAATATGAGAATCTCAACATGAAGGACAACGAGAAGGTTTATGAGTACATCTCTAGAGTTATTCTGATCACTAATAAGATAAAAACGTGTGGATAAATCTTTTTTGAACAAATAATCATAGAGAAGGTATTGAGATTTTTAACTTCTGAGTTTGATTACATTGTGGTAGCAATTGAACATTTCAAAGATCTGAACAACATGAGAGTTGAAGAGCTGCAAAGTAGTCTAAAGGCGCATGAGTTGCGTATGACTGAGAGAATTTCTGAGAGGGAAGTAGAGCAGCAGGCTCTGAAAGTAACTTCTGATAAGAAGTATTAGAAGCAGACTTGGTCAGAAGTCAGAAAGAAAATTAATGGTGGTAAGAAGTCAGAAATCTTCTACTCTGATGAAAAGAAACATCAGAAGGGAAAGGAGAAGTATGACAAGAGAATGGTTTAATTTACTGTTGTAATATGTTTGACCACTTTACTAAAGATTGTTGGTCAAATAAAGAAGAAGCAAAAATGACCAGAGGAGATTTAGATGATGAACCTGTGCTATTGATGGCTTATGAATTTTATGATGAATCTGTGAGATTGTTATTTTCTGATTCTGAAGGGGAAGAGATGATTCTGAATATTCTGACTCTGAAGGAGTGTTTGAATATGAGTCAGAATCAGAAGATGACGCTGAAGATTCTGAAGATGAGTCAAAATATGAGGTTCTTGAAGATGAGGCAGAGTTAGAAGATGACTTTGAAGCTGAAGACAAATCAGAATCCGAAGGTAATTCAGAGTATGAAGAAGAATCAGAAGATGAGTCGGAATTTGAATAAGATTCTGCTTCAAAGTCAGAGGATGAAGAATCTTCTGGAGACTCTAAAGATGAGTCAGATGGTGAATCTGATTCATCTCCAGATCTTTAATCTGGTGGTGGTCATGCTTCTAGAAGGGAAAACTCTGAAGACGTAGGTTCTGGAGGACAAGCTTCTGAAGATGACCATGTTTCTGGTGAAAATCATATCTCTGAAGGTGGACCTTCTGAAGGAGAAGCTTCTAAATGTAATCCAGCCTTTGACGATGATCATGATTCTAAAAGTGAAACTTTTGAAGACAGAGCTTTTGAAGGTGATCCAACTTTTAAAGATGATATTTTTGAAGGTAATGATTTTGAACGAGGTCCAGAAGCTAACAAATGTGGAGCTTCTGGTGGTAGTCAATCTTCTGAAGAAAGTCCAGAAGGAGATATTGTTCCAGAATCAGAAGGAGATTATGAACAAGTTCAGAGGCCACATAGAGTCAGAAATATATCAAGGAAATTTGCAGAGTTTGACCAGCTGCAAGATACTGAAGGGACTTTGACGTATGAAGTGTTATTCCCTTCTGGTGTTAGATCAGATTAGAGTTGTATGCTATTCAGACTCTGATTTGTATGAAGACAATTGACAGAAGAAATATTTCTGAATATTTTTGTTTGTATTTGGAATGTCTTATTTATTGGTGCTCCAAGAAACAGCTGGTGGTTGCATTGTCAACCTGTGAAGCTCTCAAGAAAAAAGTGTGGCTGAATGTCATGAAAGAAGAACTTGAGACTTTAGAAAGAAACAAGATTTGAGATTTAACTGAGCTTTCAAAAGAGAAGAAATCAATCAGCGTCAGATGAGCTTTCAAGCTGAAATCTATTTTTCAGAATAGGATTGCATCTGTAGCATCCAAAAGTAGCTGACAGACGTTCTAACAAAGACTATCAAGACTGATCAATTTCTTCGTTTTAGGATGAAATTGGTGTTGTCAGTTTTGTGTAAATATAAATTAAAAGATGATGAAAAAATATATTTTATGATGTCTTGTTGACTAAGTCTGTTAGAGGATATTTTAGTATTTTATTATACTTTAATATTTATGTATAAATAGTCTAATTGTAGGTAGGTCAATGTATGAGTTACTCCTTATTTATAACCATCATTTTAATATATTCATTTTATCTTTGATCTCTCCTTTATGCATCAATATATACACGGTTTTTATTCTTCTTTGTGAATCATAGTTGAATTTGATTATAAATAAAAGAAATTAAAAAGAGAAAAAACAAATATTGCAGTTCAGTCGATTTAAATAGTTCTATCTCAGATTTAATATGGTTATTCAAATTACAATACGGATAAGGTCGAACTGGTTGATATTGATTGAACCAATCGGTTTTGTCCAATTGTAAAACATAACTTTCATGACAACCACTATTATTTATGTGAGTTTCTAATATTCTTCATCCGAATAATAATAACAAAGAGTGAACACGACGTCTTTTAAAAATAATTAAAACCACTACTAGTATTTAGGTTTCATTTAAAAAGAAACATATAGATCCAAGTGGAAGAAAGCCAAGAGTGCCTTATCCTAAGAGTGCATTTGTAGGCGTGCCTGTGTCTTTCTGCAGTGGCAGGTACCCTCCACCCAAACCAAACACATTATGTTCTGTGCAGTTTTTTGTTTTTAATCCTTTACTTTACTACTGTTTCCTTCTTTTCCACCTGTTTCCCTTTTACTTGCTTTATCTGACTCTTCCCATGTGATGCTCACCACTCTTGTCACTTGACCCACCACTCTATAGACTCGATCTACCTTCGATTTCTGGGAAAGTTCCATACTTGTGCATCACTACTCCTACTAACAATTATACTACTCTTCATCTTATTAAACAATTAGAATGTTTTAGTTATAAAATATTACACTCTCACATTTTTAATAAGACCAAGAGATTACTAGTAACATTCTTGCATACACGAGTAATATTCATACATGATGCTTGCCTAAGGATATTATGGCCCAACGCCTCTCTAGGCAACATATAACACTCAAATTTAGTGTTTCTATTAATATAGACAATCATGGTTTTTCAATTGGGATATACTAGTTAAGAAGCACGTACATCAAAAATATGACATCGATATCGGCAATACTTTTAAAAAAATATTTTAATTAAATGTAATTATAAATGTCGATGTTGATTTTAAATACTAATACATTTTTTTTCTTCAGAAATATCAATGCTATAGAGATACTTAGTCTCTATTCTACGTAGGATTCAATTAAGATAATATAATTCTCTCTTGATTCTATCGCCGACATCCTGAGCCAACAGAAAGCCGATTGATTTGTCTTTAAGTGCAATGTGCTGAAGGGAAACCTTGATAAAAGTAGCAGATAAAAGTACTAATTTTTTCCTTGCAACAGATCTTTATGCACAATCATGATTATAAGATCGATTGATTACCGCTTCTTAACAACAGTAAACATATAGAAACACAGAGAAGGAGAAAGATCATTTGCCTTAGGATTTCAATCGTATAAATAAAACTTGAAGAGTAAGGGTTACACCAAAGTATAAATAATAAATGTTAGAAAAAACCGAACTACCCTTACAAAGATACAATAAAACAATATAATAATAATAATAACTAACATCTCCCTTCAAACTCAAGATGCATTAGTAGAGAACATCGAGAGTTTGTGAATCAAAAACCAAAAACGTTTAATGGAATGCGTCTTTGTAAACAAATCAACAATCTGCAAAGCAGATGATACAAACGGTAGAGTAATTGTCCCATGCTGAAGATGATGATGAATGAAGTGACAATCAACTTCAATGTGTTTGGTACGTTCACGAAAGACTGAGTTGTGGGAAATTTGAGTGGCACTTTTATTATAACAATACATATGAGTTGGTTCAGAAATAATGAGACCCTTATAAAAAAGTAACCAATGCAACCAAACTACTTCAGTAGTGGTGGATGTCATAGCATGCATCTTCTGTAGAAGAACTAGAGACAATATCTTGTTTCTTACTCTTCCAAGAAATAAGAGAGTCTTCAAGAAAGATACAAAACTCTGTGGTAGAGTTACAATCTATGGGGTCTCCAACCCAATTAGCATCAGAATAAGCACGTAGTTCTAATGAGGATGATGATGGAAAGAGAAGACCCTGAAATTAGGTTCCCCGAAGATAACGACATATATGAAGAACGACTTCCCAATGTATTGTAGTAGAAGAGACAACAAACTGACTAACAATATGAACAACATAAGCAATATCTGGTCTAGTAATCGTAAGGTACAATCAGGCTGTCAACCAAGATATAATATAAGATGGGATCTGGAAGAGGAACACCATCAGACGGATCATATTTCACATTCAACTCAAGAGGACTATCTGCTACTCTAGTATCACAAAGGAGAGTCTGTTCAAGAGTGTTGACAATATACTTGAATTGAGAGAGAAGATAACTTCTAGGAGAGTAGGCAACTTAAATAACCAAGAAGTGGCGAAGAGTGCCTAAGTCTTTCATCTCAAACTGTTGGGCTAATTGTAATTTCAAATCATTAATTCCATCCATATCATCACCTGTAACATCATATCATCAACATATGATGAGAGTAAAATACGACCATAATAAGTGGTCTTGACAAACAAAGCAGAATCATGATCGCTAGAGTGAAATCCAATAGATGTAATTACAATGTTAAACTTCTCAAACCAAGATTGCAGAGCTTGTTTCAGACCATATAATGTCTTCTTCAACTTACACACTTCCCCTTGATTATAAGAAACACCTTGTGAGGTTTTGTCAAAAAAAAAGAAACACCTTGTGGGGAGCTGATGCAACTACAATAAGAGTGCGAATAGTAGTCATCTTATGAACAAGAGCAAAAGTTTTTTCAAAATTCATACCATATTGTTGAGAGAATCCCTTAGAAACAAGATGTGCTTTGCACCTCTTAATTGCCCCATCAGACTTAGTTTTGATCTTGTATATCCAACGAGACCCAATAGCCTGTTTTCCTGGAGAAAGAGGTACTAATTCCCAAATATATATTTTGTGCAAAGCAGAAAGTTCTTTTGTCATAGCATGTTACAAAAGAGGGTCGAGAATAGTCTCTTTATAGGAAAAAGGACTCAGACAAACTGTGGATAAAGGTTAGAAAAGAAGCAAAAGAAGCAGAGTAAGTGAAATAGACAAAATCAGACAATTGAGTAGACTTATGGTCATGAGAGGAATAACGGGGAGACAAATGATTAACATTCACAGGAGGTTCTTGGGTAGTGTGGGGACAAGAGGGATGTCAGTATTTGGAGTAATAGTAGTATCAGTCCTGCAATTCTCAAAATTACAATCACTAGAAACATTATCATTATAACCAAAAGAATTGTAGAATCAGAAGAAAGAGAGTAAAAAGGAATGTGCTTAAGAAAAATAACATGACGAGAAACATATAATTTCTTTGCACCAGGATCATAATAACGACAACCCTTTTGACCATTCCCATAAACAAGAAAAACACATATAGCAGAACGAGGAGACAACTTACTACGTTCTGCTTGTGGGCGAAGAACAAAACAAGTATAACCAAACACTTTCAAAGAGAAATAATCAGAGATAAATTTATACAAATTTTCAAAGAGAGACAAACGTGATGTGATATAAGATGAGATTATATTAATGACATGAACAACAGTAAGAACTGCTTCACCCAAAAATTCACTAGGAACTGAAGCAGACAACAAGAGAGAACGAGCAGTCTCAATAATGTGACAATGTTTCCTTTCAACAACCCCATTCTGTTGAGAAGTATCAATACAAGATGTTTGATGAATTGTACCATCAAAAGCAATCAATTTAGAGAAATTATTAGAGGTATATTCACCACCTAAATCGCAACGGAGGCACTTTATAACAACATTATATTGAGTCTTAACAGTAGCAAGAAACATACAATAAATGTCAAAAAATTCAGAACGGGTTTTCATAATATAAAAACAAGTACAGTAACAAGTATAGTCATCAATAAATGAAACATAATATCTATATTCACCCTTAGTAAGAAGCGATGATAGACCCCATACATCAGAGTGAACTAAGTCAAATGGTGCAAATGAAATGGAAACAATTTTACTAAATGGTAAAACTCAAAATTTAGCAAGTTTACAACCACAAAAATCTCAAATATCACTGATTTGTAACTTTCCTAAGGCTCCAGTAGAAGCCAACTACTTTAATCTAGAAGCAGAGACATGTCCAAGACGATAATTCCATAAATAAAAACTAGAAGACGAAGAATTCAAGCGAAAAAAGAATAATAAATTATTTGTGGAAATAGAGGTTGAGGCTACAGTATCTGGGACTCTCAACTCATACAAAACATAAAGCCCCTCCTTATCTAAGACCTGTCCCAATCAGCCTCGCGAAATGAGGAACCTGCACACAAAAAGAAGTGGAAGAAAACATAACTGATTAACCAGAATCACACAATTGACTAACAGAAGCAAGACTCAAAGTGAGTTTAGGAATATAATAAATACTAGAAAATGACAAATTAGGTGTGAAGACAGAACTAATGCATGCTAATGGCATATAAGTGACATCAACTGTCATATTTGACATGGATGGTGCAATATTCAAAGACATAAATGATTTAGCATCATATGACATATGAGGTGATGCTCCCGAGTCTAGAATACACGTGGAAGGAGATATACCTAACAAATTACGAGAGTCCAAACCTTTAATAAAGGAGGCATACATGACATGTGATTGAGTGACAAGAAGCTTTTGGAGATGCTTTGCAATATCAGATGTTTGAGAAGTAGTCTCAGATGGATATACATGGTCAGAACCAAAACCAATGGTAATAGGAGCATCAACAACATTAGATGATAGATTCTTGAAAATTTTCATACTTGCTAAGTCCATGGCTTTAGGTTTGGCATAAATTTTTCTAAAACATGGTTATGGACTGATGTTGAGCAAGATGTCACAACATTTTGACCAACTGTCATGGCTGGTTCTACTGTCATGTGTATCAGACAGATCTTGAGCCAAATGTCTTGACATCTTGGCCTGTTATGCAGCAGGCACTGCTGTTTTATCTCTTGACATATTTGATTTGTTTTTGAGAGATACTTTTGGATATATCTTATTATTCTTCGCAGGTCAAGGAGATTTATTAGGAACAAGTGCATATTTGATTTGGTTTCATTAAAAAGGATCTTGGACACTTTTTAGGAAACTTTAAAAGATTTATTCCTATTTTTATGTGAAGATCTTGTAGCTGGTTTAAAAAATGAAGATTGGATTTTATTTGAAGAGTCCAAGCCTATACTACAAGAGTCTATAAATTAGGACTTGCTAAACCTAAAATATCAAGCATTCACATTGAAAAAATCGTGGGTGCAATATAAAGATTAGGATTTTGGGAGTCTATTAAGTTCTTTGTGTTTTTGTTCTTTGTATATCACTCATGTATCTTTTGATACAGTGAGGTTGATTGATTGTTTGTTAAGTTAGTTTTCTTGGTTGAAGCTTTTAAGTAAAACTAAGTATTGTTATCATTAATGAGATTTTAAACAAAGAGTTAAGTATTGTTTATTGGAAGTGTAATATTCTGGTTTTTTATTCTAGTCACTGGGATTCTGACTGTATTTTTATCACTGAGGTGATTGGTAGGAAGTGAGAGGGGGATCTCATATCTAGAAGTTTCTAGGTAGAAATTGCACAAGGTAGTGATTAGGCGAGAAGTTGTAAACTTGGATTGTTTAGGCTTTGAACTAATATTATTATAGTGAATTTCCTTCCTGGCTTGGTAGCCCCAGAGTAGGTAATGTTGCATCGAACTGAGTTAACAATCAGTTGCGTTATTTATCATTCTGCAATTTATTTATGCATAAGTTTCAGTTTTGATATATGCATTCTGTCTATCGACAAATGTCGTAACATGTGACTTGATGTTGTGTTCTAATGTTGGAATATCAGTCTTGACATATATATTGCAAGTGCCAGAATTTCAATTAGCATCATAGATGGCACCCAGTTCTATTTTGGGTGAGCTCTAGGAAAGATATTTTCTGGTACTATGGAAGGAGGAGTTGTTAACAGATTACCTATTTTGGATGACACCAACTATGATTAGTGGAAGGCTCGTATGATGGATTTTCTAAAATCCATGGATAGAAAAACCTGGAAAGCACTTATCAAAGGTTGAGAACACCCTGTGGTGAAGGGTACAACTGAGTTGAAGCCAGAAGAGACTGGTCTAAGATAGAAGATGAATGTGTTTTTGGAAACTCCAAATCTTTGAAATCCATATTCAATGGAGTTGATAAAAATATGTTCTGACTGATAAATACATCTACTGTGGCTAAAGATGCTTGGGAAATTCTCAAGACCACTCATGAAGGCACATCTAAGGTGATAATATCTAGACTTCAGCTGCTCACAACCAAATTCTAGAATCTCAGAATGAAGGATGATAAGTGTATTCGTAAAGGTAACAACCATTGAAGAAAGTTGGTTAGAAAAATCCCCAGGTCTCTACCTAAGAGATTTGATATGAAGGTAACAACCATTGAAGAAGCCCAAGATATTAGCAACATGAGAATGAATGAACTTGTTGGGTCACTTAAAATAATTGAGATGACTCTAAATGACAAATATGAAAAGAAGAACAAGAGCATATCTTTTATATACAACACTGTAGATGAAGAGGATCAATGTGATCTAGATACTGATGAAGGGTTATCCAATTCTATTGTGTTACTTGGGAGGAAATTCAACCAGGTACTGAGGAAAGTGGATAGAAGTCCAAGACCAAATTTTAAGAAAATCAGCCCTGACATTAGCAAGAACTATGATGCTCAAAGGAAAGCTGGAAAAGAAGAAAAGGCCAATCAAATTAAAGGCATTCAGTGTCGTGAGTGTGAAGGATTTGGAAATATTAGAGCATAATTCCCTACATATCGCAAGAAACAACTTAAGGGGCTTTTTATTTCTTGGTTTGATGAGGAAAGTGATCTTGATGATGAATTTGCTAAGCCTGTTACTGTCTTAACTGGAAGACGAGCTTCATATGTAGAATCTTGTGATAAATAAATAACTTATGATGGGTTGGCTGCTTCTTACAAATAATAGTGGATCAAAAGTGAAGAAGTGTGTCAACAAGGAGAAAAGCATAAGGTAATTATTTCTCAACTACATGTTAAAAAGAAGAAACCGTCATCTATTGTCTTTGATCTTCTAAAAGAGGTAACCTTATTGAATTCTAAACTTGAAAATATGACCAAATTCATAAGAATGTTGAATAATGAATATGATGTGTTCGATGAAATTCTTCAAGTTGGGAAAGGAGGTAAAATATTTACTAGTATAGGGTTTAACTATCAGTTCTTAAATAATCAAAGAAAAACCCCTTTGACAAAATTTGTTCCTACTAAAGTGAAGCATGAGCTCATAATATCTGACAAAATGTTACAACATCCTGTTAGACTTCAGAAAACTCAGTCTAAAGCCAAGTTCCAGCCTTGGAAATGTCATTATTATGGTAAACATGGTCACATAAAACCATTCTACTACAATTGTATTGTTATCCAAAAAATTCACCTCAACCTAGGGCTAATCATGTAAAGATTAAAAATAAAAAGGAGCGGAAAATTAAGGTTGTTGATACTATAGCCCATGCTTCTTTTGTGGTTGATGACTTGATCATTAGAAAGGGACTGATGTTAACAAATATATTGGAACACGTCATACCCCAAATTTGCCCTATAGATTTCTAACAATTTATTCCCTATTAATGTTATCATTTTTATAAAGGTTTAGATTATTGTCAAATTATTATGGGGTTTGGGGGGTGTATTATTTCAGGATGGACCGTCAAAATCTGATTGCCCATTAAGTTGGTTCTTACAATTAAGAAGGGATATGTATTTGTTGGATATATTTCAGACCATTTAGAATTTAATGAATAAATAGAAAGAGGGGTATATTGTTAAGTATAATGGGTTTTTCTAATCAGAAGCCCATTAAGGTTAAGGCCCATTCAAAATAGGGAGGGAGGTGTACGATTTTTTTAGAACTTGTCGCTTCATTTTTTTCTTCCGGATAGGACCATTAAATTGTTGGTCCATTAAAAGTTGTTGTTCTGCTTGATAATAAGAAGGGGGGTTTTATATATATTTTTTTTTGCAGAGAGCCCATTCTTTTAGAGGCCCATGATTTTTGTCAAAGTCAAAGGTTCTTCTTCTTCTTCTTCTTCTTCTTCTTCTTCTTCTTCTTCTTCTTCTTCTTCTTCTTCTTCTTCTTCTTCTTCTTCTTACTATTCTTCTTCTTCTTATTATTATTATTACTATTATTATTATTACTATTCTTCTTCTTCTTCTTCTTATTATTATTATTATTATTATTACTATTATTATTATTATTATTATTATTATTATTATTATTATTATTATTATTATTATTATTATTATTATTATTATTATTACTATTATTATTATTATTATTATTATTATTATTATTATTATTATTATTATTATTATTATTATTATTATTATTATTATTATTAATATAATAAATAATATTATTTATTTTAATTATTGTTAATTACATTTATATTATTATAATTAATATTATTATTATTAACATAAAATTGTTTTTATCAAATTATTTATTTTATAAAAAATCATCAGATATTTTCCTTTTTAATATATTTATAAATTCTGAAATTATTTTATTATTATAAAATTAAAATATTTTTTTTACTAGCTCATTCTTTAATTACTTTTAAAAATTGCATTAAAATTGTTTTTTGGCCATGCATTAAAAAGATTTTTATATATATATTTTTTAAAAAATACCTAACCAACATCAAATCAATTTTTTCACTAACTTAATTAAATCCAAGAAAATTTTCAAAAAGGATTATGGAGATACTTTAAACCGACTGTGAACTTCGTCTAATAATTCCGCTATTCACACACCCAATCTTGGTTCAAGGGAAACTTAAATTACCTTCGTAATCCATAAAAAATACCAACCAATTATGAACTACAAATTGAGACTCTGATTCCTCATAAGAGGATATGCAGGCATACGACTTAAAAATCGTGGCGAGTTCCCCTAATAAAAAATTAAAAACCCATTTCCTAAGAATTGAAATTCTAAACCCTAGTATCCTTGTGAACAAGGTAGATGAGGGGTGCTTAACACCTTCCTTTCGTCTAAGAACGAGTCCAACAACTTAAAATCTCTGACCAAATTAGGGTTGTCCTTTATATTCCCTTCCTAAAGATAAAAATTAAAGGTGGCGACTCTCATTTTAAAGTCAGTTACAATAGAACATCATCTCAACAGACTGATGCTCTAGAAAATGAGATAGACTATGAGTTTAACAATGAGTCTGTGTATTGAGTCCCTTGATAAATCTCAAAAGGTTATGTCTGAAGGTAAATTTGTTGGCAATGAGGAAGATGATTATGATAATACTGTTTGCAAGGAGATCATGGCTAAATAGGTCAAATAATTGCTGAAAAAGGGCAAACTGTCTGCTAGCAAGTTGAATGTGAAGTATGTTGTGCTTCACTTGATTAGGGCTGCCAATTGGGTTCCCACCAATCATACCTCTACCATTGTTACAAATTTGGGTTGTTTGCAGGAACATATGTCCCAGACATTATTGTGACATCTGGTAAAGAAGCTGCCAGCTCAACTTCAAGGTGCCATGCTAGGTTTAGAGATAATGACTAACCCAAGGAATGCAAGATTATTGTATTTTTGACATCACTCAAAACACTTTAAAGTGCCAATTTTTACTCACAAACTCTCCTTTTTTGATGATAACAAAAATGTAAAGATGCACTTCAGCAATGCTCCCCCTGAGTATGTGCTTATGTGCAGTGCCTCGAGTATGTGCTTATGTGCTTTCATTCTTTATATTTGCATATATCTTCTCCCCCTTTGACAACATCAAAAAGATACAAAGAAACCAATTAGAAGTATCTCATCCTTCAATTTCTAACAAACGTATACGCCATTTTAGAGGCACTTTTGCACAGAGAAAGTGTAAATATACATTCATAATGATATATGTTAGTACAATGTTAATAATAAACTAGATAAACCAATACCCATTTATAGAACACACCATAATATAGGTCAAGCAAATTTGCATGAATTTTTCAAACACACAAATAAACAAAACGAAGAAATTTAAAGTACATGAAGAAAATAACAACTTGGTCTGGAAATGCAATGCATGAAAGAAAAAAATGATGACAAAAAAATCCAACACATCTGTAATACGGTGGGAGAACTGACTTTACTGGTTTTGCATTTTATCACAAATGTTACGGTTAGCAAGATTCGCCACCGACTTTTCTTTTTTCCAATAAAAGAAAGGGTGAAAAGAACATGAAAGACCTTTTTAAAGATTTTGAGTTCGGGGGCTAGGTTATGGAAAGGGAAGGTATTAGCACCCTTTCTATCCGTAGTTATCTACGGGCTCTTAGTTGCTAGCTCACTTTGAAAATGCTTTTTTGTGTAAGTGTATTTGAAAATATTTTTAAAAATACGCCTTAGTGCGGCGAAATTTGTAATGATTCTCGTATCGCTGAGAATGCATACAAAGTGTTTTTGTCTTTGAAAAATATTTAGAAAAAAAGAGTGTATGTGTGGGAAATTTGTTTTGTTTTGTGAGAGAGCAACTACGAGCGGTCTATCTACTGAAATGGTCTTTGTTCTTTTCCTCATTTCCTTTAGATAATGCTATCCTACCATTAGTCAGTAGGTAGCCCTATCATTGGATGTATTGAGGGACAAGCGAGGGTCATCGTACAATCACGAAGGAGACTCATAAGATATTTTAGTTATTACCCTAAGGTACTAAGATCATTTACCGAGGCAACGTCGAAGGGTCATCGAGAGACTATGATCTTTTGACCAAAAGGTCTTTGCTAAAATTTCTCACGTTCGAGAAACGTGACTGTTTATTTTTCGAAGGCAACAAGTTGAGGTACCTTAGAGGTGTGTGAAGTGTGTTTTATTTCAATTATTTATCTTGGATATTTAGGTTTTCTACCGTTTGTTTTTAGTCTTGTCATGCAAACCTATTAGCATACATCTAACAGTTAAATATATACATAGGGCGGAAAATTAAAGTGCGAGAATTAAACTACGCTATTATATCGCTTCAGGATGGGGGGAATACAAACCAAAATGGGGGAAGAAAAATGTAAAAAGTCCTAGTTTAAACTATTACATATCTTTGAGCAGTTACAATTATTCATAAAAATAATGCGAAAAAGTAAACAAACGCGCGAAGAGGAAAAGAGAAAAGATGAAAAAACCCTAAATCTCTAAGCATTAGAAAAATGTTTTTGTTGTTTTTAATCTTTTGTTTAAAAAAATGATTAAATTAAAGAAACCTAGTTCTAATTAGTTTGATTAAAAAAACAAAACAAAAGTGATTAAAAAATTAATTAAATTAATAAAAAAACTTAAATATTTTTTTTTGTGATTTCTTTAATTTTTATTGATTAAAAGAAACTGATTAAAAAAAAAGAAAATTTTTAGTTAAGCAAAACAAATGATAAAAAATGTAATGGGCTTCACTGTGGAAAAAGTAGTTAGGGGGGTACAATAAACAAAATCCCAGGCCCAAAAATCAAGAAGGCCCAAGCACCAGGAAGTCCAGTGAGGGCAACTCTGTAGGGTGCACCATGGGGTTAGTTACTTGGGAGTGTTGGATCTTGGAGTTTTGAGATTGGATAGCCCAGATGAGAGCCATACCATGCGCTTGTTAACCTTCATACACACTGGATCTAAAATGAAATGTTAGAAAAAAAATTCCCTCGCGCCTGAATCGAACCCAGGACTTGGAGGGGGTACGCCTTAAGAGTATGCATGCTACCACTGGGCCAACTGTTCATTCTTTATTTCAAATACAAACGAAAATATATATTATGAAACTCAGTGGTTTTATATTTTAAAACAAACGCGCGCTGAAAGATTTGAATGAGCCGTTGAGAGGATGACACACCTGCCATCGGAATCAGCCCACCAAAGTCAACTTTCCGATTGTCTTCTCTGGTGGGATTGAAATTTGAACCTGTAAAATAACCATAATTAAGGATCCAAAACGACCCTATCCCCTTAAATGGCATGTTGCGAGTCCATTGGTACCCTCCGTTTGACCTGAAAACGTCTAAAAGCTCCAGATCAAAGCTTCACTTATTGTTAAGCCCTAGCGATGGCATCCTGTGATTTGAGCATTAAAGCTCATATGCATTACGTCAAACTTGTCATGATCTTCATCACAAACACGCATAAATACATGAAATCGATCAACCATGCATGATTTAAGAGATAAGGTTTAGATTTTTTTTTACCAAAAACTGGTATGATCGGATATGGTATTTTGGGCGTGAAAAGGGACCGGTTATGAGCGTGGTTTAATTACTGGACACCTTAGGAATGTGACTTGGTCGTTTGTTTGGGTTGATAGCGCCTGGAAGTGAAGTTACAAATTTTGCAACTTTGAGAAATTTGAGAAATTTTGAAAAATTTACAAACTTATGATATTCTTGCCATTTTGGATGCTACACGGTTTGGACAACTTGTATATGCCATCTTGGGCCTCTTGACTGATCCAAATGAGGTCTTGCACACTTAGCCCATTATTTTGTATTTAATTTGATTTAACTTATATTTAAATGAATAAAAAATTCAAATAAATAAAAATAAAAATCAAGATAATACATGTATAAGTTTAGAGGCCCTTGGATATGTCATGAGTATGTTTGAGCTCCAAAAAGTTAGGCCCAATAACTTAAAATCACAAATTTACTCCATTAATTTTTCATGCATTTCTTAAAAATTGCCCAACTTGTGCACCTCATAACTTAGTCAATTGTCATTTTTATAGATGATATTTGACTTTTTGGAAAGTTCAAGATGTCCTCTACAACCTCTATGTTGATCATTTTTGCTTTTGGAGACATTGTCTTGATGTAAGTTGCCTTGACAAAAAGTGTCTTTTGTTGACTTTTGAAAATGACCTTTAATGTATTAGCTCATATCTTCCAAATGAAGAATTTTTTGGACTTGAGAATAAAAGAAAAGTAGTAGAGAATTGAATTTTATTCAAAATGAGCTTTGGTTAGGGAAAATTTGATGAAGTATATGAAAGTTATACCTGGTCAAAGTTCAGTTGACTTCTCTTAAGGAAACCCTAATTTGACAATTCTTGACTTTTGATGATTTGAGAGCTCCCCTTGGGGAATCATGACCAACCTTTGATCAAATGATGAATATCACTTCAAAATGTTGATGTTGACCAAAAATCTTGAAGTTTGACTATATGTTGACCATAGTTGACTTTTTGATCAATACAATTAATTTTCAATCATTTGAGCCATTGACTGAGCAAACTTGTGATGTAGGGATTGAAACTTGACATGGACCTTGTTAAGGACCTATGAAGAACCATGGAAGCCACTTGAGACATTTTCAATCCAAATTTTCTTGAGAAACCCAAAACCCTAATTGTAGACCTTTGGGCTTAGGAGGTGAGTTGACTGGTCAACCCTTGAGTGCCTTGAGTGTTTGAGAAGCCTTGAAAGAGTGTATTGAGAAGAAAAAGGGAGGGAAAATTTTGGGGTACAACAACATAAACATTTACTATTTCAACCACAATTCCTTTGATAGACTCGTCCACTTCTATGCATATCCTCATAAATTGCAGCTGCTTCATCACTTTGCTCAACACTAGTTCTTTGAAAATGGTTGGGTTTTCCTTGAATAACTCCATTTAAGGTGTTAATTCCTTCATGGAGGGAGAGAAACTGTGTAGTAGAAGTCGAGGCAAACGCTTCAAAGTTGTAATTTTGAGTATCTAATCTTGCATCTACTTTCCCAAATTGCTCGTTTTGAGCATTCTAAAAATCAGTGCACCATTGCACTTCAACTTCACGCCACTAACGACTTCAACTGGAAGAAGTATTAGAATAAATCTTTGGTTGATTTAAACTGAACCAGAGAAAGGTCTACTGGAAAAGTATCAGGATAAATGATTGGTCAATTTAAACTGAACTAGCAGATGTCTGTACTTAACTTCATCCGGATAAGAATCAGAATAAATCTTTGAGCGATTTAAGCTAAACCAGAGAAAGGTCTTGATTGTATTCAACTAGATAAGAATTAGAATAAGTCTTTGGGCGATTTAAACTGAACCAGAGAAAGGTCTACTGGAAAAGCATCGGGATAAATCATTGGTCGATTTAAACTGAACCAGTAGAAAGGTTTACTAGAAAAGAATCAGGATAAATCATTGGTCGATTTAAACTGAACCAGTAGATGTCTATAATTGTCTTTAACTGGATAAGAATCAGAATAAATCTTTAGGCGATTTAAAATGAACCATAGAAAGGTGCCTACCAGAAAAGTATCAGGATAAATCATTGGTCGATTTAAACTGAACCAGCAGAAAGGTCTACTGGAAAAGAATCAGGACAAATCATTGGTCGATTTAAACTGAACCAGCATATGTCTATAATTGTCTTTAATTAGATCAGAATCAGAATAAATCTTTGGGAAATTTAAACTGAACCAGAGAATGGTGCCTACTGGAAAAGCATCAGGATAAATCATTGGTCGATTTAAACTGAACCAACAGAGGTCTATAATTATCTTTAACTGGATAAGAATCAGAATAAATATTTGAGCGATCTAAACTGAACCAGAGAAAGGTCTTGATTGTCTTCAACTAGATAAGAATCATAATAAATCTTTGGTTGATTTAAACTGAACCAGAGAAAGGTCTACTGGAAAAGCATCAAGATAAATCATTGGTTGATTTAAACTGAACCAGCAGATGTCTGTACTTAACTTTAACTGGATAAGAATCAGAATAAATCTTGGAGCGATTTAAACTGAACCAGAAAAAGTGTTTACTGGAAAAGATCTAGGATAAATCATTGGTCGATTTAAATTGAACCAACAGATGCCTATAATGGTCTTTAATTGGATAAGAATCAGAATAAATCTTTAGTTGATTTAAACTGAACCAGAGAAAGGTCTACTGGAAAAGCATCAGGATAAATCATTGGTCTATTTAATATGAACCAACAGATGTCTATAATTGTATTTAACTGGATAAGAATCAGAATAAATCTTTGGGCGATTTAAACTGAACCAGTGAAAGGTGCCTACTGGAAAAGCATCAGGATAAATCACTGGTCGATTTAAATTGAACCAGCAGAGGTCTATAATTATCTTTAACTGGATAAGAATCAGAATAAATCTTTGAGCGATTTAAGCTAAACCAGAGAAAGGTCTTGATTGTCTTCAACTGTACAAGAATCAAAATAAATCTTTGGTTGATTTAAACTGAACCAGAGAAAGGTCTACTGGAAAAGCATCAGGATAAATCATTGGTTGATTTAAACTGAACCAACAGATGTCTGTACTAAAC
The DNA here is from genome assembly GCA_948472305.1 of Vicia faba. Classification (NCBI taxonomy): domain Eukaryota; kingdom Viridiplantae; phylum Streptophyta; class Magnoliopsida; order Fabales; family Fabaceae; genus Vicia; species Vicia faba. The sequence goes on along the minus strand of OX451738.1, from coordinate 1,017,092,442 downwards.
TTTAACTAGATAAGAATGAGAGTAAATATTTGAGCGATTTAAACTGAACCAAAGAAAGGTCTTGATTGTCTTCAACTGGATAGGAATCAGAATAAATCTTTGGTTGATTTAAACTGAACCAGATAAAGGTGTACTGGAAAAGCATCAGGATAAATCATTAGTCGATTTAAACTGAACCAACAAATGTCTCTTTGAGAATGACATTTTGAGGAAAATGCCAAAATACCCAGTGATACGGTGGCAGAACCGACTGTTAATACTGGTTTGCGTTTTGCGTTTTTTGTTCGCAAAATGTCGCGGTAAGCAAGAGTCACCACTGACTTTTATTTAATCCAATCATGGAAAAGGAAAAAGAACAGAAAAAACCTTTTTTCGAGATATTCTGAGTACGTGGGGTAGATTATAGAAAGGGAAGGTGTTAGAATCCTTTCTATCTGTAGTTATCTACGGGCTCTTAGGTACTTGCTCATTTTTCAAATTGCTTGTGTTTGTCTTGAAAATGTTTTTAGTTCGTGATAACCCTTGTATCAGTCCTCAAGGATGTGATGAAGTTTGTTTTGAAAATTTGTTTTGAAAAGTGTTTGTGTGAAAAGTTTTCATTGAGCACCTACTTAAGATTCTATCTACTCGAAAAAAGATTGTTCGTTCTATTTCCTTTAGGAAACACTATCCTACTATGAAGGAGTAGGTAGCACCATCGTTGGACTTGTAAGGGACATTCGAAAGGGACAAATACAATCACTAAAGCAATAGTTAGAAAAATTTAGTAGTAACCCTAGAGTCCTAAGATCTTTCCGAGGCAACATTTCCGAGGTAACATTCGAATTGGACAATCTGATCTTTTTAGACTGGAGGGCAACCACTAAAATATTCTATGCTTAATGATTGGTACCGAAGGCAACCGAAGTGAGGTAAACCCTAGGAGTGAATATTTGCACATGATTCGTTTAAGTTATTTAATCTTTGCACATTAGGTGATCTACCTTTTAAATTTCAAGCATTCTTTCCATACAATCCTATTAGCCATGCATCTAAACAGTTAAAGATTGCGGGAATTTAAAGTGCGAAAAATAAAACCTAGCTATTGCAAGGCTTCGGGGAGGGGGATTAATTACATAACCAAAAATCAGGGATTTAAACAGTAAATAGAAACCCTAGATTAACTATTACAAACCATGAACAATTACAAAATAATGGACAAATAATTAACAAGCGTGCGGCGAATTAAATACGAAGAAGGTTGAAAAGATAACTTAAAACTCTAATTGAGAGAAAAAGATTTTTGGTTCTTGTGGATTTTCATTTGAGAAAATGTTTAATTGAAAATTAATTAAACCTAATTTCTAATTGTTTTTAAATTATGAAAGAAATTTAAATTAACCTAATCTAGCTAAATTAAATAATTTCATGAAAATAAAATATTTTACAAAGAAAACAAGATTTTGTGTATTTTTGGTTTTTTGTATTTGAGAAAAAGAAATTTAATTGTAAAATTAAAACCTAGATTCTATTTGATTTTAAATGAAACAAAAATTAAATTCACCTAACTTACTAATTAAATTAAATAATTTATTATTAAAAAAAATGCTTTTTTTTTGTATTTTTGTGATTTGTTGATTTTATGATTAATTTAAAAAACAATTAATTTTTTTGGTGAAAAATAATTAAACAAAAATAATTAAAACAAAAGAAATAAATAAAGAAAAGAAAAAGAATGGGCCTGTATGCTAGCAAAAGGGGGGTATGAATATGAAATTCCAAGCCCAATAAGCTCCAAGCCCAACCAACCTTTGGATCCGGTGTAGCGTTGACTTGTTCGTGTACCATGGACATTCAAGGGAGAGACGTTAGATCTGGCTAGCTGTGCATCCAGTGGATGGGCATTGATGGTACATGATAGTCCCTTGGAGAATTGATACGCTGGATCTGTGAACAGAAAATAAGAAAATATGGAAAACGCTGGGACCTGGGATCGAACCCAGGTCCTCACGCCTAAGTCCAACGCCACACTTCCAGCTGAGCTATGATTGTTAATTGTTAACATGATAAAAACAAAATATAATATAAGGAAAATAAAAGAAGCTGATTCCAAGCGTGCGAAATTCAAACGGAAGAATGGTTGGCCGACACGTATCGTCTTCTTCCCTGGAACCGTCATCTTAGATTTCTGAACTTTTACCTACAGATGCAAGTCTGTTGCTAAAAACCTGTATCATTCAAAAATTCCATACAAGCATGATAAATCAATTGTTATGGTACCAATCAACTCGTCTTGGTCTCCCGAGTATCATGGTACCTCATTCATGGCCCAATTTTTCCTGTATCAGAAATCTTCAAATCGTGCTCTTAAACCCTAACAATGGTGGATATGGATTCCTGCACTGTTAGTACAATTAAGTGATACAGAAAGCTTGCAAACATGATCATGAACAAGAATATATGGATAGAATGGACTTATCATGCGTAAAACATAGAAATCGAATTTGAGTTTGGGAGGCAAACCGTGATACTGTAATGTGATGATTCTTGATGCTTTGAGGCTTGCAAATGAATGGAGAAGCTTCCTGAGATATCCAGGAACGTATTGCTAGCCTTGAAACTCCTTGAGGATGACTCTAATATGGATTTTGATCTCACACTTTTTTCCAAATTTTTGAGTTTTCTTCCTGGCTTTACACGGCTGCAAACCTTATGCTTATGGTCTGGAACTATTGTGTATATGTAGTAGACTGAATTAGGTTAATAAAATTGGCATGAATCTTGAGAAATAATGGAGATTTGATTTGATTTGCTTCATGTATGATATCTTTCTAAAACAAGCTTCAATCTAATCTTTTCCAACCCTAATGAGCCTTGCACGAATTGATCATCATTCTAGCTGTATATGGACTCCAAATGTGCACAAAAATCCCAAGATTTGATTTGTTTTCATTATTTTACCATATAATTTGATTTATTTTGATTTAAATGAATAAAAAATCAAAATAAATGATAAAAATAATAAAATAAGAGGTGAGTGACATCATGGGTCGTGGGTCCTATTAGAAACATGTTTCAAGCAAGAAAACATGGGCCCCTTTGGAAAAAAATGCAAATTTGATCAATGTTGACTTTTGACAATTTTCCAAAAATTGCCAACTTTGACAATGCATATCTCTCTCAATTTTGGTCCTAGGGAGATGTCCTTGGACTTTTTAGAAATATTAGGATGTCCCCTAAGCAACCCTTTTGGTATCATCTCAATTGAGTCTTCCCTGTTCATGTATGAAGCTTTGACCCAAAAGGTGTTTTTGTTGACTTTTCAAAAGGACCCATAATGTAGAAATCCATATCTTTTTGTGAGTTCATATTTTAAACTTGTGAGATGAATATGAATTGTAGGGAATTGCATCCTCTTCAAAACGAGCTTTGGATGGAAAATTTCTGATAAAGCATGTGGAAGTTATGCTTGGTCAAAGTTGGGTTGACTTTTACTAAGAAACCCTAATTTATCAACTTTTGGGTTTTGATGAATTTGGAGCATTCCTTGAGGAATCATGATCAAACCCTGATCAAATGATGAAAGTCACTTCAAAATGTTAATGTTCACCAAAAATCTTGAAGTTTGAATGCATGTGGGCCATAGTTGACTTTTGACCTAATACAGTCGATTCTCAAGCATTTGAGCAGTTGACTGAGCAAACTTCTTGTGCAAGGCATGAAACTTGACATGTAGGGTCTTAAGAACATATCATGACCATGGGGAGCATATGAGGCCTTTGTGGTTCACCCATTTTGATGAAAATGGAAACCCTAATTTGAGATACACTGCCTTAGGATAGAGTTTGTCTGGTCAACTCTTGGGCAACCTTGAGCAAATTGAGGATCTCTAGGAGTATGTATTGAGTAAAATGAGAGGGAAAATTTTGGGGTACAACATACCCCTTCGTCAGATGTAGCCTTTGAGAAGACTTTCAGGTCATATAAGTAGTTGATGATGTTTGTTGATTGGTCTTTCCTGAAGATGTAAAGAGTTAGCTGTATGCAATATCATGATGTATGAAATGCATTGCATAATGATGTTATCAAAATAAATGAGACTGTGCTATATGATTATGCTATGATGTTTTTAAATGTTGTATGAATATGACATGTTATTGAAGTGCATTTGTAAACTCGAGCAACATCTTTGTCTTGGGAAAATAAATCCCTGACTGTCGCTGGAGATGAAGAGCATGTGTAATCTTCGATCTTATGGGGGTTGTTTCCGCTGGGGAAAATTAATTTTTGCTCTGAGGAAATTTTACTAGAGAATGTTAATTCCTTCTTGGGGAGAAAAGTTCAAGAACATTAGTTGTTCATTGCTTTGCTGGGGAGTTTATACTCAGACTAGGGATAGAAAGATGGATAACCTTTTGGCTTGTCTGGCCCAATTTTAGATTAAGTGGCAAATCTCTGGGGATAGTGGAAACTTCACTGGGGAGAGGAATTTTTCCGGTGAATCATGGCCATCTGAGTAACAGACTCAAGTTGGGGAGATGATAATTTTTTGGGGAAACTAACCATGTTGGGTAAATAAACCCTGTCAACAGAGAAATACTCTATCGAAGAAACACCCTTGTTGAGGGAATGAACTCTGCTGGAGAGTGGAGACCTGCAAGGGGATTTGCAATCTCGTAGGAATAGACTCAGTTGGGGAAGGGAACTTCCATGAACTGTACTGGTCGGAACTCCGTAGGTTGGTCACATTGCCGGGAAGAAGATCACTCCTTTATCTGCCAGAACAATCTGTCGGGGAAATTGCGGGGAATGTATGAACTTGTGAAGATTACTCTGTAGGGATAACCTTATGGAAGTGGATCCGTGGGGATTTGCGGATGGCTCGAACATTATCCCAACTCTTAGAGCTTTGAGTAAACGCTTATTCCCGTTCTTATGCATTTTTTAATAGTTAATTATATTCATAGGATATGCTCATTCAATTTTAGTCATTGGACATTTTGCAAACAAAACAGAAAAAGTAAAACAAAATTTGGCTTTGTAACTGTATTTCATTGATAGTTTGCCTATAAACAGACAATTTTTGTACAAAGAGACGGAAATCCAAGTAAGAGAAATTCGTCAAAGAAAAGATTCACAAAGTGAAAACATATCGCTATGTGGGAATAATTTGGCCAGGTTCCAACTCTGCTATTGGCCCTACGTCTTCAAACATCTCATCCCTTGCTGTCGGAAGAAAGTGAGTGAACTGATTTGTACCGTTTGAACTTTGACTTTGGTAATAAAGCTCGCTGTAGGTGATCCAATAAGGACATAGTCATATGCTTTAATCCCTAATTTTTGCCTGGACCTCCCTTTCGGGTTTTCAGTCCACCGGGATACCCTTTTTTGCCCAAGCCTGCTTTTTAGGTTTTCGACTTGCCGGGTGTACAATATTTTCATATATATCCCTGATTTTTTCCTGAACCCTTTTGGTTCATCGGGATGCCCTTATTTTTGCCTAGGCCAGTCAACCTAGCGGGTCGTTTTTACGTGTAGTATCTTTTGACTATGTCCACATTCATAGGGTGCGGGAGATTTTCACCGTCCATGGTGGTCAGTATCATGGCTCCACCAAAAAATATATTCTTGATTACAAATGGTCCTTCATAGGTAGGAGTCCATTTGCCCCTGGGATCACCTTGCGGGAGGATAATGCACTTTATTACCAAGTTACCAGCCTGATATACCCGATGCTTGATCTTCTTATTAAATTCCTTAATCATGCGTTTCTGATACATCTAACCGTGACAAATAGCCACAAGCCTCTTCTCGTCAATTAGATTTAAATGATCCAACCTGGTTTGAACCCACTCGTCTTCGCTCAAGTCTCCATCTTTCATAATTCTTAGTGAAGGAATCTGAACTTCCATAGGTAGGATAACCTCCATACCATATACCAGAGAGAATGAGGTTTCCCCTGTTGATGTTCTAGTAGAAGTGCGGTAGCCGTGAAGAGAAAACAGTAACATCTCGTGCCAATCTTTGTATGTCACAACCATTATCTGTATGATCTTCTTTATATTCTTATTGGTGACTTCCACTGCACCATTCATATTAGGTTGATATAGAGAAGAGTTGTGATGCTTGATCTTGAACTACATGCAGAGCTCAGTGATCTGTATTGTTGAGATTTATATCGTTGTCCGTGATAATCCTCTCTGGGATGCCATTACGACAAATAAGGTTATGTTTGATAAACTGGGCAACCACATTCTTGGTAACAGAGGCAAATGAGGCTGCTTCAACCCACTTTGTAAATAGTCAACGGAGACGAGGATGAAGCGGTGTTCGTTAGATGCTGTGGGCTTGATTTCTCCGATCATATCAATGCCCCACATCGCGAATGGCCAAGGCACAATCATGACATCAAAGGTACTGGAAGTACATGAACTTTATCAGCATAAATTTGGCATTTATGACAAGTTCCCGAGTGGTGGTGACAGTCAGTTTCCATAGTCGACCAATAGTAACCAGCTCTCAAAATCTTTTTAGACATAGTATGCTCACTGGAGTGAGTACCGAAGACACCTTCGTTCATATCTTGCATAATCTCTTCTGCTTCCTTCTTGTCCATACAACGAAGCAAGGTCGAATCATGATTGCATTTGTATAGAATTCCATTGATTAAGAAGAATTTAGCTGAGAACCTTCGCAATAATTTCTTGTCATTGATGGATGCCCCCTTAGGGTATTCTTGAGCCTCGAGGTACCTTTCCACCTCATGAAACTAGGGTTTCTCCTCTACCCCATCAGTGTCAATTTAACAGCAGTGCGCAGGTTCGTCGAATCTTTCAATGGTAATTCTAGGAGCCTCATTGTCCCATCTGACCTTGAACATAGATGACATGGTAGCCAGAGCATCCTTCAACTAATTCTCTTCTTGTGGTATGTGCTCAAAGTAATCTCCTCAAAATACGGGATCAGGGTTAGAACATGCTCTTTATAAGGAACGAGATTCAGGTGCTTCATATCCCAATCTCCTTTAACTTGAAGCAGAGTCCCCATACACGCTTAAGCTGAGTCCTCATACATGCCCTTATTTTTGCCTAGGCCAGTCAACCTAGCGGGTCGTTATTACGCGTAATATCTTTTGACTATGTTCGTATTCACAGGGTGCATGAGATCTTCACCGTCCATGGTGGTCAGTATCATGGCTCAACCAAAAAATATCTTCTTGATTACAAATGTTCCTTCATAGGTAGGAGTCCATTTTCCCCTGGGATCACCTTGCGGGAGGATAATTCACTTTATTACCAAGTTACCAGCCTGATATACCCGATGCTCGATCTTCTTATTGAATGCCTTGATCATGCGTTTCTGATACATCTGACCATGACAGACAGCCGCAAGCCTCTTCTTGTCAATTAGATTTAACTGATCCAACCTAGTTTGAACCCACTCGTCTTCGCTCAAGTCTTAATCTTTCATAATTCTTAGAGAAGGAATCTGAACTTCCATAGGTAGGACAACCTCCATACCATATACCAGAGAGAATGAGGTTGCCCTGTTGATGTTCTAGCCGAAGTGCGGTAGCCGTGAAGAGCAAACAGTAACATCTCGTGCCAATCTTTGTATGTTACAACCATTTTCTGTATGATCTTCTTTATATTCTTATTGGCGGCTTCCACTGTGCCATTCATCTTAGGTCGATACAGAGAAGAGTTGTGATGCTTGATCTTGAACTACATGCAGAGCTCAATGATCATTGTATTGTTGAGATTTATACCGTTGTCTGTGATAATCATCTCGGGGATGCCACTACGACATATAAGGTTATGTTTGATAAACTGGGCAACCATATTCTTGGTAACAGAGGCAAAGGAGGCTGCTTTAACCCATTTTGTAAATAGTCAATGGAGACGAGGATGAAGCGGTGTTCGTTAGATGTTGTGGGCTTGATTTCTCCGATCATATCAATACCCCACATCGTGAATGGCCAAGGCGCAATCATGACATTCAAAGGTACTGGAGGTACATGAACTTTATCAACATAAAGTTGGAATTTATGATAAGTTCCCGAGTGGTGGTGACAGTCAGTTTCCATAGTCGACCAATAGTAACCAGCTCTCAAAATATTTTTAGACATAGTATGCCCACTGGAGTGAGTACCGAAGACACCTTCGTGATTTTCTTGCATAATCTCTTCTACTTCCTTCTTGTCCATACAACGAAGCAGGGTCGAATCATGATTGCGTTTGTGTAGAATTCCATTGCTTAAGAAGAATTTAGCTGAGAACCTTTGCAAGAATTTCTTGTCATTGATGGATGCCCCCTCAGGGTATTCTTGAGCCTCGAGGTGCATTTTCACCTCATGAAACCAGGGTTTCTCCTCTACTCCATCAGTGTCAATTTCACAGCAGTGCGCAAGTTCGTCGAATCTTTCAATGGTAATTCTAGGAGTCTCATTGTCCCATCTGACCTTGAACATGGATGACATGGTAGCCAGAGCATCCTCCAACTGATTCTCTTCTCGTGGTATGTGCTTAAAGGTAATCTCCTCGAAATACGAGATCAGGGTTAGCACATGCTCTTTATGAGGAACGAGATTCAGGTGCTTCGTATCCCAATCTCCTTTAACTTAACTGATTACCAAAGCTGAGTCCCCATACACACTTAAGAATTTGATTCTTAGATCAATAGCATCCCTAAGACCCATGATGCACGCTTCGCATTCTGCCATGTTGTTGATGCAGTCAAAGAATAGTCTGGCAGTAAAAGGCGTATGGAAACCTTCGGGAGAGATGATCACAACACCGATTCCATTGCCAAGTGCATTGGAAGCTCCATCGAAAACCATAGTCCATCAGGATCCTGGCTCAGGTTCTTCATACGGTCCAGGTTCTTCATAATCTGTTACTAGCATAATATTCTCGTCCGGGAATTCGAAGTTCATAGACTGATAGTCATCTACAACTTGATGCGCCAAATGGCATACCAATACACTTCCTTTGATTGCCTTTTAAGTGGTGTATTGGATATCATATTCTGTTAAGACCATCTGCCATCGAGCTACTCTTTCAGAGAGAGATGGCTTCTCGAATATATACTTAATGGGATCCATTTTAGAGATCAACAAGGTAGTATGGGTCAGCATATACTGTCTTAGTCGGTGAGCAGCCCATGCCAAAGTGCAAAAAGTTTTCTCGAGCAGTGAATATCTTGTTTCACAATTGGTAAACTTAATGCTAAGGTAGTATATTGTATTCTCTTTTCTACTAGACTCGTCATGTTGCCCCAGTACGCACCCCATTGAGTTCTCTAGCACTGTTAAGTATATGATTAGAGGTATTCCTTTGACGGGTGGCATCAGAATGGGAGGTTCTTGTAGGTACTCCTTAATTTTATCAAAGGCTATTTGACAATCGTTGTTCCATTTCACTACTTGATCTTTCTTCAGCAGCTTGAAGATTGGCTCACAAATAGTAGTTAGATGAGAAATGAAACGGGCAATGTAATTCAATCGTCCTAAGAAACCTCTGACCTCCTTCTCGGTGCAAGGAGTTGGAATTTCTTGTATGGATTTAACCTTTGCTGGATCAACCTCAATACCCTTACCACTTATGATGAAACCCAAGAGTTTACTGGATCTCACCCCAAAGATGCACTTGTTCGGGTTTAGCCTTAGCTTGTACTTCCTCAGTCTTTCAAACAGTTTTTGAGGTGATCAAGATGCTCTTCCTTAGTTTGTGATCGTGCTATCATGTCGTTAACATAGAACTCTATTTCACGGTGAATCATGTCATGAAATAAGGCTACCATGGCACGCTGATAAGTTGCCCCGGCGTTCTTTAACCCACAAGGCATAACCTTATAACAGAAAGTGCCCCACTGTGTGAAGAAGGTGGTTTTTTCCATGTCTTCAGGCACCATCTTGATCTGATTGTAACCTGAGAAGCCATCCATGAAGGAGAATACCTTATGCTGGTGTTTACTGTGGAAAATGGTAAACAATCACTGGTCCTCCCAGAGTCCTAAACTGAGGGTAACTTACGAGATCGACCAATTGATCTCAAGACGCATGCTAAGAGTTTTTACTATCAAACCTATTCCGTCAAAATATTAGTTAAGGGAGATGGTTTTATTTTGACTAGGGGAACGAGTGTAATGGTTTTCCATACTATGATTTAATCGACAGACTGGTGACTCGTGACCAACAGAAGATATTCATACAAAAGCGAGACTCACTAAACTAACTGACTGGTGACTCGTGACCAACATATAGTGTCAAATTGTTTATGTGTAATAGAAGATAACATATAGATCTTGCTCGACAGTAAAGAGAAAACAGATAAATTGCTCAAGATATATAATTGAAAGATAAAGGATTTGCATTGAAATAAAAATGGTGATTCACGTACATCAAGCACTCTTCACTCTTGATTTCCTGACGCTCGGAATGACAGAGTTTGACAAGTGATTTGAGAGTACAAGTGAACACACCCGCAAACTATACTAAATCTGGCTATTTATAGTGTTTACAACATAACTACCTAGATAAAATCTATGGCTAATATTAACATCTTGAGGTAACTGCTTCACTAGATATTGCCACCTATTTGGCGCTCAAACACATCGTGGATTGCTGGTAACTGATCATGATTTTGAAGTTCCACTTATTTGGCGCTTGAACATGTCGTGGATTGCTGGTAACCTCCCATGATTCCTCTAAACCTCTTGAACGTAAACCGCTTCTGCCTGGCTTTGACACTTCCTTTCTGGCAAAGAATAACCACACTTCCTCTAAGTCAAAGAAACCCTTTTTTGTCGACTAAAACCATTTTCGACCAAGTCCTTGTCTTTTACCCTTTGGTTGAATAAACCAATTTTGACCTCTTGACATATGTTCTTTTATTTCTTCCTAGTCTACGTAGTTAGATTTTGACAGTTTCGGTGTGACTCCTTTCAAGCATTAGCTCTAACTTAATAAAACCAACTTTTCAAACACGGGCTCCCATTTCCCAGAGAAACCCTTATTTTGGAGGATGATTATTAGCTTATAAGAATATCTTCATTTACTACATGTACTTGAATACCTTAAGATTTTCCAAGGTAACAAAATGCCCCCCAGAGATGCCATTTTCAAATTCCGACTAATATGAGATAATGGCATCTCTTAAGCGTCGATTTCACCATTCGACCAAATCGTTTCCATTTCTCCAAAAATGAACATTACTATTCTGTCTTTTCCGTAACGTCACGTAATCATGGTAGCGTATCACGCTTTTCAATTTCGAGACGTGTGACATTAATTTTTTACCATCATTACACTTTTAGTGGGAAACGTGGCCCACTAACTCACGATGATCTTGCGGCACGCGTCCTACAAACTGACGTGATTCGAACCTGGGAAATCACAAAAGATTTTTCCCATTATTTCCTCTTTCCTCGGGGTCTATAAATACCCTTATTTCTCATTTTTTCTATTTTTCTTCACTTCTTCAACCCTTGCTTTTAGAAAAAACCCAGAAACTACACACCATCGTTGTTCTTCATCTTCATCCTCCTTCAAACCTTTTACAATGGCGAATGTTAAAAATCAAACTTCCTCTCCAACAATCTCTCTTCAACTGCGCCTTATCGATGGTAAAGCTTATGTGCCGGAACCTCCATTTGCTGAGGAGAAAGCCAAAATCTGGAAATCTTAGGTACTTATCCCTTTCTCTCTTGAGGAGAAACCCTTAGCCTTTTTAGGACCACTTCCTACTGATGCACCCTCCAAAATCTATGTAGATGATAAGGAGGCGTTTTTTCCTACCAGTACTACTACCAGACCCATCATCTCTTCTCCAAACTCTATATTGCTTAAATATGTTCACAGGAACTTTAGAATCGCTACACCTCTATATTTCCCTAAATTTCGTGCTTGGATGGAACGTTTAGAAACTGTCAAAGGAGACCAATGGAAAAGGATGGGTATTTATACCATGCTAGAACTTTCTCGATGTGGTCAACCTTATTCTAGTGACATGCTCCTAGCTGCCATACATTTCTGGGAGGGATCGACCAACACCTTTCATACTAAATGTGGTATGATCACTCCTACCCTGTTCGACGTTGCTGCCATCACAGGGCTAAAACCATCTGGCACGGTTTTCAACTATAGAGATACTGAACCTGTGCCACTAAGGTTTGATGTGGGTGAAGCTGGAAAACCAACATATAATAATTTCATCGACCATCATGCTCAAACCTCTGGTCTTGTAACTGATGAAGAGCATGTGGCGTTTCTAACCTTATGGCTGTCTCGCTTTGTTTTTTGTTCTAGGTCGATGTAGGTGGCCAAACAATTTTCTTATCTGGCTACCCAATTGCATATGGGTTAGAATGTTGCTTTAGGACAGCTGATTTTGGCCTCTCTCTATGCAGCTTTGACTGATCCTGCTAACCAAATAAAGCATTTTGACCCTAATAATCCAAACAAAAAGAACGCCTTAGTCCATGGTCCTTTTTGGCTCTTGCAGCTATGGTTAAATGCCACTTTAAGCCCTTTAGAAATAGAAAGGCAACATGCCCTCCATCTCAAAGCCATATCGTTTGGCAATGCCTTCTCCCTCTGACTCCTATCGACAAGGGCTCCCTAAATCCTAAAGTCTTCAGACTGCTGTTTACCATTATGTTGACAAGAGTCAATTTCACACCCTCGATGGCCCCATTTCATGATAGACAAGATTGACCAGAGTGGTTTATTAGGGCTTTTCCACCTGCAAGAGCAGAGGACAAGAAAAATTCCTTAATCCCCTGGAGGCGTTACTTTACTCCCCAATTCTTATCTACTGTGATTTTAAGTGTGAACCCGGCTTTGGTCGCTTATCAGCCTAACTTGGTGGCTCGGAAATTTGGACTCTGTCAACTTGTTCCTAAGTCTTTGTTCAATTCTCATGAGCTGCTGGTAGACATCATAACTGACCAACCCTTTGAAATGATCAAGGATGATATAGGGAATCTATGGGCACGAAGACCCACACTCACTCTCACTCCATTCCAACTGTCTTTCTACTGCACCAAAGAATTTGAAACTTGGTGGCAGTCATATTTTGTTACATTCATTGGTGATTCTAATGCCAAGCTGACTGAACTAACTACAACTTTCTCAAATTTGCAGGCAAAAGCGACCAAGTGTAAGATTACTCACGTTAAACAAATTCGAGCTTTCCAGAATTACTTCCGAATTGTGTATCAACCTAATGATCTTCGTTGGACCATCTATGAGGCTGCTGTCGAATTAAAGGAGAAGGTAACCGATAGAATCTCGACACTAAAAATCCCTGATTATGCGAAAGATAAATATCTTTACGCTCTTCATTTTGGAAACATCAAATTTCCTCTTTTTCCATCCAACCCTTTGGCCCACCTATTCATGATTGATGGTATTTCTCTATACCGGATATGCAAAATTCCTATAAGACAAAGGCCGACAGAGTGGTACCTACGAAGTATTACCTACCTAACTATTCAGGGCATCTTCATTCTGATCTCTGATATATTAGAGTACTTTCGACTACACAAATTGGTAACGATTTATGGAAAGCTTACCCCCTGCCTATTTTACTTTGGTTGCTTATCTGATTGTTTTACACTTGTCTTATAGCTATACCAATAGATCAGGTGGGTACCGTTCTTGTCGGCAAACAAAAACCTTTGACGCGTCAGTTTTAAACTTCAACTTTCTGCCAGCTATCATTCTTGATTTGGCATATCTGACTTAGCTTAATTTTGTAGATCATTCCTGACCACACACCCTCCGACGATGAACCCATTTCTTCTTCACTCAAGAAGGATTCTTCGGTGGGTGTATTTATATACTTATTGTCTCTATGTCATTTACGCCCTAAACTTGTATTAATATTTTCCTTGTTTGCCAGAGTCAAAAATGCTCAGCGGATTTGGATGCTCCCTCTGACAAATCCAAAAGGTCCAAGAAGGACACAAAGCATACTTCTGAGAGGGTTAAGGTATATTCTATCGATTCAAAACTTCCATTATTGACTAACACAATTGCTTCAACTTATATCTTTCTCTGATACTTAGCCATCACCTGATGTTCATCCCTCTCAACACTCCCACAAATCCAAAAGCCATAAGAGGAAAAAAGATTCCTCTACTGAAGGCGAGGTGGAGAAAAATAAGAAGAAGACAAAGGTACCTGTATCCCAGGATACTGAAGCAAAGGTTGGCTTGAAACTTATTGATGAAATAGAGGAGCCAGCTGATGTCGAAATTCCTCTTATTACAAGAAGGAGACGTAACATGGTCTTGGTTGAAAATCCTGAAGCCACCTTGGATTTAGGTGCTGGCACCATTGTGGTCGACACAAATCTGGTTACTCCGACTCGTGGTCCTAGGGTTGATGAAGTTCAAAGCCCAATGAGAGACCTTACTGATGTTTCAGCTAAGGATGATTTTTTTCGATCTTAATCCGTCGACACAGGTATTAACTGGTTGTTTTCTAGTTTCTTTCGTTTTTTGTTTGTTGAATTTGTTTTGGCTAATACGTTTTCTTGCTTTCTTTAGGTTAATATCTCCGGTCAACAACAACGTGTACCTGACTATACCCCTTTGTCAGAAGCTTCTTCCCCTCACCATCATGAGAATCTTGACATTGCCGATGGTGAGTTTATCGACCTGACTATTCTGGCTACTCTCAATGACTCTGACTCAGTCACTAGTCCTGCCAAACGTAAGGGTTACAGTTTGGCTAGTTCTAATTCTAGCCTTTCAGATTCCCTGCAGGGTTCAGAAGCAAATAAAAATGTCACCACCTCCCAAATTCTTCCCCCTCCTGAAAGCACGCAAGGCACGCCTCTCGTTACTTTTGGGAGAACAAAGGTCGACTCACCCACTAAACTAAAACACATGGGAGTCAATCCTTCTGGTCTAGAAGAAATTGCTAGGTTACGTCGCTTTGTGAGTTCTCGCACTCTTTCTTCTGACTCCAACCCATCTCAAGCATATAATGACAAGATGAGTCCTGAAGCAGTTAAATCCAAAAACTTGATGACTAAAATTAGGACTCATGCTTTGAATCCTGATTTTCCTCATCTACTCCATTCTGATCCAACTCTTGGCCCAAAACTCTTAGACGCTCTTACTCAAATGAAAGAACTTAATATGTCTGAATCAGCCAGGTAGATGATAACAGAATTTGATAATTTTTTCATTCCTCTACGCTAAAATGTTGAAAGTATTCGGGCAAATGAGGAAGCGGTTGAGTCGAAGGAAGCCTTCGTGAAAGAGAAGTTGGATATGGTGGTGCAAGTTACTGAAGAAATTAATGATTTGTTAGCAATGATTGAAAAGAAGAAACATGAACTGATTCCCAAACGAAACATATCTGCGGAAATACGTGACCAAATTTCTGCTCTCAACAAGGAATTAGAATTAATTGCCAAGTAAGAGGAAGAGATTAACAATGTGATTAATCCAACCCAAGCAAAAGCTGAGCAAATGGCTGTGGACTCCGTGGCTGTAAGTGACGCGATTTCTTCTGTCAAAATAGAGCTTGAAACACTTAAGATTTAGGCAGAAGGTTTTGAATATCAGGCCACCAACCTCCATGGTGAACTGCGGTCATTCCAAGCCAAATTTAAGCATTTTTAATCATTGTACTAACAATCTTGTAATTTCTTCATGGCTTTAAGCCAAAATTTAATGAACCATTTCTTTGTTTGTTTTATATGTATCTTCCACGTTTTATGTGTGTTTTGAATTTGCTGGTCTCAATAAAATTTTACCAACTCGTTGGTTCGATGAATATTTATTCCGTCGAGATTTTAATTTCTTGAAGGATGGACTTATACTTTTTTAAGTACTTTCCATTTACCCTTAAGATCCGTCGATCTGGGGCTAACTCCTCAAGCTCATAGGCATTATTTGAAAAAACTTGTATCACCTTAAAAGGTCCTTCCCAATTTGGGGACTATTTCCCTAAGACTCTATCATTTTTGTCCATAGGTAATATCACTTTCCATACTAGATCATCAACAACAAATACTTTGTCCTTTACTTTTTTTTATAAGCTCTAGAAACTCTTTCTTTCTGTCTTATTAACAAATCAAGGGCCAACATCCTTTCTTCATCTATGTCGACAAGCTCGTCTGCCATCATATTCCAGTAATCCTCAGATGGTATTTGTGATACGGTGGGAGAACTGACTTGGGGGTTTTGCGTTTTATCATAAATGTTGCGGTTAGCAAGAGTCACCACCGACTTTTCTTTTATCCAAAAGGAAAGGTGAAAAAGCACAGGAAATACCTTTGAGATTGTTTCTTGAGTTCGGGGGGTAGATTATGAAAAGGGAAGGTATTAGCACCCTTTTCATCCATGGTTTTCCATGGGCTCTTAGTTACTTGCTAGATCACTTGTTTTTTGTTTTGAAATTGTGCTTTGTGTAGTTTTTGAAAGTATTTTGTAAAAGAGACCATTGTTTAGGCAACCTTTGTAATGATTCTCGTTTGTAAGAATGTATACAAATATGTTTGTCTTTTTGAAAATGTTTTCAATGTTTGTAGAATGTTTGAAAATGTGTGTGTTTGTTTTGAAATAGCAAGGATAGTTGTTTGGAAATAGAGCAAGTAACTAGAAGTAATCTACCTACTCAAATGTCTTTCTTGTGCATTTCCCTATTCCTTTGACATTGTTGTCTTACCATTGATTTGGTAAGCAACCCTATCTTTGGATGTAAACGGGACGGGCGTGGGTCATCGTATAACCATAATTAGCAATGTTGCAAAGTATCTTAGCATTTTTGAGGGACCAAGATCATTTTGTAAGGCAACTTTGAATAGCGTCATCGAGGGACTATGATCTCGTATTTGTTTGTTTTTGCCAAGATACTTCGCATGCGTAATATAACTATTTTTGTATAAGGCAACCAAGTGAAGAAACCCTAAGGATGCTTGTGTGCAAGTGTGTTATTTTCATGCTTTGTTTATCTTGGATTAGGGTTTTCTATTTGCTTTGTTTTGATCTTGCCATACAAACCCTAATTACTAGCATGGTATATAAAGCGGTAAATTACAAAATTTAAATATCCTACGCTATTACAACATTTTTATGGGAGGGGGGAATACAAATTATAAATGGGGATTTGCAAGAATGTAAATCTAATTAAGCTATTACAACCAAATCAAATTTGTACAAATATTTAAATAAATAAGGTACAATATAAATTAAATGTGCAATGGTAAGTATATGCAAGAAAAAGATTTTTGTTTTTGTTTCTTATGTGAAAAGAAATTTTAACCTAATCCTAAAAATATATATATATAAAAGGAAATTATATCTTAGAAAAAAGTTAAACCTAATTTCTAGTTTGAAAGAAAATAAAGTTCTTATGTATTATTTTTATGTATTTTTTGTATTAAAAATAATAAATAATATTTTATGAAAATATTTAGCTTTTATATGCTAAAATAGATATTTACAAGTATGAATAAAATATAAAAAAAGGGATAAAATAATTAACCTAAATCTATTATATTTACATATTTATTTAAGAAAGAAAGAATTAATATATAGTTTAATAAAAATATATATTTTTATGTGGAAATAAAATAAAATAAACAAAATGCAAAATTTACCATGTTTATATTTTTATGATTTTATAATGTTTAAAAAAAATATTTAATGAAGTAAAACAAAATAAAATAAATAATTGAAAATAATTGGGCCAGGGGTGCCCTGAGTAATCAGGAGGTGGATGTTAGAAAAAAACAAAGGGCCCAGTGTTGAAGCCCAATCTTGCAAAACAACAAAAAACTGAAAATGGAAAAGTGTGAAAAACAAAAGGTAGCGCCAAGGTTCAAACCCATGACCTGGGCCTCACCAGCGTGCTACTTTGCCACTGGGGTGACTATACATCCGTTGATTTATATGAAACAACAAAAACATAACACAAACAATGTCCTTGCCCTGTACTTCATCTTCTTCCTCAAGTTGGCCAGAAGCTCTGTAACTTTCTCATTTCTCCATGAAAATAAAAACTTTCAACATGAAAATGGTAGTACTCATTCCCACGATTTCAACCATGTAAATCATGTAAGATAACAATCAAAGATCAAAACGAATTTTAAAAGCCCTAAATTTAAACCTAATTTTTCCAGGAACTTCAAGTTCAAAATTCTCTTAACTCAGGCAAAATAAATGCAAGTTATACATATGTACAACTTTGTAGTAATGATATCTACATTGTTTATTCACAAATCGTGGCCAATGGATGCCTGAATGAAGAGATAGAAGTTGAGATTCTTACCTCTTTCAGCTGAGATCGTGAATGGAGTTTGATTTAGATTTAGGAAGGCCTGAAGGTTGCTTTAGCTTGCTTGAACCTCCCTGAGTGTGTTCCAACCCTTACCTTGCTTTGAAAGTGCCTGGAACTCTCTATCCAAGTCAACCTGTAAGCTTTGAAAATAAAAATGGCAGATGAAGAAGGAGGAGTTACAATGCAGGGATGATGGTATGGATAAGTTAGATATGAAGTAGGTAAAGTGTTTGGATGATTAAAACTTGAAACGCACGAGCCAATTTATCGATTGCTATGCTTATGCTCAAACTGTAAGTTTTTGACAGGTTTTTGGTGAAATGGAGTGTTTGAGTGTTTCAGGCCTTTTGCAATCATGTTTTCTGTTGTAATGTGTTTGTGTATTAGTATGGAAAAGGTTTTAAGTCAACTCTCTAACATATTTGTGAGTTCTAGCCTTTTGGCACACTTTCTTGCTTTTGAAGCAAAGTGAAGAGACAAGTCTTCACATGCTTGTAGTGGCCTGCTTGAGGTTGGTATAAGTTTTGTACAAGTTTCTTTAGGCCTGTAGGACTTGTATGTGCAGAGAAGACAGGTCCAATGCTCAAGAATTGGAAAGTTGCAAAAATGAAGCTTTTTCAAAATGGCAATGGCCACTTTATGCCATTTATGGAATTACAACTTGGACAAAGGCTCTTGAGCTTGAATTAAAGCGTTGTCAACTGAGTAATCATTAAATTATGAAGTGAGAAACAAGTTAGGGACCTGTAAAGGAAGAATTAGGCAACATAGGTTCAAATTTGAATTTTGTTCTTCATGAAATGGCTTGAACTCAAAGTGAGAAATTGCCAACTTCATCTCTTCGATTATCCCTACTCAAAAATGATATTGAGGAGTTCTTGGACATTTTGGAAAGCTTGCAATATGCTCTATAACTCATATTTGAAATGAATTTCAAGAATCCTCTTGGAACTAGGTGAAAAGTTTCCATGAAGTTGGGTCAAAAACCTGCCTAAATTAGGGCAAAATTTCACTAAGTTATTTAGTTCATGAGCATGTATTCATAAAATTATATCTTGATATCCAAGCATCTTTAGGGAAAAATGTGTGAAGAAAAGTTGTATATTTCATGGAGGTCTAGAACTTTCATGTTGGGAACTTTCCTTGAATCATCTTGTAACATGGTGGAAATTTGGCTTAAAGTTGAGAAAAAATAAGAAATTTTCTGTACTTAGAAAAATTTCTAAGTTAAGAAAATTTCCAATTTTAAAACCTAATTTCCAATCCTTGATTTATTGATGAAAAATTTTCACATTTTGACATGTTTTGATGAATTGTGATCCTTGGCACTTGATTTTGACCAAAAAGTCAAAGTTTGACTTTTCAGTATACAATTGACTTTTGATCAGTTGACTGCAAATTTCATCTGTCTATCCAATGGATTTGTAATATTTTGAACCATGTAATTAGGTCAAGATGATGCAATTGAACCCTTGGAATCATGATTTAAATCAATTGGTCATTTTCTAGGTCAAAAATCAGAAATTTCCCTTCCTCAGTCAAAACCCTAATTTTGACCATTTTGCCCTTTTGATGATTTGATCAAATTTCTTAAGGAATTATGATCCAAACTTGATCAAATGATACATATAAGTTTAAAATGTTTATGTGGATAAAAAATTATGAAGTTTGACTGTAAATTGGCCATGGTTGACTTTTTCCCCAATACAACAGATTTTTAGGTCAACAAGGCCTGAAACTTGTCATGAGTAAACTTAGGGGTTCATAATGATGTTTGAAAGTCATATGAAGTATTGATAGTCCAAAAATACTTGTGCAATATCAAACCCTAATTTTGGGTGATCAATGCATGATGAGAGGTCTTGAGCTGGTCAAACCCTAATCTAGTCTTGAGTTTAAGAGATCTTGTGAGAATAATCTTGATAAATGAGAGGGCAAATTTTGGGGTACAACAGTATTTCATACTGTCTTTGGATTCTTTTCGATTGAACATGTATGTCCACTGGTAACATTGCATCATGTCCGTATGCAAGTCGAAATGGAGTAGTTCATGTTGCTTCCTTAGGGGAAGTTCTACACGCTCATAAGGCTTGATCCAGTGTTTTATGCGAACTCCATGGCTTCTTTCCTACATGCTTCTTAATTAGGCTAGTTATCACTTTATTGGCAACTTCGACTTGGCCATTTGCTTGAGCGTAGTAAGGAGTAGAAGTTAACAATTTAATTCCAACTTCTTGCACAAATTCTTGCATTTTTCATCCAGTAAACACTGATCCTTGGTCGGTCGTAATTGTTTATGGAATTCCAAACCGACAGATGATGTAATTTTCTATAAAATCAATAGCAGCTTCTTGGTCGACGTTAGTTAAAGCTACTGCCTCGACCCATTTTGTAAAGTAATCAATACCGACTAAAATATATCTTTGCTGTTTTGATGATGCTGGTTTTATTTCACCAATCACATCTAAATCCCATCCTCTGAATGGCCAGGGCTTTATAACTGCATGTAATTCACTTGCGGGGACATGTTGTATGCCCCCATGCATTTGGCATTCTTGGCACCCTTTAGAAAATTCTATGCAATCTTTTAGCATTGAAGGCTAATAGACGCCTGAACTCACCAAAAGCCATTTCATTTTATGTCCTGCTTGATGTGCACCACATTCTCCACTATGCACACTTGACACTGCCACGTATGCCTCACTTTCTCCAAGGCATTTTAACAAAACTCCTTCAGCAGTTTTCTTAAATAATTCGTTCTCTATCAAAACATAATTGAGAGCGTGATACTTGATCTTACGACCTGTCAACCCTGTGGGGATGCGCAAATAGTTAGCCAATGGCTTTCTCCAGTCATTCTATTGTCCATTGTCAATGGTTAAAGTTTGAAAATTTTCGGCATCTATAGCCCCTAACTTTACAATCGAAAAATCTGAAGGGGATAACAAAGTTGCTCGAACTTTCTCTCTTACTTGGGTAAGTTCTTCATTTTGATCTCTCTTGTATCCTGAGGCTTCTTGTGCTAGGTCATTAGCCTTTTCGTTCTCTCTTCGAGGTATGTGTCGAATACTTACTTGCTCAAATTGTTTTAATAATCTACTGGTAATCACAAAATACATGATTAAATTTTATTTAACACATTTTTAATCCTTTGATACTTGTTTAATCACTAATCCAGAGTCTCCCATAATTTTTGCGCTCCTTGCCTCCAAATCTAGCAGTAGTTCAAGTCCTGTTATTAAAGACTCGTATTCTGCTTCATTACTTGTGCACATACCGTCGATTTTATACTTGAACTCTGCTGGAATTCCACTGGGAGAAATTATAAATCCTCCTATTCCAACTCCATTCTTATGGCTCGAACCATCAAAATATAATTTCCATGGCACTAAATCTACATAATTTTGAGGTATACCAACCATTGAATGGTCGACCAAAAAATCTGCCACTACTTGTCCTTTCATTGCTTTTAAGGGCATGTAAGTCAGAGAATACTTTGTTAATGCTAAATCCCATTTACCAATTCGACTATGTAAAATTGGTTTTGATATCATGTGCTTAATAATATCGAAATGAGAAGATACATACACATCAACAGGCTTTATGTACTGCTTTAGTTTAATACAAGAGAAATACAAGCAAAGGCATAGTTTTTCTATATCACTATACCTAGTCTCAGGATTATTTAGCATTCGACTAAGATAATACATAGGCCTCTCGACATCTTTTTCATCCTGTTGGACTAATATACTACCTATAGTCGCATCTGAGGCTGCAATATATAACCTCATAGTCCTATGTCTAATAGGAGGTTCCAATATTGGAGGCTTTACTAAGTAGTCTTTGATTTTGTTGAAAGTCTCTTGATGCTCCTCTTGCCAAACGAAAGCTTCATTTTTTAGTTGAAGTAGTGGTGAAAATACTTTGGTTTTTCCACTTAAGTTAGATATGAACCTCCTTAGGAAATTTATCTTGCCCAACAAAGACTGAAGTTCCTTTTTGGTCGATGGTGGTTTGATGTCCATGATGGCTTTGGTCTTACTTTGGTTTACTTCTATGCCTTTTTTATGTACTAGAAAGCCAATAAAATCACCTGCCTGCACACAAAAAACACATTTTAATGGATTCATTTTTAATCCATGTTTTCTCATCCTTTCGAAAGACTTCGATGGTGTTGCAGATGAGTTGGTTTACTGTTCGACTTTATTACAATATCATCAATGTAAACTTGCATGAAATCTTCAATAAAATCATGTAACATAGAATTCATTACCCTTTGATATGTCGCTCCGACATTTTTTAAACCGAATGGCATGACAACCCATTCATAGGTTCCCAGTGCCCCAGGGCAGCGAAACACCGTCTTCGACACATCTTCGTCTACAATAAAAATTTGGTTATAACTAGAATAACCATCACACATACTTAGATATTCAAAACCAGCAGCCGAGTCGACCAACATTTCTAACACAAACATAACATACTCATCTTTTGGGGTGGCAGCATTTAAATCTCTAAAATCTATGCATACCCTTAATTTTCCATTTTCCTTAATTACGAGCACTATGTTTGCCAACCAGTCGACATACCTTACAGTTATTATGAATATGCTTTTGAGGAGTCTCTCTACCTCCTCTTTGACTTTCGACATTATGGCTGGAGCGAAACGACTAGGCGTCTGCTTTACTGGTTTCTTTCTAGCTTTTATTGGTAATTTTAGTTCTACCAAGTCCCTGCTTAAACCTGGCATTTCATTATAGTCCCAAGCAAAACAATCTTTAAATTCTTTTAATAAAGATATTACCTCAGATTTCAACTTTGGGTCGATGTTGGCACTGATATAAGTTGGTCTTTTATCCCCCTTTTCGCCAAGATCTATTTCTTCTAAAGGGTCTTGTGGCTGCATCTTTTCCGGTGCCATTGGATCCTTTTTGAAGCCTAAGGGTTCTTCGTCATATATGCAGTCCAGACGCTGCTTATCGATGTTTTCTTCGACCGTCTCTATTATATCTAGTAGCTTTGGCTCAATAACCAAAGTAGCTCCTTCATCTAGATCTTGTGTTTTATTGGCTTCGACAACCATATTTTCTTCAGCTTCCAGTGCCGAATTTATTTTACTTTCGACAATATATACTGAAATCCTGTTTACAACATCTAGCTCAGACATCATCACTGATGTCTCCCCAGCCAGTCGGCCGGTTAGTATAATATGGATCCTCAAGAGGTTCTACATCCCACATAAAACCATGGGTTTCCTGTAACTTTAATGAGACAAATGCTTCATCAAGGTTAGCATATACATCTTCAGTAGGTTGACATGGGGAAATATTAGCTAATTTCCTGTCAAACTGCTTCTTTTTGACATTGTTCACGTCTGCTATAAAATACCCTTAATCAGCTTCAATATTCTCAAGTATGCCATCTTCCCTCCAGATCACCAAACGCTGATGCATAGAGGATGCCACAGCCCCCACTCCGTGTATCCATTCTCTCCCTACTAAGAGATTGTAACTTGGCTTGCCTTAAATCACCATGAAAATAGTCGGCCTAGTAACTGAGCCGACAATAATGTCCACTTGGATCACACCCATGGTGTTTTTAGTTCTTCCTTTGTAGTCTGATAAGACCATGTTATGAGATCTAACATCAGTGTCATATTTACCAATTTTCTACAATAGGTGGTGTGGCATAATGTTCACCGTAGCACCACAGTCTACCAACACCTTATTGATAGCCACCCCTTCGACCTTAGCCCTTATTAAAAGAGGCTTTAAATGGCTCCTCATGGCCATATCTGGTTTTTCAAAGAAAGCATCTTGGTTCTCAATGGAACCATTGTTCATGACAAAATAACACGTTGGCTTATGTAAAGCCATCTCCTCAGCATCTGTGTCTGCTGAATCCTCTACTTCAGTCAAGCAATCATATTCTTCTAGAAGGATTGATACTACATTGACTAAGATATTCAAACTCTCTTCAGAGTCGGAATCAAAATCGTCAGTGGCTTCTTCAGAATATTTGGCAGCTGGTTGATTCACGAATTCTTTGATTTGTTCTTTCATAGAGAAGTCGACTTTCACCTGGTACTGCCTCTGATTTCCACCGTTGTTTGCAGCAATCTGGCCAGCAGCTGCTTTCCTCTTAGATTTCTTTCGACGCTGGAAGTGTCTCCATTGGGTTCGAGTCATGGGATTCTTCCCCATGTAGTTTTTAGAAATGTGGCTTTTCTTCTCTGACTTGAACTCGTGTCGGTAGTACACAAGCAAGCTTGTGAACCTTTATTCTTACAGCGGTAAAGGAAGTCTAGCAAGTCCTCCTCAGGCCTTGGGTACACATCTGCTAGGCCGACATCAGGACTTTCTCCAGTGCCCTCTTCGACCATATTATCATCAGAAAATTCAGTAATCTCTACCATGTTGATGCCAACTGGGTCGAGAAATAAAGCTTTCTCTTGCCTAAGAGGACCAATATCAATCTTTATCTTTCTTACAACAAACTTCAGCCTACCCTCTTGCAGTGACTTTTGCACGAGATCCCTGAAAAGATAACATTGAGAGGTTGTATGACCAAGATAATTATGAAATTTACAAAAACCTCTTTTCTGTCGTTGTTCTAATGGTAGTAATTTAGCACCCAGGGGTACTAAAGTTTGACCATCTTTAACCAGTAAGTAAAAAATTTCTTCACACTTAGTGACATCAAACATATAAGTTTTTGCTGCGAATTTTGGATTATTTTCGACCGTATTCTTTCCTTTAGCAGGAAATAATGATTTACACTCATAGGCTGGCCATGGCTTCATTTCAACCAAGTCGACCTACGCCTCTGTTGGTGAGGTATAGTCGGCCTCACAAATGGGATATGTGTCATCATAATCTATGAAGGATACTTTTTATTTTCTAGTCTTAGACTTAGTATGTATGACCTTTTCTAGTCGCAGATGATCTAGATGTCAAACTCTATCAGCTAACTGTGACATACTTTTCACGAAGGTTGGATCTATTTTCTTCCTAATGGAATAATCTAAACCTCCAGCAGCCATTTGAACAAGCTCATGTTCTGGAACTTGAGTAAAGCATCTTGCTTTTAATGACCTAAATCTGTTTAGATAATCATCAATGGTTTCAGCAAACCTTCTTTTAATGTTTGATAATTCGACCAAACTAATTTTCGAATGACCCTCATAAAACTGTTCATGGAAAATTTTCTCCAACTTCGTCCATGAGTCAATCGAATTTGGGGGTAAAGTGGTAAACCACGTGAAAGCTGCCTTAGTAAGGGAAGAAGGAAAGTGCTTTACCCTTAAGTTTTCATTATTCGACATATCCCCAGATTCAGTTAAATATATGGCAATATGTTCCACTGTCGACTCTCCAGATTCTCCCCCAAATTTCGTATACTTAGGGATTTTCCATCCTCTAGGGTTTTCAGTCTATAAAATATATTCAGACAAAGGGGAAGAATATGTTGGCCTCTGAAGTGCGGTATTCATACCATTTCTAGCCATCATTCTTTCGACAATGGTGGTTAAATTATTTTCAACGGCTAAGTCCTCTTGTCGAATTTGATCAATAATTTGATCAGCCTCTTGATGTTGATGTACTAATACCCTATGTGGATCGACAATCAAATTCCTTGGAGGCACTAGCATTTGCCCCTGATGGAAAGTTTCGTCCTGCATTGCCCTTATATCTATTTGACCAGGGGCATCTAGTCGAACAAGTGGTGCCTGTCGAATAAGCGCTGAGGGAGCACTTAAAAAATTACACAAACGTGTTAATTGGGAAATCACCTGTCGATTTGTTTCAGCGGACTTCCTATTAGTCTCATCCGACTCTTGTACTATAGTATTAAATACATTACCCATCTGGTTAGTTAACATATTAACCAACTCGTGGTTGCTATCATCCATTTTTTCCTTAATATTGCTACTGAAGTATTAGTAAAAGGCAGTACTAAAGGTTGAGAAGGCGCTACCCTATTTTGGTTGCCTCTATTATTTCCCCCTGGCGCAGATCCTTATAAAGGAGAGTTCAAATTTTGAACATTATCTGACACCACTGCTGTATTTGACGTTGACTGATATCCTGGCATCATGGAATACGAAATTCCATAAGCCAGATCTACATTACCAAAATGAGGCACATTATTTATGGTAGTCGTAGTCATTATTGGTCTTGGGCTTCCTGGTGGAGCCTAAGACATTTGTACGGAAACTGCAGCAGTCGACCCTACTGGAGGAAAAAGTGCTACTTGAGAAACCACTGGATCGGTAGTGATTAAAGTTCGTGACGGTATTTCATCTACGTTTGGATTATCAGGAATTGTCATTCTTGATATCTTCTTCCTAGATAATGGTTTATTATACTCTTTGGTTAACTTCCCATTTCTAAGTTGCATTCACTCATAAATACTTAAGACCAATTCTTAGCATTGGGTCCCACCGGGTGTGCCAATTTGTTTACTGTGTAAAATGGTAAACAACCGCTGGTCCTCCCAGAGTCCTAAACTGAGGGTAACTTGCGAGATCGACCAGTTGATCTCAAGACGCGTGCTAAGAGTTTTTACTATCACACCTATTCCGTCGAAATATTAGTCAAGGGAGATGGTTTTCTTTTCACTGGGGGAATAGGTGTAATGATTTTCCACACTATGATTTAATCGATTGACTGGTGACTCGTGACTGACAAAAGATATTCATACAAAAGAGAGACTCACTAAACTAACTCATTGGTGACTCGTGACCAATAGATAGTGTCGAATTGTTTATGTGAAATAGAAGATAACGTATAGATCTTGCTCGAAACTAAGTAGAAAATAGATAAAGTGCTCAAGATATATAATTGAAAGATAAAGGATTTGCATTAAAATAAAAATGATGATTCACGTACATCAAGCACTCTTCACTCTTGATTTCTTGACGCTCGGAATGATAGAGTTTGACAAGTGATTTGAGAGTACAAGTGAACACACCCGCAAACTATACTAAATCTGCCTATTTATAGTGTTTACAATGTAACTACCTAGATAAAATCTACGACTAATATTAACATCTTGAGGTGACTTCTTCACTAGAAATTTCCACCTATTTGGCGCTCAAACACATCGTGGATTGCCGGTAACTGCTCATGATTTTGAAGTTCCACCTACTTGGCACTTGAAAACATCGTGGATTGCTGGTAACCACCCATGATTCCTCTAAACCTCTTGAACGTAAACCTCTTCTGCCTGGCTTCGACACTTTCTTTCTGGAAAAGAATAACCACACCTCCTATAAGTCAAAGAAACCCTTTTTTGTCGACTAAAACCATTTTCGACCAAGTCCTTGTCTTTTACCCTTTGGTCGACTAAACCAATTTTGACCTCTTGATATATGTTCTTTTATTTCTTCCTAGTTGAAGTAGTTCGATTTCGACAGTTTCAATGTGACTCCTTTCAAGCATTAACTCTAACTTAATAAAACGAGCTTTTCAAACACTGGCTCCCGTTTCCCAGAAAAACCCTTATTTTGGAGGATGACTCTTAGCTTATAAGAATATCTTCATTTACTACACGTACTTGAATACCTTAAGATTTTCCAAGGTAACAGCTGGGCGGTGTTGTCGACCAAAACATCAATATATGGTAATGGGAAGTCATCTTTGGGGCTCGCCCTGTTCAGATCCCTGTAATTTACGGACATACGTACCTTTCCGTCTTTCTTTGGCACTAGAACAACATTAGCCATCCATTGAGGATATGACATCACTGCTAAGAACCCTGCTTTGAACTATTTCATAACCTCAACCTTGATCTTTTCTGACATTTCAGGACGCATGCGATGAACCTTCTGTTTTATCAGAGCACAACCCTCTTTCATCGGCAGATGGTGAACCATAATATCGGTATCGAGCCCTGACATGTCTTCATACGACCAGGCAAATATTTCAAAATATTCATGTAGCATTTGGATTAACCTGCTCTTGACACTGTTCTCTAGTTAACACCTATCTTGACCTCTTTCTTGTCTGTATCAGTACCCAAGTTTACAACTTCGACTGGCTCTTCATGTGGTTGGATAGTCTTCTCTTCCTGTATGAAGAGTAGGGCAAGTTCTCCAGGTATTTCACAATCTTCCTCACCTTCGTCCTCGGCTTGGTAGATCGGATTTTTGAAGTCATATGAGGTAATAGTAGAATCGTTATCGACGAGATCCAGAGTGGATGAGGATCTGCAATGTAACGTGTGGGTGTGTGTAAGAACACATAGCTATCTGAAAATGAAATAAGATAAAGGAAAGACAGAGATCACAAAATTTGTATGCAAAACGTCCAATGCTTTTATTGAATGAATAAATGTTTATGAATCGTTAATCAACCCTTTAACAAATGAACCATTGTGCCCCGGGTAAGACACAAGGTTTTAAAGTCATTGTTTATTACATAGCCAAAACTTTTGAAAACAAAAAGACATGCATATAGCTTATTATTCCTGACTAAAGGATATGGGAAAGATGTCTTCTGCCTTCCAGTTTCCAATCCATCACCCACGGTCGGGAATATCCAGCTACTGAAGTCACAATCACTGTCTGCATCCTCTATAGCATTGACCCCATTGTTGCTGATGCGAAACGGAGGTCTCCCAGCACGAGCTCTACGAATAGCCCTCTGATCTTCTGTAGTAAAGCCCAGACCAAACTTGTTAGACTTAAAAGGAATATCTGGAAGCTGACCTCAAATAGTATTACCACCTTATTCAATAGTGGCCTTAACATCTTTCAAGGAGGCCATCTTGTGCGGAGTTTTGGTGATCTTCAGAATGGATGAAATATCTTCAACAACAGCAGGAGAGATTACTTTAAAGGTTTGACAAGGCGTTTCAATGAATTCTCCATCCATCTCGACATATCGTAATGAGTTAAGGTGGCTTACCATATATTCCTCCTCTCCACAAACGGTAACAACTTTCCCTTTCACCGGATATTTCAGTTTCTGGTGCAAGGTGGAAGTAACAACACCTGCCCCATGGATCCAAGGGAGTCCCAATAAATAAGAGTAGGCCGACCAGATGTCCATGACATAGAAAGTGGACTCAAAAATCTGTGAACCCACCTTGATTGGGAGGTCCACTTCTCCATGCACCATTCTTTTTGATCCCATCGAAGGCTCGAACTATTATATTGCTGGGTTTCAGCACCACTCCTTCATGATCTAACCGATCGAGAGCACCATTCGGAAGAATATTCAAAGACGATCCTGTGTCAATCAATACATGGGCCGATGTAGTGCCACTGCATTCAATGGAGACATACATGGCCCTGTTGTGATTCCCCCCCTCCGGGGTCAAGTCAGCATCGGAGAAACCCAGACCATTGTCAGTTTTTAGACTAGCCACATAGCTTCTAAATTGATCTACTGAAACTTCTTACGGCACGTGGGTAGTCTTCAGGAATTTCACTAAAGCCTTCGCATGGGCCTTGGAACACAATAGTAGTGACAACATAGATATTTTAGATGTGGTCTTCCCCAGCTGTTCAACAATTTTATAATCACTTCAGCGAATTATTTTTAGAACCTTTTCTAAATCTTGTCCAGAAGTATCTTTGACAAGAGCTTCTTTTGGCGCCTCTGTCTGGGCAGGCTCTAATAGCGGCTTTTTACCCTGAGCCCCAGCAGTCGTCTTGGTAGCAGTAACTTGAGCAGGTGGAGAGATTTCCAGGGAGAAAATCCTTCCACTTCTTGTAATCTTACTGGTCCCTGCAATATTGACAATACTGGGATCAACTTCTTCTTTTTCTTCATCGAAAAATTCTTGCTTGATGCAATGATAATAGATGTCAGACCCATAATGCCACATAATTACATTCTCCGAGGAATACAGGATAGGCCCGAGCATTGTAATAACCAGTAGATCATCTTTCAGATTGGCGGTAATCCTTATAGGACCTTTGGAAGGTATCCTAAAAGGAGTATCAGAGATGAAATACAAATCTTGGCAACAATTATTGGTAGACGAAACTTTTTCAATCAGAATAATGTGTTTACTCATCAAGTGTTGAACACCCCTTTTTAGTGACCCGCAACCATTGTGTTTGACTGCACAACAATAACAACCTTCAACAAAACCTAGAAATAAACCAGCTTGTAACAAATTCTTCTTTATTGTATAGAGCAGAGTAACCACATCATTCACAGAAGTAACATATAAAATATCTTCAACAACACTTATGCCTTTATCATGCTCGGACATAGGTGCTGTAATCACATTTGGAGTCTCTGGAGGATCGAACTTAATCTCCTTATTGTCAATCATGTCTTGAATCTTGTTCTTCAGGGCCCAATAATTGTTGGTGTCATGGCCAGGACTATTTGAATGATAAGCACACCTTACATTCAGATTGTACTTAGGAGAGGCGGTATTGGGATTTGAAGGAGGATCCCGCAGCGAAATGAGTTCTTCTTTTAGCAAGTGTTGTAGTGCTTGAGACAAAGGCATATTAATCTTGGTGAATTTCCTTCTCGAAGCGTCTGGGCTTCGGAGGTTACCCTGCTGTTGTTGGTGTTAAGCAGGCGCCGAATTGGAAATTAACACTGCTCCCACAGATTGGTGACAGCTACTTTTACTACAACTCTTCTGGCCATAGAAATCATTGACTTCCTTTTTACCTCCGAATGGCTTCTTCACATCACTATAAGATGCAGCCATCAGGATCTTCCCACTCTTGATACTGCTTTCAATCCTTTCCCTAGTCAGAATCATCTCTGTAAAACCAGATGAGGAACTCTCGATCATCAGATTAAAGAACGGGCCTGTCAGAGTGCCCATGAACATGTCTACCATTTTCCGATCAGGCAGAGGAGGTTGGACCCTGCCAGCTAAGTCCCTCCATTTCTGAGAATATTCCTTGAACCCTTCATTAGAGCCCATGGCCATACTCTGCAGTTGTACTCGAGTTGGAACCAAGTCAGTGTTGTATTGGTACTGCTTGTAGAAAGTAGCAGCCAACTCCTCCCATGTATGGATATTGGTTCCTTCCAGCTGATAGAACCATTCCAGTTGTGTACCAGCCAAACTTTCTTGGAAGAAATAGACCCATAACTTCCGGTCAGCAGTGTGAGGCTGTATCTTCCGAATATACGACCTCAAGTGGAGCTTAGGATAAGATACCCCATCGTACTTAGAAAAAACAGGGACCTTGAACTTAGGTGGGATGACCACCCTTGGAAGCATACCTAATTCACCAAAATCTAGTCCAGGAACTTTCTGGACTTCCATTGCCATGAGTATGTCCTCCAACTGCTTATATCTATCATCCGCAGGAGGATACTGTTTATCAGAAAAGTCTTCGTCTTCAGGAGTATTCTCATAATCCTGCTTGTCTTTGCCATCTTCATCATGGTGGTCATCTTCTTCAGAGGAGTCATCTTCTACATGGACTTGTTGAGCGGGACCCTTGAACTTCCTCCCCATGTTGAGGATAGCAGCAAGCTTTTTGGTCTTCTTTTTCTTGGTAATGAGTGCCAACATCTCTTTTTTCCCCTGGGCCAGCTTCATGAGAGTTTCCTGGAACTGGGCATGTTGATCCTGGAGATCCTTTACGGTTTGTTCGAGGGCCATTTTTCTGCTGAAATAAACAGCGACAAAATGAGAAACCTGTATAAAAACCCTGTTATGAAATGATGCATGATATGTAAATGCAATGATTTCAAGGACCTTAGCAAATTTAAATTTGCTAATCAGGAGGAAACACGAAACAAAAATTTTATTAGCAAAAGTTCAAATTACAACTGCCTTTTAGGCTTACAATGATAACAAAAGCTCTCAAAGATAACAATGAAATTCCTTAAGTCTAAGAATCAAATCTCCCATGGACGCTTCCTCTTTGTACTGATGTATGCATTGAGACCCCGCTCCTCTTGAAGTTGCCTTGTGAGCTCCAACACCCTCTTCTCACTTGCATAGAATTGAGTCTCAAATATGTCTCGTTCCTCCTTCAGTTGAATCCAAGACTTCTGCAACTCTTCAAGTTCAGTAGGCATATCAGGGTGGAGAATGGTATAAGGAATATCCCCCTCAACAGCAGGCTCTACAATTATTGGTAAGATGGCTGGATATAGCATCATGAGATTTGAGCGCAATTTTGTACCCATTTAAGACAAGGCTCCAGAGGAATAGAGTTCTTATGCCCCAAAGTTTTGCTATCAGCCTTGTTTACCATGCCCCAAGCTCGTTCAAACCTTTGACGATAAACTTGGACATCACTCTCGTAGTTGAATACAATTCCTTGGATGAGTGCGTCATGAGATCCATCTCTTCGAGCATAACCAAATTTTCGTAGTGCCAGAGAAGGGTTATAAGTAATTCCTCCCCTAATTCCCAAGAGTGGGATATTAGGGAACTCCCCACAACGGTCAATGATAGTAACATCCTCCAAAGACCGGAGACACCAATATATATCCGAATGAGAGAGCGACATCATCCTTTGAGACCATGCCAAGCCTTGTTCATTCTTCAATACTGATCAAGGAAGGTGCTAAATAAACCACCTAGACAACAACAAAATGTAACACCTAAGAGTCCCTCTTCCTCGTGGTACGAGTGTGAAGACAATGTAGAATGTCTCCAAGCAAAGTAGACACAAGGTTACGAGAAAGAAAAACCTTGATAGCATTCACATCTATGATTCGGTCCGAATTAGGGAACAAAACCAAACCATAGACTAGAAGAGCCAAGACGTCTTCAAAATCTTTAAAATCTATATCTCCCCAAAATAGTCGAGCCTTCTCTAACAGAAACTTGGCTAGAAAACCCTCGACTCCACTCCTTGTTTCCCAATTAGCTACAATTCCGGATCTCTTTAAATGCAAGCTTTAGCAATAACTTCAGGCTTTGGAGTTTCCTCTAAACCATTTAATGGCATTTGATTAAGGACAAGCACACCTAATAGTTGAGACAACTCTTCCAATGTAGGCACCAACTGATAGTCGAGAAAGGTGAAACAATGATGCATAGGATCAAAGAATATAAAGAGCACACCCATCATGTCTTCTTGAAAGCTAGAGGTAGCCATATTGAGAAGTCGACCATATCTTTTGGTGAAAGGAGAATCTTCAGGAACCCTTGATGCTAACTCTTTGAGTTGAGGAAGCACTTTTACGAAGCTGATTCAGATGGTATTTCTGCTAGTGGAAGCCATAGTCTGTAAAACAGAACAAAGATAAATTCCCTGGTCCTTGAAATGGTTAGGAAATGGAATGGTAAGAATGTTATGATGCTTGATGTTATGTTCGAACAATTTAATCACACACAAATAAAGCACACAAGGCCTTAGGTTAAAGCTTGCATGGAGTTATAGGTAAGTACCCTCTTGAAGTTTAGTTGGTTCAACCTATCCTAAAAGATGTAACCGAGTTTTAAGGAATCTCAATATCATTGATCTTTCTTTATCGCGCATTGTTTCATCTCAAGCGATCTTTTCTCGCGGTCGAAATATCCCGAAAGTCCGATCTTAATGAGTGTAGTATCGAGTATTAACCAATCTTCATTTTTGCACCAAAGCTGACTATCTCACTACTTTCTAATTTCTAAGTTGTTTCAACTAAGGTTCTACGGTATGTTAGTGCTTCATGACACCACTCAGCGGCCCTACATTCTCCTTGATTCAACTCAAGGGACACTTGTACCCATAAATGTGTCACACTAACGTAGCTATCGTTTCAACCATATCGGTCTATGCCATACAATTTCCACGATCTATTGCTACTTACCTAAAATGCCCCAGATTCAGGTATAGGATCTTTACAAGAATACGCAAACAACCCTTCAAGAATAAATGAAGCAAGTCAAACAAGGAAATCATTTAAAATATGAACTATCTCTAAGGTAACCTCACTTTTAGTTTTCCTAGCAGAGTCGCCAATTCTGTAATACGGTGCGAGAACCGACTTTACTGGTTTTGTGTTTTTTCGCAAATGTTGCGGTTAGCAAGAGTCGCCACCGACTTTTCTTTTATCCAACAAAGGAAAGGGTGAAAAGAACAGGAAAGATCTTTTTAAAGATTTTGAGTTCGGGGGGTAGGTTATGGAAAGGGAAGGTATTAGCACCCTTTCCATCCGTAGTTATCTACGGGCTCTTAGTTGCTAGCTCACTTTGAAAATGCTTTTTTGTGTAAGTGTATTTGAAAATATTTTTAAAAAGATGCCTTAGTGCGGCGGACTTTGTAATGATTCTCGTATCGCTGAGAATGCATACAAAGTGTTTTTATCTTTGAAAAATATTTAGAAAAAAAGAGTGTATGTGTGGGAAATTTGTTTTGTTTTATGAGCAAGCAAGTACAAGCGGTCTACCTAATTGAATGGTCTTTGTTCTTTTCCTCATTTCCTTTAGATACTATTATCCTACCATTAGTTGGTAGGTAGCCCTATCATTGGATGTATTGAGGGACAAACGAGGGTCATCGTACAGTCACGAAGGAGACTCGTAAGATATTTTAGTAATTACCCTAAGGTACTAAGATCATTTGCCGAGGCAACGTCGAAGGGTCATCGAGGGACTAGGATCTTTTGACTAAAAGGTCTTTGCTAAAATTTCTCACGTTCGAGAGACGTGACTGTTTATTTTCTGAAGGCAACAAGTGGAGGTACCTTAGAGGTGTGCGTGTGCAAAGTGTGTTGTGTTTCAATTATTTATCTTGGATATTTAGGTTTTCTACCGTTTGTTTTTAGTCTTGTCATGCAAACCTATTAGCATACATCTAACATATATATATATATATATATATATATATATATATATATATATATATATATATATATATATATATATATATATATATATATATATATATATATATATATATATATATATATATATATATATATATATATATATATATATATATATATATATATATATATATATATATATATATAGGGCGGAAAATTAAAGTGCGAGAATTAAACTACGCTATTACATCGCTTCGGGATGGGGGGAATACAAAGCAAAATGGGGGACGGAAAATGTAAAAATTCCTAGTTTAAACTATTACATCCCTTTGAGAAGTTACAATTATTAATAAAAATAATGCGAAAAAGTAAACAAACACGCGAAGAGGAAAAGATAAAAAACCCTAAATCTCTAAGCATTAGAAAAATGTTTTTGTTGTTTTTAATCATTTGTTTTAAAAAACAATTAAAATAAAGAAACCTAGTTCTAATTAGTTTGATTAAAAAAAACAAAACAAAAGTGATTACAAAATTAATTAAGATTAATTTAATTAATAAAAAAAATTAAATATATTTTTTAATGATTTTTTTGATTTTTATTGATTAAAAGAAACTGATTAAAAAAAAAAGAAAAATGTTAGTTAAGCAAAACAAATGATAAAAAAATGTAATGGGCTTTGCTGTGGAAAAAATAGTTAGGGGGGGTGCAATAAACAAAATCCCAGGCCCAAAAAGCAAGAAGGCCCATGCGCCTGGAGATCTAGTGAGGGTAACTCTGTAGGGTGCACCATGGGGATGGTTACTTGGGAGCGTTAGATCTTGGAGTTTTGAGATTGGGTAGCCCAAATAAGAGCCATAACATGCGCTTGTTAACCTTCATACACACTGGACCTGAAATGTTAGAAAAATAAAATTCCCTCACGCCTGGATCGAACCCAGGACTTGGAGGGGGTACGCCTTAAGAGTATGCATGCTACCATTGGGTCAATAGTTCATTCGTTATTTCAAATACAAACAAAAATATATATTATCAAACTCAGTCGTTTTATATTAAAACAAACACGCGCACTGAAAGATTTGAGTGAGCCATTGAGAGGATGACACACCCTCCATCGGAGTCAGCCCACCAGAGTCAACTTTCTAATTGTCTTCTCCGGTGGGATTGAAATTTGAACCTACAAAATAACCATAATTAAGGATCCAAAACGACCCTATCCCACTAAATGGCATGCTGCGAGTCCATTGATACCCTCCGTTTAACCTGAAAACATCTAAAAACTCCAGATCGAAGCTTCACTTATTGTTATGCCTTAGCGATGGCATCATGTGATTTGAGCATTAAAGATCATATGCATTACGCCAAACATGTCATAAACTTCATCACAAACACACATGAATACATGAAATCGATCAATAATGCATGATTTAAGAGATAAGGTTTAGAATTTTTTTACCAAAAACTGGTATGATCGGATGTGGTGTTCTGGGTGTGAAAGGGATCGGTTATGAGCATGGTTCAATTCCTGGACACCTTAAGAATGTGACTTGGTCGTTTGTTTGGGTTGATAGTGCCTGGAAGTGAAGTTACAGATTTTGCAACTTTGAGAAATTTTAAGAACTTTGGATAGCTTTGTTATGCAAGGTTTTTCGTGGTCATTGCTTCTGACTTGCCTGAGTATTCATAGAGAGAATGAGTGGGCTAGCAAATATGTAAATGAATCAAGCAATTAACCATGGCTTTAAAAAAATAATAAAAAATTGAAAAATTTCTAAACTTATGATATTCTTGCCATTTTGGATGCTACACGGTTTGGACAACTTGTATATGCCATCTTGGGCCTCTTGACTGATCCAAATGAGGTCTTGCACACTTAGCCCATTATTTTGTATTTAATTTGATTTAACTTATATTTAAATGAATAAAAAATTCAAATAAATAAAAATAAAAATCAAGATAATGCATGTATATGTTTAGAGGCCGTTGGATATGTCATGAGTATGTTTGAGCTCCAAAAAGTTAGGCCCAATAACTTAAAATCACAAATTTACTCCATTGATTTTTCATGCATTTCTTGAAAATTTCCCAATTTATGCACCTCATAACTTTCTCAATTTTCATCTTTTGAAGATGATCTTTGACTTTTTGGAAAGCTCAAGATGTCCTCTACAACCTCTATGTTGATAATTTTTTATTTTGGAGATATTATCTTGATTTAATTTGCCTTGACAAAAAGTGTCTTTTGTTGACTTTTGAAAAGGACCTATAATGTATTAGCTCATATCTTTCAAATGAAGAATTTTTTGGACTTGAGAATAAATGAAAAGTTATAGAGAATTGAGTTTTCTTTAAAATGAGCTTTGGTTGGGAAAAATTTGATGAAGTATGTGAAAGTTATGCCTTGTCAAAGTTCAGTTGACTTCTCCTAAGGAAACCCTAATTTGGCAATTCTTGACTTTTGATGATTTGAGAGCTTTCCTTGGGGAATCATGATAAAACTTTGATCAAATGATGAATATCAATTCAAAATGTTGATTTTGACCAAAAATCTTGAAGTTTGACTGTATGTTGACCATAATTGACTTTTTGATCAATACAATTGATTTTCAATCATTTGAGCCATTGACTGAGTATATTTGTGATGTAGGGCTTGAAACTTGACATGGACCTTTTTGAGGACCTATGAAGAACCATGGAAGCCACTTGAGACCTTTGCAATCCAAATTTCCTTGAGAAACCCAAAACCCTAATTGTAGACCTTTGGGCTTAGGAGGTGAGTTGACTGGTAAACCCTTGAGTGTCTGAGAAGCCTTAAAAGAGTGTCTTGAGAAGAAAAAGGGAGGGAAAATTTTGGGGTACAACAACATCAACATTGACTATTTCCACCATAATTCGTTTGATAGACTCGTCCACTGCTATGCATATCCTCATAAAATGCAGCTGTTTCATCACTTTGCTCAACACTAGTTGTTTGAAGATGATTGAGTTTTCCTTGAATAGCTCCATTTGATGTGTGAATTCCTTCATGGAGGGAGATAAACTGTGTAGTAGCAATTGAGGAAAACACTTTAAATTTTTAATTTTGAGTATCCAATCTTGCATTTACTTGCCTGAATTGCTCGTTTTGAGCATTCTGAAAATCAGTGTGCCATTGCACTTCAACTTCATGCTACTTTACTTCCTCTTCATAGCACTAATTTTGTTGGAGCTACATGTTCTGAAGCATAGATAGAATTTCAAATTTTTTACCAGTATCGTTTCCATACCCATCTTGATATGAACCATCAACATAGTCATAAGAGCCTCCTTCATAGTTTTCATAGTTTCCTCTCTGGGCAGTCCAAAATTTTTGTTGCCAACTATCATTCCAAGGTTGCTGAAAGTCATGTTGTTAGGCAGCAGTTGCACATCCAAATTTAATCATCCTCATGATTTGCATCATCCAGTTGAATGTCTCCAATTGGAACCCCACTAATATCTTCAGGACCATTATCATTTCCTTCATCATTAGCAACATCATGATATTCAGCATGATCATCATAGTTGTAGATTCTCCATTTTGTCTTAACCTCTTTGAAAATAGTGTTGTTCTCTTTGATAATACCAATGGTATCTCATATTGTCCATTGTTCTCTTGGAGAATTCTAATCCGACACTTGGGTAGACCAAAGGAAGATTCGGATAGCCAATATTGAAGAAGTTGAGAATTTTAGCTATCATCGATGGATAGGTAAAAGCAGTCCCTTTGTTACATTTTCTGATAGTGAACATGCGAGCAACAAAGTAGTCTGGCCAAATGATCTTTATCTAATTAAGAATAAGATACACTAGATGTATCTCAATATTATCAACCCATGAGAAGCGTCCATCCTTTGGACGCAAAATGTGAGTTACAATCTAGTGTAGTAATCAGGGCAATTTCTTGAGACAACCTATAGTAATTGCTTCATTGTTGTTGTCATCATGTAGAGCTTTTAATTTTTCATTTGAGTGCATCCTCCACTTGAAATTAGAGTGTACACTTAAATCCTTAACCTTTGACTCATTTCCAACTTTGAGATTAAAAAGAGATTTCCACATATCATTTGTGAAGGTGTGTCATTTGCCACCAATCTCAAACTCAAGTTCAACATAGTCTTTCTT
Source organism: Vicia faba (assembly GCA_948472305.1). NCBI lineage: Eukaryota > Viridiplantae > Streptophyta > Magnoliopsida > Fabales > Fabaceae > Vicia > Vicia faba. The sequence goes on along the minus strand of OX451738.1, from coordinate 1,017,053,318 downwards.
GTGTAACCCCATGTAAAATATAAGAATTAAGTCTTCATTGTATTGTTGCGTTAATGGGAGAAAGTAGGTTAATCTTTGATGTTCCAACCTACTCATAACTTCCAGAATATGGAGTTCCTCAGCTGTTCTTGATTTGTAATAGTGTTGCTTGGCAACAATCCTTCTGCGTCACTTTTCATCAAATAATTCCATGTTTTCTTCACCAACCAAATCAAAAACACTTTCAAAAGCGCTTGAGGAAGACCCAACCCCCCCTTTACCTTTTCCAGCGCCCTTACCTCTAGTGAACTTAGGAGCCATTTGTAATTTCACAAATTTGAGCTTGTCTGCAAGGTGTTTGACAAAATGACCCAACCACAACAGCTGGATTTTTAGAGAGATATGTTGTGGTAGCTAATGAGAATGATGTTATCAAGAATATGGATATACAAAATCAGCAAATAATCATTTAATTTATACTAATATAAATTAAAGATGCAATGGATTAATGTACCTTGATTTTGGTGGAATTTGATTGACACTTTAATGGAGTATTGATGGAGATAAGCACAAAATGAAATTTTGTGATATAGTATTGATGAGAGATTTTATGGGAGAAGGAAATAATTTTACTGAAAATTTTGGTTCAATGTTAAGGTTTTGACTTTGTTTGAGAAAGACTCAAGTAATGGAAGAGTGTGGAAGATGAAAAAGGATGAGTATTTACTCATTCTAGTAGACACGTGTCGACCTAACTAAAGTAAGTGTCGACACATTTGTATCACGCGTCGACCTGTACTGAAGCATTTATAAACATGGCAAAAAATTTATTTTATGAGTCGACCTATTTGAATTTGTAGTCGACTCATACTAAAGGAATTTTGGCAAATTCAAATGTTTTAGTTTATGGGCCGATACATGGTTAAATGACTCAACCTATACTAACTTTTTAATGAGTAGTGTGATTAGTGTACATGCAATGATAAAATTTAAGTATGTATGAATAATATTTTTGTTTGCAAAAACAAAACACGCACAACTTGCATCATTTATCCAAGGTCAATATAAACATATAAATTAAAATAATCAAGGATTCAATTAAGATTTTTGAAAGTGAACATAGGATCAAAAGAGCATTCAATGCATATTTTACATATTTCACGCACATAAATAGGTAAAAAAGTATCTTACTCTTAGAAAACATGATAAATGAAACAATACAACCACACCAACAACACAGAGCAGAATGTAAGCATCTTACATGGAGATCAAGAACATGAGCATCAATCACCACAAACGAAATAAGCACAAGTATGACCAAGTTTCATTGCTTTCATATTCTTATTGATTTAAGATCTTTCATCAAGGAGTCACTTGTTGATTTTGTTTATAACACATTCAATCATTTTACCACTAAGTTAACATGATATGAATATGTTATCTTCTAATTGTCTTGATTCACCTATTGCTGAGGCATTTTACCTTCTTCATTTAGTCAAGACAATTTTCCTTCAATTTTCAACAAAATAAACTAGATACCCAAACATTTTTGGGTCCTTGAGGGTGAGTGACATAATTATAGCAATTGGGTGACCATTGAGAAATTCTATTAGAACCATAATGTTTCTTTAGTTTTCATTTGGAAATGGTATGTCCCTTCATACGAAAGTGATAACAAGTTATATTTCAAGAGGTGTTAATTTTGCTTTTCACTTTCTTTTCAACAAAGTTATATTTTGCATATGCAGAATTCAAGGATTTATCAAACTTTTTTGGATCTATAGCAAAAGTCACTTTTTGATGTAGATCCTTTGTTACTTTAGCCTTGATATTTCTTACCTCATTTTGCCAAATATAACATGTGTCACAACCAAAATTAAATGAATTGTCGACCTTAGCGATACCTACAAGAGAGTTCTTTAGAGCCTCTATTTTGTTTTCAGTTTCTAAAATTTTTGCTTCTAAATGAGATATATTTTTTATTTGAGGCCAAGGTTTTAAAAGCTTCAATAGCTCCCTTGTGTAAGTTTTCAAAAGCGTCAAGTAAATGAAGATTAGAATTTCCATTTACAAGATTATTTTGGGAAGAATTTACCTTGTTAATGTTACCTTTTCGATGATGATTATAATGGTGAAGGTCATTGCTTGTAGATGTTATTACCCTTTTATTCTCGTCTTCATGATAATGACCCGAGAGACACACTTCATCATACTTAGATGATTTGTATCCTTAATTATTCTATCATTGAGATGATTCGAAAAACACACATTTTCTATATTATTATCATTAGATTCTTCATTGCTAGAGGATTCAACATCACTTCCCCAAGCCACATAGGCTTTCCTAGGTTTGTACTGACTCTTGAGTGGATTCCTCTTTTTCTTTTTGTCGAGGTTTAAGTCATCCTCTTTGGGTCTTTCTTCCTTAGATGATGTAGCTTTTCTTTTGGACTCAATGCTTCTTTTATTGATCCCTTTTTTATTTTTCTTATTCATATACTCGTGATACCTTTTGACAAATAAACTCATCTCTTCGTCTTCTGTGTTATAGTTATTATCAACTTCTCTATCATAATAGTAGTGCTCTTCTCTTACGGACTTTGAGCTTGAATCCACAAAAGCTTTAGACTTCAATACTTCCTCTTTAGTAGTGTCTTTTTCTTTCTTATTCTTTTTCTCAAGCTTATTTTCATTTTTTTCCAAGCAATTGAGTTCTTGCTCGTGCTCTTCTAACTTACCAAACAATGCGGTGAGATCGAATGTAGTTAGGTTATTGGCTTCCTTAATCGCGGTGACCTTTGGTTGCCAATTTCTAGTAAGACATCTCAACACCTTGTTAGTAGAAATAGAATTTGAAATAGGATTGCCTAGTAAATTTAAACGATTAATAAGATGAGAGAACCGTTTTTGTGTTTGAGCAATGGTTTCCCCTTACTTCATGCGAAAGAGTTCATACTCTTGATTGAGTGTATTAATTCTAGCTTGTTTGACCTTATTAGTTCCCTAATAGGTAACTTATAGGGCATACCACATAGATTTAGCGGTTTGATAATGGCAAATGCGATATAACTCATCAACACCGAGTGCAGATATAATGATGTTCTTTGCTTTCCAATCGCAAGACCACTTTTCTCATCTTTCTCATCCCATAAGTTTTCCAGCTTTAGTACGGTAACACCATCAACAACATATGTTATCGGTGTTGGACCATTTAGAATGTCTTCCCAAACACCCTTGTCATATGAGTTGATATGAATTTGCAAACAAGCTTTCCAGTAACTATAATTTTCTCTCATGAAAATTGGGGCTCTTTTATAATTACTTTTAGGTTCGTAAGCCATTTACTAAAAAGTTTCGAAGCCAAAATGAACCAGGCTCTTGATACCACTTGTTAGACAACGACAACGGTATCTGGAGGAAGGGGGTGTGGGGGGGGGGGGGGGGGGGTGGAATAGATACCCCTTTTAAAAATATCCAAGTAAAATTTGGTTTTGAAAAAGTTTTATCAAAGTACGCCGCAAAAGGTTTTTTAAATTGTCGTCTATACGAACATTATTGGGAAGCTCGGATATGTAAACCATAAATAAAAAATGATATGGAATGAGAATGATAATGTGAATTAATAACCTTGAATCACTTTGCAACTTATTTACTGTTTAATCAATTTCACTTAGCAAGGCTATTTCAAATGGTAATATTAACAGAACTAGTTTAGTCAATTTATCAAACACTTGGTGTGCAAGTGAATTTTCAGAAATTTTCCTTTGATTGTGTTGATACACAAAACCACTTATAATAAAAAGTGATTATAAGCTATATCAACATTTGAGTTAAAGATCAAAATTGATTAGGAAAATTCTTACAATTCAAATGATAACATAATGTTATTTGATAAATGAAACAACGAGGGTACGTCTGCGCCTAATTCTAATGGTATTAGGATAATTCTTACTATGCAAAAATATTGATACAAGAGAAGTGTTCAAGAGCAACTCCACAAACCCTAAGCTTGTTGTTGATTCAACCCTTTCTCTTTCCTTGATCTTGAGAGAGACCAAGACACAATAAATGAGAAATAACTATCTGGATCTTACTACTCTTTTGTGTTCTTTATCCGGTACTCCAAGTTACTTCCTTGAAAAGATTTCAAACACTCCAAGGTTCCTTGTAAAGATTTTAAGCATTCCAAGGTTTTTCACTTTACCGTAATTACCTCTCGAACGTCTTGCACGAAAACCCCCAAATCAACCAATGATCTTGGAGGACAAACCTGAGGTTTTTCCTGGATGAAAACCCCTACAAAACTACACCCAATACACAATTAGACACTATCAATCCTCATCCAGATGGCACCCAACGAAACATATTTACAATGTAATGTCAGTGTGTATGCATAGATTGGAGGTCGAAGATGAAGAGAGAAATAGGCTAATTTTATGGTTTTCAACAACTTATGAATGATGCATGAAAGGTTTTTTATAGTGTTGAAAATATTAGGGAAAAACAAATAAGTTTGGAAATGAAAGAAGAAAAAAAATTGATCAAACAATCAGTATGTGTCAACCTGTATATTGAATGTATCGACACACACTTTAATTTTCAACTGCATGTGTCGACCTGAGCAGATCTATATGTCGACCTAACCAAGACAGAGCTTACATCCTTTAAAATGATAGTAAATGTGTCAACCTGAAATATGCATGTGTCGGAACATAAAATAATAATTTCTGCAATTTCAGAAATGCTTCAGTGTGTGTCGACCTATATGATGTATATGTCCATGGAAAGTTACAAAAGGCTATAAGCTTTAAAAATGAGTTACATGTGTCGACCTGAAAAGTGGATGTTGTCATACCCTAAATTTTCCCTACTAGGGTTAATGGTCAATTTATTTCAGATGATCATTTTTCTATTAGTGTTGATTATTTAAAATTATAATTTATATTGTATTAGTCGTTACTGTAAATTTTATTTTAAGTCCATAATGAAGGTGTGCATTTCTTTGTAATCAAATAGGGGGTATATTGTTTCAAGTGGACCATCAAAGTCTGAAGGCCCATTAAGGTTTTTGGCCCATTTTAAATCATAAAAGAGGGGGTGTGAATTTTGTTACATTCTGATCAATTGGGCCTCTCAAATCATCAATTTTTTTCAATTTATAGTCAGTGTAATTAAATCAGGATGTTGACCGAAGTCAACCCTTTTCAAAATATTTTTGTATATTTAAAACACTTATTTATTTTCATTATTCAAATAAATTTTTATTTTTATTTTTTTCAATCAGGCTATAACTCATCTCTGTTATAATTATTGTTTAAAAAAATATTTCTTTTTTTAATTGATATTATTATTATTATTATTAACATTATTAGTTAAAATCATTAATTTTTTTTATTATTTACAATTATTTTATTATAATTATTATTAATTATTATTATTTTCAAACATTGACCACATCAACTAGGGAATATAAACCCTAATTTCTAAACCATGACGCCCCTATTCATCTTCTCCTTCCTTGCTAAGGTACCCAAATCTAGGCCAAGCCCAAAGTTTCCAAAAACCCCAACAAAATCAATTCAAAACAAATCAAATGACACAAAAATCAAATCTTGTTGATTATAAGCAATGATCGTCCAAAATCTCAATCAAATACATAATCAATTTCAATCAATTTATAACAATTCCTAATTTCTAATGCAATCTTCTCAATCATCTAACTTCTAATGAAATCAACCTAAATAAGATTCTAATCTCAAAAATTATAGCAAATTACATAATATTTTTCCTAATTCATCTAATCCTAAAACCTATATAAACCCTAAAATCTAAGAGAGAATGGACCGATTTTTTTCAAAGAAGAGAAGGACTAGAAGAAGAGTGGCTTGAATCTGCAATCACGAAACCACCAATGTCGGAGCTCTTCCCACCGATCTATGGTTTATGAATAGAAACCCTAAGATCTTCAATTTCCGTCGTGCATCCATCATCACCATCATCATACCTGCAAAGACAAAGAGAAGAGGATCAGGACGAGCTAAACAGAGAAACCAGAATGGAAGAATCATTGCGTAGAGGTAGTCCAATAACACTTAGCTTAGGGTTTTTTGCTGTTATTTTTTTCGCGATTCCGGGGGTTGGAATTAGGGTTGATGGTGTTTAGGGCTGCCGCCGTTTAGGGTGGTTATGGGTTGAGGATTTATTGTGGAGGTTTTGGTGGTGGTCGATTGAAGAAAGGTTAGGAGGCGGAGAGAGATAAAAGAAGGGTGAAGAAGATATAAAGATAACGAAAGAGGAAAATGAAGGAAAGTGTGAAGGAAAATTCAAATATACTCCCTCCGCGTCTGATTCCATCAAGAAACACATGACCACACATAGGCCACGTGATTAGGGTTGTTGTACAATGATCCTCTACGCGTCCACCATAACGCATACGCTCGCTCACACCATATCCAAACACACCCATATTAGTTTTGGGCCACTTATATGAGTTTCTGGGCCTAAGGCATGCTCTATTCACACCCCCAACTCACTCCTTTTGCTACTATTAACCTTTATTAGTACCCCATTGCCTTATTGGATGCAAAGCTAAGTCCGGGGCTTAAGCCCATACTATTCAAACCCCCTAGGATTTGCTAGCGAACTGAGAATACACCCCCTCTACGTAATTGGGCCAAGTTCAATTTCTGAACTTGGACCCTTATTATCCACACCCCTTATTTTACTACCCTGTTGTAAAATGCACCCCTAGATATTTGGGCTCAAAATTTCTTTGGGTCCAGATTTTCTTCCGATACACCACCCATTCTTAATGTTTACACCCCTTTTAACTTAATTAATTTATTTTTTAATTTATTTAATTCTTTTAATTTATTTATTTTCTATTTTTTAATTTAATTATCAAATATTCTTTTTTAGCATAATTTGCATTAAATATAATTTTTGCATAATTATTAATTTTTTTATTAAAAATATTTAACATATTTTTATTAATTAGAAAATAGTTATTTATTAATTAAAATATTTTCTAAAAACACTGACCCTATTTCTTAATTGCATTAAACCTTTTTTCTCGTTCAATTTTTTTTCTCATATTGCATCATACACTCTAAAATAGCTAACCAACCAAATACTAAACCTTTTTCTACTAACATAATTAAATCAAGATATTTTCAAAAAGGATTATGGATATATCTTTTATATTAACTACGAACTACGTCTACGATTCCGCTATTTTCAAACCTAGACTTGATTAAGGATTAATTCAAAATATTTCCACAATCCATAAAAAAAGAACCAAACACTACAAACTACGAATTTGGAATCTGATTCCTCATAAGAGGATATGTAGACATATGACTTAAAAACAGTGGTGAGTCTCCTAATTAAAAAATTAAAACCATATCCTACCCTTTTAACCTAATCCTAGGACATCCTTGAGAACAAGGTAGATGAAGAATGCCTAACACCTTTCCTTCGTCTAAAATGAATCAAGAACTTAGAATCTCTGTATCAATTTAGGAATATTCTATTATTCACCCGTCGTTAGGACAAAAAGTAGTGGTGGCTACTCGTTATTTTTGCCGGTTACGACGGATGTGTAGACACATGCAACGAAAATCCCAGCAAAAACAATTTTTAATGACTTGTCTCAGCTTTTGGGTGACTTTGAGTGATTTCCAACTAACTTAGGACTTCTAAACAAATAGGGTGCCATGCTAGATTTAGAGATAATGTCCAACCCAAGGAATACAAGATTCTTGTATTTTTGACATAACTCAAAACACTTTAAAGAGCCAAGTTTTACTCACATTAGGATTGGCATAAATTTTGCTAAAACATGATTCTAGACTGATGTTGAACAAGATGTCATAACATCTTGACCAACTATCATGATAGGTTTTGCTATCACGTGTATCAGATAGATGTTGAGCTAAATGTCTTGACATCTTGGTCCGTTATGCAACATGTATTATTGTTTTATCTCTTGAAATATTTGATTTGTTTTTTAGAGATCCTTTTGGATATATCTCATGATTCTTTGCAGGTCAAGGATATTTATTAGGAACAAGTGCATATTTGATTTGGTTTCATTAAAACGGATCTTGGACACTTTTTAGGAAATTTTAAAATATTTTTTCCTATTTTTATGTGAAGATCTTGCAGCTGATTTAAAAAGTGAACATTGGATTTTATTTGAAGAGTCCAAGCCCATACTACAAGATTCTATAAATAAGGACTTGCTAAACCTAAAATAGCAAGCATTCACATTGAAAAACCCGTGGGTGAAATATAAGGTTTAGGGTTTTTGGAGTCTTTTAAGTTCTTTGTGTTTTTGTTCTTTGTATGTCACTCACGTATCTTTTGATATAGTGAGGTAGAATGATTGTTACTTGATTGTTTGTCAAGTTATTATTCTTAGTTGAAGCTTTTAAGAAAAAATAAGTATTGTTTATTGGAAGTGTAATCTTATGGTTTTTTTATTCTAGTCATTGGAATTGTGACTGTATTTTTATCATTGAGGTGATTGGTATAAAGTGAGAAGAGGATCTCATATCTAGATGGTTTCTAAGTAGAAGTTACACAAGTTAGTTAAAGTTCTTGTACTTTAAACTAGTGTTAAAATTGATGTCTCAACATAAAACGTGATATCAAGATAAATGTTATAACATCACATGTTGACAAAAAAATACTTGATAAACAAGAAGATTATGTTGAAAGTAAATTGTAGAAATTTAAAGAACACAATCAATTGTTAATCCAGTTTGGTGCAACGTCACCTACTCTGGAAGCTACCAAGCTAGGAAGGAAATCCACTCTCAGTAGTATTAATTCTAAGCCTAAACAATCCAAATTTACAAATTCTCACTTAATCCCTACCCAATTCAATTTATACCTAGGAACCTCCTAGATATGAGAATCCCTCTCACTCCTTATCACCGCAGTGATATCAAACAATCCCAATCCCAGGGAATGTCTGAAGAAACCAAAAAGAAGACCACACTTCTAATAACCAATACTTAGCTTGCTTAAAAGCTTTACTAAGAACAATACTCAACTCTTTGCTTAAAATCTTAGAGGAGAACAATAACTTGATAAAAAAGTAACAATCAGTCAACCCAAATGCATCAAAAGATATACGAGGATGTACAAAAAAAAGAAGAAACTCCCTTGAAGAACCCTCAAACCTTAAGTTTAAGAAAAATAGGCTTCCCCATATTTTTTTACAAAGTTCTTAAGCGAAATTAGGTCTAGGTAATTTATTTAAATACTCCTTAGTATTCCATGGCCCTGGAATCTTTACCCATATATCCCTTGATGCTCAAGCTGAGGGCTGCACCAATTATGCAAAAAAATCCTTAAATCTTGGAACAAAAACATCAAGCTTCCTAAATAGTCTCAAAGCCCAATTTAGTAACTTGTGTACAACTGGAGATAAAATCAACTGTTCCAGATTAAATATTCTTGACCTGCGAAAATCAGTGAGATAAATCCAAAAGGAATCTCACAAAATCAATTTAAATCTTGTCAAGAATAAATACAACTTGTACTGATGTTCTTGTACAAGATATCACAACATCTGTTAGAACATTTGCCTTCAAATGAACCTGACCAACATGTTAGAACATCTTCCATAACATCATGCTACAAACCATGTTTTAGAAAATTATGCCAATCCTAAAACCATGGTACTAACAATCTCCCTCTTTGTCAAATTTTGACTAAAACAACCAAAACCTAATTAAACTGGAGAGAAGAATAAAACCACAAACAAACAAATTGCATCATAAAAAATACATCAGATTTACAACAACTTCAAAAATAGACAGGTTTAGCACTCCCCCTGTCACACATAATAAGTTCTCCCCCTCAAGGAAAAACCCACTCCAAAAGAGAAATCCAAAGGATTCTCAACACATCCGAGACATGATGTTAGAAAATCTGTTAACACATCCTCATCCTGCACAATTGACTACATTAGTAGCAGCAGCAGCAGGTGCACACAAAAGAAGTAGCACGAAACTATCATGCTACCCCTAAATAGTTGCATCCATTAAGAAACAACACTAGCTACCCCCCCCCCCCCCCCCCCCCTTAGTAGTAGCACAGTCCCATCACAATGTTAATCAATATGTCAGGACATGTGATGTAATATAAGAACACACAACCTAAACACAACACTTTACTCCCCCTTTTTAGCCAAAATTTTGACAAAAACTGGAGTAAATGTACACAATGGAAATACAAATAGTAGATGAAAACACATATGGAAACACATAATAGCTGATGGAAATAAATAAAACTCAGAGCATATCCCACAAATGAAAGAGATACATAAACAAATAAAGCTTTGCACTTATCTAAATCTTTGGAGGTTTCCTTCACCTTAACAATGATTCCTTTCCTTGAAGTTGAGATGACAACTTCTTTATTAGATGTCACAATAATGTCTGGGAGATATGTTCTTACAAACAACCCAAACCTGTAACAATGGTAGAGGTATGATTGGTGGGAACCAAATTGATAGTCCCAATCTTGTGAAGCACATCATACTTCACACTCAACTTGCTAGTAGACAGTCTGTCCTTCTCTGGCCATTGTTTGACCTGTTTAGCCATGATCACCTTTGTAACGCGGTGGGAGAACTGACTTGGTTGTTTTACGTTTGATCGCAATTGTGCGGATAGCAAGATTCGCCACTGACTTTTTATTTATCCAATAAGGAAAGGATGAAAAGAACATGAAAGACCTTTAGAGATATCTTTTGAGTTCGGGGGGTAGATTATGAAAAGGGAAGGTATTAGCACCCTTTTCATCAGTAGTTATCTACGGGCTCTTAGTTGCTTGCTAGATCACTTACTTTTGTTTGAAAGTGTGCTTGTGGTGTGGGTTTTGAAAGTATTTTGAAAAAGAATGTCTCTGTAATGGTTCTCGTCTCTATAAGAACGCGTACAAAGTGTTGTTTCGAAAAATAGTTCAAAGAGGTATTGGTGGAATGTGTTTTTGAAAGTGATTTTGAAAAGGTGTCTTCTTTGTAATGACTCTCGTTTCTATAAGAACACGTACACAATGTTTGTATTTTAAAAATGTTTCAAAATGAGAGTGTTGGTGTAAAAATGTTTTTGTTGTGAGCAAGCGAGCAACTAGGAGCAAATATACCTACTCAAAAGGTCTTAAATGTTCTTTTCCTCCTCCTTTAGATGTGGCTATCTTACCACTGCTTTGGTAAGAAGCCCCATCATTGGATGTGAAGGGACAGGCACGGGTCAATCGTACATTCATAGAAGTCAACTTGTGATACGCTTTAGCAATTTTTCGTAAGGGACTAGATCGTTTTATCGAAGGCAACATCGAGGGACTACGATATTTTTTTATCGAAGGGTCTTTGCTAAAGCGTCCCATATTCGAGGGACATGATTGTGTTTCCGAGGCAACAAGCAAGGTTACCCTAGAGGTGCGCGTGTGAAAAATGTGTTCGATTCAAGTCAATTTTGTCTTTGATTAGGGTTGTCTAGCGATTGATTTTAAATCTTTCCATACATGCCTAATTACTATACAGTATAAGGAAAACAGTAAATTGCGGGAATTAAAATTCTACGCTATTACAAAGCTTTCGGGAATGGGGGTACAGATTTACAAATGGGAATGGATCAATGCGATTAAAAGTCCAAATAGGCAATCAATACAACCAAATCGAATCGAACAATTAATTAAAACCACAACAATCTATGAAGTAAAAATTAATTATCAAAGTATGGAAATAAAGCTCTTGGTATTTTGTTTTTGAGGAATTTTGAAGAGAAAATAAAACCTATTCTAGAAAATAAAATAATTGACTAGAAGAAATTAAATCATATATATATATATATATATATATATATATATATATATATATATATATATATATATATATATATATATATATATATATATATATATATATATATATATATATATATATATATATATATATATATATATATATATATATATATATATATATATATATATATATATATATATATATATATATATATATATATATATATATATATATATATTATTTTTTTTTTTATCTTGAAGAATTTAAACAAAACAATTTAAAAATAAAAAGTTAATTAATAAGATTATTCAAAAATTCCTAACTATATTAATTAAGAAAATAAACTAAATAATTTAAGATTTATTGAATTAAAAAAAAAGAATCTAAACAAAATTGATATTCTAAAAGATTTAATGATATTTTTTGTAGTTTATAATGAAATAATAATTATAATAGACTAAACTATGTATATATAAAAGAATTAAAAGAAAAAGGCTTCAAAGAGTAAAAAAAACAGAAAAGCCCCAACAGGGATCGAGCTCGGGTCTTTGAGGGTGGTGGATAACGTTTTTTGTCAGCTGAGCTAAGTGATTATTCATTTATTGTTATGAAACTATTAATACGAAAGGAAAAAGATTAAGATATTGGATCATTAGGCCCAATGAGCCGACCCGGCATAAAGAAATAAACAAGGGAAGTTTGTGTAAACCCTAATTCTAAGGGAGATACCGCGGTAGTGTAGCATTGGGAAGGGAACAAATTAATAGCATAACTTTGTTGCTGTTTCCAAAAGCAAAAATGAAGGAAAAATTGAAATCACAGAAAAAACAAATCTCTCTCCCTCTCTTATCCGTACCATCTTCCTTAGCTGAACGAAAATGACAACAATCTTTGATTCTCACAATTCCAATAGCAAACACAAAACTCTACCTATCTCTCTGTCTCAATTTTCAATTCTCGTTCCTCTCATCTCACTACTAATTCTGATATAGCAACAACATATGCATCTCTTACAGAAAAGAAGCGACAAGGTTACTCAATCCTCTCACGAGTCTCAGGTTCGCTCACGGTTTCATGGTATGCAACAACAAATAACAATACATGAAGGATCAAAAAAGAGTTTGCAACAGATGCATATGGATTAAGGTAAGCATAAGCAAAGAAAAGAAAAATTCAGAAGAATATACCGACTCCGATAAATCTCAGGTAATGCTTCTGATTCCCCTTCGCCCAATTTAGATTCTACTCCCTTCTGCAATTCTTCTTTCCGGATCTATGCGACCTCCTATATTTTCTGCATTTTGTTGTTGTTTGATTTGTTAAATTTGTACGTTTGTCAGAGTGTGTGTGAGAGCTGTTGTGGTTTCGGTTGGTAAAGGGAGTTAAGAGGTTTTATGCCGCTTTAAGAAAGTGATGGTGGAGTGTTTATTAAAACAGGTTTTAGGGTGAATGATTATGAAAGGTTTGTGAACTTAAGGATTGTTGCAGGGTATTGGAGAAGTTTTGGGCAAAGTTTGTTGGTGGTGACTTTTTCTGTGTATCATTAACTGGTAGATGGTGTTATTATTTGTGTGATTCCGCTATTTTTCCTCCTCCCCCCAATGTTTATGCAGAGTTGTCCTCTTATATTCAATGAGTGTAGGTTTTAGGGGGGAAATCTAGATAGTTTTTTTGAATAATTTTGGTATGCTGATTTGCTGCCTTTTGAGTGCAGTTTTTATATTACTATTTGTGTGTAAAGATTGAGCTGTTTGGACAGGGCAATAACAAGTTTGACAGTATGTGGAGCATTGCAGGCTATTTGCGGTTTATGTGATATCTTCTTGTCTCTTTCTCTCTTCATCTTTCTATGATGTAAAACAAATGTCCTTTTTTTACAATTTCTGAAGGATTTTCTAAATTAGGAAAATGGTGACATGGGTTTTGATAGCTTGCATATTTGGCCCGTTGCTTTGCTTGTATAGCTGCTTGCTGCTTCCCCTTTCACATGTGTTGCCTTGTTTGGCAACTGGTTGAGGCTGTGTTGCTGCACTTGCCATCCTGTTGCACTGCTGCTGTTTTGTTGCAGCCTGTGCTATTGTTTGCTTTTGTTGTTTGATTGTTTCAATGTTGCTGCTGTTTTGTTGCAGCCTGTGCTATTGTTTGTTATTTTTTGTTTGCCTGTTTCAATGCTGTTGCTGTTTTGTTGCAACCTGTGCTATTGTTTGTTGTTTTCCTGTTTTAATATTGCTGCTGTTTTGTTGCAGCATGTTCTATTATTTGCTGTTTTTGCTTGTACATTTGACAATTTTGAATTTGTTTTTACAATGAAATATTGAGAATTTCTTTTTTTCCTTTTTGTGAACCAAAGCCTTTTTCTATTTGCAAAACAGGAAGAGATGGCTTATAATTGAAACAAAACCCTTTTTTAAATTTCTGATTCCAATTGCAAATCCTAATGATGAGATACAAATATTTTTTTTTAATCACTAATTCTTGCTTGGAACATTTTTTCACGATGCTTGCTAATCTTGTCTTTGATTTGTTTCATGTGACGGTATGGAAAACGGAAAGGCGATCGGAAGGTGAAGCTTAGCATGATGAGCAAGGAATGGATGTGTTGCTTGAAGATGAAGCAAAGAAGACTTGAAAAAAAACAAACATTATTTCTTTCTTTGTAAACAAAACAAATGTAGTTTGTATTGTAACTTGTAACTTTGTAACATAAATTGATGGAACTTGAAGTTTGTAAATCTCTTGTAGAAATGTAACAACTTTGAATGATTTGCAAGATAGAAACTCAAAATTTTCTTGTGTAAACTCATTGGTCTCAAAAGCTTGAAGGAAATTGACACATAAGTGAATCAATGTGATTTCGAACATGTATTGAGTGAAGTTTGTTTGATAATATTGGGTATGTTTTGAACATTGTATACCCTCAACACTAGAGTGCCTAGAAATTTGCACTCGGTGATGTGTTGGTTGATTGGGTAGGGAATGGGCTTAAAGATTCCATTTGGAGAAATGATGGAGAGTTGTCGGAGATGGGCTTATAGATGCCATCCAAAGGTGATTGTTGACAGAAATTAGACTAAGTCTGAACTTGACTTCAACTGGAAAAGAATTAGAATAAACCTTTGGTCGATTTAAACTGAAACTAGCAGAAGTCTTGAATGTTGTTTGAACTCGAAAGAATCAGAGTAAATCTTGGAGCGATTTATCTGAACTAGAGAAAATGTCTATTAGGAAAGTATCAGGATAAACCGTTGAGAGGTTTAAACTAAACCAAAAGAGGTATTGGGTATTCTTTAATTGGAGAGAATCAGAATAGATCTTTGAGCAATTTATCTGAACTAGAGAAAGTGTCTACTAGGAAAGAATCAGGATAAACCATTGAGAGATTTAAACTAAACCAGCAGGGGTCTGGAGAAGAATCAGAATAGATCTTGAAGCGACTTACCTGAACCAGAGAAGATGTCAGTGTGAAAGAATCAGAATAACCCATTGAGAGATTTAAGCTGAACCAGCGGGGGTCTGGGGAAGAATCAGAATAAATCTTGAAGTGACTTATCTGAACCAGAAAAGATGTCTGCGGGAAGGAATTAGAATAAACTGTTGAGAGATTTAAACTGAACCAGCATGGGTCTGGAGAAGAATCAGAATAAATATTGAAGCGACTTATCTGAACCAGAGAAGATATCTGTGGGAAAGAATCAGAATAAACCATTGAGAGATTTAAACTGAACCAATAGGGGCCTGGAGAAGAATCAGAATAAATATTGAAGCGACTTATCTGAACCAGAGAAGATATCCGCAGGAAAGAATCAGAATAAACCGTTGAGAGATTTAAACTGAACTAGCAGGGGTCTGGAGAAGAATCAGAATAAATCTTGAAGTGACTTATCTGAACCAGAGAAGATGTATGCGAGAAAGAATCAGGATAAATCATTGAGAGATTCAAACTGAACCAGCATGGGTCTGGAAAAGAATCAGAATAAATCTTGGAGCGACTTATCTGAACCAGAGAAGATGTTAGTGGGAAAGAATCAGGATAAATCCTTGAGAGATTTAAACTGAACCAACAAGGGTCTTGGATTAACTTTGATTGGAATGGAAATCAGAAGAATCTTATGATCGATTCAACTGAACCAGACAAAAGTCTTGGAATATCTTCAACTGGAATAGAAATCAGAGAGATCTTAGTTTTGATCTGACTGAACCAGAGAAGGTCTTGGATTAACTTTGACTGGAATGGAAATCAGAAGAATCATTAGATCGATTCAACTGAACTAGACAAAAGTCTTGGAATATCTTCAACTGGAATAGAAATCAGAGAGATCTTAGTGTCGATCTGACTGATCCAGACAAGGTCTTGGATTAACTTTGACTGGAATGGAAATAAGAAGAATCTTAGGATCGATTCAACTGAACCAGACAAAAGTATTGGAATATCTTCAATTGAAATAGAAATCAGAAAGATCTTAGTGTTGATCTGACTAAACCAGAGAAGGTCTTGGATTAACTTTGATTGGAACAGAAATCAAAATAATCTTAGGATCGATTCAACTGAACCAGACAAAAGTCTTGGATCATCTTCGTTTGGGATAGAAACCAGAGAGATCTTAGTGTTGATCTGACTAAACCAGAGAAGGTCTTGGAGTAACTTTGACTGGAATGGAAATCAGAAGAATCTTAGGATCGATTCAACTAAACCAGACAAAAGTCTTGGATCATCTTCGACTGGAATAGAAATCAGATAGATCTTAGTGTCGATCTGACTGAACCAGAGAAGGTCTTTAATTAACTTTGATTGGAGTGGAAATCAGAAGAATCTTAGGATTGATTCAACTGAACCAGACAAAAGAGAAAATGTCTACCAAAAAGAATCAGGATAAACCGTTGAGAGATTTAAACTGGACCAGTAGATGTCTTGGATGAGCATCAGAATAATATTCATAAATGAATTGTATCTGACTCGTATCTGAGAGATGTACTGAATGAGCATCAGAATGATATCCGTATCTGGATCATATCTGGACTGTATTTGAATGAGTGACAAAATGACATCCGAATCTGGATCGTATCTGGACTATATTTAGAAGAGAATCTGGAGCAAGTATCAGAATGTCAGCCATATCTGGATCGCATCTGAACTGTCTCTAGAAGGAATCTGGAATAAGTGTCAGAACGTCAGCCTTATCTGGATCGCATCTGAACTGTTTCTAGAAGAGTGTATGTGTTGTACCCCAAAATTTGCCCTCTCATATTTCCCAAAACATTTCAAGAAAAACTTCCAAGTTGCTCAAGTTTGCTCAAGAGTTGGACAGTCAAGCTATCTCCTAAGGCAGTCAATCCCAAATTAGGGTTTTGTGGTGCATCAAGATCCTTGAGTCCAAATGACCTCAAATTCTCCCTAATATCCTAATATGTTCTCAAGGTCATCCATGTCAAATTTCCAGCCTTGCAGAGGAAGTTTGGTCAGTCAATTGCTCAAAGGATCCCAAAATCGATTGTGCTAGGGCAAAAGTCAACTGTGGCCCAAATACAGTCAAACCTCAAGATTTTTTGTCAACATTCCCATTTTGAAGGATATTTCATCATTTGATCAAGGGTTGATCATGATTCATCAAGGATTGCTCAAAATTCATCAAGACTCAAAAGTTGCTAAATTAGGGTTTTGCAGGAAAAGTCAACTCAACTTTGACCATGCATACCCTTCTCATACTTTATGATAAATGACCCATCTAAAGCTCAGTTTTAAGAGGATGCAATTTCCTACAATCCATCTTCATACCCCAAGATCAGAAAGTGCACGCACAAAAAGTTATAAATTTGGACATTATAGGTAATTTCTGAAAGTCAACAAAAACACCTTTTTTTCCAAAGCTTATAACTTGATCATGGAATATAAAAATGAGATGAGACCAAAAGGGTTGGTTAGAGGACATCTCAAGATTTCTAAAAAGTCCAAGAACACTTCCAAAAGTGCAGAATTGAAGAAGTTATGCATTGTTGAAGTTGGGCATTTTTGCAAAATTGCCAAAAGTCAACTATCCCCAAAACTTCAAATTTTGTCAAATGAGCCCATTACTTTCCACTTGATTTGATCTTGCCACATTACACACGTGTCCTAGCTTCAGCCTTGAGTCCATTTATCAATTTTATTATTTTATTTGATTTTTTAATGAATTATTTCATTTTTAATCAAATTAAATCCAATAAAATCCAAACATTGATTATTTGATCTCCTTTTGGCTATTTTAGGATTGAATCATCATCATCAAGTGTATCAAATTCGTACCAAGCATTCCATGTGCAAAAAGATTGAGTTTTTGAAAAATTTGGCAAATCTTCAAAGGTGGATCAAATCAAATCCCATAGTCATGATGTGCAAAGATTTAGTCCATAAATGTTGACCTAATACATTGCATATTACATATACAAGCAAAAGCACACGAATTTGAGACCTAGAGGCTGCAAGAACATCAAGAACCAAACTTGAGAAAAGGTGGAAAAAGTGCAAAACTGAAATCATCCTTGGAGACAAATTCAGAAGCAAAACTCAACACTAATCAATTGTTGGACAATCCCTGAAGCAGAACCAACCCAAAACCAGTCTCCATACACGTTCAAAAGCTTTGTAAGTTTCTTGAAAAACCGCTTTTTGTTTGAATTCGTGGATCCTTATTCTTGCACTTTTCTTACAAACTCTTTGAATATTCATGATTATCGTCAAATTTCCAAGCTTTCTATATCATCCAATTACATTTATCTGACCTGTAACCCCATAGCCGAATCTAGGGTTTTGTGGTTTGTTTTTTGGGAATTTCATTTACAGGCAAAATTGGTTCCATTGATGGACATAGACGTGACCGGAGGAGATAGACGAGCACAACCACGGTCTTGGGGGTCATTTTCATGGCTTAGAATTGATTTTAGGGTTGACCTACGAATTCAGATGTAGATCTGAATCTGCAGGTAAAAATCACAGGGCTGGAGGTTAGGGATGGAGACGTGTCACTCCCCCTGTGGTTGGTTCAAATACTTGGCGCGTTATTATTTTTTTTCTGGCATATTATCACGTTATCCCATATTATTATTATCTAATATATTAACAAATGAAGCGTGATGGATGAGTGGTAGTGGCGTGTGTTCAGTGACCCACAAGACATGGGTTCGAATCCCAGGTCCCCCATATGCATTTTTATTATTTTTCTACAGGTTATCCAGTACAAACCAATGCTTGAAGCCTATCATATGTCCTCAAATATCAAAGCACCAGATGACCCAAGGTTAGATCTGGTGATTCAGGTTGAATATCCACCATGGGACCGAGTCAAAGGGCGCATAGGGAATCAGGAAGGTCAACAGAGGCCAATTCAATTGGGCCATGGAATTGCTGAGTAAACCCCCTAATCAGGCCCACCTCCTAACTCTTTCTATTTTTTTTATTATTTCCTTTAATTATGTATTGTTATTATTTTTATTATTAACTAACCAATTAAATATTTTTCTTCATGAAATTAAAAACCAAAAAAATATTTTCTTTATTAAAATTAAATTTCAGCATTTTATTTTTGTTAACAATATTAATTTAATTAATTTAGTTTTAATTAGGAATAACTTTTAATATATTTTGCAATAATTAAAATTAACTTAGACAATTAGGTTTTATTAACATTGATCAAATTTATTTTTATTTCTTTAAATACCAAAAACCCAAAAATATTTTTATTAATTAATTAATTTATTAATTTAATAATTAACCTAGATTAATTTCTTTCTTAATTAAAAAATAACCAAAAAATCTTTTCTTAAATAACAAAGGGTCAAAACCATAGAACTCGCCCGATTTAATTTCCCGCACGCGATCCATTTTATTTCAATATTGTATTTGTTTCCGGAATGTAATAGATAATTAGGACTATTTTTATCACTTTATTCATTTTCCGCATTTTAATTTCAAGGGTTGCTTTTGGCGATGTAAGTATCCGACGCCTTGTAATAGTTAGTTAAATTTCCACAATTTAATTTCTGCAACTTATAAACTGTTAGATGTTTGATAATATGAATGCATGACAAGATTGAACATTTAAACCTAAAATCAACATAGATAACCACTAACATGTACAAAGATAAAATAAACTGAAAACAACACACTCGCACATGCGCACTCTTAGGGTACACCCCGCTTGGTTGCCTTCGTAACGCGGTCATTGAGTATAGGAAGTTTTAGAGGTTGCCCTCTTGTCCAAAGATCATAGTTGCCTCGAAACGGTCGCCTCGGAAAAATGATCTAAGACATTAGGGTTACCGCTAAGGCATCCTAACATTGCTTTAGTGACCGCACGTCCCTTAATCGAATTGACCCTTAAACTCCAACGACGATGCTACCTACTCATCAATAGTGGGATAGCATTGTCTAAAGGAAGATAGCATAGAACGATTCCTTTTTCGAGTAGGTAGATGGTTCTTAGATACTTGCTCTTTCAAAAAACAAAAACTTTTTACACTTACACCTTTCAAACAAAAACTTCTTCAAACCCACAAACACAAAGAAAAGCAATTTTGAAAACACTTTGAGCAAGTACCTAAGAGCCGATAGATAAACATAGATAGAAAGGGTGCTAACACCTTCCCTTTCTATAATCTACACCCGAACCCGAGAAACATCTCGAAAAGGGAATTTTTCTGTGCTTTTTTCCTTTCCTTGTTGGATAAAATAAAAGTCGGTGGCGACTCTTGCTTATCGCGACATTTTGCGAAAACAAACGCAAAACGCAAACCAACATTCCAAAAATAGTCAGTTCTTTTCCACTGTATCACAGAACTGGCGACTCTGCTGGGGACGCTTAATAAGTGGGGTGTACCTTAGGATTGGATCATTGTGTTTTCAATTGTTTGCTTTGTCTGCTTTATATTTGTTGGCTTGTATCGGAGTTACTATAGATCCTAACCCGGATCTGGGGGATACCCTTTAGGCAAGTAGCAATAAACTGTGAGGGAACTGTACGACGTAGACCGATACGGTTGAAGCAGTAACTACGTTGGTGTGGCACTTTAGATTGTACCGATATCCCTTGTGTTGGAACGAGGAGAATATGGGTCATCTAAGGGGTCATTAAGCACCAACTGACCTTAGAACCTTTGAATTGACCAACTTGGCCATAGAACAGTAGCAGTATGCTACACTCATTGAGACCAAACTCTCGCGATGATTCCGGCTGCAAGAAAAGGTTGCTAAACTGGAATTATGACTGATTGAGGGTAGTCAGTGATATTGAGATCCTCTAGAACCCGGTTACTATTTTTAGGACAGGTTTAAACCAACTGAACTGAAAGAGGGTAGTACCTAAGCTCCTTGCCAGCCTGGAATCTAAGGGCTCTCTGTGTGACTTGTGTGCCTTTACCATGTTTGCTATTTGTGGATACTTGTGATGTGCTTTCTATCATGACATCATGACATCATAACATTGCATGCATCTTGCATTGGACTAACCTATTTCCAAGACAGGAGGGATTCATCTTTGTTCTGTTTTGTAGGTCATGATGCCCATGCGTAGGAACACCATCCAGATCAACTTTATCCAGGTTCCCACCATGCTTAAAGAATTGATTGCAAAGATGCCTGATACTACCTCCTTCATCATAAGACATGGGTATCTTCTCAGTTTGGTTACCTCCAAATTGGACGAGCAGATGATGAGTGTCCTAGTCCAGTTCTATGATCCACTGTACCATTGCTTTACTTTTCAGGACTACTAGTTGGTTCCCACCTTAGAAGAGTTCTCTGATCTGCTTGGTATCTCTATTCTGGAGCAGACCCCGTTTACTGGTTGGGAGAAGATCCTTAGGCCAGAAGAGATTGCTTCAGCCCTTTATATGACAAAGGATGAGGTAATGGCTAATTGGGAGACTAGAAGTGGAGCAAAGGGCTTTCTGACTAAGTTCTTGGTTGGTAAGGCTAATTATTTCTGGGATAGTCTAGACTTCAAGGCATTCGAAGATATTCTGGCTCTTTTGATATATGGCTTGGTGTTGTTTCCGAACCCTGACTCCTTTGTTAATGTGAATGCGGTGAAAATCTTCATCTCTCGTAATCCTGTACCCACTCTCTTGGGTGACATTCTTCATCAGCTTTATGCCCGTACTGCCCGAAAGCGGAGAACCTTGATGTGCTGTGCTCCATTATTGGCGAGGTGGTTTATTTCGCACCTCCCCAAATCAGTGCCGAAGAACAAATAAGGCATGGGATGGGCCTATAGGGTTATGTCTCTCTCTCATAATGACATCATATGGACTATCAGGGGTATGGACGAGGTGGAAATTATTGATCACTGTGGGGAATACCCCAATGTTCCACTGATAGGAACCAATGGAGGGATTACTTACAACCCATTCTTGGCCTTACGTCAGTTTGGGCGAGCCAGAAGAGAAGGACCTCATGAGCTGCTAATACCTAGTATCATCTTTGATTTTAAAGGGGATAGAGACGAGCAATGCCGCAGGTTCATAAGGGCTTGGGATAAAGTTCACAGATCTGATCCACATGAGCTGGGTCCAAAGACTTCTCTTCCAATGGAGCCATATCTCAGATGGGTTCGTATTCGTGCCCAAAAGCTGGGTATGCCGTATGAAGTCGTCCTTCCTATCATTGTTGAAGTTGCTAATGAAGAAGGGGTTCTTCCTACCATCCTCCATCCTTACATGCCCACTGACATTGGGGAACTGAAAAGGTCTTGGATGCAGCTGAGAGAAGAGCGGGATGCTTACCGAGAAAAGTTTAACGAGCAAGAGCAGAAGATCCAGAAGTTGACTAGGCAGCTAGAGAACGAGCAGATCCTCAATGACTATGTACGCACCGACAAAAAGCGACCATGGGAGCACTTATTGTCCTCTGATTATTTCCTTTCCAGTTCTATTTACTTTTCAGTACTTCTTTTCTTGTAACGCCTTAAGGGCAATTTGTTGAACAGTTTGAATTTCAAAGTTTATCTAATAAAAGTGTTCATTTCTTGTTTACGAATTTGAATCTCTCGATTGTCTTTGAAATCATATCATACACATTTCATCCCATGCACTTCATAACAGGTACCCATTACAGGTCTCTTATCTTCTTTGCTGTTTATTTCAGCATTCATCATGTCTGCTGAACCATCAACTGAGCAAGCAATCAAGGCCCTACAGGCCCAGAATGCCTAATTCCAAGAGCTGTTCATGAATCTAGCTAAGGGTCAACAAGATATGAAGACCTTGATTCTGAAAGAGAAGAAGAAGAAGAAGAGGACAATCCTGTTTAACACAGGCCACAGGTTTGGAAATAGGCTACGGGATGAAGTTGATTTGACCACCTCATCTGGAGGGAAAGATAGTCAGGAAGAGAGGAGGGCTCCTAGCCCTGTAGTTTCAGACAATGAGACGGACTTCGATGAAGACCAGTATCCTCCTGCTGAGGATAGATACAAGCAACTGGAAGACCGGTTGAGTGCGATGGAGGTACAAAAAGTGTCTGGTCTGGACTTTGGTGATCTGGGTCTATCATCTAGGGTGGTGATTCCCCACAAATTCAAAGCACCTGCATTTGCTAAGTATGATGGAGTTTCTTGTCCGAAGCTGCACCTCCGGTCATATGTAAGGAAGATTCAGCCGTACACCACTGATAAGAACCTATGGATCCACTTCTTTCAAGACAGTCTCTCAGGGACTCAGCTTGAATGGTTTTACCATTTAGACGGAGCCAGTATCCGCAGTTGGGAAGATTTGGCTACTGCTTTCTACAGGCAGTACCAATACAATTCCGACCTTGCTCCCACGCGTACCCAACTCCAGGGTATGTCTATGGGAACGGGAGAAGGTTTCAAAGATTATGCTCAGAAGTGGAGGGACCTCGCCGGAAGAGTGCAACCACCCTTGGCTGATTGAGAGCTTGTGGATATGTTTCTGGGGACCTTGTCTGGTCCGTTTTTCAACCATCTGATTGGAAGCTCTTCGTCTGGGTTTACAGAGCTAATTATGACCGGTGAAAGGATTGAGGCTGGTATTAAGGATGGTAAGATACAAAAGGGTGCTTCATCGAGCACCGAGAAAAAGCCTTTTAAGAAGGAGTCCGGTGTTGTTTACAGTTCGAAAAGCCAGAATAGACCTGAACGCCGCTAAGCTGTTAATGCGGTTGTTATTTCAAGACCTGTTGGTGCTACTCAGTGCAACAATCAACAAAAGGCCGAGAGACCTCGGAGGCAATTCATCCAGCTCAACATGACGTTATCTCAGATTCTGCCGCAGTTATTAAAGACCAATCTAGTGACTCCAAGGAAGGCTCCTCAGAATCCCAACATTACATCACCTAAGTACAACCCTAATGCCCGTTGTGATTTTCACTCTGATAGCCCGGGACATAATACAGATGATTGTTGGGCTTTGAAGAACAAAATACAGGACTTAATTGATGCTAAGGAGATTGTGTTCGAGGCGCCTGAAAGACCTAATGTTGTGACTGCTCCTATGCCCAAGCATGGAGTAAATGCTATAGAAGAAGACTCGTTTGTGGTTTCTGTGAACGTCATTGTTACCCCTTTAATGACTGTGAAGAAGAAACTTTTGCTATCCGGTTTATTTCCGGGCTGTGACGAAGGTTGCCGTATGTGTTCTGCCCAACCAACCGGTTCCCATCTTTTGAAATCAGGTGTCCAACGCCTGATGGATAGTAAAGAAATTCTGTTTGAGAAGACTGTTGTTCCTTTAGTTCGTACTGAAGAAGTTCCTATTATCACCATTCTCGATAATTCTTCCAAGGCTTCCTCGAGAAAGCCTGTTAGAATTACATATGTTCCAAGAATCGCACCATTGATCATCACTGTTCCTGGGCCTATCCCCTACACCTCTGATAAAGTTGTCCCTTGGCATTACGGGGCCGATGTTTATTTTCATGGAGTTAAACAAGAGTTGGATGCTGATACTGACGTCAGCAATATTGTTGGACATGCTAAAGTCACCCGGAGCGGGAGACTTTTCTCACCTGATATCTCTCCACCAACTACCCGAAAACCTGTTGTTATTACACCTGCCAGTGTACCTGCTACTATTCCTGTTCAAGTTCCTATTCTTACCCCAGTCGCCGAGTCCTCTGACACTCGGGGCAAAGGGACCACCGGTGAGCCTGCCCAGACGGAGGCACCAAAGACGATTACTGTTGAAGCTTCTAGACAAGAGATGGAAGAGATTCTGAAAATCATCAAAAAGAGCGACTACAATGTAGTCGAGCAGCTGGGGCAAACCCCGTCCAAGATCTCTATGTTGTCACTGTTTCTATGCTCAGAGGCCCATGCCAAGGCTCTGATTGCATTCCTTAAGACTGCATACGTACCTCAAGAAACATCGGCTGACCAGTTTAAAGATTGCGTGGCTAGTTTGACTGCTGATAATGGGTTTGGTTTCTCTGACGCCTACTTGACTGCTAAGGGGAAGAATCACAATGATGCCCTGCATGTCTCCATTGAATGTAGGGGCACCACTCTTGCGCATGTATTGGTGGATACTGGTTCCTCATTGAACGTTTTGCCTAAGAAAGCTCTAGACCGGTTGGATTGTGAAGGGTTGGAGCTGAAACCAAGCAACATCGTCGTCAGGGCCTTTGATGGGTCTAAGAGGATGGTGCACAATGAAGTTGATATCCCGATTAAGGTTGGTTCTCAGGTTTTTGCCTCTACATTCTATGTGATGGACATTCGGCCATCTTATTCTTGTTTGCTGGGTCGTCCATGGATCTACAAAGCTGGGGCTGTAACGTCAACGCTCCACCAGAAGCTGAAGTACCCGGTCAAAGGGAAAATTGTGACAGTGCAAGGAGAAGAGGAGTATATGGTTAGCCACCTCAACTCTTTCCAATATGTAGAGATTGATGGGGAGTTCATTGAGACCCCATTTCAGCATTTTGAAGAGGTTCCCCAGACGCTGGCATCAACTGAGACTATTGTTGAAGATCCTCCCATGAAGATGGCTTCCTTCAAGGATGCCCGGGCTGTTGTCGAGAAAGGTGGGTGTGCAAATTGGGGCCAACTCCCTGATTTTACACAGAAGACTAACAAGTTTGGTTTGGGTTTCACTGCAGAAGCTCAAAAGGCCGTTCGAAATGCGCAGATCGGAAGACCTCCCCTGTTCATCAGCAATTCAGGAGTGAACGCCATTGAAGACGACGTTGAAGAGTCTGAGTTCGACAGTTGGATCTATCCTACGACCGACGGTGGACCAAGCAACTGGACAACAAAGGACTTCATCCCTATTTCTTTTGTTACCCAGTAATGAAACTTTTTGTTTTAAATTTATAACAGACAATGTTTTAAACTCTAGCCCGATGTCTTACCCGGGGCACAGTGGCTTCATTTGTGAGGGCTTTATGTGTGTCATTTTCATATATCATTAATAAAAGCATTGGACGTTTCTTGCATTTCAAATTTTGTGCTCCTTGTTTTTTTTATTACATTGCAAAACAACTATTTTACACACACTCACATATACAGGTCTACATCCACTCTGGATCTCACTGGTAACGACTCTGCTACTGCCAGTTATGACTTCGAAAATCCGATCAACTTAGCCGAAGACGAAGGTGAAGGTGATTGTGAAGTGCCTAGTGAACTTGCAAGACTGCTACTCCAAGAGGAGAGGGCTATACAACCACATGAAGAGCCAGTGGAATCAGTAAATCTGGGTACAGAGGTAGACAAGAAAGAAGTCAAGATCGGGGCAAATCTGGAGTTTAGTGTGAAGCAACGGTTGATTCAGATGCTGCGTGAGTATGTTGAGATCTTTGCCTGGTCTTATGAAGACATGCCGGGGTTGGATACCGATATTGTGGTTCACCGCCTGCCTACCAAGGAAGAATGTCCTCCAGTGAAGCAAAAGGTCCGCCGAATGCGTCCAGAGATGTCTGAGAAAATCAAGGCTGAGGTTATGAAATAGTTTGACACCGATTTTCTAGCAGTTACTTCTTACCCACAGTGGGTGGCCAATGTGGTTCCTGTGCCGAAGAAGGATGGTAAGGTTCGAATGTGTGTTAACTATAGGGATTTGAACAGGGCGAGCCCCAAGGATGATTTCCCTCTACCTCATATCAACGTTATGGTTGACAACACCGCGCAACATAAAATCTTCTCCTTTATGGATGGTTTCTCCGGTTATAATCAGATTAAAATGGCTCCCGAAGACATGGAGAAGACAACCTTTGTTACTCAATGGGGTACCTTTTTCTACAAGGTCATGCCGTTTGGATTAAAGAATGCTGGGGCAACGTATCAGCGTGCCATGGCTGCTTTGTTTCATGACACGATCCATCACGAGATTGAGGTATACGTCGACGACATGATTGCAAGATCCCAGACAGAGGAGGAACATCTTGACCACCTTCAGAAGCTGTTTGACAGGTTGAAGTTGTACAAGCTGAGGTTAAACTCGAACAACTGCACCTTCGGGGTGAGATCTGGTAAGCTGTTGGGTTTCGTCGTAAGCAATAAAGGTATTCAAGTGGATCCAGCAAAGGTGAAGGCCATACAAGAGATGCCAGCTCCCCAAATAGAGAAAGAAGTCAGAGGCTTTCTGGGACGTCTAAACTATATTGCCCGATTCATCTCGCACCTGACTGCTACTTGTGAGCCAATCTTCAAGTTACTGAAGAAAGATCAAGTAGTACGTTGGAACGATGAATGTCAGGACGATTTCAAAAGAATAAAAGAGTATCTCCAAGAGCCACCTATTCTGATGCCACTAGTTGAAGGGAGACCTTTGATCTTATACTTAACAGTACTCGACAAATCAATGGGGTATGTGCTGGGTCAGCATGACGAGTCTGGCCGAAAAGAGCATGCTATTTATTACCTTAGCAAAAAGTTTACCGACTGTGAGACCCGATACTCATTGCTCGAGAAAAATTGCTGCGCTTTGGCATGGGCTGCTCGCCAGCTGAGACAGTATATGCTGACTCACACTACTCTATTGATATCAAAGATGGATCTAATCAAGTATATCTTTGAAAAGCCTGCCTTGTCCGAAAGAATAGCGAGATGGAAGATGATCTTGACTGAGTATGACATCCAGTACATGACTCAAAAGGCAATCAAGGGAAGTGTGTTGGCAGACCATTTGGCACATCAGGCAGTGGATGATTACCAGTCTATGAACTTCGAATTCCCGGACGAGAATATCATGTTGGTAACTGATTGTGAGACACCTGGACCGGATGAAGGACCTGAGGAAGGATCCTGATGGTCTATGTACTTTGATGGAGCTTCAAATTCTTTGGGTAATGGCATTGGTGCCGTGATCATATCTCCTAAAGGCTCTCATACTCCGTTCACCGCCCGACTATGTTTCAACTGCACTAACAACATGGCGGAGTATGAAGCGTGCATCATGGGTCTTCGAGCAGCAATTGACCTAAGGATTAAGTTTCTGAGTGTCTTCAGAGATTCCACTCTCGTGATCAGTAAGATCAAAGGCGAGTGGGATACAAAACACCCAAATCTTATTCCTTACAAGGAGTATGTGTTGAAATTGCTTCCCCATTTCATGGAGATAACCTTTGAACACTTCCCTAGAGAGGAGAATCAGTTGGCAGACGCGCTAGCTACGATGTCTTCTATGTTCAAAGTTAATTCAGACAACGAGGCTCCCCAGTTCATCATCGAAAGATTGGACGAACCTGCACATTGCTGTGACATTGAGACTGTAGAGGTAACAGAAAAACCATGGTTTCATGAGGTGAAAAGGTATCTGGAAGCTCAGGAGTGCCTCGAGGGTGCATCTGTTAATGACAAGAAGTTTATGAGAAGGTTCGCGGCGAAGTTCTTCATCAGCAATGACATTCTTTACAAGCGTAACCATGATTCGACCTTACCGCGTTGTATGGATAAGAACGAGGCAG
This sequence comes from Vicia faba, assembly GCA_948472305.1. Classification (NCBI taxonomy): domain Eukaryota; kingdom Viridiplantae; phylum Streptophyta; class Magnoliopsida; order Fabales; family Fabaceae; genus Vicia; species Vicia faba. The sequence continues at coordinate 1,017,024,621 of OX451738.1, read as the reverse complement.
ACCGAATCATGACAGAATTACATGAAGGTACTTTCGGGACTCATTCCAGTGGACACACCATGGAAAAGAAAATTCTTCGGGAAGGATACTATTGGTCCACAATGGAAGCCGACTGTTATCAGCATTCTCGGACATGTCGCAAGTGCCAAGTCTATGCTGATAAGGTGCACATACCTCCAGTACCTCTGAACGTCTTGATAGCTCCGTGGCCGTTTGCAATGTGGGGCATTGATATGATCGACGAGATCAGACCTACGACATCCAATGGGCACCGTTTCATCCTGGTAGCCATTGATTACTTTACGAATTGGGTTGAAGCAGCTTCCTTTGCTACTGTAACCAAGAACGTCGTGGCACAGTTTATTCGGCATAATCTGATTTGTCGGTACAGTGTACCAGAAAGGATCATAACGGATAATGGTACCAATCTCAACAACAAGATGATCACTGAGCTCTGCAAGCAATTCAAGATACAGCATCACAACTCTTCTCCCTACCGGCCGAAGATGAATGGGGCTGTTGAAGCGGCTAATAAGAACATTAAGAAGATTGTATAGAAGATGACAGTGACATACAAAGACTGACACAAGATGTTACCATTTTCTCTTCATGGGTACCGTACCTCAGCGTGGACGTCAACAGGGGCAACACCCTATTCCTTGGTATATGGCATGGAGGCCGTCTTGCCCATTAAAGTTCAGATACCCTCTCTTCGAATTATGAAGGACGCAGGTTTGAGCGAAGATGACTGGATTTAGACCCGGCTTGATCAGCTGAACTTAATCGATGAAAAGAGGCTTACTGCTATTTTTCATGGTCAAACGTATCAAAATCAGATGATCAAGGCATTTAATAAGAGAGTCAGATGACAAGAGTATCAAGTTGGGGATCTGGTGATCAAGCGCATCATCCTACGTCAAGGTGATCCCAGGGGCAAATGGACCCCCACTTACGAAGGGCCATTCGTAGTTAAGAACATTTTCTCAAGAGGAGCTATGATTCTAACCAATATGGATGGTGACGACCTTCCTCACCCCGTCAATGCAGACATAGTGAAAAAATACTACGCATAATCAAAGACCCACTAGGTTGACTGGCCTAGGAAAAAATAAGGGCTTCCCGGTGAACCAAAAGGGTTCGAGCAAAAATAAGGGATGAAAATTAAAAAAAAACTGTGCACCCGGCAAGTCGAAAACCTGAAAAGGCGGCTTGGGCAAAAAAGGGTATCCCGGTGGACAGAAAACCCGAAAGGGCGGTCCAGGCAAAAATTAGGGATCAAAGCGTAACACTATGTCTCATTGGATCACCTTGCATCCAGACTTCGGTATCAACTATTAAGCTCGGACGACACTAATCAATCTGATCTACCTTCAACCAAGTAGCAAAGTGATGAGATGCTCGAGGACATAAGGGCAATAACAGAGTTGGAACCCAGTCGGATTATTCACATAGCTGTTTTGTTTTGTTTTCACAAATTGTGTAAATTCTATCAGCTCGGCGGCGTTCTCTTACTAGGACGTCAACCTCTTGTACAAAAACGCCTATTTACAGGCCAAACTTCAAAATCAATACAATTCATTTTCAAAGAAATTTCAAACTGTTTTTCCTTTATCTGTTTTGTTTTGCAAAGAACGTCCAATGTTCATTTTTGATATATGCACTTGACATTAATTGCTGCTCATAAATATTTACATGCGAAACAAAAGACGAATTACTGGTAATAGCAGAAACAGGGGCAATAAGACGTGTCCAAGCTGTATGGTTGCTCTGTCCACCAGGTACAAGGTAAATTCAGCTGAAGAATATGGCTAAGATACTTTCACTCCCCGCAGAGTAAGACAGTAATGGTAGCTCTCCCCCAACTAGGACTTGCAACTATGAACGAATCAACTATGCTCTCCCCAAGCAGAGTTGATCTACCATCAACACTATAAAGGCTTGATATCCCCGACAGTCTTAATATTCCCTAGCGGAGTATAAGAATGTTCCCCGACAGAATACAAGACACCCCTAGTGGAGTTAAAATTTTCCCAGTGCAGTCTGAAAAAGCTTCCCCAACGGAATTGAAGCATCATCCCCAATAGACTCTGGAAGTTTATCCCCAGCGGAGTACAAAAATAAATCTCCCCAGCCGAGTTCAAAGGATCATTCCCAGCAGAACTCAAAGGATTACCCCCATAAGAGTCTAAAAGGTTATCCCCAGTGAAGTCGCAACTGAAAGATCATCCCCATCGGAGTTCTTTCCTTTCACAAACAGGAATTCAATCCTCAACAAGATTCAATATCACCAGCAACGATAATTCCTCCCGACGGAATTTATCAGTGGAATCCTCAGTAGAGCATCTCTTCCCCACAGAGTAATCTCCTCATCAGTTTATTCCCCAACGGGGTTATCTTCTCCTGCAGGTTTATTCTCGCAATCACCTTCGTTCACCATCCCCAGCGGGAGCGAAGAATTCAACTCTTGTCTCCAGCATCTATCCGAGATTTATTTTCCCCAGCTAAAACATCACATTTCCATACATCATGATACATGCATATACACATCATACCATACAATCTCATTTATGTTGAGAGCATCATTGCTTGATATATATCATGCATTTCATACATCATGACATTGCATATGACTGACCTTTTTTCGTTTCAGGGAAAGACGAATCAGTAAACACCATTGACTACTCATATGTCCTGGTAGTCCCCTCAAAAGAAAAACTACATCTATGGAAGACTTTCGTCCGGTTCAGTTAAATCGATCCTAAGATTTTTCTGATTCTTATCCAGTCAAAGTTAATCCAAGACCTTCTCTGGTTCAGTCAGATCGGCGCTAAGATCTCCCTGAATCGTCTTCCAGTTGAAGATATTCCAAGACTTTCGTCTGGTTCAGTTAAATCGATCCTAAGATTTTTCAGATTCTTATCCAGTCAAAGTTAATCCAAGACCTTCTCTGGTTCATTCATATCGATGCTAAGATCTCCCTAATTCGTCTTCCAGTTGAAGATATTCCAAGACTTTCGTCTGGTTCAGTTAAATCGATCCTAAGATTTTTCTAATTCTTATCCAATTAAAGTTAATCCAAGACCTTCTCTGGTTCAGTCAGATCGACGCTAAGATCTCCCTGATTCGTCTTCCAGTTGAAGATATTCCAAGACTTTCGTCTGGTTCAGTTAAATCGATCCTAAGATTTTTCTGATTCTTATCCAGTAAAGTTAATCCAAGACCTTCTCTGGTTCAGTCAGATCGACGCTAAGATCTCCCTGATTCGTATTCCAGTTGAAGATATTCCAAGACTTTCGTCTGGTTCAGTTAAATCGATCCTAAGATTTTTCTGATTCTTATCCAGTCAAAGTTAATCCAAGACCTTCTCTGGTTCAGTCAGATCGACGCTAAGATCTCCCTGATTCGTATTCCAGTTGAAGATATTCCAAGACTTTTGTCTGGTTCAGTTAAATCGATTCTAAGATTTTTCTGATTCTTATCCAGTCAAAGTTAATCCAAGACCTTCTCTGGTTCAGTCAGATCGATGCTAAGATCTCCCTGATTCGTCTTCCAGTTGAAGATATTCCAAGACTTTCGTCTAGTTCAGTTAAATCGATCCTAAGATTTTTCTGATTCTTATCCAGTCAAAGTTAATCCAAGACCTTCTCTGGTTCATTCAGATTGACGCTAAGATCTCCTTGATTCTTATTCCAGTTGAAGAGATTCTAAGACTTTTGTCTAGTTCAGCTAAATCGATTCGAAGATTTTTCTGATTCTTATCCAGCCAAAGTTAATCCAAGACCTTCTCTGGTTCAGTTAGGTCGACGCTAAGATCTCCCTGATTCCTATTCCAGTCGAAGTTCAGACCACCTATCAACAGTCTCCAAATAGCATCTGTAAGCCCATTCCCGACATCACCAGGCTGATACCACTTCATGCGAGTGCAAATTTCTGGGCACTCTAGTGTTCAATCATCTTCCACCTTCGGATCACGAAAGGCACGAAAGCCAATCTACCTCCTCAGGTTTAAGAAGATTGAACAGGGGCAGCTGTTGTACCCCAAAATTTTCCCTCTCATATTTCCCAAAACATTTCAAGAAAAACCTCCAAGTTGCTCAAGTTTGCTCAAGAGTTGGACATTCAAGCTATCTCCTAAGGCAGTCAATCCCAAATTAGGGTTTTGTGGTGCATCAAGATCCTTGAGTCCAAATGACCTCAAATGCTCCCTAATGTCCTAATATGTTCTCAAGGTCATCCATGTCAAATTTCCAGCCTTGCAGAGGAAGTTTGGTCAGTCAATTGCTCAAAGGGTCCCAAAATCGACTGTGCTAGGGCAAAAGTCAACTGTGACCCAAATACAGTCAAACCTCAAGATGTTTTTGTCAACATTCCAATTTTAAAGGATATTTCATCATTTTATCAAGGGTTGATCATGATTCATCAAGGATTTCTCAAAATTCATCAAGACTCAAAAGTTGCTAAATTAGGGTTTTATAGGAAAAGTCAACTCAACTTTGACCAAACATAACTTTCTCATAATTTATGAGAAATGACCAATCCAAAGATCATTTTTAAGAGGATGCAATTTCCTACAATCCATCTTCATACCCCAAGATGAGAAAATGCACTCACAAGAAGTTATAAATTTGGACATTATAGGTCATTCCTGAAAGTCAACAAAAACACCTTTTTTGCCAAAGCTTATAACTTGATCATGGAATATCAAAATGAGATGAGACCAAAATTGTTGGTTATAGGACATCTCAAGATATCTAAAAAGTCCAAGAACACTTCCAAAAGTGCAAAATTGAAGAAGTTATGCATTGTTGAAGTTTGGAATATTTTGCAAAATTGCCAAAAGTCAACTATCCCCAAAACTTCAAATTTTATCAAATGGGACCATTCATTTCCACTTGATTTGATCTTGCCACATTACACACGTTCCTAGCTTCAGCCTTGAGTCCATTTATAAATTTTATTATTTTATTTGATTTTTTAATGAATTATTTCATTTTTAATCAAATTAAATCCAATAAAATCCAAACATTGATTATTTGATCTCTTTTTGGCTATTTCAGGATTGAATCATCATCATCAAGTGTATCAAATTCGTATCAAGCATTCCATGTGCAAAAAGATTGAGTTTTTGACAAATTTGGCAAATCTTCAATGGTGGATCAAATCAAATCCCATAGTCATGATGTGCAAAGATTTAGTCTATAAATGTTGACCTAATACATTGCATATTACATATACAAGCAAAAGAACACGAATTTGAGACCTAGAGGCTGCAAGAACATCAAGAACCAAACTTGAGAAAAGGTGGAAAAAGTGCAAAACTAAAATCATCCTTGGAGACAAATTCAGAAGCAAAACTCAATACTAATCAATTGCTGGACAATCTCTGAAGCAGAACCAACCCAAAACCAGTCTCCATACACGTTCAAAAGCTTTGTAAGTGTCTCGAAAAACCGCTTTTTGTTTGAATTCGTGGATCCCTATTCTTGCACTTTTCTTACAAACTCTTTGCATACTCATGATTATCGTCAAATTTCCAAGCTTTCTATATCATCCAATTGCATTTATCTGACCTGTAACCCCATAGCCGAATCTAGGGTTTTGTGGTTTGTTTTTTGGGCATTTCGTTTACAGGAAAAATTGGTTCCATTGATGGACATAGACGTGACCGGAGGAGATAGACGAGCACAACCATGGTCTTGGGGGTCATTTTCATGGCTTAGAATTGATTTTAGGGTTGACCTACAAATTCAGCTGCGGATCTGAATCCGCAGGTAAAAATCACAGGGCTGGAGGTTAGGGATGGAGACGTGTCACTCCCCCTGTGGTTGGTTCAAATACTTGGCACGTTTTTATTTTTTTCTGGCATATTATCACGTTATCCCATATTATTATTATTATCTAATATATTTACAAATGAAGCGTGATGGCTGAGTGGTAGTGGAGTGTGTTCAGTGACCAACAGGACCTGGGTTCGAATCCCAGGTCCCCCATATGCATTGTTATTATTTTTCTACAGGTTATCCAGTACAAACCAATGCTTGAGGCCTATCATATGTCTTCAAATATCAAAGCACCAGATGGCCCAAGGCCAGATCTGGTGATTCAGGTTGAATGTCCACCATGGGACCGAGTCAAAGGGTGCATAAGGAATCAGGAAGGTCAACAGAGGCCAATTCAATTGGGCCATGGAATTGCTGAGTAAACCCCCTAATCAGGCCCACCTCCTAACTCTTTCTATTTTTTTTTATTATTTCCTTTAATTATTTATTGTTATTATTTTTATTATTAACTAACCAATTAAATCTTTTTCTTCATTAAATTAAAAACCAAAAAATACTTTCTTTATTAAAATTAAATTTCAGCATTTTATTTTTGTTAACAATATTAATTTAATTAATTTAGTTTTAATTAGGAATAACTTTTAATATATTTTGCAATAATTAAAATTAACTTAGACAATTAGGTTTTATTAACATTGATCAAATTTATTTTTATTTCTTTAAATACCAAAAACCCAAAAAGATTTTTATTAATTAATTAATTTATTAATTTAATAATTAACCTAGATTAATTTCTTTCTTAATTAAAAAATAACCAAAAAATCTTTTCTTGAATAACAAAGGGTCAAAACCCTAGAACTCGCCCGATTTAATTTCAAGCACGCGATCCATTTTATTTCAATATTGTATTTGTTTCCAGAATGTAATAGATAATTAGGACTATCTTTATCGCTTTATTTATTTTCCGCATTTTAATTTTAAGGGTTGCTTTTGGCGATGTAAGTACCCGACGCCTTGTAATAGTTAGTTAAATTTCCGCAATTTAATTTCTGCAACTTATAAACTGTTAGATGTTTGATAATAGGAATGCATGACAAGATTGAACGTTTAAACCTAAAATCAACATAGATAACCACTAACATGTACAAAGATAAAATAAACTGAAAACAACACACTCGCACATGCGCACTCTTAGGGTACACCTCGCTTGGTTGCCTTCGTAGCGCAGTCATTGAGTATAGGAAGTTTTAGAGGTCGCCCTCTTGTCCAAATATCATAGTTGCCTCGAAACGGTCGCCTCGGAAAAATGATCTAAGACATTAGGGTTACCGCTAAGGCGTCCTAACATTGCTTTAGTGACCGCACGTCCCTTAATCGAATTGACCCTTAAACTCCAACGACGGGGCTACCTACTCATCAATAGTGGGATAGCATTGTCTAAAGGAAGATAGCATAGAACGATTCCTTTTTCGAGTAGGTAGATGGTTCTTAGATACTTTCTCTTTCGAAAAACAAAAAGTTTTTACACTTATACCTTTCAAACAAAAACTTTTTCAAACCCACAAACACAAAGAAAAGCAATTTTGAAAACACTTTGAGCAAGTACCTAAGAGCCCATAGATAACCATGGATAGAAAGGGTGATAACACCTTCCCTTTCTATAATCTACCCCCCGAACCCGAGAAACATCTCGAAAAGGAATTTTTCTGTGCTTTTTTCCTTTCCTTGTTGGATAAAATAAAAGTCGGTGGCGACTCTTGCTTACTGCGACATTTTGCGAAAAAAAACGCAAAACGCAAACCAACATTCCAAAAACAGTCAGTTCTTTCCCACCGTATCACAGTATGGAAAGGAGCCCGTGTAGGATTGCTTCAGCTGGTCGTGTAGATAATTTCCCTGGCTTGTTACAGATATTAATTTCTGACCTTTTGAAGATTATCGACAATAGCCATCTGTTGATTAACCTTTTCCTAAAATAGGTAAAACGTTAGCTGTATGCAATGTCATGATGTATGAAATGCATGGTGCAATGATGTTCTCAAAATAAATGAGATTATGTCGTATGCACTTGTCATGTATGTAATATGACGCATGAAGGGTGAAATGTTATTTGAATGTATCTTTGTCTGGGAAAATAAATCCTTGACAAATGCTGGGGAGTCATTAAATCCCGAACTACTGTTGAAGAGTAGGTGAGTCTTCAAACTTGGCTTAAAATATTTCCACCAAGGATTCCTGTTTTGTTGTTTGAGGAGAGATCCACTGGGGAATGTTGAAAACTCTATGGAGAGTGTTGATTCTTTCCTGGGGAAAAATAGTTCAGGAGTCTCAGTTGTTCGTTGCTCTACTGGGGAGTCGAAGTTGAACTGATATCTAGTCGGGTCCAAGCTTCACAGTAATTTGCTGGGGGATTGTAGAGTAGTCTACTAGGGAAGAGGAGTTGTGGTCCTTTAATTTGTAGTAGTCGGCGAGGCAAACTCAAGCTGGGGAATCATGACGCTTGTTGGGGAAATAAAACCCTGTTGCCAGTCTGTTGGAGACTTCACTGGGGAAAATCCTCGAAGATTCTTGAGGTCGACTCAGCTGGGGAGAAGTTTTCAGAGATTGAAACTCTGGCTGGGAGTCATCCTATGAGAAGGATTTTGGGGAGATTTGCCACTGTCCCTAGTAGCAAGTGTTTGTGGCACTGCCAGGAAATTTTGACTGTACGTAACCCTTTGTTGGGGTTAGCGTTCAATGCCCCCAGTGATGGAGATGGAGACCTGCCCCTGGTTATTCAGCATTTCTTGAGAGATTTATTGGAATCTTGACTGGACTGCCCTAGGTGTGCTAGATAGTGACATGTCATGTCCCCTTGTTGATATGAGATTTGTAATTGGAAGTGTCATCCCACTCGAAGTAACTTTGTTCACTGAGAGAGCTTTCGTTCACTGGATATTCGTTGTGTGAATTTCTCCGCTGTCAAACAAATATCCATATGCAAACAACAATATTTAAATAATGCAAAGTTTATGCTTGTCTTGAGAATTTGAAAATGCGTTTTAGCAAGTAAAGAAGTTTTGTAAGAAAATTTAAACTCGGGATTTAGAGTAAAGCCTTACAGGAGTCAGGTTGTAACAATATGCTTTCGAACTAACCCATGCTTCAATTAGGACTTTTGAAGGGTTGTAGCGTGGCTTGGTTCACAGTTTAAGAAACAAAGGATAAAGGATCAAAGTGTATTTGTACCCACTCGCTCTTTGTGATGTTCTTCAGTCCTAAACTCAGTTAATTGTGCATTTGAACTCCAATTGCGTCTGGAATGATGTTTTGGTGATGGTTCAGACAAGTTTAGTTTATCGGAAGGCAATAATTTCTTGCAACATTTTTCATGTTGTTGAGGATTTGTAGTGACCTCTTTCTTTTGATTTATCATCCCTGGTTTTTGTCTGACTGTTCTTGTTTTGAAATTACAATCAGCGGAACGCCCAAGTTTTTCTTAAGTCTTCTTCGTAGGTTTTGACTTAGTGGGATTTTTTCTTGGGAGATAATGACTGCCTATTCGGTAGGGAACCATCTCCGTCTTTTGATTCAGGAGGAATGTTTTTGATGTCACTCGTTGTATTACGAGACGAGAGTTCACGATTTGAATGCGCATTTGAATTAACCGAGAGACTACCCTGCCCCAGGTTTTGATTGAAGGTTTCAATTTGTGTAAAAAAGAAAAACTTCTACTTCTTTGGCTTGAAGGGGTTGACTAGGGACTATATTCCTTATAACTTCAGTGTTTAGGGTTTGAAAGAACGCCTGTACATCGTAAGCAAGGTCTGCTCAAAAGCATATTGTATGAGATTATGGCATTGTTTTCTTCATCCTCCCTCTAAAGGCTTGTAACTTTTAGCAAGAGTTGAATGTCATAAAGAGAGTAAAAAGCATAGTTTAAATGTAATGAAAACGAATGGATCAATTCCAGACAAACATATATAATGCATTAATGAAATAGAGTTTAATATTAATAGATAAGTGTTAGGACAACAAAAGAGATTACAACTTGAAAATTCAAATGAACAAAAGCTTTCAATGATTCGTCATAGGAGCAGTGATCACGTTTGGAGTCTCCAGAGGGTCAAACTCGATCTCCTTGGCATCAATCATATCTTGGATCTTGTTCTTCAGAGTCCAACAGCTGTTCGTGTCGTGTCCTGGACTATCAGAGTGGTATGCACACCTTTCATTGGTATGATAGGTAGGAGCGGAAGTGTTGGGATTCCGGAGAGGATCCTTTAACGTAATCAACTCTGCCTTCAACATGTGTTGTAGCGCTTGAGCCAGTGACATGTTGATCTTAGTGAATTGTCCTTTAGGCGCGACCTCTTTATGCTGATGCCCCTTGTTGTACCCCAAAATTTTCCCTCTCATTTATCAAGTATTTTCTCACAAAATCTCCTTTGGCTCAAGACTGCACTAAGGTTGATAAGCTCAAGACACCTCCTTAAGCACTGATGACTAAAATTAGGGTTTGAGTTTGCACAAGGATAATTGAACTTCCAATGCCTCATATGACTTTCATGGAGCATTATGGACCTCCAAGATTACTCATGTCAAGTTTCAAGCCTTGGATCACACTTTTGCTCAGTCAATTGAGTAGTTGACCTAAAAATCAGCTGTATTGGGGAAAAAGTCAACTGTGGCCAATTTACAGTCAAACTTCATAATTTTTGGTCCACATCAACATTTTAAACTCATATGTACCATTTTATCAAGTTTGGACCGCAATTCCTCAATAAATTTGATCACAACATTAAAAGGGCAAAATGGTCAAAATTAGGGTTTTGACTAGGAAAGGACAATTTCTGATTTTTGACCTAGCAAATGGTTAATTGGTTTAAGACATGATATCAAGAGTTCAATTGAATCATTTTGAACTAATTACATGACTCAAAACATTGCTCAAGTCCAATTGGTTGACAGATGAATTTTCAGTCAACTGATCAAAAGACAACAACTATATACTGAAAAGTCAAACTTTGACTTTTTGGTCAAAATCAAGTGTCAAAGATCACAATTCATTAAAACATGTCAAAATATGAAACTTGTTCATCAAGAAATCAAAAAGTAAAGATTTCATTTTGAAAAGTCAAAATTTCTAAACTTAGAAATTTTTCTAAGTGTTGGAAATTTCTTTTTTTTTCCCATAACTTTGAGCAAAGTTTTCACCATGATGAAAGATGATTCAAAAGAAACTTTCAACATGAAAGTTGTAGATCTCCATGAAATATAAAACATTGATTTACACAACTTCTTCTAAAAGTTCTTGGATTTCAAGTTATAATTTTGAGAATACATGGTCATGAAATTAAACACTTAGTGAAATTTTGCCCGAGTTTTGGTCAAGATTTTGACCTAACTTCTGACCCAAGTTTCACCTAGTTACAATGGGAATTTTCAAAAGTGATTCAAATAGGGGTTGTAGAGCACATTACAAGATTTCTAAAATGTCATATAACTCCTTGAGATCATTTGTGAGAAAAGAGAATCGAAAGTCAGAAGTTGGGTCTTCAAGTTGTTTTACAAGGCAAATTTTGTGATGAACAAGATTCAAATTTCAAACCTATGCTGCATAATCTCTACTTTAAAGGCCTCAAACTTGTTAGGAACTCCATAATTAATTTCTTTCACAACTATTATAGGTCTCAACTCAAGCATTCAATGCAATGCCATGCTTTATATCCATTTTTGGAAGAAAGTGCACAATGCCATTTTGAAAAAGTAGCTTTATGCATAAAACTTGTTCTTGAGCCTTGAAATGGTTTCCTTGTGATCATACACATCCCATAACTCAAGAGATGTTTGTCTCAACCCTTACAATCACTCAGCCCATGCTTGTACTTCCTCTTGAAACCATACATTCACTTTTCTTCAAAATCAAGCAACCTATCCATAAGTCTATAACTCAGAAATCCTTTGTGCAAAAGCTCTCCAACCTTTTGCTTATACATACACAAAGCATTTGCAACAAAACACACGAGTTCAAGCCTTCAAAAAACCTCCCAAACACTCTGCTGCACAAAACTGCCCAAACTTGACAGTTTTGAGCCAAAACTCTCCATCTCCATTTCCACTCGTGCGTTTTGATTCTTAACCATATAGACACCATACTTACCTCATATACAAGTGATCCAAGACCCTTTTTCAATACTATAACTCCTCCATCACTATCCACCATTTCCAAAACTGAAGCTTGCAACTTAACTTAACTTGGGAGTTTCAGCCATTCCCAAAGCAAAGTAGGAGTTGGAACACCTTCAAGGAGGTCCAGGCAAGCTACAGAAATCATCAGACCATCATAAAGGTTTCTCAAACTCCATACACGACTCCAGCTGCAAGAGGTAAGTTTTCAAACTTCTATCTCTTTATACAAGCATCATTTGACTCTGATTTGTGAAGATAAAATGTAGACATCATTGCCCTGAAGCTGTACATGTCCATATATTTCATTTATATTGATTGAGCTAGGAGAATTTTAGGATTGAATCTTTGAAAATAATTAGGTCAAAATTTGGTACTTTTAGAAATTCTCATTCATCTTTGATTTATAGTTTATGATATTTATATGGTTGGATTCATATGACAAAATGGAGCAATTTTCATGTTTACATTTTTGCAAATGATTGAGAAATGAGCAAGTTACAGATCCTTTGGCTGGAGGTTAAAGATGAAGTGTAATCAGGGCGCGTTTTGTGTTATGTATTTATCATTTCATACAAGTTAACAGATGTATCACCACCCTAGTGGTTAAAGCGCGCACCTGTCACTATGAGGTCCTGGGTTCAAGCCCTAGCGTGACCTTTATTCTATTTTCCCACTTTTTTTTGGCATTTCTTTGTGCTTTTTGCAGCGCTTGGGCCAGCAAGTTTGGGCCTGACTTTTTTTTTTACATTCACTCCTTGTTTCACTCATTAACCCCCTGAATTTATTTTATTTTTACTTTTTTCATCTTTTATTTATTAATACTATTATTATTATTATTTTTATTAATCATAAAAAATCCAAAAATATTTTATTTTATTATTTATACTTATTTATTTTATTTTGTTATATAAAACAAAAGGACTAAAAACATTTTCTTAAATAAATTAATTTTTCTTTTTTTAATAAATATTTAGACTTAGGTTTATTTATTATATTATTTTCTTTTAAAATCAATTTAGAACTTAGATTTATTTTAATTAATATCCATATTTTTTTCTTACTAATTTAAAAAAAACTTTTCATAAATGAAAACCCTAAAAAAACTTGTTTTCCTTAAATTAGTTTATTCTATTAACTTAATCTTAATTTTCTTATTTTTGTTAATTATTTTATTTTAGTTAATTAGGTTAGAAAAACCCTCTTCATAAAAAACAACAAAATCACATTTCTTTACATTTATATCGTTGCATTTTATCTTTATTTTGCAAATTTATTCAATTTCAATATAGTTGTAATAATTAATTAGTTTTAAATTCTTGCAATATTCCCCATTTGTAATTTGTATACCCCCTCCCCTAAGTATTGTCATAGCGTAGTAATTTTAAATTCCACAATTTATCGCTTTATATACAAATGCTAGTAATTAGGGTTTTATATGGAAAGACTAAAACCAACAAATAGCAAACCCTAATCAAAGACAAATCAAGCATGTAAATCAATACACTTACACACATACACCCCTAGGGTAAATCCACTTGGTTGCTTTACAAAAATGGTCATATTATGCATGTGAGGTATCTTAGCAAGAAACAAGCAAAATACAAGATCATAGTCCCTTGATGACGTTATCTAAGTTGCCTTTCAAAATGATCTTAGTCCATAAATAAAAATGCTAAGATGCCTTGAAACATTGCCAATCATAGTTATACGATGACCCACGCCCGTCCCTTTTATATCCAAAGATAGGGTTGCTTACCAAATCAATGGTAAGATAACAATGTCAAAGGAAAAATGAAATGAACATGAAAGACTTTTGAGTAGGTAGAATGTTCCTATTTACTTGCTCTATTTCAAAACAAAAACATACTTGCTATTTTCAAAACAAACACCAACACTTTCAAAAACATCTTTCAAACTTGAAAACATTTTCAAAAGATCAAACACTTTGTATACATTCGTACGAACGAGAATCATTACAAAGTTTTCTCAAACGATGGCGCATTTTAAAAATACTTTCAAAAACCACACAAAGCACATTTTTAAACAAAAGCAAGTGATCTAGCAAGTAACTAAGAGCCCATGGAAAACCATGGATGAAAAGGGTGCTAATACCTTCCCTTTTCATAATCTACCCCCCGAACTCAAGAAATAATCTCAAATGTCTTTCCTGTGCTTTTTCACCTTTCCTTTTGGATAAAAGAAAAGTCGGTGGCAACTCTTGCTAACCATAACATTTGCGATCAAACGCAAAACAACCAAGTCAATTCTCCCATCATATCACAGAACTGGTGACTCTTTAGGGGAAAATTCTAAAAGTGGGGTTACCTTAGGGTTAGATCACATCTATTTGCTTTCATTGTTTTACTTGTATGCTTTACATTTTGGTTCTTTGTTTGGGTTTGAATCCTCTACCCGGATTTGGGGATACCTTATAGGTAAGTAGCAATACATTGTGGAAACTGTACGGGGTATACCGACATGGTCTAAGAAATAGCTATGTTAGTGTGACATATTTGTGGGTACCAGTAGCCCTTACGTTAATCAAGGAGAATACGCAGCCGCTGAGTGATATCATGAAGCACTAATGAACTTTTAGAACCTTTACTTGACCAACTTAGCCACTAGGGCGTAGTGAGATGACCAACTTTGGTGCAGTCCGAAGTTGGTATATACTCGATACTACACTCATTGAGGTTTGTTTTTTTGGGATATTACGGTCGCCATTAAAGAGGCTTGTGCTGAAACAATGACCAAGAAAATAAACCAGTGATTTTGAGCTCCTTAAAACCCGATTATTATTACTAGGACAAGTTTTAAGCCAACTAAACTTCAAGAGGGTACTTACCTATGAGACTCCATGCAAGCCTAAACCTAAGGACTTGTTTGCTTTGTTTGTGTTTATTTACTTGTACATAACATCATGAACATCATAACATCATCCTCATACTCACTAACCATTTCAAGGATTTCTGGGATTTATCCTTGTTTCTGTTTTCTAGGACATGGATTCTATTCGCAGGAAAACCATTCAAGCCAATCTCGTGAGGATTCCTCCTCAACTCAAAGAGTTAGCATCAAGGATTCCTGAGAATTCTCCATTCACCAAAAGACATGGTCGCCTCCTAAACTTGGTTACCTCTAAAAATGATGAAGATATGATGAAGGTGCTCTTCCAATTCTTTGATCCTCTACACCATTGTTTCACATTTCCCGATTACCAACTTGTTCCAACTTTGGAAGAATTCTCCCAACTCTTGAGGATTCCCATTCTCAATCAACTACCTTTCAACGGTACAGAAAGAGATCCAAATCCAGAAGAGATTTCTCAAGCTCTACACTTATAACCATCTGATATCACAACTAATTGGGAAACAAGGAGTGGTGTCAAAGTTTTCTTAGCCAAGTTCTTATTTGAGAAAGCCCAAAACTGTTGGAACTCCTTGGACTTGCAAGATTTTGAAGAAACTGTATCTCTCCTCATCTATGGGATGGTTTTGTTTCCAAATCCTGACCAACTCATAGATGTCAACATCGTCAAAATCTTCATGTCTCGTAACCCGGTGCCTACTTTGTTAGGGGACATCCTTCATACTTTTCACACCCGCACTATGAGGAAAAGAGGTATCCTTATGTGTTGCACTCCTCTCTTGGCAAGATGGTTTATTTCTCATCTTCCCCAATCTGTATTAAAGAACGAGAAAGGTTCAAGGTGGTCACAAAGGTTGATGATGCTCAAACATTCAGACATCCATTGGTGTTCCTGATCTATAGAGAATGTTATCATCAGTGATCATTGTGGAGAATTCCCTAATGTCCCCTTACTTGGCATTAGGGGAGGTATCACCTATAACCCCTGTTTAGCTTTAAGACAATTTGGTTATGCCCGAAGGGATGGTCCACATGAGATGTTGATTCAAGGGTTAGTATTTGACTATGAAAGTGAAAATCAAGTTCATCGCTAGAGGTTTATCCGAGCCTTGTGGATGTTGAACAAAGTAGATAACAAGATATTGGGGCACAAGAATTCCATCCCTCTTGAGCCTTACCTCAAATGAGTACGAGCTCGTGCTCAAAGTCTTATGATGCCTTATCCCTCCATTCTCCCAATGATCATAGATCCTGTCGCGGAAGGAGATGTTCCATACACTATCCTACATCCTGACATGCCCACCTCTCTTGAAGACTTACAAAGAGATTAGATACAGCTCAACAGGGAGCGAGACACTTTCGAGGCCCAATTCCACGCCAGCGAGAAGAAGAATCTGGAGTTCACCAAACAACTTCATGAGGAGCGGACTCTAAACGCCTACATCGCACCGAAGAGGATGCGTACAACCTTTTTATCTTACAGTTTTTATATTTCTTTGTAAGCCCAAAAGAGGCATGATGTACTCAAGCTTTAATTTATTAATATAACATGTGTTTCCTTTTTGTCTAAAACAAATTTGAATCTCGAAATTCCTTGAAATTATTGCATATGCATCTACCATTCATCATAACATAAGCAGGTTTCTTACAACAAGTCTCCTTATCTTTCTACTGTTTATTTTAGTAAGATGGATCTTGAGCAGACGGTAAAAGACCTCCAGGCTCAGAATACTCAATTTCAACAGATGTTCTTAACTCTAGCCAAAGGACAAGAAGAATTAAAGACCTTGCTGGTTGAAGAAAAGAAGAAGAAAACAAAGAAAATAACCGGAGTTCTGAATATGGGAAGAAGGTTTCAAGGACAAGCCAGAAGAACCCTAGACTATGCAACATCATCTGGTGAAAAGGATAATCAAGAAGTGAAAGGCAAGGAAGCAGTGGCCCAGCCAGATTCAGAAGAGGAAGAAGAAGAAGATTATGCTGAAGAACAATATCCTCCGGCCGATGATAAATACAAGCATCTGGAAGAACAACTAAGTGCAATGGAAATTCAGAAAGTGCTTGGACTGGACTTTGAAGAGCTGGGTTTAGTATCTGGGATTGTTATTCCTCCAAAATTCAAGGCACTAGTGTTCTCTAAATACAATGGGTTTTCGTGTCCCAAGATGCATCTCCTATCTTATGTGAGGAAAATACAGCCTCACACTGCTGACAGAGATTTATGGGTCCACTTCTTTTAAGACAGTCTATCCGGAACTCAGCTTGATTGGTTTTATCAGCTAGAAAGAGCCAATGTTCATAATTGGGAAGACCTTGCCGCTGCCTTTTATAAACAATATCAATACAACGCAGACCTTGCTCCCACCCGTACTCAACTCCAGAGTATGGCTAAGGTTTCAAGTGAAGGCTTCAAAGACTACACTCAGAAATGGAGGGACTTATCAGGAAGAGTCCAGCCTCCCCTATCTGAAAGAGAGCTAGTAGACATGTTTTTGGGTACCCTGTCCGGTCCTTTCTTTAATCACTTAACTGGGAGCTCCTCGGCAGGCTTTACTTAATTAATATTGACCGGAGAAAGAGTGGAAGCCGGGATAAAGAGTGGGAAGATTCAAAAGATGCATCCTCTGCTGCTGTAAGAAAACCATTCATTAGGAAGAAAGAAGTTATTGCTGTATATCTTCAGAGAAATCAAGATAGAGTTGAACACCGTCCAATGGTGGGGGCTGTCATGATTCCTAAGCCTGCACCTGCTCAGCAAAGAAGCAACCAGCCAAGAACAAAAAGACCAGTCAGACAATTCACCCGAATTAATATGACGCTATCTCAAGTTCTGCTACATTTGTTAAGATCCAATCTGGTAACTTTGAAAGAAGCTCCAAAGAATCCTAACACAACCTCTCCTTATTATCATCCTAATGCTTGCTGTGCATACCATTCCGTGACTCCTGGACATGATACTAACAACTGTTGGGCTTTGAAAAACAAGGTGCAAGACCTTCTTATAGCCAAAGAAATTGAATTTGATGTGCCTGAGATTCCAAATGTTATCACAACTCCTATGCCCAAGCACGACCGTGATGTTAACGCTGTTGAAGACGATATGTTTGTTACTTTTGTTGATGAAATTGTGACTCCCCTCCTGACTATCAAAAGGAACCTATTGAATGCCAGTCTATTCTCGGGCTGTGATGAAAGCTGTCATCTCTGTTTATCCTTACCAACTGGCTGTTATTTATTAAAATCAGGCGTTCAATGCCTAATGGATGACAAGGAGATTTTGTTCGAAAAAAACTTCTGTTCCAACCGTTTCTTACAATGATGTTTCAATAGTGACCATTTCCTCCAATTCTTCCAGGGTCTCCACCAAACCCGTTAGAATTACGTCAGTTCCTAAAGTAGCTCCACTGATAATTACAATGCCTGGACCAATCCCGTATTCATCAGACAAAACCGTCCCGTGGAATTATGGGGGTGATGTCTCCTATCACGACATCAAGTAAGATTGGCCAGCTGCTGAAAACTCAATTTTTGAGAAGGTTGATTCCGACATCAGTAACATTACGGGAACCAGCAAGATAACCCGAAGTGGAAGAGTGTTCTCCCCAGAGATTGCTCCTCCGAAAGTTGTTTCCGGACCTGTGATCATCCCTGTTGCTGTTGCTCCTCCAAAAGCCATTATCAGTCCTGCAATCATCTCTGCTAATACTCATGTTGACCAAACTACTACAGTCCCTGTTATTACCCCTATTGACATTCCTACCATCAAGTCGACCGAGACTTGAGGCAAAGGAATTTTGGTTGAGCCTGTCCAGATGAAGGCGCAATTAGTAGATATCCCCGAGGCCTCCCGAAAGGAGATGGAGGAAACTCTGAAGATTATAAAGAGAAGCAACTACAATGTAGTTGAAGAACTGGGGCAAACTCCATCGAAAATTTCCATGCTGGCTTTATTACTATGCTCCGAGGCTCATGCAAAGGCCTTGGTGAAATTCCTTAAACTGCCCATGTACCCCAAGAAACCTCTGCTGATCAGTTTCAAGACTGTGTGGCCAGCTTGACCGCATATAATGGTTTAGGCTTTTTGGATGCTGATTTAACACCTAGGGGGAGGAAGCATAACGAGGCATTGCATGTCTCTCTCGAATGCAGGGGCACAACTTTGGCTCATGTCTTGGTTGATACCGGTTCGTCTTTGAATGTTCTACCTAAGAAGGATCTTGATAGGCTCGACTGTGAAGGATTGACCTTAAAACCCAGAAATATAGTGGTAAGGGTCTTCAATGGTTCAAAAAGGATGGTGCATGGGGAGGTGGACATCCCCATAAAATTTGGAACCCAAACCTTCGATTCAACTTTTTACGTGATGGACATTCGCCCTTCCTACTCCGGCTTATTGGGCCGACCATGGATTCACAATGCTGGTGCCGTTATCTCTACGTTACATCAAATGCTGAAATATCCAACTGAGGGGAAAATCATCACTGTTCATGGAGAAGAAGAGTATATGGTTAGTCACTTAAACTTTTTCAAATACATGGAATTAGATGGTGAATTCATTGAAACTCCGTTCCAGCACTTCGAGGAAGTCCCACAAACCGTGGCAGTAACCAAGGCTGTTTCCTAAGTCCCAAAGATTACAAGGCCTCCGCTCAAGATGTATTCTTTGAAAGATGCCAAGGCAATGATCAAAGAAGGTGGGTGCACTATTTGGGGCCAACTCCAAGATATCCCATACAAATCTGACAAATTTGGTTTGGGTTTCACTTCAGGAGCCCAAAAAGCTGTACGCCGTTCTCGTGCCAGGGGACCACCCTTGAAGATCAGCAACCATAGAGTCAACAAAGTGGAGGATGATGAAGACAGCTACGACCTGGAGGATTGGATTTTGCCAACTGTCAATGAAGGACTCAACAATTGGGAAGCTAAATATTTTGTCCTAATTACTTTTATCCAACAACAATTGTCTTTAAAATTTTTCGGACATGTAATATTAAACAATTCAGACTCTTAAAACCTCATGTCTTACCCGAGGCACAATGGTCCATTTGTAAGGGTTATTACTTCATTTCCATACGTCACCAATGAATCATGGACGTTTTTGCATACAAACTTTGTGCTCTTTGTTTTTCTTTTTACATTTTTTATTTCTTTCAAAGATAGCTATACTCTTACACACACTCACATTCAAAATGCAGATCTACATCCATTCGGGATCCCATGGGTAACGATTCTGCTATGGCCTTCTGTGATTCTGAAAATCTAATATACCAAGCCGAAGACGAAGGTGAGGAAGATTGTAAAGTACCAGGGGAACTTGCCAGGTTACTACAGCAAGAAGAGAGGACCATACAGCCCCACGAAGAACTAGTGGACACAATTAACCTAGGTACCGAAGAGGACAAGAGAGAAGTCAAGGTGGGTGCGAATCTGGAACCCAGTGTCAAGAAGCGTCTGATTCAGTTGCTACATGATTATGTTGAGGTCTTTTCCTGTTCGTACAAAGACATGCCAGGACTTGATGTAGATATCGTAGTACATCATCTACCTACAAAAGAAGACTGCCCTCCGGTAAAAGAAAAGGTCCGTCACATGCGACCCGACATGTCAAAGAAGATTAAGACTGAAGTCATGAAATAATTCAACACTGGATTCTTGGCCGTCACTTCCTATCCGCAATGGGTCACCAATGTTGTTCCCGTACCTAAAAAGGACGACAAGGTACAAATGTGCATGGACTACAGAGATTTGAATAGGGTAAGCCCTAATGATGATTTCCCACTTCCCCATATCGATATTATGGTTGACAATATAACACAACATAAGGTGTTTTCCTTCATGGACGCTTTCTCAGGCTACAACCAAATCAAAATGGCGCCTGAGGACATGGAGAAAACAAGCTTTGTCACACAATGGGGCACATTCTGTTACAAGGTTATGCCATTCGGGTTGAAGAACGTTGGGGTAACCTATCAGCGTACCGTGGTAGCTCTATTCCATGACATGATACATCACGAAATAGAGGTCTATGTGCACGATATGATAGCCAGATCTCAAACAGAAGAAGATCATCTTGATCATTTGCAGAAATTATTTGAGAGGCTAAAGAAATACAAGCTGAGGTTGAACCCAAATAAATGTAAATTTGGGGTGAGGTCCGGTAAACTCCTAGGCTTTGTTGTCAGCGGTAAAGGTATCGAAGTGGATCCTGCCAAGGTTAAAGAAATACAAGAAATGCCTGCTCCTCGTATTGAGAAGGAAGTCAGAGGATTCTTGGGACGATTAAACTACATTGCCAGGTTCATTTACCACCTAACAGCTACTTGTAAACTAATCTTTAAATTACTGAAGAAAGATCAAGTGGTCAAATGGAAAGATGAATGCCTAACTGCCTTCGACAAGATCAAAGAGTACCTGCAAGAACCTCCGATTTTGATGCCACCAGTCGACGGAAGACCCTTGATCATGTATCTAACTGTTTTGGAAAATTCAATGGGGTGTGTGCTGGGGTAGCATGACGAGTCTGGCCAAAAAGAGCATGCTATTTACTACCTGAGCAAAAAGTTTACCGACTGTGAAACAAGATATTCACTGCTCGAGAAAACTTGCTGTGCGCTGACATGGGCTGCTCGCCGGCTAAGACAGTATATGCTGACCATACTATCTTATTAATATCTAAGATGTATCCAATAAAATACATATTCGAGAAACCTGTCCTCTCTGGGAGAATAGCAAGATGGCAGATGATCCTGACGGAATATGACATTCAGTATACTACCCAAAAAGCAATAAAGGGCTGTGTACTAGCTGATCACCTTGCTCATCAAGCTGTGGATGACTACCAGTCCATGAAGTTCGAATTTCCAGATGAAGACATCATGATGGTAAACGACTGTGAAGAACTCATACCATATGAAAGACCTGAACAAGGATCCCGATGGACCCTGGTCTTTGATGGGGCATCCAACACACTCGGAAATGGCATAGGTGTTGTAATCATGTCCTCTGAAGGATGTCATACTCCATTTACTGCAAGACTTTGCTTCAACTGTACAAACAACATGGCAGAGTACGAAGCATGTATTTTAGGTCTCAAAGCTGCCATAGATTTGGGGATCAAATCCTTACGTGTATTCGCAGATTCAACCATGGTCATCAGCCAGATCAAAGGAGAATGGGACACTAAGCACCCAAACCTCATCCCCTATAAAGAACATGTGTTGACATTAATCCCATATTTTGAGAAGATTACCTTTGAGCATTTCCCGCGAGAAGAAAATCAACTACCAGATACGCTAGCCACAATGTCATCCATGTTTAAACTCGAATGGGATAACGAGGCTCCCCAGATCACCATTGAACGGATGAATGAACCAGCTCACTGTCACGAGATCAATACTGAAGAAGTAGTGGACCGGCCCTGGTTCCACGAAGTCAAGATATATCTCGAAGCTCAAGAGTATCCAGAAGGAGCTTCAGTCAATGATAAGAAGTTCTTAAGGAGATTCTCTGCTAAGTTCTTCCTTAGTAATGACATTATCTATAAACGCAACCATGACTCTGTATTACTTCGGTGCATAGACAAGATTGAAGCGGAAAAGATCATGGTTGATCTACATGAAGGCACTTTCGGCACCCATTCCAGTGGGCATATGATGGCAAAGAAGATTGCTATCAACACTCTCAAACCTGCCATAAGTGTCAGATCTATGCTGACAAGGTGCACGTGCCTCCGGTTTCGTTGAACATCTTGACGACTCTTTGGCCTTTTGCTATGTGGGGCATCGATATGATTGGGGAAATCAAACCAGCAGCCTCTAACGGACACTGCTTCATCTTAGTGGCCATTAACTATTTCGCAAAGTGGGTTGAGGCGGCCTCTTTCGCTTCAGTTACCAAGAATGTTGTAGCCTCGTTCATTAAACAAAATCTCATCTGTCGGTATGGTATCCCGGAGAGGATCATCACACACAATGGTACAAATATAAACAATACTATGATCATCGCACTGTGCATCCAATTCAAGATCCAACCTCACAATTCTTCCCCTTATCGGCCAAAGATGAATGGTGCTGTCGAAGCCGCAAATAAGAACATAAAAAAGATCATACAAAAAATGACCGTCACATACAAAGACTGGCATGAGATGCTACCATTCGCTCTCCATGGTTACCGCACCACGATACGCACATCAACCGGGGAAACACCTTACTCTCTGGTATATGGCATGGAAGTTGTCTTGCCTATCGAGGTCTAGATCCCTTCTCTGAGAATCATGAAGGATGCAGGTCTGAACGAAGACGATTGGATCCAAACTCGACTTGATCAGCTGAATTTAATTGATGAGAAAAGACTTACTGCTGTCTGTCATGGTCAAATGTATCAAAAACGGATGATCAAGACTTTCAACAAAAAGGTCAGGCGCCAAGTGTATCAAGTCGGGGATCTAGTTATTAAGTGCATCATACTTCCGCAAGGTGATCCTAGGGGAAAATTGACTCCTACATACGAAGGACCATTTATGATTAAAAACATATTCTCTGGTGGAGCCATGGTCTTAACCACTATGGATGGCGACAACCTACCGCACCCTGTAAACACGAACATAGTCAAAAGATACTACACATAAGAAACCCGCTAGGTTGACACACCTAGGAAAAACAAGGGCATCCCGGCAAACCAAAAGGGTTCGGAAAAAAATTAGGGATAAAACAAAAAAAATATGTACACCTGGCAAGTTGAAAACCCGAAAGGGCGACTTGGGCAAAAAAGGGTATCCCGGTGGACTGAAAATCCGAAAGGGCGGTCCAGGCAAAAGTTAGGTAATTAAAGCGTATGACTATGTCCCATTGGATCACCTTACGGATAGACTACAAACTCAACAGTTCTGATCAATTCAATCAACTTTGGACTAGGCCGCAAATAGATGAGACGCTCAAAGACACGAAGGCTATAGCATAATGGGAACCCCATGAGATTATTTCACATAGCTATCTTTTCTTTGTATCAAATTTTCATTTTTTACGACGGCATTCTCTTACTAGAATGTTTGTATCATTGTACAAAAATACTTACTCAAGTCAATACAAAGATATCCCTTTGAAAGTGCAAAACTATATGTTTTTCTTTATTTTTGTGTTTTGTTTACAAAAACGTCCAATGATTTATTTTTGAACATATGCATTTGAATGTAACTACTATTTACAAATGAAAAAAAATAGAAAGACAATCACTAATGGCTTTAAGAAATAGGGAAATATCTTTAAACTATTCCATAAAACCCCCCACAGTGTGCAGTTTAATCCCCAGCGGAATAAAACTTCCAGTTATCACTCCCCGGTAGAAGTCACCAAATTTCTCAAGATTCCCCAATAGGATTTCACAAGCAATACACGGAGTTTCCCTTACAATAGAGTTTATTTCTCTAAGCGGAAATTCATCAACACTTCAACTTCAAAACATGAAGGCTTACACTCCATATCCTCAACAACAGTCAGGGATTTATTTTCCTTAAATCCAACGGAATTACAGCAGATTAGCTCACATACGCATACATTGCATCCATATATCATAAACATCGATGGCACGAATGCATATATCATAATCTCGTTGTGCCATGCATTTCATACACCATGAAATTGCATATAGCTAACATTTTACCCTTTTCAGGATAAGATTAATCAATGGTTATCGTCAATAATTTACAAAGGTCAGAGATTGATACCTGAGACAAGCCAGGACAATTATCTACACGACCAGCTAAAGCAATCTAGCACAGGTTCTTCTCATTCAGCTTTCAGATATAGTTCAGATACGCTCCAGACACGGATGCCATCCTGATACTCATTCAGATCCAGCTTCCAGATACAGTTCAGATACGCTCCAAACACGGATGCCATCCCGATACTCATTTAGATTCAGCTTTCAGATACAGTTCAGATGCGCTCCAAATACAGATGTCATCCTGATACTTATTCAGTTTCAGCTTTCAGATACAGTTCAGATACGCTCCAGGCACGGATGCCATCCTGATACTCATTCTCCTTCTCATACAGATATAATTTAGATACGCTCCAGACACGAATGCCATCCTGATACTCATTCAGATTCTTATACAAATAAAATTCAGATACGCTCTAGACACGGATGCCATCCTGATACTCATTCAGATACAACTTTCAGATAGAGTTCAGATACGCTCCAGACACGGATGCCATCATGATACTCATTCATATTCTCATACAGATACAATTCAGATATGCTCCAGACACGGATGCCATCCTGATACTCATTCAGATACAGCTTTCAGATATAGTTCAGATACGCTCCAAACACGGATGCCATCCTGATACTCGTTCAGATTCAGCTCTCAGATATGATTCAGATATAATCCATTTATGGATATTGTTCTGGTACTCAACCCAACACATCCACTATTCCAGTATAAATCAATTAGAGATTTATTCTGACACTTCCTCAATTCCTACCGGCAATCATTTTGGATGGCATCTACAAGCCCATCTCTGACAATTTTTTCATCTCTTCTCCAAATGGCATCTTTAAGCCCATTTCCTATACCATCAACCATCACATTATCGAATGTGAATTTCTGGGCACTCTAGTGTCCAATCATCTTCCACCTTCGAGTCACGAATGGAAAGCTCGCCAATCTAACTCTTCAGGCTTAAGAAGATTGAATAGGGGAATTTGTTGTACCCTAAAATTTTCCCTCTCATTTATCAAGTATTTGCTCACAAAATCTCCTTTGGCTCAAGACTGCACTAGGGTTGATCAGCTCAAGACACGTCTTTAAGCACTGATGACTAAAATTAGGGTTTGAGTTTGCACAAGGATAATTGAACTTACAATGATTCATAGGACTTTCATGGAGCATTATGGACCTCCAAGATTACTCATGTCAAGTTTCAATCCTTGCATCACATTTTTGCTCAGTCAATTGAGCAATTGACCTAAAAATCAGCTGTATTGGGAAAAAAGTCAAATGTGGCCAATTTACAGTCAAACTTCATAATTTTTGGTCCACATCAACATTTTAAAATCATATGTATCATTTGATCAAGTTCGGACCATAATTTCTCAAGAAATTTGATCAAATCATCAAAAGGACAAAATGGTCAAAATTAGGGTTTTGATTGGGAAAGGACAATTTCTGATTTTTGACCTAGCAAATGGTTAATTGGTTTAAGGCAGGATATCAATATTTCAATTGCATAATTTTATCCTAATGACTTGACTCAAAACATTTCTCAAGTCCAATTGGCTGACAGATGAATTTTTAGTCAACTGATCAAAAGTCAATTGTATACTGAAAAGTCAAACTTTGACTTTTTGGTCAAAATCAAGTGTCAAAGATCACAATTCATCAAAACATGTCAAAATATGAAACTTGTATATCAAGAAATCATAAAGTCAAGATTTCATTTTGAAAAGTCAAAATTTCTAAACTTAGAAATTTTTCTAAGTGTTGGAAATTTCTTTTTTTCCACAACTTTGAGCAAAGTTTTCACCATGATGCAAGATGATTCAAAAGAAACTTTCAACATGAAATTTATAGATATCCATGAAATCTAAAACATTGATTTACACAACTTCTTCTAAAAGTGCTTGGATTTCAAGTTATAATTTTGAGAATACATGGTCATGAAATTAAACACTTAGTGAAATTTTTCCCTAGTTTTGGTCAGGATTTTGACCTAACTTCTGACCTAAGTTTCACCTAGTTCCAAGGGGATTTTTCAAAAGTGATTAAAAAGGGGGTTGTATAGAACATTACAAGATTTATAAAATGTCCAAGAACTCCTTGAGATCATTTGTGAGCAAAGAGAATCGAAAGTCAGAAGTTGGGTCTTCAAGTTGTTTTACAAGGCAAATTTTGTGATGAACAAGATTCAAATTTCAAACCTATGCTGCCTAATCTCTACTTTACAGACCTCAAACTTATTAGGAACTCCATAATTAATTTCTTGCACAGCTGTTAGAGGTCTCAACTCAAGCCTTCAATGCAATGCCATGCTTTATATCCATTTTAGGAAGAAAGTGCACAATGCCATTTTGAAAAAGTAGCTTTATGAACAAAACTTGTTCTTGAGCCTTGCAATGGTTTTATTCTGATCATACACGTACCATAACTCAAGAGAAGTTTGTCTCAACCCTTACAATCACTCAGCCCATGCTTGTACTTCCTCTTGAAACCATACATTCACTTTTCTTCAAAATCAAGCAACCTAGCCATAAGTCTATAACTCAGAAACCCTTTGTGGAATAGCTCTCCAACATTTTGCTTATACATACACAAATCATTTGCAACAAAACACACGAGTTCAAGCCCTCAAAAAACCTCCTAAACACTCTGCTGCACAGAACTGCCCAAACTTGACAGTTTTGAGCCAAAACTCTCCATCTCCATTTCCACTAGTGCGTTTTGATTCTTAACCATCTAGACACCTTACTTACCTCATATACAAGTGATCCAAGCCCCTGTTTCAAGACTGTAACTCCTCCATCACTATCCACTATTTCCAAAACTGAAGCTTGCAACTTGACTTGACTTGAGAGTTTCAGCCATCCCCAAAGCAAAGTAGGAGTTGGAACACCTTCAAGGAGGTCCAGGAAAGCTACAGAAATCATCAGGCCATCATAAAGGTTGCTCAAACTCCATACACGACTCCAGCTGCAAGAGGTAAGTTTTCAAACTTCTATCTCTTCATACAAGCATCATTTGACTCTGATTTGTGAAGATAAAATTTAGACATCATTGTCATGAAGTTGTACATGTCCATATATTTCATTTATATTGATTGAGATTGGAGAATTTTAGGATTGAATCTCTGAAAATAATTAGGTCAGAATTTGGTACTTTTAGAAATTCTCATTCATCTTTGATTTATAGTTCATGATATTTATATGGTTGGATTCGTATGATAAAATGGAGCAATTTTCATGTTTACATTTTTGCAAATGATTGAGAAATGAGCAAGTTACAGATCCTTTGGCTGGAGGTTGAAGATGAAGTGTAATCAGGGCGCGCTTTGTGTTATGTATTTATCATTTCATATAAGTTAACGGATGTATCACCACCCCAATGGTTAAAGTGCGCGCCTGTCACTATGAGGTCCTGGGTTCAAGACCCAGCGTGACCTTTTTTCCATTTCCCCACTTTTTTGACATTTCTTTGTGCTTTTTGCAACGCTTGGGCCAACAAGTTTGGGCCAGACTTTTTTTCTTACATTCACTCCTTGTTTCACTCATTAAGCCCCCTGACTTTATTTTATTTTATTTTATTTTTACTTTTTTTTATCTTTTATTTATTAATACTATTATTATTATTATTATTATTATTTTTATTAATAATAAAAAATCCAAAAATATTTTATTTTATTATTTATACTTATTTATTTTATTTTCTTATAAAAAACAAAAGGACTAAAATATTTTCTTAAATAAATTAATTTCTCTTTTTTTAATAAATATTTAGAATTAGGTTTATTTATTATATTATATTCTTTTAAAATCAATTTAGAACTTAGATTTCTTTTAATTAATATCCATATTTTTTCTTACTAATTTAAAAAATCTTTTCATAAATGAAAACCCTAAAAAAACTTGTTTTTCTTAAATTAGTTTATTCTATTAACTTAATCTTAATTTTCTTATTTTTGTTAATTATTTTATTTTAGTTAATTAGGTTAGAAAAACCCTCTTCATAAAAAACAACAAAATCACATTTCTTTACATTTATATCCTTGCATTTTATCTTTATTTTGAAAATTTATTCAATTTCAATATGGTTGTAATAAATAATTAGTTTTAAATTCTTGCAATATTCCTCATTTGTAATTTGTATACCTCCTCCCCTAAGTATTGTAATAGCGTAGTAATTTTAAATTCCGCAATTTATCGCTTTATATACAAATGCTAGTAATTAGGGTTTTGTATAGAAAGACTAAAACCAACAAATAGCAAACCCTAATCAAAGACAAATCAAGCATGTCAATCAATACACTTGTACACATACACCCCTAGGGTAAATCCACTTGGTTGCCTTACAAAAATGGCAATATTATGCATGTGAGATATCTTAGCAAAAAACAAGCAAAATACAAGATCATAGTCCCTCGATGACGCTATCTAAGTTGCCTTTCAAAATGATCTTAGTCCATAAATAAAAATGCTAAGATGCCTTGAAACATTTCCAATCATGGTTATACGATGACCCACGCCCGTCCCTTTTACATCCAAAGATAGGGTTGCTTACCAAATCCATGGTAAGATAACAATGTCAAAGGAAAAAGGAAATGAACATGAAAGACTTTTGAGTAGGTAGAATGTTCCTAGTTACTTGCTCTATTTCAAAACAAAAACATCCTTGCTATTTTCAAAACAAACACCAACACTTTCAAAAACATCTTTCAAACTTGAAAACATTTTCAAAAGATCAAACACTTTGTATACATTCTTACGAACGAGAATCATTACAAAGTTTTCCCAAACGATGGCGCCTTTTCAAAATACTTTCAAAAACCACACAGAGCACATTTTCAAACAAAATCAAGTGATCTAGCAAGTAACTAAGAGCCCATGGAAAACCATGGATGAAAAGGGTGCTAATACCTTCCCTTTTTATAATCTACCCCCCGAACTCAAGAAATAATCTTAAAGGTATTTCCTATGCTTTTTCACCTTTCCTTTTGGATAAAAGAAATGTCGGTGGCGACTCTTGCTAACTGCAACATTTGCGATAAAATGTAAAATAACCAAGTCAGTTCTCCCATTGTATCACACCCCTATCTTTGTTGAGCAGGTGTAGGATTAGAGATTAGGATTGCTCCTACGTGTTGATCGTGGTTGCCCTGGTTACGACCTTTTCGACCGTACGCAACATCAGACTCTTTCTTCCCGATGAAAGGTTGTTTCCCTGTACTCGAGAATGCACCCCATTGGATTTTACCGCTTTTGATGCCAACTTCGACTCTTTCGCCAGTCAGTATCAGCTTGGTGAACCCGGCCGAGGAGCTCTCAATTAGGTGTTTGAAGAAAGGTCCTGTCAAAGTTCCCATGAAGATGTCAATCAGCTCCCTATCAGTTAAAGAGGGTTGCACCCTGTTGTACCCCAAAATTTGCCCTCGCATTTTTCCCCAATAAATATCAGCTTCAAACATTTCCTGACTTTTCAAACTGGCTCAAGAATCGGACAAACGGACTTTTCTTGACAGTCAAGCAAAATTAGGGTTTTTACTGATTTTCAGAGCTTTGGATTGTTTCACAATTGGCTCAGGGTTTTGATTGATTTTTGGTTCAATTTTGATCAGGCAAGCGTTATTTGGCATTTAATCGAGAATTAAGGTTTTACGGGCATATTCTCAGAAAGGTTTAAATTCCACAGCACTTTGCAGTTTATTCCGAGATTCGGGTTAAATTCGCATTATCTTGATTTAATCAGTGAAAGAAACAGTGGTTTGAATTCAGTTTGTTTGGGCCAGTCAAAGAAGGTGCAGTTTGGATTTACAGTACTTGCAAAGAATCAGTGTTTATGGCAAGTCAGTGAAGAAGGAATGCGTTTGATCAGTCTATTTGGTTGACTGCTGCTTTGCTTTGGATTTTGAATGAGACAGGTTTAATTGATCAATATTGTCATTATTTAAGTTATTTATTATTCTAAAATTGAATGATTGAAATTTATTTTTCAGTTGTTTTAATTCTAAGAATTTTAAATAAATAAATAAACAATAAAGAAAATTAGAATTAATTGGATAATTTAGACTTTTATTGATATTTGAATTATTTGTACAAATTGTTGTTTATAATTCAAAATTATGAACAATAATATACATTGATTTAAAATATTACATAGGATAAAAAACTATCCTATTTTCTAATATTCTTCACTCTTCACTCCGCTCCGGTACTCCATGTTTTATCTGCAAAAAAAAGAAACAAGAAAAGTCAGAAAGCAGTTAATTAAAAAAAAGAGACAGATAAAAATATTGCTCATCATTAGGGGCCACTGACTGGGATCAGTTGCCCTCTCTGCAAATCACGGGATTTCTCCCGGTTCACAGAGAGGGAAGATTTTTTGTTCATGAAATGCAAATGTCAAATGCATAAGTTCCAAAATTCAAACTGCAAACTTCCAACTAAACTGAAAAGATCCAATTTCAACTTTCTATCCAAAGCAAAAGGGAAGTTACTGTCAAAATGCCAAAGATATCACAAAGAAATCAAAGTAGTACAAGTTGCTATCAAAGCATACAAGCTGTCAAAGAAGATTTTGGAAAAGATATCAAAGTGCAAAGTCAGATCAAAGATGTCAAAAGAGATAAAGATGCAGTCAAGTAGTATGTAGGATGCAAGCAACTTGGATACTTAATCATCATTTCCCAAGGAGGGCCCCTTCAGAAACAGTACAGAAAAAATCATATAATAATTCTCAAAGCTGTACTTTAGGAGAGAAGAAAAAGAGATAAAGCAAGCATAGGCAAGGGTTCAGGCATAGACAGTAGGACAGCAGAAAAGATATAACACAGAGATAGAAGACAGTTCAGAAGTGAGGTTAGGATAGAAGGGAGAAAATATACAAAACATACCAACTCTGCCTCAGTACAGGATATACACAAGCCAATACAGAAGTGAGGAGATAGAAGAGAAAGATACAAACTCAGGAAGCCAAAAGAAGCCTCATTACTGTCAAGGCAGAAGCAAAACTACTGCACCAGCTTTAGCCTCACATAACCATCAAACACTGAAAATACAACCCTGCATCAGTCTCAAAAAAAACACAAGCCAATACAACTCAGTTCAGCATAGCAGGCAGGATAGAGAGAGAGGAATATACAAAACATACCAACTCCTGCCTCCATACACAATATACAGAAGCTAATACAAAGAAGTGAGGTTAGAATAGAAAAAAATATACAAGCTAAAGCCTCTGAGTTCCAAGAAAAGAGAACCTGCAAGTTCAAACACACATTCTCAAACACAAACATACTGAACCTATCAAAACTGGAGCACAACCTCCAACCTTGTTAAGTCAAACAAAACCAACACCTTGTCATAACCTCATACCTGCCCAACCAACAGAACCTTGTTAAACCAGTTATCAAATACATCATCCAAAACCAACATACAACTTGCCTACTGTCCAAGATCACAAAAATCTATCAAACCTGAGCAACCTCAAACTTGGCCAAGCCCAACAACATAACACATCTCAAAACCATAATCTGAAAATGCCATAACCTGCCTACTGTCAAGAAAAGAAACAGAATTTCAAAACCATAAAAGTCCATACACCATTTACCTCCAGCAAGAAAGCCTAACTACATCAACTTGTCACAAAGCCAAGCTAACATAAAAACCTGCTAATATCACAGTCCTGCCTCACCATACACCAAACTGATAAAAACCATCCAACCTCTAAGCCTCATAATTTATTCATCATAGGCAATAAAAACATGACATCCAACTCAACGAAAGCGTCAAGGGCATCAATCTCAGGAAGCAATTCAAAAATCTAAAGGCAAGCAAACGTACAAAAGGGCAAGTTCAAGATAACACAGAACAATCATTCAAGGCATCAGGGGCTCAGAGGAAAACAAAGATTCAAAGGCAACCTAGGCCCTCAGACCTTTGAGGTCATCACAGGGCGATACAAGCAAGTATACAGTGTTCAAGAGAAGAGAAAGAGGCGAACTCAGTGAACATACATTACGAGCAAACACATCCCAAGGCCACCAACAGTTCAAAGGGACGAAAATAGAAGAGATAAAGATACCAGGAAAAATCAGAAGCGTAGCAAGCGTCACCGAATCGCTGTTCCGGCCTCCTAAAGCGTCTCCACTTCGCCTCTCCTCCATCCCCAAAGTCAGGTAGTCAACATTCTTCCCCTTTCCCCTTCACTATCTCATAATAACACGAATTCCAGAATCAGGACTCACACTAAAACACAAATTCGTAAAGAACAGAGACAAAAACATAAACACTAAAACGAACCTTAAATCGATGACGCTGGGCTCACGTCGATGGGGGGAAGAAAGGCTTCAGGAGTAGCGCTGGTGGCCGGAAAGAAAAGCGTTCAGGAAATTGATGATCGGAGAAGACGAATGCACAAACGGCGCCGCTCAAGCCCTAACCTTCGTTCTGAATGACAAAATCCCTAACCCTAACTTTGTTCCAAGATTGACATTGGGCCTGACCCGTTCTCGTTTCTTCTCTGAAGCCCAACATTATCACTAATATTTCTTTTTTCTCTTTTACTAACCTATTCTTTTTTTATATTAACACTAACCTTTTTATATTTTATATAAACACTTTATTTGCTTTATAAAATCATTCTAATGCAAAATACCTTTTTCACATGCTTCAATATTGACAATTTAGTTAAAACATTATATATATACTTAATTTGATTAACTTGAAAAACATTTTCATTAATACTAACCCTTTCTTTTATTTTATAAGCAATATTTACTTTTTTTGTAAAATACTAACCTAATTAAAATACATCTCTACCTCATATATTAAAATTGAAAATAATTATTTCCATTTATTTATTTACTCTTTCATTTAAAATATATTTTGTACATACATTTTAAAACATTAATTTTGTACATACATTTTAAAACATTAATTTTGTACATATTATACATTTTTTTATACATAATTAAAATTGAAACTTTTAATTAACACATACATTTGTACATAACAATTAAGAATATACTTCCTTTTTGTCCATAATTCAATTTTTTGACATTTTAGTGTATTTTCATATATAATACAATTTAATTAAAATTTGAACATACCATTTAATTAAAATATTTTCTTTTGTACATAATCAAACATACAAAATCAAAGATTCGTTAAAATACATTTCTCTAGGTCAAACCCTAATACGATTCAACTTCACATTTCGCACTTGTACATAATTACACAATTCATATACATATACATGTACACTTACACAAATACATTCACATTGCCTTATATACATTTTTGTCTTATATTTGTATATTCAATATTTACGTTTGGTTGCGACTTCGATTTGGTTGTAATTTATTTGGGTACTATAAGTCTCATCCCCTTGTACATTTATACTCCCACTCCCGGACACTACTTTGTAATAGCGTAGATTTTTACATTCCGCAATTTACAGTTTTCCAATTATACCATGGTTAGACCTAGGGTTTGTATGTACATAAAATCAAACGCTAGATAACCTAATACAAGACAAATACATGTAATCAATACACAATCACACTTGCACCCCCTAGGGTAATCCCACATGTTGCCTTCCAAAATGGGCCATGCTTGCACGTCGAGTATCTTTGGCAAAACAAAATCAAATGATCACAAGTCTCAAAATGTTGCCTAAACGGAATGATTATAGTCCCTTCAAAGCAAATTGCCAAAGACACTTGGCATCATTGCATTCATGGTCCATACGATGACCCGCGCCCGTCCCGAATAAACTTCCTAAACGCAAGATTGTCTACCAATTTCAATGGTAGAACAAAATTGTTAAAAGGGGTTAAAACATGACAAAAACCTTTGAGTACAATAGGGTAGACAAAAACTCTTAGTTACTTGAGATCAAACTTGCAAAAACACTTGCCTTCTTTTCAAAAACCACAATCCACAACACTTTCAAACAAACTCTCAAAAACATTTGAAAACATCTTTTCGAAAAGATTCACACTTTTGTAAAACACTCAAACACGAGTCAAATACATTAGTTGCCTAAGACAAGGCATCTTTTTCCAAAACATTTTCAAAAAGCACCCGCACACACACCATTTTCAAGCAATCGAAAAAAACAAGGCAAGTGATCTAAAAAACCAAGTAACTAAGAGCCCATGGATAACCATGGATGAAAAGGGTGCTAATACCTTCCCTTTTCATAATCTACCCCCCGAACCCAAAAAATATCTCAAAAGGTTTTTGCTGTGCTTTTTTAACCTTTCCTTTAGGATAAAATAAAAAGTCGGTGGCGACTCTTGCTAACCGCACAAGTGCGAATACGAATGCAAAACACTAGTCAGTTCTCCCACCGTATCACAGAACTGGCGACTCTGCTGGGGAGAATTTAAAAGTGGGGTTACCTTAGGGTTTAGATCACCTTTACTTTCAATTGATTGCTTTGTTTGCTTTACATTTGTGGGCTTTGTATCAGAGTTTTATAGATCCTAACCCGAATCTGGGGAAACCCTTTTAGGTAGCAACAAGGCTGTGAGGGAACTGTGCGGGGTATACCGACATGGTTGAAGCAGTCTGCTACGTTGATGTGGCACTTTGGTGTGTACCGGTAACCCTTGAGTTCAGTCAAGGAGAGTACGGGGCCGCCGCGTGGTGTCGTGAAGCATCAACTGACCTTAGAACCCTAATTGACCAACTTGGCCATTAGAACAGTAGCAGTATGCTACACTCATTGAGGCTAAACTCTCGAGATGGTTCCGGCCGCGAGAAAAGGTTGCGATGCTGGAGTTATGACCGATTGAGGGTAGCCAATGATATGAGATCCTCTAGAACCCGGTTACTTTTGATAGGACAGGTTTTAACCAACAAACTGAAAGAGGGTAGTACCTGAACCTCATGCAAGCCTAAACCTAAGGCCTTGTGTGCTTTGTGTGAATATGTTTGCCTGTATATACACTCACTTACTTGTGCATACATGTACATAACATCATAACATCATACCATAGCATTTTAGCATTTTCAATAACCATTTCAAGGATCTCGAGGGTTCTTTTTGATGCAGGATTACGTTGAGCCAGACGTCTATCAAGGGGCAAGAGGTTTCTCCTCTAACCAATCCAGTCAAAGTTCAAGTGCAACAACTTGAATCAGTGGCTATGACCCACTCGACATGGTGAGCTTGATTCTCGTGGAAAGACATCCACCAACACAAAGCTATCCAGTCAAAGATCAAGTGCAACAACTTGAATCAATGGCTGTGACCCACTCGACATGGTGAGCTTGATTCTAGTGGAAGGACGTCCACCGGTACAGGGCTCTCTAATCCAAGAGCAGAGTTCAACCTCTAACATTTTTCTTGTGTTTACCCCAAGAGATCCTTGAAAGCATGCATCCACATATCATGCATTTCATTTTAACAATCTTTCCTTTTTCAGGTTTCCTTACTCTCCTGCTGTTTATTTCAGCAAGAGATGGCTCTAGAACGGTCTGTCAAAGACATCCAAGACCAGACGGCTCAGCGGCAGGAGATGTTCCTGAACTTGTCTTTGGGGCAAGAAGAGATGAAAGCTCTCCTCACCAAAGGCCTGGGGAATTCCAACAATGCCAGGAGTGATCAGATTGCGGAGCTGCAGTTTGATCTGACAACACTAAGGACTCAAATGATGGGACAGTTGGTGGGCCAGATGGCTCTCATCCAAGACCTATCTCAAAGACAAGAGGAACTCAGAGTTCTTGTCCGCCAACTGCTTCCAAACAACCAACTGGGGCAAGCATCTGAGGTTGAAGAGCAAATCACCGCTCAGCCTCCATCCACTCAAGAAGATAAGGGGAAAGCTCCTTTGCTAGCTTCAGGGTCACAAACCCATCAACAACCTCGCCAGCGTCAACGGGAGAATCAGCATAAGCAAGAAAAGTCGGGAAGACAGTTTACGGAGACTGAAATACCATCATTCTTCATACTGAAGCGCCTGTTGGAGGTCAATTTGCTCACCGTAAAGGACCCTCCTCAGAAGCTCAACATCTCCTCTCCTCACTTTAATCCCGACGCATTCTGTGTTTACCACTCCTGCAGCCCGGGACACAGTACCAACGACTGTTGGGCCCTGAAGAACAAGATTCAAGATCTGATTGACATTGGGGTGCTGGAATTCATGCCAGACGGTGAGATGAAGATCTTCCGTTAAAGGGTTCTCCGCTTGAAGTGACGAAGCTCGAAGCTGAAAGACTTTTGCTTCTTTTTGAATTTTCAAAGTTGTAATTTCTTTTGCTGTCAAACAATTATTTGTTGATGTTAAACTCTATTTTCATTAATGCATTGCATATGTTTGTCTTGAATTCATCCATTCGTTTCACTACTTTTTTTTATGATATTTGACTCCTGATAAAAAGCTGTAAGCCTTTAGAGGGAGGATGACGAAACAATACCGTGATCTTATACAATATGCTTTTGAACAGACCTTGCTGATGATGTACATGCATTTCTTTCAATTCCCAAACACTGGAGTTATAAGGAAGTTAATCCCTAGTCAACCCCTTCGAGCCAAAGAAGTAGGAGTTTCCTGTTCTAAACGATCAAAACCTTTGATATAAACCTGGGGCAGGGTAGTATCTCAGTTAATTCAAAAGAAAATGCGCATTGAAGTCGCAAACTCTCAGTTCGTAATACAACGAACGACGTCAAAAAAGAAAGTGTTCCTTCGGAATCAAAAGACAAGGGTGGTTCCCTATCACATAGACAGTCAATCTCTCAAAAGAGAAAAGCCCACTGAGCCAAAACCTATAAAGGAGGCTTAGGAAAGCTGGGGCATCCCGCTGACTGTGGTCTCGAAAATGGGAACAATCAGGCAAAAGTTAGGGATAACAAATCAAAATCAAAATAGTGAGGTCATTACAAAATCCTCAACAACATGAAAAATGTTGAAAAAGAAAAAGGAGATGATGACTGTCTCCCAAAATTCAAACTGGTGAACCATCGTCCAAAGGTCGTTCCAAACTCAAAGCAGAGAAAGACGCAATTAACTGAGCTTAGGTCGAAGAACATCACGAAGAACGGGTGGGTACAAATATACTTTGAGCCTTTATCCTTTGTTTCTTAAACCGTGAACCAGGCCACGTTACAACCCTTCAAAAGTCCTAATTGAAGCATGGGTTAGTTCGAAAGCATACTGTTACAAAAGGTATCCTGACTCCTGTAGGGCTTTGCTCTAAATCTTGTGTTAACTTGTCTTGTGAAAAGTTTTCTGCTAAAAAACGCATTTTTCAAAACTTCGAGACAAACATAAACTTTGCATTATTCGAATATCATTGTCTGCATTTGACCCTTTTATTTGACAGCGAAGAAATTCATACAGCGAATGTTCGGAGGAACGAAAATCTCTCAGTAAGTCAAAATCACTTCAAGAGGATAACACTTCCCTTATCAACAAAGGGGCATGACATATCACCATTCAATTAACCTGGGGCAGTCCAGTCAAGGTCCAACAGATCTTTCAAAGTACAGTTAACCTGGGGCAGTCCAGTCAAGATTTCAAGAAATCTCTCAATATGCAGAGTAATCTGATTCAAGACTCCTTCTTCACCACTTGGGGCATTCGAATGTCAAAAGTGTTCAACAAATCAACTACAACATTTCCAGACTCGATTCCTGTATCTAGCCAGGGCACGTCTGAAGAGTTCGAAGATTCGATTCCTGTATCCAGCCAGGGCATGTCTATCAACTATCACCTTTCCAGATTCGATTCCTGTATCCAGCCAGGGCGTATCTGTTGACCACATTTCCAGACTCGATTCCTGTATCCAGCCAGGGCATGTCTGAAGAGTTCGAAGATTCGATTCCTGTATCCAGCCAGGGCATATCTGTTGACGACTATTTCCAGATTCGATTCCTGTATCCAGCCAGGGCATATCTGTTTACATTATTTCCATACTCGATTCCTGTATCTAGCCAGGGCACGTCTGAAGAGTTCGAAGATTCGATTCCTGTATCCGGCCAGGGCATATCTATCAACTATCACCTTTCCAGATTCGACTCC
This sequence comes from Vicia faba, assembly GCA_948472305.1. NCBI lineage: Eukaryota > Viridiplantae > Streptophyta > Magnoliopsida > Fabales > Fabaceae > Vicia > Vicia faba. The sequence goes on along the minus strand of OX451738.1, from coordinate 1,016,986,064 downwards.
CGTATCCAGCCAGGGCATGTCTGAAGAATTCCAGATCAACACCTGCAACAACCCAGGAAACATCTGTGAACGAACGATTGTAGACCAACACCTGCAATAAGCCAGGAATTTATCTACATCACCACTTGGGGCATTCGAATGTCAAAAGTGTTCAAAACCCGATGCAGTTTTTACACAAGCTCATCATCAGGAAGCCCTACACCGGTTCCTCTTCAAGATTTCTGAAACAGTTTACGGATTCTTCCCAACAACGGAGGCCAATCTACCGACTTGTTCAGACTCTTCTCAAACCTTTGAAATTAGTTTACGGACGCTTCCCAGCAACGGATGCGGCTCTATTGCTGATTCAACTTCAAGGTTTCTGAAAATAGTTCACGGTTTCTCCAAGTAAACGAATGTTAACCTATCGCTTGTTCAGATTCTTCTCAAGCTAACCACCACGGAAGATCGTGCTCGCCAAAATTCTTCCTATCCCCAGCGGAGTCACACTTTCAAACCTTCTCCCCACAGAGTTTTGGGAGGAGAAATCTTGAGTTCCCCAGTGAAGTCTCCAGAGTTACTTCCCATCAAGCCTGAGATTCTCAACCTGGTCTTCCCAGCATGAGCCTACTAGTTTGGAACTCCCCAGTAGAGGTCATCAGGAATTCTCTTCCCCAGCGACAGCCAAGGATTTATTTTCCCCGGCAGTAGTCAAGATGCTTTTATCTTCAGCCATCTCGGATTCATGTATCCTTAGCAAGATTAGCTCATCAGCTTACATGCGCATTTATTACATTCATTGATGTCACGTACATTGCATCATGCATCATAACATTGCATACAATTAACCCTTTGCCTTTTCAGGTAAGATCAGTCGACAGACACAGGTCATCTCCCGAGATTCATCCAGAAATAGTTCAGATGTGACCCGGACGCGGCGACATTCTGATACTTATTCCAGATTCATTCAGACGCATCAGCAGAAACCTTATACCGTTTCCTCTTCAACTTCTCAATTCCTGAAACAAGTTTACGGATTATTCCTTACAACGGATGTCAATCTACCGATTTGTTCAGACTCTTCTCAACTTCTGAAACAAGTTTACGGATTCTTCCTTACAACGGATGTCAATCTACCGATTTGTTCAGACTCTTCTCAACTCTTGAAGACAGTTTACGGATTCTTCCCTACAACGGATGTCAATCTACCGACTGGTTCAGACTCTTCACAATTTTTGAAAATAGTTTACGGACATGTCCCAACAACGGATACTGCTCTATTGCTTATTCAATCTCGGATAGTTTACAGATTCTCCCGACATGGACGTCAATCTGTTGCTTGTTCGGACCCCTAATTCAGAGATGTTCCAAAACAGGGATGCCCTTCCGACACTTGTCCACTCACCATTGACATACAGTTCAACATGTCCAGATGGCATCTATAAGCCCATCCTCATACCAGCAGTCACCAGATGGCATCTATAAGCCCATCCTCCTACCAGCAGTCACCAGATGGCATCTTTAAGCCCATCACCAAATGGCATCTTTAAGCCCATTCACCTCCACCATCAGATCGCCGAGTGCAAATTTTCTGGGCACATTAGTGTCCAATCTCCTTTTACCTTCAAGTCGCGAAAGGCAAACTTGCCAATCTAACTCTTCAGGTCAAAGAAGATTGGACAGGGGCAACTGTTGTACCCCAAAATTTGCCCTCGCATTTTTCCCCAATAAATATCAGCTTCAAACATTTCCTGACTTTTCAAACTGGCTCAAGAATCGGACAAACGGACTTTTCTTGACAGTCAAGCAAAATTAGGGTTTTTACTGATTTTCAGAGCTTTGGATTGTTTCACAATTGGCTCAGGGTTTTGATTGATTTTTGGTTCAATTTTGATCAGGCAAGCGTTATTTGGCATTTAATCGAGAATTAAGGTTTTACGGGCATATTCTCAGAAAGGTTTAAATTCCACAGCACTTTGCAGTTTATTCCGAGATTCGGGTTAAATTCGCATTATCTTGATTTAATCAGTGAAAGAAACAGTGGTTTGAATTCAGTTTGTTTGGGCCAGTCAAAGAAGGTGCAGTTTGGATTTACAGTACTTGCAAAGAATCAGTGTTTATGGCAAGTTAGTGAAGAAGGAATGCGTTTGATCAGTCTATTTGGTTGACTGCTGCTTTGCTTTGGATTTTGAATGAGACAGGTTTAATTGATCAATATTGTCATTATTTAAGTTATTTATTATTCTAAAATTGAATGATTGAAATTTATTTTTCAGTTGTTTTAATTCTAAGAATTTTAAATAAATAAATAAATAAATAAACAATAAAGAAAATTAGAATTAATTGGATAATTTAGACTTTTATTGATATTTGAATTATTTGTACAAATTGTTGTTTATAATTTAAAATTATGAACAATAATATACATTGATTTAAAATATTACATAGGATAAAAAACTATCCTATTTTCTAATATTCTTCACTCTTCACTCCGCTCCGGTACTCCATGTTTTATCTGCAAAAAAAAGAAACAAGAAAAGTCAGAAAGCAGTTAATTAAAAAAAAGAGACAGATAAAAATATTGCTCATCATTAGGGGCCACTGACTGGGATCAGTTGCCCTCTCTGCAAATCACGGGATTTCTCCCGGTTCACAGAGAGGGAAGATTTTTTGTTCATGAAATGCAAATGTCAAATGCATAAGTTCCAAAACTCAAACTGCAAACTTCCAACTAAACTGAAAAGATCCAATTTCAACTTTCTATCCAAAGCAAAAGGGAAGTTACTGTCAAAATGCCAAAGATATCACAAAGAAATCAAAGTAGTACAAGTTGCTATCAAAGCATACAAGCTGTCAAAGAAGATTTTGGAAAAGATATCAAAGTGCAAAGTCAGATCAAAGATGTCAAAAGAGATAAAGATGCAGTCAAGTAGTATGTAGGATGCAAGCAACTTGGATACTTAATCATCATTTCCCAAGGAGGGCCCCTTCAGAAACAGTACAGAAAAAATCATATAATGATTCTCAAAGCTGTACTTTAGGAGAGAAGAAAAAGAGATAAAGCAAGCATAGGCAAGGGTTCAGGCATAGACAGTAGGACAGCAGAAAAGATATAACACAGAGATGGAAGACAGTTCATAAGTGAGGTTAGGATAGAAGGGAGAAAATATACAAAACATACCAACTCTGCCTCAGTACAGGATATACACAAGCCAATACAGAAGTGAGGAGATAGAAGAGAAAGATACAAACTCAGGAAGCCAAAAGAAGCCTCATTACTGTCAAGGCAGAAGCAAAACTACTGCACCAGCTTTAGCCTCACATAACCATCAAACACTGAACATACAACCCTGCATCAGTCTCAAAAAAAACACAAGCCAATACAACTCAGTTCAGCATAGCAGGCAGGATAGAGAGAGAGGAATATACAAAACATACCAACTCCTGCCTCCATACACAATATACAGAAGCTAATACAAAGAAGTGAGGTTAGAATAGAAAAAAATATACAAGCTAAAGCCTCTGAGTTCCAAGAAAAGAGAACCTGCAAGTTCAAACACACATTCTCAAACACAAACATACTGAACCTATCAAAACTGGAGCACAACCTCCAACCTTGTTAAGTCAAACAAAACCAACACCCTGTCATAACCTCATACCTGCCCAACCAACAGAACCTTGTTAAACCAGTTATCAAATACATCATCCAAAACCAACATACAACTTGCCTACTGTCCAAGATCACAAAAATCTATCAAACCTGAGCAACCTCAAACTTGGCCAAGCCCAACAACATAACACATCTCAAAACCATAATCTGAAAATGCCATAACCTGCCTACTGTCAAGAAAAGAAACAGAATTTCAAAACCATAAAAGTCCATACACCATTTACCTCCAGCAAGAAAGCCTAACTACATCAACTTGTCACAAAGCCAAGCTAACATAAAAACCTGCTAATATCACAGTCCTGCCTCACCATACACCAAACTGATAAAAACCATCCAACCTCTAAGCCTCATAATTTATTCATCATAGGCAATAAAAACATGACATCCAACTCAACGAAAGCGTCAAGGGCATCAATCTCAGGAAGCAATTCAAAAATCTAAAGGCAAGCAAACGTACAAAAGGGCAAGTTCAAGATAACACAGAACAATCATTCAAGGCATCAGGGGCTCAGAGGAAAACAAAGATTCAAAGGCAACCTAGGCCCTCAGACCTTTGAGGTCATCACAGGGCGATACAAGCAAGTATACAGTGTTCAAGAGAAGAGAAAGAGGCGAACTCAGTGAACATACATTACGAGCAAACACATCCCAAGGCCACCAACAGTTTAAAGGGACGAAAATAGAAGAGATAAAGATACCAGGAAAAATCAGAAGCGTAGCAAGCGTCACCGAATCGCCGTTCCGGCCTCCTAAAGCGTCTCCACTTCGCCTCTCCTCCATCCCCAAAGTCAGGTAGTCAACATTCTTCCCCTTTCCCCTTCACTATCTCATAATAACACGAATTCCAGAATCAGGACTCACACTAAAACACAAATTCGTAAAGAACAGAGACAAAAACATAAACACTAAAACGAACCTTAAATCGATGACGCTGGGCTCACGTCGATGGGGGGAAGAAAGGCTTCAGGAGTAGCGCTGGTGGCCGGAAAGAAAAGCGTTCAGGAAATTGATGATCGGAGAAGACGAATGCACAAACGGCGCCGCTCAAGCCCTAACCTTCGTTCTGAATGACAAAATCCCTAACCCTAACTTTGTTCCAAGATTGACATTGGGCCTGACCCGTTCTCGTTTCTTCTCTGAAGCCCAACATTATCACTAATCTTTCTTTTTTCTCTTTTACTAACCTATTCTTTTTTTATATTAACACTAACCTTTTTATATTTTATATAAACACTTTATTTGCTTTATAAAATCATTCTAATGCAAAATACCTTTTTCACATGCTTCAATATTGACAATTTAGTTAAAACATTATATATATACTTAATTTGATTAACTTGAAAAACATTTTCATTAATACTAACCCTTTCTTTTATTTTATAAGCAATATTTACTTTTTTTGTAAAATACTAACCTAATTAAAATACATCTCTACCTCATATATTAAAATTGAAAATAATTATTTCCATTTATTTATTTACTCTTTCATTTAAAATATATTTTGTACATACATTTTAAAACATTAATTTTGTACATACATTTTAAAACATTAATTTTGTACATATTATACATTTTTTTATACATAATTAAAATTGAAACTTTTAATTAACACATACATTTGTACATAACAATTAAGAATATACTTCCTTTTTGTCCATAATTCAATTTTTTGACATTTTAGTGTATTTTCATATATAATACAATTTAATTAAAATTTGAACATACCATTTAATTAAAATATTTTCTTTTGTACATAATCAAACATACAAAATCAAAGATTCGTTAAAATACATTTCTCTAGGTCAAACCCTAATACGATTCAACTTCACATTTCGCACTTGTACATAATTACACAATTCATATACATATACATGTACACTTACACAAATACATTCACATTGCCTTATATACATTTTTATCTTATATTTGTATATTCGATATTTACGTTTGGTTGCAACTTCGATTTGGTTGTAATTTATTTGGGTACTATAAGTCTCATCCCCTTGTACATTTATACTCCCACTCCCGGACACTACTTTGTAATAGCGTAGATTTTTACATTCCGCAATTTACAGTTTTCCAATTATACCATGGTTAGACCTAGGGTTTGTATGTACATAAAATCAAACGCTAGATAACCTAATACAAGACAAATACATGTAATCAATACACAATCACACTTGCACCCCCTAGGGTAATCCCACATGTTGCCTTCCAAAATGGGCCATGCTTGCACGTCGAGTATCTTTGGCAAAACAAAATCAAATGATCACAAGTCTCAAAATGTTGCCTAAACGGAATGATCATAGTCCCTTCAAAGCAAATTGCCAAAGACACTTGGCATCATTGCATTCATGGTCCATACGATGACCCGCGCCCGTCCCGAATAAACTTCCTAAACGCAAGATTGTCTACCAATTTCAATGGTAGAACAAAATTGTTAAAAGGGGTTAAAACATGACAAAAACCTTTGAGTACAATAGGGTAGACAAAAACTCTTAGTTACTTGAGATCAAACTTGCAAAAACACTTGCCTTCTTTTCAAAAACCACAATCCACAACACTTTCAAACAAACTCTCAAAAACATTTGAAAACATCTTTTCGAAAAGATTCACACTTTTGTAAAACACTCAAACACGAGTCAAATACATTAGTTGCCTAAGACAAGGCATCTTTTTCCAAAACATTTTCAAAAAGCACCCGCACACACACCATTTTCAAGCAATCGAAAAAAACAAGGCAAGTGATCTAAAAAACCAAGTAACTAAGAGCCCATGGATAACCATGGATGAAAAGGGTGCTAATACCTTCCCTTTTCATAATCTACCCCCCGAACCCAAGAAATATCTCAAAAGGTTTTTGCTGTGCTTTTTTAACCTTTCCTTTAGGATAAAATAAAAAGTCGGTGGCGACTCTTGCTAACCGCACAAGTGCGAATACGAATGCAAAACACTAGTCAGTTCTCCCACCATATCACACACCCTACTAACCATATCTCTCCATCTTTGGGCGTATCCTTTAAAGCTCTCGTTGGAACCCATGGTCATGTTCTGTAATTTCACACGAGTTGGTGTAAGATCAGCATTGTACTGGTACTGCTTGTAGAAAGAATTAGCTAAATCCTCCCAGGTGTGGATGTTATCCAATTGATAGAACCATTCAAGTTGAGTCCCTACCAGGCTCTCTTGGAAGAAATGGATCCAAAGCTTTAGATCAATTGTGTATGGTTGAATCTTGCGGACATAAGACTTTAAGTGCATCTTAGGGCAAGAGACTCCATTGTACATGGCAAAGGTAGGGATTTTGAACTTTGGCGGGATGAACACTCTAGAAACCAAACCCATATCTCCTAAATCCAAGCAAGGTATTTTCTGAATTTTCATAGCAGTTAGGCGATCCTCTAACTGTTTGTACTTGTCCTCAACGGGAGGATATTGTTCCTCAGAGTAGTCAGCTTTAACTTGATCAATCTCCAGACTATTGTCTTCTTCGTGACTATCCCCCATGTTGGATGGAGTTGGAAGATCTAGAGCTTACTTGACTGGTCCTTTAAGTCTTCTTCCCAAGTTCAGAACGCCTACTGACTTCTTGGACTTTGCTCCTGATTAGGTGTTTGAAGAAAGGTCCTATCAAAGTTCTCATGAAGATGTCAATCATCTCCCTATCAATTAAAGAGGGTTGCACCCTACCAACCAAATCTCTCCATCTTTGGGCGTATCCTTTAAAGCTCTCGTTGGAACCCATGGTCATGTTCTGCAATTGCACATGAGCTGGTGTAAGATCAGCATTGTACTGGTACTACTTGTAGAAAGCAGCAGCTAAATCCTCCCAGGTGTAGATGCGAGAACTCTCCAATTGATAGAACCATTCAAGTTGAGTCCTTACCAGGCTCTCTTAGAAGAAATGGATCCAAACCTTCAGATCAGTTGTATGTGGTTGAATCTTGTGGACATAAGACTTTAAGTGCATCTTAGGGCAAGAGACTCCATCGTACAGGGCAAAGGTAGGGATTTTGAACTTTGGAGGGATGACCACTCCAGAAACAAAACCCATGTCTCCTAAATCCAAGCCAGGCATCTGTTGAATTTCCATAGCAATGAGGCGATCCTCTAACTGTTTGTACTTGTCATCAGCGGGAGGATATTGTTCCTCAGAGTAGTCAGCTTCGACTTCATCAATCGCCAGACTATTGTCTTCTTCATGACTATCCCTCATGTTGGATGGAGTTGGAAGTACTAGAGCTCCCTTGACTGGTCCTTTAAGTCTTCTTCCCAAGTTCAGAATGCCTACTGACTTCTTGGACTTTTTCTTCTATTATTTGAGAAGAAGAGTCTTCAGGTCCTCTTGCCCCTTAGCCAAAGCCAAGAACATTTATTGGAATTGAGCATTTTGAGCTTGGAGATCTTTCACCGCTTGTTCCATATCCATCTTACTGAAATAAACAGTATGAAGATAATGAGGCCTGTATAGGAGAAACCTGTCATGATATGATGCATGATATGTGGATGCATGTTTTCAAGGATCTCGCGGGGTAAATGTTAGTGGTCACTTATAGTTTTGATTGGAGAACTTTGTATCGGTGGATGTCTTTCCACAAGAATTAAGCTCATCATGTCAAGTGGGTTGTAGCCCTTGACTCAAGTTATTGTACTTGATCTTTGACGATGTTTGGTTAGAGGAAAATAAATCCTCTTGTCCCTTGATAGACGTCTAGTTCAATGTGACCCTGCATCATAGGCCCTTGAGATCCTTGAAACGGTTATTGAAAATGCTATGGCATGATGTTATGTATAAGTATACAAAGTAAGCAAGTTTATATAAAAATAATCATATACACACAAAGTAGACAAGTCCTTAGGTTTAGGCTTGCATGGAGTTTGTAAGTAAGTATCCTCTTGAAGTTTAGTTGGCTCAACCTATCCTAGTAATAGTAACTGGGTTCTAAGGGATCTCAATATCACTAACCTTTCCCACAAGCTTCGTTCGATAGGCGATTGACTCGCAACCAAATAAAACTCAGGAGTTAAGTCTCAATGAGTGTAGCATCGAGTATCAACCAATCCCCGGTCAAAACCAAAGTCGGCTATCTCACTACTTCCTAATGGCCAAGGATGAGTCAATTAGAAGGTTCTAAAGGTCAGTTAGCGCTTAATGACACTAAGGAAGCCTAATGTTATCCTTGACTGACTCAAGGAACATTAGTACAAGCCGAAGTATCACGCTAACGTAGCTATCACTTCGTCCATATCGGTATACCCCGTACAACTTCTATGATTTATTTCTACTTACCTGAAAAGGTGTCCTAGATCCGAGTGTAGGATCTTTAACAATAACCCAAACAAGGACCCAAAAATGTAAAGCAAGCAAAGCAAGTAAAGGTGATCTAACCCTAAGGTAACCCCACTTTTTTTAGTTTTATTCCCCAACAGAATCACCAGTTCTGTAACGCAGTGGGAGAACTGACTTGGTTGTTTTGCATTTGGTTGCAATTGTGCGGATAGCAAGAGTTGCCACCGACTTTTATTTTATCCAAAAGGAGAGGCTGAAAACAACAGGAAAGACCTTTAGAGATATTTTCTGAGTTCGGGGGGTAGATTATGAAAAGGGAAGGTATTAGCACCCTTTTCATTCGTAGTTATCTACGGGCTCTTAGTTGCTTGCTAGATCACTTGCTTTTGTTTGAATGTGCTTGTGGTGTGGGTTTTGAAAGTGTGATACGGTGGCAGAACCGACTGTTATACTGGTTTGCATTTTTTGTTTGCAAATGTTGCGGTAAGCAAGAGTCACGACCGACTTTTATTTTATCCAACAAAGGAAAAGGAAAAAGAACAGAAAAAACCTTTTTTCGAGATATTTCTTAGTACGTGGGGTAGATTATAGAAAAGGAAGGTGTTAGAACCCTTTCTATCCGTGGTTTTCCACGGGCTCTTAGGTACTTGCTCATTTTGAAATTGCTTGTGTGTGTTTTGAAAGGTTTTTGCTTAAATTCGTGATAACCCTTGTATCTGTCCTCAAGACGAAGTTGTTTTTGAAAACTGTTTTAAAAAAGTGTTTGTGTGAAAAAGGTGTTTATTTTGAGCAAGTACTTAATATTTCTACATACTCGAAAAAAAGTCTGTTTATTTTTCGTTTCCTTTAGACACCGCTATCCTACTATTAAGGAGTAGGTAGCTCCATCGTTGGAATTTTAAAGGGATGTTCGAAGGGACGAAATGGTCTCTGAAGGCAACAAGTAAGGATACCTTAGCATTTCGAAGGGACTGTCATCATATAGGAAACATCGAGGGACAAGATCTTTTCTCGTAGGTAACTCGAGGGACGTTATGGACCATGATCTTTATGATGACTTTAGAATTAAGGGTCTTTGCTAAGACATCCCTACGTTCGAGGGACATGACCATTATTTTCCGAGGCAACCAAGTGAGGTATACCCTAAGGGTGCATATGTGCAAGGTGTGTTATGTTCAGTTATTTTAGTCTTGTGTTAAGTTTACTAATGTTTGATTTTTCTTGCCATACAATCCTATTAGTCATACATCTAGCAGTTAATAATTGCAGTAATTTAAAAGTGCAGAAATATAAAACCTAGCTATTACAAGGCTTCAGGGAGGGGGATTATGAACATATCCAAAACTGGGGATAAAATAAATAAAAGCGGTAAAGGTCCTATTAATCATCTATTACATCCCAATATACAGTTACAATAATAAAATGAAGTGCGAAAGAATAATAACTCGCAAATTTGAAAAGACGTCTAAAAATCCTAAGATATAAAAAATCTTTTTGTTATTTTTTGTTTTAATTTATAAAAATGGTTTAAGTTAAAAAATGATTGATCTAGATCTATATTTAAAAAAAAAGTTAATTATTAATGAAATATGAAATTTAAATAAAAGAAATTAATTCTATATTTTTTTGGTAATTTTGTTAAGAAAAGGAAAATGAATTAAAATGAAATTAAACCTAAGTTCTATTAATTTTAATTTTAAAAAAAAAGTTAAAGTGATTAGTTAATTAATTTATCAAAATTAAATTTAATTAAGAAAAATCCTAAATCTATTTTTATGTGATTTTTATATTTGTTTATTGATTAAAATAAAAAAAAGGGATTAAAAGAAATAAATGAAATGAATAAAACAAGAAAATAAAGATGGGCCTAGTAGCAAAAGTAAACAGGGGGTGCAATCATCAGAAATCCCTAGGCCCAAATCTTCGAAAGCTTCATGCTCCAACCATGGTGTTTTCAGATTCTTGCACGGAACCTCTGACTCAACCATCCATAACTGTTCTATATAAACTCAAACAAACGTTAGCATGCCATGAAATATGATTAAAATTAGAGATTCAAAGCTTAAAATTTTACCAAACCGTTGTTAAATGGGAGCGTGCTAGGCGTGTGATGGATTTCTCTTGGGCCTTGTAAGACTCCTGAGGACTTCAAGAGGATGGTTTGAGGCTTGATGTCAATCCAGAGAGACCGGAACCACGAGATATGACTTGCACCAATTCTTTGATTTCTAGAGAGCTTTTTGAAGAGCTTTTGTAGAGTTTTTTGAAGATATTTTTGAGAGCTTTTTAGAGAGGAATTTTGTGTCTTTCAAGCTTGTATGGCTCTATATTTATAGAGGAGAATGAGGAGACAAGAAAGCATGGAAAGAATCTCCCTCATAATGTTGTGTTTTAAGACCATGATCAAATTTGAAAAAAATACCATATTTGATGATTTTATGCCATTTTCACACGTGGATGAACCTGGACATATTTGAAGGGTTATTGCACGAAATCAACTGACATAAAACAGCATAAAACTTACCCAAAATGGATTCACATCAAAATTTACATTATTTCTATTATTTATTTATTTAATTCTGAATTTTAATGAATAAAACATCAAAATAAATAGCATAAATAGTAGAAAAATGTACGGGTGGGCTTAGAGGTCGTGGACCATGTTAGGAATGAGTTTCAAACTTGAAAAGATAGGCCCCTTTGGAAAAAATCCAAGTTTGATCAATATTTGCTTCATGCATTTTTTCAAAAATTGCCCAACTTTGACAATGCATATCTCTCTCAATTTTAACCCTATGAGGGTGTTCTTGGACTTTTTAGAAAGCTTAGGATGTCCCCTAAGCAACCTCTTGGTTTCATATCAATTGGATCTTCCATGTTCATGTAAGAAGCTTTGACCCAAAAGGTGTTTTTGTTGACTTTTGAAAATGACCTATAATGTCTGAATTTATATTTTTTATGAGTGAATTTATTGAACTTGAGGGATGAAGATGAGTTGTAGGGAATTGGATTCTATTAAAATGAGCCTTGGATGAGAAATTTATGATAAAGTATGAGAAAGTTATGGTTGGTCAAAGTTTGGTTGACTTTTCCTATAGGAACCCTAATTTAGCAACTTTTGAGTTTTGATGAATTAGGAGCATTCCTTGAGGAATCATGATCAAACCTTGATCAAATGATGGATATCACTTCAAAATGTTGATGTTGACCAAAAATATTGAAGTTTGACTGCATGAGGACCACAATTGACTTTTGACCTAGTACAGTTGATTTTTAGGCATTTGAGCAATTGAATGAGCAACTTCTTGTGCAAAGCATGATACTTGACATGGATGATCTTGAGAACATATTAGGGCAATGGAAATAATTTAGTACCCTCAGAACTCAAACATCTTGATAAAAATGGAAGCCCTAGTTTGAGGCTCATTGTCTTAGGAGGAGGATTTATCTAGTCAATCCTTAGGCATCCTTGGGCAAGTTGAGGACCTCAATGAGCATGTGTTGAGTAAAATGAGAAGGAAAATTTTGGTGTGCAATAGCTGCCCATGTTCAATCTTCTTAAACTTGAGGATGTAGATTGGATGGTCTGCCTTTTGTGATCTGAAGGTGGAAGATGATTGAAACTAGAGTGCCCAGTAATTTGCACTCGCATGGAGTAATACTGATTGGTGATATCGGGAATGGGCTTACAGATTCCATTTGGAAGTTGACAGATAATCGTTGGAGATGGGCTTAAAGATGCCATCCAAAAAAGATATCGATCGCATAAGAGATTCCTTTGCAAGAAACTTTGTACCTGCTGTTGAGGAGAACTTAACTGGGGAATGTTGATTTATATCCTGGGAAGTAGAGTATAGGAGCTTCGGTTGTCCATTACTCTACCTGGGAATTAACTCCTGACTGAGGAGGTGGAAGTAAACTGCCTATCTGGTCAGGGTTCAGGTTGTACAGCGACTTACTAGGGAAATGTGTAACAGTCCGTGTCTGATCGGGTACAGGTTGTACAATGTTGTAAACTATTGTCTGGAGATAAGAGAGAAGGAACCTGGATAGTACGGTTGCTTCGAAATGAAAGCCTGGATAGTAGGGCTATGAGAAGGAACCTGGATTATAGGGTTACTTTGAAATGAAAGTCTAGATAGTAGGGCTATGAGAAGGAACCTGGGTCGTAGGGTTGCTTCGAAATGAAAGCCTGGATAGTAGGGCTACGAGAAGGAACCTGGGTCGTAGGGTTACTTCGAAATAAAATCCTGGATAGTAGGGCTATGAGAAGGAACCTGGGTCGTAGGGTTACTTCGAAATGAAAGCCTGGATAGTAGGGCTATGAGAAGGAACATGGGTCGTAGGCTTACTTCGAGATGAAAGCCTGAATAGTAGGGCTTATGGGAAGAAACCTGGATAGTAGGGTTACGTTAAGATGAAAGCCTGAATGGTAGGTCTTATGGGAAGGAACCTGGATAGTAAGGTTACTTCGAGATGAAAGCCTGGACAGTAGGGCTTATGGGAAGGAACCTGGATAGTAGGGTTACTTCAAGATGAAAGCCTGGATGGTAGGGCTTATGGGAAGGAACCTCGATAGTAGGGTTACTTCGAGATGAAAGCCTGGATAGTAGGACTTATGGGAAGGAACCTGGATAGTAGGGTTACTTTGAAATGAAAGCCTGGATAGTAGGGCTATAAGAAGGAACCTGGGTCGTAGGGTTACTTTGAGATGAAAGCCTGGATAGTAGGGCTTATGGAAAAGAACCTGGATAGTAGGGTTACTTCGAAATGAAAGCCTGGATAGTAGGACTATGAGAAGGAACCTGGATAGTAGGGTTACATCGAAATGAAATCCTGGATAGTAGGGCTATGAGAAGGAACCTGGATAGTAGGGTTACTTCGAGATGAAAGCCTGGATAATAGGGCTTATGGGAAGGAACCTGGATAGTAGGGTTACTTTGATATGAAAGCCTGGATAATAGGGCTTATGGGAAGGGACCTGGGTCGTAGGGTTACTTCAAGATGAAAGCCTGGATAGTAGGGCTTATGGGAACTAATCTGGGTCGTAAGGTTACTTCAAGATGAAAGCCTGGATAGTAGGGCTTATTGGAAGGAACCTGGGTCGTAAGGTTACTTCATGGGGAGTTTGGATAAACTGCATATGAACTGAGAAGGAACCTAGGTAAGGTTTCTTCGTGAGGAGTTTGGGTAAAACTGCATTTGAACCGAGAAGGAACCTAGGTAAGTTTGCTTCATGGGAAGTTTAGGTAAAACTGCATCTGAACCAAGAAGGAACCTAGGTAAGGTTGCTTCATGGGGAGCTTGGGTAAAACTGCATCTGAACCGAGAAGGAACCTAGGTAAGGTTGCTTCGTGAGGAGTTTGGGTAAAATTGCATCTGAACCGAGAAGGAACCTAGGTAAGGTTGCTTCATGGGGAGTTTGGGTAAAACTGCATCTGAGCCAAGAAGGAACCTAGGTAAGGTTTCTTCGTGGGGAGTTTGGGTAAAACTGCATCTGAACCGAGAAGGAACCTAGGTAAGGTTGCTTCGTGAGGAGTCTGGGTAAAACTACATCGGAACCGAGAAGGAACCTAGGTAAGGTTTCTTCGTGACGAACCCGTGTAAAGCTGCATTTGGTCGCACAGATAATTACTCTGTTTAGTTTCAGGAGCTAATCTTGGACCTGCTGGAAATTGTTGATGATAACCACCTTTCCTGAAAAGGTACATGATTAATTGTATGTGATGCATGAAATGCATTGTATGACTATGTTCTCGAAATAAATGAGATTATGCTGTATGCAATATGTATGCGCACGTCATGATGTATGAACATGAAATGCTATTGTGACATATCCGAGTGGGAAAATAAATCCCCGACCGCTGCTGGAGAGTAATGGAAATTGAGTTCCTGATCGTCATAGAAAAAGTGGTTCTTCTACTTCCGCTGGAGATGGTGAACCGGAGATGACTATGTTGGGGATTTTGCCCCTTGTTTACGGATATTCTACCGAAGAGAGACTCTACTTGAGAACAACTCTGCGGGGGAATAATTCTGTTGGAGAGAGAAGCTTCCATAGATGAAGGGATAAACTTTGTCGGGGATTGAGCTTATGTATTCAGAGAAATCAATTGTGTTCGGGAGAAAACTTTATGACCCACTTGCGATTATGAAATTCGGTCGGGGAATATAGATGTCGATTCTTTGAAGGAACTTTGCTGGGGAACGTAGCTCCTGTTTGGGGAAGCCAATGTCAAAGCATTAGTTGCCTCTACTCTTTGGGGAGTGTAGATGTCACATGGTCGTATGCTGAGGATACGGTAATGACTTTGCATCAGGACTTTTCTGCCCCTGTACCTGCTGGAGAAAGTACCCGTGGAGGCTTTGTGGATGTCTTGAGTGTTATCCCAACTCTTGGAGTCCTTGCTAAATGCAGATCAGGGTAATAAACCTTCTACTGATTAGACAAGTGACGAGATGACGAAACGTAATCGTACTCTTCAAATCCCTAACGTTTGCCTGGACTGCCCTTTCGGGTTTTCAGTCCACCGGGATACCCTTTTTTGCTCAAGCCGTCTTTTCAGGTTTTCGGCTTGCCGGGTGTACATATTTTTTTTTGTTTTTATCCCTAATTTTTTCCCTAACCTTTTTTGGTTCGCCGGGATTCCCTTATTTTTTCTTAGGCCAGTCAACCTACCGGGTCTTTGTTCATGCATAGTATTTTCCGGCTATGTCTATGTTTATCGGGTACGGAGAATTGTCACTGTCCATAGTAGTAAGTGTTGCCACACTGCCAGAAGATGCTCGTTTGATCATACATGATTCGTTGGTGGAATTCATGTCCAATTCCCCAAGTGATTCAGATGGAGATTTGTCTCTGGCTACTTGGCATCTTTGAGAGATTCCTTGAATCTTGACTTGACTACCCCAGATGATGGACAATGATCCTTCTGTGCCCCTTGGTTGGAAGTGTTTTTCCACTTGAGGTGATACTTTTCATTGAGAAGGTTTTTGTTCATCGAATATCTGTCGTGTGAATTTCTCTGCTGTTGAACAAATAGTCATATGCAAACAATGGTATTTTAAGAATGCAAAGCTTATGTCTGTCTTGAAATTTTTTTTTTTGAAAATGCAATTTTTTAGTAAAATAGATTTTGCAAGAGAGTGATATCAACTCGTGATTTATGGAAAACCTTACAAGAGTCAGGATACCTTTTGTAACAGTATGCTTTCGAACTAACCCATGCTTCAGCTAGGACTTTTAAGGGTTATAACGTGGCCCGGTTCACGCTTCAAGAAACAAAGGATAAAGGCTCAAAATTTATTTGTACCCACCCGCTCTTCGTGATGTTCTTCAGTCCTATGCTCAGTTAATTGCATGTTTAGAATCCCAATTGAGTTCTAGAATATTGTCCTTGATATTCCGGTGATGGTTCGGATACTGACAGTTTATTTTGAATAGGTAGTCATCTTTTTTGTAGAGGATTTGTAGGACCTCTTTCTTTACTATCCCTGTCTTTTTCCTGAACTATTTCTTTTTATGGTTACAATCAGCGGGATGCCCCAATTTTTTCCTTAAGTCTCCTTCATAGGTTATGGCTTAGCGGGCTTTTATTTTGAACAATAATGACTGCCTCTTCTTAATGATTATGCATAACCATCACCATCTTCTGATTTGGAAGGACGTCTTCGATGCCATTCATTATGTATGAAGTAGAATATTACGACTGAATGCGCATCTGAATTAACTGAGCAAACTACCCTGCCCCAGGTTATGATTAAGGGTTTTAATTTGTGTGAAAATAAAAGCTCCTACTTCTTAGGCTCAAAGGGGTTGACTAGGGATTATCTTCCTTATTACTCCACTGTTTAGGATTTGAAACAATGCCTGTACATCGTCAGCAAGGTCGGTTCAAAAGCACACTGTATGGATTGTGGTATCATTTTCGTCATCCTCCCTCTAAAGGCTTAGAGCTTTTGATCGAGAGTTAAATATCACAAAAAGGAAAGCAGTTTAAATATAGTGAATACGAATGAATTGATTCAAAACAGACATATGCAATGCATTGATAAAGTAACAAAGTTTGACCTGAATAAATATTCGAACAATCAAAAGAAAATTACAAATTGGAAATTCTGATGAATGAAAAGCCCTCTTATCAGAACTTGTCACTTCAAATGGTGGGCCTTGGAGGAATGACAGAAACATTCCAGTTGACCATCTTGTGTGAATTCCAATGCTCCTTCATCAATCAGGTCTTGAATTTTGTATTTCAATCTCCAAGAGTCGTTAGTATCATGCCCCAGGCTGTTGGAGTGGTATGCACATCTTGCATCAGGATTGTAGTTAGGGGAAGAAGTCTTGGGATTCGGATGAGGTCCTATTAACGTAATCAAATTCATCCTCAGCAAGTTTTTCAAAGCTTGAGACAGCGGCATGTTGAGTTTGGTAAACTGCCTTTTGGATATATCCGGCCTACTCTGATTAACCCGTTGTTTTTGGTGAGGTTGTTGTTGGACCCGTGATGTGGTAGAAATTTGGAAAAGTCCACTCTTTACAAAACCAACCTCTTGTCTTCTCAGGAGTTGATCAATGACTTGGTCCCTAACCTTAATTGTTTTCTTCATACGACTACAGTCGTTTTGATGAAGTTTCTTGATAATTTCTCTCAGCTCTTCTTGTCCCCCGGCTAGGCCTTGGATAAGAGCCATCTTCCCCAACATATGGGTTCTCATAGCTTCTACCTCAGCTTGCAGTTGTTCCAATTGTTCGTCCTTATTGTCTTCAGGACTTTTCTTGGCCAGGTCTCCAGCGAGGAGTGCTTTTAACTCTTCCTGCCCCATGAATAGGTTTAGGAACATTTGCATGAATTTAGCCTCTTGAGTTTGGAGATCTCTGTTGTCTTGTTGGAGAGCCATTTTCCTTGTTGAAATAAACAGTGAGAAAATGAGAGACCTGTACTGGAAGACCTGTTATGCAAATGATGTGCATGCAATGTTTTCAAGGATCTCGCGGGGTAAACAAGAAAATGTTAGAAGTGGAAATTTGCAGCTTTGATTGAAGAACTTCGTAACATTGAAATTCCTTATATGAGAGTCAAGCTCACCATATCAAGTGGGTCATAGCCCCTGAATCAAGTTGTCGTGTTTTGGTCTTTTGACGACATTGGCTAGAGGAAAATAGTCCCCTTTCCCCGTGCTAGACGTCTGATTTATCATAACCTGCATCACAAACCCTTGAGATCCTTGAAATGGTTAAGGAAATGTTGTGGCATGATGTTATGATGTGTATGCTATGCGCTAAGCGAAAATGCAGGGTAAGAAACCAATTTATTAGATTTATACAAACGAGGTCCTGCAAGGAACACAAACAAAGCCCTGCAATGAGTTAAAATTGTTAGGCAAAGAAAGCAAGCAAGTCACATAAGCAACCTTAGGTTTAGGCTTGCATGAATTCTATAGGTAAGTACCCTCTTGAAGTTTAGTTGGTTTCAAACCTGTCTTAGAAAAGTAACCGGATTCTAAGGATTCATATCACTGATCATCCTTTATCGGGGATTGTTTCAGCTCAGGCAATCTTTTCTTGCGGCCGAAATATCCCAAAAGTCTGATCTCAATGAGTGTAGCATCGAGTATCAACCAATCCTCAGCTTTATATCGAGGCCGGCTATCTCACTACTTTCTAATGGCCAAGTTTGTTCAACTAAGGTTCTAAGGTCTGTTAGTGATTCACGACACCACGCGGCGGCCCCGTATTCTCCTCGTTTCAACACGAAGGATATCGGTACCAACCAAAGTGTCACACCAACACAACCATCACTTAAACCATATCGTTCTACGCCGTACAATCTCCATGATCTATTGCTATTTAACTAAAAAGTGTCCCTAGATCCGGGTGTAGGATCTTCAACAATACCCAAGCAAAAACTCTTAAAGGTAAAGCAGGAAAAACAAACAAGAAAGCAATTTAAAAATGACCTAGATCCTAAGGTAAACCTCACTTTATTAATTTTCCTCAGTAGAGTCGCCAGTTCTGTGATACGGTGGCACAACCGACTGTTATACTGGTTTGCATTTTTTGTTTGCAAATGTTGTGGTAAGCAAGAGTCGCCGCCTACTTTTATTTTATCCAACAAAGGAAAGGGAAAAAGAACAAAAAAAAACCTTTTTTCGAGATATTTCTGAGTACAGGGGTAGATTATAGGAAAGGAAGGTGTTACCACCCTTTCTATCTGTGGTTTTCCACGGGATCTTAGGTACTTTCTCATTTTGAAATTGCTTGTGTGTGTTTTGAAAAGTTTTTGTTTAACTTCGTAATAACCCTTGTATCTGTCCTCAAGAGTGTGACGAAGTTGTTTTTGAAAACTGTTTTGAAAAAGTGTTTGTGTGAAAAAGGTTTTTATTTTGAGCAAGTACTTAAGATTTCTACCTACTCGAAAAAAAGTCTGTTCATTTTTCGTTTCCTTTAGACACCGCTATCCTACTATTAAGGAGTAGGTAGATCCGTCATTGGAATTTTAAAGGGATGTTCGAAGGGACGAAATGGTCTTTGAAGGCAACAAGTAAGGATATCTTAGCATTTCGAAGGGACTGCCATCATATAGGCAACATCGAGGGACAAGATCTTTTCTCGTAGGCAACTCGAGGGACATTAGGGACCACGATCTTTATGATGACTTTAGAATTAAGGGTCTTTGCTAAGACATCCCTACGTTCGAGGGACATGACCATTATTTTCCGAGGCAACCAAGTGAGGTATACCCTAAGGGTGCATATGTGCAAGGTGTGTTATGTTCAATTATTTTAGTCTTGTGTTAAGTTTACTAATGTTTGATTATTCTTGCCATACAATCTTATTAGTCATACGTCTAGCAGTTAATTATTGCAGTAATTTAAAAGTGCAGAAATATAAAACCTAGCTATTACAAGGCTTCGGGGAGGGGGATTATGTACATATCCAAAACTGGGGAAAAAATAAATAAAAGCGGTAAAGGTCCTACTAATCATCTATTACATCCCAATATACAATTACAATAATAAAATGAAGCACGAAAGAATAAAAACCCGCAAATTTGAAAAGACGTCTAAAAATCCTAAGATATAAAAAATCTTTTTGTTATTTTTTGTTTTAATTTATAAAAATGGTTTAAGTTAAATAATAATTGATCTAGATCTATATTTAAAAAAAAAAAGTTAATTATTAAAGAAAGATGAAATTTAAATAAAAGAAATTAATTCTATGTTTTTTTGGTATTTTTGTTACGAAAAGGAAAATTAATTAAAATGAAATAAAACCTAAGTTCTATTAATTTTAATTTAAAAAAAAAGTTAAAGTGATTAGTTAATTAATTTACCAACATTAAAATTTAATTTAGAAAAAATCATAAATCTATTTTTATGTGATTTTTATATTTATTTATTGATTAAAATAAAAAAAGGGATTAAAAGAAATAAATGAAATGAATAAAACAAGAAAATAAAGATGGGCCTAGTAGCAAAAGTAAATAGGAGGTGCAACCATCAGAAATCCCTAGGCCCAAATCTTCGAAAGCTCCATGCTCTAACCATGGTGTTTTCAAATTCTTACATGGAAACTTTGATTCAACCATCCATAACTGTTCTATATAAACTCAAACAAACGTTAGAATGCCATGAAATGTGATTAAAATTAGAGATTCGAAGTTTAAAATTTTACCAAACCGTTGTCAAATGAGGGTGTGCTAGGCGTGTGATGGATTTCTCTTGGGCCTTGTAAGACTCCTGAGGACTTCAAGAGGATGGTTTGAGGCTTGATGTCAATCCAGAGAGAGCGGAACCTCGAGATATGACTTGCACCAATTCTTTGATTTCTAGAGAGCTTTTTGAAGAGCATTTGGAGAGCTTTTTGAAGAGATTTTTGAGAGCTTTTTAGAGAGGAATTTCGTGTCTTTCAAGCTTGTATGGCTCTATATTTATAGAGGAGAATGAGGAGACAAGAAAGCATGGAAAGAATCTCCCTCATAATGTTGTGTTTTAAGACCATGATCAAAATTTGAAAAAAATGCCATATTTGATGATTTTATGCCATTTTCACATGTGGATGATCCTTGACATATTTGAAGGGTTATTGAACCAAATCAATTGACATAAACCAGCATAAAATTTTCCCAAAATGGATTCACATCAAAATTTATATTATTTATATTATTTACTTATTTAATTCTGAATTTTAATGAATAAAATATCAAAATAAATAGCGTAAATACTAGAAAAATGTAAGGGTGGGCTTAGAGGTCGTGGACCATGTTAGGAATGAGTTTCAAACTTGAATAGATAGGCCCATTTGAAAAAAATCCAAGTTTGATCAATATTTGCTTCATGCATTTTTTCAAAAATTGACCAACTTTGACAATGCATATCTCTCTCAATTTTAACCATATGAGGGTGTTCTTGGACTTTTTAGAAAGCTTAGGATGTCCCCTAAGCAACATCTTGGTTTCATGTCAATTGGATCTTCCATGTTCATGTAAGAAGCTTTGACCCAAAAGGTGTTTTTGTTGACTTTTGAAAAGGACCTATAATGTCTGAATTTATATCTTTTTATGAGTGCATTTATTGAACTTGAGGGCTGAAGATGAGTTGTAGGGAATTGTATTCTCTTAAAAATGAGCCTTGGATGAGACTTTATGATAAATTATGAGAAAGTTATGCTTGGCCAAAGTTTGGTTGACTTTTCCTGTAGGAGCCCTAATTTAGCAACTTTTGAGTTTTGATGAATTAGGAGCATTCCTTGAGGAATCATGATCAACCCTTGATCAAATGATGGATATCACTTCAAAATATTGATGTTGACCAAAAATCTTGAAGTTTGACTGCATGAGGACCACAATTGACTTTTGACCTAGTACAGTTGATTTTTAGGCATTTGAGCAATTGAATGAGCAACTTCTTGTGCAAAGCATGAAACTTGACATGGATGATCTTGAGAACATATTAGGGCAATGGAAATCATTTTGGACCCTTGGAACTCAAACATCTTGATAAAAATGGAAACCCTAGTTTGAGGCTCATTGTCTTATGAGGAGGATTTGTCTGGTCAATCCTTAGGCATCCTTGGGCAAATTGAGGACCTCAATGAGCATGTGTTGAATAAATTGAGAGGGTAAATTTTGGGGTGCAACAGAAAGTATTTTGAAAATGTCTTTGTATTGGTTCTCATTTCTATAAGAACACGTACAAAGTGTTGTTTCGAAAATAGTTCAAAGAGGTGTTTGTGGGATGTGTTTTTGAAAAGGTGTTTGTAATGGTTCTCGTTTCTATAAGAACGTGTACAAAGTGTTTTTCTTTTGAAAAAGTTTCAAATGAGTGTGTTGGTGTATGAAATGTTTTTGTTGTGAGCAAATGAGCAACTAGGAGCGAATCTACCCACTCAAAAGGTCTTAAATGTTCTTTTCCTCCTCCTTTAGAAACTCGAAATTTTCTTGTGTAAACTCATTGGTCTCAAAAGCTTGAAGGAAATTAACACATAAGTGAATCAATGTGATTTCGAACATGTATTGAGTGAAGTTTGTTTGATAATATTGGGTATGTTTTGAACATTGTATGTCCTCTTGATTCCATGAAACCTGAACTCAAAATGAAACTCGCATGCCATACTTGATTCAAATGGAACTTCATTGTCAAACCTGAATTCAATCTCAAAACATATGTTTTAAGAGTATTCATCGATCTTGTAAAATTAACAACTTCAACATGAGAATCATAGTCCTGAAAAAACAATTGTGGCATGAATTGAAATTCAAAGTCTTCCAAACACAATTTTCCTTTGATCTTTGAAGATAAAATCGTAAATGAAACCACTTATGACAATATGCAAAAATAATCGTCTCAAGATCTTGGGATTTGAGGAAATCACAATTCTTAGAAGTCAGACGACAATTACTTAAGATTAAGTCAAATCCATGAAGCGACCTCTAGTATTCGAATTTTGGTGATCTTCCGCGCATAATCAGCTCTTGATTTGTGAAGAGAAATTGGAGATGACTTCGAGGAGAGTTATACGCAAAAAGAACCGCTCAAGAATATTGATTAATGAGGAAGTTACAATCGTTTGAACTTGGTCTCGCAAAAGGTCGACTTTTGGGTCAATGGAGTCATTTTCAGTCATCTGAACCATTGACTAAGCAAACTTGCAATGCGAGATTTGAAATTTGGCACGAATATCCTTAAGGAGTCATGAAGATTTATGAAGACCATTTGAAACCTTGAAGACTCAATTTTCTTTGAGAAATACCAAACTCTAATTGTTGGCTTACAGTCTAGGAAGAGAATCTGTCTGATCAACTTCTGAGCCAAATTGAGTATTCGAGAAACCCTAGGATAGTATCTTGAATGAAAAATGGGAGGGAGAATTTTGGGGTACAACAACCTTGCAAACAGTATTATCATAATCATCTTCCTCATCACCAACAGATTTACCTTCGGACAAAACCTCTTGAGATTTTTCAGGGGACTCAATAGGCACAAACTTATTGTTAGACTCATAATCTACCTTATTTTCTAGAGCATCAGTCTGCTGAGATGATGTTCCAACATTTTTGTCAATATCAGTCCCTTTCTTAATGATTAAGTCATTAACCTCAAAAGAGGTATGGGCTATAAGACTAGTATAAATAACCTTAGGTTTCCACTCCTTTATAGTTTTAATCCTTACATGATTAGCCCTAGGTTGAGGTGAATGTTTTGGATAACCATACAATATATAGAAGAATAGTTTTATGTGATCATATTTACCATAATAATGACATTTCCAAGGTTGGAGCTTGGCTTTAGTTTGAGTTTTCTAAAGTCTGGCAGGATGTTGTAACATTTTGTCAAATATTATAAGCTTATCCTTCACTTCAGCAGGAATAAATTTTGTCACAGGGGTTTTTCTTTGATTATTTAAAGACTAATAATTAAACCCTAAACCAGTAAATATTTTACCTTCTTTCCCAACTTGAAGAATTTCATCTAACACATCAGACCCATTGTTCAACATTTTTATGGATTTGGTCATGTTTTCAAGTTTAAAATTCAATAAGGTTACATCTTCTTAAATATCAAATACAGTAGATGACAATTTCTCTTTTTCAGCCCGTAGTTGAGAAATAATTACCTTCTGTTTTCTACTTGTTGACAAACTTCTTCGTTTCTTATACATAATTCTTTGTAAGAAGCAACCAACTCATCATAGGATATTTCTTCATCACAAGATTCTTCATCAGAATCATATCTACCAGTCAAGACTGTAACAGGATTAGCAGTTTCATTATCAATTTTTCCTTCAGAATCATTAGTCCAGGAAGTAGTCAATCTCTTCTTCTGTTTCCTGAGAAATGTGGGACATTCTGGCCTCATGTAACCAAAACCCTGACATTCATGGCAATGCATGTCTTTTCCTTTATTTTGCTTATCCTATGTTCTTACTTTTCTTTGAACCTCACTGTTCTTGCTGATGTCAGGACAAATGTTCTTGACATTTGGTCTTGACTTTATACTCTTCAACACCTTATTAAGTTGCCTCCCAAGAAGCACAATGGCATTAGAAATTCCTTCATCAGTATCCAGGTCACATTAATCCTCTTTATCTTCAGTGTTGGATACAAAAGTTATGCTATTGTTCTTCTTTTTAGATCTTAAATTAATAGCTAATTCAAATGTTTGAAGTGACCCAACAAGTTCATATACTCTCATGTTGCTGATATCTTGGGCTTCTTCAATGGCTGTTACCTTCATGTCAAATCTCTTAAGAAAAGATCTGATAATTTTTCTAACCTTTTTTTCTTCTAACGTCTTCTCCCCCAAGGAACTGGATGAATTGGCAATATCAAGAATATTCAAGTGAAAATCATGAATACACTCATCATCCTTCATCCGGAGATTCTCAAATTTGGTGGTGATAGTTTTAAGTCTTGACATTTTAACTTTTGATCACACATGTATTTATCACTCTGAACATATTTTTATCAACTCCATCGAATATGGAATTCTAAGCTTCGGAGTTTCCAAGAGAATGTTCATCTTCTACCTTAGACCAATCCTTTTCTGGCTTCAATTCAGTTGTAACCTTCACCATAGGATTTTCCCAACCTTTGATAACTGCTTTCCAGGTTTTGCTATCCATATATTTTAGAAAAGCCATCATACGAGTCTTCCAGTTATCATACTTGGTGTCATCCAAAATAAGTAGTATGATAACAACTCTACCTTCTATAGTACCAAAAAATATCTTCTCTGAAGCTCACCCAATAGACAAGATAGGGTTCCTGCTCTGATGCAAATTGAAATTATGGCACTTTAAACTAGTGTTGAAACTGATGTCTCAACATAAAATGCGATGTCAAGACAAATGTTATAACATCACCCGCTGACATGAAAATACTTGATAAACCAGAATATCATGTTGAAAGTAAATTGCAGAAATTTAAAGAACACAATCAATTGTTAACCCAATTCGGTTCAACTCCACCTACTCCGGGGGCTACCTGGCCAGGAAGGAATCCACTATCAATAGTTTTAATTCTAAGCCTAAACAATCCAAGTTTAAAACTTCTCACTTAATCCCTACGCAATGCAATTTCTGCCTAGGAAACTCCTAGATATGAGAACCATTCTCACTCCCTATCATTACAGTGATATCAAATAATCCCTACCCCGGGGAATGTCTCAAGAAACCAAAAAGAATATCACACTTCCAATAAACAATATATAGCTTGCTTAAAAGCATAACTAAGAACAATACTCAACTCTTTGCTTAAAATCTTAGAGGAGAACAATAACTTGATAAAAAGTAACAATCAGTCAACTCAAATGCATCAAAAGATACATGAGAATGTACAAAAAACATAAACTCCCTTGAAGAACCCTCAAACCCTAAGTCTAAGAAAAATAGACTTCCCCTTATTTGTAACAAAGTTGTTAAGTCAAGTTAGGTGTAGGAAATTTCTTTAAATACTCCTCAGTAGTCCATGGGCCTTGAATCTTTTCCTAGATATGCCTTGATGCTCAAGCTAAGGGTTGCACCAATTGTTGATCGGAAAAATAACAACTGTACTATTTTGCCTCTTGTAATAACAGGGAAAATTTCCTATCTCAAGGACTGCACAAAATTACCGAGATTAATGTGAGGTTCAATTAAACAAAACTCAATGTGGGGTTTTTGTTTGGTAATTGTACTTAACAATAATTAAAGATATGCGAAGGTAAATTATGACTTTTTTTACTAGTGTGAATACTATTATAGGGGTGAATGTGTGGTTTGACCTGTAATGACCTTCACTATTGATCTCTTCTACAAGTTCATTACCTTTAACTATTGGCCCTTTAGATTATTTTCCCCTAAGTCCTTAGTGAGAAAACCTTTAACCATTTACCCTAAATCCCAATTCCTTAGAAATATCTAATGGAGTCAAGCCTTTATCATATCAAGGGTTAAATCAAGTGACTATAGGGTATCCCTAGTCCTAGGTGATATCTACTATAGCCTAATCGTACAAAAACCTTAACAACCACGGTCTAACTGGTTGTTAACCGTAATTCAATCCTAATTGGTCCGATCAGGAAAGCATTAGAAACTTTGAACGATTAAATTGAAAGGAAACTACTGTATTAGAAATTAATAATTCATAGTCAATACATTTGCAAATCAGGGACACCCCCTAGCATTGGGGGGTTTAGCCGCACATAATATTCAAAGAGATTTCAATAACAATAAAGATAGACATTACACAAATTAATGGTGAACTCTGATCTTCAATTGCTTCCTCTCATGAAAGGTCTTTGTTCTCCCAAAACTTGCATAGACTTCAATCATATATCGTCAAATTATTCTTTGTTCCCTAAAAATTCCTCTTTTTCTTCTCTAAATCAGCTATTTATAGTGTCAGATCATCCCTCTATGATGCCAAATGTCAAAAGTATCCTTAATGATCTAAGAATACAACAAAATATCAAAACTGGAATTTTATACGCCTAGGCTGACACGGGCCATGTCAGTGGACATGGGCACCCATGTCAGCGTCTGTGATTTTCTTTGTTCCATCATTTGGCCCAGCTGAATTGACACGGGCCGTGTCAGTGGACACGGGCACCCGTGTCAGCTTCTGTGATTCTTCCCCCAACGTTCATACTTCAGCTGACTTGACACAGGCCGTGTCCAGTGACACAAACTCCTGTGTCGCCTTCTGTCTTGCTCCCAATCTTCACTTTACCAAGTCCCCCCCTGACACGGCCCATGCCAGGCAACATGGCCACCCGTGTCAAGGCTCCTGAAACACTTTTTCCCGGAACTTTGGCTTCTGTACCTTTCTGCCCCGATTTGTCCTATTTTATTCTTTTGAACCTGAAAAATACTAAACTACAAAACCAAAGCATAAAATGCGGTAAAATGAAATAAAACACCAATCAATTAAATGAAACAATAACTAAAATAAATTCTAAGTTCCCGTGTGAAAACCACTGATCAAACTCCCCCAAACTTAAATCGTTGCTTGACTTCAAGCGACAATTACAAGAGCTTAAGAAAATAACAGCAACTCGTTTCTCATATGTGAGACATCCATTCAAATTGATCAAACAATAGACCGTCGATGTTCACATGACGCGAAGAGCTTGCTTAAGAATCTTTATACCTAGAGTTTCCTCTTTTGATACCTCTCTAACTATGCTTTGTGTTGCACCCCAAAATTTGCCCTCCCATATTCTCAAGAATTTGCTCAAGCCAAGTCACAAAATTCCCCAAGGGTTGTGCAGCTCAACAGTCTCCTATACAGTCAAAATTAGGGTTTGGGTTCTGATCAAGAAAAGGAAGTTTTCAAAGGCCCAATCAAGTCTCATATGCCTACAAATGTGGTCAAGCATCCTCATTTCAAGTTTCAAGGCATTCAGCTCAAAATTGCACAGTCAAAACCCTAAATTGCACTACAGTCAACTGTAGGGGCAAAATGGTCATTTGGCAGTCAAAAGTTCAAATTTTTGGTCAACATATCATTTTGAAGCCACAAACATCATTGGATCAATGCTTGATCATGATTCTCAAAATTTGGCTCAGAAATCATCAAAGATGCAAAAGTTACTATATTTGGACAGTTGAAAAAGTCAACTGAAATTGACCAGGGCATAACTTTCACATGGATTATCAGAAAAATTCCATCCAAAGCTCATTTTGAAGAGAAAGACATTTCCTACAACTCATCTTCATACTTCAAGTCCAAGAAATGCTCTCACAAAAAGTTATCAATTTCAACATTATAGGTCATTTTCAAAAGTCAACAAAAAGGGACTTTAAGTCAAAGGCCATAACTTGAGATTGGTAAATCAAAATGACATGGGACCAAAGGCATTGGTTAGAGGACTCAAAGACCTTTCCAAAATGTCCAAGAACATGTGGAAAGCTTAAACATTGAGCAAGTTATGCCTTGTGGAAGTTGGGAAATTTTTGGAAATTTTTGAAAGTCAACTTTACTTCAAATGATCCAAAATTGCTAATGGGCCCATTTTTCTTCCAAGTTTCTTCATGCCAAGCCTATGCACGACCATTAGGCCCAAAAGGAAGTCTTTCTCCATTTTTATTTATTTATTTGGATTATTTATCATTTATAATTCATTTAATTAAATAAAATGCATAAAAAATACAAACCTAATGAAAACAAATCTTTTTATGCAGGTTTGGACTCAATATTTCGTGTAAATACAAAAGGGGAAAGATTTGGTTTGATTTGGCATGATTGAACAAAATTGCACATGGAAAAGATTCAAAAAATCCTTAGAAAATCAATTATCCAAAATCATTATGGCAATGGATTTTATGCAATTTTCTTGACCTAAAAGCTTCACTATATGATCAGGAATCAAACCCTAATGGCAAAGACTCTAAGCTGCGCAAGAAACCTCATTGCCACACTGGAAAAATTGCTTGAAAAACTCAAAACTGAAATCAACTCTAGAGGTCGATTCAAGCCCTAATCTTGATCCCATTAGTTTCCTTGGGTAACTCTGAACGTGTGCCAACCACAAACAACAAGCAAAGCTCCAAGAATTGGTAGATTATGTTCAAACTGAACCACGAAATTCTTGAAATCGTATAGCATAATTCAAGCATCTTTTTGCATTTTTCTTTATTGATTCATGCTCATAATGATGTTTCTAAGCTAACCAACGTATTCAATTGTGTTTTTGTGTCACATATGCGAATCTACCATGTTTGGATATTAGGGTTTGCAGGTTTTAAAATTGGGGTTTCCCAAACCAAGTGAAATTAGACCATCCCAGTACCACCATTGCATTCAGTACACCAAGACGAAGAGATTCATGTATTCGCGATGAATTTATATTCAAAGATGAGCTAATCGTTATTTTCTTTAAACCCCTCTAAAACCACACAACAAAAACCGTGGCCTATCTGTTTAGTTTCAGGGAAAACGAGGACGAAGACCTCGTGGCAAAGCATGATAGGCGGATTTAAAAATTCGCGCGCGTTCCAAGCATTGTTCCACTTTTCTTTTATATTATTTGTATGATATTATATATTAAATGTGATTGAAATGGCTCAGTGGCAGGGACATGTGTTGGTAACATCAAAGACCTGGGTTCAAGTCCCAGGTCTGGCAAATTTCAATATTATTTTTCAACGTAAATTCCCATGCAGCGCTTCTGTGGAGACGTACCATATGCCATCCTGATCCAAGCACACACGTGTCCCAGGCGACCACACCAAAGGCCTAGATCTGAAGAACATGTACACAAGAGTCAACGCATTAGCACACAATCTGGGAAAGTCAGTGAATTTCAATGCTTAATTGGGCCAGAATTCTAAGGCCTTACCTCCAATATTGGGACTACACCCCACTCTGGTTTGCAACTTCTTTCAATTTTTTTACTTATTTTTATTTTATTGCTAATCATTATGTTATTTATTTTATTGCTTTAATTTAATTAAATATTTTTTACAATACATAAAAAATACAGAAAAATCAGAAAAAAGGCAAAAATATAATATTTATTTTATCTTAATTATTTTTCATAAAGATTTGCATGTTAATTAGTTAATTTAAATTAGGGTTTATTGTTAATTCTTTTCATAATAAAAATCCAAAAATATAGAATTAGGTTAATTGATAATTTTTATACCTTTTAAATTTCCTTTTTTATTACAATATTATTTATTTATTTATTTATTTTTATAATTAAATGCATATAAATTAATTTAGGGTTTAATTTAGTTTAATATAACATTTTCATAATAACTAAAAAAAAAACATTAGAACTAGGGTTTAGCATTTTATTTTTAATTTCAATAAGTTCTTTTTTCTTTTAGATCTTAAAAAAACATAAAATACCAAAAACATTTAATTCTAATTAATTAATTCTTATTAACTTTAATTTCTTATGAAAGGGTCCAACGCCCGTTGTTTTAATTATTTTATTTCGCGTATTTACTTTATCGTTTATTATAATTATGTAATTCTCCCAAAGCGTTGTAACTTTAATTTTTTCGCACTTTATTTTGCTTCATTTACTTTCCGTCAAATCGGGTCCGGTTTAATTTTGGCGATGTGGACCCGCGCCATTTGTAATAGTTTAGATTTATTTTCCCGCAAACTTTATAACTGTTAAAAAGCATGCAAGAATGAATGTCTTAATTAAAATCAAGCGTAGATCATAACAAACATGACAAGACAAATATCAATGAAAACGACACACGAATCGCACACACCACCCCTAGGGTACGCCTCACTGTTGCCTTGCCTCGAAAGGTGATCGTCGAGTAGAGGATGTCTTAGTAAGTCCTCATGATCCGGGAACCTGGCATGAGGGTAGCTTCTAAGGTGTCTTCCCATTGCTCTGGTGATCACCATGTCCCGAACCTCGAATTGACCCGAACACCTCCAACGGTGGTGCTACCTACCTCTCAATGGTGGGATGGCACTACTTTAAAGGACATTTACACAGACGAATTCCTTAGGGTAGGTAGGTTCTCAAGGATACTTGCTCTAATTTCAAACAAAAATACTTTTCACACCAACACATTTTCAAAAGCTTTCAAAACAAACTTTTCAAACACTCTGACGTACGAGTCGAACTGAAATTTTTCAAAGAAACCTTTTTTAAAACCCACATTGAAAAGCAAACAAACAATTTTGAAAACACATTGAGCAAGTATCTAAGAGCCCATGGATAACCATGGATAGAAAGGGTGCTAACACCTTCCCTTTCTATAACCTACCTCCCGAACCGAGAGCAATCTCTTTAAGGAATTTTTCTGTGCTTTTGTCCTTTCCATTTGGAGAAAATAAAAGACGGTGGCGATTCTTGCTTCCGCGACATTTCGCGAGCCAGCGTTAAACAGTCAGTTCCAGATCCACCGATCACACTTTGTACTTAAGTCTCTTTCTGATTTCCTCCTTTTTCACTCGGACAGTCAAATTAAGGCAATGATAATTATTGATGATCATCACATGCACAAGACTGATCAAGAAATTTTTTTCCCAGGCACCAAATAAGAGCTTTTGCTCCTTTATAAATTTAGATGAAAATTTCAAAACTTTCCAGTTTATCTATTGCCCTTTATAGAAGACGTTTGGGGAATAACCCCCTTTGGACTGAATAACCTGGTGAGGGCTACCCAACTTAGCAAGCCAATTTCCTTTTACCACCTTTTCATTGTTTGGTTCCAAATTTATTTTTTTCCTCCTTCAATCGTACATGCATATGAATCTATGTTATGCCAGACTGTAAGGATAAACTACTTCAGGAGTACTTCTCAGGATTCAAGCACTATGGTACAAATCTACGTGTTAGATTCGTATCCTTGTCAAGTTATTCTAAACTTCCTACCCTCGAACAACCATCCCTTTGTCTCTACATACTCTTCCCGAACTCTACGAGACTCATGCTCTTGATCAAAAATAAAAAATTTCAACCAACTTTGCAGGGTTCCAACACATGGATTTACATATCAATTCGCATAACTCCCCCAAACTTGAACAAAACATTGACCCTATTTTTTTGCATAACTACCCAAAAATTAAAAAAGAAGAAAAGAAAATAAAACCCCCCAAACTTGAACTAAACAATGATCCCAATGTTTCGGAACGAGCTCGATAAAGTGACTCATAGAGGGTACTGCAACGCATGCTGCTGCCCCCTAGATTTCACCAGTAAGACTCCATTTTATTACCTATAAACAAAACAAAAAGAAAAACTAAGCTATTAAAAACATGGTTTGCCTGCCATGAAGTGCTTCGTTTAACGTCGCCTGGCTCGACTGCTCATCCCCTTATAGGGGTACTTCCTCTTCCACACCTTGTTGTGTATTTCTTCCGCAATCATGAACTCATTCAGATCACAAGTCTCAATCTGTTTGTGCTTCCAACCACTTCCAACTTCTATCTTTTCAGCTTGGTGCTTCATTTTCTTTCTCTTCTTTCTTTGGTGACTGTATTTATGAATTTTTATTGATGCCACCTGAGAGATTTTCCCTGCTACTTTTGGTTGTGATTTTGAGCCGTTCTCTTCTCCTTCTTCTTTAATCATTCCGGTCAAAGATTTATCCTTTCCACCTTCAACTTGCTTCCTGATTTCCAACACCTTCAAGGTTATCTCCTCATCAAATGATTTAAGAGTCAGATTACCAGTCTCGATATCAAAATTGCATCGACTAGTCAGCATAAACAGTTGACCTATATTGGTTAGAGTCTCTTCATCTTAAGTTATGTCCATGATATGAAAATCAACTAGGAAAACAAAATTTCCAATTTCCACTAGGACATATTCAACTATCCCATATGACTGCTTGATGGTGTGATCAACAAATTTCAATTTTGTTCCACTCCCACTTATTTTCTCAATACCGAGATTCTTGAAAATTGATAATGGCATTAAACTCACACTCAATCCAGAATCAACCAAAACCCTCTTGAAAACTCTGTCTTTTATTGTGCAAGGTATTGCAACTGACCCCAGATCCATCCACTTGACATGTATTTTTCTCTCGGGTGCAATTGTACATAATTTCTCATCAATGGGTACTGATCCCTCTCCTGTTGATATCTTCTTTGATAATACATCCTTCATGAATTCATGATACAAAGGAATTTTATCGAGTGCTTCAAAGAACGGTATGTGGATCTCTAGCTTTTTGAAGATTTTGAGAAATTTCTCAAAATCTTTTTCTTTGTGTCCTTCTTTGCCACTCGAGAGGGATACAACAACTTGATCAATGGTTTAGTCTTCCCTTCAACTGGCTTTACATGTGATACTACTTCTTCATGTTTGGTCATGTTCTCTCTCACTTCCAGCTCTACTTCTATGATATTGTCGTCAAACTTCACCTCATCTGGTTTTTCTCTCTCCACTTTCTCACTCCTTGTTTTGACATCACTCACATTCTCATGACTTTTCTCTCTTTCTTGTGCTTGCAGAGCTACCTGTTATGCGATCTGTCCCATTTGAACTTCCAAATTTTTTATTATAGTTATGGTATTTCTATAATTGCTCCTTGTCTCTTCTTGAAATTGAGAGGTTTGGGCAGCCATCTTTTTAATCTCTACCTCCCACTCTGTCTTTTGAGGAGTTTGTTGTTGCTGATCTTTCCAGGAGAAATTAGGACGATTCTTCCACCCAGGATTATAGGTGTTAGAATATGGGTTATTTTGCCTCAATAAATTTATATCCTCAATTTGTTGTGGTGTTTCCAGATATTGCACAATATTGTGCGGTCCACTACAAATTTCACAAGCTACCTTATGTGCCTGTTGAACCTGAGCTACATATTGAGTACCCATATTCATTTCTTTCAGCTTCTTCTCTACTTCTACAACAATGGCTTCTTCAATTTTTAATTGCTTATTAATTTCCAACCTTAAATCAATCATTCCCTCTGGTCTGCTTACAACTCTGTCATATAGCTCCAGGTGCTCATTTTCACCAATTGCTTCAATGATCTTCTTCACACCAGTGGCTGTTGCAAAGTTGGTTGAGCCACCGATTGCTGTATCAATAAGCTTCTTTGTCTTCATTCCAAGCCCATTTACAAACATTTGCATTTTCTCAGTTTGACTCATGTTGTGCATGTGACTGGATACTAGTAACCTCTTGAATCTCTTCTAAGCATCACCTAGTGACTCTTCTTCTTTCTGCTTAAAATTCACAATTTCATATATTTTACGAATGTAAACAGAAGCAGGGAAGTATTCATCAAGAAAAGTTTGCTCCATCTGTTCCCAAGTGGTGATACTTCCAGCAGGCAATGAGTAGAACCACTCTTCAGCATATTCAGACAGCATGAACGGGAACATCCTTAATTTCTTGGCTTCTTCATAGTGCCCCTAAATCTTTAAAGTAGTGCTCATGGTGAGAAATCTCTGCAAATGCTTATTGGCATCTTCATTGATCTTTCTGGTGAAAGATATGTTCTCGAGTTGGAGGATGGTTGAAGGATGCAGTTGAAAGTTTGCAACATTGACCAGTTGATTCACAATAGTTAATCGACCTGCTGGAGCGTTAGCTCCTCCGTAATCCCCAAGAAGTCTCTCAGGTGGTGGTGGTTCTTCAGCCATTGGTTTTTCCTCTTCGGACTCTGAATTTGAAGAACCTGTTGACTCCTGTCTATCTAACCAAGTTAGTCTATGCCTCGCGTGAAAAGTTATTTCTATTTCTGTGTCAAACGGAAATTCACCTGAGGATTTTCCTTGCATGCAAAGGTTAGGAAAAATCAGTAAAACAAAAATATGGAAATTACAGAAAAGAAATTTTAGTTGCAGAGCAAAAAAATTATAATTGAACTCCACCTAAACTCAATGATTAGACAGTCCCCGACAACAGTGTCAAAAACTTGATTGGAAAAATAACAAGTGTACTATTTTTCCTCTTGTAATAACAGGGAAAATTCCCCGAATGTAGATCTCAAGGACTGTACAAAATTACCGAGATTAATGCGAGGTTCAATTAAACAAAACTCAATGTGGGGTTTTAGTTTGGTAATTGTACTTAACAATAATTAAAAATATGCGAAGGTAAATTATGACTTTTTTACTAGTGTGAATACTATTCTAGGGGTGAGTGTGTGGTTTTCCCTGTAATGACCTTCACTATTGATCTCTTCTACAAGTTCATTATCTTCAACTATCGGCCCTTAAGATTATTTTCCCCTAAGTCCTTAGTGAGAAAACCTTTAACCATCCATCCTAAATCCTAAATCATTAGAAATATCTGATGGAGTCAAGCCTTTATCTTATCAAGGGTTAAATCCGGTGACTATAGGGTATCCCTAGTCCTAGGTGATATGTACTACAGTATAATCATACTAAAAGCTTAACAACCACGGTCTAGCTGGTTGTTAACTGTAATTCAATCCTAATTGGTCCGATCAGGAAAGCATTATAAACCTTGAACAATTAAATTGAAAGGAAACTACTGTATGAAAAATCAATAATTCATAGTGAATACATTTGCAAATCGGGGACACCCCCTAGCATTGGGGGGTTTAGCCGCACATAATATTCAAAGAGATTTCAATAGTAATAAAGATAGACATTACACAAATTAATGTTGAACTATGATCTTCAATTGTTTCCGCTCATGAAAGGTCTTTGTTCTCCTAAAACTTGCATAGACTTCAACCTTCTGTCATCAAATTATTCTTCATTACCCAAAAAGTCCCCTTTTTCTTCTTCAAATCAGGTATTTGTAGTGTCAGGTCATCCCTCTGATGACAAATGTCCAAAGTACCCTTAATGGTCCAAGAATACAGCAAAATCTCAAAATTGGAATTTTATACGCCTAGGCTGACACAAGCCGTGTCATTGGACACGGGCACCCGTGTCAGCATCTGTGTTTTGCTTTGTTCCATCATTTGGCCCAACTGAATTGACACGGGCCGTGTCAGTGGACACAGGCACCCGTGTCAGCTACTGTGATTTTTCCCCCAAAAATGTTCATACTTCAGCTGACTTGACACGGGCTGTGTCTTGTGACACGGATGTCCGTGTAGCCTTCTGTCTTGCTCCCAATCTTCACTTTACCAAGTCCTCCCCCTGACACAGCCCGTGTCAGGCGACACAGCCACCCGTGTCAGGGCTCCTGAAACACTTTTTCCTGGAACTCTGACTTCTGTACCATTCTGCCCCAATTTGTCCTGTTTTATTCTTTTGAACCTGAAAATACTAAAATACAAAACCAAAGCATAAAACATGGTAAAATGAAATAAAATACCAATCAATTAAATGAAACGATAACTAAAATAAATGCTAAATTCCTGTGTGAAAATGACTAATAAATTGTGTAGTAAAATCTCCTTAAATCTTGGAACAAAAACATCAAGTTTCCTAAATTGTCTCAAAGCCCAATTAGTAACTTGTGTATAAATGGAGATAAAATCAACTGTTCTAGATTAAATATTCTTGACTTGCAAAAATTAGTGAGATAAATCCAAAAGGAATCTCACAAAATTAATTTAATCTTGTCAAGAATAACCATAACCTGTACTGATGTTCTGGTACAAGATGTCACAACATCTGTCATAACATCTGCCTTCTAATGAACCTGACCATCATGTTAGAACATTTTCCATAACATTATGGTGTAAACCATGTTTTAGCAAAATTATGCCAATTCTAAAACCATGGTACTAACAATAGTGATTAGGCGAGAAGTTGTAAACTAGGATTGTTTAAGCTTTGAATTAAAATTATCATATTGAATTTCCTACCTGGCTTGGTAGCCCCCAGAGTAGGTGACATTGCACCAAACTAGGTTAACAATCAGCTGTATTATTTATCATCCTGCAATTTATTTCTTCATAAGTTTCAATTTTGATATATCAGTTTTGTCTGTCGACAAATGTCGTAACATCTGTCTTGACATTGTGTTATGATGTTGGAACATCAGTCTTGGCATCTATATTGCAAAGTTTCATTACTTGCTTTCAACAATTTAAGACCTTGTTCTTTCCAATGACCCTTCTCCTTACAAAAATTACATTCATCAATACTAATCCCAACCCTACCTTGATATTTTCCTTTATGAAATGGAGCAGCAACAACATATTGAGGAGTAAAGAGAAGTCTTTTATCTGGAAGCAAATTGGAGTGAGACTTGAGTCAGATTTCTTCTGCCAATAATTTGTTAAATACTGAATCAACATTGGGGATAGGGTTATGATGCAAAATACTCCCACAAAGGCCCTCAAAATCATCCCTAAGCGCCATAAGAAATTGAGCCAAACGTTTCTCTTCTCTTTGATTAGTGTATGCTTTGACAACTTTCAATTAAGTCAATTCCATAAGAGCCAACTAATCCCACCGATTATTCATCATATAATAGAATTCTTGAATGGTCATATTATTTTGTTTGAGAGCTCTAATATCACTCTCCAACTGGTACTATTTTGCAAAATTAGATTGAGCATACAAACGATTCAAATGGTCCCAAACCTCCTTAGCAATATCATTTTTTGCTAGTTGTACACCTATTGACTGAGAAACAGAATTATTGATCCAAGTGAGGATCTTAAAATTACTAACATCCCATGTTTCAAACTATTTTTCATATCTTGCTTCATCCCTTTTATCTATAGGTTTGATCG
Organism: Vicia faba; assembly: GCA_948472305.1. NCBI lineage: Eukaryota > Viridiplantae > Streptophyta > Magnoliopsida > Fabales > Fabaceae > Vicia > Vicia faba. Next base: position 1,016,948,540 of record OX451738.1, on the reverse strand, counting down.
AGGTTCCATCAACATAACTCCACATATTTTTTCCTTTTAATTTTTTTCATTACATAACTCCAATAAGGATAATTTTCTCCAATAAGTTGGACACTAACCGACTGAAGAGAGTCATCTTTATCATTACTCATTGTAATAAACTATGAGATAACAAAAACACCGCAATAAATCAAAGTATCAAATAAAATTGACCCAAATAAATCTGAATGTTTCTCCCAATTATTGTACTTAATAAGAATCAAGTAGAAAGTATCCAAAATATTTTATTCAATATTAAACAATTAGGAACAATAGCATAGTTGGATCACATTAACAAGCCTTCAAATAGATATCAAGAACAGTAACGTAAGCCAAATGATAAGTGTAGTCACAGGAAAAAACCTCCACCAAATCACAACGAACTGTCGAATTGAAATTGCAGAATTTCCAATTGAAATTACAAGAATGAAATCATTGCTCTAAACCCAGGAAAATATATGGACCACTTTTCACTGATTCCAAAAATCAAATTGAGCTCTTTGATACCATGTTAACAATAATAAACATATAGAAACATAGAGAAGGAGAAAGACCCTTTGGCTTAGGGTTTCAATAGAATAAACAAAACTTGAAGAGTAAGGGTTACACCAAAATATAAATACTAAATGTTATAAAAGATCAAACTACCCTTATAAAGATACAATAAAACAATACAATAATAACAATAATAACTAACACCTGTTATAGTACACAACATTTGATTGTTAAAACATATTGATCAGAAGTGTAACATAAACAATAATGCCTCTACCCGATTCACATTAACATAATATGCAACAATGCCTCCTTCCATCTTTAACCCAAGTTACAACTGATTCCCTTTATGTGCCTAATCTGCTTTGCTACTTGCCTCTTTAACCCTAGTCACGAAATTAACCATCTTATTCAATACCTTTCTCTTTGGAGTATCATCCAGGTCCCTCTTATCGTCTTAAGTGTACTCGGACATACAAATTTTATTGATAAACCTTTCCATCACGTCCTTCAGTTAGATGCAATTGTTGGTGTTGTGCCTGTGACTTATGGAAATGATAGTACTCCGACTTGTTAATTAGAAATGATTCCTTAACTAGAAAAGGATTCTCTATCCCCGCTTTCCTAAACTCTATGTTGACACATTCTTTTCATAACTTTGTCCAAGAGGTGTTGAGGGGAATGTATTTATCAAATCGATTGTGCCCATAGTCTCCTTCCTCTTTAAGCCAGTTGGATTCCTTCCCTGATGACAATCTAAAAACCGAGTCTGTCAGTGCCTAGTTATCTCTCCAAGTAATAATTTTCTCTTTATAACTGATAAAGGGCTAAGCCCTACTCAATAGATCTTTCAAACCGCAACCTTCTTACGCACTAACTTTTCTCTAAAGGAGCTATCCTACCTCAATCAATTTTCAAAAATCCACACTTCAGACTTTTTCCGGAGCCTCCAACTTCTACTTCTAATTGTTAAAGTGGTTGATATATCACCGCAAACTCCCATTCTTTCCCTAGTTAATCTTGTTGAGCATAATTATTTTTATAGGTGGCCTCTTTTGGGCGATGAAATTTTGGCACAAGTCGGTCCATGAATCGATTCTTCCATTAGGAATAGATTTTGAACCAAATCATAGTCGATGCCGTTAGAGTTAGTGCAAAGAGTTTGCACTTTGCAACGTCATGAGCATGATATTAGTCTAGTTAGTCATTTATATGTTGCACATGCTCTTCCGGATCTCCCTTTACATCGTAACTCTTGAGCTTCGAAGGATTCTATAATGATTTTGGTATTTGCTATCTAGAATAACTTGAGAGCGAGTGTGACTCGATCTTCCTCCCTTAGGATCGACATTAGGAGTTTATGGCATGTGGCTTCTATGGTGGCTTAGAGATCTAGGAACTACTTTCTGATGAGAAGCTGTCGGATTAGGGATGACAATATTACTCCTTTATAAAATGGCCTCTTACACCATGTTGTTATTCAGATTAGCATGAGACAAGTTTCCTGCAAGGTAACGTAATATTTCTTCTACTGCTTATTAATTCTTATATAGAACTATGTTGTAGATGTGTGTAATGCGGTGGGAGATCTGACTTAGTTGTTTTGCGTTTGATCGCAATTATTGCGGATAACAAGAGTCACCATCGACTTTTCTTTTATCCAATAAAGGAAAGGGTTAAAAGAATAGGAAAGACCTTTGAGAATTTTTCTTGAGTTCGGGGGTAGGTTATGAAAAGGAAGGTGTTGGCACCCTTTTCATCCGTAGTTATCTACGGGCTCTTAGTTGCTTGCTAGATCAAAAATGCTTTGTTTGAAAATGTGCTTTGTGGTGTAAGTTTGAAAATATTTTGCAAAATGCCTTTGTTTCGGTAAACTTTGTAACGATTATCGTTTCTATAAGAATGCGTACAAAGTGTTGGTTTTAGAAATAGTTCAAAGAGATGTTTTTGAATGTGTAAGTGTGGAAAATGGTTTTAGTTTAAGAGCAAGCAACTAAGAGCGTCCTACCTACTCAAAAGTTCTAATGTTCTTTTCCTCCTCTTTTATATGTTGCTATCTTACCATTAATTTGGTAAGAAGCCCCATCGTTGGATGTGAAGGGACGGGCGTCGGTCAATTGTATAGTCATAGAAGGCAACCTATGAGACGTTTTAGCAATTTCTTAAGGGACTGGATCGTTTATCGAAGGTAACATCGAGGTACATTGAGGGACTACGATCTTTTTATCGAGGGTTTTTGCTAAAACACCCATATTCAAGGGACATGACTATTTTCTGAGGTAACAAGTGAGATTACCCTAGAGGTTCATGTGTGTGAATAGTGTGTTTGATTGCATGCATTTTTGTCTTGAATTTAGGGTTGTCTACTTGTTGATTTTATCTTGCCATACATACCCTAATTACTAGCATTTTATATAAAAGCGGTAAATTGCGGAAAAATAAATGTCCTACGCTATTACATATTTTGGGGATGGGGTATACACATTTACAAATGGGGTTTGGAAAGCAATAAAATTCCTAATTATTACAACCATATTGAATTTTGAATAATGTATAAGGAATATAATGTACAAGACAAAATGGAAAAAAGAATAGATTTGTTTTTGTTTTTGTTAAGGAAATCTAATTAAGTTAAAGAAAAGAAAATAAGTAGGAAAATGTTTTTTTGGTCTTTTTCATTGTAAAAAGTTAAATAAAATTAATTAAATAACTTAAACATATTTTTGGTGTTTTTGTGTAGAAAACATTTTTTTTGTATTTAAAACAAATTTTTTTTTTGTAGAAAAAGCAGTTTTGTGCTTGGGCTGTTTTTATGTTAGCAAGCAGGTGTTCATAAACATAAAAATGCCAAGGCCCAACCAATGGAGGCCCAGGTGTATTTCCTGCAAACAAAACAAAGTGAGAAAATATGGAAAATGAACAAAAGGTCTCGTTGGGGCTTGAACCCAGGACCTTCTACAAAAATGCTTTTCACACGCGCTATTTGTACCACTGGGGTGGTCTGTTTCATTTGTTCATAAGGTAGCTTCGATTGGGTACAAACTGAACTCGTTTCTGAATGTTTGAAATGCCTAGCTTCTTCCTTCGAGCGCAGAGATGCAAGACTCCAATGTTGAGATTCGAAAGGCTTCACTCCTCAGCCGATCGAAGGATACAAAAACGTTCTTAAGATCTTCAAAACGAATCTAACTATGTAACTTTCGAAAGTTACAAATCAGAGGTTCGCACAAATTTGTTTGGTGCCAAAATCAAAGTCTCACTAGTCAGAGTTGAAGTTCTCAACATATAAGCAAAGATAATCAAAAGTTAGAGCATGGTCATCTTCCTAGATATGATATCTACATCTTTTCTTTTATTTGTATGTAAAAATGATGTTTGAATAAAGAGTTCTAAGTTTTAGAAAACTTACCTCTTGGAGCGAAACTTGAGATACTTCGACAGAGCCTCCAGGAACAGTTTGATGATGGATTATGCCTGCTTCAACCTCCCTGAAGCTATTCCAGTTGTTACTTTGCTTTAAAAAGTGCTTGATTCGAAGGTTGGTATGTGGTGTTAAGGAGAGAATCAAAGGTTGGTATATGGAAGTTAGGAGTGAATCGAAAGGCTGATATATGGAGTTAGGGGGTGAATTGAAAGACTCACTAACGTATGAAGGGATTTGTGATTTTTGAGAGTTTGAGAGTTTGAGAGATTGAGAGTTTGAGAATATTTGAGAGTGTTTGAATATTTTTTTTCACACAACCAAAAGCCTTCCCCAGCTACTCAAAAGCCCCCTAGATGTGTTGTGAAACATCTTATTTATAGAAGAGTTTGGATAAGATTTAGGGGGGAAACAAAAGAAATTTGAACAAATTGGGTATGCTGTCTTCATAGCCTTCGAGGTGCAGCTCTTGTATGCCAATTTGGATCAAATATAGGAGCAACATAGCAGGACTGCTTTGCAGCAGTTTTGGAGTGTTATGGCAACTTGGTGCAGGACTGTTTCACAATAGACTATTTTTGACCAGACTCATCAAAAGGCAAAACACCAATTATGTGTCCTTTGAATGGACCAATTGTGTGTCCTTTGAAGGGGCCAAATGTATGTCCTTCAAATGGATCATATGTGTGTCCTTTGAAGGGGCGAAATGTATGTCCTTCGATTAGACCATATGCCTGTTCTTCGAATGGGCCTTTTGCATGTTCTTCGAATGCACCAGTTGTGTGTCATAGTGTAGTAGCTATGTGTGTTGAAGGGTTCAAGGGTGGAATCAAAGCATGAGGGGAGTCATTTCCTTGTGGGTAATAGCTTGAAAGAAGTCATTGCCTTGTGCATGCTAGCATGATGGAAGCCTTTGCCTTGTGAATCGAAACAGGTTGCTTCGTAGGAAAACATTGCCTAATCGAAGCTTGTATGAAGACAGACATTGTCCCAAATGAAGCTTGTATAAAGATAGCCATTGCTTTGTGAATCGAAGAAAACATGTAGGAGGCTACTACCTTGTGAATCGAAGCAAGCATGTAGGAGGCTACTGCTTTGTAAATCGAAGCAAACATGTAGGAGGCCACATGCCCAAATGAAGCTTGTGGACAAAGCTTGATCGAAGGGGACCAAATACCCAATCGAATCTTATGGACCCAATCTTGATCGAAGGGGACCAAATACCCAATCAAAACTTTGTGAAACAAACATGCATCGAAAGAGGCCAAATGCCCAATCGACGCTTTGTGAAACAAAGCTTGCTCGAAGGAGGCCAAATGCACAATCGAAGCTTATGAATCAAGGCAAACTTGCTCTTCTTTGATTTGATGCTTGAAAGGCCAATTAAAAATCCAATTGTACTTGTGAAAACTTGAAATTTTGAAAATCCTTGCTAGAAAAGTCTTGAAAAAAGAGAGGGCAAATTTTGGGGTGCAACAATGTGATATAGTAGTTCATTAGCACCTTCCACGTCGAGGTTGGTTTGAAACAATTAGAAACTAGGTAATGCTTATGGTCTAAGTACCGACAATGGTGTTGGAGGTGTGAGCGATGGTTTGCCTTGTTGAAATTTCATAATGGATCCTAGGAAATATGAGAGGATAAAATATTTCTTGAGATGTTCTAGGTTGTATAAGATCTTGATGTGACAGCTCATATGGAGAATTCATGAGGACTTGGTCACCACCATTTTAAGGAGGAGGTGGTGGATCTATGGCAGCTCGAGTGGCTGGAGTTGTGACAATTTCTACCTTCTGTTATGTAGTAGAATAATTAGCTTTAGAACCTACCATTATTGATGGATCTAGATAAATATTTGAGAAGTTGTGTTAGAATTTGATCAGAGAAGATTAAGAACAATGATCTAAGGTTTAGATTCAGGAAATCTAAGTTTTTAGGTTGAGGAAGCTTCAGTTTAGTGAATCGAGATATGAATGTGGAAATGTTGAAAATTCGGGAATCACATGTCGATTCCCAAAGGCGGTGGCACAATTTTACGTGTGAACCAAAATTGATCGATAAACGATGAATATGAATTCTCTAGACATCCCTTGATAACAATAATGTGTGTGTTTCATCAGTAGTTAATGGTGTTAAATGTGTTGATGTAGGTCACTTGTTATTGTATCTTTACAAAGGTGGTAATAGGGTTTCTTCATTTTGTATGGAGGTCTCCTGAGGTGGTAGACCAATAGAGAGGTAGATATAATCTAGATTGATGGAGGTTGAGGTATCAGAGTTCCCTTTTGCAAGGAGGAAACTAAGAGTCCATCGTTAGGGTCATGGATGACCCAAATGACTTTGCTAATTATTGATCGACGAGGACAATAGGAATCTTGTGTAGTTCATGCAATTCACTATTATGATGTTGATGGATTTGGTAAAAAAAATGATGAACGTTTCCCATATGAGCCATGGTATCATGAAGTACATAAAGAGACTTGATATATTTCGTAGAGTCCCATTTGTGTTTCTACGTGTGAGGCATTGGCATTATAGGGAGATTTCCGTCTAATTTTAGATTAATTATAGGTCATTATTATATAGATAGAATATTTCACAAAATGGATAGAAGTAGTGCTAGTGTCCACAATCACAATAAAAAAGGTACTCATGGGAGATAGTTTGTTGTTGAGATCTTTTTCCGATGGATGGTGTGATACGGTGGGAGAACTGACTAGTGTTTTGCGTTCGTATTCGCACTTGTGCGGTTAGCAAGAGTCGCCACCGACTTTTTATTTTATCCTAAAGGAAAGGTTAAAAAGCACAGCAAAAACCTTTTGAGATATTTCGTGGGTTCGGGGGGTAGATTATGAAAAGGGAAGGTATTAGCACCCTTTTCATCCATGGTTATCCATGGGCTCTTAGTTACTTGGTTTTTTAGATCACTTGCCTTGTTTTTCGATTGCTTTGAAAATGGTGTGTGTGTGTGGGTGCTTTTTGAAAATGTTTTGGAAAAAGATGCCTTGTCTTAGGCAACTAATGTATTTGACTCGTGTTTGAGTGTTTTACAAAAGTGTGAATCTTTTCGAAAAGATGTTTTCAAATGTTTTTGAGAGTTTGTTTGAAAGTGTTGTGGATTGTGGTCTTTGAAAAGAAGGCAAGTGTTTTTGCAAGTTTGATCTCAAGTAACTAAGAGTTTTGTCTACCCTATTGTACTCAAAGGTTTTTGTCATGTTTTAACCCCTTTTTAACAATTTTGTTCCATCATTGAAATTGATGGACAATCTTGCGTTTAGGAAGTTTATTCGGGACGGGCGCGGGTCATCGTATGGACCATGAATGCAATGTTGCCAAGTGTCTTTGGCAATTTGTTTGAAGGGACTTGATCATTTTGATAGGCGACTTTCGAAAGCGTCATCGAGGGACTTATGATCATTTGAATTCGTTTTGCCAAAGACATTCGACGTGTAAGCATGGCCCATTTGGGAAGGCAACATGTGGGATTACCCTAGGGGGTGCAAGTGTGATTGTGTATTGATTACATGTATTTGTCTTGTATTAGGTTATCTAGCGTTTGATTTTATGTACATACAAACCCTAGGTCTAATCATGATATAATTGGAAAACTGTAAATTGCGGAATGTAAATCTACGCTATTACACAATAATATCCAGGAGTGGGGGTATAAATGTACAAGGGGATGAGACTTATAGTACCCAATAATTTACAACCAAATCGAATGTGCGATCAAAATGAATATCAAATATACAAATATAAGATAAAGTGTGTGTAGGGCAATGTGTTGTGTAAGTGTACAAGTGTATATGTATTGTGTAAGTGTAAATATGTACAAGTGCGAAATGTGAAATTGAGTCGTATTAGGGTTTGACCTAGATAAATGTTTTTAAATGTATTTTTGATTTTGTATGTTTACTTATGTACAAAAGAAAAATGAAGTGTTTTGATTAGAATGTTAAGTTTTAATTAAAAAAGTATTTTAGTCAAAATGTTTGTGAGTTTCAATATTAAAAGATGTATTGAATTATTATGTACAAAAAAGAATGTTAACTAAAAAAAGGAGTTTAATTTTAATTATGTATAAAAATGAATAATATGTACAAAAAAAGAATGTTTTAAAATGTATGTACAAATATGTATTTTGAGTAAGAAAGTATTTTCAATTTAATCATGTATATATAAAAAAGAAAAGATAATATATACAAATGTATTTCAAAAAAATGTTTTTTTAGTTTAATTTGTGTATAAAAAGTATTTTGATTAAGAAAGTATTTTCAATTATGAAAAAAAGTATTTGGTTATTTTTATGTACAAATGTGTATTAATCTAAAGAAAATATTTTATATGATATGTACAAATATGCATTTTAATTAAAAAGTATCTTCAATTTAATTATGTATAAGAAGTATTTTGTTTATTTATGTACAAATGTCTATTAATCTAAAGAAAATGTTTTATATGATATATACAAAATTAATTTTTAATATAACATGTATGTACAAAAAGTATTAAATTATGTCCAAAATTAAATTGGGTCCAAAAATTAAATTATGTGTGTTAAGAAAGGTATTTTATTTTTATGTACAAATCTCTATCAAAAAAAAAAAAAAAAAAGATGTTTTAATCATATAATAAAAAAAATGTTTTAATTAGGTTAGTATTTTTAATTAAATAAGTATATATAAAATGCTTTAGTTAAATTGTAAATAAAAAGAAAGTGTTTGTATTAAAATGATTTTTTGTAAAGCAAATGAAATGTTTTCATAAAATATTAAAGGGTTATTATTAATATATGAAAGAAGAGTAGGTTAACTGAATATTGTTGATGAATATGAAAAGAGGTTAATGTTAATGGGCTTTGGGGTAATCAGGAAACGAGTCAGGCCCAAGCTTGCCTTGAACGAAATTAGGGTTTAGGCATTTGGTTCAGTTTGAAACGAAAGGTTAGGGTTAACAGCGGCGCCGTTTGTTGAGTCTTCTCCGATTAGGCTTCCTGAGCTTCCTCCGGCCACCAGCGCGTTTCAACGCCTTTCCTCCCTCCAAGGCATGAGCCTAGTGTCCTTGATTTAAGGTATGATGACAACGCTTTATGTTTTCTTTGTGAACGATACGCATTTGTTTAATTTGAGTTCTTTATTTTTTCGTTTTCATTATGAGGCGAAGGAGAAGAGATAGGGGGCGAGGATTATACTACCTGATATTTGGAGGTGGAGGGGAGGTGGAGAAGTAGCGCTCAGGAGGCCGGAGCGGCGAAGGGAGATGCTTGCTACGCTTCTGATTTTTCCTGGTATCTTCGTTCTTGTTGCTCTTCTACTTCGCTGGCTTGTTGGTTTGGACTGTCTTTGAATGTTACTTCTGTATCTTCTCTTCCAGTTGTCTTGATTTGTTGGTTTAAACTCTTGCTTGATGTATGTGATTGCTTATGTTGTCGCCTATGTGTGCTTGCTAGCCCAAGGATGAACCTAGGGTTCTTAGGGCCTAGGTTGCCTTGAACATTTACTTCCTTGGCGTTGCCCTGTGATGGTTTGCTTGAGTATTGTTCCACTTTCGTTTCTTTTTTCCGATTTGCCTATGATGAAGCCCCCCTTCTGAGGCCTAAGGTGGGTTTGGGAGATTTGGATATGTTTGAGAGATTATGCGTTTGATAAATTGTGAGGCCTGCTTGGGTTAGGCCTATGATGAACGTTTTACTGATGCCTAGAGGGTTGGTGTTTGAATATCTTAGATGTTGGTTTCATAAGATGGTGAGGCTTGAGTTTGGATACGAGGTTTGATTGCTAATGCTGGTTTGATGGTCTTTGACAAGTTCTGAGTAATGTTAGCTTGGCTTGGTTTTGATCAGTTTGTAGGTATGGTGAGGTTATTGGTATGGTGCAGGTTCTGATTAAGCTTGGCTTAACTCAGTTTCTGGTTATGTGAGGTTTGGGACAGTAGTGGTTTGATGCAGGGTTGTATGCATCAGGTTATGGCGTTTTTTAGGTTTCTTGGCAAGGTTATGGTGTTTTGTAGGTTGCAAGTTGTGGTTCTTTGTTATGACAGTAGTGAGCTCTCTTTTGACTTAGGCAGGTTGTGGTGTTTTGTAGGTTGAGGCTAATGCTTGTATATATCTCTTCTCCCTTATCTATTCTACTGTCTGCTGTGAACTGTCTTTATTTTGCTGAGTTGGCTTTTGATGATTTTGTATATCTTCTGCTATCTTGCTCCTGAACTGTCTATGTTTGCTTTGTACCCCTGCTGAACTGGTTTGGCTTTTGTGTATTTATCCTAACCTCTCTATTCTGAGCTGCTATCTTGCTGAACTCAGTTTGTCTCTTTTATTTTGTATCTCCTTTTTGTCTTGCTGCTTGCTACTGAACTGTTTTATTGGCTTTTTGATTTGCATAATCTCTTTCTTCTGTCTTCTCTACTGTCTGTTGTACTGAGCTTGTGGACTTGTAGACTTGTATATCTTTTTCTGCTGTCTATTCTGAACTATGCCTATGTTGAACTGTTTCATTGGCTTTTTGATTTGCATAATCTCTTTCTTCTGTCTTCTCTACTGTCTGCTGTACTGAGCTTGAACTGCTATGCCTAACCTGAACTGCTTTATCTCTCTTTACTCTCTCCCAAAGTACAGTTTGAATTTTAATATGATTATATTCTGTACTATTTTGAAGGGGCCCTATGGGAAATGATGAAAAGATCACTTGCATAATACACTACTGCATCTCCTTTATCCAGTTTTTGTGCTTTGCTCTTTTCCTTGATATCTTGGCAAAAGTCCCTTTTTGACAGCTTGTAGGCTTGTGACAGCAAATGTACTTTTGAAATCTTTCTTTGAGTAAACTTTGGGCATTTTGACAGTAGCCTTTGCTTTTGGATAGAAAGTTTGGATTGAACTTTTCAGTTTGGATTGGATTTTGAATCTTGAATTTCTATGCAGTTTGAAATTTGTAACTTATGCATTTTTGCCATTTGCATTTCATGAAATAAAATAATCTTCCCTCTCTGTGAACCGGGAGAAATCCCGTGATTTGCAGAGAGGGTCAACTGATCCCAGTCAGTGGCCCCTAATGATGAGCAATTTAACTGTCTTTGAATTAACTGCTTTCTGACTTTTCTCGTTCTTTTTGCAGATGAAAAATGGAATACCGGAGCGGAATGAGGCACGAAGAATATTTAGAAAATAGGATAGTTTTTCATTCTATGTAATATTTAAATTAAATGTAAATTATTGTTTGTAACAACAATTTGTAAATAATTCAAATATCAATAAAAATCAAATTATCCAATTGGTTCTAACTTTCTTTATTGCTTATTTATTTATTTAAAATTCTTAGAATCAAAACAATTGAAAAATTAATTCAATCATTTAATTTTAGAATAATAAATAACTAAAATAAAACAACATTGATCCAATAAACTTGTCTTATCCAACATCCAAAGCAAAGCAGCAATTAAACCAAGTAAACTGATCAACACATGAACACTGTGAATTCAACACTGCATCTTGTATCTGACTGGCCCAATCAAAACGTACTGAATTCAAAACCATTGTCTCTTTTGCTGATTAAACCAAGATAACGCGAATTTTAATCCGAATCTTGAAATAAACCGCAAAGTGCTGTGGAATTCAAATTCTTCTGAGAATATGCCCATAAAACCCTAATTCCCGATTAAATGCCCAATCACGCTCGCTTGATCAAAATTGAACCAAAAATCAATCAAACCCTAAGCCCACTGCATGAAACAATTCAGAGCTCTGAAAATCAGTAAAAACCCTAGTTCTGCTTGACTGTCAAGAAAAGTCCGTTTGTCCGATTCTTGAGTCAGTTTGAGAAGTCAGGAAATGTTTGAAGCTGAGATTTCTTGTGAAAAAAATGCGAGGGCAAATTTTGGGGTACAACAGTTGCCCCTGTTCAATCTTCTTTGACCTGAAGAGTTAGATTGGCAAGTTTGCCTTTCGCGACTTGAAGGTAAAAGGAGATTGGACACTAATGTGCCCAGAAAATTTGCGCTCGTCGATGTGACGGTGGAGGTGAATGGGCTTAAAGATGCCATTTGGTGATGGGCTTAAAGATGCCATCTGGTGCGAGAGAATTTTGTCGGGGGATGGGCTTAGAGATGCCATCTGAGAATGGGCTTACAGATGCCATTCGACGACTGCTGGTAGGAGGATGGGCTTATAGATGCCATATGGTGATGTTGAATTGTACGTCAATGGTGAGTGGACGAGTATCAGAAGGGCATCCCTGTTTTGGAATATCTCTGAATTGGGGTCTGAACAAGCAACAGATTGATGTCCGTGTCTGGAGAATCTGTAAACTATTTTCAGGAGTTGGGACTGAACAAGCAATGGAGCAACATCCGTTGTTGGGAAGCGTCCGTCACCTATTGAGAAGGGTCTGAATCAGTTGGTAGATTGACGTCCGTTGTAGGGAAGAATCCGTAAACTGTCTTCAAAAGATTGAGAAGAGTCTGAACAAATCGGTAGTTGACATCCGTTGTAGGGAAGAATCCGTAAACTTGTTTCAGAAGTTGAGAAGAGTCTGAATCAGTCGGTAGATTGACATCCGTTGTAGGGAAGAATCCGTAAACTGTTTCAGAAGCTAAGAAGTTGAAGAGGAACCGGTGTAAGGTTTCTGCTGATGCGTCTGAATGAATCTGGAATAAGTATCAAAATGTCGCCGCGTCCGGGTCACATCTGAACTATGTTTTTTGGATGAATCTCAGGAGATGATCTGTGTCTGTCGACTGATCTTACCTGAAAAGGTAAAGGGTTAGCTGTATGTAATGTTATGACGCATGATGCAATGCATGTGACATTTAATGTTTATGAATGAATGTAATGAATGCGCATGTAAGCTGATGAGCTAATCTTGCCAAGGATACATGATTCCGAGATGGCTGAAGATAAAAGCATCTTGACTGCTGCCGGGGAGAATAAATCCTTGGCTGTCGCTAGGGGAGAGAATTCCTGATGACCTCTACTGGGGAGTTCCAACTAGTAGACTCATGCCGGGTAGACCAGATTGAGAGTCTTCGGTTTGATGGGAGGTAACCCTGGAGACTTTACTGGGGAACTCAAGATTTGCCTTCTTAAAACTCTGTGGGGAGAAGGTTTGAAAGTCTGACTCCGCTGGGGATTGAAGGAACTCCGCTGGGGATAGGGAGAATTTTGGCGAGCGCGATCTTCCGTGGTGGTTAGCTTTGAGAAGAATCTGAACAAGCGATAGGTTAACATCCGTTTACTTGGAGAACCCGTGAACTCTTTTCAGCAATCTTGAAGTTGAATCAGCAATAGAACAACATCCGTTGTTGGGAAGCGTCCGTAAACTAAATTCAAAGGTTGCATCTGAACAAGCTGATAGATTAACATCCGTTGTGGGGATGAATCCATGAACTGTTTTCAGAAGTCTTGAGAAGCATCTGAACAAGTCGGTAGATTGGCGTCCGTTGTTGGGAAGAATCCGTAAACTGTTTTCAGAAATCTTGAAGAGGAATCAGCAATAGAACAACATCCGTTGTTGGGAAGCGTCCGTAAACTGAATTCAAAGGTTGCATCTGAACAAGTTGATAGATTAACATCCGTTGTTGGGATGAATCCATGAACTGTTTTCAGAAGTCTTGATAAGAATCTGAACAAGTCGGTAGATTGGCGTCCGTTGTTGGGAAGAATCCGTAAACTGCTTCAGAAGTCTTGATCTGAACAAGTCGGTAGATTGGCGTCCGTTGTTGGGAAGAATCCGTAAACTGTTTTCAGAAATCTTGAAGAGGAATCAGCAATAGAACAACATCCGTTGTTGGGAAGCGTCCGTAAACTGAATTCAAAGGTTGCATCTGAACAAGTTGATAGATTAACATCCGTTGTTGGGATGAATCCATGAACTGTTTTCAGAAGTCTTGATAAGAATCTGATCAAGTCGGTAGATTGGCGTCCGTTGTTGGGAAGAATCCGTAAACTGTTTCAGAAATCTTGAAGAGGAATCAGCAATAGAACAATATCCGTTGTTGGGAAGCGTCCGTAAACTGAATTCAAAGGTTGCATCTGAACAAGTTGATAGATTAACATCCGTTGTTGGGATGAATCCATGAACTGTTTTCAGAAGTCTTGATAAGAATCTGAACAAGTCGGTAGATTGGCGTCCGTTGTTGGGAAGAATCCGTAAACTGTTTCAGAAGTCTTGAAGGGGAACCGGTGTAGGGCTCCCTGATGATGAGCTTGTGTAAAACTGCATCGGGTTTTGAACACTTTTGACATTCGAATGCCCCAAGTGGTGATGTAGATAAATTCCTGGCTTATTACAGGTGTTGGTCTACAATCGGTCATTCACAGATGTTTCCTGGGTTGTTGCAGGTGTTGATCTGGAATTCTTCAGACATGCCCTGGCTGGATACAGGAGTCGAATCTGGAAAGGTGATAGTTGATAGATATGCCCTGGCAGGATACAGGAATCGAATCTTCAAACTCTTCAGACATGCCCTGGCTAGATACAGGAATCGAGTCTGGAAATGTTGTAGTTGATTTGTTGAACACTTTTGACATTCGAATGCCCCAGGTGGTGAAGAAGGAGTTCTTGAATCAGATTACCCTGCATATTGAGAGATTTCTTGAGATCTTGACTGGACTGCCCCAGGTTAACTGTACTTTGAAAGATCTGTTGGACCTTGACTGGACTGCCCCAGGTTAATTGTATTGTGCTATGTCATGCCCCTTGTTGATAGGAGGTTTGATGGAAGTGTTATCCTCTGGAAGTGATTTTGACTTACTGAGAGAGTTTTCGTTCCTCCGAACATTCGCTGTATGAACTTCTTCGCTGTCAAACAAAAGGGTCAAATGCAGACAGTGATATTCGAATAATGCAAAGTTTATGTTTGTCTCGAAGTTTTGAAAAATGCGTTTTTTAGCAGAAAACTTTTCACAAGACAAGTTAACACAAGATTTAGAGCAAAGCCCTACCGGAGTCAGGATACCTTTTGTAACAGTATGCTTTCGAACTAACCCATGCTTCAATTAGGACTTTTGAAGGGTTGTAACGTGGCCTGGTTCACGGTTTAAGAAACAAAGGATAAAGGCTCAAAGTATATTTGCACCCACCCGCTCTTCGTGATGTTCTTCAACCTAAGCTCAGTTAACGGTGCGTCGTACTCAGTCTTGAGTTTGGAACGACTTTTGGGCGATGGTTCACCAATTTGAACTTTTGGGAGACAGTCATCATCTCCTTTTTCTTTTTCAACACTTTTCATGCTGTTGAGGGTTTTGTAATGACCTCACTATTTTGATTTTGATTTGTTAACCCTAACTTTTGCCTGACTTTTACCGTTTTCGGGATTACTGTCAGCGGGATGCCCCAGCTTTCTTAAGCCTCCTTCATAGGTTTTGGCTTGGTGGGCTTTTCTCTTTTGAGAGATTGACTGTCTATGTGATAGGGAACCACCCTTGTCTTTTGATTCTGAAGGAATGCTTTCTTTTTTGACGTCGTTCGTTGTATTACGAACTGAGAGTTCGCGACTTCAATGCGCATTTTCTTTTGAATTAACTGAGATACTACCCTGCCCCAGGTTTATATCAAAGGTTTTGATTGTATCAGAACAGGAAACTCCTACTTCTTTGGCTCGAAGGGGTTGACTAGGGATTAACTTCCTTATAACTCCAGTGTTTGGGAATTGAAAGAAATGCCTGTACATCATCAGCGAGGTTTGTTCAAAAGCATACTGTATAAGATCACAGTATTGTTTCGTCATCCTCCCTCTAAAGGCTTGCAGCTTTTTATCAAGAGTCAAATATCATAAAGAAGAGCATAGGAATAGTGAAACGAATGGATGAATTCAAGACAAACATATGCAATGCATTAATGAAAACAGAGTTTAACATCAACAAATAATTGTCTGACAGCAAAAGAAATTACAACTTTGAAAATTCAAAAAGAAGCAAAAGTCTTTCAGTTTCGAGCCTCGTCACTTCAAGCGGAGAACCCTTTAACGGAAGATCCTCATCTCGCCGTCTGGCATGAATTCCAGCACCCCAATGTCAATCAGATCTTGAATCTTGTTCTTCAAGGCCCAACAGTCGTTGGTACTGTGTCCCGGGCTGCAGGAGTGGTAAACACAAAATTCGTCGGGATTAAAGCGAGGAGAGAAGATATTGAGCTTCTGAGGTGGGTCCTTTACAGTGAGCAAATTGACCTCCAACAGGCGCTTTAGGATGAAGAATGATGGTATTTCAGTCTCCGTAAACTGTCTTCCCGACTTTTCTTGCTTACGCCGATTGCCCCGTCGACGCTGGCGAGGTTGTTGATGGGTTTGTGACCCTGAAGCTAGCAGAGGAGCTTTCCCCTTGTCTTCTTGAGTGGATGGAGGCTGAGCGGTGACTTGCTCTTCGACCTCAGATGTTTGCCCCAGTTGGTTGTTTGGAAGCAGTTGGCGGACCAGAACTCTGAGTTCCTCTTGTCTTTGAGATAGGTCTTGGATGAGAGCCATCTGGCCCACCAAATATCCCATCACTTGAGTCCTCAGTGTTGTCAGATCAAACTGCAGCTCCGCAATCTGATCACTTCTGGCATTGTTGGAACTCCCCAAGTCTTTGGTGAGGAGAGATTTCATCTCTTCTTGCCCCAGAGACAAGTTCAGGAACATCTCCTGCAGCTGAGTAGTCTGGTCTTGGATGTCTTTGACAGACCGTTCTAGAGCCATCTCTTGCTGAAATAAACAGCAGGAGAGTAAGGAAACCTGAAAAAGGAAAGATTGTTAAAATGAAATGCATGACATGTGGATGTATGCTTTCAAGGATCTCTTGGGGTAAACACAAGAAAATGTTAGAGGTTGAACTCTGCTCTTGGATTGGAGATCTCTGCATCGGTGGACGTCCTTCCACTAGAATCAAGCTCACCATGTCGAGTGGGTCATAGCCACTGATTCAAGTTGTTGTACTTGATCTTTTGACTGGATTGGTTAGAGGAGAGACCTCTTGCCCCTTGATAGATATCTGGTTCAACGTAACCCTGCATTAACAGAACCCTCGAGATCCTTGAAATGGTTATTGAAAATGCTAAAATGCTATGGTGTGATGTCATGATGTTATGTACATGTATGCACAAGCAAGTAAGTGTATATACAGGCAAACAATATTCACACAAAGCACACAAGGCCTTAGGTTTAGGCTTGCATGAGGTTCAGGTACTACCCTCTTTCAGTTTGTTGGTTAAAACCTGTCCTATCAAAAGTAACTGGGTTCTAGAGGTCCCAATATCACTGGATTGCTTTCATTGTTCATCGTTTCGATTTAGCCACTAAACTGGCGACCGAAATATCCCAGGAAAGCAACCCTCAATTGAGTGTAGTATCGAGTATCAACCGACTTCGGAGTACACCAAAGTAGTCATCTCACTACCCTAAAGAGGCTAAGATGGTCAATTAAGGTTCTAAAGTCAGTTGATGCTTCGCGACACCACGCGGCGGCCCCGTACTCTCCTTGATTGACTCAAGGGTTACCGGTACACACTAAAGTGCCACATCAACGTAGCAGACTGCTTCAACCATGTCGGTATACCCCGCACAGTTCCCTCACAGCCTTGTTGCTACCTAAAAGGGTTTCCCCAGATCCGGGTTAGGATCTATAAAACTCCGATACAGAGCCCACAAATGTAGAAGCAAACAAAGCAATCAATTGAAAGTAAAGGTGATCTAAACCCTAAGGTAACCCCACTTAAAAGTTTGTCCCCAGCAGAGTCGCCAGTTCTGTGATACGGTGGGAGAACTGACTAGTGTTTTGCGTTCGTATTCGCACTTGTGCGGTTAGTAAGAGTCGCCACCGACTTTTTATTTTATCCTAAAGGAAAGGTTAAAAAGCACAGCAAAAACCTTTTGAGATATTTCGTGGGTTCGGGGGGTAGATTATGAAAAGGGAAGGTATTAGCACCCTTTTCATCCATGGTTATCCATGGGCTCTTAGTTACTTGGTTTTTTAGATCACTTGCCTTGTTTTTCGATTGCTTTGAAAATGGTGTGTGTGTGTGGGTGCTTTTTGAAAATGTTTTGGAAAAAGATGCCTTGTCTTAGGCAACTAATGTATTTGACTCGTGTTTGAGTGTTTTACAAAAGTGTGAATCTTTTCGAAAAGATGTTTTCAAATGTTTTTGAGAGTTTGTTTGAAAGTGTTGTGGATTGTGGTCTTTGAAAAGAAGGCAAGTGTTTTTGCAAGTTTGATCTCAAGTAACTAAGAGTTTTGTCTACCCTATTGTACTCAAAGGTTTTTGTCATGTTTTAACCCCTTTTTAACAATTTTGTTCCATCATTGAAATTGATGGACAATCTTGCGTTTAGGAAGTTTATTCGGGACGGGCGCGGGTCATCGTATGGACCATGAATGCAATGTTGCCAAGTGTCTTTGGCAATTTGCTTGAAGGGACTTGATCATTTTGATAGGCGACTTTCGAAAGCGTCATCGAGGGACTTATGATCATTTGAATTCGTTTTGCCAAAGACATTCGACGTGTAAGCATGGCCCATTTGGGAAGGCAACATGTGGGATTACCCTAGGGGGTGCAAGTGTGATTGTGTATTGATTACATGTATTTGTCTTGTATTAGGTTATCTAGCGTTTGATTTTATGTACATACAAACCCTAGGTCTAATCATGATATAATTGGAAAACTGTAAATTGCGGAATGTAAATCTACGCTATTACACAATAATATCCAGGAGTGGGGGTATAAATGTACAAGGGGATGAGACTTATAGTACCCAATAATTTACAACCAAATCGAATGTGCGATCAAAATGAATATCAAATATACAAATATAAGATAAAGTGTGTGTAGGGCAATGTGTTGTGTAAGTGTACAAGTGTATATGTATTGTGTAAGTGTAAATATGTACAAGTGCGAAATGTGAAATTGAGTCGTATTAGGGTTTGACCTAGATAAATGTTTTTAAATGTATTTTTGATTTTGTATGTTTACTTATGTACAAAAGAAAAATGAAGTGTTTTGATTAGAATGTTAAGTTTTAATTAAAAAAGTATTTTAGTCAAAATGTTTGTGAGTTTCAATATTAAAAGATGTATTGAATTATTATGTACAAAAAAGAATGTTAACTAAAAAAAGGAGTTTAATTTTAATTATGTATAAAAATGAATAATATGTACAAAAAAAGAATGTTTTAAAATGTATGTACAAATATGTATTTTGAGTAAGAAAGTATTTTCAATTTAATCATGTATATATAAAAAAGAAAAGATAATATATACAAATGTATTTCAAAAAAATGTTTTTTTAGTTTAATTTGTGTATAAAAAGTATTTTGATTAAGAAAGTATTTTCAATTATGAAAAAAAGTATTTGGTTATTTTTATGTACAAATGTGTATTAATCTAAAGAAAATATTTTATATGATATGTACAAATATGCATTTTAATTAAAAAGTATCTTCAATTTAATTATGTATAAGAAGTATTTTGTTTATTTATGTACAAATGTCTATTAATCTAAAGAAAATGTTTTATATGATATATACAAAATTAATTTTTAATATAACATGTATGTACAAAAAGTATTAAATTATGTCCAAAATTAAATTGGGTCCAAAAATTAAATTATGTGTGTTAAGAAAGGTATTTTATTTTTATGTACAAATCTCTATCAAAAAAAAAAAAAAAAAAAGATGTTTTAATCATATAATAAAAAAAATGTTTTAATTAGGTTAGTATTTTTAATTAAATAAGTATATATAAAATGCTTTAGTTAAATTGTAAATAAAAAGAAAGTGTTTGTATTAAAATGATTTTTTGTAAAGCAAATGAAATGTTTTCATAAAATATTAAAGGGTTATTATTAATATATGAAAGAAGAGTAGGTTAACTGAATATTGTTGATGAATATGAAAAGAGGTTAATGTTAATGGGCTTTGGGGTAATCAGGAAACGAGTCAGGCCCAAGCTTGCCTTGAACGAAATTAGGGTTTAGGCATTTGGTTCAGTTTGAAACGAAAGGTTAGGGTTAACAGCGGCGCCGTTTGTTGAGTCTTCTCCGATTAGGCTTCCTGAGCTTCCTCCGGCCACCAGCGCGTTTCAACGCCTTTCCTCCCTCCAAGGCATGAGCCTAGTGTCCTTGATTTAAGGTATGATGACAACGCTTTATGTTTTCTTTGTGAACGATACGCATTTGTTTAATTTGAGTTCTTTATTTTTTCGTTTTCATTATGAGGCGAAGGAGAAGAGATAGGGGGCGAGGATTATACTACCTGATATTTGGAGGTGGAGGGGAGGTGGAGAAGTAGCGCTCAGGAGGCCGGAGCGGCGAAGGGAGATGCTTGCTACGCTTCTGATTTTTCCTGGTATCTTCGTTCTTGTTGCTCTTCTACTTCGCTGGCTTGTTGGTTTGGACTGTCTTTGAATGTTACTTCTGTATCTTCTCTTCCAGTTGCCTTGATTTGTTGGTTTAAACTCTTGCTTGATGTATGTGATTGCTTATGTTGTCGCCTATGTGTGCTTGCTTGCCCAAGGATGAACCTAGGGTTCTGAGGGCCTAGGTTGCCTTGAACATTTACTTCCTTGGCATTGCCCTGTGATGGTTTGCTTGAGTATTGTTCCACTTTCGTTTCTTTTTTCCGATTTGCCTATGATGAAGCCCCCCTTCTGAGGCCTAAGGTGGGTTTGGGAGATTTGGATATGTTTGAGAGATTATGCGTTTGATAAATTGTGATGCCTGCTTGGGTTAGGCCTATGATGAACGTTTTACTGAGGCCTAGAGGGTTGGTGTTTGAATATCTTAGATGTTGGTTTCATAAGATGGTGAGGCTTGAGTTTGGATACGAGGTTTGATTGCTAATGCTGGTTTGATGGTCTTTGACAAGTTCTGAGTAATGTTAGCTTGGCTTGGTTTTGATCAGTTTGTAGGTATGGTGAGGTTATTGGTATGGTGCAGGTTCTGATTAAGCTTGGCTTAACTCAGTTTCTGGTTATGTGAGGTTTGGGACAGTAGTGGTTTGATGCAGGGTTGTATGCATCAGGTTATGGCGTTTTTTAGGTTTCTTGGCAAGGTTATGGTGTTTTGTAGGTTGCAAGTTGTGGTTCTTTGTTATGACAGTAGTGAGCTCTCTTTTGACTTAGGCAGGTTGTGGTGTTTTGTAGGTTGAGGCTAATGCTTGTATATATCTCTTCTCCCTTATCTATTCTACTGTCTGCTGTGAACTGTCTTTATTTTGCTGAGTTGGCTTTTGATGATTTTGTATATCTTCTGCTATCTTGCTCCTGAACTGTCTATGTTTGCTTTGTACCCCTGCTGAACTGGTTTGGCTTTTGTGTATTTATCCTAACCTCTCTATTCTGAGCTGCTATCTTGCTGAACTCAGTTTGTCTCTTTTATTTTGTATCTCCTTTTTGTCTTGCTGCCTGCTACTGAACTGTTTTATTGGCTTTTTGATTTGCATAATCTCTTTCTTCTGTCTTCTCTACTGTCTGCTGTACTGAGCTTGTGGACTTGTAGACTTGTATATCTTTTTCTGCTGTCTATTCTGAACTATGCCTATGTTGAACTGTTTCATTGGCTTTTTGATTTGCATAATCTCTTTCTTCTGTCTTCTCTACTGTCTGCTGTACTGAGCTTGAACTGCTATGCCTAACCTGAACTGCTTTATCTCTCTTTACTCTCTCCCAAAGTACAGTTTGAATTTTAATATGATTATATTCTGTACTATTTTGAAGGGGCCCTATGGGAAATGATGAAAAGATCACTTGCATAATACACTACTGCATCTCCTTTATCCAGTTTTTGTGCTTTGCTCTTTTCCTTGATATCTTGGCAAAAGTCCCTTTTTGACAGCTTGTAGGCTTGTGACAGCAAATGTACTTTTGAAATCTTTCTTTAGGTAAACTTTGGGCATTTTGACAGTAGCCTTTGCTTTTGGATAGAAAGTTTGGATTGAACTTTTCAGTTTGGATTGGATTTTGAATCTTGAATTTCTATGCAGTTTGAAATTTGTAACTTATGCATTTTTGCCATTTGCATTTCATGAAATAAAATAATCTTCCCTCTCTGTGAACCGGGAGAAATCCCGTGATTTGCAGAGAGGGTCAACTGATCCCAGTCAGTGGCCCCTAATGATGAGCAATTTAACTGTCTTTGAATTAACTGCTTTCTGACTTTTCTCGTTCTTTTTGCAGATGAAAAATGGAATACCGGAGCGGAATGAGGCACGAAGAATATTTAGAAAATAGGATAGTTTTTCATTCTATGTAATATTTAAATTAAATGTAAATTATTGTTTGTAACAACAATTTGTAAATAATTCAAATATCAATAAAAATCAAATTATCCAATTGGTTCTAACTTTCTTTATTGCTTATTTATTTATTTAAAATTCTTAGAATCAAAACAATTGAAAAATTAATTCAATCATTTAATTTTAGAATAATAAATAACTAAAATAAAACAACATTGATCGAATAAACCTGTCTTATCCAACATCCAAAGCAAAGCAGCAATTAAACCAAGTAAACTGATCAACACATGAACACTGTGAATTCAACACTGCATCTTGTATCTGACTGGCCCAATCAAAACGTACTGAATTCAAAACCATTGTCTCTTTTGCTGATTAAACCAAGATAACGCGAATTTTAATCCGAATCTTGAAATAAACCGCAAAGTGCTGTGGAATTCAAATTCTTCTGAGAATATGCCCATAAAACCCTAATTCCCGATTAAATGCCCAATCACGCTCGCTTGATCAAAATTGAACCAAAAATCAATCAAACCCTAAGCCCACTGCATGAAACAATTCAGAGCTCTGAAAATCAGTAAAAACCCTAGTTCTGCTTGACTGTCAAGAAAAGTCTGTTTGTCCGATTCTTGAGTCAGTTTGAGAAGTCAGGAAATGTTTGAAGCTGAGATTTCTTGTGAAAAAAATGCGAGGGCAAATTTTGGGGTACAACAGATGGTAGTCTCTTCATTGTTGGAGATAATTCGTCATTGAGATTCCCATTACTCTGAAGAAGTTTATTTGTTTCCAGTTGTAAGTATTAATGCCAATAAATGGTTATCACCTCTAATATTGATGTTACTGGTATTATCCTACCACCTTTTTCCCCCCAGTGGTTCGGCATTACCTTTTTTGCTATCTTCTCTGAGAGTGGATAGTTTGCAGTTATTTGTTGATCACTTTTATCCTTTATTTTCTCTCCTCGACGTCTGAGTTAATGTTACTTTGTCTTCTCCTTGGGTTTTACCCCAATAGAGTCGAGTCTTTTGTTTACCAATGATTTATTTTCTTGGTCTAATCTTCTTTTGATCTTTTATTTTTTGTATCCCCAGTGGTGTATTGTATCACTCTTGGATCTGCTTATTTGCATGCACAATCATAAACATTGCTTGGTATCTTAGGGCCAAAAATATGGTTTGTTTTATATTTAAGTATCTTCAATCGCGTCGACACGAATATTTTAACCTTCGTATCTTCGGATATAAGGCACTTAAATAAGGGCAGTTGTTGTACCCCAAATTTTGCCTCTAAGATCCCTCTATCATCTCATATCAACTCAATTGCAACAAGATCACACTAGGGTTTAGTTCTTCTCCTTAGCTTTGCTCATGGGGATCACCAAGCATATTGACTTGTATATTGTGATCATCTATGTTTTGTATTGATTAACTCTTAACTAATAAATACAATGGATATTTTCCCTAATTGATGATATTATAGGTGAAAGCACAACACATTCCATCAAGTTGATCTACAGGTTCATGAGTTTATTTCCATGCCTTCTTCAACAAAGCTTCATTGAGATTCAAGCTTCATCATTGAAGATGCTTTGAAGTAATATCATGACAAAGTCTATTATGATTCATCATGCCTCAAGTTGTCAAAAATAGCTCAAAGATGTAAGGGTTGATTGAAGAAGTTTAACCTAATTGGATAAGTCCTTGATTTCTTAATCATAAGGGTATATTTCCCTCAATTCTCAATATTTGGAAGTGGTTATGGTTGCTATGGTTCCTCATTATCATCCTCAACAACTTCTATTTACATGAAAAAAGTATTTGTGCAAGAAAGTTTGTCAAAATTGAAAAGGGTTTCCAAGGTATTTTGTGGCTCCATGAGCTAGGGTTTTGAACTTCTAAGGGCTATATCTTGCTCATATTTTGGTATTTTTGAGTGATTCCAAAGGCATTCTCCTCTTTAAAGGGTTATCAACAAATCACTTCAAAAGTTTCAAGAAAATTTTATGTGGAAGATGCCTAATGATTGAGAAAGATTACAAGTCCTCTAGATAGGTCATCAAATTCTCTTATGTGACTTCAAAAGATCATAACTTGAAAATGGATGGAATATGTCTTAAGGACTCAAACTATTATAGGTCATCTCATGAGTCTTCACCAACTTCACTAAGTCATAACTTTCTCATTTTTTGGAGATTTTAAATGGTTCAAGTCTCAAAATGTCATTCAAGGGACCTACTTCATGCCATCATTTTTGGTTTAGAGAAAATTTTAAATGGAAGGACATGTTTGGATGCAAGACATTATAGGTCATTTTTGAAGAAAAACTTAGAATTTTTCTAAGTACGAAAAGTCAGCATCTTTTTCTCAACTTTGACTCATCACAACTTTCAGCTCAAGCATACATTTGATTCCATTCTTTTCACATTGTAAAGTTTGTGATCTCATCTTTCCAACACATCAAGAATCAAGTCATAAAGCTTCCTGAATAGTGAACACCATGATTTCAAAGTTGGTACTTTGGAGCTGAAGTTTCTCAAGCATTCAGAATGCAATTTCCATAATTTGACTTCAAATCACCAAATTTGTGTGTGTTTTCTACTTAAACATGATTAGCATAAGCGTGTGGATGATTTGGAGTGTCAAAACGCATCATTTGGATGAGTTTTGATGCACATGTGATCACACTTATTTCATGAAAACAGGTGCACACGATTTTCATTCAAATTGCAGCATTAACCCCTCTTTTTGATTCCATTCACTTCCCTTATAAATACATGCTCTATCCCACTCATTTTCGCAAGCTTATATAGCCAAAATCACCTTGCCAAACTCTCTCTTGAACCCAATTTTCTGCAACTTTGAATTTGGTTTTACAGCTTTCCTCAATCCATTTTCTTTGTTAATTCTTCATCCTTGAACTTCACTGAAACTAACAGAAAAAGAACCAAGCTCTAAGACTTCCTAAATTGTGCTAGCCAAGTCAAGTTTCAGAGCTCTGAATTTGAACATCAATAGGTAGATTCCTTCACCAATTCTCTCAAACTTTGGTACTGTAATGAAGCTATCATCATTCTTATTCAAGTCGCAACATTTGTTTTCAACTGGAAGTTAGTTTTGGCCTTGGATTTTCAAATCCCTTTTCAAATCTTTCATTCCAAAGTGACTGAGCTACGCCTTACATAAATTTTTCGCGAGGGTACCATTGGAATCGTCTTGAAGAGACGAAGCGAATGGTACCGGTCTCGAGCTCTAATTTTTCCATTTCAGAAACCTGCAATTCGCGTGGCTAGAGGTTAAAGATGACCAACGTGTCATCTCTCAACCAATGATATCGTGCCATTTGTTTTTTTTTAAATCTGATTTTAATAAATGATTCAGTGTTTTATTCACTAATGTCTATGATATGCACAACGCACCAGATCCCTTGGATCTGATTACTAACGCGTTTTGACATTGATCCAATGGTCTACATCTTTTTGGTTTTTATTTTATTTTCTGATTTTATATTTTATTTGTTTTAAACTTCAAAAATTCATTAAAAAATCATTTTAACTTTAAAAAATCTAAAAAAAAATTCTTAAATTTTTTTTGATTTTTCTCTTTTTCCGATTATCATTTTTTCATATTTTATTCTGTGTTTTGATATTTTTATATTTTTTCACTTTATTTGAGTTGTTTTAAATGTTTAAAAATACTTTTCTTAATTTTTAAATTCTAAAAAAATATGGAAGGATCCAATGATCTCTTGACAAATATTGGTGACCTCATTTTATTTTTATTTCTGACTTTACTATTTTTCACAATTTTTGGTTTATTTTGCCTATTTCTTTTAATATTAAAAATAGTTTCTGACTTTAAAAAATTACCAAAAATTTTATAAAATATTTGAGTTCATTTCTAATTTTCTATGGTCTCATTGAATTTTTCTTAGATGTTTTAAATATAATTGCTATTTTCCCATTTTATTTTCATTTAAAACCATTTTAAACAAATCTTTTTC
Source organism: Vicia faba (assembly GCA_948472305.1). Taxonomy (NCBI): domain Eukaryota; kingdom Viridiplantae; phylum Streptophyta; class Magnoliopsida; order Fabales; family Fabaceae; genus Vicia; species Vicia faba. The sequence goes on along the minus strand of OX451738.1, from coordinate 1,016,922,409 downwards.
TTTATTTTTAAATACAATTTTATTTTTGTATATATTCTGGTTGATCTTGAACTATGAGATTTTGATCATGAGCTTCATTAACATCATTGGATCTTGGGTGTTGAGTTTAACTCCACCAAAATAGATGAATGATTTTAATGATAGCTTGATTAAATTTTGGGTTCAAATGTGGTTTAATTCTTATCCCCTCTCTCTCTTCATCTTATCCCTTTCTTACTTGTACTACATGTTGTTGGAGAATGATTTACATATCATTTCTCTAAACATATGGTACATAGATTGCTATTGACCGGCCTCAAAATGGGTGCGACTTCTATATAAGTCCACTTACGATTGCTTAACATAGCGCTAAATTTTATCCCGATTCGAGATATGATCATTCGTGGCCCAAACCTATGTTTGCAAGCCCAAGTATGTTAATTTGAAACCTTTGATCCAATAATCTTGTGATTCATTGTTAGGAGGCTTTGGTCTTATCAATCTTCTAATGAATCTTCATAAGCTTTGGTCAAAGTGAATCACTTAAACATCATTGATCATTTATTGTTGCCTTGAGATCTTGAAATGAATGATATACTTGACAAAAAGCAAATGAAACTTATTATTGAGAGGCTTTGGTTTTATCAATCCTCTAATGAGTTTCAAATGCAAGTTTCAAGATGATCATTCAACTAACCTCTAATTACTAATTCATTAACATTTGACTTTTATCTTATGCCTTTATTTTATGCTTTTATTTTATGCCTTTACTTTATCACCATTTTACTTCAGCATTTACGTTTCATGCTATTTTCATCTTTGCTCATTTGAGCATTTACTTTTATGTCATTTTTATTTTGCTCTCTTGAGATTTTCATTTCTTTTTGAAGATACCTAATAATCAACTTGAACCTTAAAAAACTTTAATGATACTTGGACTATTTGGTAACTATCATTGGCATTATGGAGATTGTGGACTTCTTGGACTTAGGATTAGAGACCTTTACCTACCTTGGGACCTTGTGACTTCTATTGTTGTTTTGTCTGGAGTTCTTGGGGTTTATCCCAAGACATTGGGTTGCTTGTTTTCTTTGAATGTAGGTTATTCTGATTATATGCTTTATCAGTGATTGGGAATTCATCTGTATACAACCGTTACTCTGTCCAATTTTTGTGAAGACTTAATGCAATTGAAGCTTGGTTTTCTTAAGAGGTTTATTAACTTTACCTGTTTGGTTTCAATCCAAAGGATGGAAATTCTGCATTGACTCATTGTGTCAAGTGTTGGCTTCTTGTTGGTTAGACGGTTCTTTTCTCTAGCTCTTACTTTATTCTTTAGGATAGTTCCTTCATCTCCTCCCATCTTTCTTTAATTTCAAAAATCTCCTCCCTCATTTTGAAAACTATTCTTGTTTTAAAATTGAACCGCTTTCACAATAAACTTGGACTTAGGTCCATGCCTTTCAAAACATTTTTCTTAATCAAACTTTAATCAACTTAATAATACCTTAACATTTTTTATGTGAGAAGACTAAAAGTCAATCAATCTCATTCAAAACATTTTTCCATTTTTTCTTTTTCATTTTAAAACTTTCTCAAAAGATTAGACTCTTGGCAATCCTTGTAGTGATGTGAGTTACTATACTTCTACGATATGTAGTGAAGTGAGATATTTTCCACTTGGGTGTTAAGCGAGGCTTTGTTGATTTCAAAATCCAATCTATATCCTCCATTTTGAGATGAAGAAAATTCTCCTTACTCATAATCATGGGTAGTAAGTATGTTCTTCCACTCGGATAAAACGATGATGTCCCGTCTCTTAAAATTAACCAACATACTTGCTTTAAAATTTTTAAAGGTGAACTACGAGTACCCTGATCCCCTATTGCACACAAGGTGGTACATAGACACTAAAGGTTCACAACCGCAGCGGGTGAAAAAATTGTAAAATGTACTTCTTTTCTCATCTCCACAATCTATTTTTGTATACAACATTTATAGCCAAAATACACATATTTTCAAAGAGGTTCCTGCAGAGTACCATATATATTTAGGGTGCTAATAACTTCCCTTTGCATAATCAACCCCCGAACTTAAATTCTCTCCCCCCCTCTTTTTGAGTTATTCACTCCTTTCCCATTACTTTGGAAACAATAAAGTGCGATGGCAATTTTTATTTGATATGTGCGAGTCAAGTCAGTCTAATGACTTAGTCTCAACATTTCTACCGCTACAAGACTCTACACTAAAAGGTCCTACTTAGAACATGGAACATTGCCAACTTACACTTTTGCTTTATTTAAATTTCATTGTTGTTACATTAATAAGTTTCATGCTCTTTTCTCTCCAAAATGTTTTTAAAAAGAGTCAACTATGATCATATGTGTGATACGGTGGGAGAACTGACCTGGTGTTTTGCGTTTTATCGCAAATGTTGCGGATAGCAAGAGTCGCCACTGACTTTTCTTTTATCTGATAAAGAAAAGGGTGAAAAGAACAGGAAATACCTTTCGAAATATTTTCTTGAGTTCGGGGGGTAGGTTATGAAAAGGGAAGGTGTTAGCACCCTTTTCATCCGTAGTTATCTATGGGCTCTTAGTTGCTTGTTAGATCACTTTGAAAAATGCTTTGTTTGAAATGTGTTTGTGGTGGGTTTTTGAAAGTATTTTGAAAACGCCTTTGTTTCGGCAAACTTTGCAATGATTTCTGTCTCTATAAGAATGTATACAAAGTGTTAGTTTTTAAAATAGTTCAAAGAGATGTTTGTTTTTAAAGATGTTTTGAAAGCGTGAGTGCGAAAATTGTTTTAGTTTTTGAGAAAGCAACTACGAGCTTCCTACCTACTTAAAAGGTCTTTATTCTTTTCCTCCTCCCATAGATATTGCTACCTTACCATTGATTGGTAAGAAGACCTATCATTGGATGTGAAGGGGCGAGCATGGGTCAATAGTATAGTCATAGAAGGCAACTTATGAGACGTTTTAGCAATTTCCATAAGGGACTAGATAGTTTACCGAAGGCAACATCGAGGGACATCGAGGGACTACGATCTTTTTTTATTGAGGGTCTTTGCTAAAACGTCCATATTCTAGGGGCATGAATATTTTCCAAGGAAACAAGCGAGGTTACCCTATAGGTGTACGTGTGTGAAGTGTGTTTGATTTCATGCATTTGGTCTTTGAGATTAGGGTTTTCTAGCGGTTGATTTTATCTTGCCATACACATCCTAATTACTAACAATTTATATTAAAGCGGTAAATTATGGAAATTAAAATCCTAAGCTATTACATCATTAGGGGAGTGGGGGTACCATTTACAAATGGGGATGAGGTGGAAACTTAAATATTACAACCATATCAAATAACAATGAAGAAAATGTAAAAAACAGTGTAACATAAAGGAAAAATTTTATTTTGAACTATTATGTGTCGACACATGCTGTTATGCGTAAGCACATTACTTTCCTTGCCCCTGTAAAACCAAATCAACTCAGTATGAGTCGATGCATAATGGGATGTATCGACTCATGCGACTGTTTGTATCGACACATACGCGTTTTGTGTCTACTCATGCACCTTTCATCCTTCTGTTTTGGGCGCTGGACAACAGTATGAGTCGATGCATAAGGCCACGTGTCGACTCATACCCTATTTTTCACTAGAATGAGTCGACCCATGTGGGTATGTGTCGATTCATGCTGCAGTTTTTTGCCTTAAACATTGTTTTATTGTCTGTACATGTCAGTTTACAGCATATGATTGATAAACATAAACAACAAGCAAATGGTTAGCTCAAAGGCGCAATGATTACTATATTTTATCTTCAAAAATAAATTATTAATGATGTATGAAAAAATGCCAAATCAAGAAAACTTACCTTGAGACTACACTTTGTATTTTAAATCTGAATACTTTTCAATATGCTGTGATGGCTCCAATGAATCTCCAGGAAGATGTTCTAAACTGTTGAATCACACTAAACCCAGTCAAGTTGTATAGTACTGTTTTTGTGTTTGGTGCACTCAGGTCCTTGAGATCATGCTTCCAATCAATAAGTCAGTATTAGATCAAAAATCAAAGTTCGGTCATTTTCAGTCAAAACCCTAATTTTGCCCATTTTGCCCTTTTGATAATTTGAATGACTTTCTTGGAAAATTGTGACCCAAGACTTGAAACTTGACAGAAGTAATCCTGAGGGTCCATAATGATCCATGAAAGTCATTTGAAACATTAGAAATCAGACTGTCTTTGTACAAACTCAAACCCTAATTTGAGGCATCAATGTTGAGGAGATTGTTTGACCTAGTCGATACTTGCGCAAACTTGAGTCATTGAAGATCTTTGTAGAAAATATCTTGAGAAATGAGAGGGAAAATTTTGGGGTACAACAATATGTATCTCTTAAAAACATTGTTCTCATGATTAATAAAGTAGTTGAGGAACACTATTTTCTTCGAAACGCTCTTACATTTTTAACGAGACCTGATGACACTTAGTCATACTGTATTTTTTTAGTAATTTTCTTATTATTTTAACGGTATTTTAGTTAGTTTTTTGTAAAACATAGAAAAATAGGACACGACTTAGGATACTATGGAAAATTCAATTTTATTCAAAATCACTCTAATCAGACAAAGTTTACAATGTTTTCTTGGAGCAAGTTACACTGAAAAGAAGTGGAGTGAGACTTAAACACAAGAATGGAAGAAAATAAGAATTATGATGAAATTAACTAATTCCCATAAGTTTCATGAAGCCAAATTCCTTTAATATCTATTGGGAAAATTGTGCCACATCAAGCTATTAAAAATAGTGTGTTACATGATTTTGACGTGTGTCACGTCAATAAAAATTAGGGAACTCAGCGCACTTGATACATGGTGTGGTGTGGTGAGCATAATTCATAATTTTTCTATTTGAAGAAAAAAGTTTCCAAATGTTAGGGTTCCAAATTTTAGTTTCAATAAGATTGCTTTTAGAGGCTAGAGGTCTGAGATTGATGATAGATAACTATTAAAGTCAACCACTTCAAATGTAATGTCATTTACCCTTTATTTTATCTCTTTCAGTATGAATCTATGTAATATGAGTGACTAGCTACATTAGGTTAATCTATTTAGATGAATTTGTTAAAAACTTGTTTGATCGATGTAATTTTCTAATTATTGTCTTATAGAATTGTAAAAAAAAATTATCATTCAATGTATATTGTGTTTAATGCCTTTTATTCATTGACAAGTGGGAAATTATTTTCAAATTATATAAGAGTGCTAATCATGTCATGTGCCATTCTATCTTACTTTACCGTTCAATATATAATATTGTTAGACATAGAATATTAGTTGCTTATGATATGGTAATTTATGATTGAAAAAATATTTGAAATCATGCGTAGCGAGACATCAAGCATAGCCATTTTGTAAAATAATCGTGATAATTAGAAAAACAATTATATGTTTAAGCAGAGTTACCAAACATGGTTAGGGAAAAGGCTTCAAAAAAGGGCCAAATCCCCATAGTTTAATACATTTTCTTAAATTTTTATTTTTTTATACACATTGTTCTTCTCTTTTCTATATGTTATGCATACATTTCCTCCAATAGTTACTATTTACTTTTGTTTTCAAATAAGTAAAATTATAACCATTGTCTTTAAAAAATAAAACAATCCTTATGAAAACGAATCTCTTATAAGTTATATCACTTGGCGACACATTTGGTACACTTGTCAAACGTCCATCAAGGCTCCCATTTATTATTTTCAAGACTGGTTTTTAATTTAGGCAGATGAATTACAATAAACTTCTCCATACATAAAGGGATTGAGTATTCTTTTTCTGTCTCTTAAGTGAGGTTAACTATGATTGTCTACATGCCGACCTATTCATAAAATAGTAGGACCACATTAAACTCCTGTTTACACAAAAATACATGAGTCCTTGAATACTCTCCCCTAAGTGGGATAAGTTTCGATTGTCTACACGTAAGCCTATCATGAAAATAAATAAGACCATGTTAAATTCCTCTCTATATAAAAGGACAGAGTATTACAATACTCTCCTCTAAGTGGGATTGAACATGCTTATAATGCTTGACCTCTTTTGAAAATGCGTGGGATTATGATCAAATTATCCCATAATTTATATTTAATATGATTACTAACACCACACTTTCCTAAAAAAAGGGTGAAACCAAACTCAAAATCAAACAACGAACAAAAAGTAAACATACTTGATAAAAAGTGTCTAATTCCCACCATGTTAAACATTCATTCCATTCTCTCACACATCAAATGTGGATCTTGCCAAGCAAACTCGCCACATCTAAAAGATAGAATATTGATAGAAATAAAATCCTAAGCCCTTTGCTTTTGCATTTATATTAAGAAGGTAACATGTTCTTTTATAAAAGAACTAATGGTTCAAAACAGCGGAAGAAAACACTTTGTTTCCTGGTAGTAACATGTCAACAGAGGGCCCAAATTCTTGGCTATGATTATCCGTTTTAAACATTTTAGAGCAAATGAGTTCATTATTATTGGATTCACAATAGATGAATGGCAAAAAGAATATGCCTAACCAATGAGAAACTTCAAACGCTTCACCAAACATTGATATATACGATATTTTGTGATTAAAAACAAGAAGGCAAGATAAAGAATGAATGCATAGCAAAGTAACATAGAGTTGTATTTAAAGGAACACCAAGAAAAAAACACATAAAAATAATTAAAAAAATTGTGCAAAACACGAGGAGATCGTCAGTGGTAAAAGGCACCGACCAAGTCATTCCAAGTAGCAAAATAAAAATTAAATAAACATGAAAAGGCTAAATAAAATATAGAAAAATGTCAATAAACATAAAAAAACACAACAAATTGTTTGTACATTTCAATCATTACAAAATAACTAAAATAAAAATATTTTGATGGATCAACCACGCATGCTTAAGGGCGACATTACAACTCATAATATTTAACTTCCTTATACAGTTTCAAGTTATAGATAAGATCATCTTATTCCTCAACATGTTTCTTTGCATGGCCAACTAATTAGTCAAAATCTTAGATTTTTTCTCTTGGAAGTTAAACTCATCATTTTTCTCTTTCTCCAACTAGGAACACTCATTGATCATATTCACTAGCTTCTTATTAATAATCTCAGTCAAAATGAAGATAATCAAAATACTTGGTTGTAAATGCTAGTCTCTCTTTAGAAGCATCAAGCCTTTCCTTTGATTTCTCGACCTCTTCATTGGCCATGGTATGCTCGGTTTTTGTAGAAGAAAAATAATTATATTTGTTTAATAAAGTTTGGCCACATTGGAAGAGACAGAAACATAAACGTCTATCATTAAACATGCCTTATTCATACTCAAATTCTTTGAGTTTACAACACACACTGTCAAGTAAGAGAGACCCCTAACATAGCCCAAAGAATCAAGCTTATCACCCCACACTGAAATGGTTACCACTTAAGAGGAAGCATCGATAATTGTTTGCAACACACGCTTCCAAGTAAGGGAAACCTCTAACATAGCCCAAACAATCAAACTTATCACCCCACACTGAAATGGTCATGTTTGCCTTTTCGAAGATCCAAATTTTTCTCATGTGAGACTCACTAACAAAGAAAGAGGTTGAAATAACATCAAAGGAAGAGAAGTACTTTTATCTTATTTGAAATACCTCTGAAGTTAATAAATGTTAGTATCTCTTATTTAGAATACCTCTCAAGTTTCCTCTTGGAACCCCACAAGAATGATAAGGAGGAAAAATACCTTTATCTTTATGCTCGACCTCCTTCTTGGCTTTTATAAGAAAACACTTGTAATCATCAATATGAACAAAAGTCATACTTATTGCAATTAGGGTTGTTCGAAAAATTCATAGAACCGAACTGAACTACACAATCGAACTGAACCACAAAACCGTTGTTAAATAATCGAAACCATTTTCTTTGATTAATGAACTGAACGGTAATTTTCCTAACCATTCAATAACTCAAATGAACCATAGTTAACCAAATCCGAACCAAATCACAATTAATTAACTATATGGTATGGTATTTCTTGGTTTATGTAAATTTACGTTTTAAATTTTAGTTTATGTTAAAATTTTGGTTCAATAGTATTTTTTATCATTAAATTTATTTTAAATATTAAAAATTAATTTTAAAAAATTAATAAAATTTAATTTTTTTTAACTTGCGTAATAAGTGAAAAATAAACTGAAGGTTCAATCAATTATAATCAATTAAGTAAAAAAAATCATTTTCCACATGCATTATTGATGCATAATATTTAATTCCAAAAAAGAAGTCGTATGATATTTTAGCATGCATTATTATTGAGTCTAAATTATTCTCTTAATATTTTTTTGTTATTTTGGTTTTTTAATTTTTAAAATGTTTTATTTTAATTTTTTTTTTGCCTAATTAACTATGAAAAAATTTAAAAATCAGTCGTTAAATTCATTGCTAATTAGACAATAAAAATTAAAATAAAATATTTTGACAATTAAAGAATCAAAATGACACGAAAATAAATTAAGAAACCAATTTAAACCTAAAAATATAATTAAAAGACTAAAATATATATTTTTACCAACTTTTAAATCTCTGAGATTAATAACAGACAACGAACAAAATATATTTCCAACTTAAAAATAAAATGTCAAAATGATGATTTTTTTATAATAGAGAAATACTAAAATTTTACTTGTTTCAATGAAACACTATAAATTTTATAATGAAACAATATATATATATATATATATATATATATATATATATATATATATATATATATATATATATATATATATATATATATATATATATATATATATATATATATATATATATATATATATATATATATATATATATATATATATATATATATATATATATATATATATATATATATATATATATATATATATATATATATGTCTTTATTTATTGGTCGCGTTTGAAAAAATCTTTAAAATTTGATTTTTGAACAATATTACTTTCAATAACATTTAACTTGTTTGATTTTTAATTTGATTTGAATTTAAATTCTAATGATACGTAAAAGATATTATAAAAAATAATTTAAATTGGTTTTTTAAAAATATAACGGTTGTGTTTACCATAACAAACAGTTTATTTTAAAAAGAAACTATTTACTAACAGTTTGATATGATCTGAAATTCATAATCGATATATCGAACTAATTGTTTAATTCACTTTGATTTTAAACAAATTCAAACAATTTGATTCAATTCATGTAAATTTTTATTATAATTAGGTACAGTTTAGTTTTTTTAATAAACCATACTATGAACCGTCCTAATTGCAGTAAATAGAAACATATGCTAATAGTTAAGGAGTTCAACCTTATTACCATAATTTTCAAAAAAATTCTTAGAACATATCTTTACGAAATTCTCCAAAAAAGACACATTAAGCCTTTGAAATCTAATCATAGTAAGAGTTTAGCATCCCTTAATAGACACATGACATCTTTCCTGGTACCAGGGAAACCAAGGCTTATCATAATCATTATATATAACTCTCAGCCATCTTTCAAAGCACTGCACGCGAGAAAAAAATATATTTGTGTGGTAAACTCTAAGCACAACTCAATTCACATAAAGTATCTAAAATGAATTGATATTATTTGAAACAAAATAGTTGGCTTATATAAGTTTTATAATGAGAAAAAATAGGGAATAAACTATTCATCTTTTAATGATTCTAATAACGTGATAAATGATTAAGGAAATAGTCAGACTCTATTAATATGTCTTAAATACTAGGATTTATTAACTGATTGCAATTTGACAATTTCTACTATAACTATAATAATTCTAACAAATTCCTCCCTTAAACTGATTGCAGTAATGGTTTCAGTTTATTCATGGTACCACACATACACCCATTGACTCACGCAGCTTCAAGAACACATACAGCTTAAGTGGTTTTGTCATAATGTCTGCAACTTGTTCTTGTGTGACACAGTACTTCAGCTCAACAATTCCATCTCTAGTCAAATCCCGCAAGAAATGAAATCTTACATCAATGTGTTTGCTGCGTCCATGCATTATCGGGTTCTTGGATAGCTTAATGATAGAACCGTTGTCACCTAACATAGTGGTACACTTGCCTTGAGAATGACCAAGCTTTTCCAATACCCTCCCCATCCATATCCCTTGACAAACACAAGAGGTAGCTGCTACAAACTCTACTTCAGTAGTGGACAAAGTAACCACAGGTTGTTTTTTCGAGGACCATTACATAGCTCCTTCACTAAGTAGAAACACATAACCGGAAGTGTTTTTCCCGTCATCTACATCTCCCGCATAATCGCTATCTGTATATGCCATCAACTCTCCATTACCCTCCTTTCGGTAAAAAAACTCCCAAGTCCACAATACCTTTCAAATATCTTAACATCCTTTTCGCAACTTGTAAATGTGACTCAGTTGGACTTGCCATGAATATGCTAATGAGACACACAACATACATCAAATCTAGCCTTGTTGCAGTTAGATACATAAGAATTCCGACCAATTATTTGTACATGGTAGCATTCACCTTGGCTCCTTCTTCATTCTTCATTAGTCTAACACCAGGAACAATAGGATTATTCACACTATTACTCTTCTTCATATTAAACCTCTCCAAAACTTCATTTGCATACTTTCTTTGACTGATATAAATCCTTTCAGAATTTTGTAAAACTTCCACAACAAGAAAATATTTCATTTTCCCAAATCAGTCATGTCAAATTCAAGTTTCATAGAATCCTTGATCTTAATAAACATATTCTCATCATTATCGGTAAAAATTAGGTCATCAACATATAAACTAATAATCAAAATTTTACCTTCATCTCCTATTTTTATGAATAAGGTGTGTTCACAGCTGCACCTCTCGAATCCTTCTTTGACAAAGTACGCTTCAATACGGCTGTACCATACACGAGGGGCTTGTTTAAGGCCGTACAATGCCTTCTTTAATTGGTACACCTTATACTCTTCATATTTCTTCTCATAACCTTGTGGTTGCTCAACAAATACTGCTTCATTTAGCTCTTCATGCAAGAAAGCGCTTTTGACGTCAAGTTGATACACACTCCAACCATTACGAGCTGCTAAAGCAATCACCATTCAAATTGTATCCCACCTAGCCACAGGCACAAAAAACTCAGTATAATATTTGCAATGTATGAACATGTCAGTCGCTCTATTGCTGTATTGTTGACTAGGGAAAATAAATTTCTGATTGTTGTTGGGGATGAAGAATGTAGATCTTAAAATTTTGTTGAAGTTGAATTGCTGGGAGATGAACTTCCGTTGTTAGAGAAATAAACTCTGTTGGGGAAGGAGAACTCTGTAAACCGCTTGGGGATTTTTCTGAAATCCTGCTGGGGGATCCTGAAAAGCTTGTGACCTAGGTTAGGGAATTTTTTAAGATGTCGAGGCAATAATTTGAGATTCTTGTTTCGTCGGGGATATAAGAACACCTGACATTATTAGACTGTATGAACGGATATGGCAGTGACTTTATAGTAGGATGCCCCTGCCTCTGTACCTGCTGGAGAAAGTATCCGCGAGGATTTTGTGGATGGCCTTTTAGACATTATCCTGTTTCTTAAAGCCATTAGTAACTGCATTTCTGTTTTTTATGCGTGTATTTGTAAACGGTAATCACATTCAAATGCATATGTTCAAAAATAATCACTGGGCATTTTTGCAAACAAAACAGAAAAATGAAAACAAATAATTATGCACCTTCAAAAGGATTTTTTTTGTATTAATTTGAATAAGCGTTTTTTGTACAAGAAGACGAACATCCTAGTAATAGAATGCTGTCGTAAGAAGGAAAGATATACAAAATAGTATACAAATAAAAACAGCTATGTGAAATGATCCCAATGGATTCCCATTCTGCTATTGCCTTTATGTCTTTGAGCATCTCATCTCTTTGCTGCTTGTCCGAAGCTGACTGGATTGATTAGTACCACTTGAGCTTGATAGTTGATACTGAAGATTGACTGTAAGATGATCCAACAGGACATAATCATACGCTTAAAATCTCTAACTTTTTCCTGGACCGCCCCTTTGGGTTTTCGGTCCACCGAGATACCCTTTTTTGCCCAAGCCGCCTTTTCAGGTTTTCGACTTGCTGGGTGTACAGATTTTTTCATATGTATATCCCTAATTTTTTCCCGAACCCTTTTGGTTCACCGGGATGCCCTTATTTTTGCCTAGACCAGTCAACCTAGCAGGTCATTATTCATGCGTAGTATCTTTTAACTATGTTCGCGTTTACAGGGTGCGGGAGGTCGTCACCGTCCATAGTAGTTAAGATCATGGCTCCACCAGAAAATATGTTCTTGATCATAAATGGCCCTTCGTATGTGGGAGTCCATTTGCCCTTAGGATCACCCTGTGGCAGGATAATGCGCTTGATTACTAAGTCACCAGCCTAATATACCTGACCTCTGACCTTCTTGTTAAAGGCTTTAATCATACATTTTTGGTACATCTGACCATGACAGACAACCGCAAGCCTTTTCTCGTCAATCAGGTTTAATTGTTCAAGTCGATTCTGAACCCAATTTGTGTGATTTTTATAAAAATGTTTAAGTAATTAATAATTAATTAACGAAATTAAGTTTAACAAAAAAAAGGACTACAACCTAATTTTTGTGATTTTAATTTTAATTTTTTATGTTGATTTAAAGAGGAAAACTATTAAAAGAAATGAGCAACACAAAAATAAAAATACAAAAAAAATTCTTTTGATCCAGAGAAGGAGATGGCTTTCGATCCAGTGAAGGATGGCTTTCGATCCAGTGAAGGATGTTATCCTTCGATCCAGTGAAGGATGTTATCCTTCGATCCAGGGAAGGATGTTGCTTTTGATTCAGCAAAGGATATTGTTGAAAGTGTCTGCTGGATTGCCTATGGAGGGCACTGAATCTGCAAGAAAAATGTTAGCAAAAATAAAAGCATGACCTGGGTGTCGAACCCAGGTCCTTTCCCTTAATTCGACCCTCCCTTAATTCTAACCCCTTGAGTCTGAATCTGGGTTTGTTTGGCATGAAACATCCTAAGTCATGAAATTCAAAGAAACTTAGATCGTGTCCCAACAATGGCACGATCTCGTCCCTGCACTTTTAGCTTGCATATAAGACATTCATTCAAATGCAAATATCATTTGTAACAAGAAAGTATGCGCAATATGTATTTAAATAGCCTGAATGTGCAGTTTCAATTTTGCAAACCCTTACTGTGATACGGTGGGAGAACTGACTTGGGATTTTGCGTTTGTGTTCGCAAATGTTTCGGTTTAGCAAGAGTCGCCACCGACTTTTTATTTTCTCCTAAGGAAAGGTCAAAAAGCACAAGAAAGACCTTTGAGATGTTTTCTTGGGTTCGGGGAGTAGATTACAGAAAGGGAAGGTATTATCACCCTTTCTATCCATGGTTATCCATGGGCTCTTAGTTACTTGCTTAGATCACTTGCTTTGCCTTTCAATTGTTTGAAATGGTGCTCTTCAATTGTTTGAAATGGTGCTTTGTGTTTGGTTTTGAAACATGTTTTGAAAAGAGGCCATCGTTGTGGAAACCTTTGTAATGAATCTTGTTTGAATGTATACAAATGTGTTTTTGTCTTTTTAAAGTTTTCAATGTTTGAAAGTAGGGTTTTGAAGTTGTGTAGTGAAGTGTGTTTTGAAGATAGCAAGGATGTTTTTTTGCAAGCTTTGATCAAGTAACTAAGAGTTGTCTACCCTATTTTACTCAAAGATCTTTCTTATGTTTTTAACCCTTTTAACAATGTTGCTTCATCATTGTGTTTGATGAACAACCTTGTGTTAGGATGTTAAACGGGACAGGTGCGGGTCATCGTATAAACCATGATAGCAATAGTGTCAAGTATCTTTGGAAATTTTATTGAGGGACTTGATCAATTTGTTTAGGCAACTCAGATAGCGTCATCGAGGGACTATGATCTTTGTTTTGCCAAAGTACTTGACATGCATATCATGGCCCATTTTTGAAGGCAACAAGTGGATTGTAATCCTAGGAGTGCAAGTGTGCATTGTGTTTATTTTTCATGCATTTTTGTATTTTGATTAGGTCAAACAATTTGTTAGTTTTGATTTTGCATACAAACCCTAAGTCTAATCATGGCATAATTGAAAGCATTTAAAGGTGTGAGAATTTAAATTCTACACTATTACAACATGATATAGGGAGGGGGTACAATTTTGAATAGGGGATTATTTAGACAAGAAATTAAATCCTAAATTATTACAACTAAATTGAATGTGTAAGGCATAACAATTAAATGTACAATATTAAAATAAATACAATAAATAAATATTAAATAAAATGTATTATGCAAAAAAGTTTTTATGTATGTAAAAAGTATTTTTAATGTGATATGTAAATAAATAAAAAGTAAATTTTAATTATTTTTTTTTTAGGGCAAAAACCCTAATTTCTTAAATAAATAGTATTATTTATTATTTATATACAATAATGCATCAATTTGTACAAAAAATAAAAGTATATTGAAAAAAAGGTATTTTTAGTATAAAATATTAATAAAAATAAAAATGTATTATCTTTGTGTTCTTTGTATATATATATTAAATAAAATAAATTATTTACAAAATATATATATTTCAAGAAAATATTTTCAAATGTGAATAAAAAAATAAGAATTGGGATAAAAGTATTATTTTCATTATTTTTTAAATTTAAACAAAATAATATAAATATATATAAAGTGTTTTAATGCTAGTAAAAATAAAAATAAATACCAAATAAATGTAAAAAAATATAAAAATATTTTTTATTTTATTTTTTATGTTTGAAAATAAAATATAAAAGTCATAAAAGAAAATAAATATGCAAAAATATCAAAATGCAAGAAAATGGGCCAGGGGGTGTGAAACTGAAAGATGGGGTGTGAAAAGCAGGAAGTAGCCAGGCCCAGCCCAGCTACTTCATCTTCTTCCTCTGTTCAAACAAAAACACGCGTTCTGTGTACAAACCTGTATCTCCTGATTCAATGCTTTTTTGACAAAACTCAAAACATGAAACTTGTAGAGCATCAAACAACGAATCTAACCATATAAAAAACTTAAGCTAACTCTCAAAGACCTGAGAGAATTTCTCTGGACCTAATTTCTAACCTAGTTTTTTCAGAAAGTTCATGGATGAAATTCTCCTAGCATGATTAATATAAATGAAAACTAAGCACATGTGTGGTTTCAGGGCTATGAATACAACATCTTTCATTCACAAACCTAAGTCTAACTATTCCTAAATAGAGAGATAGAAGTTCATGAAATACCTGTTTCAGTTGAGTTCGAGTTGGACAATGTAGCAACTTTCAATGGTGCTTGAGGTTCTTTTGAGCTTGCCTGGTATCCACTAAAGCTTTCCAAATGCTTAGTTTGTTTTAAAGTAGCCTGAATCGTGCTACAGAACTCAACCTGCAAAGCTTCCAAACAAAAATGGCAATGTGTGTTAATGGAGTTACAGTTGGCAATGGAGGTTTGGAATAGTTTAGGTGAGTTGAATGGAAGGTATTGGAACAAGTTTGAGGCAAAACGCACGAGGCAAGTGGAGATGGAAGGGGTTCTGTAGGGCTTTCCCTGTTTTGCAGAAAAATGAAGATTTTGTGTACAAGGAGGTTTGAGGGGTCAAGGGCTCGTGCTTCTTGCTTGCTAGGGTATGAGAAACTTGTTTGCAATGTTTGTGTAAGCTGACTATGGCTGGTTTTTGAGTTGGGAGGATTTGGACCAATTTCTTCTTTGTGAAGCAAGAATGTGTAACTTTTTGTTACAGGCCTGCACCAGTCATGTATTATGCTGCATACAATCTCCTTGATACTTGCAATTTGTGTATTTGATTTTGCTTCAGAGATATGGCCCCATGCTTCAAAGATCATGGTTTGACATAAAGCATATCCTTTCAAAAATGGCAATGTACCTTTTTCTAATTAAGGATTAGTTTTGTGTGTAATGTCCAAATGGCCAAGATAAAGAATTAGCTTAGTGGATTTACATTCAATTATGGAGTACAAACTGGTTTAGAGGCCTGTAATTATGTAATAAGCTAGCTGGGTCAGACTTGGCAAGTGGTATGAACATGTATTGACCATGGTCACAAAGTGAGTTTTTGCTAACTTCAAGCATTCGATTCTCCCTAACCACAAAGGTGTTTGAGGAGTTCTTGGACAATTTGGAAATCTTGCAACATGTACTATAATCCATATTTGAAATGCAACTTTAAACTCCAAGTGGAACTATGTGAAAAATGGCCAAGAAGATGGGTCAAAATCCTGCCTAAACTAGGGCAAAAATTTCTCTAAGTTAAAATTTTTAGGTACCCTTGTTCCAAAAATAATAACTTGAGATCCAAGCTTCTTTTGAGAAAACTTTGTGAATCAAAGTTGTAGACTTTGTGATGGACTACAACTTTCATGTTATAAGTTTTGTTTGAATCCATTTGCATCTTGGTGAAAATGTGGGGTAAAGTTAGGAAAAAATAAGAAAATTTCATAACTTAGAAAATTTCTAAGTTATGAAAATTTTCCATTTTAAACCCTAATTTGCAATTTTGGGTTTCTTGATGAACAAGTTTCAGTGTACATTCAAATTTTGATCAGTTGACTGAAAAATTCATCTGTCAATCCTATGCATTTGAGATCTTTTGAACTTGTTGAATGGGTCAAGACAATTTCATTGAGTCCTTGTGTCCATGGTTGAGCTTGATTTGCCATTGGCTAGGTCAAACAGTCAAAAATTGCCTTTGTGCAGTCAAAACCCTAAAAATGACCATTTTGCCCTTTTGGTGTTTTGATCAAATTTCTTGTGGAATTATGATCCAAACTTGATAAAATGGTTCATATGAGTTCATAATGTTGATGTGGGTCAAAATTCATGAAGTTTGACTGTCAATTGGCCATAGTTGATTTTTTCCCCAATACAGTTGATTTCTAGGTCAACTGTCCAATTGACTGGGCAAAAATTTGAATCAAGGTTTGAAACTTGGTATGGACAAACTTGTGAGTCCAACATGAAGTATGAAAGTCATTTTGGGCATCGTAGGTCAAAACATCCTTGTGCAAACTCAAACCCTAATTTAGGTCAACAGTGCAAGGAGGTGTCTTGAGCAGGGCAAACCCTAGCTTGATCTTGAGCTCCAAGAGTCTTGTGATGAGAAAATGTTGATGAAATGGGAGGGAAAATTTTGGGGTACAACACTTACCAATAAGAGATGCTTCGATCTATGAACTTGGGCGTGGAATTGCTAGCGTAAGGCCTGGTGTGGACTCCTGGATTCAAGGTTTTCTCCTGGCTAATGCGTGTATAGGCATGAATGTTTCTATCTGATGGAAATATTTATGTGTGATATGGTATGTATCTCCCTTTTTTTTCGTCCCTTGGCAATGTGCCCTTAGCCTTGTATTTATAGGGGTGTGAGGGGAGTGGGTATGGCAAGAGACAAAGGCTTTCAAGGCCATGAGACAAAAATCCAACATATTGAAAGTTTACCATATTTGGATAATTCTTGCCATTTTGAAATGTTGAGTGAACCTGGACATGTTTCTCCCCGTGACTCTTTCGAATGCCCCCACGCTTGGTTCGTCGATTGGCTCTGAACTACTTCTTTCGATGGCTCTGAAAATACCCAACTAGCCCAATCGAACAATTCACACTAGCCAGCCGAAGCTTCTTTTGTCACTTCCTTCGTATGCAATTACACAGGAGGCTTGGGCTTGGCAGCATGTTTGAATTTGGCCAACAAACATCTTGGACCAAGACTCATCATAAAACAAACTGGTTACCCACAATAACGTGTCCTTCGAATGAACCTTTGGAAAGTTTCTTCGAAGGGACCATCTTGTGTGTCAAAGTGTGGAAAACTTTGCGTTGAAGAGTTTAGAGGTGGAGTCAAAGCTAGCACGAGGGAAGCCAAATTCTTAATGAATCAAAGCACGTATGAAAGGGGCCTTTTCCTTGTGGATCAAAGGCAAACATGAAGAGGCCTTTTCCTTGTATGCTGAAGGCACACACGGATGAAGTCATTTCCTTGTGGGTCGAAGCACACATGAAAGAAGCTCTTGGTTTGTGAATTGAAGGCATGCATGTAGGAAGTATTTGTCTAGTGAATCGAAAGCAAGTTGAAGGGGTCTTTGCCTTGTGGATCGAAGGCAAACATGAAGAGGCCTTTGCCTTGTGCGCTGAAGGCACGCACAGAGGAAGTCATTTCCTTATGGGTCGAAGCACACATGAAAGAAGCTCTTGCTTTGTGAATCAAAGGCCAGCCTGAAGGAGCCAATCCTCATTCTAAGCTTTATGAATTGAACTTGATCAAAGGGGCCCAACGCCTAATCGAAGCTTGTGAATCATGCCTGCATCGAAGGAGGCCAAATTCCCAATCGAAGACTGGTGATCCAAGCTTGCATCGAAGGAGGCCAAATGCCCAATCAGATACTTTGAAACAAAAGCTCGCTCGAATAATTCCAGATGCCTAATCGGAGCTTACTTTTCTTTGATTTGATGCTTGAAAGCCAAAAATCGAATTGTACTTGTGTAAACTAGGACTTTTGAAAATCCTTATGAGAAAATATTTTGAGAAAAGAGAGGGAAAATTTTGGGGTACAACAACATGTATAAGCAACTGGAGGATAGATTGAAGGCTATGGAAATTCAAATTATGCCTGGCCTAGATTTTGGTGATTTGGGTTTGGTTCTTGGGGTAGTCATTCCACATGAATTCAAGATTCAAATCTTTGCTAAGTACGATAGTGTTTCGTGTCCAAAGATGCATTTGAGATCCTACATCTGCAAAATACAACTGCATACCACTGATAAGAAGTTGTGGGTGTATTTCTTACAAGAGAGTCTTTCTGGGACTCAGTTAGAGTGGTTTTACCAATTGGAGGGTTCTAACGTTCATACTTGGGATGATTTGGCCACTGCTTTTTATCGTCAATATCAGTATAATGTTGATCTGGTCCCAACTAGGGTTCAATTATAAGTAATGACTATGGGTTCCAATGAAGGTTTCAAAGAATATGCGCAGAAGTGGAGAGACCTAGAAGGTAGGGTACTTCCACCATTGACTGATAGGGAGATCGTGGATATGTTCATGGGAACATTAACTAGACCATTTTTCAATTTGCTAATTGGTAGCTCATCATCTGGTTTCACTGAATTAATCCTGACTGGTGAAAGGGTAGAAAGCGGGATTAAAAGCGGAAAGATACCCATGGCCTCCACCTCTAATATTGTGAAAACACCATTTACTGGAAAGAAGGAAACTAATGTCGTGTATGGGTCAAGGGGCCATGTCAAGAAAGACCATCGTCAATCTGTAAATGCAATTCTGATCTCCAATCCACCCTCTGCTCGAAGACCACAACAAGCCAACCATCAAAGACCCGAGGTTTCAAGAAGACAATTCACAAGGATTAACATGTAAATGTCCCAAGCCTTGCAACACCTGTTGAAGGATAACTTGGTAAAATTGCGTGATCCACCACCAAATCCCAATGTTTCATCTCCAAAATACAATCCTAACGCTAAATGCGCTTATCACTCCAATAGCCCCAGGCATGATACTGATCAATGTTGGGCTCTAAAAAACAAGATTCAAGACCTTATCGACAAAGAGATTATTGAGTTTAATCCACCTACAACTCAGAATGTTATAACTGCACCAATGCCAAATCATGGCAAAGATGTCAATGCAATTGAAGACACTACTTTTTTTCCCTCCGTTGAAGATTTGACTACTCCACTGACAGTTGTTAAAGAAAATCTGTTGAAAGCTGGGGTTTTCCCTGGTTGTCTAGAAGACTGTCATGGTTGTGCTCTACAAAAGAATGGATGCGAATGGCTGAAAAAAGGTGTCCAACACCTAATAGATAGCCACAAGATTTTATTTGAAAGAACTCCATCCGTTAAAAGTTTGACTGAGGTTGTACATCAAGAAGTTGAAGACATATCCATCATCACCATATCCAACAAACCTATTAGGATCACTTCAAAATGTCCTATTAAGATTTCCAATGAACCAAGGATCACTCCACTGATAATTACCACATCGGGGCCAATTCCTTATTCTTCCGATAAGGCAGTACCTTAGAATTACGGTGCTTAAGTATACTATCATGGGATTAAGCAAGACTCCTGGATTAATGAAGAAAAAACGGATGACGTTACCAATATTGTTGGTCCTAGTAAGGTGACAAGGACGGGGAGAATCTTCTCTCCTAACATTTCACCTCCAACCACCACAGCTACACCTGTTCGCATTACTGTTGATAAACCTAGTACTGACGCTAGGGGCAAAGAAAAGACAATTGAGCCTACCATGATGGAGGCGCCTGCCAAAGACATTTCTACTGAGGAACCCTCCACCCAAGAAATGGAGGAGATTTTGAAGATCATAAAGAAGAGTGATTTTAAGATAGTAGAGCAGTTGGGGCAAGCACCCTCCAAGATCTCTATGTTATCTTTGTTACTTTTCTCTGATGCTCATGCTCAAGCATTGATCAAATTTTTAAAGAAAGTACATGTTCCTCAAGAGACCACAAACGACCAATTTGAAAATTGTATGGCGAGTTTGACTACCGACAATGGGTTGGGGTTCTCTGATGCTGATTTGACACCAATTGGAAGAAATCATAACAAGGCTTTGCATGTCTCTATTGAATGCAAAGGAGCTACTCTGACCCATGTCTTGGTGGATACATGATCCTCTCTAAATGTCTTATCCAAAGGTGCCTTAGATCGGTTGGATTGTGATGGTTTGGTGTTGAAGCCAAGCGACATAGTTGTAAGGGATTTTGATAAATCCAAGAGGATGGTACTTGGAGAAGTTGATCTCCCCATTAAAGTTGGTTCACAAGTTTTCAATTCTACTTTCTACGTGATGGATATACGTCCCGCCTACTCTTGTTTACTTGGACACTCCTGGATACATGGGGCAGGAGCGGTGACTTCCACTTTGCATCAAAAATTGAAATATCCAGTCAAGGGTAAGATCATTAATGTCTGCGGTCAAGAAGAATTTATGGTGAGTCATCTCAATTCATTCAAGTATGTTGAGATTGATGGTGAGTTTATAGAGACTCCTTGCCAAGCCTTCAAAGTAGTCCTTCCTATGGTTGTCGCTACCTAAATTTCTTTTGACTTTCCAAAAGCTGATGAAGTTGTGTCGAGGATGGTTTCACTCAAAGATGCTCGTGCTGTGATTGAAGACAAAAGTAGTACCATTTGGGGACTACTCGCTGACGTTCCTTTCAAATCAGACAAGTTTGGGCTGGCTTTCATTGCCAAAGCTCAAAAGGAGGTCAGACATGCTTGAATAGGAAAACCACCTCTTCGCATTGGTAATCATGAAGTGAATGCTATTTGTAATATGGTGGCAGAACCGATTGTTATACTGGTTTTTCATTTGTTATTCACAAATGTTGCAGTAAGAAATATTCTCCATCGACTTTTATTTTATCCAACAAAGGAAAGGGTGAAAAGAACAGAAAAGACCTTTCGAGATTATTTTTGAGTAAGTGGGTAGATTATGGAAAGGGAAGGTATTAGCACCCTTTCTATCCGTAGTTATCTACGGACTCTTAGTTTCTAGCTCATTTGAAAATGCCTTGTGTTTGTGTGTTTAAAAAAAGTATTTTGAAAAGACGCTTTAGTGCGGAGGACTTTGTAATGTTTCTCGTGTCGTGGAGAACGTATACAAAGTGTCTTTGAAAATATTTTTTAGAAAAGAGTGTATGAGTGGAAAATTGCTTTATTTGAGCAAGCATCTAAGAACTATCTACCTACTCGAAAAGGTTTGTTCTTTTCCTCTTTTCTTTTAGCCAGTTTTATCCTACTATTAGTGAGTAGGTAGCCCTATCATTGGATGTTTTAGGGACAATCGAGGGTCATCTTACGGTCACAAAGGCAACTAGTAAGATATCTTAGTAATTACCCTAGGGTTTTAAGATCATTTTACCGAGGTAACGTCGAAAGGGTCATCGAGGGACTTATGATCTCTTAAACTATAGGGTAGCCACTAAAATCTATTATATTCGAGAATCATGACCGTTTATTCCGAAGGCAACAAGTGGGGAAACCTTAGAGGTGCGCGTGTGCAAGTGTGTTTGTTTCAGTTATGTTATCTTGAAAATTAGGGTCAGCTACCATTTTGTTTTTAATTCTTGTCATGCAATCCTATTAGGCATACATCTTACTGTTCAATATTAGTGCGGGAAATTAAAGTGGGGAAATTAAACCTAACTATTACATGGCTTCGGGGAGGGGGAAATTATAATTCCAAAATTAGGGATAAAGACAGTAAATAAAATCCTATTTTTTAACTATTACAAACCAGGGCAGATACAATAATAATAATATGAAAAGTAACAAATGCGCAAGGATGAAAAACGAACGTCTAAAAACCCTAAAAAGTTCTAAGGACATTAACACAATTTTTGTTGTTTTTGTTTATTTTAAGGTCCTGAACACAAATCAAAACATTAAAGCATTCAACAACGTGTAGATTAAGAGTTCTAAATTCAAAATTTTACCTAAGGACCAGTGAATAGGCTGGGTGATTTCTGGGGCGCTTCAGGCTAGTGCAAGGTATTGAAATGATTCCTGGAGACCCCGGGAGCACGATTGGGTCCTTGGTTTTGAATGAAAATGGCTGGGAATTGGGTTTCATATTTTCACAACTTTTAGATTTTTTTGGAATTTTTGAGAGCTTCTATCTAGGCTGCTTCAGTGTGCCTTTGCCTCTGCTTTTGTTTTGTATTTATAGAGGGATGGTGTGGTGAGCAAATATGGGAAGAAATGAAACCATGAAGGCCATGATAAAGTCAAAGATCCAAACCTGAAAACTTGCCATTTTTTGAGATATTTCATGCCATTTTGGCTTGTGCACGAAATTGGCATGTTGACAGGCCATAACATGTTGTATGGACTCTTAGAGAAACAAATCAAATGTTGGCCCAAGGGGTTTTATATTTTATTTAATTTATTTTTGAATTTATTTGGATAAAAACAAAATAAAATGTTAATAAAATAATAAGAAAGTAAAGGCAATGTGAGGGTGAGTTTGGAGGTCCTTCATAAGGTCATGAATATGTTTGAAGCTCAAAAGGTTAGGCCATTGATCTAAAATTTCAAATTTGCATGCTTTGCATTTCATGAATTTCACCAAAAATTCCCAACTTGTGCAAATCATAACTTGCACAATTTTTATCCTTTGAAGATGATCTTGGACTTTTTGGAAAGCTAAATATGTCCCTTATAATCTGTAAGTACGAAGTGCGCCTAAGAGGGGGGGGGGGGTGAATTAGGTACTTTAAAAATTCTGGTTTTTAGTGATGATGGTTCTTATTTTTCTATTTATAAGTGAGTTTAGGAAAGCTTAAAAATGCAGAAAAATAAAGAGACACGGGTGATATATCTTGGTTCCCCTCATAGTCTGAGAGTACTCCAGTCCCCTTTCAACATGAAAGAGATTTCCTTATTGTGGCAAACTTAAACAAGAACTACCAACCAAACCAAGAACAATCCTCTTGGACCAAGAAAAATCCTCTCTGATTTTCACTAAGTTACCTATGAGAACAATCCTCTAAATATAAATACACTTGTATCTAACAACTTGGAAAGACAAGATTTCAACAAAAAACACTTAAACTTAATTCCAACAATCCTGGAAAATAAGTAAGTAAATATCAATTTGTGAGTTTGAGTGAGTAGAGTAATATTGATCACTTAGAGTGATTTGACAATGTATAATATTATTCTTTCAATAATACTATTGTACAAAGACTCAAGATATATTTGCTCAACGTTTTCTGTTTGTTAATGTATGAAAATGTGCAGAAAACTTATGCATGAAAATGAAGAATGCTTGAGTTTGTATTTTGAAATTTCAGAAAATATTTTTGAAAGAAGGTGTTAGATCTGGATTTGAAATTGAATATTTTTATGTTCATAACACCCTTTTGAAACATCATGAAGATCTAGAAATGTATCATGAACAAATGCCAAGTTTGAGTGAAAAGATGTAATGAAAAGGCATGATGAAAAGGCATGAACAAAGCTATTATTTTTCAAATTCGTGCAGTGTGAAATCAATTTCACCCTTGATGTAAATCGATTGCACAAGGTTTTTAACAGCTATTTTTTCGAAATCTAGAAGAGTGCAATCGATTGCATTAACAATGTAATCGATAGCATGCAAAGTCAGTAGCAAAATTTAACTGAGTGCAATCGATTGCACTAACAATGTAATCGATTACATGCAAAGACAATAACAAACGTTTTGAAAATTGTAAGTATGCAATCGATTGCATAGGTAATGTAAATCGATTGCACAAAGAAACAGAAGCAAAAGATCTGAAATTTTGAAGTGTGCAATCGATTGCACTAACATGTAAATCGATTGCATGCAGAAGAAAAGTGAAATTTTATCTTTGAAAAGCTTGAGTATTGATTCTTAAACTTTTTTTTTCATTTTTGAGCATCTATATCTTAAGATCAAAGTTGCTAATATTATCATACCTTTAAAGTTGTTGAGAGCTTTGAATGAAGATATTATCCTTAGATTCTTAGATGCTTGATCATAAATCTTTGCCTTCTTTGTTAGCCATGGTTTGTCTTCATCAAAACAAAAGCTTATTTGTTGAGCTTGATTTTATATTCTCCCCCTTTTTGGTGATGACAAACAATCTTGCTTTATGCGATGTACTTTCCGGAAGAGCTTATCCCCCTAAGATGCAAAACTCCCCCTATGTAGGAGAGGGTTGGAATCCTTTGCAATTCTTCATTTTGATTGGAGAGTACCTTGAAAGTTTAGACACAGGAAATACAAGCATAAAGTACCATACATCTTTCTCCCCCTTTGACATTATCAAAAAGAAGGGAAAGATGCCTAAAGCAAATAAAACATAGAGCAATATATTGACAAAAATTATAGAATTAAAACATTAACACACATTTTTCAAAAGTTACACAGAAAATTGAACAAACGAAACATTGAAATAGCAAGACAATAACATAACAGAAAAAATCAGTCAGCCTGAACATTAAGGATGGTGTATGTCTGGATGGTTGTAAGACCATGAGCCTTGGTTCGAGAATTGTTGTTGAAGTGGAGGTTCTGTGTAATGAGGAGGAGGTGCAACTGGGTTATTTGGGTCGTATGGTGGAATATGAAGGTGAGAATAAAGGTATGAGAATTGTTGGTTCACATTCGAACGAAAATCATTAATCCGGGTTGTAGTGGGGTCATTGATTGCACTCTATTGATTGTTGATGTTGGTGTTCATAGAAGCAAACTGTTGAGACATGTAGTCCATGAGCTCTTGATTGCTTGGACCCGAGGGAGCAGTAGGAGGAGGAGGCACAGCTTCACCGCCTTCAACTTCTTGGTCATGATCTTCATTGCCAACAACATCTTCACCAATGTAGGTGATGGTCTTTGTCTCCGGATTAAAATGTACGCCCATTCTTGAATCAACATTCTTAATTGAAATTTTGTTTAAATTAGGATCCATATTCACCTTTTCAAAACCACGAAAATCCACACCAAATTCCTCCATAATCAAAGTGACAAAATAAGCATATGGAAGGAATTTAGACTTTTCATCCACTCTCAGCATATACATCATCATCATTCTTTCCCAGTTTACATTTACTCCTTTCTTCCTTGCATAAATAAGCTGCATCTCAAAGTCGGTAACCGTGCAATGGTTTCCAGCTCTTGGAAATAGTATATAGACCAAAAAATAATGATATAAGCGATCGTCTATATGGAGGTTACCTGCACTTCAGGAGTCTCTGGATGGAATTACTCCGCCAAGACCACGTATCCGTTTGGCGCGAAATTCAGCTTCACTTAACCGCCCAATGCTGTAAAAGAATCCCTTTTTATGATAGCCATCCCATATCTCTTTTTCAGAATCATATAGGGAGCTTCCAGTGAAAGGAATATGCAATATCTCACCAACAACCTGAGGAGTTAGAGAGATACGAGTACCCATCACATATGTGACTATTTTTATTTGTAGGGTGTTAGATTACTGAAAAACATTCTTACCAAATCCGGGTAGTATGGACCGTACGAAGAAATCAAGGGTTCCAAACCATAAGCAGCTAGATCGTTTTGAAAGGAAAAACATTCTTGAGGAAAGGAGGAGAGTATACCATACTTGGGGTTGGATACAATTTTCCTTTGGAAGTTTTTGATAAATTTGGCTTCTTGCGCTTCTGTGAGAGTTGAAAGCAGTGGATTGGATGTTGAATTAACCTTCTTTTTCCCTTTATCTAAAACTAATGCCTTTCTCTTTGTTTTTGAAGCCATGGATATGGAGTTTTAGGGTTTTGGGGTTTTAGGTTTTGTGAGAGAAAAAGATTTTGCGAGAGAGATTTGGAAGTGATTTGGTTAGGTAGGGAATGAGTTATTAGAATTGAAGTGTATTTGGCTTGGGAATATGAGAGAGGAATTCTGACCAACATTAATTTTCTGTCATAAAAGCTACTTTCAGTACATGCAATTGATTGACATACCATGTGCAATCGATTTGCACACAATCAGAATAAAAAATTAGGCAAAAACGCACATAATGCAATCGATTGCATTAAAGGTGCAATCGATTTACACATGAAACATAATGGACAGAATTGAAAAAAAATTCTTTGCGCAATCGTTTACACTCTTTGTGCAATCGATTTGCATCATTAAAAAATGTCCAAAAACCAAATTTTTCTTGAAAATTTTAAATAGTACATAACATAGATTCATATATAGCATGTATAAAACATATATAAAAGATATATCAAGGGTAGAATGCACCTTATAAGTCGCGTTCGTCAAGTATGCCAAGCTCTCGACGAATTTTGTAGAAAGGTTCTTTCGCCAAAGGTTTGGTGAAGATATCGGCAAGCTGATAATGAGTATCTACAAAGGTTACCTCGACATCTCCTTGAAGAACATGATCACGGAGAAAATGATGTCGAATGTCTATATGTTTAGTCCTTGAATGCATGACGGGATTCTTTATGATGTTAATTGCACTGGTGTTGTCGCATCTTAGAGGAATGCACCCTAGATCGAGTCCGTAGTCACGAAGTTGTTGTTTTAGCCACAAAATTTGAGCGCAACTACTACCGGCTGCAATATATTCAGCTTCGGCCGTGCTTAGAGCAACACATGCTTGTTTCTTGCAGGCCCATGATACTAATGCATTACCAAGAATGTGACAAGTGCCACTTGTGCTCTTTCTATCTGTTTTACATCCTACATAATCCGCGTTAGAATAACCAATTAAGTTGCAGACACTACCTTTAGGATACCACAATCCGACATTTGTTGTTCCTTTGAGATACTTTATGATCCTCTTTACCGCCATGAGATGAGATTCCTTTGGGTTAGCTTGAAAGCAAGCATAGAGACAAACACTAAACATAATGTCAGGATGGCTTGCCGTCAAATATAATAAGGAGCCAACCATACCTCGATATTTAGTGATGTCGATGGAAACACCCGATTCATCTTGATCAACATAAGAACCAGAACCCATTGGTGTAGACATTTCCTTACAGGTATCCATGTCAAACCTTTTCAAGAGTTCCTTGCAATATTTGGATTGGTTGATGAAGATGCCATCTTTTAGTTGTTTGATTTGAAGTCCATGAAAATAGTTCATTTTACCCATCATGGACATTTCAAATTCTCCTTGCATCATTGATGAGAATTCTTCACACATTTCTTGATTTGAAGAACCGAAGATGATGTCATCAACATAGACTTGTGCTAGCAAAGTGTCGTCTTTGATTTTCTTGATAAATAGAGTCTTGTCAACTTTGCCTTTTTCGAAACCTTTTTCGCATAAGAAGTTGCTTAAACGATCATACCATGCCCTTGGTGCTTGCTTCAGTCCATAGAGAGATTTTCTTAATTTAAATACATGAGATGGATTCTTGAAGTCTTTGAAACCCCGAGGTTGCTTAACGTATACTTCTTCAGTGACATATCCATTCAAGAATGCGCTTTTGACATCCATTTGGAAAATATGAAAATTTAATGAATAAGCATAGACAAGTAAGAGACGAATAGCTTCTAACCTTGCAACTGGAGCGAAATTTTCTTCAAAGTCTATTCCTTCTTCTTGATTATAGCCTTGTGCTACCAATCTTGCTTTGTTGCGAACAATTATTCCATTCTCGTCAAGTTTGTTTTTGAACACCCATTTCCAATAATGTGTTTATTGCTTGGCCTAGGAACGAGTTCCCAAACTTGATTCCTTTCAAATTGATTCAATTCTTCTTGCATAGCTATGATCCATTGGTCATTGCCTAAAGCTTCATCAACTTTGAGAGGTTCAATTTGAGAGACAAACGCCATGTTTAGGCAAGCATCCTTGAGATTTAATCTTGTAGACACGCCTTGACTTATATCAATAATCACTTTATCAATAGGATGATCTCTATGAGTTCTCCATTCTTTTGGTAGATCATTGAGATTCGATTCTTGTTGAGGTGATTCTTCTAGTTAAATGGGTTGATCCTTGGAAGAGTTTTCTTGAGGACCTTCTAAAATTTCATCATCATTATCACAAACAATATTATCCTCCTTGGAGGAGTTAGTTTCATCAAAAGAAACATGCATAGATTCTTCAATAGTCAAAGTTCTTTTGTTTTATATTCTATATACTTTACTAGAGAGTGAGTAACCAAGAAATATACCTTCATCGGATTTCTCATCAAACTTACCCAAATTATCTTTGTCATTGTTTAAGACAAATAATTTGCACCCGAAGATATGAAAGAAAGCAATGTTTGGTTTTCTCCCTTTGAAAAGTTCATATGGATTTTCTTTAAGATTGGTCTAATGTTAACTCTATTGCTAACAAAACATGTCGTGCTCACCGCATCCGCCCAAAAGTATTTTGGAAGCTTTGAGTCGCTAAGCATTGTTCTAGCAAGTTCCACAAGAGACCTATTCTTTCTTTCGACCACTCCATTTTGTTGTGGAGTCCTTGGTGCCGAGAAGTTGTGAGATATTCCATGTTCTCCACAGAATTCTTCAAATAGAGCATTTTGGAATTCTCCGCTATGGTCACTTCTTATTGAGGCAATTGTTAGAGACTTCTCATTCTAAATTTGTTTAGCATACTTCTTGAACGCCTTGAATGCATCACTTTTCTACACTAAAAAGAATGTCCAAGTATATCTAGAGAAATCTTCAACAATAACCAAAGCATATACATTACCTCCAAAACTCCTTGTTCTCGATGGACCAAAAAGATCCATGTGTAATAATTGTAGTGGCCTTGTAGTGGACACCACATTCTTAGATTTGAAAGTTGATCTAGTTTGTTTCCCTTTTTGACAAGCTTCTCATAGTCTATCTTTGACGAAATTTCTCTTAGGTAATCCGATGACAAGATCATGCTTGATTAATTTATTCAAGTGTTCCATATGAATATGAGCAATTCTTTTGTGCCAAATCCATGAATCATCGTTGTTCGCCATGAGACATTTAACCTTCAAAGATGGATCATAAAGGGAAATCATGAATATATTATTGACTCTTTTACCTTTAAGTATAACCTCATGGGTGACTTCGTCTTCTATCAAACATTCATCCTTGGTGAATTTGAATTTGAAGCCTTTGTCACAAAGTTTGCTAATACTTAGAAGATTGTGCTTTAGTCCTTCAACATAAAGAACATCTTCAATGGATGTGAAAGGTGGGGCACCAACTTTTCCTTTGCCTAGGATTCTTCTCTTATTATTGTCTCCATAAGTGACAAAACCCTAGGCCTTTAGCGTTAGATGTGAAAATTGGTTTATGTCTCCTGACATATGCTTTGAACAACCACTATCAAGATACCAAAGATTGCATGTGGTCTTCAAGCATACTTGCAAAACAAATTAGGTTTTGTTAGGTACCCAAGTTGCTTTGGGTCCTTCATAATTAATTCCTTTCTTTACCCATACATAATGCCCAATTGCCACACTGAAGTTTCTAACATAGTAAGCATTAGGTGTATGGACTTTAATACCACAATAAAAACAAGTAGGTTCAAAGTTACTTCTATATCTAGAAGGATGAGATTTCTTCTTAGAAAATGTTTTCTTTTTCGGATAGTGACGATCTGTTTTAGGTTTATTCACTTTCTCTTTGGAGGGTTGATCACTTGCCTTAACAAATATAGTTTTGTTAGAACTTGGTTTTGAAAACTTTGAATATCCAAGTCCACTTTTATCATTGGAGTATCTTTGTTGGCTAAGAACACCTTCCAAACCAATTTGCCCTTTTTCATATCTTTCAATAACTCTTTTTAGTTGGACAATTTGGAAAGAGAGTGAATCACAATTTTTGCATACAAAATTCTGTTTTTGTTCATCACTTGATTTTTGTTTTTCTTCTTTGAGATCTTTTTCCATTGAATCATATTTTTCTTGTAAGGATGAAATTTGTTTCTTTTGTGATGAAATGGTTTTATACAGAATTTTACATTCATTCAATAGTTCATCTATAGCACCTTGTGCATCACTATCAAAAAGAGAAAATTCATTACTAACTTCATTGTCTTCATCATCGAAATGGTGTGAGGCCATCAATGCTAGATTTTCACTTTCATCACTATCGGAATTGGATGAGGAACTTATTTCATTGTCCTCCCACGCGGCATAAGCCTTTTTGTTCTTGAATCCCTTCTTGCTTTTGAAGCCACCTTTCTTGGAAAATTTTGGACAATCCGGCTTGATATGACCTTGCTTACCACATTCATAACATGTGATTTCTTGTGCTGATGTGGAGCCTTCCTTTTTCTGAAATTGTTTCTTTCCTTTTGAATGAGAAAAAAGTTTGTCATTTCTAACGAAGAACTTACCAAGCCTTTTAACAAGAAGCATGAAGTTTTCATCTTCTTCTGGATTGTTTTCTTTTTCAACTTCCTTGGAGTCTATCTTCAAAGCAATATTCTTGGATTTCTTCTCTTGATTTTCATGCTTTTCGAGTCTTCCGAGTTCCGTTTCGTATTCTTGAAGTTTTCCAAATAATGTTGTGGATGTCATGTTGGATAGACTTTTCTTTTCTGATATTGCCATTACCTTTGGTTGCCATTCCCTAGTTAAGGACCTAAGTACTTTTAGATTCAATTCATCATTCGTCAAAGTTTTACCAAGAGCGCTTAGATGATTTGTCAAGTGCACAAATATCTTTTGTAAGTCAAGAATGGTTTCTCCGGGCTGCATTCGAAATAATTCATATTCTTGACTTAGGGTATTTAGTCTTGATCTTTTTACTTCAACCGTTCCTTCATGAGTTTGTACCAAGGTATCCCATATTTCTTTTGTTGTTTTGCATGCCGAGACACGGAAGAATTCGTCCATGCTAAGTGCACCTTGAAGAAGGTTTATTGCCTTTTTGTCATAGAGAACTTTCTTCTTATCATCATCGTCCCATGAAATTTTAAGCTTTGATGAGCCGACACCATTGATTACCGTTATAGGGATAAATGGACCATTTTCGATGACATCCCATATTTCTTCTCCTTGTGCTTCTAGATGCGCCTTCATGCGTATTTTCAGGAAGTCAAAATATTCACCACAAAATAGAGGAGACTTGTTGTTACTACCACCATCTCTGAAAACGGGATTATGATTTCCGAAAGCCATTCTGAATCTTTTAGGAGCAGGTTACCTATAACCTGCTCTGATACCAATTGTAAGTACGAAGTGCGCCTAAGAGGGGGGGGGGGGTGAATTAGGTACTTTAAAAATTCTGGTTTTTAGTGATGATGGTTTTTATTTTTCTGGTTATAAGTGAGTTTAGGAAAGCTTAAAAATGCAGAAAAATAAAGAGACATGGGCGATATATCCTGGTTCCCCTCACAGTTCGAGAATACTCCAGTCCCCTTTCAACATGAAAGAGATTTCCTTATTGTGGAAAATTTAAACAAGAACTACCAACCAAACCAAGAACAATCCTCTTGGACCAAGAACAATCCTCTCTGATTTTCACTAAGTTACCTATGAGAACAATCCTCTCAATGTAACTACACTTGTATCCAACAACTTGGAAAGACAAGATTTCAAGAAAAAACACTTAAACTTAATTCCAACAATCCTGGAAAATAAGTAAGTAAATATCAATTTGTGAGTTTGAGTGAGTAGAGTAATATTGATCACTTAGAGTGATTTGATAATGTATAATCGTCTTCTTTTAATAATACTATTGTACAAAGACTCAAGATATATTTGCTCAAAGTTTTCTGTTTGTTAATGTATGAAAATGTGCATAAAACTTATGCATGAAAATGAAGAATGCTTGAGTTTGTATTTTGAAATCTCAGAAAATATTTTTGAAAGGTGTTAGATCTGGATTTGAAATTGAATATTTATATGTTCATAACACCATTTTGAAACATCATGAAGATCTGGAAATGTATCATGAACAAATGCCAAGTTTGAGTGAAAAGATGTAATGAAAAGGCATGATGAAAAGGCATGAACAAAGCTGTTATTTTTCAAATTCGTGCAGTGTGCAATCGATTGCACCCTTGGTGTAAATCGATTGCACAAGGTTTTTAACAACTATTTTTTCAAAATCTTGAAGAGTGCAATCGATTGCATTAACAATGTAATCGATTGCATGCAAAGTCAGTAGCAAAATTTAACTGAGTGCAATCGATTGCACTAACAATGTAATCGATTGCATCCAAAGACAGTAGCAAACATTTTGAAAATTTTAAGTATGCAATCAATTGCATAGGTAATGTAAATCGATTGCACAAAGAAACAGAAGCAAAAGATCTGAAATTTTGAAGTGTGCAATCAATTGCACTAAGATGTAAATCGATTGCATGCAGAAGAAAAGTGAAATATTATCTTTGAAAAGCTTGAGTAATGATTCTTAAACATTTATTTTTCATTTTTGAGCATCTATATCTTAAGATCAAAGTTGCTAATATTATTATACCTTTAAAGTTGTTGAGAGCTTTGAATGAAGATATTATCCTTAGATGCTTAGATTCTTGATCATAAATCTTTGCCTTCTTTGTTAGCCATGGTTTGTATTCATCAAAACAAAAGCTTATTTATGGAGCTTGATTTTACACAATCTTTATGTTGACCAGTTTTGCATTTGGAGAAATCATCTTGATGTAACTTGCCTTGACAAAAAATGACTTTTTGTTGACTTTCAAAAAACATGTAATGTATTAGCTCATATCTCTCCAATGATGCATTTTTTGAACTTGAGGACAAAAGAAAAGTTGTAAGGAATTGAATTTTATTCACAATGAGCTTTGGTTGGGGCAAAATTGATGAAGCATGTGAAACTTATGCTTGTTTAAAGTTCAATTGACTTTCTCTAGGAAACCCTGATTTAGCAAGTTTTGATTCTTGATGATTTGAGAGCATTCCTTAGGGAATAATGATCAAAACTTGATCAAATGATGGATATCACTTCAAAATGTTGATGTTGACCAAAAATATTGAAGTTTGACTATATATTAACCATAGTTAACTTTTGACCTAGTATAGTTGATTTCTAGTCATCTGATCAATTGACTGAGCAAACTTGTAGTGCAAGGCATGAAAATTGGCATGAGAATTCTTGAGGAGATGTTAGAGACCATGGAAATAACTTGAGGCCTTTTAAACTCAAACTTATTTGTGAAAAATAAAACCCTAGTTGGAGACTTTTGGTCTAGGAGGTTTATCTTGACTAGTCAACCCTTAGGTGACTTGACCATTTGAAGAGCCTTGAAAGCATGCTTTAAAGAAAAATGGGAGGGAAAATTTTGGGGTACAATAGCTTCCCCTGTTCAATATTCTTAAACCTGAAGAGTTAGATTGGCATGTCCTCCATTCGTGACTTGAAGGTAGAAGATGATTGAACACTTAAGTGCCCAGAAATTTGCACCCGCATGTGCAAAATGGTAACGTTGTTGGCTGATTGTATCGGGAATGGGCTTATAAGATGCCATTTGGAGAGATGACTTAGAGTCGTCGGAGACGGGCTTATAGATGCCATCCAAAGTAAATGTTGACTTTAAACTGGAAAAGTATCAGAATAAACCTACGGTTGGTTTAATCTGAGCCAAAAAATATTTATGCTTGTTTTTATCTGGAAGGAGTATCAGAATAAATCTTTGGTTGATTTATCTGAGCCAAAAAATGTCTACGATTGGAAGAAGTATCAGAATAAATCATTGGTTGATTTAATCTGAGCCAGAAAAAGGTCTGCTGGAAGAAGTATCAGAATAAATCTTTAGTCGATTTAATCTGAGCCAGAAGATATTTATGTTCATTTTATCTGGAAGAAGTATCAGAATAAATCATTGGTAGGTTTAATCTGAGTCAAAAAAGGTCCGCTGGAAGAATTACCAGAATAAATCTTTGGTCGATTTAATCTGAGCCATAAGATATTTATGTTCATTTTATCTGGAAGAAGTATCAGAATAAATCATTGTTCGATTTAATCTGAGCCAAAAAAAGGTCTGTTGGAAGTAGTATCAGAATAAATCATTGGTCGATTTAGTCTGAGCCAGCTGATATTTATGCTTGTTTTTTATCTGGAAGAAGTATCAGAATAAATATTTGGTTGATTTATCTGAGCCAGAAAATGTCTACGACCGTCTTCAACTGGAAGAAGTATCAAAATAAATTATTGGTCAATTCAATCTGAGCCAGAAGAGGTCTTTGCATCTTTAACAGGAAGAAGTATCAGAATAAGTCATTGGTCGATTTAAACTGAGCTAGAAAAATATCTACTGGAAGATGTATCTGAATAAATCACTGGTAGATTTAATCTGAGCCAGCAAATATTTATTCTTGTTTTTATCTAGAAGAAGTATCAGAATAAATCTTTGGTTGATTTATGTTAGCCAGAAAATGTCTACGACTGGAAGAAGTATCAGAATAAATCCTTGTTCGATTTAATCTGATCCAGAAGATGATTGTTTTACCCCAAAATTTTCCCTCTCATTTTCACTCAAGACATGCCTCTAGAGGTCCTTAATAGCTCAAGGATGACCAAGAATTGACCAGACAAATTCTCCTCCTAAGGCAATAAACCTCAACTAGGGTTTCAATTTTAAGCAAGATGTGTGAGTCCCAAGATCCCAAATGATCTCCATTGTCCTAATATTTCCTCAATGTCATCCATGCCAAATTTCATGCCTTGAACAACAAGTTTGCTCAGTCAACTGCTCAAATGCCTGAAAATCAAATGTACTAGGTCAAAAGACAACTGTGGCCCAAATACAGTCAAACTTCAAGATTTTTGGTCAACATCAACATTTTGAATTAATATACATCATTTGATCAAGGGTTGATCATGATTCCTCAAGAAATGCTCCTAACTCATCAAAAGTCAAAAATGGCAAATTAGGGTTTCTATAGGAAAAGTCAACCAAACTTTGACCAGGCATAACTTTCTCACACTTTATCAAAATTTTATCCACAAAAGCTCATTTTAAAGATAATCCAATTCCCTACAACTTCTCTTCATCCATCAAGTTCAATAAATGCACCGTTGAAGAGATACAAGCTCAGACATTATAGGTCCTTTCAAAAAGTCAACGAAAACCCCTTTTGGGTCAAAGCTCTTTACGTGAACATGGAAGATCCAATTGAGATTAAACCAAAAAGGTTGTTTAGAGGACATCCTAAGCTATCTAAAAAGTCCAAGAACAACCTCTTAGGGTTTAAATTGAGATATATATGTATTAATAAAGTTGACCAATTTTTGGGAAAGTGCACAAAGCCAATATTGACCAAACTTGAATTTTTTTCCAAATGGGCCCATGCTTTCATGATTAAAACCTATTCTTAACATGGCCCACGACGCCTGAGCTCAGTCATACTTTATTTCATTATTTTTATTATTTATTTTGATTTTTTATTCATTAAAAGTCAAAATTAAATAAAGAAATAATAGAAAATATGTAAGATATAATTTGAGAATCTTTTTCTCATCAAATGAATAGTAAAACATGCTGGAAAATCAAAGGAAACGCGCGGGAATCATTTATGCGGGATTTGGCCAAATTTGGAAAGATTTCATATTATTCCTAAAACAAATATTATGTGATGAAAGAATTGGATTCTTTCCATAATTGCAACCCTAATATGATTCACTATATGTATACAACAAGGCCAGACCTAATGGACATGTGAAGGCTGCCTCTACAAACCCTAAAAATTTTCCAAATTTTCTCAAAGAGAGGTGCAACCTATATCATACGATCCAAGCATCTTTAATCCATTCCAGGCACTACATCTTCCTCCTGAGGTTCCCAGGAAGACAAATCAGTCCACACACACACTTGAAACACCCTGAGATTGCCCAATAGAATCTCAATTTTTTTGGTAAAATCTTGGATCTCTTGCTCTCACAATAGGCCATATAAATTTTGTTTGAGTTTATATTTGTGTTGCTAATGATGTTTGCTGGCTTTTTGACGTATTACATGAGACCGTAGAGCCTGGAATCACACATTGCCATGGATGACAACCGTTAAGGTTTTAGATTCAAACCCTATGATGTAGGAGGAATTAGCCATTTTTGAGGCCAAATTCGTGATCAGCAGATCTTTTTAAGTCAATTTGCATACTTTGTTTTTCTGTTTGGCCACTTTTTCAGGTGACTCCACCGGAGAAGACGGTGGAAACCACCGACTCCGGTGGTTGGACTGGTTGATCTTCAGTCAGCTGGCTTGCATGGCAGGAGGACAGCATTCCATTGGTTGGATTTAAATAACTCTCCCTCTCTCTGCGCCTAATTGGACCATTTGAAATCCAAGGGCCCCACTTGCTGGCGCATGTTTGATAACTCAGCAGTTGTCCTAGTTTCATATTATATATTTTTGTTTTGATTATATGTATGAATGAGCAGACAACACAGATGGCAAGAGCGAAGGGTTTAAGGTATTGTACATGTGAGAGGTCAGGGGTTCGACCCTTGCCTCCTGCATATTATTTTTCTGAATTGTTACTTGCAGATTCAGTGGTTCCACACCCCAGGCGCGCATCATGCATCCTCACGCTCAGCCATATCATCACTCCTTCTCCAAGATCTAGCACCCAACAACGCATCTCCATGATGGACCTCCAAGCTTGCCTCCCACTGGATCCAACGCAGGGGTCTGGGCCAATAAGATTTGGGCCTTGGAAATTTAACAGCACCACCCCTCAATTGGTTTTCTCACCCCCTTAGGCCCATCTTCTTTCTTTTGTTTTATTTGATTTTTGTTAATTAGTTTATATTTTCTATTCATTCATTTTTTCAATAAAATCATAAAAATCAAAAAAATCATAAAAAAATAGGATTTAGAGTTTTCTTAATAAAATTAATATTTGTAAATTAATTTAATTAAACTTCAACCCTTTTTTTCTTTAATTTAAAATTGGTTAGAAGTTAGGTTAAACTTCTAATTTTTTCTTCATAAAATACAAAAATAGTTTTAATAACCAATTAGATTTTCTAGGGTTTAGAATTTATTTCGGTCTTAATTCTCGCGCATTATGATTTTTTCCATACGATTATTTTATTATGTAATTGTGCCCGATTTGTAATAGTTAATTAGGGTTTACAATTTTCGAATTTTACTTTTTCGTCCATTACTTATGAATCTACACCAAAGCCTTGTAATAGCGGTAGGTCTTTATTTCTCGATTTTACATTCCTTATATGCTTGTATATAAATTGCTAGTAAATTAGGTGTGCATGACAGGATTAAATCAAATAATCATTAGGTCACTAATTGCAAGATAAATATAACTGAAAAAACACATTGTTGCACACTTGCACCCTTAGGGTATTCCTCACTTGGTTTCCTCGGAAAACAATGGTCATGTCCCTCGAACGTAGGGATATTTTAGCAAAGACCCTCAGTTTAAAAGTCATCATAAAGATCATGGTCCCTTACTGTCCCTCGAGTTGCCTACGAGAAATGGTCTTGTCCCTCGATGTTGCCTATTTGATGACAGTCCCTTCGAAATGCTAAGGTATCCTTACATGTTGCCTTCAATGACCATAACGTCCCTTTAGATAGTCCCTCAACATTCGACGATAGGGCTACCTACTCACTAATAGTAGGATAGCACTACCTAAAGGAAAGGAGGAAAAGAACATCCCTTTTTAAGTAGGTAGACAGTTCTTAAGTACTTTCTCAAACCTAATTTTTTACACTTACACACTTTCAAAAATTACTTTAAAAAATGCTTTATCACACTCTTGAGGATTGATACAAGAGTTACCACAAAGCAAACAAAAACTTTCAAAATACACAAATACAAACCGTTTTCAAAAATGAGCAAGTGCCGAAGAGCCCGTGGAAAACCACGTATGGGAAGGGTGCTAACACATTCCCTTTCCATAATCTACCCCCTTACTCAGAAAATCTCAAGAAAGGTCTTTTTCTATTCTTTTCACCCTTTCCTTTGTTGGATAAAAGAAAAGTCGGTGGCGACTCTTGCTTACTGCGACATTTGCAAACAAAAAATGCAAACCAGTATTAACAGTCGGTTCTGCCACCGTATCACAAAACTGACGACTCTGCTGGCGATATTATAAAGTGGGGTTTACCTTAGGGTCTAGATCATTTTGCTTTCTTTGTCTGTTTGATTGCTTTACTTGTAAGGGTACTGTTTGGGTTATTATAGATCCTACACCCGGATCTGGGGAAACCTTTTAGGTAAGTAGCAATAGATCATCGAAAATGTGCAGCATATACCAACACAGTTAAAGCGATGGCTAGATTGATGCGACACTTTGGTTGGTAACGGTAGCCCTTGAGTTAATTAAGGAGAATACGGGGCTGCTACATGGTGTCATAAAGCGTAAGCTAACCTTAGAACCTTCAATTGAACAACTTGGCCATTAGGACGTAGTGAGATGGCTGTCTTTGGTGTATTACAGAAGTCGGCAGATACTCGATGCTACACTCATTGAGATTTGATTCCCGAGTTTTGTTTAGTTGCGAGTTAGTCGCCTATCGGAACGAAACTTGTGGGAAAGATCATTGATATTGAGATCCCTTAGAACCCGATTACTATTTATAAGACAGGTTAAACCAATCCAAACTTCAAGAGGGTATTACCTTAAAACCCATGCAAGCCTTAAACGTAAGGTCTCTTGTGTGATTTTCTTGTGCTTGCCATATCTGTGATTTCTTAGCATAATCATGACATCATAACATGGCATATCATACTAACCATTTCAAGGATTTTCTCGGGCTTATCTTTGTCTTGTTTTGTAGGACATGACATCCGCTCGCAGGAACACTATCCAAGTCAACCTTGTGAAAGTACCTCCTCAACTCAAGGACATAGCATCAAGGATTTGTGAAATCTCTCCCTTCACTGAAAAACATGGAAGACTTCTAAACTTGGTCACTTCAAACCCTGATGAAGAAATTTTAAAGGTCCTCTTTTAGTTCTTTGACCCGTTACACCACTGCTTCACTTTTCCTGACTACCAGTTGGTGCCTACTATGGAGGAGTTTTCTCAGTTGTTGGGGATACCTATCCTTAATCATTTACCATTCAACGGTATGGAAAGAGACCCAAATCATGAGGAGATTGCTCAAGCTCTGTCTTTACAACAGTCTGATGTAGTGGAAAATTGGGAAACCAGAAAAAGTGTCCAAGGATTTCAAGCTAAGTTTTTATTTGAGAAAGCTCTCCATTTTTGGGATAGCCTGGATTTACAAGCTTTTGAAGAAGTGTTGGCCCTTATCATCTATGGGATGGTACTATTCCCTAACACGGACAAACTCATAGATGTGAATGCGGTTAAGATTTTTCAGTCGCATAATCTGGTGCCTACATTACTTGGGGATATTCTACACTCTATGCATACTCGCACTCTAAAGAGAAGAGGGACCCTTTTGTGTTACACTCTTCTATTAGCTAGGTGGTTTATTTCGCACCTTCCTCGATTTATTTTGAAGAATGAGCAGGGTATGAGATGGTCTCATAGGTTGATGTCCCTTACACATTCGGATATTCATTGGTGTTCGCGATCCTCGGAGAATGTCACCATCATTGATCGCTATGGGGAATTCGCTAATGTACCTCTCTTAGGCATTAGGGGAGGAATCACTTATAATCCTTGTTTGGCACTACGACAGTTTAGTTATGCTAGAAGGGATAGTCCTCACGACACACTCGTCCAAGGAATCACATTTGACTATGAGAATAATGTTCAAGGTTATCGTAAGATGTTCATTCGAGCTTGGGGCATGATAAACAAAGTTGATAGCAAGACACAGGGGAACAAGAATTCCATCCCTCTTGAGCCTTACCTAAAATGGGTGCGAGTTCATTCTCAATGTCTTATGATGCCTTACCCCGCCATCTTACCTATGATTATGGAGCCAATTGCTAAGGGAGACACTCCTTACATTGTGCTTCATCCGGACATGCCAACTGATTTTGAGGAGTTATGGAAATCCTGGATCCAACTCAAAGAAGAACGGGATACCTTTGAAACCCAATTCTACGCCAACGAGAAGAAGGTTTTAGAATTCACCAGGTTACTTCACGAAGAGAAGACTATAAACCCTTACATTGCACCAAAGAGGATGCACCTTTTGGAAGCTTGAAGTCTTTCTTTGCTTGGAGAGTTTATTTTTTGCTTTGTTCCCTTGTGAGCCCAAGAGGCATGACTGTGATCAATAAAACATCTTAATACAATTAATGTTTATTCTCTTTCTGTTTAAGCAAATTTGAGTCTTATAAATCCTTGAAAACATTGCATACATATATCATACATATCATTGCATAAACAGGTTTCATAGTAGGTTTCTCATCTTCTTCATTGTTTATTTCAGCAATGGCTCTAGAACAAACAGTGAAGGATTTATAGACTCAGAATGCTCAGTTTCAACAGATGATCATGGCTCTGGCCAAGGGGCAAGAGGAACTGAAAGCCATGATTGTTAAAGAGAAGACTAATAAGCCAAGGAAGACAGCTGGTGTGGTGAATCTGGGAAGAAGGTTCAAAGGACCGCTGAGGCAAGTTCTAGAGCTGACATCTTCATCAAAAGAAGGAGATAATCAAGAAGGGAAAACAAGACAGGAAGACCCTAGTCCAAGGGAATCTGATAATGAGACTGACTATAATGAAGAGCAATATCCTCCGGCCGACGAAAAATACAA
The DNA here is from genome assembly GCA_948472305.1 of Vicia faba. Taxonomy (NCBI): domain Eukaryota; kingdom Viridiplantae; phylum Streptophyta; class Magnoliopsida; order Fabales; family Fabaceae; genus Vicia; species Vicia faba. The sequence continues at coordinate 1,016,881,211 of OX451738.1, read as the reverse complement.
GCAGCTGGAAGAGCGTTTAAGTGCGATGGAAATCCAGAAGGTGCCTGGGATGGATTTTGAAGAGTTGGATTTGGTTTCTGGGGTTGTCATCCCGCAGAAGTTCAAGGTGCCGGTGTTCGCCAAATATGATGGGGTTTCATGTCCCAATATGCACCTCTGATCTTATGTGAGGAAGATCCAGCCTCACACTGTTGATAAGGACTTATGGTTCCACTTCTTTCAAGATAGGTTATCCGGAACTCAACTAGAATGGTTCTACCAGCTGGAAATGACCAACATTCATAATTGGGAAGACCTGGCTGCTGCTTTCTACAAGCAGTATCAGTATAACGCAAACCTTGCTCCCACCCGTACACAACTCCAAAGTATGTCTATGGGTTCGAGCGAGGGCTTTAAAGACTATGCTCAGAAGTGGAGGGACTTAGCAAGAAGAGTTCGACCTCCCCTGTCTGATAGGGAGCTAGTGGATATGTTTCTGGGTACCCTGTCTGGTCCGTTTTTTAATTATTTGATTGGAAGTTCCTCAGCCGACTTCACTGAGCTGATTTTGACAGGAGAAAGAGTGGAGGCTAGAATTAGGAGCGGTAAGATCCAAAAGGATGCATCCTCCAGTACATCAAGGAAACCATTTTCTAGGAAGAAGGAAGTCGGTGCCACTTATAGACAAAGGAATCAGGACAAAACTGAACGCCGTCCAGCGGTAGGGGCTGTTATGATCTCTAAACCTGCACCTGCTCAACAAAGGAACAATCAGCCTAAAGCAGAAAGGCTGGTAAGAAAGTTTATCCGAATAAATATGAATCTGTCTCAAGTCTTGCCACATTTTCTGAAATCTAATTTGGTAACTTTGCGGGAAGCTCCTAAGAATCCAAACACCGCCTCTCCTCGCTACAATCCAAATGCTCGTTGTACCTACCATTCAGAAAGTCCAAGCCATGATACCAACGACTGATGGGCTTTGAAAAACAAGGTGCAAGACCTTATTGAAGAAAAGGAGGTTGAATTTGACGCTCCTGAGATTCCCAATGTTATCACTACTCCCATGCCCAAGCACGACCGTGGTGTTAATGCTATTGAAGATGATATGTTCGTTACTGCTATTGAGGAACTTGTTACTCCTCTCACGACCATTAAGTGGAATTTGTTGAAAGCCAGTTTATTCCCGGGTTGTGGCGAAGGTTCCCACTTATGTTTATCTCTACCGACTGGTTGTCATTTGTTGAAGGCAGACGTTCAGCGTCTGATGGATGATAGAGAGATTTTGTTTGAAAAGACTCCCGTCCCGACTGTTTCTTACAAGGATGTTTCAATCACAATCATTTCCACCAATTCTCCCAGGGTCTCCACCAAAAGACCCGTCAAGATTACATCTAATCTGAAGTTGGCTCCACTGATTATTACTATGCCAGGGCCAATCCCATACTCCTCGGACAAAGCTGTTTCCTGGAACTATGGGGTTGACATCTACTGCCACGTCGTCAAGCAAGACCTGCTGGTTGTTGAAGACCAAGTTTCCAAAAATGTTGATCCTGACATTAGCAACATTGTTGTAACCAACAAAATAACAAGAAGTGGAAGAGTATTCTCCCCTGATATTTCTCCTCCAAAATCCGTTACTGGTCCTGTGATCATTCCTACTATTGTTCCTGCTGATGCTACTACTACAATTCCTGTAATTACCCCTGTTGAAACCCCTATCACCGAGTCGGCCGAGACTCGGGGAAATTACGTATTGATTGAGCCTGTCCCGACGAAGGCGTATTCAGAATCTATCCCAGAGGCTTCCAAGAAAGAAATGGAAGAAATTTTGAAAATAATAAAGAAGAGCGACTACAATGTGGTCGAATAGTTGGGGCAGACCCCTTCCAAGATTTATATGCTAGCCTTACTGTTATGCTCCGAAGCTCATGCGAAGGCTTTGGTGAAGTTCCTTAAAACTTCCCATGTGCCACAAAAAACCTCCACTGAGCAGTTTGAAGATTGTGTGGCCAGTTTAATGGCTGATAACAGTTTGGGTTTTTCTGATGCTGATCTGACACCTAGAGGAAGAAAGCATAATGATGGGCTACATGTTTCCCTCGAATGCAGGGGCACTACTTTGGCCCATGTCCTGGTAGATACTGGTTCATCATTGAACGTGCTGCCTAATAAGGCTCTGGACAGATTAGACGGCGAAGGTTTGACCCTGAAGCCCAGTAACATTGTAGTGAGGGCTTTTGATGATTAAAAAAGAATGGTGCACGGGGAGGTGGACATCCCCATCAAAGTTGGTTCTCACACCTTTGAATCCATCTTCTACGTGATGGATATCAGACCATCTTATTCTTGTTTGTTGGGACGCCCATGGATCCATGGGGCAGGAGCTGTCACATCCACTCTGCATCAGATGATGAAGTACCCGATGAAAGGAAGAATTGTTATAGTACATGGTTAAGAAGAGTACATGGTAAACCATTTGAATTCCTTCAGGTATGTGGAAATGGATGGCAAGTTCATCGAGACTCCGTGCCAGAATTTCATAGAGGTGCCCCAGACCATGGCTGCAACTGAAACTGTCACCAATAAGCTGAAGATCACCAGACCTCCCTTGAAGATGGCTTATCTCAAGGACGCCAAAGCAGTTATCAAAGAAGGTGGGTGTACCATCTGGGGCCAACTCCCTAACATTCCATACAAGTATGATAAATTTGGTTTGGGTTTCTCTTTAGGGGCTCAAAGGGATGTTCGTCATGCTCATGCTGGAGGACCTCCCCTAGCATCAACAATTATGGGGTCAACGCTCTAGAAGACAGTGATGGTGACCATGACGTGGATAGCTGGATCTTCCATACTACCAACGGTGGACCCAGTAATTGGACGACAAAAGACTTTGCACCAATTACTTTTATTCAAAAGTAATTGTCTTTCGTGTTTTTTGGATATGTAATAAACAATATAAACTTTATGGCCATGTGTCTTACCCGGGGAACAATGGTTTATTTATGAGGGTTATCATGTTTCAATTTCATATGGCATTAATAAAGCATTGGACGTTTATGCATACAAATTTTGCGCTCTCTGTTTTTCTTTTCTGCTTTTTACTTTGTCTATACAGCTATGCTCTTACACACACTCACGCATCAAACTGCAGATCCATATCCACTCTGGATCCCATTGATAACAATTCTGCTATTGCCGGTTATGACTTTGAAAATCCGATCAACCAAGCTGAGGACGAAGGTGATGAAGATTGTGAGGTACGCTGAGAACTTGCTAGGATGTTACAACAGGAAGAAAGGGCTATACAGCCCCATGAAGAGCCAATTGAGACAATAAACTTGGACACAGAAGAGAACAGAAAAGAGGTCAAGATAGGTGCAAATTTGGAGCTTGGTGTCAAACAACGGTTTATACGAATGTTGCATGAATATGTCGAGATCTTTTCGTGGTCATATGAAGACATGCCAGGACTAGACACGGATATTATGGTCCATCGTCTGCCAACTAAAGAAGATTTCCCTCCGGTAAAGTAGAAGGTTCGTCGTATGCGCCTTGAAATATCAGAGAAGATCAAAGCAGAAGTTATGAAGCAGTTCAACGCTGGGTTCTTAGTTGTCACCTCTTATCCCCAATGGGTTGCTAACGTAGTCCTGGTGCCTAAAGAGGACGGCAAGGTACGTATGTGTGTGGACTACCGAGATTTGAATAGGGAAAGCCCCAAGAATGACTTTCCGCTTCCCCACATTGATGTTATGGTTGACTACACTGCACAACACACGATCTTTTCCTTCATGGACGATTTCTTGGGTTACAACCAGATCAAGATGGAACCTGAAGACATGGAAAAGACAACCTTCGTCACACAATGGGGAACTTTCTTCTACAAAGTGATGTCGTTTGGATTGAAGAATGCTGGGGAAACCTATCAGCGAGCCATGGTAGCTTTGGTCCATGAAATGATTCACCATGATATAGAGTTTTATGTTGATTACATGATAGCCAGGTCTCAAACTGAGGAAAAGCACCTCGATCATCTACAAAAGTTGTTTGATAGGTTAAAGACATACAAGCTGAGGTTAAATCAAAACAAGTGCACCTTTGGGGTGAGGTCTGGTAAACTGCTAGGTTTCATTGTCAGCGACAAGGGTATTCAGGTAGACCCTGCAAAGGTGAAGGCTATACAAGAGATGCCGGGTCCTCGCACCTAGAAGGAGGTTAGAGGTTTCTTGGGACGCCTAAATTACATCGCCATATTCATTTCCCATTTAACTGCTACTTGTGAGCCAATCTTCAAACTTCTGAAGAAAGATCAAGTGGTAAAGTGGAATGGAGAATGCCAGAATGCCTTCGAGAGAATCAAGGAATACCTTCAAGAGCCTCCAATTCTGATGCCTCCAATTGAAGGAAGACCTTTCATAATGTACTTAACAGTGCTAGATAATTTAATGGGGTGTGTGTTGGGGGCAGCATGACGAGTCTGGCCGAAAAGAGCATGCGATATACTACCTTAGCAAAAAGTTTACCGACTGTGAGAAAAGATACTCACTGCTCGAGAAAACTTGCTTCACTTTGGCATGGGCTGCTCGTCGTCTGAGACAGTATATGTTGACCCACACTATTTTGTTGATATCTAAGATGGATCCGATCAAGTACATGTTCGAGAAGCCCGCTCTCTCGGGAAGAATAGCAAGATGGAAAATGATCCTAACCGAATACGATATCCAATACACGACCCATAAAGCAATTAAGGGAAGTGTACTAGCTGATCATTTGGCTCATTAGGTTGTGGATGACTACCAGTCCATGAATTTTGAGTTCTCGGATGAGAACATTATGTTAGTGACTGACTATGAAGAACCTGGACCGAATGAAGGACCTGAGGAACGATCCCAATGGACCATGGTTTTTGATGGAGCCTCCAACGCACTCGGCAATTGCGTCGGTGTTGTAATCATATCCCCTGAGGGATGTCATACTCCTTTCACTGCCCAATTATATTTCAATTGTACGAACAACACGACGGAGTATGAAGCATGCATCATGGGTCTCAAAGCTGCTATTGACCTAAGGATCAAGTTCTTGAGCATTTTCGGGGATTTAGCCTTAGTAATAAGTCAAATCAAAGGGGAGTGGGATACGAAGCACCCAAATCTCATCCCTTACAAAGAACATGTGCTGACATTGCTTCCATACTTTAAGGAAGTAACCTTTGAACACTTTCCACGAGAAGAGAACCAGTTAGCGGACGCGCTAGCTACTATGTCATCTATGTTCAAGGTCAGGTGGGACAACGAGGCTCCTCGGATCACTATTGAGAGGTTGGATGAACCAGCATACTGCTATGAGATCGATACTGAAGAAGTAGCAGACAAACATTGGTTTCATGAAGTGAAAAGGTATCTCAAGGCTCAAGAATACCCTGAGGGGGAGTCTATCAATGATAAGAAGTTTCTTAGAAGGTTCACCGCAAAGTTATTCCTCAGTAATGGAATCCTCTACAAGCGCAACCATGACTCTACTTTACTTCATTGCATAGACAAGAGCGAAGCAGAGGGGATTATGGCAGATATACACGAGTTTACCTTTGGCACCCACTATAGTGGACACACCATGGCTAAAAAGATCCTACGGGAAGGATACTATTGGTCCACTATAGAAGAAGACTGTTATCAGAATTCTCGAACTTGTCACAAATTCTAGATCTACGCTAATAAAGTACATGTACCTCTGGTTCCCTTGAATGTCTTGACGGCTCCTTGGCCGTTTTCAAAGTGGGGAATTGACATGATCGGAGAGATTAGACCTACCGCTTCCAATTGGCCTCACTTCATCCTAGTGGCCATTGATTACTTCATGAAGTGGGTTGAGACTTCCTCTTTTGCTACTGTTACCAAGAACATTGTGGTGCGGTTTATCAAGCATAACCTGATTTGTCAATATGTTGTTCCAGAGAGAATCATTACAGAAAATGGTACAAATCTCAATAATACAATGATTACCGAACTCTGTAAACAATTCAAGATCTAGCATCATAATTGTGATCGGTGGATCTGGAACTGACTGTTTAACGCTGGTTCGCGAAATGTCGCGGAAGCAAGAGTCGCCACCGTCTTTTATTTTCTCCAATAGGAAAGGACAAAAGCACAGAAAAATTCCTTAAAGAGATTGCTCTCGGTTCGGGAGGTAGGTTATAGAAAGGGAAGGTGTTAGCACCCTTTCTATCCATGGTTATCCATGGGCTCTTAGATACTTGCTCAATGTGTTTTCAAAATTGTTTGTTTGCTTTTCAATGTGGGTTTAAAAAAGTTTCTTTGAAAAATTTCAGGTCGACTCGTACGTCAGAGTGTTTGAAAAATCTGCTTTGAAAGCTTTTGAAAAGTGTTGGTGTGAAAAGTCTTTTTTGAGTTTGTTTTGAGATTAGAGCAAGTATCCTTGAGAACCTACCTACCCTAAGGAATTCATCTGTGTAAATGTCCTTAAAAGTAGTGCCATCCCACCATTGAGAGGTAGGTAGCACCACCGTTGGAGGTGTTCGGGTCAATTCGAGTTTTAGGGACGTTGTGATCACCAGAGCAATGGAAGACACCTTAGAAGCTACCCTCATGCCAGGTTCCCGGATCATGAGGACTTACTAAGACGTCCTCTACTCGACGACCACCTTTCGAAAGGCAAGGCAACAGTGAGGCGTACCCTAGGGGTGGTGTGTGCGAATTGTGTGTCATGTTCATTGATATTTGTCTTGTCGTGTTCATTGTGATCTACGCTTGATTTTAATTAGGGCCATTCATTCTTGCATGCATTGTTTAACAGTTTATATTTGCGGGAAAATAAATCTACAACTATTACAAACGGCGCGGGTCCACATCGCCAAAATTAAACCGGACCCGATTTAGCGGAAAGTAAATGAAGCAAAATAAAGTGCAAGTGCGAGAAATTAAAAATTACAATGCTTTGGGAGAATTACATAATTATAATAAACGATAAAGTAAAATGCGCGAAACAAAATAATTAAAGCGACGGGCGTTGGACCCTTTTGCAAAATATTAAAAGTTAATGAGAATTAAAAAATTAAATGTTTTTGGTATTTTGGTGTTTTTTAGATTTAAAAGAAAAAGAATTTATTGAAATTAAAAAAGGAAGCGTCAAACCCTAATTCTAATGTTTTTTAAGCTATTAAGAAAAAAGATTGAATTTTTAACCTAATTTAAATCTACGTTATTTATATACATTTAATTATAAAAAAAATAAGAGAAATAAATAAATAATTATTACTGTAAAAAGGGAAAATATGAAAAAGAATCAAAATTGTTAATTAACCTAATTCTACATTTTTTATATTTATTATGAAAAGAATTAACAATAAACCCTAATTTAAATTAACTAATTCACATGCAAGTTTTTTTTATGAAAAATAATTAAAATAAATATATACTATATTTTTGTCTTTTCTGAATTTTCTGTATTTTTTATGTATTGTAAAAAATATTTAATTAAATTAAAGCAATAAAACAAATAACATAATGATTAATAATAAAATAAAAATAAGTAAAAGAAATTGCAAACCAGAGTGGGGTGTAGTCCCAATTTAGGAGGTACAGGCCTTAGAATTCTGGCCCAATTAACCTTGAACTCGTTGACTTTTGTGCAAGCCTATGACACGTCTGACTATGGTACATGGTGTTCCTTGAATCTTGACCTTTTGATTGATGGAACTGGACGCGTGTATGTTGATCCTTGAACGTGCATGGTGAGTCTTAACGTTATGCCTGCATGTAATTACTAATGGAAAAAGAATATGGAAATTACTCAGACCTGGGACTCGAACCCAGGTCATGGAGGTTGAAACAATAAGCGCTTGCCATCTGTGCCACTTAACCTGTTTGATATATTAATAACACAAAAATAACAAAAAGCAAGAACGAATGCATTAATGATCAAACGCGCGAAAATTTAAAAGATCCAACCAATGCTTGCCAACGCATCATCGTCTTCGTTCTCTTTTTATTTTTTTCTGAAAACACAAGCCTATGGAAACGGTTTTCTGGGCGTGGTCTAAAGCTGGTTTCAAGAAAATAGCGATTAGGTCCCTAACGCTCATAAATTGAGCGCGAGGGTTCCATTGCTTTCGTCTCAATGCACCGGTTTGAATGATGGTGGTTAGAGATCCCAATTTTTCCTCTAGTAAGAACCCCTAATTTTGAAGCTCCAGAAACCCTAATGTTCGATCATGGCATAATCTTGTATGGCACAGAAAAACTCAATTAAACATACCAGTTAGCTTCAAAACATTATGATAAACATGAATCAATAAAGAAAAATGAAAAAAGATGCTTGAATTATGCTATGCGATTTCAAGAATTTTGAGATACAGTCTGAGTTCTTGATACCGATTCTTGAAGCTTTGCTTGTCGTTTGTGGTTGGAATATGATCAGGAGTCCACGAGCAAGCTTTTGGTATAAGAATTAGGGCTTAAAACCACTTGTAACCTTGAAATCAGTTTTGTGTTTTATGGAAAAAAAATCAAGTTTGCAAAGGAGTTTTCAGCGCAGCTTAGAGTGTAAAGGCATTAGGTTTGCATTCCTGATCATATAGTGAGCATGCTAGGTCAACAAATTTGCACCAAATCTCATGAATTCAATTTTTTGCATATTTGATTTTGTAAAATCTTTTTTGAATCTTTTTCACATGTAATTTGGTTCAATCATGCTCCAATCACACCAAAACTTGCCATATTTAATTGTACACGAAATCTTGAGAGTAGAATGTGCACAAAAAGATTTTTTTAGGTCAAATTTATATTTTCTATATATTTAAATGATTTAAATGAATTAATATTAATATAAATTCAAATAAATAATTTAAAAATTGAGAAAATACTTCCCCTTGGGCTTAATGGTCGTGCATAGGCTTGGCATGAAGAAACTTGGAAGAAAAATGGGCCCATTTGCATTTTTGGATCATTTGAAGTAAAGTTGACTTTCAAAAATTTCCAAAAATTTCCCAACTTCCACAAGGCATAACTTGCTCAATTTTTAAGCTTTTCACATGTTCTTGGACATTTTGGAAAGGTCTTTGAGTCCTCTAACCGATGCCTTTGGTCCCATGTCATTTTGATTTACCAATCTCAAGTTATGGCCTTTGACTTAAAGTCCCTTTTTGTTGACTTTTGAAAATGACCTATAATGTTGAAATTGATAACTTTTTGTGAGAGCATTTCTTGGACTTGGAATATGAAGATGAGTTGTAGGAAATGTCTTTCTCTTCAAAATGAGCTTTGGATGGAATTTTTCTGATAATCCATGTGAAAGTTATGCCCTGGTCAATTTCAGTTGACTTTTTCAACTGTCCAAATATAGTAACTTTTGCATCTTTGATGATTTCTGAGCCAAATTTTGAGAATCATGATCAAGAATTGATCAAATGATGTTTGTGGCTTCAAAATGACATATTGACCAAAAATTTGAACTTTTGACTGTCAAATGACCATTTTGCCCCTACAGTTGACTGTGGTGCAATCTAGGGTTTTGACTGTGCAATTTTGAGCTGAATGCCTTGAAACTTGACATAAGGATGTTTGACCATATTTGTAGGCATGTGAGACTTGATTGGGTCCTTGAAAGCTTCCTTTCTTTGATCAGAACACAAACCCTAGTTTTGACTGTATAGGAGACAGTTGAACTGCATAACCCTTAGGGAATTTTGTGACTTGGCTTGGCAATTTCTTGAAGAATATGGGAGGGCAAATTTTGGGGTGCAACAGTTACCCCTGTTCAATCTTCTTAGACCTGAGGATGCAGATTGGCAGACATGCCTTTCGTAATCCGAGGGTAAAAGATGATTGGACACTAGAGTGCCCAGAAATTTGCGCTCACATAGTAGCAGTGATGATGGGGGAATGGGCTTATAGATGCCATTTATAGGTTGCTGGATAGGGTGATGGGCTTATAGATGCCATCTGGATGTTGATCGCGTAGGAGATTCCTTAGCGAGAACCTGCATACCTGCAAAACAGAAAAAATGAGTACCTGACACGTTGCAGGAGCTGATTTTAGATGCTTGGTATAGATATGTCCTGACTGGTTACAGGAGCTGAGTTTGGAGCTTCAAACGTTGATGAAAGAACCAGGGATGGTTACTGCCTTAGCCTGAATGATAAGAGAACCTTGGGTGACTTTAATCTCAACAACGCTCGTTGAGAAAAATCTTGATGGGAGTTATTATCTTCGCAGTATTGGGCAGAGAACCATAAGCAATTATAATTTGAAAGGAATGATCACCTCACACTCATCGTCGGAGAGGGAAACATCTTGAAAAAGGAATTACTACCTCACACGCCGTTGGAGAGGGGACCATAGGAGAATATCACCTCACACTCATCGTCGGAGAGGGAAACATCTGAAAAAGGGATTGTCACCTCACACACCGTCGGAGAGGGAATCATAGGAAGAAGGAATTACCACCTCACACACCGTCGGAGAGGGGACCATAGGAGACTGCTGAGTCTTTATCAGAAAAATCTGTTGGGAGTCGATTTAACTGGACTAGAGAATGTCTTGAAATATCTTCAACTGGAATAAGTGTCAGAACGTTGCCATATCTGGTTTACATCTGGACTATATCTGGAAGGAGATCTGGAAGCAGTATCAGAACGTCACCATATCTGGGTCATATCCGAAACTATATCTAAAAGGAAATCTGGAAGCAGTATCAGAACGTCACCATGTCTGGATCATATCTGAAACTATATCTGAAGGATACCTGGAAGCAGCATCAGAACATCACCATATCTGGATCATATCCGAAACTATATCTAGAAGGAAATCTGGAAGCAGCATCAGAACGTCACCATATCTGGATCATATCCGAAACTATATCTAGAAGGAAATCTGGAAGCAGTATCAGAACGTCACCATCTCTGGGTCATATCCGAAACTATATCTGAAGGATACCTGGAAGCAGTATCAGAACGTCACCATGTCTGGGTCATATCTGAAACTATATCTGAAGGATACCTGGAAGCAGTATCAGAACGTCACCATGTCTGGATCATATCCGAAACTATATCGAGAAGGAATTCTGGAAGCAGTATCAGAACGTCACCATATCTGGATCATGTCCGAAACTATATCGAGAAGGAATTCTGGAAGCAGTATCAGAACGTCACCATATCTGGATCATATCCGAAACTATATCGAGAAGGAATTCTGGAAGCAGCATCAGAACGTCACCATATCTGGATTACATCTGAAACTATATCGAGAAGGAATTCTGGAAGCAGCATCAGAACGTCACCATGTCTGGATCATATCTGAAACTATATCTAGGAGGAAATCTAGAAGCAGTATCAGAACGTCACCGTCTCTGGATCATATCTGAAACTATATCGAGAAGGAATTCTGGAAGCAGCATCAGAACGTTACCATATCTGGATTACATCTGAAACTATATCGAGAAGGAATTCTGGAAGCAGCATCAGAACGTCACCATATCTGGATCATATCTGAAACTATATCGAGAAGGAAATCTGGAAGCAGTATCAGAACGTCACCATATCTGGTTTACATCTGAAACTATATCAAGAATGAATTGCGATTAGTTGATAGTAGTCATTTTTGTATTGATCTTTTTCTGAAAAGGCGAGACATAATTGGATGCAAAATCATGATGCATGAATGGTATGTCTTCAAAATCAATGAGATTCGTGTAGTATGATGCATATGCATGCTATAATGATGTATGTGACGTTTTATGAATGTATGTTTGTCTAAGAAAATAAATCCTTGACGGGTGCCGGGAAGTCGTATCCTGGGCTGATGTTGAAGAATAGTTGCAAGAATTCCAATAGACGAAGATAACTCCGTTGGGGAATAAACTTGGCGAATGGAGGATTCTGCGGGGAGAAAAAAGATATTCTAGCGACCATGCTGGGAAGCAAAACTCTGTGGGAAGGGGAATGCCTTGCTGAGTGCTGATAATAGTTTGCTGGGGATAGGAAGACTTTGTCTACGACGCTCTTTCCGTGGCTTTTGGCTGAGGATAACCCAGTTATATCCTGTTGAGGAAATAACTCTTTAAATAAAGTCGGGCGACGCGTTCGTGCTCTGCGAAGGATAAGCTTCCAGAATTTACTGGGGATAAGCTTACTGCTTGGGGATATGAATTCCAACTTTCCTGGGGAAACTGGATTGGACTCTTCCGGGGAAGTTTTGATATGTTGGTATACCGCCGGGGAACAATCTTTAGACCAAGACTGCCGGGGATGCTTGTTATGAGTATGTATGTTGCTGGGGAATGTTGAGATCTGCAGGAAGATACTAAACTTCCTTAAGTTTGATTGTATGACTGCCTGAGGAGAGTATACTGTCTTGCTGGCTCACTCTCTGGGGGATTAAGATATTTGGTTATGTTCTTTAGCTGAACTCACCTTGATACCTTGGTGGACAGAGCGATTAGATTGTTTGGACAACTCATCATTGCCCCTGTTTCTGAGGTGGAGAAGAAGACCTGGGAGATGCTGATAGCTTGCTGATGGATAGACCTACTTCTGGTAGGCAGGTGATAAGATGACAGGACATAGTCGTACGCTTTGATCCCTAACTTTTGCCTGGACCGCCCTTTCGGGTTTTCAGTCCATCGGGATACCCATTTTTGCCCAAGCCGCCTTTTCAGGTTTTCGACTTGCCGGGTGTACAGATATTTTCATTTCATCCCTTATTTTTGCCTGAACCCTTTTGGTTCGCCGGGAAGCCCTTATTTTTGCCTAGGTGTGTCAACCTAGCGGGTCTTTGATTTTGCGTAGTACTTTTCGACTATGTCCACGCTCTTAGAATGCAGGTAGGTGCCCCTGGCTGCTTGTGTTGCCATATTACCAGAAGGTGTCTGATCGTGCAAGATTCGTTGCTGGAATGCCCCAAGTGACTCAGGCAGAGATTTGCCCCAGGCTTTTTGGCCTTTTGAGAGATTCTCTGGATCTTGACTTAACTGCCCCAGATGGTAGACCATGATCATGCCGTGCCCCTTGATTGGAGATACTCTTGTTCATTTAGACTTTCGTCATGCGAATTTCTATGTTGTTCAAACAAAAGTCATATGCAAACAAAGTTATGTTAAAAATGCAAAGCTTATGTCTGTCTTGAATATTTTGAAAATGCATTTTTTGTAATACAGTGTGATGTTAACTCAATATTTTACAGCAAGCCTTCAGGAGTCAGGATACCTTTCGTAACAGTATGCTTTCGAACTAACCCATGCTTCAGCTAGGACTTTTAAGGGTTATAACGTGGCCTGGTTCACGGTTTAAGAAACAAAGGATAAAGGCTCAAATTATTTGTACCCACCCGCTCTTCGTGATGTTCTCCAAACCTAAACTCAGTTGATCATACGTCAGACCTTGTTTGAGTCTTTGCTCTGATTTTCCGGTGATGATTCAGATGTTGATAACTTATTTTGAATAGGCAGTCATTCCTTTTTTGTTGAGGGTTTGTTGGACCTCTCTCTTTTTGATTTTTTTTGTTATCCCTTTCTTTTTTTTTTTGCCTGAACTGTTTCCTTTTTTGGAATTACAGTCAGCGGGATGCCCCAGTTTTGTAAGTCCCCTTTGGAGGTTTAGACTTCTTGGGCTTTTCATTTATGATTTTTTTTTTGATAATGACTGCCTGTCCTTATGATTGTTCTGAACCATCACTGTCTTTCGTTTTGTAAGGACCTCTTTGGTGCCATTCGTTATGCACTTGGATCAACTGAGAGACTACCCTGCCCCAGGTTATGATTAAGGGTTTTAAATTTCGAAAAGAAAAAACTCCTACTTTTTTGGCTCAGAGGGGTTGACGAGGGATTATCATCCTTATAACTCCAGTGTTTAGGGATTGAAACAATGCCTGTACCTCATCAGCGGGGTCTGTTTAAAAGCATACTGTAAAGATCGTGGTATCGTTTTCGTCATCCTCCCTCAAGAGGCTTAGAATTATTATTTAAGAGTTGATCATCAGAAAAAATATGAAAATAATTTGCATATAGTGAATACGAATATATTGCTTCAAAACAGACATATGTGATGCATCAATGAAATAAAAATGTTTAACATGAGTAAATGTTTAAACAATCAAAGAACAAACACAACTTGAACATTCGAATGAACAAAAGTTTCCTAGTCTCAGGGCTTGTCACTTCAAATGGTGAGCCTTGGAGGGATGGTAGAAAAATTCAGCCTGACCATCTTGAGTGAACTTCAATGCTCCTTCATCAATCAGGTCCTGGATCTTATTCTTCAGAGCCCAACACTCATTTGTATCATGTCCCGGACAGGCAGAGTGGTAGGCACACCTTTTATTGGGATCATAAGTAGGATGTGCTGTGTTGGGGTTCTGGGGATGAGCCCTTAATGTGATCAGGTTCAATCTCAACAGGCGTTGTAAAGCTTGAAACAGCGACATGTTGAGCGGGGTGAATTGCCTCCTAGACTTGTCTGGCTGAAGCCGGTGAGGTTGATGCTGAATTTGTGACACTGGAGCCATTTGAGGAGCTCTCCCCTTACCTCCTTGTCTCAAAGGTGGTTGAACGATGACTGGCTCTTTTCCCTTAGACGTTTGCCCCAGTTGGTTACCCTGAAGCAGTTGGTTGACAAGAACTCCGAGCTCTTCTTGTTTTTGAGCTAACCCTTGAATGGCAGTCCCCTGCCCCAGCATTTGGGCTTTCATTGCATCCATCTCAGCTTGTAGGTGTTTCAGCCTTTCATCCTCAGCACTGTTCCCGACAAAGGTCCCCTTGAGAAGTGTCCTTAGTTCCTCCTGCCCCTTGGATAGATTCAGAAGGATTTCCCCGAACCGAGTTTCTTGAGCAAGAAAGTCCTGGTTGTCTGGTTGGAAGGCCATTGCTGAAATAAACAGCGAGAAAGGTAAGTGCCCTGCAAAGAACGGGTACCTGTAATGCAATGATATGTATGATATGCATGCAATGTTTTCAAGGATCTCGCAGGGTAAACAAGAAAATTATTAGAGTTTGCATTTTGTAGCTTGATTGAAGGAACTTCCTGTTGTAGAGAGTCTTTCTTCCAAGGGTCAAAGGCTCACCATATCCAGTGGGTCATAGCCCCTGACTTTAATCATCATGTCTGGTTTTGATTTCCAAACAACTTTGGTTAGGGGAACCTTCTTCAAGAGTCAGAGCTCACCATATCAAGTGGGTCATAGCCCCTGACAACTTTGTCTAGAGGAAAATAAATCCTCTTTGCCCCTTGCTGGATAGTTTGATTCATCATGACCTGCATCACAGACCCTTGAGATCCTTGAAATGGATTAGTCCTTATGGAGAATGTATGCAATGGTATGATGGTATGATGTCATGTTATGCGTGGGGTGATATAAGTAACCCTGTTATGAGTCCAGATTAAGGACTGTAAACCAAAACCTGCAAGAAACTTAAGTAAAACCTGTCATGAGTCCTAATTAAGGACTAGAACAAACCCTGCAAGAAACTTGGTAAACCTTGTTATGAGTCCTGGTTAAGGACTAAAACAAAAACCTGCAAGAAACTTAGGTACCCTGTTATGAGTCCTAATTAAGGACTAAAACAAAAACCTGCAAGAAACTTAGGTACCCTGTTATGAGTCCCTATTTAAGGACTAAAACAAAAACCTGCAAGAAACTTAGGTACCCTGTTATGAGTCCCTATTTAAGGACTATAGACAAAACCTGCAAGAAGCTCAAGTGTCAGACAACAAGCATGCAAATAGTCAAGTACGAAGGCACGCAAGTCACACAAAAGAGCCCTTAGAGTTTAGGCCAGCATGAGGTCTGGGTATTACCCTCTTGAAGTTTGTTGGTTCATACCTGTCCTATCAAAAGTAACCGGGTTCTAAGGGTCCCAATATCACGGGATTGCTTTCATTGTTCATCGTTTCGATTTAGCCACTGAACTGGCGACCGAAATATTCCAGGAAAGCAACCCTCAATTGAGTGTAGTATCGAGTATCAACCAACTTCGGACTGCACCAAAGTCAGTTATCTCACTACCCTAAAGAGGCCAAGATAGTTCAATTAAGGTTCCTAAGGTCTGTTGATGCTTCATGACACCACGCGGAGGCCCCGTACTCTCCTTGACTGAACTCAAGGGTTACCGGTACACACCAAAGTGCCACATCAACGTAGCAGACTGTTTCAACCATGTCGGTATACCCCGCACAGTTCCCTCACAGCCTTGTTGCTACTTTCTAAGAAGGTATCCCCCAGATCCGGGTTTAGGATCTATAGAACTCCCAAGCAACCCACAATAATAAAGCAAGCAAAGAAGACAATTGAAAACACAGTGATCTTAAACCTAAGGTACACCTCACTTTAAAGATAAGTCCCCAGCAGAGTCGCCAGTTCTGTGATCGATGGATCTGGAACTGACTGTTTAACGCTGGTTCGCGAAATGTCGCGGAAGCAAGAGTCGCCACCGTCTTTTATTTTCTCCAATAGGAAAGGACAAAAGCACAGAAAAATTCCTTAAAGAGATTGCTCTTGGTTCGGGAGGTAGGTTATAGAAAGGGAAGGTGTTAGCACCCTTTCTATCCATGGTTATCCATGGGCTCTTAGATACTTGCTCAATGTGTTTTCAAAATTGTTTGTTTGCTTTTCAATGTGGGTTTAAAAAAGTTTCTTTGAAAAATTTCAGGTCGACTCGTACGTCAGAGTGTTTGAAAAATCTGCTTTGAAAGCTTTTGAAAAGTGTTGGTGTGAAAAGTCTTTTTTGAGTTTGTTTTGAGATTAGAGCAAGTATCCTTGAGAACCTACCTACCCTAAGGAATTCATCTGTGTAAATGTCCTTAAAAGTAGTGCCATCCCACCATTGAGAGGTAGGTAGCACCACCGTTGGAGGTGTTCGGGTCAATTCGAGTTTTAGGGACGTGGTGATCACCAGAGCAATGGAAGACACCTTAGAAGCTACCCTCATGCCAGGTTCCCGGATCATGAGGACTTACTAAGACGTCCTCTACTCGACGACCACCTTTCGAAAGGCAAGGCAACAGTGAGGCGTACCCTAGGGGTGGTGTGTGCGAATTGTGTGTCATGTTCATTGATATTTGTCTTGTCGTGTTCATTGTGATCTACGCTTGATTTTAATTAGGGCCATTCATTCTTGCATGCATTGTTTAACAGTTTATATTTGCGGGAAAATAAATCTACAACTATTACAAACGGCACGGGTCCACATCGCCAAAATTAAACCGGACCCGATTTAGCGGAAAGTAAATGAAGCAAAATAAAGTGCAAGTGCGAGAAATTAAAAATTACAATGCTTTGGGAGAATTACATAATTATAATAAACGATAAAGTAAAATGCGCGAAACAAAATAATTAAAGCGACGGGCGTTGGACCCTTTTGCAAAATATTAAAAGTTAATGAGAATTAAAAAATTAAATGTTTTTGGTATTTTGGTGTTTTTTAGATTTAAAAGAAAAAGAATTTATTGAAATTAAAAAAGGAAGCGTCAAACCCTAATTCTAATGTTTTTTAAGCTATTAAGAAAAAATATTGAATTTTTAACCTAATTTAAATCTACGTTATTTATATACATTTAATTATAAAAAAAATAAGAGAAATAAATAAATAATTATTACTGTAAAAAGGGAAAATATGAAAAAGAATCAAAATTGTTAATTAACCTAATTCTACATTTTTTATATTTATTATGAAAAGAATTAACAATAAACCCTAATTTAAATTAACTAATTCACATGCAAGTTTTTTTTATGAAAAATAATTAAAATAAATATATACTATATTTTTGTCTTTTCTGAATTTTCTGTATTTTTTATGTATTGTAAAAAATATTTAATTAAATTAAAGCAATAAAACAAATAACATAATGATTAATAATAAAATAAAAATAAGTAAAAGAAATTGCAAACCAGAGTGGGGTGTAGTCCCAATTTAGGAGGTACAGGCCTTAGAATTCTGGCCCAATTAACCTTGAACTCGTTGACTTTTGTGCAAGCCTATGACACGTCTGACTATGGTACATGGTGTTCCTTGAATCTTGACCTTTTGATTGATGGAACTGGACGCGTGTATGTTGATCCTTGAACGTGCATGGTGAGTCTTAACGTTATGCCTGCATGTAATTACTAATGGAAAAAGAATATGGAAATTACTCAGACCTGGGACTCGAACCCAGGTCATGGAGGTTGAAACAATAAGCGCTTGCCATCTGTGCCACTTAACCTGTTTGATATATTAATAACACAAAAATAACAAAAAGCAAGAACGAATGCATTAATGATCAAACGCGCGAAAATTTAAAAGATCCAACCAATGCTTGCCAACGCATCATCGTCTTCGTTCTCTTTTTATTTTTTTCTGAAAACACAAGCCTATGGAAACGGTTTTCTGGGCGTGGTCTAAAGCTGGTTTCAAGAAAATAGCGATTAGGTCCCTAACGCTCATAAATTGAGCGCGAGGGTTCCATTGCTTTCGTCTCAATGCACCGGTTTGAATGATGGTGGTTAGAGATCCCAATTTTTCCTCTAGTAAGAACCCCTAATTTTGAAGCTCCAGAAACCCTAATGTTCGATCATGGCATAATCTTGTATGGCACAGAAAAACTCAATTAAACATACCAGTTAGCTTCAAAACATTATGATAAACATGAATCAATAAAGAAAAATGCAAAAAGATGCTTGAATTATGCTATGCGATTTCAAGAATTTTGAGATACAGTCTGAGTTCTTGATACCGATTCTTGAAGCTTTGCTTGTCGTTTGTGGTTGGAATATGATCAGGAGTCCACGAGCAAGCTTTTGGTATAAGAATTAGGGCTTAAAACCACTTGTAACCTTGAAATCAGTTTTGTGTTTTATGGAAAAAAAATCAAGTTTGCAAAGGAGTTTTCAGCGCAGCTTAGAGTGTAAAGGCATTAGGTTTGCATTCCTGATCATATAGTGAGCATGCTAGGTCAACAAATTTGCACCAAATCTCATGAATTCAATTTTTTGCATATTTGATTTTGTAAAATCTTTTTTGAATCTTTTTCACATGTAATTTGGTTCAATCATGCTCCAATCACACCAAAACTTGCCATATTTAATTGTACACGAAATCTTGAGAGTAGAATGTGCACAAAAAGATTTTTTTAGGTCAAATTTATATTTTCTATATATTTAAATGATTTAAATGAATTAATATTAATATAAATTCAAATAAATAATTTAAAAATTGAGAAAATACTTCCCCTTGGGATTAATGGTCGTGCATAGGCTTGGCATGAAGAAACTTGGAAGAAAAATGGGCCCATTTGCATTTTTGGATCATTTGAAGTAAAGTTGACTTTCAAAAATTTCCAAAAATTTCCCAACTTCCACAAGGCATAACTTGCTCAATTTTTAAGCTTTTCACATGTTCTTGGACATTTTGGAAAGGTCTTTGAGTCCTCTAACCAATGCCTTTGGTCCCATGTCATTTTGATTTACCAATCTCAAGTTATGGCCTTTGACTTAAAGTCCCTTTTTGTTGACTTTTGAAAATGACCTATAATGTTGAAATTGATAACTTTTTGTGAGAGCATTTCTTGGACTTGGAATATGAAGATGAGTTGTAGGAAATGTCTTTCTCTTCAAAATGAGCTTTGGATGGAATTTTTCTGATAATCCATGTGAAAGTTATGCCCTGGTCAATTTCAGTTGACTTTTTCAACTGTCCAAATATAGTAACTTTTGCATCTTTGATGATTTCTGAGCCAAATTTTGAGAATCATGATCAAGCATTGATCAAATGATGTTTGTGGCTTCAAAATGACATATTGACCAAAAATTTAAACTTTTGACTGTCAAATGACCATTTTGCCCCTACAGTTGACTGTGGTGCAATCTAGGGTTTTGACTGTGCAATTTTGAGCTGAATGCCTTGAAACTTGACATAAGGATGTTTGACCATATTTGTAGGCATGTGAGACTTGATTGGGTCCTTGAAAGCTTCCTTTCTTTGATCAGAACACAAACCCTAGTTTTGACTGTATAGGAGACAGTTGAACTGCATAACCCTTAGGGAATTTTGTGACTTGGCTTGGCAATTTCTTGAAGAATATGGGAGGGCAAATTTTGGGGTGCAACAATAATTCTTCCCCTTACCGGCCGAAGATGAATGGAACTGTGGAGGCTGCTAACAAGAGTATCAAGAAAATTATACAGAAGATGACGGTGACATACAAAGACTGGCATGAGATGTTGCCATTGGCTCTTCATGGTTACCGCACCTCAGCACGTTCGTCAATAGAGGCAACACCTTATTCTCTGGTATGTGGTATGGTGGTTGTCTTACCTATTGAGGTCCAAATCCCTTATTTAAGGATCATGAAGGATGCAGGTTTAAACGAAGACGATTGGATCCAAACTCGACTTGATCAACTGAATCTGATTGATGAGAAAAGGCTTGCTTCTATATGTCATGGTCAGATATACCAAAAGTGAATGATTAAAGCCTTCAACAAAAAGGTTATACGTCAAGTATATCAAGTGGGTGATCTAGTGATCACGCACATCATACTGCCACAAGGTGATCCCAGGGGAAAACGGACTCCCACGTACGAAGAGCCATTTGTGATCAAAAGCATATTTTCCGGTGGAGCCATGATTCTGACCACCATGGATGGTGATGACTTTCTCACCCTGTTAATGCGGACATAGTGAAAAGATACCACGCATAAATAACGAACCCGCTAGGTTGACTGGCCTAGGCAAAAATAAGGGCATCCCAGCTAACCAAAAGGATTCAGGAAAAAAATTAGGGATGAATACAAAAAAATCTGTACACCCGACAAGTTGAAAACCTGAAAAGGCGGCTTGGGAAAAAAAGGGTATCCCGGTGGACCGAAAACCCAAAAGGGAGGTCCAGGAAAAAGTTAGGGATTTGAAGGGTATCACTATGTCCTATTGGATCACCTTGCTACCAGACCTCAGTATCAACTATCAAGCTCAAACAGTACTGATCAATCCATTCAACTTCGGACGAGTAGCAAAGTGATGAGACGCTCAAGGACATAGGGGAAATAGCAGAGTTAAAACTCAATGGGATTATTACACATAGCTGTTTCTTTCTTTATACACTTTTGTGTAGTTTTCATTCTTTTACGATTGCGTTCTCCTACTAGAACGTCAGTCTCTTTGTACAAAATGCCTGTTATAGGCGAACTTCAAAAAATAAATACAAATCGTTCCTTGAAAGTACAAAACTATTTGTTTTACTTTTATATTTTGTTTTACAAAAAAGTCCAATGATTATTTTTGACATATGCATTTAAATATGACCACTGTTCACAAATACTTGCACAAAAACAGAAAGACAATTACTAATGATTTTAAGAAACGGGGCAAAGTCTAAAAAAGCCATTCGTAGTTCCGACAGTTACTCTGTCTAGCATGGTACAGGGGCAGAGACAGTTTGAGACGAAGTCACCATTACAACACGACCCCATGACGTTTATGTTCTCCACATAGTAGAAACAACCAAAGTTTTTATCTCTTCTTCCCCAAGCAGGAACTATCTCCTCCAATAAAGTTCCTTCAAAGAGAAGAAATCTATATTCCCAGCCAAGTTTCATAATCTTAAACAGTTTATAAAACCTCCTCCCCGGTAGAGTTTATTTCTCTAACGGTAGAAGCTTAGGCCCCAACAAAGTTTATTTCTCTACATCGGCAAAGCCTTTCAACAAAGCATTATCTCTCCATAGAGTCAATCCCCAGAAGAATATCCTCAAATAGAAGGAGGAAATCCCATGCAAATCATATTCATTCATCATCCCCAGCGGAAATGAAAGTATTCAGTTTCCTAAATACTCTTCAGCAGCAGTCGGGATTTACTTTACCAGACTAAGAAATATCGCAATAGCATCCCATATTCATACATCATGGCATGCGCATATACGTCACATACAGCATAATCTCATTTATTTTGAGAACATCATCACAATGCATTTCATACATCATGACATTGCATACGACTAACTCTTTACCTTTTTCAGGGAAAGATCAAATCAGAAAACGCCATTGACTACTTACGTGACCTAGTAGTCTTCTCAAAAGCTACGTCTAAGGAAGGGCTATTTCAGCAATTTCCTTGGAAAGACGTTCTCAAAAGACCTTCTCTGGTTCAGTCGGATCGGTACTAAGATCTCTCTGATTTCTATTCCAGTTGAAGATATTCCAAGACTTTTGTCTGGTTCATTTGAATCGATACTAAGATTCTTCTGATTTCTATTCCAGTCAAAGTAAATTCAATACCTTCTCTGGTTCAGTTAAATCGACACTAAGATCTCTTTGATTTCTATTTCAATTGAAGATGTTCCAAGACTTTTGTCTGGTTAAGTTAAATCGATACTAAGATTTTCCTAATTTCCATTCCAGTCAAAGTTAATTTAAGACCTTCCTCTGGTTTAACTAAATAGATACTAAGATTTTCTTGATTTCTATTCCAGTTGAAGACAACTCAAGACCTTTCTCTGGTTCAGTTAAATCGATACTAAGGTTTTTCTGATTTCTATACCAGTTAAAGAAACTGCAAAGCCTGGAATAAGACCAGATAGCATTTCACCATACTGTGGAGCCTGGACCTGACCAGATAATAGTTAACCTCATGGCTGAAACTCGAAATCTGATCGGGTAATAGTCAATCAACAATTCAAGACACTATGAAGCCTGGAATCCAACCAGATAGCAGTTTACAATGTCAATTACTATGAAGTCTGGACTCGACCAGATGGTAGTATACCTCAAATTTAAGATGAAGCCTGGATCCGACCGGATAACATCTTAGTTTCTTCAAGTCACTGAAGCCTGGAATCCGACCAGATAACAATTTGAGTTACTGTGAAACCTTGAGTACAACCAGATAACAGTTTAATCTCATTTCCCCGATAAGTCTCTATGAATCCTGGAACACGACCAAATATCAGTCAACCTTATTATCCTCAGCAAGTCACTGTGAAGCCTAGATCCTGACCAAATAGTAGTTCACTTCCATCTCTTCAATCAAGAGATGACTCCACAATAGAGTAAGGGACAACTGAAGCTCCTAAACTCCATTTTCCAAACAGAGACCAACATTCCTCAGCAGAGTCCTCCTCAACAACAGGAATAGGGACTCCCACAAAGTAATATATCATGAAATCAACATTGTTCTAGATGGCATCTTTAAGCCCATCTCCGACGACTCTCTGTCATATTCTCTGGATGGCAGCTTTAAGCCCATCTCCGATGATCTTCCGTTATCTTCTCCAAATGGCATCTATAAGCCCATTCCTGATATTATCTACACAGTCAAGTATCATTTCAGACGAGTGAAAATTTCTGGGCACTCTAGTGTTCAATCATCTTCCACCTCCAGATCACGAAAGGCAGACAAGCCAATCTACATCCTCATGTTTAAGAAGATTGAACAGGGGTAGATATTGTACCCCAAAATTTTCCCTCCCATTTTCATGCAAGACATGCCTCTAGAGGTCCTCAATTGCTCAAGGATGACCAAGAATTGACCAGACAAATTCTCCTCCTAAGGCAATAAACATCAACTAGGGTTTCAATTTTAAGCAAGATGTGTGAGTCCCAAGGATCCCAAATGTTCTCCATTGTCTTAATATGTCCTCAAGATCATCCATGCCAAATTTCATGCCTTGAACAACATGTTTGCTCAGTCAACTGCTCAAATGCCTGAAAATTAACTATATTAGGTCAAAAGTCAATTGTGGCCCAAATACAGTCAAACATCAAGATTTTTGGTCAAAATCAACATTTTGAAGCAATATCCATCATTTGATCAAGGGGGTATCATGATTCCTCAAGAAATGCTCCTAACTCATCAAAATTCAAAAATGGCAAATTAGGGTTTCTATAGGAAAAGTCAACCAAACTTTGACCAGGCATAACGTTCGCATAGTTTTTCAGAAATTTTTCCACATAAGCTCATTTTGAAGATAATACAATTCCCTAGAACTTCTGTTCATCCCTCAAGTTCAAGAAATGCACCATTGAAGAGATACAAGTTCACACATTATAGGTCCTTTCAAAAAGTCAACAAAAAGCCCTTTTGGGTCAAAGCTCCTTACATGAACATGGAAGATCCAATTGAGATGAAACCAAAAAGGTTGTTTAGAGGACATCCTAATCTCTCTAAAAAGTCCAAGAAAACCCTCTTAGGGTTAAAACAGAGAGAGATATGCATTGCTAAAGTTGACCAATTTTTGGAAAAGTGCACAAAGCCAATATTGACCAAACTTGATTTTTTTACAAATGGGCCCATGTTTTCATGATTAAAACTTGTTCTTAACATGGCCCATGACCCCTGAGCTCAGTCATACTTTATTTCATTATTTTTATTTTTTATTTTGATTTTTTATTCATTAAAAGTCAAAATTAAATAAAGAAATAATAAAAAATATGTAAGATATAATTTGAGAATATTTTTCTCATCAAATGAAGAGTAAAACATGCTGGCAAATCAAAGGAAACGTGTGGGAAACATTTGTGCAAGATTTGGCCAAATTTGGAAAGATTTCATATTATTCCCAAAACAAATATTATATGATGAAAGCATTGGATTCTTTCAACAATTGCATTCCTAATATGATTCACTATATGTATACAACAAGGCCAGACCTAATGGACACGTAAAGGCTGCGTCTACAAACCCTAAAAATTTTCCAATTTTTCTCAAAGAGAGGTGCAACCTATATCATACGATCCAAGCATCTTTAATGCATTCCCGGCACTCCATCTTCCTCCTGAGGTTCCCAGGAAGACAAATTAGTCCTCACACACGCTTGAAACACCCTGAGATTGCCCAATCGAATCTCAAATTGTTTGGTAAAATCTTGGATCTCAAACTCTTACAATAGGCCATATAAATTTTGTTTGAGTTTATATTTGTGTTGCTAATAATGTTTGTTGGCTTTTTGACATATTACATGAGACCATAGGGCATAGAATCACACACTGCTATGGATGAACACCGTTAGGGTTTTAGATTCAAACCCTATGATGTAGGAGGAATTAGCCATTTTTAGGCCTGATTCGTGATCATTGGATCTGTTTAAGTCAATTTGCATACTTTATTTTTCTGTTTGGCAACTTTTTAAGGTGACTCCACCAGAGAAGACGGTGGAAACCACCGGCTCTGGTGGTTGGACTGGCTGGTCTTCAGTCAGCTGGCTTGTGTGGCAGGAGGACAACATTCCATTGGTTGGATTCAAATGACTCTCCATCTCTCCATGCCTGATTGGACCATTTGAAATCCAGGGGCCCCACTTGTTGGCGCGTGTTTGACAACTCAGCAATTGTCCTTGTTTTATATTATATATTTTTATTTTGATTATATGTATGAATGAGCAGGCAGCGCAGATGGCAAGAGCGAAGGGTTTAAGGCATTGTACGTGTGAAAGGTCTGGGGTTCGACCCTTGCCTTCTGCATATTATGTTTTTGAATTGTTACTTGCAGATTCAGTGGTTCCACACCCCAGGCGCGCATCATGCACCCTCACGCTCAGCCATAAAACCACTCTTTCTCCAAGATTTAGCACCCAACAACGCATCTCCATGATGTACCTCCAAGCTTGCCTCCCACTGGATCCAGCACAAGGGTCTGGGCCAATAAGATTTGGGCGTTGGAAATTCAACACCACCACCCCTCAATTGGGTTTCTCATCCCCTCAGGCCCATCTTCTTTCCTTTGTTTTATTTAGTTTTTGTTAATTAGTTTTTGTTTTCTATTCATTCATATTTTCAATAAAATCATAAAAATCATAAAAAAAATAGGATTTAATATTTTCTTAATAAAATTAATTTTTGCAAAATAATTTATTTAAACTTCAACCCTTTTTTCTTTAATTTAAAATTGGTTAGAAATTAGGTTAAACTTCTAATTTTTTTTTCCATAAAATACAAAAAATATTTTTAATAACCAATTAGATTTTCTAGGGTTTAGAATTTATTTCGGTCTTAATTCTCGCGCGTTATAATTTTTTTCCATACGATTATTTTATTATGTAACTACGCCCATTTTTGTAATAGTTAATTGGGGTTTACAATTTTCGCATTTTACTTTTTCGTCCATTACTTATGTATCTACCCCTAAAGCCTTGTAATAGCGGTAGGACTTTATTTCTCCCTTTTACATTGCTTATATGCTTGTATATAAATTGCTAGTATATTAGGCTTGCATGACAAGATTAAATCAAATAATCGTTAGGTCACTAATTGCAAGATAAATATAACTGAAAAAACACACTGTTGCACACTTGCACCCTTAGGGTATTCCTCACTTGGTTGCCTCGGAAAACAATGGTCATGTCCCTCGAACATAGGGATATCTTAGCAACGACCCTCAGTTTAAAAGTCATCATAAAGATCATGGTCCCTTACTGTCCCTCGAGTTTCCTACGAGAAATGATCTTATCCCTCGATGTTACCTATATGATGACAGTCCCTTTGAAATGCTAAGGTATCCTTACATGTTTCCTTCAATGACCATAACGTCCCTTTTGATAGTCCCTAAACATCCGACGATAGGGCTACCTACTCACTAATAATAGGATAGCACTATCTAAAGGAAAGGAGGAAAAGAACATTCTTTTTCGAGTAGGTAGACAGTTCTTAAGTACTTGCTCAAACCTAATTTTTTACACTTACACACTTTCAAAAACGCTTTATCACACTCTTGAGGATTAATACAAGAGTTACCATAAAGAAAACAAAAACTTTCAAAATACACAAACACAAACAGTTTTCAAAAATGAGCAAGTTCCTAAGAGCCCGTGGAAAACCACGGATGGAAAGGGTGCTAACACCTTCCCTTTCCATAATCTACCCCTTACTCAGAAAATCTCGAAAAAGGTCCTTTTCTGTTCTTTTCACTCTTTCCTTTGTTGGATAAAAGAAAAGTAGATGGCGACTCTTGCTTACCGCGACATTTGCAAACAAAAAATGCAAACCAGTATTAATAGTCGGTTCTGCCACCGTATCACAATGATCTACTGGAAGAAGTATCAAAATTAATCATTGGTCAATTTACCCTGAGCCAGAAGATATTTATGTCCGACTTCAACTGGAAGAAGTATCAGAATAAATCATTGGTCGATTTAATCTGAGCTAGAAGAGGTTTTTATTGTCTTTAACTGGAGGAAGTATCAGAATAAATCATTGGTCGATTTAATCTGAGCCAGAAAAAGGTCTATTGGAAGAAGTATCAGAATAAATCATTGGTCGATTTAATTTGATCCAACAAATATCTACACTTGTTTTTATCTGGAAGAAGTATAAGAATAAATCTTTGGTTGATTTAATCTGAGCCAGAAAATGTCTTCAACTAGAAGAAGTATCAGAATAGATCTACACCTGATCTAAGCTGATCCAGAAGAATGCCCACTGGAAGAAGTATCAGAATAAATCATTTTCGATTTATTCTAATCCAGAAGATGTTGTCTTTGGTAAGACTGTCTGGTCCTACTAGTAGTTGATGATGTTGGTCTGTTGATTGATCTTTTCCTAAAACGGTAAAAAGTTAGCTGTATGTAATGTCATGATGTATGAAATGCATTACAGAATGACGTTCAAAATATAAATGAGATTGTGTTATATGTATATGCTATGACGTTTATAAATGATGTATGAATGTGAGCGTATCAGTTTCTCCTCGTAGTGTCATTGAACTAGGGAAGATAAAACCATGACTGCTGCTGGAGAAAAATGTACCGTTGCAAGGTTTTACCAACTTGGAGAAATAAGCTCCGTTGGGGGATGATGTTCTGTAGCTAGAGAAATAAACTTTACTGGGGAAAGAAGTTTCATAAACTGCTTGGGGATTTTATGAAAATCTGTTGGGGAATCCAAGAGGTCCATAGACCATGTTGGGGAAGTCTCCAAGATGCTAGAGAAATGATTGATCTTTTTTATCGAGGAATGTATCTTTGTTGATGATGAATTTTGTGAAGATAGTCCCCTAGGGGTGATTGCTCTATGGGGATATACAAATGAATTTTTGATGTTGACCTAACTCTTAAAGCCTTTAGTAACTATCTTTCTGTTTTTTATGCATATATTTTTAAACGGTAATCATATTCAAATGCATCTGTTCATTTAAAATAATCACTGGACGTTTTTGCAAACAAAACAGAAAATAAAAACAAATAGTTTTGGACTCTAAAAGAGGAATTTTTGTATTGATTTGAGAAATTCTGCTTATAACAAGCATCTTTGTAGAAGGAGACGGACATCCTAGTAAGAGAAATGCCGTCGTAAAAATGAGAAATATACAAAGTGGTACATAAAATAGAACAGCTATGTGAAATAATTCCATTGGGTTCCCATTCTGCTATTGCCTTTATATCTTTGAGCGTCTCATCCCTTTGTTGCTTGGCAGAAGCTGACTAGATTGATCCGTAGCATTCGAACTTGTCAATTGATAACAAAGTCTGGTTGTAAGGTGATCCAACGGGACATAGTCATACACTTTTGATCCCTAACTTTTTCCTGGACTTCCCTTTCGGGTTTTCAGTCCACCAAGATACCTTTTTTTGCCCAAGCCGCCTTTTCAGGTTTTCGACTTGTCGGGTGTATAGATTTTTCATATATATATATATATATATATATATATATATATATATATATATATATATATATATATATATATATATATATATATCTCCCTAATTTTTTCTCGAACCATTTTGGTTTGTCGGGATGCCCTTATTTTTGCCTAGGTCAGTCAGCCTAGTGGGTCTCTTTTCATGCTGTGATACGGTGGCATAACCGACTGTTTTACTGGTTTTGCGTTTGTGTTCACAAATGTTACGGTAAGCAAGAGTTTCCACCGACTTTTCTTTTATCCAACAAAGGAAAGGGTGAAAAGAACAGAAAAAGACCTTTCGAGAGTTTTCTGAGTAAGGGGGTAGATTATGGAAAGGGAAGGTGTTAGCACCCTTTCCATCCATAGTTATCTACAGGCTCTTAGATGCTTAGCTCATTTGAAATATACCTTGTGCTTTGTGTGTTTTGAAAAGTATTTTTGAAATGCCATAGTGAGGCAGTTGGCTTTATGATAACTCTTGTATCAGTCCTCAAGAGTGTTGATAAAGCATTTGAAAATGTTTTTGAAAGTTGTTTTGTGTAAGTGTGAAAATTTGTTTTTGAGCAAGCATCTAGCAGC
The DNA here is from genome assembly GCA_948472305.1 of Vicia faba. Taxonomy (NCBI): domain Eukaryota; kingdom Viridiplantae; phylum Streptophyta; class Magnoliopsida; order Fabales; family Fabaceae; genus Vicia; species Vicia faba. The sequence goes on along the minus strand of OX451738.1, from coordinate 1,016,852,065 downwards.
AATCTACTTTTACTCGAAAGGTTTGTTCTTTTCCTTATTTTCTTTAGACAGTGTTATCCTACTATTAGTGAGTAGGTAGCCCTATCGTTGGATGTTTGAGGGACATTTGAAGGGACGTTTTATAGTTGCAAAGGCAACTGGGCGAGAAACCTTAGTAACTACCCTAGGGTTTTAAGATCATGTTTACCGAGGCAACTTCGAGAGGGTCATCGAGGGACTTATGATCTTTTTAAACCAGAGGGTAGCCACTAAAATCTCCCACGTTTCGAGAGTTGTGACTATTTTTCAAAGGAAACCAAAGTCGGAGTACCCTAGAGGTGTGTTGTACCCCAAAATTTGCCCTCCCATTTTTCATGCAAGATACTGTCCTAGGGTTTCTCGTATACTCAATTTGGCTCAAAGGTTTATCAGACAGATTCTATTCCTAGGCGGCAAATCAACAATTAGTGTTTAGTATTTCTCAGAGAGAAAATTGAGTTTTCAAGGTTTCAAATGGTCTTCATAGGTCTTCCTATCTCTTCAAGGATGTTTATGTCAGTTTTCGAACTTTACATTTCAAGTTGGCTCAGTCGTTGGCTCAGATAATTGAAAACGATTAAATTGACCCAAAAGCCGACCTTTTGCGAGAACAAGTTCAAACGATTATAACTTCTTCATTACTCGATATTTTTGAGCATTTCTTTTTGTGTATGATTCTCCTTGATGTCACCTCCATTTTCTCTTCACAAGTCAAGAGTTAATCACGTGTATAAGATCTCCAAAATTCGAATACGTTAGAAGTATCATGAACTTTGACCTAAATTTTAAGTAATTGTCGTCTGAGTTCTAAGAATTGTGATTTACTCAAATTACAAGATCTTGAAACGAGTATTTCTGCGTATGGTCATAAGTGATGTCGCTCACGAGTTTATCTTCAAAGATCAAAAGAAAATTGTGTTTGGAAGACTTTGAAAGTTATCGATTTGTCGTGAGTCATTTGTTTGATTCTGAATGTTCTTAACCACAAATTGCTGAAGTTTCTTAAAATTGACGAATGGTCTTAAAGCATGTTTTGTTAAGACAATGAAGTCCCATTTTAATCAAGCATGGCGTGCGGAATTAGTTTGATTACAAATTTGACTTAGACAAGAATTGAGGATTAAGAATTTCATTTTAAATGACCATGGTTTTGGATTCAAGTTAACCAAGTGGAATTAAATTCTTAAATATTTATTTTGTTTAGAAATTTGATTGGAGTACAAGGCGCATATTTTGTTTGATCATTTTTGTGATTGCTTGAAGTTCAAGTTACCCAAACCAAGGTGTTTTATTCAAAGCATTCAATTGAGATTTTCAAAGTTCAATTAAAATTTGAGATTTGTACAATAAATTTCATCACACCAAATTTATTCAAAGGCTTTGTGTTCATTACATTACAAATAACGTGAAGTTACAAATTTTGTTTAGTTTATAAATGAAATAAATTACAAGATTTGTTTTATTTACAAAGGGAGAAATTTTGTTTTATTTCTTCAAAGTGTTCATTGCTTCATCTTCAAGCAATCCATCCAATATTCGCTTGTCGCCCACGCCTCATGTTCACGAAATAGAGAAGAAAATAAAGTTAGCAAGCATTTCAGACAAAGTGAGGTGTAAAGAAAAGGAAAATTCATCATTAGGGTTTGTATTTAGGAATCAGATTTTAAGGTTTGTTTTTTATCATAATCCCTCTTGTGTTATTTTACAAATCACAAGGTTGGACCTTGGTTCACAAAAAGAAAAGGAAATTTGCAATCATGACCTAAATCCCAAGGCTATCCTACAAACAACATAGCAAACTGCATCAATAACAAAGCAGGTTGCATAGCAAATTGAAACAACAACAAAGCAGGCTGCATAGCAAACTTCAACAACAACATAGCAGGCAGCAAAACAACAACATTGCAAGCTGCAACAACAACAAAGTAGACAGTAAACAAAATAGCAACATAGCAGAACAGGCAGCAGCAGGCTGCAATGATGCAGCACAAGCTGCCAAAAAGAGCCAACAAAACCTGCAACAAATACACAAGCCAACAAAGCAGAACAAGTACAACATAAACATAGCAGCAACAACAAGGAAAAACAGCAAGCTAACTTGCTCAACAATCCATTATGTCATCACTTTCCTAAATATATAAACCCTTCAGAATTGATTTGCATCATTGAAAGATGAAAGAGCAAAGGTGAAAAAAGATATCACCTAGCTTACACAACACGCCAAAGTCAACTCAGCCCAAGTGCTGCACAAAATAGGCAACTTAAGGCCTGCACCTCAAGATATTCAAAGTCAGAACTAGCATCAAAATACCAATCCAGCAAGCAAACGAAAAAGCTTCATAGTTAAATGGTTTCAATGAAAAAACTCAGAACTAAAAAATCAAATCATAGGCCAAGATAACTTTACTGCAAAATCTAAAAGACAAATGCTTTTGTTCATAGAAAAGAGAAAGAAAACTCAGAAAGTATTCATCACAGTACATAAAGCAAGTCAAAAAACCAGAAAAAGTACAAGGTACAAAGTCAACAAGCTAGCCTGCTAAAAGCCACAAAATCAGCAAAAGCACCAAGTACAAAGTTGAGCCATCAAATCCAATTGAAACTGACAAAATCAGTAGAAAGATATCACAGAAGAGGGAGAAAAGGCAAGCCCTAGTATAAGAAATAGAGCCAAGATCCATAGATTTTTTTTTTGGGGGGGGGGGGGGGGGGGGAGGGGACAGAGGATATTATTTCACCACAAAAATATACAAACAGAAACACAAATCGCAGCAAACAACATAAAACCCTCTTCATTCTTTTTCCGGCAAATATACAAACACAAAAAAACAAAATCACATGCAAACGGCCAAACCCTAAGCATACTTCATCATTTTCTCAAATAACCAACCATTCAGAAACGAAAAAAGAAGAGTAGAGGAAAGATCTCACCCAGGTATTAAATTTTTTTCGCAATCGGAGTCGTTAGGGTTCCATTTTCCCTTTCGCGATTTATCCAATTTGGGGCAACATCTGCAAACACCAATCAAATATTAGTGAAGAGGAGAGAAAGGTGAACCCAAATATGTAAGAAAAATATTGATCATAGCTTCACCACCACCGTTACTGCCGCGATACTATTTCTGGTGCGGCCGCTTTACCTTCCCCGATGAGAACACCCAGAGAGAGCGAGAGAAAAATATAAAACAGAGAGAGAGGGGTCTTCCAGAGTGACATCCTTGTCATTCTTTTTCTTTTTTTTCTTTTCCCTTTTTTCGTTGGGCCACCCCAATCAAAGCGCAAAGCCCAATTCCCCTCTTCAATGCCACACCCCCAATTTTACTCTTCATTCGCGTTTGTTTCCTACTGGGCCTTGCACCCCATTTGCCTTTAAGCCCATCTAAACTTTTTTCTTTATTTGCCTTTCTGATTTCAAAAACAAGCTTTTGGGCCTAACAAAAAAAAACTGTTTTTACTCACTTACCACCCACTTTATTTTTATAACCCCTTATTTATATTTTCATTTTATTTTCTTTATTATTATTACCATTATTAATATTATTATTATTATTATTACTTAAAAATACCAATGAATATTCTATGTTTATTATTTAAAATTTAGTATATTTTATTTTACTTTCTTTCAAAAAAATAAAAGACTTAAAAACATTTTCTTAAATAAATTTCTTTTCTTATCTAGTTTAATTTAGACTTAGTCTCTTTTTTAATTAATTTAGAACTTAAGATTTTAATTAACATTTTTCTCATTCATTTTAGCTTGACTAATTAGTTTAAAAATATTTTCACAAAAATCCTAAATTTGTTTCTTCAATCAAATTAATTTTCTTAATTAACTTAAGTTTAATTTTCTTAGTTTAATTAATTTACTTTTAGTTAAGTATGTCAAAACCCTTTCTTCACAACAAAAAAATATTTTAGTTTCTTTCCATATTATTTTATTCGTTGCATATTATATCTACATTTATTATACATTATCATTCAATTCAATATGGTTGTAATAGTAACTTAGGTTTAAATTACTTGTCATCCCCCATTTGTAAATTTGTATCCCCATCCCCAATTGATGTAATAGCGTAGTTGTGATACGGCAGAAGAACTGACTCGGGTCATTTTGCATTTTGATTACAAATGTCGTGGTTAGCAAGAGCCTCCACCGACTTTTCTTTTATCCAATAAGAAAAGACTAAAAAGAACAAGAAAGACCTTTAGAGATGTTTTCTTGAGTTCGGGGGGTAGATTATGAAAAGGGAAGGTATTAGCACCCTTTTCATCCATGGTTTTCCATGGGCTCTTAGTTTCTTGCTAGATCACTTGCTTTGATTGAAAGTTATGCTTTTGTGTTGTGAGTTTTGAAAGTATTTTTAAAATCGTCTTTGTAATGGTTCTCATCTCTATAAGAACACGTACAAAGTGTTATCTTTTGAAAATGTTTCAAAATGAGAGTGTTGGTGTATAAAATGTTTTTGTTGTGAGCAAACGAGCAACTAGGAGCGAATCTACCTACTCGAAAGGTCTTTGATGTTCTTTTCCTCCTCCTTTAGATGTTGCTATCTTACTATTGATTTGGTAAGAAGCCCCATCATTGGATGTGAAGGGACAGGCGTGGGACGTTTGTACAATCATAGAAGGAAACTTATGAGACACTTTAGGAATTTTTCATAAGGGACTAGATCATTTTATCGAAAGCAACATCGAGGGTCATCGAGGGACTACAATCTTTTTTATCGAAGGTTCTTTACTAAAGCGTCCCATATTCGAGGGACATGACTGATTTCCGATAGGCGACAAGTGCGATTACCCTAAGGGTGCTAGTGTGCAAGTGTGTTTGATTTTCATGCATTTAGTCTTGATTAGGGTTATCTATTTGTGGATTTTATGTCTTGCCATACACACCCTAATTACTAGCATTTATGTTTGAAAGCAATAAATTGCGGAAATGTAAAAGTCCTACGCTATTACATCATTTAGTGATGGGGGTACAAATTTACAAATAGGAGGTTGTAATAACTTAGATCCTAATTAACTATTACAACCATATCGAAATGTACAATGCAAGAAAGAAAAAAAAGACTTGTTTAAAAAATGATTTTTTTGTCTTAATGAATTAAGAAAAAGAAATAAATTAATTTGTAAAAAGAAAATATTTTAATTCCTTTTTTGTATTAATAAAAGGGGTATTAATATTGAAAATGATAAAAAGGGGAAAATAATGAGATATAGAATCAGCGTGCTGCTGCAAGAAAAACAGAAGGGATCAGAAGTTTTGATGCTAGGAGTGCTGTGACTCAGAAAGAAACGTCAGTGGGCATCAGAAGTTTGACTTTTCAGTGTGTTTTTGACCATTTTGCCCATGTGGATGATTTTCTTGAAAAGTTGTAATTCAAGACTTGAAACTTGATATAAGCAAACCTGAGGGTCCAGGATGATCCTTTGAGAAATGAGAGGGCAAATTTTGGGTTACAACAGCTGCCCCTGTTCAATCTTCATAATCCTGAGGATGTAGATTGGCTGGTCTGCCTTTCGTGATCTGAAGGTGGAAGATGATTGAACACTAGAGTGCCCAGAAATTTGCACTCGCATGAAGTAATACTGATTGGTGATATCGGGAATAGGCTTGCAGATGCCATTTGGAAGGCGATAGAGAATCGCCGGAGATGGGCTTAGAGACGCCATCCAAAAAAGACCGGTTGCATAAGAGATTCCTTAGCGAGAATTCCTGTACCTGCGGTTGAGGAAAACTTCACTGGGGAATTTTAATTTATGTCCTGGGAAGTAAAGTCTAGGAGCTTCGGTTGTCCATTACTCTACTGGGGAATTATCTCTTGATTGAGGAGGTGAAAGTAGAATGCATACTTGGTTAGGGTCCAGGCTGTACAGCGACTTACTGGGGAAATGTGAAATCGACCATATCTGGTAGTGTCTGGGCCTTAAAGTGTTGTAAACTATTGTCTGGAGATAAGGGAGAAGGAACCTGGATAGTAAGGTTACTTCGAGATGAAAGCCTGGATAGTAAGGTTACTTCGAGATGAAAGCCTGGATAGTAGGGCTTATGGGAAGGAACCTGGATAGTAGGGTTACTTCGAGATGAAATCCTAGATAGTAGGGCTATGAGAAGAACCTAGATAGTAGGGTTACTTTGAGATGAAAGCCTGGATAGTAGGGCTTATGGGAAGGAACCTGGATAGTAGGGTTACTTTGAGATGAAAGCCTGAATAGTTGGGCTATGAGAAGGAACCTGGGTCGTAGGGTTACTTCAAAATGAAAGCCTGGATAGTAGGGCTATGAGAAGGAACCTGGATAGTAGGGTTACTTCGAAATGAAAGCCTGGATAGTAGGGCTATTAGAAGGAACCTGGTTCGTAGGGTTACTTTGAAATGAAAGCCTGGATAGTAGGGCTTATGGGAAGGAACCTGGATAGTAGGGTTACTTTGAGATGAAAGCCTGGGTAGTAGGGCTTATGGGAAGGAACCTAGATAGTAGGGTTACTTTGAGATGAAATCCTGGATAGTTGGGCTATGAGAAGGAAACTGGGTCGTAGGGTTACTTCGAAATGAAAGCCTAGATAGTAGGGCTATGAGAAGGAAGCTGGGTAGTAGGGTTACTTCGAAATGAAAGCCTGGATAGTAGGGCTATAAGAAGGAACCTGGGTAGTAGGGTTACTTCGAAATGAAAGCCTGGATAGTAGGGCTTATGGGAAGGAACCTGGATCGTAGGGTTACCTCGAAATGAAAGCCTGTATAGTAGGGATACCTCGAAATGAAAGTCTGGAAAGTAGGGCTATAAGAAGGAACCTGGGTCATAGGGTTACCTCGCTTTATCGTGTAGATTAGTTGACCCGTTTAATTTCGGGAACTGATTTTTCATTAGCTGTCTGCATATATGACATGTATAACTGCTGGAATTATTGGTGATAACTGTCTTTCTTGAAAAGATAATAGGGTTAATTATATGCGATGCATGAAATGCATTGTGAGATGAGGTTCTCAAAAATAAATGAGATTATGCTATATGTGATATGTATGCGCATGTCATGATGTATGAGCATGACTTGTTAGTTGCGACATATCTGAGTCTGGGAAAATAAATCCCTGACTGCTGCTGGAGAGTATATCGTTCCTGACTGTTGTAGAGAACTGTGGTTCTTCTACTTCCGTTGGGGATGGTGAATGAAAATGACTGTGTCGAAGATTTGCTCTTTGTTATTTGTGAATATTCTGCCAGGGAGAGACTCTGTATGAGAATAGATCTGCAGGGGAATGACTCTATTGGAGGGTGAACTTAGTTGAAGTAACAAACTTTGTTGGGGATTGAGCTTATGCATCCAGAGAAATAAACTCTGCTTGGGGAGATAAAAATTTATGATGATCCCCTCACGATTATGAAATTCGGCTGGGGGATATAGATGTCAGGTTTCTGGACGACCCTGGCTAGGAAGGTTACTTCCCGTTCTGAGAGAATTGATATCAATGTTTTGATTACCTCTACTCTGTAGGGAGTACAAATGTTCCAAGGTCGCATGTACTGATGACTGTGCTCCAAAGTTGTTTCAGCCCTGGTACCTGCTAGACTGAGTAACTTTCAGGTTTGACATTTCTTATTTTTGCCCCTATTTCTTAAGCTCCGAGCAATTTTCTTTTTCGTTTCTTATGAAAACATTTGTGAGTAGCAATCATATTCAAATTCATATGTCAAAAATAAACCATTGGACGTTCTTGCGAAACAAAACAGAAATGGAACAAAACTCAAAGTTTTTTTTTTGTAAAAATGATTTGTATTGATTTTTCGAAGTTGGCCTGTAATAGGCGTTTTTGTACAAGGAGACTGACTCTCTAGTAAGAGAACGCCGTCGTAAAAATAGAAGCTATACAATATTGTGTAAAAAGAAAACAACCATGTGCAACAATCCCATTAGGTTCCAACTCTGCTATTGCCCCTATGTCTTCGAGCGTCTCATCACTTTGCTGCTTGTCCGAAGTTGATTAGGTTGATCGATGCCGTTCGAGCTTGACAATTGATACTGACGTCAGATTGCAGGGTGATCCAATAGTGATACGCTTTTCATCCCTAACTTTTTCCTGGACCGCCCTTTCGGGTTTTCAGTCCACCGGGATACCCCTTTTTGCCCAAGCCGCCTTTTCAGGTTTTCGACTTGCCGGGTGTACAGATTTTTCATTTTCATCCCTTATTTTTGCCCGAACCCTTTTGGTTCGTCGGGAAGCCCTTATTTTTTCCTAGGCCAGTCAACCTAGCTGGTCTTTTATCATGTGTAGTATCTTTTCACTATGTCCACATTGACAGGGTGAGGAAGGTCGTCACCGTTCGTGGTGGTCAGATTCATGGCTCCACCCGAGAAAATGTTTTTAATCACAAAGGCCCTTCGTATGTGGGAGTCCATTTTCCCCTGGGGTCACCTTGCGGCAGTATGATGCGCTTTATCACCAAATCCCCGATTCGATACACTTGGTGTCTGACCTTTTTGTTGAAAGCATTGATCATCCGTTTTTGATACATTTGACCATGACAAACAGCGGTAAGTCTCTTCTCGTCGATCAGATTTAGTTGATCAAGTCGACTCTGGATCCAGTCGTCTTCGTTTAAACCTGCATCTTTCATAATCCTTAAAGAAGGAATCTGGACCTCATTGGGTAGGACCGCCTCCATGCCATATACCAGAGAGTAGGGTGTTGCCTCTATCAACGTTCGTGCTGAGGTACGGTACCCATGAAGAGAGAACGGTAGCATCTCATGCCAGTATTTGTATGTCACCGTCATCTTCTGTATAATCATCTTGATGTTTTTGTTAGCCGCTTCAACAACGCCATTCATCTTCGGCCGGTAGGGAGAAGAGTTATGATGCTGTATCTTGAATTGCTTACAGAGTTCCGTGATCATCGTATTATTAAGATTCGTACCATTTCCGGTGATAATTCTCTTTGGCACACCATACTGACAGATCAGGTTATGCCCAAGAACGTGGTGGTGCGGTTTATTAGGCATAACCTGATCTGTCGGTATGGTGTGCCAAAGAGAATTATCACCGGAAATGGTACGAATCTCAATAATACGATGATCACCAAACTCCAAAGAGAATAATCGATAGCTACCAAGATGAAGCGATGCCCATTGGAAGCGGTAGGCCTGATTTCTTCGATCATGTCAATGCCCAACATTGCAAAGGGCCACGGAGCTGTCAAGACATTCAAAGGAACCAGAGGCACATGCACCTCATCAGCATAGATTTGGCACTTATGACAGGTTCAGGAGTGCTGATAACAATCTGCTTCCATAGTGGACCAGTAGTATCCTGCCCGTAGGATCTTCTTAGCCATGGTATGTCCACAGGAATGGGTTCCGAAGGTACCTTCGTGTAGATCAGTCATAATCCTCTCTGCTTCACCCTTGTCTACACACTGCAGTAGGGTATAGTCATGGTTACGCTTATAGAGGATTCCATTACTGAGGAAAAATTTCGTAGCGAAACTTCTCAGAAACTTCTTATCATTGACAGATGCCCCTTTGGGATATTCTTGAGCCTCGAGATACCTTTTCACTTCGTGAAACCAGGGTTTGTCTGCTACCTCTTCAGTATAAATCTTGCAGCAGTGTGTTGGTTCATCCAACCTTTCAATGGTGATTCGGGGAGCTTCGTTGTCCCACCGGACTTTGAACATAGAAGACATGGTGGCTAGCGCGTATGCTAACTGATTCTCTTATCATGGGAAATGTTCAAAGGTTACCTCCTCAAAGTGTGGGAGAAACGTCAGTACATGCTCTTTGTATGGGATGAGATTCAGATGCTTAGTATCCCATTCACCTTTGATATGACTTATCACCAAGGCTGAATCCCCGAAGACATTTAAGAACTTGATCCTGAGGTCAATAGCGGCTTTGAGACCCATGATGCAGGCTTTATACTCTGCCATATTGTTAGTGCAGTTGAAACATAGTCGGACAGTGAAAGGAGTATGACATCCCTCAGGAGATATGATTATGACGCCAATTCCATTACCGAGTGCGTTCGAAGCACCGTCAAAAACCATAGTCTGTCAGGATTCTTCCCCAGGTCCTTCATCCGGTCCCAGTCCTTCGTAGTTAGTCACCAGTATAATGTTCTCGTCCGAGAACTCAAAATTCATGGATTGGTAGTCATCCACGGCCCGATGAGCCAAATGATCATCCAATACACTCCTCTTAATTGTTTTTGGGTTGTATATTGTATATCGTATTCAGTTAAGATCATCTGTCATCTCGCTATTCTTCTCGAAGATGTATTTGATTGGATCCATCTTAGATATCAACAAAGTAGTATGGGTCAGCATATACTGTCTTAGTCGGCGAGCAACCCATGCCAAAGTGCAACAAGTTTTCTCGAGCAGTGAGTATCGTATCTCACAGTCGGTAAACTTTTTGCTAAGGTAGTATATTGGGTGCTCTTTTCGAACAGACTCGTCATGCTGCCCCAGAACACACCCCATTGAATTTTATAGCACTGTTAAGTACAATATCAAAGGTCTTCCTTCAACCAGAGGCATCAGAATTGGCAGTTCTTCAAGGTATTCCTTGATTCTTTTGAAAGATGTTTGACATTCTTCATTTCACTTTACCACTTGATCTTTCTTCAGAAGCTTGAAGATGGGCTCACAAGTAGCAATTAGATGTGAAATGAACCTGGAAATATAATTCAAGCGTCCCAAGAAACCTCTAACTTCCTTCTCTGTATGGGGAGTTGGCATTTCTTGTATGCCCTTTACCTTCGCAGGGTCTACTTGAATGCATTTGTCGCTGACAATGAAACCTAGAAGCTTACTAGACCTTACCCCGAAGGTGCACTTGTTCGGATTCAACTTCAGCTTGTATGTCTTTAACCTGTCAAACAACGTTTGTAAATGATCAAGGTGCTCTTCCTCGGTTTAAGACATGGCTATCATGTCATCAACATAAACCTCGATCTCATGATGGATCATATCATGGAACAAAGCGACCATGGTGCGCTGATAAGTTGTCCCAGCATTCTTCAACCCAAAAGGCATCACCTTGTAACAGAAGGTATCCCACTGTGTGACGAAGGTTGTCTTCTCCATGTCTTCAGGAGCCATCTTGATCTGGTTGTAACCAGAGAAACCATCCATGAAGGAGAAGATTTTGTGTTGCACGGTGTTGTCAACCAGAACGTCAATGTGAGGAAGTGGGAAGTCATCCTTCGGGCTTGCCCTGTTCAGATCTATGTAATCCACACACATCTGTACCTTACCGTCCTTCTTAGGTACCGGAACGATGTTAGCAACCCATTGTGGATAGGAGGTGGCAGCTAAGAACCCTGCGTCGAACTGCTTCATGACCTCTGCCTTGATCTTCTCTGACATTTCAGGGAGCATACGACGGACCTTCTGTTTAACTGGAGGATACAATCTTCCTTAGTCGGTAGACAATGTACCACAATATCAGTGTCTAAACCCTGCATGTATTTGTATGACCAGGCGAGGATCTCAATGTAGTCATGCGACATTTGTATCAACCGTTGTTTGATCTTAACTTCCAGATTTGCGCCGATCTTGACTTCTTTTTTTGTCTATCTTTGTGCCTAGGTTTATTGTCTGAACTGGCTCTTCATAAGTCTGTATAGCGCTTTCTTCCTGCTGTAATAGTCTAGCAAGTTCTCCAGGCACCTCACAATCATCCTCACCTTCTTCTTCGGCTTGGTTGATCAGATTTTTGAAGTCATAACTGGCAGTAACAGAGCTGTTATCAATGGGATCCAGAGTGGATATGGACCTGCAGTATGATACGTGGGTGTGTGTAAGAGCATAGCTGCATTGATAAAGTAAAGGAAGAAAAGAAAAACAGAGAGCTCAAAATTTGTATGCAAAGAAAGTCCAATGCTTCATTGATGATATATGAGATGACCTATAATAACCCTCACAGATAGAACCATTATGCTTCGGGTAAGACACAAGGCCATAAAGTTTAAATTGTTCATTACAAACTTAGAAAAGAAGTAAGACAATTACTGTGGAATAAAAGAAACTGGTATAAAGTCCCTAGCCGTCCAGTTACTCGGTCCATCATTGGTAGTTGGGTAGATCTAGCTGTCAATGTCTGAGTCTGCCTCACTGTCTTCAATGGTATTAATTCCCTGATTGCTGATGCGTAGGAGGTCCTCCAGCTCGAGCGTGTCGAACAACCCTTTGAGCTCCTAAAGTGAAGCCTAAACCAAACTTGTTAGTTTTGTGAGTAAAATCAGGAAGCTGTCTCCAATTGGTACTCCTACCTTCTTCAACTACTGCTCTGGTGTCCTTGAGAGAAGCCATCTTCAGAGGAAGTTTGGTGCTGGTAGTGGTCTCGGTTGACGCCAAAATCTAGGGAACCTCTTCAAAGTTTTGACAAGGCGTCTCTATAAATTCCCCGTCCATCTCTATGTACCTGAAGGAGTTCAGGTGGATCACCATATACTCCTTTTTGCCACGCACAATGACAATCTCCCCCTTCACTGGATACTTCAGCATCTGGTGCAGTGTAGAAGTAACAGCCCCAACTTCATGGATCCAAGGACGACACAACAAAAAAGAGTATGACGTCCTGATGTCCATTACATAGAAAATGGATTCAAAGGTCTGAGAGCCTACCTTGACAGGGATGTCCACCTCTCCAGGCACCATTCTATTTGATCCATTAAAAGCCCTTACCAAAATGTTACTAGGCTTTAAAGTTAAGCCTTCACAATCCAGCCGATCAAGAGCCTTCTTAGGCAGGACATTCAGTGAAGACCCAGTATTCACCAGCACATGAGCCATAGTGGTGCCCCTGCATTCGATTGAGACATGCAAAGCATCATTATGCTTCCTCCCTTTCGGTGTCAAGTCGACATCTGAAAAACCCAACCCATTGTTAACAGTCAAGCTGGCCACACAGTCTCTGAATTGATCAACTGAGGTTTCTTACAGCACATGCGCAGTCTTGAGGAATGCAATCAAAGCCTTCGTATGGGCCTCAGAACATAACAGTAAAGATAATATCGATATCTTTGAAGGGGTCTGCCTCAGCTGCTCGACCACATTGTAGTCGCTCTTTTTAATTATTTTTAAAATCTCTTCTATCTCTTTCTTAGAGGATTCCACAATGATTTTTCTAGGTGCCTCCATCCGGACAGGCTCACCTATGACTTCTTTGCCTCGGGTCCCAGATGACTCTGCGACAGGGGTAACAATTGGAGTAAGAACAAGAGTAATAGTTGAAGTATCGGGAGGAACATCAAACGAAATAACAATAGGCTTAGTGATAGTCTTCGGGGAGATCTCAGGAGAGAAAACCCTTCCACTTCTAGAATCTTGCTGGTCCCGACAATGTTACCGACATCGGGATCAGATTCTTCGGTCTTCAAGTCTTGTTTAATGCCATGATAGTAAACATCGGCGCCATAATGCCAAGGGACAGCTTTGTCCGAGGCGTACGGGACCAGGACAAGTGATTATTAACAGAGCGGTTCTCGTAGAGGGTGTAATCCTAACAGGTCTTCTCGAGGAGGCCTTGGAAGGACTGGAGGAAATGGTTATAATAGCAATATCTTCTCACGGAATAGTTGGAATCAAAGTCTTTTCGAACAAAATTTCTCAGCTGTCCATCAGGCGTTGGACACCTATTTTCAGCAAATAGCAACCAAAAGGCAGGGATGAACATATGTGGCAACCTTCATCACAACCCGGAAATAAAAAGGCCAACAACAAATTCTTCTTAACAGTCATAAGAGGAGTAGAAACTTCATCAACTGAGGTCACGAACAGATCGGTATCAACTTTGTTAACTCCATGGTTGTGCTTAGGCATGGGAGAAGTTATGACATTGGGCTTTTCCGGAGCGTCGAACTCAATCTCCTTGGCTTCAATAAAATATTGTACTTTGTTTCTTAGAGCCCAGCAGTCATTTGTATCGTGACTAGGACTCTTAGAATGATAGGTGCACCGAGCGTTTGAATTGTACCGAGGAGAGGAGGTATTAGGATTCTTGGGAGCCTCTTTTAAAGTTGCCAAGTTAGATCTCAGCAGATGGGGTAGAACCTCTGTCAATGTCATGTTAATCCGGGTGAACTGCCTTTGTGGTCTTTCTACCCTTTGCTGATTGTTGCATTGTGGGGCATCCGTAGGCCTCGGTATCATCACAGCACCTACTGTTGAATGGTAGTTAGTTCGACTTTGACCTCTTGGGATATAAACAACACTGACCTCCTTCTTAGCCGTGAAGGGCTTCTTTGCTGAACCTGACGAGGTATCTTTCTGTATTTTACCGCTCCGGATCCCAGCTTCTACCCTCTCTCCAGTTAATATCAGCTCAGTAAAACTAGCTGATGAGTTACCGATCAAATGGTTGAAAAATAGACCAGACAGCGTCCCCAGAAACATGTCGACCAACTCCTTATCAGACAAAGGGGGTTGGACTCTTCCAGCCAAATCTCTCCACTTCTGCGCATAGTCCTTAAAGCCTTCACCTGCACCCATGGACATACTCTGAAGTTGAGTACGGGTAGGGGCAAAGTCGGTGTTGTATTAATACTGCTTGTAAAAAGCAGCAGCTAAATCCTCCCAGTTGCGGACATTAGTTCCCTCCAATTGGTAGAACCATTCAAGCTGAGTCCCTGACAGACTGTCTTGAAAGAAGTGAACCCATAAGTTTCTATCAACGGTGTGAGGCTGGATCTTCCTCCCATAGGAACGGGGATGAAGCTTGGGACAAGTCACCCCATCATAATTTGCGAAAACCAGAGCTTTAAATTTTTGTGGGATGACTACCCCGGACACCAATCCCAGTTCTTCAAAATCCAGCCCTGGTATTCTCTGGATCTCCATAGCACTTAACCGATCCTCTAACTACTTGTACCTATCCTCAGTGGAAGGATACTGCTCATCATTTTAGTCTGTATCATTGTCAGAGACTTCAGGACTAGGGTTCTCTTCCCTTGTTTCTCTCTCTTGATTTTCCCCTTCTTTGGACGAGGAGGTCAGATCGACTGGTTGCTTTAGCGGCCCCCTAAATCTTCTGCCCATATTGATGGCACCAGTGAGCTTCTTCTTCTTCTTCTTCTTCTTCTCTTTCAAGAAGAGGGCCTTCAGATCCTTCTTCCCATTTTCCAGGGTTATGAACATCTACTGGAATTGGGCATTTTGTGCCTGAAGACCTTTGATGCTTTGTTCAGAAGACATTTTTACTGAAATAAACAGCGAATGAGATGAGAAACCTGTAACGGTACTTGCTTATGCAATGTTATGGATGATATGTATATGCAATGATTTCAAGGAAATTAGAGATTCAAATCTGCTTTAGACAAAAAGGAAACACACGTTATATTAATAATTCAAAGCTTGAGTACATCAATGCCTCTTTGGGAAAAACAAATACAAAAACTCTAAGATAAAAAGGTAGTACACATCCTCTTTGGTGCGATGTAGGAATTCTGAGTCTTCTCCTCATGAAGTTGCTTAGTGATTTCCAAAACCTTCTTCTTGCTAGCGTAGAATTGGGCTTCGAAAGTGTCTTGCTCCCCCTTGAGTTGTATCCAATCTCTTTGTAAGTCTTCAAGAGAGGTGGGCATGTCAGGATGTAGGATAGTGTATGGAACATCTCCTTCCATAACAGGCTCAATAATTACCGGGCGGATGGAGGGATAAGGCATCAAAAGATTCTGAGAACGAGTTCGTACCCATTTGAGGTAAGGCTCAAGAGGGATGGAATTCTTGTGCCCCAATGTCTT
The DNA here is from genome assembly GCA_948472305.1 of Vicia faba. Classification (NCBI taxonomy): domain Eukaryota; kingdom Viridiplantae; phylum Streptophyta; class Magnoliopsida; order Fabales; family Fabaceae; genus Vicia; species Vicia faba. The sequence goes on along the minus strand of OX451738.1, from coordinate 1,016,836,308 downwards.
GCTATCTACCTTGTTCAACATCCTCCAAGCTCGGATAAATCTCTGGCGAAGACCTTGATTTTCATTCTCGTAGTCAAATACCAAACCTTGAATGAGCATCTCATGTGGGCCATCCTCTGGGGCATAACCAAACTGTCTTAAGGCTAAGCAGGGGTTGTAGGTGATATCTCCCCTAATGCCAAGTAAGGGAACATTATGGAATTCTCCATAATGGTCGACAGTAGTAACATTCTCTATGGATCGGGAACACCAAGTGATGTCTGAATGCTTGAGTGTCATCAACCTTTGTGACCACCTTGAACCTTGCTCGTTCTTCAATACAGATTGGGAAGATGCGAAATAAACCATCTTTCCAAGAGAGGAGTGCAACACATAAGGACACCTCTTTTCCTCATAGTGCGAGTGTGAAAAGAATGTAGAATGTCCCCTAGCAAAGTAGGCACCGGGTTACGGGATATGAAGATTTTGACGGTGTTCACATCTATGAGTTGGTCAGGATTTGGAAACAAAACCATCCCATAGATGAGGAGAGCCATAATTTCTTTAAAGGCTTGCAAATCCAAGGAGTTCCAACAGTTTTGGGCTTTCTCAAACAAGAACTTTGCTAGGAAACTTTTGACACCACTCCTTGTTTCCTAATTAGTTGTGACATCAGATGATTGCAATTGTAGAGCTTGAGAAATCTCTTATGGCTTTGGGTCTCTTTCCGTACCGTTGAAAGGTAGTTTATTGAGAATAGGAATCCTCAAGAGTTGGGAGAATTCTTCCAAAGTTGGCACAAGTTGATAATCGGGAAATGTGAAGCAATGGTGTAAGGGATCAAAGAACTGAAAGAGCACCTTCATCATGTCTTCACCAGTTTTGAAATTAACCAAGTTGAGTAATCGACCATGTCTCTCGGTGAATGGAGAATTTTCTGGAATCCTTGAAGCTAGCTCCTTAAGTTATGGAGGGATCCTTACAAGATTGACTTGAATAGTTTTCCTGCGAATAGAATCCATGTCCTACAAAATAGAACAAAGATAAATCCAAAAATCCTTGAAATGGTTAGTAAATGAGCATGATGTTATGATGTTCATGATGTTATGTACACAAACAAAGCAAACAAGTCCTTAGGTTTAGTATTACATGGAGTCTTATAGGTAAGTACCCTCATGATGTTTAGTTGGCTCAAACCTGTCCTAGCAATAGTAACCGGGTTCTAAGGAGCTCAATATCACTGGTTTGTTTTCTTGGTCATTGTTTCAACATAAGCCTCTTTAATGGTGACCAAAATATCCCAAAAAACCAAACCTCGATGAGTGTAGTATCGAGTATCCACCAACTTCGAACTGCACCAAATTCGGTCATCTCACTACGTCCTAAAGGCCAAGTTGGTCAAGTAAAGGTTATAAAAGTTCATTAGTGCTTCATGACATCACTCATAGGCCCCGTATTCTCCTTGATTAACTCAAGGGCTACCGGTACCCACAAATATGTCCCACTAAAGTAGCTATTTCTTAGACCATGTCGGTATACCCCGCAAAGTTTCCACAATGTATTGCTACTTACCTATAAGGTATCCAGAAATCCGGGTATAGGATTCAACCGAAACAAAGAACCATAATGTAAAGCAAACAAGTCAAACAATGAAAACAAGTGAATATGATCTAACCCTAAGGTAACCCCACTTTTAGAATTAGCCCCAGCAGATTCGTCAGTTCTGTGATACGGCAGAAGAACTAACTCAGGTCGTTTTGCGTTTTGATCACAAATGTCGCGGTTAGCAAGAGTCACCACCGACTTTTCTTTTATCCAATAAGGAAAGTATAAAAAGAACAGGAAAGACCTTTAGAGATGTTTTCTTAAGTTCGGGGGGTAGATTATGAAAAGGGAAGGTATTGGCACCCTTTTCATCCATGGTTTTCCATGGGCTCTTAGTTGCTTGCTAGATCACTTGCTTTTTTGAAAGTTATGCTTTTGTATTGTGAGTTTTGAAAGTATTTTGAAAATCGTCTTTGTAATGGTTCTCGTCTCTATAAGAACGCATACAAAGTGTTATCTTTTTAAAATGTTTCAAAATGAGAGTGTTGGTGTATAAAATGTTTTTGTTGTGAGCAAACGAGAAACTAGGAGTGAATCTACCTACTCAAAAGGTCTTTGATGTTCTTTTCCTTCTCCTTTAGATGTTGCTATCTTACCATTGATTTGGTAAGAAGCCCCATCTTTGGATGTGAAGGGACAGGTGCGGGAGGTTTGTACAGTCATAGAAGGCAACTTATGAGACACTTTAGCAATTTTTCATAAGGGACTAGATCGTTTTATCAAAGGCAACATCGAGGGTCATCAAGGGACTACGATCTTTTTTATCGAAGGGTATTTGCTAAAGCGTCCCATATTCGAGGGACATGACTGATTTCTGATATGCGACAAGTGAGATTACCCTAAGGGTGCTAGTGTGCAAGTGTGTTTCATTTTCATGCATTTAGTCTTGATTAGGGTTATCTATTTTTTGATTTTATGTCTTGCCATACACACCCTAATTACTAGCATTTATGTTTGAAAGCAATAATTGCGGAAATGTAAAGGTCCTACGCTATTACATCATTTAGGGATGGGGGTAAAAATTTACAAATAGGAGGTTGCAAGAATTTAGATCCTAATTAACTATTACAACCATATCAAAATGTACAATGCAAGAAAGCAAAAAAAAAGACTTGTTTAAAAAATGTTTTTTTTTGTCTTAATAAATTAAGAAAAAGAAATAAATTAATTAGTAAAAAGAAAATATTTTTATGTCTTTTTTGTATTAAGAAAAGGGGTATTAATATTGAAAATAATAAAAAGGGGAAAATAATGAGATATAGAATCAGCGTGCTGCTGCAAGAAAAACAAAAGGGATCAGAAGTTCTGATGCTAGGAGTGCTGTGACTCAGAAAGAAACGTCAGTGGGCATCAGAAGTTCTGGATTGATACACTCTGAGATCCTGCAAGAAACGTTAGAGGGAAAACACAGAAGTTATGGGTTGTTACGTGCTGAAGTTCTGAATGTTAGAGCAGTGAGAAAATCTTAGAAGCTCTTGAATCTGGAGTGTGTGCTTGGGACTTGAACTGCTGCCTTCATATGTTCTGGAGTCAACAAGAACAACAAAAGAGAAAATTCTAAGTTCTTTGATTCAAAGGGAAGAATAAAGGTTTGGTTTTCTGTTTGGGATTTCTGGATTTTTACGAAGGGCTTCACAATTTTCTTTTCTCTCTTTTGATGATTTTCTCTCTCCAAAAGCCAGCCCCTTGAACGTGTGATGGATCCAATTATTTATAGATGGATTTGCTGTGGTTTTTGGGGGGAAAACAAATAGGATTCAAACCTTTTTGGTATACTGTTCCATTGCTTTTTAATCACAGTTTTTGTATGCTAATTTGGTGCAAATATAGGGTTTGAGAAAAATGCAGGCGTGGACTAGATCAGCAGCAATTTGGAGTGTTGTGGCAACTGATTGTAGGACTGTGCTATAGCAGTGCAGTAGGCTGTTCAAATAAGGTTTTGGGGCTTTGTGATGTTCTGATTGAAGAAGACCAGAATGACACTCGAAGGGTGATGCTCTGATCGAAGTATATGCTGAAGATTCACGTTCTGATTGAAGAACTATGTTATGAACCATGTTTGCCACTTCTGACTGCACTTGCGTGGAGGCTGGCTCAGAAGTTTTGAAGTATCATATTCTCTTAAAACTTAGAAAATTTTCTAAATGTTTAGAAATTTAGTTTTTTCAAAGTAATTTACGACTTCTGATTTTTTGATGAACCAATTTCATGTCTTGATGAAATATAATTGTTGAAACTTGATTTTTTATCTAAAAGTCAAAGTTTGACTTTTCAGTATGCTTTTGACCATTTTGCCCCTGTGGATGATTTTCTTGAAAAGTTGTAATTCAAGACTTGAAACTTGATAGAAGCAAACCTGAGGGTCCAAGATGATCCTTTCAGAAATGAGAGGGCAAATTTTTGGGGTACAACAGTAGTGATTTTAATTTCCGCAATTTATCGCTTTATATACATATGCTAGTAATTAGGGTTTTGTATGGAAAGACTAAAACCAACAAGTAGCAAACCCTGATCAAAGACAAATCAAGCATGAAAATCAACACACTTTCACACTTACACCCTTAGGGTAACCTCACTTTGTTGCCTTTCGTAAAATAGCCATGTCCCTCGAATATGGGCATTAAAGCAAATACCCTCGATAAAAGATCGTAGTCCCTCGATGACCCTCGATGTTTCCCTCGATAAACGATCTTGACCCTAAACGACATTGCTAAAACATCCATAGGTTTCCTTCTATGACTATACAAACGTCCCACGCCCGTCCCTTCACATCCAACGATGGGGCTTCTTACCAAAACAATGGTAAGATAGCAACATCTAAAGGAGGAGGAAAATAACATCTAAGACCTTTTGAGTAGGTAGATTCGCTCCTAGTTGCTCGCTTGCTCACAACAAAAACACTTTGTACACCAAACACTCTCATATTGACATTTTCAAAAGACAAACACTTTGTATGCGTTCTTATAGAGACGAGAACCATTACAAAGACACCTTTTCAAAATCACTTTCAAAAAACACATCTCACAAACACATCTTTGAACTATTTTCCAAACAACACTTTGTACGCGTTCTTATAGAGACGAGAACCATTACAAAGATGTTTTCAAAATACTTTCAAAAACCACACAAAGAACTTTTTCAAACAAAAGCAGGTGATCTAGCAAGTAACTAAGAGCCCGTTGAAAACCATGGTTGAAAAGAGTGCTAATACCTTCCCTTTTCATAATCTACCCTCCGAACTCAAGAAACAATCTCAAAGGTCTTTCCTATGCTTTTTCACCTTTCCTTTTGGATAAAAGAAAAGTCGATGGCGACTCTTGCTAACCACATCATTTATGATCAAGCGCAAAACACCAAGTCAGTTCTCCCACCGTATCACAGAACTGGCGACTCTACTGGGGATAATTCTAAAAGTGGGGTTACCTTAGGGATAGATCACATTTATTTGCTTTCATTGTTTGACTTGTATGCTTTAAATTTTGGTTCTTTGTTTGGGTTTGAATCCTCTACCCGGATTTGGGATACCTTATAGGTAAGTAGCAATATGTTGTGGAAACTGTGCGGGGTATACCAACATGGTCTAAGTAATAGCTACGTTAGTGCGACATATTTGTGGGTACCGGTAGCCCTTAAGTTAATCAAGGAGAATACGGGGCCGCTGAGTGATGTCATGAAGCACTAATGAACTTTTAGAACCTTTGCTTGACCAACTTGGTCATTAGGACGTAGTGAGATGACCGACTTTGGTGTAGTCCGAGGTTGGTAGATACTCGATATTACACTCATTAAGGTTTGATTTTTTAGGATATTTCGGTCTCCATTAAAGAGGCTTGCGCTGAAAAATGCCCAAGGAAACAAACCAGTGATATTGAGCTAATTAGAACCCGGTTACTATGACTAGGACAGGTTTGATCCAACAAAACTTCAAGAGGGTACTTACCTACAAAATCCATGCAAGCCGAAACCTAAGGACTTGTCTGCTTTGTGTGTATATGATTATTTTTATATAAACTTGCTTACTTCGCATACTTGTACATAACACCATGAATCATACCATAGAATTTTTAATAACATTGAACCATAGCATTTCAAGGATCTCAAGGGTCTTTTATGCAGGGTCACTTTGAACCAAACGTCTATCAAGGGGCATGAGGATTTATGTTCCCCTAACCGAACACCGTCCAAGATCAAGTACAACAACTTGAGCCAAAGGCTATGACCCACTCGACAAGTTAGATTAATTCTCGTGGAAGGACATCCACCGATACAAAGTTCTCCAATCAAAGATGTAATTAACTACTAACATTTACCTTGCGAGATCCTTGAAAACATTTGCATGTCAGATACGTCATTTCATAACAGGTAATCTCCAGTACAGGTCTCTCATGTTCTCGCTATTTATTTCAGCAATGGCTCTCCAACAAGACAAAAAAGATCTTCAAATTCAAGAGGCTTAGTTCAGCGAAATGTTCCTTAACCTATCCAAGGGGCAGGAATAATTGAAAGCACTCCTCGTTGGGAATCTGACCAAGAAACGTCCTGGTAACAACAAGGATGACCAGGTTGAACAACTGCAGGTTGAGATGGAAGCAATGAGAATCCAAATGCAGGGCCACATGGCTCTCATCCAAAACTTGGCTCAAGGACAAGAAGAGCTAAGGACCCTCATCAACAAGCTTCGTCAAGAAGGATGTAACCAAATGGGGAGAACAACTAGAAGTGGGGGTCAAATCATCATCCATCCGCCCATAAGACAAGAAGTTGGTTCAAGGGAAAACAGACCATTCTAAATTGCCGCTACATGACGGGTCCAACAACAACCTCGTCAACATCAACCGGAAAATCTACAAAGGCAAAACGAGCCCAAAAGGCAGTTTACTAACATAAACATGCCACTGTCTCAAGCTTTGCAATATATGTTGAGGATGGATCTGATTATACCAATAAGACCTCATCCAAATCCCAAAACTTATGCTCCCAACTACAATCTTGATGCCAGGTGTGCATATCATTCTGACAGTCCTGGACATGATACAAACGATTGTTGGACGCTAAAGTACAAGATTCAAAACTTAATCGAAGAAGTTGTGTTGGAGTTCACACAAGACTTTCAATTGGAGCTTTTCTATCACCCCTCAAAAGGCTCACCACCTAAAGTGATAAGTTCAGACAAAGAGGCTTCTGTTCATTTGAATTTTCAATTGTAATCTATTTTGTTGTTCAAACAATTGCCTATTAATGTCAAACCTTATTTCATTAATGCATTGCATATGTTTGTAATGAATTCATCCATTCGTTTTCACTATATTTAAACTATGATTTTTACTCTTTCTAAAAGTTACAAGACATTAGAGGGAGGATGACGAAAGCAATGCCATAAACCCCATACAGTATGCTTTTGGACAGACCTTACTGACGATGTAGATGCGTTCTTTCAAATCCTAAACACTGGAGTTATAAGGAAGATAATCCCTAGTCAACCCCTTCGAGCCAAAGAAGTAGGAATTTTCTTTTCCACACAAAATGAAACCTTCAATCGAAACCTGAGGCAGAGTAGTCTATCAGTTAATTCAAATGCACGTATAGCCGCAAACTCTCATCTCGTAAATACAACGAATCACATCAAAACATTCCTCTGGAATCAAAAGACGGTGATGGTTCCCTATCGCATAGGAAGTCATTGTCTCTCAAAAAAGAAAAAAAAACACTAAGTCAAAACCTACAAAGGAGACTTAAGAAAAAAACGGGGGCATCCCGCTGACCGTAATCTCAAAACAAGAACAGTCAGTCAAAAGTTAGGGGTAACAAATCAAAAGAAAGAGGTCACTACAAATTCTCAACAACATGAAAAAAAATGTTGCAAAAATGATTGCTTTCCAACAAACTTAACTCATCTGAACCATCACCAAAACATCATTCCAGACTCAATTAGAGTTCAAACGTGCAATTAACTGAGTTTAGGACCGAAGAACATCACGAAGAGCGGGTAGGTACAAATACATTTTGAGTCTTTATTTTTTGTTTCTTAAACCGTGAACCAAACCACATTACAACCCTTCAAAAGTCCTAATTGAAGCATGGGTTAGTTCGAAAGCATACTGTTACAAAAGGTATCCTGACTCCTATAAGGGCTTTATTCTAAATCCTGGGTTAAATTTTTCTTACAAAATTTCTTTACTTGCTAAAATGCATTTTCAAAAATTCTTTTTTTCAAGACAAACATAAACTTTGCATTACTTGAATATCACTGTTTGCATATGGTTATTTGTTTGACAACAAAGAAATTCACACAACGAATATCTAGTGAACAAAAGCTCTCTCAGTGAACAAAATCACTTCAATTGGAAAGACAATTCCAAAAGATAAATCTCTCATGATCAAGGGGCACGACATGACCTTTGTCCAACACGTCTGGGGCAGTCAAGTCGAGATTCAAAGAATCTCTCAAAGAATTGTTGAATAACCAGGGGCAATGTTACATTGATCAGGGGTCTGAACAAAATCCACTTTGAAAATATTGGGTACCGCTAATTTGCTCGTCCGTGCCAATAGTATCAGATGATGTCAGTATCATATCTTCAGATCCTCCATAACAGTTCTTAGAAAATTCTGAGACTTGACCAAAGATCTTGGATACCACTAATTTGCTCGTCTGTGCCAATAGTATCAGATGGTGTCAGTATCAAGTCTTCATTCTCTTCCACAACAGTCTTAGAAAATATCTCTAGGAAGTTCAGGGCTACCGGAAATATGATCAAAATCTCAAGCGTCGAGGTGCACCAGATTAACTCTAGGGGAAGACAGGCTCCCACATAAAGGGTCATGTGCGACCAAGAAAACATTTTCTGGCACTACTACAATGCTTGCTACTAAGGGCAATGACAAATCTCTCCAAGATCCCTCTTATAGGATGACTCCCAGCCAAAGTTTCAATCTCTGAAAACTCCTCTCCAACAGACCGACAACAGGGTTTATTTCCCTAACAAACTACAGATTCCCCAGTTTGAGTTTGCCTCTTCGACTACTACAAATCAAAGGACCTCAACTCGTCTTCCCCAATAGACTACTCTACAATCCCCAGTAAACACTGTGAAGCCTGGATTTCGACTAAATAACAGTATAAGGTGCTGCGAAGCCTGGAATCCAACCAGATGGTAGTTCACTTCTTCAAATATATTGTGAAGCCTGGATCCGACCAGATATCAGTTCATCTTTGACTCCCCGGGAGAGCAACGAACAACTGAGACTCCTAAACTCTTTTTTCCCCAAGCAAAAATCAACACTCTCCACAGGGTTTTCAACATTCCTCCGTAGAGCTCTCCTCAAACAACAGAACATGAATCCTTGGTGGAATTTATTCTAAGCAAAACATGAAGACTTACACTCCATATCCCCAACAGTAGTCATAAATTTTATTTTCCCTAATCCAACAGTGTTACAGAAGCATAGCTTACATGCCCGTACATCGCATGCATGCATCATAACATTGACAACACGAACGCATACAACATAATCTCATTATACAATGCATTTCATATATCATGACATTGCATACAACTAATATTTTATCTCTTCAGGAAAGATCAGTCAACAGATGGCTATCATCAATAATTTGCAAAGGTCAGAGATTGATACCTGAGACAAGCCAGGAAAATTATCTACACGAACAACTGAAACAATCCTGCACGGGTTCTTCGGATCCAGGTTTCAGATACAGTTCAGATACGCTCCAGATACGGATGCCATCCTGATACTCATTCAGATCCAAATTTCAGATACAGTTCAGATACGCTCTAGACACGGATGCCATCCTGATACGCATTCAGTTTCAGCTTTCAGATACGGTTCAGATACGCCCCAGATACGGATGCCATCCTGATACTCATTCAGATCCAGATTTCAGATACGCTCCATATACGGATGCCATCCTGATAGTCATTCATATCCAACTTTTAGATACAGATCATATATGCTCCAGATACAGATGCCATCCTGATACTCATTCAGATCCAGCTTTCAGATACAGTTCATATACGCTCCAGACACGAATGCCATCCTGATACTCATTCAGATCCAACTTTCAGATACAGTACAAATACGCTCCAGATACGGATGCCATCCTGATACTCATTCAGTTTCAGCTTTCAGATACAGTTCAGATACGCTCCAGATACGGATTCCATCCTGATACTCATTTAGATTCAACTTTGAGATACAGTTCATATACGTTCCAGATACGGATGCCATCCTGATACTCATTCAAATTCAGCTTTCAGATACAGTTCAAGCACGCTCCATATATGGATTCCATCCTGATACTCATTCAGATTCAGATTCAAAATACAGTCCAGATGAATCCAGATATGGATGTCATTTTGACTCTCATTCAGTACATATCTCAAATACGAGTCAGATACAATTCATTTATGAATATTATTCTGTTTCTTCTCCAAATCCATGCTGGTTCAGATAAATCTCTCAACGATTATTCTGATTCTTTCCTAGTAGGTACCTTTTTTATTTCAGATAAATCGCTCCAAATATTTATTCTGATTCGTTCCTAGTTGAAATCAAGTTCAGACTTAGTCCATTTTCTGTCAACAGTCACCCTTGGATGGCATCTGCAAGCTCATCTCTGACAATTACCTCTCATTTCATCCAATGGCATCTTTAATCCCATTCCCGATACAATAGATCTAAGTTATTACTTCCTGCATCGGCGAGTGCAAATTTTTGGACACTCTAGTGTTCAATCATCTTCCACTTTCAAGCTACAAACGACAAGCATGCCAATCTCACTTTAAAGTTTAAGAATATTGAACAGGGGCAACTGTTGTACTCCAAAATTTGCCCTCCCATTTTTCATGCAAGATACTATCCTAGGGTTTCTCGTATACTCAATTTGGCTAAAAGGTTGATCAGACAAATTCTCTTCCTAGGCGGCAAATCAACAATTGGGGTTTGGTATTTCTCAGAGATAAATTAAGTTTTCAAGTTTTTAAATGGTCTTCATAGGTCTTCATATCTCTTCAAGGATGTTTATGTCAGTTTTTGAACTTTACATTGCAAGTTGGCTCATTCTTTGGCTCAGATAATTGAAAACAATTACATTGACCCAAAAGTCGACCTTTTGCGAGAACAAGTTCAAACGATTATAACTTCTTCATTATGCGATATTTTTGAGCAGTTCTTTTTGCGTATGTTTCTCCTTGATGTCACCTCCATTTTATCTTCACAAGTCAAGAGCTGATCACGTGTAGAAGATCGCAAAAATTCGAATACGTTAGAAGTCGCATCATGAACTTTGACCTAAATTTTAAGTAATTGTCGTATGAGTTCTAAGAATTGTGATTTCCTCAAATTACAAGATCTTGAAATGAGTATTTCTACGTATGGTCATAAGTGATGTCGCTCACGAGTTTATCTTCAAAGATCAAAAGAAAATTGTGTTTGGAAGACTTTGAAAGTTATCAATTCATCGTGAGTCATTTGTTTGATTCTGAATGTTCTTAACCACAAATTGTTGAAGTTTGTTAAAATCGACGAATGGTCTTAAAGAATGTTTTGTTAAGACAATGAAGTCTCTTTTTAATCAAGCGTGGCATGCGAACCCAGTTTGATTACCAATTAGACTTAGACAAGAATTGAGGATTAAGACTTTCATTTTAAATGACCATGGTTTTGGATTCAAGTTAACCAAGTGGAATTAAATTCTTAAACATTTATTTTGTTTAGAAATTTGATTGGAGTACAAGGCGCATATTTTTTTGGATCATTTTTGTGATTTCTTGAAGTTCAAGTTACCCAAACCAAGGTGTTTTATTCAAAGCATTCAATTAAGATTTTCAAATTTCAATTAAAATTTGAGATTGGTACAATAAATTTCATCACACCAAATTTATTCAAAGGCTTTGTGTTCATTACATTACAAGTAAGGTGAAGTTACAAATTTTGTTTCGTTTACGAATGAAATAAATTACAAGATTTGTTTTATTTACAAAGGGAGAAATTTTGTTTTATTTCTTCAAAGTATTCATTGCTTCATCTTCAAGCAATCCATCCAATCTTCGCTTGCCACCCACGCCTCATGTTCACGAAACAGAGAAGAAAAGAAAGTTAGCAAGCATTTCAGACAAAGTGAGGTGTAAAGAAAAGGAAAATTCATCATTAGCGTTTATATTTAGGAATCAAATGTTAAGGTTTGTTTTTTATCATAATCCCTCTTGTGTTATTTTGCAAATCACAAGGTTGGACCTTGGTTCACAAAAAGAAAAGGAAATTTGAAATCATGACCTAAAGCCCAAGGTTGTCCTACAAACAACATAGCAATCTGCAACAACAAAGCAGGTTGCATAGTAAACTGCAACAACAGCAAAGCATGCTGCATAGCAAACTGCAACAACAACAAAGCAGGCAGCAAAACAACAACATTGTAAGCTCCAACAACAATAAAGCAGGCAGCAAACAAAATAGCAACATAACAGAACAGGCAGCAGCAGGCTGCAATGATGCAGCACAAGCTGCCAAACAGAGCCAACAAAACATGCAGCAAATACACAAGCCAACAAAGCAGAACAAGTACAACATAAGCATAGCAGCAACAACAAGGCAAAAGAGCAAGCTAACTTGTTCAACAATCCATTATGTCATCACTTTCCTAAATATACAAACCCTTCAGAATTGATTTGCATCATTGAAATGTGAAAGAGGAAAGATGAAAAAAGATATCACCTAGCTTACACAACACGCCAAAGTCAACTCAGCCAAAGTGCTGCACAAAATAAGCAACTTAAGGCCTGCACCTCAAGATATTCAAAGTCAGAACTAGCATCAAAATACCAATCCAACAAGCAAACAAAAAAGCCTCATAGTTATATGGTTTTAATGAAAAAACTCAGAACTGAAAAATCAAATCATAGGCCAAGATAACTATACTGCAAAATATAAAAGACAAATGCTTTTGTTCACAGAAAAGAGAAAGAAATCTCAGAAAGTATTCATCACAGTACAGAAAGCAAGTCAAAAAACCAGAAAAAGTACAAGGTACAAAGTCAGCAAGCTATCCTGCTAAAAGCCATAAAATCAGCAAAAACACAAAGTACAAAGTTGAGCCATCAAATCCAATTGAAACTGACAAAATCAGTAGAAAGATATCACAGAAGAGGGAGAAAAGGCAAGCCCTAGTATAAGAAACAAATCCAATATCCACAGATTTGGGGGGGGGGGGGGGACAGAGGATATTATTTCACCACAAAAATATACAAACAAACACAAATCGCAAGAAACAACATAAAACCCTCTTCATTCTTTTTCCGGCAAATATACAAACACAAAAAAATAGAATCACATGCAAACGGCCAAACCCTAAGCATACTTCATCATTTTCTCAAATAATCAACCCTTCAGAAACGAAAAGAGAAGAGTAGAGGAAAGATCTCACCCAGGAATTGAAAATTTTTCGCAATCGGAGCCGTTAGGGTTCCATTTTCCATTTCGCGATTTATCCAATTTGGGGAAACATCTACAAAAATCAATCAAATATTAGTGAAGAGGAGAGAAAGGTGAACCCAGAGAAGTAAGAAAAATCGTGATCAGAGCTTCGCTTCCACTGTCATTGCCGCGAGGCGATTTCCAGCGCGACCGCTATTCCTTCTCCGGTGAGAATACCCAGAGAGAGAGAGAGAGCGAGAGAAAAATATAAAACAGAGAGAGGGGTCTTCTAGAGTGACATCCTTTTCATTCTTTTTCTTTTTTTCTTTTCCCTTTTTCGTTGGGCCTCGCCAACCAAACAACAAAGCCCAATTCCCCTCTTCAGTGCAACACCCCCCATTTTACTCTTCATTCACGTTTGTTTCCTACTAGGCCTTGCGCCCCATTTGCCTTTAAGCACATCTAAACTTTTTTCTTTATTTTCCTTTCTGATTTCAAAAATAGGCTTTTGGGCCTAACAAAAAAAACTATTTTTACTCATTTACCACCCACTTTATTTTTATAACCCCTGATTTATATTTTTATTTTATTTTCTTTATTATTATTATTATTATTATTATTATTATTATTATTATTATTATTATTATTATTATTATTATTATTATTATTATTGTTACCATTATTAATACTATTATTATTATTTTTATTACTTAAAATACCAAAGAATATTCTATGTTTATTATTTAAAATTTAGTATATTTTATTTTACTTTCTTTCAAAAAAATAAAAGACTTAAAAACATTTTCTTAAACAAATTTCTTTTCTTATCTAGTTTAATTTAGACTTAGTCTCTTTTTAAATTAATTTAGAACTTAAGATTTTAATTAACATTTTTCTCATTCATTTTAGCTTGACTAATTAGTTTAAAAATCTTTTCACAAAAACCCTAAATTTGTTTCTTCAATCAAATTATTTTTATTAATTAACTTAAGTTTAATTTTCTTAGTTTAATTAACTTTCTTTTAGTTAAGTAGGTCAAAACCCTTGCTTCACAACAAAAAAATATTTTAGTTTCTTTCCATATTACTTTATTCTTTGTACATTATATTTACATTTATTGTACATTATCATTCAATTCAATATGGTTGTAATAGTAACTTAGGTTTAAATTACTTGTCATCCCCCATTTGTAAATTTGTATCCCCATCCCCAATTGATGTAATAGCGTAGTGATTTTAATTTCCGCAATTTATCGCTTTATATACAAATGCTAGTAATTAGGGTTTTGTATGGAAAGACTAAAACCAACAAGTAGCAAACCCTGATCAAAGACAAATCAAGCATGAAAATCAATACACTTGCACACTTACACCCTTAGAGTAATCTCACTTTGTTGCCTTTCGAAAAATAGTCATGTCCCTCGAATATGGGTGTTTTAAGCAAAGACCCTCGATAAAAGATCGTAGTCCCTCGATGACCCTCGATGTTGCCTTCGGTAAACGATCTAGTCCATAAACGACATTGCTAAAATGTCCATAGTCTGCCTTCTATGACTATACAAACGTCTCGCGCCCGTCCCTTCACATCTAACGATGGGGCTTCTTTCCAAAAAAATGGTAAGATAGCAACATCTAAAGGAGGAGGAAAATAATATCTAAGACTTTTTGAGTAGGTAGATTCGCTCCTAGTTGCTCACTTGCTCACAACAAAAACACTTTGTACACCAACACTCTCATATTAAAACATTTTCAAAAGGCAAACACTTTGTATGTGTTCTTTTAGAGACGAAAACCATTACAAAGACACCTTTTCAAAATAACTTTCAAAAAACACATCTCACAAACACATATTTGAACTATTTTCCAAACAACACTTTGTACACGTTCTTATAGAGACGAGAACCATTACAAAGACATTTTCAAAATACTTTCAAAAACCACACAAAGCATATTTTCAAACAAAAGTAAGTGATCTAGAAAGTAACTAAGAGCCCATGGAAAACCATGGATGAAAAGGGTGCTAATACCTTCCCTTTTCATAATCTACCCCCGAACTCAAGAAACAATCTCAAAGGTATTTCCTGTGCTTTTTCACCTTTCCTTTTGGATAAAAGAAAAGTCGGCGGCGACTCTTGCTAACCACAACATTTCTGATCAAACGCAAAACACCCAAGTCAGTTCTCTCACCGTATCACAGAACTGGCGACTCTGCTGGGGAGAATTCTAAAAGTGGGGTTACCTTAGGGATAAATCACATTTATTTGCTTTCATTGTTTGAATTGTATGCTTTACATTTTGGTTCTTTGTTTGGGTTTGAATCCTATACCCGGATTTGGGATACCTTATAGGTAAGTAGAAATACGTTGTGGAAACTGTGCGGGGTATACCGACATGGTCTAAGAAATAGCTATGTTAGTGCGACATATTTGTGGGTACCAGTAGCCCTTGAGTTAATCAAGGAGAATACGGGGCCGCTGAGTGATGTCATGAAGCACTAATGAACTTTTAGAACCTTTACTTGACCAACTTGGCCATTAGGATGTAGTGAGATGACCGACTTTGGTGCAGTCTGAAGTTGGTAGATACTCGATACTACACTCATTGAGGTTTGATTTTTTGGGATATTTCGGTCGCCATTAAAGAGGCTTGCGCTGAAACAATGCCCAAGGAAACAAACCAGTGATATTGAGCTCCTTAGAACCTGGTTACTATGACTAGGACAAGTTTGAGCCAACTAAACTTCAAGAGGGTACTTACCTACAAAATCCATGCAAGCCTAAACCTAAGGACTTGCCTGCTTTGTGTGTATATGATTATTTGTATATAAACTTGCTTACTTTAAATACTTGTACATAACACCATGACATCATACCATTGCATTTTTAATAACATTGAACAATAGCATTTCAAGGATCTCACGGGTCTTTTATGCAGGGTCAATTTGAACCAGACGTATATCAAGGGGCAAGAGGATTTATTTTCCCCTAACCAAGCACCGTCAAAGATCAAGTACAACAACTTGAGCCAAAGGCTATGACCCACTCAACATGGTGAGCTTAATTCTCATGGAAGGACATCCACCGATACAAAGTTCTCTAATCAAAGCTGTAATTGACTACTAACATTTACCTTGCGAGATCCTTGAACACATTTACATGTCCTATACGTCATTGCATAACAGGTAGTCTCCAATACATGTCTCTCATGTTCTCGCTGTTTATTTCAGCAACAGATCTCCAACAAGACAACAGAGATCTTCAAACTCAAGAGGCTCAGTTCAGGGAAATGTTCCTTAACCTATCCAAGGGGCAGGAAGAATTGAAATCACTCATCGCTGGGAATCTGACCAAGTAACGTCCTGGTAACAACAAGGATGACCAGGTTGAACAATTGCAGGTTGAGATGGAAGCAAGGAGAATCCAAATGCTGGGCCAGATGGCTCTCATCCAAAACTTGGCTCAAGGACAAGAAGAGCTAAGGACCCTCATCAACAAGCTCCATCAAGACGGATGTAACCAAATGGGACGAACAACTAGAAGTGGGGGTCAAATTATCATCCAGCCTCCCATAAGACAAGAAGATGGTTCAAGGGAAAACAAACCATTCCGAATTTCTGCTACGTCACGGGTCCAACAACGGCCTCGTCAACATCAACCAGAAAATCATCAAAGGCAAAACGAGCCCAAAAGACAATTTACTAACATAAACATGCCACTGTCTCAAGCTTTGAAACATATGTTGAGGATGGATCTGATTATACCAATAAGACCTCATCCAAATCCCAAAACTTATGCTCCTAGCTACAATCCTGATTCCAGGTGTGCCTATCATTTCAACAATCCTGGACATGATACAAACGCTTGTTGGGCGCTGATGTACAAGATTCAAAACTTGATCGATGAATAAGTGTTGGAGTTCACACAAGACGGTCAATTGGATATTTTCTATCACCCCTCAAAGGCTCACCACCTAAAGTGACTAGTTCAGACAAAGAGGATTCTGTTCATTTGAATTTTCAATTGTAATCTCTTTTGTTGTTCAAACAATTGTCTATTAATGTCAAACCTTGTTTCATTAATGCATTGCATATGTTTGTCTTGAATTCATCCATTCGTTTTCAATATATTTAAACTATGATTTTTACTTTTTCTAAAAGTTACAAGCCTTTAGAGGGATGATGACGAAAGCAATGCCATAAACCCCATATGGTATGCTTTTGGACAGACCTTGATGACGATGTAAATGCGTTCTTTCAAATCCTAAACACTGGAGTTATAAGAAAGATAATCCCTAGTCAACCCCTTAGATCCAATGAAGTAGGAATTTTCTTTTCCACACAAAATGAAACCTCCAATCAAAACCTGGGGCAGGGTAGTCTATTAGTTAATTCAAATGCGCGTTTAGCCGCAAACTCTCATCTCTTAAATACAACGAATGACATCAAAACATTCCTATGGAATCAAAAGACGGTGATGGTTCCCTATCGCATAGGCAGTCATTGTCTCTCAAAAAATAAAAAAAAACACTAAGAAAAAAACCTACAAAGGAGAATTAAGAAAAAAACGGGGGTATCCTGCTGACCGTAATCTCAAAACAAGAACAGTCAGGCAAAAGTTTGGGGTAACAAATTAAAAGAAAGAGGTTACTGCAAATTCTCAACAATATGAAAAAAAATGTTGCAAAAATGACTGCTTTCCAACAAACTTAACTCATCTGAACCATCACTAAAACGTCATCCAAGACTCAATTAGAGTTCAAGCGCACAATTAACTGAGTTTAGGACCGAAGAACATCACGAAGAGCGGGTGGGTACAAATACATTTTGAGACTTTATCTTTTGTTTCTTAAACTATGAATCAGACCATGTTACAACCCTTCAAAAGTCCTAATTGAAACATGGGTTAGTTTGAAAGCATATTGTTACAAAAGGTATCCTGACACCTGTAAGGGCTTTATTCTAAATCCTGAGTTGAATTTTTCATACAAAATTTCTTTACTTGCTAAAACGCATTTTCAAAAAAAAAAAAATTTCAAGACAAACATAAACTTTGCATTACTTGAATACCACTGTTTTCATATGGTTATTTATTTGACAGCAAAGAAATTCACACAAAGAATATCCAGTGAACAAAAGCTCTCTCAGTGAACAAAATCACTTCAATTAGAAAGACATTTCCAAAAGAAAAATCTCTCATGATCAGGGGGCACGACATGACCTTTGTCCAACACGTCTGGGGCAGTCAAGTCGAGATTAAAAGAATATCTCAAAGAATTGTTGAATAACCAGGGGCAATGTTACGTTGATCAGGGGTCTGAATAAAATCCACTTTGAAAATATTGGGTACCGCCAATTTACCTGTCTGTGCCAGTAGTATCAGATGGTGTCAGTATCATGTCTTCAGATCCTCCATAACAGTTCTTATAAAATTCTGAGACTTGACCAAAGATCTTGGATACCACAAATTTGCTCGTATGTGCTAGTAGTATCATATGGTGTCAGTATCAAGTTTTCATTCTCTTCCACAACAGTCTTAGAAAATATCTATAGGAAGTTCAGGGCTACCGGAAATATGATCAAAATCTCAAGCATCGAGGTGCACTAGATTAACTCTGAGGGCAGACAGGCTCCCACATAAAGGGTCATGTGCGACCAAGCAAACATTTTCTGGAATTACTTCAACGCTTGCTACTAAGGGCAATGACAAATCTCTCTAAGATCCTTCTCATAGGATGACTCCCAGTGAAAGTTTCAATCTCTGAAAACTCCTCTCCAACAGACCGACACCAGGGTTTATTTCCCCAAAAACTACAGATTTCCTAGTTTGAGATTGCCTCTCCGACTACTACAAATCAAAGGACCACAACTCCTCTTTCTCAATAGACTACTCTACAATCCCCAACAAACACTGTGAAGCCTGGATTTCGACCAGATAACAGTATAAGGTGTTGCGAAGCCTGGAATCCGACCAGATAGTAGTTCACTTATTCAAAGACATTGTGATTCCTGGACCCAACCAGATATCAGTTTAACTTCGACTCCCCAGAAGAGCAACGAACAACTGAGACTCCTAAACTCTTTTTTCCCCAAGTAAAAATCAACACTCTCCACAGGGTTTTCAACATTCCTCCGCAGAGCTCTCCTCAAACAACAGAACAGGAATCCTTGGTGGAAGTTATTCTAAGAAAAACATGAAGACTTACACTCCATATCCCCAACAGTAGTCATGGATTTTATTTTCCCTAATCCAACAGTGTTACAGCAACATAGCTTAAATTGCATCTGTATGAGAAGGAAACCGTGTAAGATTGCTTCAGGATGAGTCCGTGTTAGACTGCATCTAGAGATCATGAGAAGAAACCCGTGTAAGATTGATTTAGGATGAGTCCGTGTTAGACTGCATCCGTAGATTATGAGAAGAAACCCGTGTAAGAGTGCTTCATCTGATCATGTAGATAGTTTTCCTGTCTAGTTTCGGGTATTAATCTTCAATCTGCTCATGTACATAGTTTTCCTATCTGGTTTCAGGTATTAATCTGCAATCAGTCGTCCACAGATAGTTGTCCTAGCTAGTTACAGGTATTAATCTGGAACTTGTTTTTGTCGGTGGCTGAGATAGTTATCCTGACTGGTTTCAGGTATTAATCTCTGACCTTAGAAAGAAAGATAGTTTTTCCGTCTGGTTTCAGGTATTAATCTTCAATCTGCTCATGTAGATGGTTTTCCTGTCTGGTTTCAAGTATTAATCTGCAATCATTTGTCCATAAATTATTGTCCTGGCTAGTTACAGGTATTAATCTGAAACTTGTTTTTGTCGGTCGCTGAGATAGTTGTTCTCGCTGGTTTCAGGTATTAAATTCTGACCTTAAAAAGAAAGATAGTTTTCCTGGCTTGTTACATGTATTAATCTACAATCGACCGTCCACAGATAGTTATCCTGGCTTGTTACAGGTATTAATTTTCAACTTGGCAATGTTGGTCACATAGATAGTTTCCCTTCTGGTTTCAGGCATTAATCTTTGACCTGTTGTACTTGTTGGTAAACTCGTCTTACTTCAGGAGTTCATACCACTTGGTCGTGTAGATAGTTTCGCCGTCTGGTTTCGGGCATTAATCTTTGACTTGATGTACTTGTTGGTAAACTCGTCTTGCTTCGGGAGTTCATACCACTTGGTCATGTAGATAGTTTCCCCGTCTGGTTTCGGGCATTAATCTTTGACCTGCTGCATAATTTGATAGTGTTTGTCTGTCTTCTAATTTAACCTGAAAAGGTAAAATCAGTTTTATGCAATGACATGATGCATGAATTGCATGATGCTCTCAAAATAAATGAGATTGTGATATATCAATTTGTGTTGTATATGCTATGATGTTTGTAGAATGATGCATGAATGCAATGTATGAACGCGTCGACTGTTCTATTACAGTGATGCAGAATTAGGGAAAATAAATCCCTGATTGTAGCTGGGGGTGAATAATGTGAGTCTTCAAATTCTGTTGAAGTTGAATGTTAGAAGATAGATTTCCATTGTTTAGAGAAATAAACTCTTTTGGGGAAGGAAAACTCCGTGTACCATTTGGGGATTTTGTGAAATCCTGAGAAGCTTGGCGACTTCATTGGGGAATTTTGGAGCAGTAATTGGAGTTTTTTGCTCTGTCGGGGATGTGAGAACACCTGACATCATTAGGTTGTATGTTATGGATATGAAAACGAATTTGTAGTAGGATGTATCTGCCTCTATACCTGCTGGAGAAGGTATCTGCAGGAGAAAATATCTGCGGGGATTTCGTGGATGGCCCTTAGACATTGCCCCGTTTCTTAAAGCCATTAGTAATTGTCTTTTTGTTTTTTATGTGTATATTTGTAAGCAGTAATCACATTCAAATGCATGTGTTCAAAATAATCACTGGACATTTTCACAAACAAACCAAAAAGATCAAAAGAAGACAAATAGTTTTACACTTTCGAAGAGATAATTTTGTATTAATTTGAAGACTTTGTGCCTATAATAGGCGTTTTTGTACAAGGAGACGAACATCCTAGTAAGAGAATGTTGTCATAATAATGAACTAATACAAAATAGTGTACAAAGAAAAATAGTTATGTGAAATAATCCCATTAGGTTCCCATTCTGCTATTGCCTTTATGTCTTCGAGCGTCTCATCTCTTTGCTGCTTGTCCGAAGCTGACTGGATTGATTAGTACCACTTGAGCATGACCATTGATACTGAAGGTTGGCTGTAAGGTGATCCGATGGGACATATTTATATGCTTTAAATCCCTAACTTTTTCCTGGACCTCCCTTTTGGGTTTTCAGTCCACCGGGATACCCTTTTTTTCCCAAGCCGCCTTTTCAGGTTTTTGACTTGTCGGGTGTACAGATTTTTTCATATGTATATTCCTAATTTTTTTCCCGAACCCTTTTGGTTCGCCGGGATGCCCTTATTTTTGCCTAGGACAGTCAACCTAGCGGGTCTTTGTTCATGCGTAGTATCTTTTAACTATATCCGCGTTTACCGGGTGCGGAAGGTCGTCACCGTCCATAGTGGTTAAGATCATGGCTCTACCATAAAATATGTTCTTGATCACAAATGACCCTTCGTATGTGGGAGTCCATTTTCCCATGGGATCACCTTGCGGCAGGATAATGCGCTTGATTACTAGGTCACCAGCCTGATATACCTGACGTCTAACTTTATTGTTAAAATCTTTAATCATACGCTTTTGGTACATCTGACCATCGAAGACAGCCGCGAGCCTCTTCTCGTCAATCAGGTCTAATTGGTCAAGTCGAGTCTGAACCCATTTGTCTTTGCTCAGCCCTGCATCCTTTATGATTATCAAGGAAGGAATATGGACTTCAATGGGTAGGACAACTTCCATCCCATATACCAAAGAGAAAGGAGTTGCCCCTGTTGATGTGCGCACTATGGTACGGTAACCATGAAGAGAAAATGGTAACATCTTGTGCCAGTCTTTATATGTCACTATCATCTTTTGTATGGTCCGATTGGTGTTTTTCTTAGCAGCTTCTACAACGCCATTCATCTTCGACCGGTAAGGAGAAGAGTTATGATGCTGGATCTTAAATTGCGTGCAGAGATCGGTGATCATAGTGTTATTGAGATTGGTACCATTATCCATAATGATTCTTTTTGGAATACCATACTGACAGATAAGGTTGTGTCTGATGAATCAGGCCACAACGTTCTTGGTAACAGAAGCAAACGAAGCTGCCTCGACCCACTTCATGAAATAATCAATGGCGACCAGGATGAAGCGGTGCACATTAGAAGTTGTATGTCTAATCTCTCCAATCATGTCGATGCCCCACATTGTGAATGGCCAGGGAGCAGTCAAGACGTTTAGAAGACCCGGAGACACATGTACTTTATCAGCATAGATCTGGAATTTGTGATAAGTTCGTGAATGCTGATAACAGTCTGCTTCCATAGTGGACCAATAGTATCCTGCCCGTAGTATCTTTTTAGCCATTGAGTGCCCACTAGAATGAGGGCCAAAGGTACCTTCATGCAAATCAGCCATAATCTTTTCTGCCTCACTCTTGTCTATACAACGAAGCAAGGTAGAGTCAAGATTATGCTTATAGAGGATCCCGTTACTGAGGAAGAACTTGGCAGAGAACCTTCTTAGGAACTTCTTATCATTGACTGAAGCTCCCTCATGATACTCTTGGGCTTCGAGATATCTTTTGACTTCATGGAACCAAGGTTTTTCCACTACCTCTTCAGTATCGACCTCGTAGCAGTATGCTGGTTCATCCATCCTCTCAATAGTGATATGAGGAGCCTCTTTATCCCACTTGACCTTGAAAATGGATGACATCATAGCTAGCGCGTCCGCTAGTTGATTTTCCTCTCGTGGAAAATGCTCAAACGTAACTTCTTCAAATTATGGAATCAGTGTCAACACATGCTCTATGTAAGGGATGATATTAGGATGCTTCGTGTCCCATTCTCCTTTGATTTGACTGATCACTAAGGCCAAGTCTCCAAATACACTCAAGAACTTGATCCTCAAGTCGATGGAAGCCTTAAGACCCATAATACATGCCTCATATTCATCCATATTGTTGGTATAATTGAAACATAGCTTGGCAGTGAAAGGAGTATGACAACCTTTGAGAGATATGATCACAACACCGATGCCATTTCCAATAGCGTTGGAAGCTCTGTCAAAAACCATAGTCCATCAGGATCCTTTTTCAGGTCCTTCATCCGGTCCAGGTTCTTCATGATATGTTACTAACATGATGTTCTCTTCCGGGAGCTCAAAATTCATGGATTGGTAGTCATCCACGGCCTGATGAGACAAATGATCAACTAATACACTTCCCTTAATCGCTCACTGGATTGTATACTGAATGTCGTATTCGGTCAAGATCATTTTCCATCTTGCTATTCTTTCGGAGAGAGCGGGATTCTCAAAGATATATTTGATAGGATTCATTTTAGATATCAATAAGGTAGTGTGAGTCAACATATACTGTCTTAGTCGGAGAGCAGCCCATGCCAAAGCGCAACAAGTTTTCTCGAGCAGTGAGTATCTTATTTCATAGTCAGTAAACTTTTTGCTAAGGTAGTATATTGCATGCTCTTTTCGACCAGACTCATCATGCTGCCCCAACACACACCCCATTGAGTTCTCTAACATTGTTAGATACATGACCAAAGATCTTCCTTCAACTGGAGGAATTAAAATTGGAGGCTTTTGAAGATATTCCTTAATTTTGTCAAAGGCATTCTGGTAATCATCATTCCACTTCACTGCTTGATCTTTCTTTAGTAATTTGAAAATTGGCTCATAAGTAGCAGTTAGATGGGAAATGAGTCTGGCAATGTAGTTTAGGCGTCCCAAGAATCCCCTGACCTCCTTCTCAGTGCGAGGATTTGGAATTTCCTGTATAGCTTTAACCTTTGCAGGGTCCACTTTAATGCCTTTGCCACTGACAACGAAGCCTAAGAGCTTACCAGATCTTACTCTAAAGGTGCACTTATTTGGGTTCAGCCTCAATTTGTACTTCTTCAGTCTTTCAAATAGCTTTTGCAGGTGATCGAGGTGCTCCTCTTCAGTCTGAGACCTGACTATCATATCATCCATGTAGACCTCTATCTTGTGATGGATCATATCATGAAACAAAGCTACCATAGGACGCTGATAGGTTGCCCCGACATTCTTCAACCCAAAAGGCATAACTTTGTAACAGAAAGTGCCCCACTGTGTGACGGAGGTCGTTTTCTCCATGTCCTCAGGTGCCATTTTGATATGATTGTACCCAGAGAAACCATCCATGAAGGATAATACCTTATGTTGTACGGTGTTGCCAACCAGAACATCAATATGGGGAAGCGGAAAGTCATCCTTGGAGCTTGCCCTGTTCAAGTCTTTGTAATCCACACACATACGTACCTTACCATCCTTCTTAGGTACTGGAACAACAATGGAAACCCATTGTGGATAAGAGGTGACAGCTAAGAAACCCGTATTAAACTGTTTCATGACTTCGACTTTGATCTTTTCTGACATCTCTGGCCACATACGACGAACCTTCTATTTCACCGGAGGTCAGTCCTCTTTTGTTGGTAGGCGATGGACCATAATATCAGTGTCAAGTCCTGACATGTCTTTGTATGACCAGGCAAAAACCTCAATATAGTCACATAGCATCTGAATTAACCTATTTTTGACACTATGCTCTAGATCAGCACCTATCTTGACTTATTTCTTATCCTCTTCGCTACCCAAGTTTACTGTTTCAACCGGCTCTTCAAGAGGCTGTATTTCCCTTTCCTGTTGTAACAGTCCGACAAGTTCTCCTGGTACTTCACAATCTTCCTCACCTTCGTCCTCGGCTTGGTAGATTGGATTTTCAAAGTCATAATTGGCAATAGCAAAACCTTTATCAATGGGATCCATAGTGGATGTGGATCTACAGTTTGATATATGGGTATGTGTAAGAGCATAGTTGTTTTTGATAAAGTAAAAGATAGAAAAGAAAAACAGAGAGCGTAAAATTCGTATGAAAAACGTCCAATGATTTATTAATGACATATGAATATGAAGCAATAACCCTCACAAATAGACCATTGTGCCCCGGGTAAGACACATGGCTTTAAAGTTTTAATTGTTCGAATATTACATATCCCAAAAACTTAAAAAGACAATTACTCTTGAATAAAAGTAATAGGAACAAAATCTTTGGCCTCCCAATTACTGAGTCTACCATTGATAGTTAGGAAGATCCACTTGTCCAAGTCGCAGTTGCTGTCACTGTTTTCCAGAGCATTGACTCCATGGTTGCTTATCTGTAATGGTTGTCCCCCGGGGGGGCACGACGAACAGTTCTCTAGGCTCCTAAAATAAAACCCAAACCAAAGTTATCAGATTTGTAGGGAATGTCTGGAAGTTTGCCTCAAATGGTACACCCACCTTCTTCAACTACTGCTTTGGCATCCCTCAGAGAAGCCATCTTCAGCGGAGGTCGGGTAGTCTTTGGAACACTGGTAGCGGTCTCGGTCGCAACAACTGTCTGTGGATTCTCCTAAAAGTTCTGACAGGGGGTCTCAATGAACTCGTCGTCCATTTCAACATACCTGAAGGAGTTCAGGTGGCTCACCATGTATTCCTCCTCTCCATAGACTGTGATAATCTTTCGATTGATTGGATACTTCAACATCTGATGTAGAGTAGAAGTAACAGCACCAGTCCCATGGATCTAGAGTCGACCCAATAAACAGGAATAATACGGGAGGATGTCCATCACATAGAAAGTGAAGTCAAAAGTCAGAGTGCCAACTTTGATAGGGATGTCCACCTCCGCGTGCAGCATTCTTTTGGAACCATCAAAGGCCCTCACCACAATGTTACTGGGCTTTAGTGTGAGTCCTTCACAATCTAATCTGTCCAGAGCATTCTTGGGTAAGACATTCAGCGATGAATCTGTATCTACCAGAACATGAGCTAGGATAGTGCCCCTGCACTCAATGGAGACATGCAGGGCATCTTTATGTTTCCTTCCCTTGGGAGTTAAATCAGCGTCGGAAAAACCCAGTCCATTATCAGCTGGCAAGCTGGCAACACATTTCTCAAACTGATCATCAGAAGTCTCTTGAGGCACATGAGCAGACTTCAGGAATTTTACTAAAGCCTTAGAATGGGTTTTAGAGCACAAAAGTAAAGCCAATATTGAGATCTTTGAAGGGGTCTGCCCCAACTGCTCCATGACATTATAATCACTTTTCCTGATTATCTTCAATATCTCTTCCATTTCCTTTTTAGAAGCCTCAGGGATGACTTCTTTGTGTGCCTTCGTCTGGAGAGGCTCAACCAATACCTCTTTGCCCCGAGTCTCGGCCAACTCGGGAGCAGGGATAACATCAAGGATAACAGTAGGAGTAGCAATGGGAGTACTGACAGGAGTAGCAGCAGGAATAATCACAGGAGTAGCAACAGTCTTTGGGGAGATCTCGAGAGAGAAAACTCTTCTGCTTCTCATAATTTTACTGGTCCCGACGATGTTGTCGATGTCAGGATCATTATTTTTAGCAACATTATCCTCAACAGCCAATAGGTCTTGCTTGACTCCATTGTAATAGACGTCATCCCCATAATTCCAGGGAACAACTTGAAGAAGTGAAAAACACAAGAAGGGGGGTTGAATTGTAAACCTTGAAATCAAATGCAGACAACACGTTATTTTTATCCTGGTTCGTTTGATCTCAAACTACTCCAGTCCACCCGTCAAGGTGATTTCGCCTCTCTCCAACGAGGTCTTAATCCACTATATTCAACTGAATATTACAACTGCTTTAACAACTGCTAAAGCCTTCTTGAGTCTAAACCACAGACCGATTTCTCAAGGAAATTCTTTCTTACAGATAAATGAATACTATGTGTGTTGAATGTTTTCTACAAAAACTTTATATCACAACTATGATAATACACAAATTAAGCTTATGTGAAACTAGGATGCTATAACTATAGAGTAAGCAATTTGAGAGATATAGAAAGTTGTATGAGTGAGGATGAAGATGATTTGCTTTAGGCGTGTAAAGAGTTGTAGAGCATTAGCCAATTCATTTCTCACTGACTTGTTTATATAGCCTTGGAAAAGATACGTTGTAGTCAATTATTCCATATCAATGCCCATTACGTTCTTTCCATATTGAGAAGATCTTTGTCTTGGAATAAGGCCGTTGGTGATAAAGTGTCTTGAATGCACAGTACCGTTGTCAATTCAACGTGTTATTTGCTTTGGCTTATTCTGACGCTTCTAGGTGCTGATGATATTGTTTTGGTCTTGATCAGAGTTTAGAGTATGTTAAGCGCAAATCTGTTCATCAAGCTTCAGCGTAAGCACATGCTTTGATCTTCTGATGCTGGCGTATGATATTTCATCTTCTGATGCTGATGTTGACATTCTTATGCTGATATCCATCAGAGTTTCTGTAAATGCACAATATAATTTTTAGGTAGCATATATGTCTCATATGAATTATACAATTTATTTAATCTTGCATTTTGTTATCATCAAAACTTTAACTTAGGGTAGTAGATTCAAACTTTGTTCTAACAATCTCCCCCTTTTTGATGATGACAAAAACCGGATTTTTTCAATTGAAATTTAAAGAAAGAAATATCAGAGATAACCAAATAATAAATTGTATCAGAGATAAACAGAACGGTATCAAAGATACGAAGATAGGGAATAAAAAGGTATCAGAGTTATGATCAGAAAAACTCCCCCTGAGTTTATTACTTCCCTTTAATTCCATGAGTCCTTTAGCCTCAGATCTTTATTGAACTTCCTTTGAGCATCCGATCTTTCCTTTACCAGAGCAGAGCTTCAGTGTATTAGAGTTCATCAGATTCTTGTACCTGTAAGCTTATGCAGAACAAAGAAACATTCAAGTATATCAGAGTGTTAGAATGTTTGAAACTTTTGTCTCAGTAATCCGTTCTTGAAAAATATCATTCTTTCTCCCCCTTTTTGTCAGCAATCAAAAAGTGCAAGTAATTAAAGTTAAAAACGATCAGTGCAGAAAAATGATTGTATTCAGTTCAGAGCTCAGAAAATATTACAGAAAACATGTAAAGAAAACACTGAAAACATCAAGAAACAAAATCTAAGGAGGGGGTGGAAGGCATGTGAACAGAGCTTCTAGCATGTTCTTAATTTGATCAGTGGTTTCCTTCTGCTGATGCACCATGCTGGATGCTGAGTAAATCTTACTATCATGAACATCCATCCTTTCCTTCATTCGTTGATCATTCTCATCCATTCTCTCCTGCAGTCGAAGATCATTTTGCTTCAGCTCTTCAAGAGTCTGCCTGTCCAATGCAGCTTGAGAGGTGTCAGAAGCAAGATGCTTTTGAGAGCTTTATGCAATAACTTCTTCTTGACTTAAATCTTCATCTGGAATCGTTTGTTCTGCTGCTGGTTGAACTGTTGAAGCTGGACGCTTTTCAGACCAAGGCTCACTGTCCAGATGAAGAACTTCATCCTTCAACAGCTGACTCAAAACTGGACCTTCAATTTCTTTCAGCAGATTGCTGAAGTTCTGCTGAGCCCGTCCATAGCTTTGGTCCTGCAGCTTATAGGTTTCAGCGCATACCCATCTTCTGAAGAGTGTCCAGAGGTGGTCTGAAACAGCGGGATCAATCACTTCCAGACTAGCCTGTTTAAGAGAAGAAATCCACTTTTGCATATCTGTTTCAAAATTCAAGATGCTAGAACCAACATCTGGTTGTTTGGGTTTGGGAATGGCAGTTTTATTGATAATGGAAGCAAAGCGTTCAAGGACTGTTAGATCAATGAAGGTTTTGCTGTGGTCATCTGGATTTTGCTTGGGTGAGGGAGTAGGAGAATCAGAAATGATTATTGGACTGTGTGGAGTGTTTAGAGGAGTTGTTTCTGGTGAGGATGGTAGTTGAGGTATGTTCACAGTTGTACCACAAGGCAGTTGAATGGCCAAGGGTTGTGGTTTAGGAGACTCAGAGGTTTGTGCCTCAGAGTTTTGTGTCTCAGGTTGAGGTTCAGGGGATTGAGCCTCAGAGTGTTGAGACTCAGGTTGTGGAGATGATTCGTGTTGAGGTGAAGGTGGATTAAGTTCTGGTTGTGGAGATGGAGGTTGTGGAATTTCTGGTTCTGGTGAGAGTGGATCTTCTTGTATTGGTGAGAGTGTAGTTTCTGGTTGTGGTGAATGGGGAGTTTCTGGTTGAGGATTTGGATTTTCTGTGTGGGGAGCGAAAGAGTGTTGATTTATTTCAGAAAGAACTTCTTCAAGTTCTGGTTCTGTTGAGGTTGTAGGTTTTGGATTATGAGGTTTGGCGCGGGATCTTCTGAGGGTTAATGACTCAGAAGGGTCAAACTCAGGTTCAGTATCATCAATAGTTGGAATGGGAATTGGGATTTCAAATGAAGCTGGGGTTGGAATAAATGTTGGAACAGCAGATGAATTTAAAACATTAACAGAAGACATATTACCTCTCTTCTTTGGGGTCTGCTGAGACGATCCTTCTGATACAGCCTTTCTCTTCTTAGTCTTCTTCAGAGTAACCTCTAGTGTTTGCTGGTGCAGATCTTTAATGTTCAGATTAGGATCTGTGCCATCAGCTTTACAAGCATCCAAGTATCTGAGAATAATGACTGGTTTAGAGTCAATCTCAGAGAATATAGGAAAGTTGTCCAGAGGGACTCTTCTGCTGGTGATTTCAGCATGAGGAGTGACGCTGGGCTCCTTCCTTATGTTCTCTATCAGCTTCATCTTCTTTAGATTCTTGGTATTCAGTTGCTTGCCAACAGAAGGTTCTAGAGAGCTTATTTCCCGTGCCTCTGTCAAGTGTTCAATCAGCCTATTCTCCATTAGAATATCTGATATCAATCTGCCGAAGGGTATCCAATCCCTTTTAGTCCTTTATTCTTCTCTCATTTCCTTGACGCTGGTCCTCAGATGGTTGAACAGAAGATGAACTAGATTAATCTTTACCTTCTGATTAATAAAATAGATTAGAAACTGTTGATCTATGTTTATATAATCAGGAGAGCTTGTAGGCTTCCTGTGATTGAAACAGCCCAGAATAATCTTTGCCCAAATTCTGTGCTGATCTTTCAAATCTCTTATTTTGCTAGAGGGAACCCCATGAGTGAAAATCTCTCTTGCAATAACAGCAGCATCTGAGCACCTTTCTGCCATGTCTATACAATGAATGCCACCACCATTGTATCCAATCAGCCTTGCAATGTGATCTTCAGTAATCACAATCTTCTTTCCCATGATATACGAAGTAACATGATGAGTTGAGGAAGACGCATGTATCCAGAATTCTTTAACCAAAATGGGGAACGTTGGACCCACCAACCTATCAAAGTACCTTTCCC
This sequence comes from Vicia faba, assembly GCA_948472305.1. Lineage (NCBI taxonomy): Eukaryota > Viridiplantae > Streptophyta > Magnoliopsida > Fabales > Fabaceae > Vicia > Vicia faba. The sequence goes on along the minus strand of OX451738.1, from coordinate 1,016,805,895 downwards.
AACCTTGTGCCTTAATTTCTTCAGACAAATCAAAGCCATTTTCCTTCAAGCTGTTGAAATCTACTATCAATTCTGACAGAACTTCCAAGTTCTTGACCGGAGTGAGGAGCGTTCTGAAAGGAATCTGATACTGTTCAGAAGAAGCATCTTGCTGGGAACCTGCAGAAGGAGTGCTAGAGGATGCCATGTTCACACAAGGGTTTTTGAGAAAAAGCTTGAAAAGGGTTTCTTTGAGAAAGAAGATGAACACACAGTAAGAACAAAGAAATATTTTGAAGATTGTAGGTGACGGTAAAAAGTGAATAAATGATGTTTAAGGCGTTTAAATAGGTTTCAAAAAATGTTTTGAAAGCATAAACGTTTTAAGAGAGAGAATTAAATCATGATTACTCGCATTTAATGTTGGCTGGTTTTAGGGGATTTAGAAAGATATTTGGAACGGTTACCCATGACATGTGTCTCAATGCATCCAATCAGCGCTTTTCCTTCTCAGAAGCATGCACGCGTGTTCTGCCTCAGGAATTAGCTGATGACTGGATGACACTTGTTTGATTTAGTGAACAACACATCTATCCTTGAGATGAAACGCTCAGATCTTTATGGATAGAATCTGATACAATCTGCATGTCTAAATTTCTGAAAGAACATTGATCAGAAGTTCACAGTAAAGTAAAACAAATTCTGAAGGTTAATATATAAAATTAAAACATTTTCACTCTAGGCAGAGCTTCATGCTGAGATGTTTTAGAATGAAGTTGAACCTATCTTCAGAAAATGGTTTTGTGAAAATATCAGCCCATTGATGGTCTGTATCAATGAATTTTAAGTTTAAAATGCCTTTCTGAATATAGTATCGAATGAAATGATGTTTTATTTCTATATGCTTAGCACTAGAATGCAAAATTGGATTTTTACTTAAGCAAATGGCAGAAGTGTTGTCACAGAGTATATAAATGTTACTCTCAAATATCTGGAAGTCTTCAAGCTGACTTTTCATCCAGAGCATTTGTGTGCTGCATCCTGTTGCTGCTATGTATTCAGCTTCTGTTGTTGATAGCGCAATTGTGGATTGCCTTTTGCTGGACCACGAGATCATATTTTCTCCCAGAAACTGGCAGCTTCCAGAAGTACTTTTACGCTCTACTGTCTCCAGCATAGTCAGCATCACAGTAACCTACTAAGTTGTAATCACTAGATTTTCTATAAAATAAACCCAGATTAGTAGTAACTTTCAGATACTTGAAAATTCGCTTAACAGCTGTTAAGTGAGATTCTCTAGGATCTGATTGGAATCTTGCACAAATGCATACACTGAATAAAATATCAGGCCTTGAAGCCATCAGATAAAGAAGAGAACTAATCATACCTCTGTAGACCTTCTGTTCTACCTTTTTGCTTACCTCTTCTCTTTCCAGAATGCACGTGGGATGCATTGGAATCTTTAATGGCTTACATTCTGAGAGATCAAATTTCTTCAGAAGTTCTCTGACATATTTGCTCTGATGAATGTAATTTCCCTCTGGAGTTTGATTGATCTGAATTCCCAGAAAGAATTTCAGTTCCCCCATGAGGCTCATCTCAAATTCTGCCTGCATACACTTAGCAAATTTTCTTCCAAGAGAAGGATTAGTAGATCCAAATATAATATCGTCAACATAAATCTGACACACTAAGATGTCATTCTTAACTGTCTTACAAAATAAGGTTGTGTCCACTTTCCCTCTGGTGAATTCCTTTTCTAACAGAAAGTTACTTAGTATTTCATACCAAGCTCTGGGAGCTTGTTTCAGACCATACAGTGACTTCTTTAGTTTGAAAACATACTCTGGATTTTTTGTACTTTCAAAACCAGGGGGTTTGTGCACATAAACCTCTTCTTCTATATAGCCATTTAAGAATGCACTCTTGACATCCATCTGATATAGAGTGATGCCTTTATTAACAGCAAAAGAAATTAAAAGTCTGATAGATTCTAACCTGGCGACTGGGGCAAAGGTTTCTGTATAGTCTATCCCCTCTTGTTAACTATAACCTTGTGCTACCAGTCGTGCTTTGTTTCTGATGACTTCACCTTGTTCGTTCAGTTTGTTTCTGAACACCCATTTTGTTCCAATGACGTTGAATCCTTTTGGTCTGGGAACTAGATCCCACACGTCATTTCTGGTGAATTGATTCAGCTCTTCTTGCATTGCTAGAATCCAGTCGTTGTCTAGAAGTGCTTCATCAATTGAAGAAGGTTCAATCAGAGAAACAAGTCCCGTGAGAGATTCTTCAGAGTTTCTGAAGTTGGCTCTTATTCTGATTGGATCTTCCTTTCTTCCTAAGATTGTTTCTTCTGGGTGATCCAAGCTGCTTCTGGGTAGTCTTTTCTGAGGTTGATCAACAGATGTTGCTGGATTGCTCGCAGTTCCTCTTTCTGATGTTGAAGGAGTGTCTTTGTTGAGAGCTTCTGATGACTTGTCTTCAGAACCTGTGAATTCAACTTCCATACCTGCAAAGACTTCATTCTGCTTTGACTTTTCAGAGTCAAGCTTATCATCAAAACAAACACTGATTGATTCTTCCACAATCTGTGTTTTTGTATTGTATACTATGTACCCTCTTGAGCGTTCAGAGTATCCTAACATAATACACTTCTGTGCTTTAGAGTCAAACTTGTTCAAATATTTTTTTTTGTATTTAACATAAAACAAGTGCATCCAAATGGATGAAAATATGAAATGTTGGGCTTTCTGTTCTTCCACAATTCATATGGAGTCTTTTCCAGAATAGGTCTTATGGAGATTCTATTCTGAATGTAGCAGGCTGTGTTTATTGCCTCTGCCCAGAAGATCTTAGAAATGTTTGTCTCATTGATCATGGTTCTTGTCATTTCTTGCAATGTTCTGTTCTTTCGTTCTACAACTCCATTTTGCCGAGGAGTTCTAGGACAAGAGAAATCATGCAGAATGCCTCTGTCATTAAAGAATGACTCAAAATCTTTGTTTTCAAATTCTCCACCATGATCACTTCTGACTTTAATGATTCTAAGATCCTTTTCATTCTGAACTTGGTTGCAGAAGGTGACAAACACAGAGTGTGACTCGTCCTTGTGTCTTAGGAACTTTACCCATGTCCATCTACTATAGTCATCTACGATTACTAACCCGTACTTCTTGCCACTGACTGAAGCAGTTTTAACTGGTCCAAATAAGTCAATGTGCAGAAGTTCTAATGGCTTAGAGGTGGAAACAACGTTTTTAGATTTGAAAGCAGGTTTTGCAAACTTGCCTTTCTGACATGCTTCACACAGAGCATCTAAATTGAACTTCAGATTAGGAAGTCCTCTGACCAGATTGAGTTTGTTAATCTGAGATATTCTTCTCATACTAACATGCCCCAATCTTCTGTGCCAGATCCATTGCTCGTTGTTAACAGACAGAAGACACTTTACATTCTGACTTTTCAGTTCAGAAAGTTTGATTTTATAAATGTTATTTTTCCTCTTTCCATTAAATAGGATAGTCCCATCTTTCTGACTAACAGCTTTACATGATTTTTGATTAAAGATTATATCATAACCTTTATCACTTAATTGACTTATGGATAACATATTATGCATTAATCCATCTACTAATAGAACATTATTTATAGAGGGAAGATTTCCATTACCTAATTTTCCAGAGCCAATGATCTTTCCCCTCTGATTGCCTCCAAAGCCTACGTGGCCTCCAGGATTAAGTTCTAGGCTTTGGAACATATGCCTTCTTCCCGTCATGTGTCGTGAGCAGCCATAGTCCAGGTACCATGACTGGTGTTTCTGATTTGCTGCTAAAGATATCTGCAACATGTATTATTTTATCCTTAGGTACCCATATTTTCTTGGGTCCTGATTTAATAGCTTTACCAAAACTCTGGTTGAATTTTGGTTTCACAGAATAATTACTACTAGTATATTTAATGTCATGTGTGTGACCATACACAAAGTGTGAATTCAGAGAAGTGCGTTTAATAATTAGATCCATGGCATTCTTTGGTGTAGGTACCTTACCTTGGTATCCTATTCCCTTTCTGCCGTTTCTGCTAACTCCATAGATCATTGAAGCCATTTTGCTTCTATCTATGCTTTTAGCAAGTAACTTCTGAAAGCTGTGATCATACTCCTTGATGATCTCATCAGTGCTGCTGGGAGTTTCAGAAATTGTTTCCTTCTGAGAGTTTTGTAAAAGATTTTCTAATTTTGAAACTTTATTTTTCAACTCAGAATTTCCCAATTTGAGACTCTCAGTTTTATCAGAGTCAGAATCAAGATTCCTTTTCAGGTTTCTGAATTTAACTCTAATCTGCTGATATCTTTCAAGAATTTCGTAAAGGCTTTCAGCAAGTTCAGCCTTAGTAAAATTAATTGCAAAGTCAGGGAATACCTCTTCGGTGTCTGATTTAGAGTCTAATTCAAAAGCTTCACTGTCTTCTGATATGTTAGCCATGAGAGCTATGTTTGCTCTCTCATCATCTGATTCTGAGTCAGCTTCAGACGAGTCAGAGTCATCCCATGTAGCCATGAGACTCTTCTTCTTTTCCCTCCCAAACTTCTTTTTGGGCTTTTCCCTCTAAAGCTTTGGACTGTCACTCTTGTAGTGTCCTTACTCGTTGCATTCATAGCAGATGATGTCCTTGGTGTTTGGCTTTCTGCTTCCTGAAGAGCCTTCAGATCTTCTGTATCCAGAGGAGGAGTCTGACCTTCTGTATCTGGAGGAGGACTCATTCTGATTGGATCTTCTGGTATTCCTGAACTTTCTTTGCCTCTGCTTCCATAGTTGGTTCATGTTAGAACGAAGTTTGAATCTACTACCCTAAGTTTAAGTTTTGATGATAACAAAATGCTAAGATACATTAATTGTATGATTCATGTAAGACACATATGCTATCTAAAATTACATTCTGTTTTACAGAAACTCTGATGGGTATCAGCATGAGAACATCCTAATCAGCATCAGAAATTTGGATATCAACATCAGCATCAGAAGATGTTATATCAGATACCAAAATCAGAAGATCAACTTGCGCTTATGCTGAAGCTTGATGAACAGATCTGCGCGTAACCAAATCTGGACTCTGATCAAGATAACAGTTCATCAGCACCTAAGCAGCGTCAGAATGAGCCAAAGCCAGAACACGCTTAAGTGGTAACGGTACTGTGCATTCAAGATGATTTATTACCAACGGCATCATTCCAGACAAGATCTGCTTAATAAGGAAAGAATGTTATTGGCATTGAAACAGAATTATTACTCCAACGTACACTATTTCCAATGCTATATAAACAAGTCAATGAAGATTGAATTGGCTAATGCTCTACAACTCTCTACACGCCTAAAGCTATTTCATCATCTTCCTTACTCTCTGTTTGCTAAAAGCTCTCAATTCCTTACTCAATTATTTTAGCAATCTAGTTCTCATAAGCTTAAGTTGTGTAGTATCACAGTTGTGATAAACAGTTTTTGTAGAAAACATTCACACACCTAGATTTCAATTCTGTGTAAGAAAGTATTTCCTTGAGAAACCGGTTTGTGGTTTGACTTAAGAAGGCTTTAGCAGTTGTTAAAGCAGTTGTAATATTCAGTTGAATATAGTGGATTAAGACCTCGTTGGAGAGAGGCGAAATCACCTTGACGGGTGGACTGGAGTAGTTTGAGATCAAACGAACCAGGATAAAAATACCGTGTTGACTGCAATTGATTTCCAGTTTTTTTACAATTCAACCCCCTTCTTGTGTTTTTCACTTCTTCAATTGGTATTAGAGCGCCTGGTTCTGAGCTAAAACACTTAACTGTGTTAGTACAAGATCCAGCGTCAGAAAAACACAATGGCAGGAACTTATCAACACACCAGCAATGACAACAATGAAGACAAAGACAGATTCAGCGGCAAACCTCCAATCTTTGATGGAGAAAATTTTGATTACTGGAAAGACAGAATTGAAAGCTTCTTTCTGGCACATGATGCTGATCTGTGGGACATGGTGACAGATGGATACACGCACCCAGTGAATGCAAGCGGAAAGAAGATTGACAGGAAAGCATTGTCTGACCAACAAAAGCGTGACTTCAAAAATCACCACAAGGCCAGAACCATTCTTCTCAGCGCCATCTCTTATGCTGAATATGAAAAGATCTCTAACAGAGACACAACAAAGAACATGTTTGACTCACTCAGAATGACGCATGAAGGCAACGTTCAGGTCCAAGAAACTAAAGCTCTTGCGCTCATTTAGAAGTATGAAGCATTCAAAATGGAAGAAAGTGAATCCATTGAAACAATGTTCTCAAGATTCCAAATTCTGGTGGCTGGTCTCAAGGTTCTGGACAAAGGATACTCTACTGCTGATCACGTCAAGAAGATCATCAGAAGCTTACCAAAGCAGTGGAGGCCAATGGTTACAGCTCTGAAGCTAGCAAAAGATATCAACAAAATTTCTCTGGAGGAACTTATCAGCTCCCTCAGAAGTCATGAGATAGAGCTAGAAGCTGATGAACCTCAGAAGCAAGGTAAGCCTTTAGCATTAAAATCTAACAAAAAATCAGAGTCTAAAGTTTTGTAGGCAGTTGAAGAAACATCTGATGGATCCTCATCAGAAGAAGACGAACTTTCTCTCCTCTCCAGAAGAGTGAACCAACTGTGGAAGCAGAGGCAAAGGAAGTTCAGGAATCCCAGAAGATCTGATCAGAATGAGTCTTCTTCCAGATACAGAAGGATAGATTCTTCCTCTGGATACAGAAGATCTGAAGGCTCCTCAGGAAGCAGAAAGCCAAACACCAAGGACATCGTCTGCTATGAGTGCAATGAGCAAGGACACTACAAGAGTGACTGCCCAAAGCTTCAGATGGAAAAGCCCAAAAAGAAGTTTGGAAGAGAAAAGAAGAAAAGTCTCATGGCTACATGGGATGACTCTGACTCGTCTGAAGCTGACTCAGAATCAGATGATGAGAGAGCAAACATAGCTCTCATGGCCAACATTTCAGAAGACAGTGAAGCTTCTGAATCAGACTCAGAATCAGATACTGAAGAGGTATTTCCTAACTTTGCAATTAATTTTACTAAGGCTGAACTTGCTGAAAGCCTTAATGAAATTCTGGAAAGGTACCAGCAGATTAGATTTAAATTCAGAAACCTGAAAAGGAATCTTGAATCTGACTCTGATAAGACTGAGAGTCTTAAATTGGAAAATTCTGAGCTGAGAAATAAAATTTCAAAATTAGAAAATGTTTTACAAAACTCTCAGAAGGAACCAATTTCTGAAACTCCCAGCAGCGCTGATGAGATCATCAAGGAGTATGATCACAGTTTCCAGAAGTTCCTTGCTAAAAGCATAGATAGAAGCAAAATGGATTCAATGATCTATGGAGTTAGCAGAAACGGCAGAAAGGGAATAGGATACCAAGGTAAGGTTCCTACACCAAAGAATGCCATGGATTTAATCATTAAACACACTCCTCTGAACTCACATTTTGTGTATGGTCACACACATGATATTAAATACACTAGCAGTAAGTATTCTGTGAAACCAAAATTCAACCAGAGTTTTGGTAAATCTAACAAATCAGGACCCAAGAAAATCTGGGTACCTATGGATAAAATAATACATGTTGCAGATATCTTTAGCAGCAAATCAGAAACACCAGTCATGGTACCTGGACTTTGGCTGCTCGCGAAACATGACGGGAAGAAGGCATATGTTCCAAAGCCTGGAACTTAAGCTTGGAGGCCACGTTGGCTTTGGAGGCAATCAGAGGGGAAAGATCATTGGCTCTGGAACTGTAGGTAATGGAAATCTTCCCTCTATAAATAATGTTCTGCTAGTAGATGGATTTATGCATAATCTGTTATCTATAAGTCAATTAAGTGATAACGGTTATGATATAATCTTTAATCAAAAATCATGTAAAGCTGTTAGTCAGAAAGATGGGACTATCCTGTTTAATGGAAAGAGGAAAAACAACACCTATAAAATCAAACTTTCTGAACTGAAAAGTCAGAATGTAGTGTCTTCTGTCTGTTAACAACGAGCAGTGGATATGGCACAGAAGATTGGGGCATGTTAGTATGAGAAGAATATCTCAGATTAACAAACTCAATCTGGTCAGAGGACTTCCTAATTTGAAGTTCAATTCATATGCTCTGTGTGAAGCATGTCAGAAAGGAAAGTTTGCAAAACCTTCTTTCAAATCTAAAAATGTTATTTCTACCTCTAAGCCATTAGAACTTCTGCACATTGACTTATTTGGACCAGTTAAAACTGCTTCAGTCAGTGGCAAGAAGTATGGGTTAGTAATCGTAGATGACTATAGCAGATGGACATGGGTAAAGTTCTTAAGACACAAGGACGAGTCACACTCTGTGTTAGTTACCTTCTGTAACCAAGTTCAGAATGAAAAGGATCTTAGAATCGTTAAAGTCAGAAGTGATCATGGTGGAGAGTTTGAAAACAAAGATTTTGAGTCATTCTTTAATGACAGAGGCATTCTGCATGATTTCTCTTGTCCTAGAACTCCCCAACAAAATGGAGTTGTAGAACGAAAGAACAGAACATTGCAAGAAATGGCCAGAACCATGATCAATGAGACAAACGTTGCTAAGATCTTCTGGGCAGAGGCAATAAACACAGCGTGCTACATTCAGAATAGAATCTCAATAAGACCTATTCTGGAAAAGACTCCATATGAATTGTGGAAGAACAGAAAGCCCAACATTTCATATTTTCATCCATTTGGATGTACTTGTTTTATGTTAAATACAAAAAATTATTTGAACAAGTTTGACTCTAAAGCACAGAAGTGTATTATGTTAGGATACTCTGAACGCTCAAGAGGGTACAGAGTATACAATACAGAAACACTGATTGTGGAAGAATCAATCAGTGTTCGTTTTGATGATAAGCTTGACTCTGAAAAGTCAAAGCAGAATGAAGTTTTTGCAGGTATGGAAATTGAATTTACAGGTTCTGAAGACAAGTCATCAGAAGCTCTCAACAAAGGCACTCCTTCAACATCTGAAAGGAGAACTGCTAGCAATCCTACAACAGCTGTTGATCAACCTCTGAAGAGACTACCCAGAAGCAGCTTGGATCACCCAGAAGAAATTATCTTAGGAAGAAAAGAAGATCCAATCAGAACAAGAGCCAACTTCAGAAACTCTGAAGAATCCCTCACGGGACTTGTGTCTCTGATTGAACCTTCTTCTATTGATGAAGCACTTCTGGACAACGACTGGATTCTAGCAATTCAAGAAGAGCTGAATCAATTCACCAGAAATGACGTATGGGATCTTGTTCCCAGACCAAAAGGATTCAACGTCATTGGAACAAGATGGGTGTTCAGAAACAAGCTAAATGAACAAGGTGAAGTTATCAGAAACAAAGCACGACTGGTAGCACAAGGTTATAGTCAGCAAGAGGGAATAGACTATACAGAAACCTTTGCTCCAGTCGCCAGGTTAGAATCTATCAGACTTTTAATTTCATTTGCTGTTAATAGAGGCATCACTCTATATCAGATGGATGTCAAGAGTGCATTCTTAAATGGTTATATAGAAGAAGAGGTTTATGTGCACCAACCCCCTAGTTTTGAAAGTACAAAACATCCAGAACATGTTTTCAAACTAAAGAAGTCATTATATGGTCTGAAACAAGCTCCCAGAGCTTGGTATGAAAGACTAAGTAACTTTCTGTTAGAAAATGAATTCACCAGAGGGAAGGTGGACACTACCTTATTCTGTAAGTCAGTTAAGAATGACATCTTAGTCTGTCAAATTTATGTTGATGATTTTATTTTTGGATCTACTAATCCTTCTCTTGGAAGAAAATTTGCTAAGTGTATGCAGGCAGAATTTGAGATGAGCCTCATGGGAGAACTGAAATTCTTTCTAGGAATTCAGATCAATCAAACTCTAGAGGGAACTTACATTCATCCGAGCAAATATGTCAGAGATCTTCTGAAGAAATTTGACCTCTCAGAATGTAAGCCATCAAAGATTCCAATGCATCCCACGTGCATTTTGGAAAGAGAAGAGGTAAGCAAAAAGGTAGAACAGAAGGTCTACAGAGGTATGATTGGTTCTCTCCTTTATCTGACAGCTTCAAGGCCTGATATCTTATTCAACGTATGTCTTTGTGCTAGATTCCAATCAGATCCTAGAGAATCTCACTTAACAGCTGTTAAGCGAATTTTCAAGTATCTGAAAGGTACTACTAATCTGGGTCTATTTTATAGAAAATCTAGTGATTACAGCTTAGTAGGCTACTGTGATGTTGACTTTGCTGGAGACAGAGTAGAGCGTAAAAGTACTTCTGGAAGCTGCCAGTTTCTGGGAGAAAATATGATCTCTTGGTCCAGCAAAAGGCAATCCACAATTGCGCTATCAACAGCAGAAGCTGAGTACATAGCAGCAGCAGGATGTAGCACACAAATGCTCTGGATGAAAAGTCATCTTGAAGACTTCCAGATTTTTGAGAGTAACATCCCTATACTCTGTGACAATACTTCTGCTATTTGCTTAAGTAAAAATCCTATTTTGCATTCTAGGGCTAATCATATAGAAATAAAACATCACTTCATTAGGGACTATATTCAGAAAGGAATTTTGAACTTAAAATTTATTGATACAGACCATCAATGGACTGATATCTTCACTAAACCTCTTTCTGAAGATAGGTTCAATTTCATTCTGAAACATCTCAGCATGAAACTCTGCCCAGAGTGAAAATGTTTTAATTTTATATATTAACCTTCAGAATATATTTGTTTTACTGTGAACTTATGGTCAATCTCCTTTCAGAAAGATAGACATGCAGATTGTATCAGATTCTATTCTTAAAGATCTGAGCGTTTCAGCTCAAGGATAAACGTGCTGCTCACTAAATCAAACAAGTGTCATCCAATCATCAGCAAATCTCTGAAGCAGAATGCGTGCATGCTTCTGAGAAGGCAAAACGCTGATTGGGTGCATTGAGACACATGTCTAGTAACCGTTTCAAGTATCTTTCTCAAATCCCCCAAAATCAGCAAGCATTAAATGCACGTAATCATGTTTTAAAATGTAATCATGAATTATTTATCTTTCTTGAAACCGTTTACGCTTTCAAAAATTATTTTGAAATCTATTTAAGCTCATTAACATCATTCATTAATCTTTTACCGTTTCTTACAATCATCCAAAGATTTTTCTGCATTTTTACTTGTGTGTTCATCTCTCTCAAAAGAAACCCATTTTTCAAGTTTTCTCAGAAAAACCCTAAGTGTGAACATGGCAAAGTCCAGCAACGTTTCTGCAGGTTCTCAGAAGGAGGCTTCATCTGAACAATAGCAAGTTCCCTTCAGAACACTCCTTACCCCAGTGAAGAATTTGGAAGTGCTGTCTGAACTAATTGTTGATTTCTCCAGTCTGAGAGATAATGGATTCGATTTGACAGAAGAAGTTAGGGCACAAGGATGGGAGAGATATTTTGATAGGTTGGTAGGACCAACGTTTCCAGTATTGGTCAAGGAGTTCTGGATTCATGCATACTCATCAACACATCAAGTTACCTCCTACATAATGGGAAAGAAGATTGTGATCACTGAGGATCACATAGCAAGACTGATTGGATACAGTGGTGGTGGTATCCGCTGTATCGACATGGTGGAAAGATGCTCTGATGTTGCTGTCATTGCAAGGAATATTTTCACCCATGGGGTGCCCAGCAGCAAAATCAGAGACTTAAAGGATCAGCACAGAATATGGGCGAAGATTATTCTGGGGTGCTTTAATCACAGGAAGCCAACAAGCTCTCCTGATTATATAAATATAGATCAGCAGTTTCTGATCTATTTTATTAATCAGAAGGTAAAGATTAACTTGGCTCATATTCTGTTTAATCACCTCAGGACCAGCGTCAAGGAGACAAGGGAAGAAGAAAGTACAAAAAGGGATTGGATACCCTTTGGCAGGTTAATATCAGATATTCTGACTGAGAATAGGCTGATAGAACACCTTACAGTAGCTCAGGAATTAAGTTCTATTGAACCTACTGTTGGCAAGCCTCTGAACGCCAGGAATCTGAAGAAAATGAAACTAATAGAGAATATCAGAAAGGAGCCCAGCGTTACTCCTCTTGCTGACATCACCAGCAGAAGAGTCACTCTGGACGACTTTCCACTATTTTCTGAGATTGAATCTAAACCAGTTGTGGTTCTCAGATACTTGGACGCTTGCAAGGCTGATGGTACAAATCCTAAACTGAATATTAAAGATCTGCACCAACAACATCCAAAAGTTACTTTGAAGAAGACGAAGAAAAGAAAGGCCACTTCAGAAGGACCATCCCAGCAGACCCCTAAGAAGAGAGGTAATCTATCTGCTGCTACTGTTTTAAATTCTTCTCTATTCCAACATCAATCCCAACCCCAGCTTCACATGAACTTCCAATCCCCATACCAACTATTGATGAAACCGAACCAGAAGATGACCCTTCTGAGTCACTGACTCTCAGGAGATCCCGCACCAAAAATCCAAAACCCACCACATCAACAGAATCAGAACTTGACAAAGTTCTGTCTGAAATTGATCAACGTGTTTCCGCTCACCTCTCAGAAAATCCAAACACTCAACCAGAGATTTCCCACTCTCCTCAACCAGAACATACTCTCTCACCCATTCCAGAAGAACCACAAATTCCACAACAACCAGCAATTCCTCCTCCCTCTCCACAACCAGAACATCATCCACTTTCACCTCAACCATCACCTCCACAACCTGAGTTTCATCACTCTGAAACTCCATCCCCTGAGCCACAACCTGAACCTCACTCTCCTCAATCCTCTGAGCCACAACCCTTGGCAATTCAGCTGCCATGTGGTACAACCATAAACATACCCCAGCTGCCATCCTCACCAGAAACTACCCCTCCAAACACTCCAAACAGTCCAATTATCATTTCTGATTCTCCCAATCCATCTCCCCAATAAACTACTGAAGACCACAACAGGACCTTCATCGATTTAACAATCCTTGACCGTCTTGCTGATCTCAAAAATAAAATAGCCATCCCCAAACCCAAACAGCTAGATGTTGGTGCTGGCATTTTGAATTTTGAAACAGGCTTGCAGCAGTGGATTGCTTCTCTAAATCAAGTTTGTCCTGGAATGATTGATCCTGCTGCCTCAGACCAACTCTGGACACAATTCAGAATATGGATACGCGCTGAAGCCCTCAAGTTGCAAGACATCAATTATGAGCAAGCAGAACAGAACTTCAGCAAGCTGCTGAACGAAGTTGGAAGTCAGCTGCTGAAAGAAGAAGTGCTCCTTCTGGATAGTGAGCAATGGTCTGAGAAGCGTCCAGCTTCAAGAGTGCAGCCAGAAGAGAATCAGACAATTCAAGCTGAAGAGGTTAGTCAAGCTGAAGATGTTGCAGAAAGCTCTCATGAGCTTCCTGCTTCTGACGTTTCTCAAGCTGCCTTGGACAGGCAGACTCTGGAAGAGCTGAAGCTGAATGATATTCGTCTGCAGCAAAGAATGGATGAAAATGATCAGAAGATGAAGGAAAGGATGGATGTGCAAGACAACAAGATAGATACAATAGTCAGCATGGTGCACAAGCAGAATGAAACTGCTGATCAGATTAAGACAATGTTGGAGACTCTGTTCACACGCTTTCCACCCCAACCTTAGTTTTTCATTCATGATATTTTCATTATTTTCTTTGCATATCATTTGTACTGTTTTTCTGGCTCTGAATTTAATATAACAAGTTTTTCTGCTCTGATCGTTTTAGCTTATTACTTACACTTTTTGATTCAGAGTCAGGGAATACCTCTTCGGTGTCTGATTCAGAGTCTGATTCAGAAGCTTCACTGTCTTCTAATATGTTAGCCATGAGAGCTATGTTTTCTCTCTCATCATCTGATTCTGAGTCAGCTTCAGACGATTCAGAGTCATCCCATGTAGCCATGAGACTCTTCTTCTTTTCCCTTCCAAACTTCTTTTTGGGCTTTTCCCTCTGAAGCTTTGGACAATAACTCTTGTAGTGTCCTTACTCGTTGCATTCATAGAAGATGATGTCCTTGGTGTTTGGCTTTCTACTTCCTGAAGAGCCTTCAGATCTTTTGTATCCAGAGGAGGAGTCTGACCTTCTGTATCTGGAGGAGGACTCATTCTGATCGAATCTTCTGGTATTCTTGAACTTTCTTTGCCTCTGCTTCCATAGTTGGTTCATGTTAGAACAAAGTTTGAATCTACTACCCTAAGTTTAAGTTTTGATGATAACAAAATGCTAAGATACATTAATTGTATGATTCATATAAGACACAAATGCTATCTAAAATTACATTCTGTTTTACAGAAACTCTGATGGGTATCAGCATGAGAACATCCTAATCAGCATCAGAAATTTGGATATCAACATCAACATCAGAAGATGTTATATCAGATACCAAAATCAGAAGATCAACTTGCGCTTATGCCGAAGCTGGATGAACAGATCTGCGCGTAACCAAATCTGGACTCTGATCAAGACAACAGTTCATCAACACCTAAGCAGCGTCAGAATGAGCCAAAGCCATAACATGCTTAAGTGGTAACGGTACTGTGTGTGATCAGTGGATCTAGAACTGACTGTTTAACGCTGGTTTCGCGAAATGTCGCGGAAGCAAGAGTCGCCACCGTCTTTTATTTTCTCCAACATGGAAAGGACAAAAGCACAGAAAAATTCCTTATGAGATTGTTTCTCGGTTCGGGAGGTAGATTTATAGAAAGGGAAGGTGTTAGCACCCTTTCTATCCATGGTTATCCATGGGCTCTTAGATACTTGCTCATTTGTGTTTTCAAAATGGTTGTTTGCTTTTCAAGTGTGCATGGGTTTGAAAATAGTTTCGTTTAAAGTTTCAGATCGACTCTTGTATCAGTCCTCAAGAGTGTTTGAAAAGTTGTTTTTGAAAGCTTTTTGAAAAGTGTCGGTGTGAAAAGAAGTTTTTGATTTGTTTTGAATTAGAGCAAGTATCTACAAGTCATCTACCTACCCTAAGGAATTAGGCTGTGTAAATGTCCTTAAGGTAGTGTCATCCCACCATTGAGAGGTAGGTAGCACCACCGTTGGAGGTATTCGGGTCAATTCGTTTTTTAGGGCAGTGTGGTCACCAGAGCAACAGTAGGATACCTTAGAAGCTACCCTTATGCCATGTCCATGGACATAAGGACTTACTAAAACGTCCTATACTCGACGACCACGTTTCGAGGGGCAAGGCAACAGTGAGGCGTACCCTAAGAGTGGTGTGTGAATTGTGTGTCATTTTCAATTATGTTTTATCTTGATCATGCATTGGGTGAGCTACGCTTTGATTTTATTTGGGCCATTCATTCTTTCATGTGATTAGCAGTTTAAAGGGTGCGGAAATTAAAATGCGGAAAATAAAGGTCCTACGCTATTACAAGGCGCGGGTCTATACATCGCCAAATTAACAAAGACCCGTTTTGAAAAAATGCGGAAAACAAAGGTCCTAATTACTATTACAAGGCTTTGAACAATTACATAATATTCGAAACGAAAAAAATAAGGACAAACGCGCGAAAGGAAATTGGAATTGAAAGTGCGAGGGCGTTGGACCCTTTAAAGAAACTAAATCGAAATTGCAAGTTGATTAATTATTTAATGAGAAAAGAAATTGTTGTTTTTTATGTTTTTTTTTTTGTATTTAATGGAAATAAAGAGAATTAATTAAAAGAAACCCTAATTCTAAATATTTTTTAATTATTAAAGAAAAAAGATTAAAGTTTTAACCTAATTTATCCTAACTATTTAATTACATGTTTATTTACAAAATAATTAATAGCTAATAATAATAATAAGAAGAGGAAATTATTTTATTAAGAAAAAGAATAAAAATGCTAAAAACCCTAATTTCTACATTTTTTAGTTATTAAGAAAACATTAAAATTGAAAAACCTAAATTAACCTAAATTGATTATTAAAATTTATTTACAAAAAAATATTAATGCATTAAATATTAAATAAACATTTTTTATTTTTATGATTTTTCTGGATTTTATATTGAAAATTATTTTTATGAATTAAATAAAAAAACAACTAAAATAAAAAGAAGAAAAGAAAAGGGAATTAGAAAAGAGAAATACAAACAATGGGGGGTTTCTGCCCAATTTGGAGGTTAATTGCAAGGAATTTGGCCCATTGATCCCAAGCCCGTTTTGACTTTCAGCGTTTGCGTATGGCACGGTTGACTAGCGTGCATGATGGAATTCATGTGATAGCCATCAGATTGATCTCCTGGGCGCGTGGCAAGCAAGCAGGTGATGGTATATGATGAACCCTGGGAGAGCATGCTGCATGGAAGCATTTTGAGAAAAATATTATTGAAGAAGTGGGGGACCTGGGAATCGAACCCAGGTCCCATTGCCTGCATGACAACTCATCAACCAACCCAACCAACGCGTATCTTTGTCAATTAAATGGAATATGAACAATATAATGGAAAAACAAATATTATGCTGAACAAAAATAAAAACGCGCTAAATTTGAATCATCCAACCACGTTCCTCCATGCTAGCCTTCTTCTTCCTTTTGCACCTGTAAATGATATCAAATAGCGGGGGTTTTAAACCCCCACTAAACTCAAACCTGAAAATAGCGAATAGAATTTAAGCAAGCATAAAAAAGGCGCGATGGGTGATTTCAACTCGTTGGGATGTCCTGAATCCAATGGTACAGGTTTCGTTGCCTAATTTTACCATATACGTAAAACCCCAAATATGGAGCTCTGAAACCCTAAAAAGCTTTCATGGTGGATTCTTGTACAGGCGCCTATAATTCAATTGGATGGTACCAATAGCTTCAGAGAGATCATGTTAGTGTAAATCAACCATTAAAAGACATTAATCATGCATGGAATTCAAAATACGATTATGAATAATTTTGAAAGAAAAGCGAATCTATTCTACCAATTTCTTGTGCGTGGAGACTTGGTTTCGATTGGAATCGTTTCCTGGGGGTGTCAGCAAGCTTTTGGAATACTTCTTAAGCCTTGAATTGCCTTCTAATTATGAAAACAGTTTTTGATATTTTGTGAAAAAAAGTGCAATGTGTTCTTGAGGTTTTAGCGCAGCTTCTGTGTCCTTAGCATTAGGTTTTCAATGTGCATATGTATGTGAGTAGAACTAGGTCAAAAAACCAGCCCAAAATCCATGTATACAATGATTTTGAATTTTTGATTTTCCATGATCTTTTTCAATCTTTTTCAATCCTTTCTTATGCCAATAAATGCCAATCATGTAGAAACTTTCCTTATTGAATGATGCACGAAATATTGAGTGAATTCTATGCACAAAAAGATTTGAAAAGTATGATTTAGTATTTTTCTCATAATTAATTTCAATTAAATGAATTAATAAGATTAAAAATTCAATTAATTAATTAAAAATAAGAAAATAACTCCCTTTAAAGTCAATGGGTCGTGCATGTCCTTTGGGTGATGATTCATGGAAGAAATTGAGGCTCATTAGCAATTTTGAGGCATTTGAAGCAAAGTTGACTTTTCAAAATTCCCAAAAATTTCCCAACTTCCACAAGGCATATCTTGCTCAATTTTTAAGCTTTGATCATGTTCTTGGTCATTTTGGAAAGGCCTTGAAGTCCTCTAACCAATTTCTTTGGTCCCATGTCATTTTGATTTACCAATCTCAAGTTATGGTCTTTGACTTAAAGTGCCTTTTTGTTGACTTTTGAAAATGACCTATAATGTTGAGATTGATAACTTTTTGTGAGAGCATTTCTTGGACTTGAAGTGTGAAGATGAGTTGTAGGAAATGTAATTCTCTTCAAAATGAGCCTTGGATGGGATTTTTCTGATAAACCATGTGGAAGTTATGCCCTGGTCAATTTGCAGTTGACTTTTTCAACTGTCCAAAAATAGAAACTTTTGCATCTTGAGACTTTTTGAGCCATGCCTTGAGAATCATGATCAAGAATTGATCAAATGATGTTTGTGGCTTCAAAATAAGATGTTGACCAAAAATTTTGACTTTTGACTGTCAAATGACCATTTTTCCCCTGCAGTTGACTGTGAAGCAATTAGGGTTTTTGACTATGCAATTTTGTGCTGTGAGTCTTAAAACTTGACATAAGGATGCTTGGAAATGTATATAGGCATGTGGGACTTGATTGGACCCTTGGAAACTTCAATTTCTTTGCCAGAACCAAAACCCTAATTTTTGACTGTTAGGAGGCAATTGGATTGTGCAACCCTTAGGAGGCTTTGAACCTTAATCTTGGCAAATCTTGAAGAATATAGGAGGGAAAATTTTGGGGTACAACAGTTGCCCCTGTTCAATCTTCTTAAACCTGAGGATGTAGATTGGCTGGCGTGCCTTTCGTAGTCCGAAGGTGGAAGATGATTGAACACTAGAGTGCCCAGAAATTTGCGCTCACATGTTAGCAGTGTGATGGTGGGAATGGGCTTATAGATGCCATTTGGAGACTGATGGATAGGAAAGATGGGCTTATATATGCTATCGGGAGGTTGTCTATCGCGTAAGAGATTCCTTAGCGAGAACTTGTGTACCTGAGAAAGAAAAATAATTACCTGGCCTGTTACAGGAGTTGATCTTCAAACTTTTTATGTAGATGCGCCCTGGCTGGTTACAGGAATCAAATCTTTAAACTCTTCAGACGCACCCTGGAAAGATACAGGAATCAGGTCTGGTAATGCTAGTCGTCAACAGATACACCCTGGCAAGATACAGGAATCAGATCTTTAGTTGCGACCGTTGATGGTAATCATCTTGGTATTAACCTTTGTCCTGAAAAGACAAAACGTTAGTCGCGTGCAATGTCATGATGTATGACATGCGTGATGTTCTCAAAATAAGTGAAATTGTATGTTTATGATGCGTATATGCATGCTATAGTGTATGAAGATGCGATGTTTATGAATGTATGTTTTCGTTTTAGGAAAGTAGATCCTTGACGGGTGCCGGGAAGTCACATCCTGGGCTGATGTAGAGCTTTTGTTTCCACTGGGGAGTGATGGTTGCAAGAATACCGGTAGGAGAAGATAACTCCGTTGGGGGATAAACTTGGCGAGTAGAATACTCTGCGGGGAGAACATTATTCTAGTGATCTTGCTGGGGAACAATACTCTGTGGGAAGAGAGGTACTCTGTTGAGATGTTAATGGTAATTTCGCTGGGGATACCGTTGTCATGTTGGAAGTTTTAATAGGATCCGCTGGGGATAAGAAGACTTCGCCGAGGATGATCTTTCCGTGGATTTTTAGCTGAGGATAACCAAGTTATATCCTGGTAGGGAGATAACCTTTGGATAAAGACGGGAGACGCGTTCATGCTCTGCATGGGGATAAGCTTCCAGAATCTACTGGGGATAAGCTTACTGCTGGGGAGATGGATTCCACTTTCCTGGGGGAACTTCAGACTGGACTCTCCTGGGGAAAGTTTTGAGATATACTGGGGAAGTGGCTCCACTGAATGTCTGTATACCGCCGGGGAACAATCCTAGATCAAGACTGTCGGGGATGCTTGTTAAGAATGTCTGTGTACTCTGCTGAGGAATGTTGAGATCTGCTTGGGATAATCCAACTTCCATAGGGCTGACTGCAGGCTAACATAGGGCTGACTGTAGGCTAACTCTGCTTCGGGAGAGTATGTGTAGGGTTTCCTGATGATGAGCTCGTGTAAAACTGCATCTTTGGAGGGAGGAAACCTGTGTAGGGTTTACTGGTAATGAGTCTGTATAAGACTGTATCTAGAGCTGAGAAGGAAACCTGTGTAGGGTTTACTGATGACGAGTCCGTGTAAAACTACGTCTGGAAAGAGATAACCTGTGTAGGGTTACTTCGTGTAAAACTTCTGGAGGAACCGGGGTAAGGTTGCTTCGGGATAAGTCCGTGTAAGACTTCTGGAGGAACCGGGGTAAGGTTACTGCAGGGTAAGTTCGTGTAAAACTTCTTGATGAACCGGGGTAAGGTTAACTTTGAGGTAAGCCCGTGTAAGACTTCTGGAGGAACCGGGGTAAGGTTACTGCAGGGTAAGTTCGTGTAAAACTTCTTGATGAACTGGGGTAAGGTTATCTTTGAGGTAAGTCCGTGTAAGACTTCTGGTGGAACCGGGGTAAGGTTACTGCAGGGTAAGTTCGTGTAAAACTTCTTGATGAACCGGGGTAAGGTTATCTTTGAGGTAAGTTCGTGTAAAACTTCTTGATGAACTGTGGTAAGGTTATCTTTGAGGTAAGTCCGTGTAAGACTTCTGGAAGAAAAGGAACCGGTGTAGGGTTACTTGTGGAGGGTGAGTCCGTGTAAGACTTCGTCTGAAAATTGAGAAGGAACCGGTGTAGGGTTGCCTAATGATGAGTTCATGTAAAATTACATCTGAAGTTGAGAAGGAACCGGTGTAGGGTTACTTTGATGATAAGTCCGTGTAAGACTTCTTTTTAAAGAAAGGGAACCGGAGTGGGTTGCCTGAGGATGATCAAGTAGCTAATTGTCCTGTTTGGTTTTGGATATTAACCCACGATCAATCGTCCACAGAATTTTCTGGTTTGTTACCAGTGTTAATCTGAAGCTGTAAAGGTAGATGGTAATCATCTTTTGATTGACCTTTCCTTGGTATTTTGGTTGACAGAGCAACTGGATCGCCTGGACGACTCATTATTGCCCCTGTTGCTGAGGTGAGGGAAGAGGATACCTGTGGAGGTGCTTGATGACTGCCGATTGACAACTCTTCTTCTGGTAGGCAAGTGACGAGATGCCGGGACATAGTCGTACGCTTTGATCCCTAACTTTTGCCTGGACCGCCCTTTCGGGTTTTCAGTCCACCGGGATACCCATTTTTGCCCAAGCCGCCTTTTCAGGTTTTCGACTTGCCGGGTGTACAATTTTTTTTCATTTCATCCATTATTTTTGCCCGAACCCTTTTGGTTCGCCGGGAATCCCTTATTTTTGCCTAGGTGTGTCAACCTAGCGGGTCTTTGATTATGCATAGTACTTTTTTCGACTATGTCCATGCTCTCAGAGAGCATGGAGTTGTCACTGTCAGTAGTATTGCGTTGCCATACCACTAGAAGATGTCTGATCAGGCAAGATTCGTTGTCGGAATGCCCCAGGTGATCCAGATGGAGATTTTCCCCAAGCTGGTTGGCCTTTTGAGAGATTCTCCGAATCTTGGCCGGACTGCCCCAGATGATGGGCACTGATCCTGCCATGCCCCTTGATTGGAAGTGTGTCTTCCACTGGGGGTGACTCTTTTTGTTGAGAAGACCTTCGTTCATCGGATATTCGTTGCGCAAAGTTCTCTGCTATTCAAACAAATAATCATATGCAAACAATGTTATCTTAAGAATGCAAAGCTTATGTCTGTCTTGAAGTTTTTTTTGCGAAAATACATTTTTTCAGTAAAACAAGCAAATTTTGTAAAACGAGATGTCAACTCAAGATTTTACAGCGAGCCTTAAGAAGTCAGGATACCTTTGGTGACAGTATGCTTTCGAATTAACCCATGCTTCAGCTAGGACTTTTTGAGGGTTATGTCGTGGCCTAGTTCACGGTTTTTAGAAACAAAAGATAAAGGCTCAAATTATATTTGTACCCACCCGCTCTTCGTGATGTTCTTCAAACCTAAACTCAGCTGATCATGCATTAGACCTTGTTTGAGTCTTTGTCCTGATATTCCAATGATGGTTCGGATATTGACCATTTATTTTGAATGGGCAGTCATTTCCTTTTTTTTTGTTGAGGGTTTGTAGAACCTCTTTTTGATTTTGATCTTGTTATCCCTGTTTTTCTTTTTTGCCTGAACTGTTTCTTTTTGAATTTACAGTCAGCGGGATGCCCCAGTTTTGTAAGTCTCCTTCGTAGGTTTTGACTTAATGGGCTTTTTGATTTTGGTAATGAATGCCTGTTTTTATAGTTATTTGGAACCATCACTGTCTTTTGTTTTTGGAAGGACTTCTTTGGTGTCATTTGTTATGCACTTGGATCAACTGAGAAAACTACCCTGCCCCAGGTTATGATTAAGGGTTTTAATTTTCGAAAAGAAAAACTCCTACTTCTTTGGCTCAAAGGGGTTGACGAGGGATTATCTTCCTTATAACTCCAGTGTTTAGGGATTGAAACAAAGCCTGTACCTCATCAGCTGGGTCTGTTCAAAAGCATACTGTAGAGACCGCGGTATCGTTTTCGTCATCCTCCCTCAAGAGGCTTAGAATTTTCAGTCAAGAGTTGATCATCACAAAAATATGAAAGCAGTTTTAAGTACAGAAAACATAATTGATTCAAGACAGACATGTGTAATGCATTCATGAAATAAAAGAGTTTAACATGATAATTGTTTGTTTGAATAAGAAAAGAAAAATACAACTTGAATTCAAATGAACAAAAATCTCTCAATCCTAGCCATGTTTTGGCAAGGGAGCAGTGATCACGTTGGGAGTCTCAGCAGGCTCGAATTCGATCTCCTTAGCATCGATCATATTCTGGATCTTGTATTTTAGCGCCCAACAATCCTCGGTATCATGCCCCGGGCTATCAGAATGATAAGCACACCTCGCTTCTGGGTTGTAGTTTGGAGAGGAGGTCTTGGGATTTGCAGAAGGGTTGATCACCGCAATCAGATTCATCTTCAACATATGCTGCAATGCTTGTGACCATGGCATGTTGATGTTGGTGAACTGTCTTTTAGGCTCGTCTGGCCTTCGCTGATTTCCCTTTTGTGGTTGTCGGCGTGGTGCAGAATTAGAGATCATGACTGCCCCTGCATGTTGGTCACGACAACTCTTTTGATTGTATGCAGCATTAGACTCTTTCTTCCCCATGTAAGGCTTTTTGTGAGTATCAGAAGGTGTGGCCTCTTGAATCTTCCCACTCTTGATACCAGCTTCAATTCTTTCCCCAGTCAAGATTAAATCTGTAAACCCAACAGAGGAATTCCCAATCAGATGGTTGAAGAAAGGTCCAGACAGGGTACCCAAGAACATGTCGACAAGTTCCCGATCAGTCAGAGGTGGTTGTACCCTTCCAACAAGGTCTCTCCACTTTTGGGCGTACTCCTTAAAACCTTCTCCCAATCCTAGCGTCATACCCTGGAGTTGGGTACGTGTAGGAGCGAGGTCGGCATTATATTGATACTGCTTGTAAAAAGCAGTAGCCAACTCCTCCCAGTTACGAACCTTGGTTCCATCCAGCTGATAGAACCATTTGAGATGAGTCCCTGAAAGACTCTCCTGGAAGAAGTGGATCCACAAGTTTTTGTCCACTGTATACGGCTGAATCTTTCGCACATAAGATCTGAGGTGCAGCTTAGGGAAGGACGCCCCGTCATACTTTACGAAAGATGGTGCTTTAAATTTGTGAGGGATGATCACGCCAGAAGATAAACCCAAGTCTCCGAAATCCAAACCAGGCACCTGCTGAATTTCCATGGCGTTCAAACGGTCTTCCAACTGCTTGTATCTGTCTTCAGCCGGAGGATACTGTTCCTCATTAAAATCAGTCTCGTTGTCAGAGACCACCGGACTTGGAGCCCTTCCCCCCTGGGGACTGTCTTTGCCTACAGAAGAACTAGCTTCCTCATTCTGCAGCGTGTTACCAAACCTCCGGCCCGTGTTGAATAGAACAGTTCTCTTCTTCTTCTTCTTCTTAACCAACAGAACCTTCAGCTCCTCTTGACCTTGAGCCAAACCCATGATCAGCTCCTGAAATTGTGCGTTCTGAGCCTGAAGGGCCTTGATAGACAGCTCGGTAGATGATTCAGGGTTCATGATGCTGAAATAAACAGCGACGAACAGTAAGCAACCTGAAAAGAAGAGTACTTGTGATGCACATGATGAATGGAATGCGTATGATTTATGTTTTCAAAGACAATCGGGAATCAACTTTGTAAATAAAAAGGCACACACTTCATTAGATTCAACTTTGAAATTCAAATTGTTCAACAGATTGCCCTTAGGCGTTACATAAAATGGAAATACTGAAAAGGGAAATAAAAACTGTAAAAGAACATCTAAATCTCCTCATTGATCCCAGGGTCTCCTCTTCTCAGTACAGATGTAGTCATTCAGAGCTCGCTCATTCTCCAACTGCTTTGTCAGCTTCTGGATCTTCAATTCCTGCTCGTTGAACTTTTCCCGATAAGAATCCCGTTCTTCTCACAGTTGCTCCCAAGACCTCTTTAATGTCTCATAATCAGTAGGTATCTGAGGAGGGAGGACAGTTGGAGGAACCCCATCCTTGTCAGGATACTCAAGAATGATGGGTCTGACAGCTTCGTACGACATACCTAACTTCTGAGCACGGATGCGGACCCATTTGTAGTAGGCTTCCATAGGTAGAGAAGTCTTTGGTCCCAACTCTTGCGGATCAGCTTTGTGAATTCTGTCCCAAGCCTTGATGAACCTACGACGCAGCTCGTCACTATCTACCTGAAACTCAAAACTGATGTGAGGCACCAACATCTCATGAGGCCCTGCTCTTCTGGCCCTTCCAAACTGATGGAGAGCTAGACATGGATTATAAGAGATTCCTCCTTGGGTACCAATCAAAGGAACATTAGGGTATTCTCCGCAACGATCAATAACAGCTATCTCATCCAAACCTCTGAGAGTCCAAATGATGTCCTTATTAGTGAGAGACATTAACCTATGAGCCCAACCTCTTCCTTCTTGGTTCTTCAGCACAAACTTGGGGAGGTGCGAAATAAACCACCTCACCAACAAAGGAATGCAACACCACAGGGTTCCTCGTCTTCGGGCAGTACGGGCATAGAGTTGTTGCAGGATGTCACCCAAGAGAGTGGGCACAGGGTTCCGAGACATGAAGATCCTTATGGCAGTGACATTGATGAAGTTATCAGGATTAGGAAACAAGACTAGACCATAGATTAAGAGAGCCAGCATGTCTTCATATGCCCTAAAGTCCAAGTCATTCCAGAAACTGTTAGCTTTACCAACCAAGAACTTGGCCAAGAAACCCTTAAATCTGCTTCTAGTCACCCAGTTGTCCATTACTTCTTGGTGGGTCAAGGGAAGAGCTGCAACAACCTCCTCAAGCCTAAGAGTCTTTTCCCAACCAGTGTAGGGAGTCTGATCCAAGATAGGGATACCAAGCAAATCAGAGAACTCTTCCAGGGTAGGGACCAGCTGGAAGTCTTGAAAGGTGAAGCACTGGTACAGAGGGTCATAGAACTGGGTCAGGACACTCATCAATTGTTGGTCCCATTTTGCCGTGACTAAATTGAGAAGAGAACCATGCCTCTGGATGAAGGAAGTAGTATTTGGAATTCTGCTAACCAACTCTTCAAGCAACTCAGGTGGGTGAACAAAGTTGAACCGGATAGTATTCCTTCGCATAGGCATCATGATGTCCTACAAAACAGAGCAAAGGTGAAACCCTCTTGTCTTTGAAATGGTCAGTCCTTATGCAGGATGTATGCAATGTTTATGATGGCATGATGTTATGATAAAGCACGCCACAAATATTCACAAAGGAAAACATGATAAGGCACACAAGTCACATAAGACAAGCCCTTAGAGTTTAGGCCAGCATGGGGTCTAGGTATTACCCTCTTTCAGTTTGTTGGTTCATACCTGTCCTATCAGAAGTAACCGGGTTCTAGAGGATCCCAATATCACTGACTACCCTCAATCGGTCATAACTCCAGCATCGCAATCTTTTCTTGCGGCCAGAACCATCACGAGAGTTTAGCCTCAATGGGCGTAGCATACTGCTACTGTTCTATTGGCCAAGTTGGGTCATTTAAGGTTCTAAGGTCGGTTGGTGCTTAATGACTCCTCAGAAGACCCATATTCTCCTCGTTGCAACACAAGGGATATCGGTACAGACCAAGGTGCCACACCAACGTAGCCACTGCTTCACCCATGTCGGTCTACGCCAGACAGGTCCCTCACAGCTTATGCAACCTAACAGGGTATCCCCAGATCCGGGTTAGGATCTATGTAACTCCCAAGACAGTCCCACAATAATAAAGCAAACAAGTCAAAGCAATTGAAAACACAAGTCTGAGCTATCCTAAGGTACACCTCACTTTATAATGTTCTCCCCAGCAGAGTCGCCAGTTCTGTGATCGGTGGATCTGGAACTGACTGTTTAACGCTGGTTTCGCGAAATGTCGCGGAAGCAAGAGTCGCCACCGTCTTTTATTTTCTCTAACATGGAAAGGACAAAAGCACAAAAAAATTCCTTATGAGATTGTTTCTCGGTTCGGGAGGTAGATTTATAGAAAGGGAAGGTGTTAGCACCCTTTCTATCCATGGTTATCCATGGGCTCTTAGATACTTGCTCATTTGTGTTTTCAAAATGGTTGTTTGCTTTTC
This sequence comes from Vicia faba, assembly GCA_948472305.1. Classification (NCBI taxonomy): domain Eukaryota; kingdom Viridiplantae; phylum Streptophyta; class Magnoliopsida; order Fabales; family Fabaceae; genus Vicia; species Vicia faba. Next base: position 1,016,779,535 of record OX451738.1, on the reverse strand, counting down.
AAGTGTGCATGGGTTTGAAAAAAGTTTTGTTTAAAGTTTTAGATCGACTCTTGTATCAGTCCTCAAGAGTGTTTGAAAAGTTGTTTTTGAAAGCTTTTTGAAAAGTGTCGGTGTGAAAAGAAGTTTTTGATTTGTTTTGAATTAGAGCAAGTATCTACGAGTCATCTACCTACCCTAAGGAATTAGGCTGTGTAAATGTCCTTAAGGTAGTGCCATCCCACCATTGAGAGGTAGGTAGCACCACCGTTGGAGGTATTCGGGTCAATTCGTTTTTTAGGGACAGTGTGGTCACCAGAGCAACAGTAGGATACCTTAGAAGCTACCCTTATGCCATGTCCATGGACATAAGGACTTACTAAAACGTCCTATACTCGACGACCACGTTTCGAGGGGCAAGGCAACAGTGAGGCGTACCCTAAGAATGGTGTGTCATTTTCAATTATGTTTTATCTTGATCATGCATTGGGTGAGCTACGCTTTGATTTTATTTGGGCCATTCATTCTTTCATGTGATTAGCAGTTTAAAGGGTGCGGAAATTAAAATGCGGAAAATAAAGGTCCTACGCTATTACAAGACGCAGGTCTATACATCGCCAAATTAACAAAGACCCGTTTTGAAAAAATGTCGAAAACAAAGGTCCTAATTACTATTACAAGGCTTTGAACAATTACATAATATTCGAAACGAAAAAAATAAGGACAAACACGCGAAAGGAAATTGGAATCGAAAGTGCGAGGGCGTTGGACCCTTTAAAGAAATTAAATCGAAATTGCAAGTTGATTAATTATTTAATGAGAAAAGAAATTGTTGTTTTTTATGTTTTTTTTTGTATTTAATGGAAATAAAGAGAATTAATTAAAAGAAACCCTAATTCTAAATATTTTTTAATTATTAAAGAAAAAAGATTAAAGTTTTAACCTAATTTATCCTAACTATTTAATTACATATTTATTTACAAAATAATTAATATCTAATAATAATAATAAGAAGAGGAAATTATTTTATTAAGAAAAAGAATAAAAATGCTAAAAACCCTAATTTCTACATTTTTTAGTTATTAAGAAAACATTAAATTGAAAAACCTAAATTAACCTAAATTGATTATTAAAATTTATTTACAAAAAAATATTAATGCATTAAATATTAAATAAACATTTTTTATTTTTATGATTTTTCTGGATTTTATATTGAAAATTATTTTTATGAATTAAATAAAAAAACAACAAAAATAAAAAGAAGAAAAGAAAAGGGAATTAGAAAAGAGAAATACAAATAATGGGGGGTTTCTGCCCAATTTGGAGGTTAATTGCAAGGAATTTGGCCCATTGATCCCAAGCCCGTTTTGACTTTCAGCGTTTGCGTATGGCACAGTTGACTAGTGTGCATGATGGAATTCATGTGATAGCCATCAGATTGATCTCCTGGGCGCGTGGCAAGCAAGCAGGTGATGGTATATGATGAACCCTGGGAGAGCATGCTGCATGGAAGCGTTTTGAGAAAAATATTATTGAAGAAGTGGGGGACCTGGGAATCGAACCCAGGTCCCATTGCCTGCATGACAACTCATCAACCAACCCAACCAACGCGTATCTTTGTCAATTAAATGGAATATGAACAATATAATGGAAAAACAAATATTATGCTGAACAAAAATAAAAACACGCTAAATTTGAAACATCCAACCACGTTCCTCCATGCTAGCCTTCTTCTTCCTTTTGCACCTGTAAATGATATCAAATAGCGGGGGTTTTAAACCCCCACTAAACTCAAACCTGAAAATAGCGAATAGAATTTAAGCAAGCATAAAAAAGGCGCGATGGGTGATTTCAACTCGTTGGGATGTCCTGAATCCAATGGTACAGGTTTCGTTGCCTAATTTTACCATATACGTAAAACCCCAAATATGGAGCTCTGAAACCCTAAAAAGCTTTCATGGTGGATTCTTGTACAGGCGCCTATAATTCAATTGGATGGTACCAATAGCTTCAGAGAGATCATGTTAGTGTAAATCAACCATTAAAAGACATTAATCATGCATGGAATTCAAAATACGATTATGAATAATTTTGAAAGAAAAGCGAATCTGTTCTACCAATTCCTTGTGCGTGGAGACTTGGTTTCGATTGGAATCGTTTCCTGGGGGTGTCAGCAAGCTTTTGGAATACTTCTTAAGCCTTGAATTGCCTTCTAAGTATGAAAACAGTTTTTGATATTTTGTGAAAAAAAGTGCAATGTGTTCTTGAGGTTTTAGCGCAACTTCTGTGTCCTTAGCATTAGGTTTTCAATGTGCATATGTATGTGAGTAGAACTAGGTCAAAAAACCAGCCCAAAATCCATGTATTCAATGATTTTGAATTTTTGATTTTCCATGATCTTTTTCAATCTTTTTCAATCCGTTCTTATGCCAATCATTTCCAATCATGTAGAAACTTTCCTTATTGAATGATGCACGAAATATTGAGTGAATTCTATGCACAAAAAGATTTGAAAAGTATGATTTAGTATTTTTCTCATAATTAATTTCAATTAAATGAATTAATAAGATTAAAAATTCAATTAATTAATTAAAAATAAGAAAATAACTCCCTTTAAAGTCAATGGGTCGTGCATGGCCTTTGGGTGATGATTCATGGAAGAAATTGAGGCCCATTAGCAATTTTGAGGCATTTGAAGCAAAGTTGACTTTTCAAAATTCCCAAAAATTTCCTAACTTACACAAGGCATATCTTGCTCAATTTTAAAGCTTTGATCATGTTCTTGGTCATTTTGGAAAGGTCTTGAAGTCCTCTAACTAATGTCTTTGGTGCCATGTCATTTTGATTTACCAATCTCAAGTTATGGTCTTTGACTTAAAGTGCCTTTTTGTTGACTTTTGAAAATGACCTATAATGTTGAGATTGATAACTTTTTGTGAGAGCTTTTCTTGGACTTGAAGTGTGAAGAGGAGTTGTAGGAAATGTAATTCTCTTCAAAATGAGCCTTGGATTGGATTTTTCTGATAAACCATGTGGAAGTTATGCCCTGGTCAATTTGCAGTTGACTTTTTCAACTGTCCAAAAATAGAAACTTTTGCATCTTGAGACTTTTTGAGCCATGCCTTGAGAATCATGATCAAGAATTGATCAAATGATGTTTGTGGCTTAAAAATAATATATTGACCAAAAATTTTGACTTTTGACTGTCAAATGACCATTTTGCCCCTGCAGTTGACTGTGAAGCAATTAGGGTTTTTGACTGTGCAATTTTGTGCTGTGAGTCTTAAAACTTGACATAAGGATGCTTGGCAATGTATATAGGCATGTGGGACTTGATTGGAACCTTGGAAACTTCAATTTCTTTGCCAGAACCAAAACCCTAATTTTTGACTGTTAGGAGGCAATTGGACTGTGCAACCCTTAGGAGGCTTTGAACCTTAATCTTGGAAAATCTTGAAGAATATGGGAGGGAAAATTTTGGGGTACAACACTGTGCATTCAAGATGATTTATTACCAACGGCATCATTCCAGACAAGATCTGCTTAATAAGGAAAGAATGTTATTGGCATTGAAACAAAATTATTACTCCAACGTACACTATTTCCAATGCTATATAAACAAGTCAATGAAGATTGAATTGGCTAATGCTCTACAACTCTCTACACGCCTAAAGCTATTTCATCATCTTCCTTACTCTCAGTTTGCTAAAAGATCTCAATTCCTTACTCAATTATTTTAGCAATCTAGTTCACATAAGCTTAAGTTGTGTAGTATCACAGTTGTGATAAACAGTTTTTGTAGAAAACATTCACACACCTAGATTTCAATTTTGTGTAAGAAAGTATTTCCTTGAGAAACCGGTTTATGGTTTGACTCAAGAAGGCTTTAGCAGTTGTTAAAGCAGTTGTAATATTCAGTTGAATATAGTGGATTAAGAACTCGTTCGAGAGAGGCGAAATCACCTTGACGGGTGGACTGGAGTAGTTTGAGATCAAACGAACTAGGATAAAAATACCGTGTTAACTGCAATTGATTTCCAGTTTTTTTACAATTCACCCCCCCTTCTTGTGTTTTTCACTTCTTCAGTTCACTCTTCTGGAGAGGAGGGAGAGTTCGTCTTCTTCTGATGAGGACCCATCAGAGGTTTCTTCAACAACCTGCAAAACTTTGGAGTCAGATTTTCTGTTAGATTTTAAAGCTAAAGGCTTACCTTGCTTCTGAGGTTCATCAGCTTCTAGCTCTATCTCGTGACTTCTGAGGGAGCTGATAAGTTCCTCCAGGGAGATTTTGTTGAGATCTTTAGCTAGCTTCAGCACTGTAACCATTGGCCTCCACTATTTTGGAAAGCTTCTAATGATCTTCTTGACATGATCAGCAGTAGAATACCCTTTGTCCAGAACTTTGAGACCAGCCACCAGAATTTGAAATCTTGAGAACATCGTTTCAATTGATTCACTTTCTTCCATTTTGAATGCCTCATACTTCTGAATGAGCGCAAAAGCTTTAGTTTCTTTGACCTGAATGTTGCCTTCATGCGTCATTCTGAGAGAGTCAAACATACTCTTTGCAGTGTCTCTGTTAGATATCTTTTCATATTCAGCGTAAGAGATGGCGCTGAGAAGAATAGTTCTGGCCTTGTGGTGATTATTGAAGTCACGCTTTTGTTGATCAGACATTGCCTTCCTGTCAATCTTCTGAACACTTGCATTCACTGGGTGCGTGTATCCATCTGTCACCATGTCCCACAGATCAGCATCATGTGCCAGAAAGAAGCTTTCAATTCTGTCTTTCCAGTAATCAAAATTCTCTCCATCAAAGACTGGGGGTTTGCCGCTGAATCTGTCTTTATCTTCATTGTTTTCATTGTTGGTGTGTTGATATGTTCCTGCCATTGTGTTTTTCTGACGCTGGATCTTGTACTGACACGGTTAAGTGTTTTAGCTCAGAACCAGGCGCTCTGATACCAATTGAAGAAGTGAAAAACACAAGAAGGGGGGTTGAATTGTAAACCTTGAAATCAAATGCAGACAACACGTTATTTTTATCTTGGTTCGTTTAATCTCAAACTACTCCAGTCCACCCGTCAAGGTGATTTCACCTCTCTCCAACGAGGTCTTAATCCACTATATTCAACTGAATATTACAACTGCTTTAACAACTGCTAAAGCCTTCTTGAGTCTAAACCACAGACCGGTTTCTCAAGGAAATTCTTTCTTACAGATAAATGAATATTATATGTGTTGAATGTTTTCTACAAAAACTTTATATCACAACGGTGATAATACACAAATTAAGCTTATGTGAAACTAGGATGCTATAACTATAGAGTAAGCAATTTGAGAGATATAGCAAGCTGTATGAGTGAGGATGAAGATTATTTTCTTTAGGCATGTAAAGAGTTGTAGAGCATTAGCTAATTTATTTCTCACTGACTTGTTTATATAGCCTTGGAAAAGATACGTTGTAGTCAATTATTCCATTTCAATGCCCATTACGTTCTTTCCATATTGAGAATATCTTTGTCTTGGAATAAGGCCGTTGGTGATAAAGTGTCTTGAATGCACAGTACCGTTGTCAATTCAGCGTGTTATTTGCTTTGGCTTATTCTGACACTTTTAGGTGCTGATGATATTGTTTTGGTCTTGATCAGAGTTTAGAGTATGTTAAGCGCAGATCTGTTCATCAAGCTTCAGTGTAAGCACATGCTTTGATCTTCTGATGCTGGCGTATGATATTTCATCTTCTGATGCTGATGTTGACATTCTTATGCTGATATCCATCAGAGTTTCTGTAAATGCACAATATAATTTTTAGGTAGCATATATGTCTCATATGAATTATACAATTTATTTAATCTTGCATTTTGTTATCATCAAAACTTTAACTTAGGGTAGTATATTCAAACTTTGTTCTAACACAACTTTATCAGAGGAATATGGTATTGTCCCAGGAAGGGTGATGATGAAGGGAGAAAACTTGGGAACAAATGTAATCCTGACGGGTCTTTTGGTGGAGACCTTGGGAGGATTGTCGGAAATGGTAATTATCGAGACATCTTCACACAAACTTCTTGCAAGGGGAACTTTCTCAAACAAAATTTCTTTGTTAATTATCAGGCGCCGGACACCCATTTTCAACAACAAGCAACCATCTGGTAGAGACATACATAAGTGGCAGCCTTCACCATAGCCCAGAAATAAACCGGATCGCAATAGATTCCTTTAATAATTAGAAGAGGAGTAGCCAATTCATCCACAGAAGAAACAAACTGATCGTCATCAACAGCGTTGACACCTTGGCCATGTTTTGGCATTGGCGCAATTATTACATTAGGTGTCTCTGGAAGGTCAAATTCAATGTCTTTCTCCTCGATAAGATCCTGCACCTTATTCTTTAGAGCCCAACAATCCTTTGTATTATGCTCTGGAGTTTCGGAATGATAGGCACATCGAGCATTTGGGTTATAGCGAGGAGATGTAGTATTGGGATTCTTAGGGGCTTCCTTCAGAGTTACCAAATTGGACTTCAGAAGATATGGAAAAATATGGGATAAGGTCATGTTGATCTAGGTGAACTGTCTTCTGGGTGCATCTGGCCTGCGCTAACAGTTTCGTTGTTGGTTTGAGGAAGGATTGGAAATCATAACAGCTCTTATCGTCGGACGACGTTCAGTTTTGTTTTGATTTCTTTGGCCATAAGCAGCACTGACCTCCTTCTTTCCAGTGAAAGGTTTCTTTGTTGTACTGGAGGATGTATTTCTCTGGATTTTACCACTTTTGATGTCAGCTTCTACCTGTTCACCAGTCAGTATCAGTTCAGTGAACCCAACAGAAGAGCTTCCAATCAGATGGTTAAAGAACGGACCAGACAAGTGCCCAATAACATCTCCACCAACTCTCTATCAAACAACAGAGGTTGGACTCTTCCCGCAAGGTCTGTCCAATTTTGGGTATAATCTTTAAAACCTTCGTCGGAATCCATACACAAACTTTGCAATTGTGTACGAGTAGGGGCGAGGTCAACATTATATTGGTACTGCTTATAGAAAGCAACAGCCAGATCTTCCCAATTACGAATGTTGGTTCTTTCCAGTTGATAGAACCATTCCAACAGTGTCCCCGATAAACTTTCCTGGAAGAAATGTACCCACAGATTCCTATCAGTAGCGTGGGGTTAAATCTTCTTGACATATGACCTTAAGTTCACCTTAGGGCAGGAGACATTGTCGTACTTAGCAAAGGTGGGGACCTTGAATTTCTGCGTGATGACTGTTGGTGATTTTAGTATCACCAATGTATTTTAGTAGTAATGTGATTTACTAAAGGCCGATGCAATTATGCGTTAAGCTTGAAAACGAGTTAGGGAAGTGCGGAGTGCATGCTCGTCGAGCCAATGTATAATTTAATATGAATAATTGAAATGGGGTTCCAAGGGGCGAAGCCCCTGGAGGGGTACGGGGCAGCGCCCCGTTCGAAAAGTTTCGAATCCTTTTCCCCAACCGACATAACCGTTTTCAAACAGGTGTGTCTTTTGGGTTTTAGTTATTGATCTCCTATATAAGGAGTCCTTTGGCCTCAGTTTCGAATAACGAAAAACAACACTTTCTCTCTACATTTCTAATCAGCTTCTTTTGCCAGAAACAAATTGTTCTTCGAGAATTATCCCCACAAAGATTTCGTGAACCCATGCAAGAATAGTGTCGAAATACTTTGTTCGGAAAGTGTACGAACACGATTCTTCAAAGTTATCCAGGATTATCATACCCAAATATCTAACAAACAAACAAAGTATTTTCTGATAATCATGGCTGGAGGAAGCACCATCAAGGAGATGACTACAAACTTCGGAAAACTGGACAAGTTTCAAGGACAAGACTTCAGGCGTTGGCAGAAGAAGATGCATTTCATGTTGACAACGTTGAAGGTGGCACACGTCCTGTCTACACCAATTCCAGAATCTCTGGAGAAAGACACAATAAAAAATATGAGACGCAGATCAAAGTGGGAGAACGAAGACTACATATGCAGAGGGCACATTTTTAACGGTATGTTTGATTCCTTATTTGATATTTACCAAAACGTGGAATCTGCAAAAGAATTGTGGGATTATCTCGAATCCAAGTACATGGCAGAGGACTCATCCAGTAAAAAGTTTCTGGTAACCGATTTCAACAATTAAAAAATGGTTGAATCAAGGTCTGTCATGGAACAATTCAATGAACTCCTCCGAATCCTTGGACAGTTTACACAACATGGATTGAAGATGGATGAAACAATATCTATCTCAAGCATCATAGACAAGTTTCCTCCTTCGTGGAAGGATTTCAAACACAATCTAAAACATGGAAAAGACGAATTGTCTTTGATCCAACTTGGAAGTCATTTGCGCATAGAAGAATCTCTAAAAGTGCAGGAAGATGACAAAGGAAAGGGCAAAGAAATTGCTGGACCCTCGGTTAACATGGTCGAAGAGGGTGGTAAGAACGATTACAAAAAAAACAAAGGAAAGAAGCATGCATTCAAGAACAAAAAAGGAAGTTTTGGTGCTAACAAGAAACCGAAACTAGAATGCTGGAAGTGTGGCAAAACAGGCCACTTCGAGAAGGACTGCCGTTTCAGCAAAAAGCACGACAACACAAATGCAAGTAGTTCAGGAAAGGGGTCTAAGGACCACTCAGAAAACCAAGGTCAGAAATCAATTCGTGATTCGAATAGTTTGATTAAACATTCGGTTTCCCTAAACTCTGAAGCATTTTATGTGCAGGATGATGCTGCCGCGTGGTGGATTGATTCTGGTGCCACAACACATGTTTGCAAGGATCGTTTCTGGTTCAAGACTCTTATTTCAGTGGAAGATGGTTATGTCCTCTACATGGGAGATGATCACTTTGCTCCCGTTGAAGGCAAAGGAAACGTGGTGCTAGAATTCAGTTATGGAAAGACTATTACTTTGTTTAATGTTTTGTATGTTCCTAAATTATGTAAGAATTTAATTTCTGGTCCTGTATTAAATAAGCTTGGATACAAGCAAGTGTGTGAATCCGATAAATATGTTTTATCAAAGTCTGGTGTGTTTGTAGGATTTGGATATTATAATAATGGTATGTTCATGATGAATTTGAATGGAGTTCCTAATGATTCTGGTTCTGTATTTATGTCCTCGTCGAATGTTATTAGTTTTTCATTATGGCATGCTCGTCTAGGACATGTACATTATAAAAGAATGCATGAAATGTCTAAAGAGGATTTAATTCCTAGTTTTAATGAAAATGTAGAAAAGTGTAAAACTTGCATGTTAACAAAGATCACTAGGCAACCTTTTAAAAGTATAACAAGGAAATCTATCATTCTTGAGTTGATACATAGTGATTTATGTGATTTGCATGCTACTCCATCATTAGGGCATAAAAAATATTTTATCACTTTCATAGATGATGTGTCTAGATTCTGGTATGTTTATTTGTTTCACGCTAAGGATGAAGCCTTAGATAAATTTAAAATCTATAAAACTGAAGTTGAAGTGCAAAAGAATGTGCTGATTAAAACATTACGTACAGATAGAGGTGGTGAATATTATGATCCTGTGTTTTTCCAGTCCGTAGGAATCATTCATGAAACTACGACACCTTATACACCTCAATAAAACGGTGTGGCTGAAAGGAAAAATAGAGTTCTTAAAGAAATGGTGAACGCCATGTTATCCTACTCTGGTCTGAGTGAAGGGTTTGGGGGGGAAGCTATGTTAACGGCTTGCTATTTGTTAAATAGGGTTCCTAATAAAGGGAACAAGACTACCCCATATGAACTTTGGTATAAGAAATGATCCAACTTAACATTTCTACGTCTTTGGGGTTGTAGGGCCGTGGTTAGACTCCCGGACCCAAAAAGGAAAACTTTGGGTGAAAAGGGTATAGCTTGCATATTTGTTGGATATGCTGAGCACTCCAAGGCCTATAGGTTTTATGTTATAGAGCCTAATGACTCGATTTCTATTAACACAATAATTGAATCGAGAGATGTTATATTCGATGAGAATTGTTTATCTTCTATACCTAGACCAAAGAATTCTACACCTAATTAAGAGGAATCTCTAAGGGATGATCATTCGAATGATGTGCCAAGTGAGACACTTGAACCTCATAGGAGCAAAATAGCTAGAAAATCTAGAACTTATGGATCTGAGTTTCAATTATATTTTGTTGAGGGATCAAAGGATCAGATTGATACTCAATACTATTATTGCTATAGTATAGAGGAGGATCCAAGAACATATGATGAAGCTATGAAATCTCGAGACTCTGGTTTTTAGAAAGAAGCAATTGATGAAGAGATTGGTTCTATCATGGAAAATAATACTTGGGTATTGTCTGATTTACCACCAGGTTGCAAACCATTGGGTTGCAAATGGATCTTCAAAAGGAAGATGAAAGTCGATGGTACAATTGACAAGTTTAAAGCTAGATTAGTTATCCAAGGCTTCAGACAAAAGGAAGGGATCAATTATTTCGATACCTATGCTCCAGTTGCCCGTATCACTACTATTAGATTGTTGATTGCCTTGGCAGCTATTCATAATCTAGTGATTCATCAAATGGATGTCAAAAAAGCATTTCTGAATGGTGATTTGGAAGAAGAAGTGTATATGAAGCAACCTGAAGGATTTGTAATGCCTGGTAATGAGCATAAAGTGTGTAAACTAGTTAAGTCGTTGTATGGGTTGAAACAAGCTCCGAAGCAGTGGCATCGAAAGTTTGATGAGGTTATTTTGTCTAATTGTTTCATTCTAAACCAAGCTGACAAATGTGTATATAGCAAATTTGATACATCCGGTAAAGGAGTTTTCATTTGTCTGTATGTTGATGACATGTTGATCTTTGGCACCGACCAAAATCAAATTGATAAAACAAAGAAATTTCTGTCATTAAAGTTCTCCATGAAGGATATGGGAGAAGCGGACGTTATTCTTGGTATTAAGATTAAACGGGAGAATAAGGGGATTGTAATTACTCAATCCCATTACATTGAGAAAATACTCAAGAAGTTCAATTATGAAAGTTGTTCTCTAGTAAGTACTCCCATGGATCCGGGAGAAAAACTCATGCCAAATACAGGTAAACCTGTGGATCAACTCGAATACTCAAGAGCTATAGGCTCTTTGATGTATGCTATGATTAGCACTAGACCGGACATTGCTTATGCGGTTGGAAATTTGAGCAGATTTACTAGTAATCCTAGTAGACACCATTGGCATGCGATAACTAGGGTATTCATGTACTTGAAGGGTACTATGAATTATGGATTGTCATATATGGGATTTCCTTTGGTGTTAGAAGGTTATTCAGATGCTAGTTGGATAAATAATGCTGAAGATTCATCCTCTACAAGTGGATGGGCGTTCTTGCTTGGGGGAGGTGCCATTTCATGGGCTTCCAAGAAGCAAACATGTATAACTAATTCCACAATGGAATCTGAGTTTGTGGCATTAGCTGTTGCTGGTAAAGAAGCGGAATGGCTCAGGAACTTGGTATATGAGATTCTGATGTGGCCTAAACCAATATCACCAATTTCTATCCGTTGTGATAGTACTGCAACACTGGCTAAAGCTTATAGTCAAATATATAATGGGAAGTCTAGAAATTTGGGTGTTAGACATAGTATGATTAGGGAATTAATCATGAATGGGGTGATATCTATTGATTTTGTTCGGTCGCAACAAAACTTAGCTGACCACTTGACGAAGGGGTTAGCTAGAGACTTAGTGAAGAAGTCGGTAATTGGGATGGGATTAAAGTCCATTTAAATCTATTAGCTATGGTATACCCAATTCCCTTCTAATACAATGTTAGAAGCAAAATTCAATGTGGAAAGATCATAGTTAGAGATTGGAGCAATCGTGTTTATCTTCCCAAGGTATGTGCTCAGGCCTGCAAGTAATGGCTAGGTTGAAATATATCTTCTTAATGGTTCTCTTTGAAAAATTGCAAATGCAGGGGCAAGATTAAAAGGATCACCTATGTGAGCATGAAGTTTTGCCGCTTCAGGAAGCTTGGACTTGGCTTCCTATATGCTTATTAATGGATAAGGACACATGGCTTGTAAAAGTGTCAAGAATGAATAGTAGAGTATTGTAAGAAACATATGTGTATTGTATCTTCAGATATTCAAATGGATTGACGGGTTCAATCGTTATGACACCCTGATTTTCGAGTATTTGAAATGTGTATTTGTACTAAGATGAAAATTCAATCGCAAGATATTTTCGTTTATGCATTTATTTGATCGTTATACCTGTAGGTTGTACCCTTGTATATATTTGTATGTACTGAGTAAATTAAGGATTACACTAAAATGGGGGGGATTTGTTGGTGATTTTAGTATCACCAATGTATTTTAGTAGTAATGTGATTTACTAAAGGCCGATGCAATTATGTGTTAAGCTTGGAAACGAGTTAGGGAAGTGCGGAGTGCACGCTCGTCGAGCCAATGTATAATTGAAACGGGGTTCCAAGGGGCGAAGCCCCAGGAGGGGTACGGGGCAGCGCCCCGTTCGAAAAGTTTCCAATCCTTTTCCCCAACCGACATAACCGTTTTCGAGCAGGTGTGTATTTTGGGTTTTAGTTATTGATCTCCTATATAAGGAGTCCTTTGGCCTCAGTTTCGAATAACGAAAAACAACACTTTCTCTCTACATTTGTAATCAGTTTCTTTTTTCAGAAACAAATTGTTCTTCGAGAATTATCCCCACAATGATTTTGTGAACCCAGGCAAGAATAGGGTCGAAATACTTTGTTCGGAAAGTGTACGAACACGATTCTTCGAAGTTATCCAGGATTATCATACCCAAATATCTAACAATGACCACCCCTGAGATCAGTCCTAGCTCTTCAAAATCCATCCTGGGTACCCTCTGGATCTCCATAGCATTGAGCCGATCCTCCAGCTATTTGTATTTATCATTAGCAGGAGGATACTGCTCCTCAGAATAGTCAGCTTCATTTTCCTCAGACCCTTGGTTATTGTTTTCTTCCACTGGCTTCTCTTCTTGATTGTCCCCCTCATTTGACAGGGTTGCGAAATCTAGAGCTCTCTTAGCCGGTCCTCTAAACCTTTTTCCAAAATTCAAGACACCAGGTAGTTTCTTTGCATTCTTAGTCTTCTCCTTGACGACCAGAGCTTTCAGATCTTCCTGGCCTTTGGCCAGAGCCACGAGCATTTGTTGGAACTGAGCATTTTGAGCTTGAAGGTCCTTCACTGTTTGTTCAAGAGCCATTTCTTTTGCTGAAATAAACAACGAAAAGAATAAGAAACCTGTCTTGAAGTGTCTGCTTATGCAATGAAATGCATGATAATGTTTATGCAATGTTTTCAAGGACTTTTAAGATCTTAAATCGGCTTAGTCAAAGAGAAGAACAAAAATGAATTGAATTCATAAGTTTAAATGATTACAATGATACCTCTTGGTCTTACAATGGAAGAAACAAAGATAAACAAACTCCTAAATCAAACAGGACTCAAGCTTCCCATGAGCACATCCTCTTTGGTGCAATGTAGGCATTCAAACTCTGTTCTTCATGCAGTTGTCTTGTAAGCTTCAAAACCTTTTTCTCGCTTGCATAGAACTGGGTCTCAAAGGTGTCTCGTTCCTCTTTGAGTTGAATCCAAGATCTTTGCAATTCTTTGAGAGTATTCGACATGTCAGAATGGAGAATAGTATGAGGTATATATGTCTCGGTGATAGGTTCCATGATGATTGGTAGGATGGCGGGGTAAGGCATCATGAGATTTTGAACACGTGCTCATACCCATTTAAGATAAGGCTCCAAAGGGATGGAGTTCTTATGTCCCAATGTCTTGCTATCCACTTTGTTCACCATGTCCCAAGCTCGGATGAACCTCAGACGGTACCCTTGGACATCATTCTCATAGTCAAATGCAATACCCTCAATCAATGCATCATGAGGACCATCCCTCCTAGCATACCCAAACTGTCGCAACGCCAAACAAGGGTTATAAGTGATTCCTCCCCTAATGCATAGGAGAGGGACATTAAGGAATTCCCTACAGCGATCAATGATGGTAACGCCTTCCACAGATCGAGGACACTAGTGAATATCCGAATGTGTGAGAGACATCAGTCTGTTAGACTATCTTGAGCCTTGTTCATTCTTCATAATAGACCAGGGTAGGTGCAAAATAAACCACCTAGCCAATAGGGGAGTGCAACATATAAGGGTTCCTCTTCTCTTTACAGTGCGAGTGTGAAAAGAGTGTAGAATGTCTCCAAGAAAAGTAGGCACCGGGTTGTGAGACATGAAGACTTTGACCATATTCACGTCTATGAGTTGGTCCGGATTAAGGAACAGTACCATCCTATAGATGAGAAGGGCCAACACCTCTTGAAAGACTTGTAAATCCAAAGTATCCCAGAAATAGTGAGCTTTCTCAAACAAGAACTTGGCTAGAAAAACTTTGACACCGCTTCTTGTTTCCCAGTTGGTCAGAACATCGGACCGTTGTAAATATAGGGCTTGAGAATCTCCTCGGGATTTCGGTCTCTTTCCATACTATTGAAGGGTAACTAATTGAGGATAAGCACACCCAATAACTGATAAAAATATTCCATGGTAGGCACCAACTGGTAGTCAGGAAATGTAAACCAATGATGTAAAGGGTCAAAGAATTGAAAGAGAACTTTCACCATGTCTTCATCAGGGCTTGAGGTGACCAAACTGAGGAGTCAACCATGTCTTTTAGTGAATGGGGAATTCTCAGGAACTCTTGATGCCAATTCCTTGAGTTGAGGAGGTACCCTTACAAGGTTGACTTAGATAGTATTTCTACGATTGGGAGCCATGTCCTACAAAACAGACATAAAGATAAGTCCTAAAAGTCCTTGAAATGGTTAGAGTGATATGCCATGTTATTATGTTATGATGTTATGTACAAACAAATATATACAATCACACAAATAGATCCTTAGGTTTAGGCTTGCATTGATTCCATATGTAAGTACTCTCTTGAAGTATAGTTGGTTCAACCTGTCCTATCAATAGTAAGCAGGTTCTAGGGAATCTCAATATCACCGATCTTTCTTCATCGGGCATTGTTTCGGCGCAAGCCTGTTTATTGGCAACCAACATATCTCGGAAGTCAGATCTCAATGAGTGTAGTATCGAGTATCAGCCAACTTTGAACTGCACCAAAGCCAGCTATCTCACTACTTCCTAATGGCCAAGTTGGTTCAATTAAAGGTTCTAAGGTCAGTTGATGCTTCATGACACCACACAACGACCTTATATTCTCCTTGACTACTCAAGGCTACCGGTACCAACAAATGTGTCACACCAACATATCTATTGTTTCAACCGTGTCGTTATACCTCGCACAGTCTCCACCATCTATTGCTACTTACCTAAAAGGTGCCCCGGATCCGGGTGTAGGATCTTTACAAGTAAACCCAAGCAAAACCCTTAAAGATAAAGCAAGCAAAGCATACAAGGAAAGAAATTTAAAATGATGAACTAAACTCTAAGGTAACCCCACTTCATAAGTATTCTCCAGCAGAGTCTCCAGTTCTATGATACGGTGGCAGAACCGACTGTTATACTGGTTTTACGTTTGTGTTCGCAAATGTTGCGGTAAGGAGCGTCTAAAACCCTAAAGCAATTCTAAGTAAAATAAGAAAATCTTTTTGTTGTTTTTGTTTATTTGGGAAGATATTAAATTAAATTAAAGATCAACTGATTAAGATAAAAAAGGGAAAGAAAATTATTAATCAAAATTAAATCTAAACAAACCTAACATTTTTTGGCATTTTTGTTTGAGAAAAATTTGAATTAAAATGAACCTAGTTCTAATTATTTTTAAATAATAAAACAAGGTCAAAATAATTAACTTAGTTAATTTAAAAAATTAAAATTAATTAGAAAAATCCTAAATTCTATTACTATTATTTTTTCTGATATTTAATTAAATAAAAATGATGTTTAAAAAATAAGGCAAAAAAATAATTAAAATAAAGTAAAGAAAAGAAATTAAATGGGCCTGGTGCTAAAGTGAAAAGGGGGGGGGTGTAATGTTGTAAAACGTAGGCCAAATGATAGAAGGAGCCCAATTTTGCCTTGTGATCCAGTGAGGAGAAGTTATGGGGAGCGCATGATAGTATGTGCGTGAGGACATTGGATCTGGCTATGCTAACACCTGACAACATAGATTTGAAGGTGCATGATGAGTATATTTGGCTTGTACGCACCAGATTTGTAAACAAAATGTTAGAAAAATGAAAACGCATGACTGGGGACTCGAACCCCGATCCTCTCTCCAACATGCGCGTTTCTTCACCATCTGAGCTAGCTATTCAATCAAAATAAATGAAACAAACATCGAATCCTACAAATTTTGTTAGTTTCAAAACCAAACAAAGACCTATCCCAATCGAAATCATCCCCTGAACCCAAATCTGGGGTTGTTTCGATCTGTGATGGTCTGTGCCTTGGGTTTCGAAGGTAATCTATTTCGAAAACCCCTAGCAATGGTAACCTGCAATTTCAACACTTAAATTCTCATGTAAAACATCAGACCTCTTCTAATCATTATCACAAACATATATGCATGCATTAAATGGATCAACAATACATATGTTAATAGTTTTTAATCAAAGAAATATACCTAACCGATTATTATCGTGGGGGTTGTTCTAGTTGATCCAAGCTGCAGGGAGGAATGGAACGAATTCCTGGGAGCTTCAGGGGCAATATGCAAGGCTTTGTTTGGATCAATATGGCTTGGAAGGTTGGATTTCTAATTTTTCAACTTTTGTATTTTGTGAAGATTTTGTAGAGCTTCTTTAGGCAATTTTTGTGCGTCGCTTAGGCTTGCATAATGTTTACTTTATATAGAGGAATGTGAAGTTGATGAACATGGAAAGAATCAAGTCTTTAACATGGCCTTTAAAACAAAATCAAGAATATGAAAATCATCCATTTATGCTATATTCTTGCCATTTTTGTAGGTTGCATGAACCTTGACATTTTACATTGGCGCCTTGTACGAATTTGAATTGTTCAGAGTTTTCCTCATCAGAGCTTCTTCGATTACGTTGCCGTTTTCTTCGATTTCCTGATCTGGAAGGATAAACTTAGTCGAATCAGCTCTTGTCCCTTTTCGATGACTCTAAGTTCTGATTCGAATTGACCCAGGCCAAATCATCATGGATTGTTTGATCATCCCCCAAGCTTTCTCTCTTCGATTGCTCTGAGTCCTTACTTGAATTGCACAAGGCCTCAACTTCCCGACTTCTTCGATCATCCCCCATGCTTGATTTCTTCGATTTCTCTGGGTCCTGATTCGAATTGCATAAGGTCTCAACATCCTGGCTTCTTTGATCAGCCCCTAAGCTTGCTCTCTTCGATTGCTCTGAGTCCTGATTCTAATTGCACAAGGCCTCAACATCCTGGCTTCTTTGATCAGCCCCCAAGCTTGGTTCTTTTTTATTGCATTTCCTTCAATTCGAACACTCGAAGTATCAACTCTTCATTTTGACTGGTCGAAGCTGCTTCAGTTCTTTATCAATTAAAGACTTCATAGAAGCTTCCTCACACATTCAAAAATCGTCAAATCGAAGACCTCATGGAAAAGCCTCCTCCCACATTCTTTCAAACTGGTCTCTCCTCGATCTAGTGTCAGTTATTCAAAACTTAATTAATACTAGTTGGAAATCCAATGTTTAGGAGGAGGATTTATCTGATCGATTCTTGGTCAACCTTGAGCAATTGAGGATCCTAATGAGCATGTCTTACATATAATGGGAGGGAAAATTTTGGGGTACAACACATGCGTAGTATCTTTTAACTATATCCGTGCTTACAGGGTGTGGAAGGTCGTCACCGTCCATGGTGGTTAATATCACGGCTCCACCAGAAAATATACTCTTGATCAAAAATGGTCCTTCATATGTAGGAGTCCACTTACCCTTAGGATCACCTTGTGGCAGGATAATGCGCTTGATTACTAGGTCACTAACCTGATATACCTGACATTTGACCTTCTTGTTAAAAGCTCTAATCATATGTTTTAGGTACATCTGACTATGAAAAATAGATTCGAGCCTCTTCTTGTCAACCAGGTTCAATTGGCCAAGTCAAGTCTGAATCCATTCGTCTTCATTTAAATATGCATCCTTCATTATTCTCAAGGAAGGGATCTGGACTTTGACAGGTAAAACAGATTCCATACCAAATACGAGAGAAAAAGGGGTTACCCATGTTGACGTACGCACTTAGGTATGGTAAGCATGAAGCGCAAGTGGTAATATTTCATGCCAGTCTTTATATGTTACTTTCATTTTCTGTATAATATTCTTTATATTTTTATTGGCAGCTTCCACAGTGTCGTTCATCTTTGAACGGTAAGGAGAAGAGTTATGATGTTGGATTTTAAATTGCGTACAGAGCTCGGTGATCATAGTATTATTGAGGTTGGTACCATTATTTGTGATAATTCTTTCTAGTATACCATACCGACAGATAAGATTGTGTCTGATGAACCGAGCCACGACGTTCTTGGTAACATAAGCGAACGAGGCTGCCTCTACCCACTTCGTGAAGTAATCAATGGTGACAAGGATGAAACGGTGTCCATTTGAAGATATAGGTTTAATCTCTCCAATCATATCAATGCCCTGCATTGCAAACAAATAAGGAGCAGACAAGATATTTAACAAAACCGGAGGCACATGTACTTTGTCAACATAGATTTGGCATTTGTGACAAGTTCGAGAGTGATGATGACAATCTGCTTCCATAGTGGACCGAAGTATCCTTCTCGCAGGATATTTTTAGCCATTGTATTCCCACTAGAATGGGTGCCAAAGGTACCTTTGTGCATATCCTTCATGATTTTATCTGCTTCTCTCTTGTCCATACACCGTAGTAAGGTAGAATCATGGTTACGCTTGTAGAAAATTTTGTTACTTAGGAAGAACTTAGCAGAGAACCTTCTTAATAACTTTTTGTCATTGATGGATGCTCCCTCAGGGTACTTTTGAGCTTCAAGATACCTTTTCACCTCGTGGAACCAAGGCTTTTCTTCTAATCCCTCAGCATCAATCTCATAATAGTGGTCGGTTTGTATAATCTTTCAATAGTAATCTGAGGAGCTTCGTTATCCCATCTGACCTTAAACATGGATGACACAGTAGCTAGCGCGTCCGCTAACTGGTTTTCTTCTCGTGGAATATGTTCAAAAGTAACTTCTTCAAAATCTGGAATCAATGTCAACATATGCTCTCGATAGGGGATGAGATTAGGATGCTTCGTGTCTCATTCTCCTTTGATCTGACTGACTACCAGGGCCGAGTCTCCATATATGCTCAAGAATTTGATTCTTAAGTCAATAGAAGCTTCAAGACCTCTAAGGTACGTCCACTCGTTACCTTCAGAATAAATAAGTCATGTCCCTCGAATGTGGGACGCTTTATCAAAGACCCTCAGTTAAAAAGATCATAGTCCCTCGATGACCCTTCGATGTTGCCTTTTGGTAAATGATCTAGTCCCTTACGATAAATTGCTAGAGCATCCTACAAGATGCTTTTAGGACTGTACGATGATCCTCACTTGTCCCTCAAACACATCCAACGATGGGGCTACCTACTCACTAATAGTAGGATAGCACTATCTAAAGGAAAGAGGAAAAGAACAAACCTTTTGAGTAAGTAGATATCTCTTAGTTACTTGCTCACTCAAAACAATTTTTATACACACACAAACTTTTTCTAAACATTTTCAAAGACATGAAAACACTTTGTATACATTCTCACCGAAACGAGAAACATTACAATGTTCGCCGCACTAAGGGGTCTTTTCAAATTATCTTCAAAACACACTTACACAAAAAAGCATTTTCAAAATAAGCTAGCAACTAAGAGCCCGTAGATGACTACGGATGGAAAGGGTGCTAACCCCTTCCTTTCCATAACCTACCCCTTACTCAGAAAATAATCTCGAAAGGTATTTCATGTTATTTTCACCCTTTCCTTTGTTGGATAAAAGAAAAGTCGGTGGCGACTCTTACTAATGGCAACATTGCGAATAAAAAATGCAAAACCAGTAAAAGTCAGTTCTCCCACTGTATAACAGAACTGACGACTCTGCTGGGGAGAATAAAACTAAATTGGGGTTACCTTAGAGCTAGATCATATTTAAAATGCTTTCCTTGTTTGATTTGTGTGCTTTATCTTTCAGGTTTATGTTTGGGTTATTGTTAAAAATCCTATACCCGAATCTGGGGCACCTTTTTAGGTAAGTAGCAATAAATCATGGAGGTTGTATGGTGTAGACTGATATGGACGATATGATAGCTATGTTAGCGTGATACTCTGGCTTGTACTAATGTTCCTTGAGTCATTCAAGGATAACATTAGGCTTCCACATGGTGTCATTAAATGCTAACTGACCTTTAGAACCTTAAATTGACTCATCTTAGCCATTAGAAAGTAGTGAGATGGCTGGATTTGGTGCAGACTGAAGTTGGTATTACTCAATTCTACATTCATTGAGATTGGACTTTTGAGATATTTCAGCCGTAATTTAAATGCTTGAGCTAAAACAATGCCTGAGAGAAAGATCAGTGATATGAGATCCCTAGAACCTGGTTACTTTTGCTAGGACAGGTTGATCCAACTGAAATTTCAAAAGGGTACTCAACTATGGACCCCATGAAATCCTTTGAACCTAAGGTCTTTTTGTGGCTTGTTTGTGTTTGCTATTTTTGTTTTAAGCATGAACATAACATCATGAACATCATAACATATCATTTGCACTAAACATTTCAAGGAACCGTGGATTTATCTCTTCTCTATTTTGTAGGTTATGGATACCATCTGGATCAACTTCGTAGGAATACCTTCAAAGCTTAGGGAATTGGTCTTAAAGGTTCATGATAGTTCACAATTCAACAGAAGGCATGGTCACTTGCTCAGTTTGGTTACTACCGGTTTTGATGAGGGTATGATGAGAATCATATTCCAGTTCTTTGATCTTAAGCACCATTGCTTCACATTCCCTGATTATCAGCTAGTGCCCACGTTGGAAGAATTCTCTAAACTACACAGAGTTCCTATATTGGAGCAGATACCCTTCACAGGTTTAGAACAGGATCCAAAGTCTGAAGATGTTGCCATAGCCTTTCACTTTAAGCCATCTGACATTGAATCCAAGTGGGAAAGGAGAAGTGGGGTTTAAGGTCTTCTTGTAAAGTTTCTACTAGATAAAGCTCTGGTATTCCTAGACACTGAGTTTCCATACTTTTGAGGATATATTGGCCCTCTTGATCTATGGGTTGGTGTTGTTCCCTAATCTGGACCAACTTATAGATGTGAGCACCATCAAAGTTTTCCTTACTCACAATCCAGTGCCTACATTGCTCGGGGATATCCTGGATTCTCTCCATACCCGTACTATGAAGAAACGATGAACTCTTATGGGTTGTATACCTTTTCTCCGTAGGTGGTTTATTTCGCACCTTCCTTGATCGGTAATGAAGAATGAGCTAGGCTTAAGATGGTCTCAAAGGTTAATGTCTCTCTCTCACTCTGATATCTATTGGTGTTCCCGCTCTCAAGAAGGCGTTTGTATTATTAATCATTGAGGAGAGTTTCCTAACGTGCCACTCCTTGGCATTATAGGAGGCATCACTTATAACCCTTATTTAGCCTTAAGCAAGTTTGGTTACACACGAAGAGATGGTCCTCGTGATATGCTCATCCAGAGTATTGTGTTTAACTACGACAAGGATCTACAAGGTTATCGTCAGAGGTTCATATGCGCTTGGGGCATGGTTAAGAAGACTGATGGTAGGACATTAGGGCACAAGAATTCCATCCCTTTGGAACCTTACCTTAAATGGGTGTGAGCTCGTGCTCAAAATTTTGTGATGCTGTATCTTGCCATCTTACTAGTGATCTTAGAGCCTATTGCTCAAGGGGACGAGGCTCACATTATTCTTCATCCTAATATGCCAACAAACTTTGAAGAATTGCAAAGGTCTTGGATTCAACTCAAGAAAGAACGAGATACCTTTGAGGCTCAATTCTATGCCAGTGAGAAGAAAATACTGGAACTGACAAAGCAACTTCAGGAGGAGCAGGGTCTTAATGCCTATATCAACACCAAAAGGAAGCGTCCATGGGAAACCTAGAAGTTTTTAGTTTTATTTCTTTGTAAAACTTTTGTTCCATTTGAACTTACTAATAAAAATACTTTGTTTTTGTTTTGTTTAAAAGGGTTTAAATCCCACGAGGTCCTTGAAAACATCTCATAAGCATGCCGTACATATCATTACATAAGCAGGTATTTCGAGACAAGTTTTTTATCTTTTCACTATTTATTTCAGCAAAAAGAAATGGCGCTGGAACAAACTGTTAAGAATCTTCAAGCACAAAACGCACAATTCCAATAGATGTTCCTGGATCTGGCTAAAGGACAGGAAGATCTAAAAGCTCTCGTTGTCAAAGAGAATACAAAGAAGGCAAAGAAAATGGTTGGCATCTAAACATGGGGAGAAGGTTTAGAGGACCAGCCAAGCGAGCTCTTGAATTCGCAGCCCTGTCAAATGAAGGGGACAATCAGGAAGAGGACAACAAGAAGACAAAAGAAGAAGATAACATCCTAGGTTCTGATGAAAAGGAAGCAGACTATTCTGAAGAATAATATCCTCCTACTGATGACAAGTATAAACAAATAGAGGATCATCTCAATGCTATGGAGATTCAGAGGGTGCCTGGTTTGAACTTTGAAGAGTCAGGGTTGATCTTGGGAGTAGTCATCCCACAAAAGTTCAAAGTTCCCGCCTTTGCAAAATATGACAGTGTTTCATGTCCCAAACGACATATGAAGTCTTACGTCAGGAATATCCAACCCCATACAGCTGATAGAAATTGTGGGTTCACTTCTTCCAGGAAAGTTTGTCGGGAACACAGTTAGAGTGGTTCTATCAGTTGGAAGGAACCCACATATGCAGTTGCAAAGATTTAGCTATTTCTTTTTACAAGCAGTATCAATACAATGTTGACCTCGCTCTAACCCGTACACAAATTCAAAACATGTCTTTGGGTTCCAGCGAGGGTTTCAAAGATTATGCCTAGAAATGGAGGGATCTTACAGGTAGAGTCCAACCTCCCCTGTCTGATAGGGAGTTGGTGGATATGTTATTGGGTACTCTGACAGGCCCATTTTTCAACCATTTGATTGGAAGCTCTTCATCCGGGTTCATCGAGTTAATATTGACAGGAGAACAAGTTGAAGCTGGTATCAAGAGTGGTAAAATACAAGGGGTTGCTTCTTCAAGTACTATGAAGAATCCGTTCAGTGGAAAGAAGGAGGTTAATGATGCCTATAGTCAAAGAAATCAGGGCAAAGTTGAACGTCGTCCAACAGTAGGGGCTGTAATGATGTCCAACCATGCTCCAGCTCAGTGACAAAATAATCAACGCGGGAAGGATGCGCCTAGAAGACAATTCATCATAATTAATATGCCTTTGTCTCAAGCATTTCAAAATTTGGTGAAGGCTAACTTGGTCACTCTGAAGGATCCTCCCCAAAATCCAAACACTTCCTCTCCTCGCTACAATCCAAATACACGATGTGCTTACCACTCCAACAGTCTGGGGCATGATACAAATGATTTTTAGGCTCTGAAAAATAAAGTTCAAGACCTTATTGACGCAAAGGAGATTGAATTTGACCCCCCTGAGACCCCTAATGTATTAACAGTATTGATTCCCAAACATGACAGAGGTGTCAATGTTGTTGATGATGTTTTATTTATCTCTTTTGTGGGTGAATTAACTACTCCTATGCCACTTGTCAAGAAGAATCTCCTACGAGCCAGTTTATTTCAAGGCTGCAATGGAGATTGTCACCTTTGTGCGTCTCTGCCAAATGGTTGTTTGTTGTTGAAGATATGTGTTCAGTGTTTGATAGACGATCAAGAGATCCTCTTTGAGAAGGTTCCCTCTGAAAAAAGTTTGTGTGAAGATGTATCAATTATTACCATCTCTAATAATCCTGCAAGGACCTCCTCTAAAGGTTCTGTGAGGATTACCTCCACTCCTAAAGTTGCTCCTTTAATTATTACCTCTCTGGGACCAATACCATATTCCTCAGACAAGGTTGTTCCTTGGAATTATGGAGTTGACGTCTATTACCATGGAGTTAAGAAAGATCTATTGGATATTAAGAATGAACTTACTAAAGATATTGATCCTAATATTGACAATATTGTTGGGACCAGTAAGGTTACCGTAAGCAGGAGGATTTTCTCTCAAGAAATATCTCCAAAGACTGTTGATGCTCTTGTTGTTTTTCCTGCTACTAAGTCAGTTGATACTTAGGGAAAAGAAGTATTGAACGAGTCTGCCCGGATGGAGGCACCAAAAGAAGCCATTCCCGAGGCCTCCAAGCAAGAAATGGAGGAAATTTTGAAGATCATATGGAAAAGCGATTACAATGTTGTGGAATAATTGGGGAAGACCCCCTCGAAGATTTCAATGCTAGCTTTGTTGTTATGCTCTGAGGCCCATGCTAAGGCTTTGGTGAAGTTTCTGAAGTCTACTCATGTGCCACAAGAGACTTCTACCGACCAATTCGAGAACTGTGTTGCTAGTCTGACTGGCGATAATGGACTAGGTTTATCTAATGTTGATTTGACTCCTAAGGGAAGAAAACATAATGATGCCTTGCATGTCTCTATTGAATGTAGGGGCACTACTCTAGCTCATGTGTTCGTGGACACCAATTCATCTCTGAATGTTCTACCTAAGGGTGCCTTAGACAGATTGGATTGTGAAGGACTTACATTGAGACCCAGCAATATCGTGGTAAGGGCTTTCGATGGTTCTAAAAGGATGGTACACGGGGAGGTGGAAATACCAATCAAAGTAGGTTCAAAAACTTTTGACTCCACTTTCTATGTGATGGACATTTGCCCATCTTACTCCTGCTTACTAGCACACCCTTGGATTCATGGGGTCGGTGTTGTCACTTCCACTCTGCACCAAATGTTAAAATATCCGGTTAATGGAAAGATTGTTACAGTCTGTGGCGAAGAAGAGTATATGGTAAGCCACCTGACTTCTTTCAGATATGTCGAGATGGACGGTGAGTTCATTGAAATCCCCTGTCAGAATTTTGAAGAAGTTCCTCAGACGATCGTTGTTACCAAAATTGCTACTGTTGTTCCGAAGATTACCAAGCCTCTACTGAAGATGGCTTCTCTGAAGGACGCCAAAGTCATGATTGAAGAAGGTGGGTGTACTATTTGGGGCCAACTCCCTGACATCCCCTATAAGTATGACAAATTTGGTTTGGGTTTCACTTCAGGAGCTCAAAAAGTTGTTCGTCGTGCTCACGCCGGAGGACCACCACTACGCATCAGCATCCATGGAGTCAATATTGTGGAAGATGCTGATAGTGACTGTGACCTGGACAATTGGATCTTCCCTATTATCAATGGTGGACTCAATAATTGGACGGCTAGAGACTTTGTGCCTATCTCTTTTATCCAGGAGTAATTGTTTTTTTGTTTTTTGAGGATATGCAATTTTATGAACAATTTAAACTCCAAAACCATGTGTCTTACCCGAGGCACAACGGTCTAATTGTGAGGGTTATCACACTTCATTTTCATATGTCATTAATAAATCATTGGACGTTTTGCATTCAAATTTTACGCTCTCTTCCTTTCCTTTTACTTTATTTTGTTGAAATAGCTATGCACTCTTACACACACCCACATATCGAATTGTAGATCCACATCCACCCTAGATCCCATTGATAACAATTCTTCTATTACCAGTTATGACTTTGAAAATCTGATCTACCAAGTCGAGGACGAAGGTGAGGAATATTGTGAAGTACTAGGAGAACTTGCTAGACTATTACAACAAGAGGAAAGAGCAATACATCCTCATGAAGAGTCGGTCGAGGCGGTAAACTTAGGTACTGAGGAGAATAAAAAGGAAGTCAAGATAGGTGCCAACTTGGATAATGGTGTCAAATAACGGTTAATCTAGATGTTACGTGACTACATTGAAATCTTTTCTTGGTCACATGAAGACATATCAGGGCTTGATACTGATATTGTGGTTCATCGTCTGCCGAAAAAAGAAGATTTCCCTCTAGTGAAGCAAAAGGTTCGACGTATGCATCCTGAGATGTCAGAAAAGATCAAGGCTGAAGTCATGAAACAATTTAATGCCGGATTCTTAGTTGTTACTTCTTATCCACAATGGGTTGAGAACATGGTACCGATACCTAATAAGGATAGTAAAGTACATATGTGTGTGGATTACAGAGATTTGAATTGGGCGAGCCCCAAGGATGACTTTCCGCTTCCCCATATTGATGTTCTAGTTGACAACACCGAACAACATAAGATATTCTCCTTCATGGACAGTTTCTCCGGTTATAATCAGGTCAAAATTGCGCCTGAAGACATGGAGAAAACAACTTTTGTCACACAGTGGGGAACCTTTTGCTACAAGGTTATGCCATTTGGGTTGAAGAACACCGGGGAAACCTATCAGCATGCTATGGTAGCATTGTTCCATGATATGATCCATCACGAGATAGAGGTCTATGTTGACGATATGATAGCCAGGTCTCAAACTGAAGAAGAGCACCTTGATCACTTGCAAAAACTGTTCGAAAGGCTGAAGATATACAAGTTAAGACTGAACCGAAATAAATGCACCTTTGGAGTAAGATCTGGTAAGCTTTTAGGTTTCGTCGTCGGTGGCAAAGGTATTTAGGTAGATCCTGCAAAGGTTAAAGCTATTCAAAGATGCCAGCTCCCCACATTGAGAAGGAGGTTAGAGGGTTCTTGGGACGTCTAAACTACATTGTCAGATTCATTTCTCACCTAACCGCTATTTGTGAACCAATCTTCAAATTACTGAAGAAAGATCAAGTAGTGAAGTGGAACGATGATTCCCAGAGAGCCTTTGACAGAATCAAGGAGTATCTTCAAAAACCTCCAATTTTGATGCCTCCGGTTGAAGGAAGACCTCTGATCATGTACTTAACAGTATTAGAAAATTCAATGGGGTGTGTGCTGGGGAAATATTACGAGGCTGGTCGAAAAGAGCATGCAATATACTACCTTAGCAAAAAGTCTACTAACTGTGAAACAAGATACTCACTGCTCAAGAAAACTTGTTGCGCTTTGGCATGGGTTGCTCGCCGACTAAGACAGTATATGTTGAATCACACTACCTTATTAATATCTAAAATGGATCCTATCAAATACATATTCGAAAAACACGCTCTTTCCGGAAGAATAGCAAGATGGAAAATGGTCCTGACCGAATATGACATCCAGTACACCACTCAAAAAGCAGTAAAAGGAAGTGTATTGGCTGATCATTTGGCTCAGCAGGTTGTAGACGACTATCAATTAATGAATTTTGAGTTTCCAGATGAGAACATTATGTTAGTAACTGACTGTGAAGAACCTGGATCGGATGAAGGACCTGAAAAAGGATCCCGATGGACTACGGTCTTTGATGGAGCTTCCAACGCGCTTAGCAATGGCATTGTTGTTGTGATTATCTCTCCCGAAGGCTTCCAAATACCCTTCACTACTAGACTATGTTTTAATTGCACCAACAATATGGTTAAGTATGAAGCATGCATTATGGGTATCAAGGCTTCCATTGACATGAGGATCAAGTTCTTACAGGTATACAGAGATTCAGCCTTGGTGATCAACCAAGTTAAAGGAGAATGTGACATGAAACATCCTAATCTCATCCCTTACAGAGAGCATGTGATGAATTTGATTCCATATTTTGAAGAGATTACCTTTGAACATGTTCCGCGAGAAGAAAATAAGTTAGAGGACGTGCTAGCTACCATGTTATCCATGTTTAAAGTCAAATGGAATAACGAAGCCCCTCGGATCACTATCAAGAGATTAGACGAACCGGTACACTGTTATGAGATTAATGCTGAGGGAGTAGAAGAAAAGTCTTGGTTCCACGAGGTGAAAAGGTATCTCGAAGCTCAAGAGTACCCTGAGGGAGCATCCATCAATGGCAAAAAATTCTTAAGAAGGTTCTCTTCCAAGTTCTTCTTGAGTAACATGACTCTCTACAAGCGCAACCATGATTCCACTTTACTGCGGTGTATGGACAAGAGAGAAGTGGAGAAGATTATAGAGGATATGCATGAATGTATCTTTGGCACCCATTCTAGTGGACACAGAATGGCTAAGAAGGTTCTACAGATAGGATACTATTGGTCCACCATGGAAACAGATTATCATCATCACTCCCGAATTTGTCACAAATGCCAAATCTACACCGACAAAGTACATGTTCCTCTGGTTCCCTTAAATGTCTTGACCGCTCCTTGGCAGTTCACAATGTGGGGAATTAGTATGATTGGAGAGATTAGACCTACTGCTTCCAATGGGAATCGCTTCATCCTTGTCACTATTGATTACTACACGAAGTGGGTAGAGGCAACCTCATTTGCTTATGTTATCAAGAACGTTGTGGCTTAGTTTATTAGACTGTGATACGGTGGCCAGAACCGGGACTGTTTTTAGGAATGCTGGTTTGCGTTTTGCGTTTGTGTTTTCAAAATGTCGCGGTAAGCAAGAGTCGCCACCGACTTTTATTTTATCCAACAGGAAAGGAAAAAAGCACAAAAAAATTCCCGTTTTCGAGATTTTGAGTATGGGGGGTAGATTATGGAAAGGGAAGGTATTGGCACCCTTTATATCAGTGGTTTTCCACGGGCTCTTAGGTACTTGCTCATCATTTTAAAAATTGCTTCCGTGTTTGTGTTTTGAAAAGTTTTTGTTTTACTTCGATTTAACTCTTGGTTCTGTCTTCAAGAGTGTTACGAAGTCGTTTTGAAAATTTTGTTTGAAAGGAGCGTATGTGTAAAAAAAGTTTGTTTGGATTGAGCAAGTACTTAAGATTCTACCTACTCGAAAAAGAGAATTATTCTATTCTTGTTTCCTTTAGACAATTCTATCCCACTATTAGTGAGTAGGTAGCACCGTCGTTGGAGTTTTAAAGGGTCAATTCGCAAGGGACGTACGGTCACTAAAGCAATGTTAGGATGTCTTAGTAATAATTCTAATGTCTTAAGATCAATATTCGAGGCAACAATTCTGAGGCAAACATTCCGAGGAAACTTTTCCGAACAGGACTTTGATCTTTGCTTTAGACAAGAGAGCGACCACTAAAATATCTTATACTCAATGACCGTTTACCGAAGGCAACCGAAGTGGGAGTGTACCCTAGGAGTGCGCATGTGCGAGTGATTCAATTTCAAATTTATTATCTTTGCACATTTAGGGTTTGTTAACTGTTTTAAAGTTCACATACATTCTTGTCATGCAACCCTAATTATTCATACATCTAACAGTCAATATTTGCGGAATTTAAAGTGCGAAAAGTAAAGCTACGCTATTACAAGGCTTCAGGTATTTACATAGCCAAAAACAAACCCGTTAAAAAAAGTGATAAATGAAAAGAAAAAGTCCTAATTAATCTATTACAACTTGTGAGCAATTACATTAATATGGTAAAATAACATAATAAAGCGCGCGCGAATAAAGAACGAGAGAGAACTAGGGTTTTTGCCCCATCTAACCTAATCGAAAGAAAAATTGTTTTTGTTGTTTTTAATATTTTAAGAAAAAAGAATTAAGTTTTTTAAAATAAATGAAAAATTAATTAGTAATTAAATTAATTAAAGAAAATGACTAAATTTAACCTATTTTTGCATTTTTGGTTATTTTAAGAAAAAGAGAATATAATTAAGTTAGAAACAAAACCCTAATTGTTCTAATTGTTTTTAAATTTATTTACAAAAAGAAATTAAAGTTACCTAAAATAAATAAAATAATTAAATTAATTAATTTTTTGACAAAAAATAAACCTAAATCTAATTGGGTGAAAAATATTATTTGTGATTTTTTTGATAAAAAGAATTATTAATTTGTGTTAGTAATTTAAATAAATTAATTAATTAAGAAAATATGAAAAGAAAAGAAAATGGGCCTGAGAAAGTAAATTGGGAGGTGTAGATAGCAACTCTGGGCCCAAAAGAAAATGACTCACGTTTGACTTCCAAGATCCCATGCTTTGCTTTGACCAAGGCCTTTGGTGCTCCTTCATATGATGGCCTTTAGATCTGGCCATCTGGACACTTGGCTGGCTGGATAATGATGGACCATGGTGGTCATTCCACCTGTGCACGCGTCTGATCACTGAAAGAAAAAAATATGTGAAATAATTGGGGGGACCTGGGATTCGAACCCAGGTCCTGAAGCCTTTTCCAACTACTCCACTACCAACTGCGCTGCATGCTTTTGTTGTACATAGAATAAACAATAATCATAATATGAGTAAACAACAAAACACTAATTCCAAACGCATGAAATTTTAAACGGGCGAATGATTGCTTGCCAAGCCTTTATCCCTGACCTTGTTCCGTTGCTAAAAGGTTTGAAGACCTTTACCTACGGGAAACGTCCGTCACTATAAATCATGTAATTCTCAAAATCAAGCACAAGAAAGATAAATAAGATATAAGGCCATGAATCAGTTCGTCTTGGCCTGCTGGGCACGATGGTACTCCTTTTATGGCCCAATTTTACCTGTATGAAGAGATCCCAAATCGAAGCAAAAAAACCCTAACAATGGCAAATTTTGATACAGTCCATGAAAACGCAATTAAATGTTATGGATAGTTTGGAAATGTTTCAAGGAGAAAGAATGTATGATTATTTCATGCTATAAGTGCCAGGATTATGCAATTCGATTTCAAAAATAAACCAAAGTCGTGGCTGACTTACAGTGGGTTTTGGTGCCTGAAAGTGCTTGTTCTTGATTGGTATGGTTTGCTTGTGATCCCAGGAAGCGAATGATATGGCTAGAGGGTCTTGAAAGTGCCTTGAAGTAGCAAAATGAATTGCCACTTTTCTTTGTTTTTTTTTAAGTTTGTTCCTGCCTTCTCACGCCTCCAAAGCCTGTCTTTTAGGTCTGCAATTGTTCAATATATATGAATGATTGAATTAGGGTTGCAAACATGATCTCAATCTTCCTATATTATAGCTTTTGATTTGGATTTGATTCACTTGAGGATACTTCCAAAAATAGGCCAAACTCAATCTTTTTGTGCACACCAAGGCTTTGCACGAATTCAATCACTTGCCAACTGGATATAAGACCTGGAACATGCATAATATCTTGAGGTTTCAATGTTTTAGATTTTTTCATAATTTGATTTGATTAAAATTGATTTAATTCAAATAAAAATCAAAATAAATAATAAAAATAAGATAAAGACAAGTGGCAAGAGCTAGGGCTCGTGGACCATGCTACCAACTCAAGACAAGTGCAAAAAGTTAGGCCCATTTAGCAAAAATTGCAATTTTAGGCATAGTTGACTTTTGACAATTTCACAAAAAATGTCAACTTCACCAATGCATAACTTCCTCAATTTTGAATCTTTGATGGTGTTCTTGGACTTTTTAGAAAGCTTGAGATGTCCTATAAGCAACCCTTTTAGTCTCATCTCAATTTGGTACTCCATGTTCATGTGAGTGCATATTTTGAACTTGGAAGCTGAATATGGATTGTAGAGCATTGCATTCTCTTAAAAATTAGCTTTGGATGGGTTATTTCTCATAAAGTATGAGAAGGTTATGCTTGGTCAAAGTTGAGTTGACTTTTCCTACAAAACCCTAATTTAGCAACTTTTGGTTCTTGATGAATTATGAGCAATCCTTGATGAATCATGATCAACCCCTGATCAAATGATGAATGATACTTCAAAATGAGGATGTTGACCAAAAATCTTGAAGTTTGATTGTATGTAGGCCACAATTGACTTTTGCCCTAGCACAGTCGATTTTCAAGCCTTTGAGCAATTGACTGAGCAAACTTCCTCTGCAAGGCTTGAAACTTGACATGAATGATCTTGAGAACATATTAGGACAATGGTGAGCATTTTGGATCCCTTGGACTCAAGTATATTGATGCAACATGAAACCCTAATTTTAGGTAGACTGCCTTTAGGAGAGGGTTTGTCTGGTCAACCCTTGGACTTCCTTGAGCAACTTGAGGATCTTTCTTGAAATGTTTTGAGAAATATGGGAGGGAAAATTTTGGGGTACAACACAAACCTAATCTTATCTGTCGGTATGGGATCTCAGAAAGAATTATCACAGATAATGGTACCAACCTCAATAATACTATGATCACTGAACTTTGTACGTAATTTAAGATCCAGCATCATAACTCTTCTCCTTATCGGTCGAAGATGAATGGCGTTGTGGAGGCCTCCAATAAGAATATAAATAAGATCATACAGAAAATGACGGTAACATATAAAGACTGGCATGAGATGTTACCCTTTGCTCTTCATGGTTAACGTACCTCAGTGCGCACGTCAACAGGGGAAACCCCTTTTTATCTTGTATACAATATGGAAGTTGTTTTACCCATTGAGGTCCAGATCCCTTCCCTGAGAATCATGAAGGATGAAGGTCTCAACGAAGATGAATGGATTCAGACCCGACTTGACCAGTTAAACCTGATTGACGAGAAGACACTCGCGGTTGTTTGTCATGGTCAGATGTACCAGAAACGTATGATCAAAGCTTTTATCAAGAAAGTCAGACGTCGGGTATATCAGGTTGGTGACCTAGTAATCAAGCGCATCAACTTTCCATAAGGTGACCCCACGGCAAGTGGACTCCTACATATGAAGGACCATTTGTGATCAAGAGTATATTTTTTGGTGGAGCTATGATATTGTCCACTATGGACGGTGATGACTGTTGCGACTGGTTTTTAAATCAGAGCCAGCACTATTAGTTTTTATCCTAGGGAAAGGAATCTAACAGAAAACCCTAATTCGCAAACAAAGATTCTAGGTTTCAGACTTCTTTAGACGAAAGGAAGGTGTTAGGCACCTTTCATCTACCTTATTCACAAGGATATTAGGTTTTAGGGTTAGGTTTGGATAAAATAGGGGTTTTAAGTTTTAATAGGGGAAAGAGTTTATTTTTTTATAGGAGAACTCGCTACGATTTTTTATCGTATGCCTATGTATCCTCTTAAGAGGAATCAGAGTCCCAATTCATAGTTTGTATGGGGTTGCTGTTTTTTAGGGGTTTGCAAACATATTTTGAATCACCTCGCACTTGGTCGGGAATAGTGATTGCGGATATTTGACTGAATGCGCAGTAAGTCAAAACCTGTTTGAAACCCTTTTGCAAAAAAAAACAGTTAATGAGCTTAGTTTATTCACGAAAAAATAGTTTGATGTTTTGTTTGTGTTTTTTAATCATACTAATTGCGAAGATCTTGATTAATGCATGATTATAAAAATATTTAATGCAAATAATATAAAATAACATATGCAATTTTGATATAAAATAAATTTATTTGATAATATAGTAGTGTTTAAATAGTAAATAAAATATATTAATAATAATGTTTACATAAAAAGGGATTATAAATAATAAATGATAATTATAAATAATAATTAAAAAAATTAAGTAATTATAATAATATATAATAATAATATCAAAATATAATAATAATAGAAAATAATAAATAAAAAAAATTTAATTAAGTTGAACCTGGGGGTGTAGTTTTATGTTGATAAGTAAAAACTGGGGGTGTCCAAAGCAACTAGGTTAGGCCCAAAACAGTTTTGAAAGGGGGGTGTAAAGTTGTTTTGAATTTTAGTAGAACATCCTAATGGGGGTGCGAATAAGAAACAAGCTTAGGCCCAAGTGTTTGAGAGAGGGTCTGTGTGATAGTGTGCGTGAGGGCGTAGGCGCATAAGGTGCAGACTTGGCCAGATGGTCGTCTGATCAACATCAAGCGGATAAAACTGAAGGTGCATAGTCAATATGGTATACACGCTTACACTGGAACGAAATAGAATATAACATTTTGTTTTTCATTTTTCTTGTACAACTTATTCTTCGCTCTCCAGTACCACCGTCCCTCTCTATCGCGATACAAAATGCACCCTTTCACCTTCCCTAAACTCTAATGTTTGCGGCGACAGCTACTACTACCTTTCTCTTCTCCCACAGAACCAAGCCCCAAATCACATTAATGAAAAAAAAGCTAAGAGATTTCTTTACCCCTTTTGCGTTTCTGATTGCGAGTTCTTGGTGATATTAAATTAATCCCCTCCTTTTGGATTTTGCAGGTAATGGTGGAATAATGGTGGAAGATGGTGGTGTTGAAGGTGCTTCATGGAGGTTGCGGTAGCGGTGGCGGCTTATGGTTAGGGTTTCAGAAATTGAAACCACAAGCGTCCTCTCAGTGACTCCAACAATGGTTGCCGTCTTCTCTGTTTTTCTCTTCGTTCTGTCTTCAACCCTCCGTCTTTTTCTTCTTTCTGTAAACCCAAAAAAAACCACTCATCTTCTGTATATTCTTTTCTGTCCTTTCTTTCTGTCAAAATCCCCCTCCCCTTGTATATTTCATTTTTCTGTATTTAAAATTTTTGTGATTAGGGTTGCAGATTTAGATTCGCAAAGATTTAGGGTTACATATTTAGGAATTAGGGATTAATTTATGTAATTGATTCATTGTAATATTTTTACTGTAAATTTTGTAATAGATTTCCAGATTTTGTGAGATTTGCTTTTGGAATAATATTAGATTTGCATTTGATTTTCTGGATTGTTTAATTACAAGATTTTATTTTTTTTCAATCTCTACATTACACGTTAGTAAACAACAACGTGAATTTTGTGGTAATTGGAATAGTATGTGTTAATGGTTCAGGGCCTGTCAATTATTTTCTTACAGCAAAACAATTTTTTTTTTTAATTCAATTGGGCCAGCATGTTTACTTATTTTGTCCAGCTTACTTAATAATAAAAAAAATTTATACAACAGCCAACAACATTTTTGCACAGACTGGGCCCCAACCAGTCCCTTATTATACAAATCTCTTCTTGCCAATTCCAGAAACATATTTAATAAAAATAATAGTAAATAAAACATTGATTAACCTTTCTTAAAAATGATCCTACAACTTCTCTTCTAGACAGCAATCCTTAATAAATAAAAAATATTAATGAAAACATTATTATGAAAGTTTATTAGTAATAAAAATACACTACAAAGCCATATACTTTATTTATTCTTGTAAACAATTTTAATACTAATACCCTCAACCTGTCATGAAGATACCCAATGGACTGCTAAAACCTTAATGGATCCTTAATCAAAATTCCACACCCCCTTTCTTTATGAGAAGCAACTTAAACTTAAGTGTAATTAATAATTTCATAGCTTAATAATTATTATCTCTTTTTCCTTTAAAATAATTCCCTATTTTCGAATTTCATGGGCCGTTGGCCAACATGCCTCACGAACGTTCACGGATACATGAGTCTTCCTGATTTAGAAAGCCCCGCTCTCCTGAACTTAAGGTACACCCCTTTAGTCGGATAAAGAGGGGCCAACATATACAGCTGTACCATCCTTAATTAAATATTTCTTCTATTTTAATCTCGAGAAATAAAATTATCGAGGTAGGACAAATTTTGGGTACGACAGCTGCCCCTATTCAATTATCTTTCAGTCAAATAGCGCGAGAAAACTCGAGTCTTGCATATTCTGATTGGATGTTTATTGAATACTTGAAGTATCCCCAAAATTTGTCCGACAAACATAAGGTTACACTAATATAGTGTAACCTTACGAGTCTTTGGGAAAGTAGGCAAAGCTGATGATATATCGCTTACCAGGGTTTGATAACGAGGTAGATAGTCTTTGATCTTAAAAGAGCAATTTCATATGTCTTGGCTTATTCACCCATTTGGAGGATGAATACAATAATGATTGATGATGCATGGCTGCTTGAAGACTGAGGCCATGTATTATGTTTGCGAATCACTGCATGGCGTCTAAGGTGATGAGCTAGAGTTTTGTTTTCTTTTAGGCATCGTAGCATGAAGTCTGAGGCGATGATCGATGTTTATGGAATAACGAAATGTATTGCTGCATGAAGTATGATGCAATAGGTTAGATTTGCAAATCTCTACGTGAAGTCTGAGACGATAAGCTAGATTTGCTTTTTTCGAGCATCACTGCATGAAGTCTGAGGCGATGATCTATGTCGCGGAATAAGGGAACGCACTACTACATGAAAACTTAGACAATGAGTTAGGTTCGCAAATTGCCGCGTGAAGTATGAGGCGATAAGCTAGATTTTGGTTTTCGAGCATCGCTGCATGAAATCTGAGACGATGATCTGTGTCACGGAATAAGGGAACGCACTACTGCATGAAGACTTAGGAAATAGATTAGGTTCGCAAATCTTTGCGTGAAGTCTGAGGTGATAAGCTAGATTTCGATTTTCGAGCATCGCTGCATGAAGTCTGAGGCGATGGTCTGTGTCGCGGAATAAGGAAACGCATTGCTGCATGAAGTCTTAGGCAATGGGTTATGTTGAGAAGAGTACATTGAGGCTTAGAGGCAATGTACCGAGTTTTGATAATACATCGCGGCTTAGAGGCAATGCAACGAGTTTTGAGAATACATTACAGCTTAGAGGCAATGTACTGAGTTTTGCGAATACATTGCAGCTTAGAGGAAATTTACTGAGTTTTGAGAACACATTGCCGCTTAGAGGCAATGCACTGAGTTTTGAGAATACATTGCGGCTTAGAGGCAATGTACTGAGTTTTGCGAATACATTACGGCTTAGAGACAATGTACCGAGTTTTGAGAATACATTGCGGCTTAGAGGCAATGTATTGAGTTTTGTGAATACATTGCGGCTTAGAGGCAATGTACTGAGTTTTGATAATACATTGCGGCTTAGAGGCAATGTACTGAGTTTTGAGAATACATTGCGGCTTAGAAGAAATGTACTGAGTTTTGCAAATACATTACGGCTTAGAGGCAATGTACTGAATTTTGAGAATACATTACGGATTAGAGGTAATGCACCAAGTTTTGAGAATACATTGCGGCTTAGAGGTAATGTACTGATTTTTTTGAATACATTGTGGCTTAGAGGCAATGTATTGAGTTTCAAGAATACATTGCGGCTTAGAGGAAATGTATTGAGTTTTGCGAATACATTGCGGCTTAGAGGCAATGTACTGTGTTTTGAGAATACATTGCGGCTTAGAGGCAATGTTCTGAGTTTTAAGAATACATTGCAACTTAGAAGCAATGTACTGAGTTTTGCGAATAAATTGCGGCTTAGAGGCAATGTACTGAGTTTTGAGAATACATCGCGGCTTAGAGGCAATGCACCGAGTTTTGAGAATACATTGCAGCTTAGAGGCAATGTACCGAGTTTTGTGAATACATTGCGGCTTAGAGGCAATGTGCTGAGTTTTGAGAATACATTGCGACTTAGAGGCAATGTATCGAGTTTTAAGAATACATTGCGGCTTAGAGGAAATGTACTGAGTTTTGAGAATACATTGCGTCTTAGTGGCAATGTACCGAGTTTCATTCATTACTGCATGGAGACTTAGGTGATGGGCTGAATGCGTCACGACATGGAGACTTAGATAACGGGTTAAATCGTAGGAGATGTGTTTTTTTGATTGACCCTTAGACGATTGAATCGAGGGTGAGGTTGTTTGTTTGCCGTGTGATATAGGTGTATGCTGCCTGATACCGGGATGGAACCCTGAGTGCGTGTATTGAATTTTTGTATATGTATGGAACCCTGTGTGCATATTTGCTGAGTGTGTATGGCCCAAGTAGTTTGAAAATGTTTTTGATAATTCTCTTTTTTAAACCACTGGTCTTGAGTTATCAATCCCCCAACATGATGAATTGGTGTGGACATGATGAAGAATGTCTTGACATTTGTATCGTAGGCGTATGTGTAGGTGTGTACGTGGGTGCAGGCGTAGAAGTGAACGTAGGTGTAGGCGTGGTCATAGAAATAGGCGTGGATGTAGGCATGGATATGAATCGTAGGTAAGCTACCTAGTGAGATTTTGGTAGCGGCACCTTTGACGATTGTGTCCGTTTTCAACTGAGTTAGCTATATCAAGGTGAAAGGATAATGATGACCTTGGATTTGAATTTGAGTTTGTCTTAGCTGGTAGTCATGCCTTGATATTTTTTCCCAATTTTCTATGGGCATGTATGATTGAATGTAATTTATGCATGTTTGATATGATTATTCTTGATGTATATATGATGTATGGTATGTATGCTTGATATGATAATGTTATGAATTAAAATGATGCGATATAAATGCAATGCCCTTGTTATTTGAACTGCAGAACTAATGCTTAAGGCAGACTATCATCCAAGGTTTATTTTTGCTGCGAAGCCATGCCAATTAGGGGTTGGGCTTTTGAAAAGTTGTGCCGAACGAGAACTGGGCTTTGCACCAATATCCATATGGTTGCTTGAATAGTATCAACTTGGTGGCTTGGAAAGGTGAAAAGGATAGCAAGGTCACAAATATTGGTAAGGTTACCTAGATACATTTAATTGGAAAGTGTGAGGCTGCTCACGACTCATATGGTAAATGCATGAGGTTGCTCATGCTTCGTATGGATGCCTATGAATGAATAGTGGATGAGGTTGTGTGAGGCTGCTCACGTCTTTTATGAAATGCAGATAAGAAAAAGTGTGAGGATGCTCACGTCTTGGGTGGTTGTACGAAGAATGCTTGTATGACAGACTCACGGAGAGGGATAGTTGAGGAGATGTTGGAGATTGCAATAGTGACTCCCCTAGAAATTGACTCTGGATTTTTACGGAGTCCTAAATCTCGGCCTATGATATGTTATGTATTCATGTAGATGGAAGTGTTAATGCATAGAATGACTGACCAATGCATGTAATGGGTGACTTGGATATGCGTTGTTGAAATTTTAGCACGCCAATGAGAATTAGGCTTTTTGTTATATCCATGCTGTCAGAATTCATCATCCAGATGAGATGATAGGTATAGCTTGATTTTGGATCGCAATATCCTAATGAATGTATGCTAATGATTTATGCATACTTATGCTTTATGATTATGACTCGCCTGATTGGTTGAATGGTGCCCCTGTGATGGGTCGATGATGATTAAGCGTAGAGGTTAGACTATGTAACAAGGTTGCTTGTCACATGATGGTTGATGTTATGTTATCATGATTTCCTGATACTTGATTTGAACTTTGAAGATTGCTGATGTAGGAGAAAGATCCATTGGAGATTATGAAAGTGCACAGAGATCTTGCTTTTTGTGGCATGTCTTTCCCTAATTTGTTGGTAGGGTCTTGGAGGAGATTCTCATGGATATGATCTTGGAAATAGTTTGATGATAATGTGGATGACCCCACTATTTTGCATTATTCCTCTGATCAAACGGCTCTTGAAAATGTTTGGCTTTGATGAACCATTTTGAATAAACTCCTTTTGATTGAGCCTCACAGTGGTTTGCTACAACATTAGAATTTTGAAAAGAAGTTCCCCCAATCTCCAGGGTCTGGAGGAAGTACCCTTAGATCTCACCATGAACTTGACATAGATTACCCCAAATGTTTGGAGCTTGAAGAGTGTGTACTTTGAAGTTGCTCGAATAATTTGGACCCTACATGCGGTAGGATGAACCTGATATGCTTTGCCTCAACATTTGAATCTTGGAAGATTACCCCTTGAGTCAAAAGCCTTGAGAGATTTATGTAAATGAGGGAACCGAGTCATACCCTATTATGACATGACCTGATTAAGGGGTGTTCCTTCAAAAGGTATTCCCCCATGATCATTAGTATTTTCCACTGTATATAAGGATCCTTTTAGATTCTTTACCCCTAATTAGAAGCTTCTTGAAAATGTTGCCTTTGATCAGACCAATTTTGAAATCTCCTTGATGCAAAGTATTGATTCGTAGTTAAATTGTAAATTTTGAAAAAGTAATTCCGTTTGATGCACATGCAAGTTCTTGAAATCGAAATTGATTATTTGAAAAGAAATGGAAGATTAGAAGATGTATATTCGAAGAAGTGAAGTGTCAAATTTAACAAACGTATGAGTCAGTTTAACATAAATTTATCTTAGTATGCTTTCATAGTTAACCTTGCTTCAATTAGGACTTTTGAAGGTTGTAACGTGGCCATGGTTCGTGGTTTAAGAAAAACAGATATAAGGCTCAAAATTTATTTATCCCACCCCATTCTCCTCGATGTTCTTCAATCCTAAGTTCAATTAATCCAATAGATGCATTCAATCTCCAAGAGAAATTTTGTAGTCGTGCAGACGATGAGAAGCGTTAATAAGATCCAAGCATCGATAAGATCCAAGCGTTGATGAGAAGCCTTTGAGGTGGAAGTCATAAGATTTTTTCTCCAATTTTGTTTTCAATCCCTTATTTTTGCATGGACCCGATTTTTTTTTGAATTTTCCAGTCCATCGGGATGCCCTTTCCTAAGTCAAAATTTTTTTGCTTTTTTGTTTTTGACTTAGCAGGATCTCCCTTTTTTAAAAAAAATTATTTTTTCTTTTTAATTGCTTTTGATTTTGAAATTTTGTGACTGCCACACTGATTGTTGTAAGCTTTGTGTTCATTGTTTTCCTCGATTTTGTATTAAGGAAGAAGATATTGAGAGCTTCATGGATTCCTCATTCTTGATGGATGCGAGGAAAAGGATGTGCTTGAACCCTTGCTTAGATTGTTTCCTCAATGATGTATCGAGGAAAGAGATATTCTTGAACCTTTTGTTTATATAAATCACTTCTCTTGAGAATAACACACGCCATTGAATTAATTGAAAGACTACCTTGCCCCTGGTTAAAAATAAGGTTTTTATTTTGAAAATCGAAAAAACTCCAACTCCTGGCTCGAGGGGGTTGACTACGTGTTAACTCCTTATTTCTCCACTGTTTGGGAATTGAAATAATGCCTTACATCGTCAGCTCGGTCTTACATTGAAAGCATAGCTTAGCAAAATTCATTTATTTTATTTTCATCATTCTCCTTCGAAGTTTGTTAATTGGAAATGGAAAAGAGTGAAAATAGAAAATTGTTGATTTTTGTGGATTGAATCAATTTCAAAAACATGCATGCTTATTTTATTAGAATTACTGATCCAAAGATACAAGTTTACAATAAACACAACTTAGCAACAATGAAATTATAAAGGTATATTGTTCCTAGAGAAAAGCTTCTTTGTGGATCCTCTTAACATTTGGAGAGCTTAGTGATTTTGGACTTGTCATAGCATGAGGGGAATCACCAATGGTAGTGGCACTTGAGGCACTGCGTAGACCCATTGTTGACCTTGTGAAGGGCTGCCTTATTTCTTTGTAGGGCCAAGCTCCGATGAGTCTCCAATAGATAATCCCTTGTTTCTGCAGTTTCATACTTTCTTGAGTTGTTCCCGAGTACCACGAAATCAACTAGCATATGGATGATATTCGGATAAGGGCGAAGGTGGAAATGCATGAGATGCAAATGTATGAATGTATGTGAATGCATAGGTATGCAAAAATGTTTATGGATTTTGGGTATGTAAAATTTTTCATGGATATTCAATGCGATGCAGACGTAGTATGAGGGTAGACGTAGGGGTACCTTATACAGGTTTAATGGTAGATATGGAAATGATAATATCCTACATTGTCTCAGAGATCGAAACAGATAGGAATTCCTTAAGGACGAAAATAATTTAATGTGGATTTGGAGGTACCCTACACTGAATCAGATATTGAGATAGATAGGAATTCCTTAAGGGCGAAGATAATGATAAACATGGAAATGGGGATACCCTACACTGACTCAGATATTGAGACAAATAGGAATTTCATAAGGATTAAGGACCATAGAAGACGAAGGGGAATCCCTACAAGCTAGAGATGGTAATTGAGGGACAAGAATTCCTACAAGCTAGGGATTGTAATGGACGGTTGAAGAATCCCTACATGCTATGGGTTGTTACTTATGAAAGATAGACCCTACATGCTAGGGATTGTATTATACCGGAAGCAACCCTGACGAGTTTAGGGATAGTGGAAATAGGATTACGTGAATGATATCCTTAGAAGGTAGGCTCCTAGTTTTGGCCTACGGTTAATTTACCCTCCCAAAAGGTGGTTTCCTTAAGGGTATCATGAATAACACCAGAGGGAAAAGGCACAAGAGCCTCCCTTAGGTGGAGCCTCTTTACGGACTGAAACATTCATCTCGAAGTCGTGAAAGGTCTCATCATAAGATTTTTGGTTAAGGTTGTTACAAAGATTCATGGGTGTCCTTCCAAAGTCCTACTCGTCAAGAGGATATCTCTCTATAAGTATTCCTTTTTCGGAAGTCCACCGACTCTAGGCGAAGTCGTCACATAAACTCGCAGAGATGATGTACCCCCTAAGCTAATAGACGAACCTTCTTTCTAAGGGTTATTGAATTTTTTTTTAAAATAAAAATTCCCACCACGCAGTAAATATATGATAAAGAGAATTGACAATAAATAAATGCAATAAATAAATAATGTAATAAATAAATAATGCAATAAATCAATAAAAACCCCAAAGTAAAAACCCTAAAACCTAAAGTTGAATTCCCAAGTAGAGTCGCCAGCTGTTGCGACTGGTTTTTTAATCAGAGGCTCCACTATTAGTTTTTATCCTAGGGAAAGGAATCTAACAGAAAACCCTAATTTGCAGACTGAGATTCTAGGTTTCGGACTTCTTTAGACGAAAGGAAGGTGTTAGGCACCTTTCATCTACCTTGTTCACACGGATATTAGGTTTTAGGGTTAGGTTTGGGTAAAATAGGGGTTTTAAGTTTTAATAGGGGAAAGAGTTTGTTTTTTTTATAGGAGAACTCGCTACGATTTTTGATCGTATGCCTACGTATCCTCTTAAGAGGAATCAGAGTCTCAATTCGTAGTTCGTATGGGGTTGGTGTTTTTTAGGGGTTTGCAAACATATTTTGAATCACCTCGCACTTGGTCGGGAATAGTGATTGCGGAGATTTTGACTGAATGTGCAGTAAGTCAAAACCTGTTTGAAACCCTTTTGCAAAAAACAATTGATTAGCTTAGTTTATTCACGAAAAAATAGTTTGATGTTTTGTTTGTGTTTTTTAATCGTACTAATTGCGAAGATCTTGATTAATGCGTGATTAGAAAAAGATTTAATGCAAATAATATATAAAATAACATATGCGATTTTGATATAAAATAAATTTATTTGGTAATATAATAGTGTTTAAATAGTAAATAAAATATATTAATAATAATGTTTACATAAAAAGGGATTATAAATAATAAATGATAATTATAAATAATAAAAAAAAATTAAGTAATTATAGTAATATATAATAATAATATCAAAATATAATAATAATAGAAAATAATTAAAAATAATAATTTAATTAAGTTGAACCTCGGGGGTGTAGTTTTATGTTGATGAGTAAAAACTGAGGGTGTATAAAGCAACTGGGTTAGGCCCAAAATAGTTCTGAAAGGGGGGTGTAAAGTTGTTTTGAATTTTAGTAGAACAACCTAAGGGGGTGCGAATAAGAAACGGGCTTAGGCCCAAGTGTTTGGGAGATGGTCTGTGTGATAGTGTGCGTGAGGGCGTAGGCGCATAAGGTGCAGACTTGGCCAGATGGTCGTCTCATCAACATCAAGCGGATAAAACTGGAGGTGCATAGTCAATATGGTATACGCGTGTGCACTAGAATGAAACAGAATATAACATTTTGTTTTTCATTTTTCTTGTACAACTCATTCTTCGCTTTCAAGTACCACCGTCCCTCTCTCTCGCGATACAAAACACACCCTTTCACCTTCCCTAAACCCTAATGTTTGTGGTGGCGGCTAGTACTACCTTTCTCTTCTCCCACAGAACCAGGACCCAAATCACAATAACGAAAAAAGCTAAGGGATTTCTCTACCCTTTTGCGTTTCTGATTGCGAGTTCTCGGTGATGTTAAATTAATCCCCTCCTTCTGGATTTTGCAGGTAATGGTGGAATAATGGTGGAAGATGGTGGCGTTGAAGGTGCATCACGGCGGTTGCGGTAGCGGTGGCGGCTTACGGTTAGGGTTTCAGAAATTGAAACCCCAACCGTCCTCTCGGAGACTCCAACAATGGTTTTCCGTCTTCTCTATTTTTCTCTTCGTTCTGTCTTCAACCCTCCGTCTTTTTCTTCTTTCTGTAAACACAAAAAAAACCCTCTTCTTCTGTATAGTCTTTTCTGTCCTTTCTTTTTGTCAAAATCCCCCTCCCCTTGTATATTTCATTTTTCTGTATTTATAGTTTTTGTGATTAGGGTTGTAGATTTAGATTAGCAAAGATTTAGGGTTACAGATTTAGGAATTAGGGATTGATTTCTGTAATTGATTCATTGTAATATTTTTACTATAAACTTTGTAATAGATTCCCAGATTTTGTGAGATTTGCTTTTGGAATAATATTAGTTTTGCATTTGATTTTCTGGATTCTTTAATTACAAGATTTGATATGTGTTTTTTTTCATTCTCTACAGTACACGTTAGTAAACAACAACATGAATTTTGTGGTAATTGGAACAATATGTGTTAATGGTTCAGGGCCTGTCAATTATTTTCA
Organism: Vicia faba; assembly: GCA_948472305.1. Classification (NCBI taxonomy): domain Eukaryota; kingdom Viridiplantae; phylum Streptophyta; class Magnoliopsida; order Fabales; family Fabaceae; genus Vicia; species Vicia faba. Next base: position 1,016,734,958 of record OX451738.1, on the reverse strand, counting down.
TACAGCAAAATAGTTTTTTTTTTAATTCAATTGGGCCAACATGTTTACTTATTTTGTCCAGCTTACTTAACAATAAAAAAATTTTATACAGCAACCAACAACGTTTTTGCACAGACTGGGCCCTAACCAGTCCTCTATTATACAAATCTCTTATGGCCAATTCCAGCAGCATATTTAATAAAATTAATAGTAAATAAAACGTTGGTTAACCTTTCTTAAAAATGATCCAACAACTTCTATTCTAGACAGCAATCCTTAACAAATAAAAAATATTAATGAAAACATTATTATGAAAGTTCATTAGCAATAAAAATACACTACAAAGCCATATAATTTATTTATTCTTGTAAACAGTTTTAATACTAATACCCTCAACCCGTCATCAAGATACCCAATGGACTACAAAAACCTTAATGGATCCTTAATCAAAATTCCACACCCCCTTTCTTTATGAGCAGCAACTTAAACTTAAGTGTACTTAATAATTTCATAGCTTAATAATTATTATCTCTTTTTCCTTTAAAATAGTTCCCTATTTTCAAATTTTATGGGCCGTTGGCCAACATGCCTCACGAACATTCACAGATACATGAGTCTTCCTTATTTAGAAAGCCAGCTCTCCTGAATTTAAGGTACACCCCCTTAGTCGGATAAAGAGGGGCCAACTGATACAGTTGTACCATACTTAATTAAATATTTCTTCTATTTTAATCTCGAAATATAAAATTATCGAGGTAGGACAAATTTGGGGTACGACAATTACCTTTTGCACCCTGTAAACACGGACATAGTTAAAAGATACTACGCATGAAAAGAGACCCTCTAGGTTTACTGGCCTAGGAAAAAATAAGGGCATCCCGGTGAACCAAAAGGGTTCGAGCAAAAATTTGGGATATATATGAAAAATCTATACACCCGATAAGTCGAAAACCTAAAAAGGCGGCTTGGGCAAAAAAGGGTATCCCGGTTGACTGGAAACCCGAAAGGGTGGTCTAGGAAAAAATTAGGGATTAAAAGCGTATGACTATGTCCCGTTGGATCACCTTATAGCCAGTCTTCATTATCAAAGTATCAAGTTCGAATGGTACGGATCAATCCAGTCAGCTTCTGCCAAGCAGCCAAGTAATGAGAAACTCAAAGATATAAAGGCAATAACAAAATGGGAACCCAATGGGATTATTTCACATATTTGTTTTCTCTTTATGTACTATTTTGTACATTTGTCATTTTTCACGACGACATTTCCCTTATTAGGATGTCCGTCTCCTTGTACAAAAATGCCTATTATAGGCAGAATTTCTCAAATCAATACAAAATTCCTCTTTTAAAGTTCAAAACTATTTGTTTTTATTTTTCTGTTTTGTTTGCAAAAACGTCCAGTGATTATTTTAAGTGAACATATGCATTTGAACATGATTACCGTTTACTAAGGGATCTAAGAATTGGGACAAAGTCGAAAGGACATCTGTAAATCCCCACAGAACACCCCTAGGGGACCATTTTCACAAAGATTCATCACCAGGAAGGGTATGTTCCTCAGTAGGTACAGAAACAGAGGTATCTTCCCACAGTTCACCGCCATATCTTCAGCATATTGCCTAACGATTTCAGATAGGCTGGCATCTCCAAACAGATAAGAAGGTTCAATCATTTCCTAAGCATCTTGGAGAATCCCCCAGCATAGTCTACGGATTTCTTAGATTCCCTAAATAGAGTTTCATAAATATCCCTAAGCAGTTTACGAAGCTTATTTCCACAGTAGAGTATTTCTCTAGCTACGGAAATTCATCCCCAACAGAGTTTTATCTCTCAAACAAAAAATAAAATTTCCAGTGGAATATCCTCAGACAGAAAGCAGGAATCCCCGACGAACTTAACTTCAACAAATAGTAAGGAAATACATTCTTCATCTCTGACAGCAGTCAGGGATTTTATTTTCCTCAGTTCAACACTACAAAGAGAAATTGATACGCTGATCTTCATACATCATTTACAAATGTCATAGAATATGCATGCAAAACACATACAACACAATCTCATTTATTTTGAGAACATTATTCCATAATGCATTTCATACATCATGAAGTTGCATACATTTAACTCTTTACCATTTCAGGAAAATATATCAACAAGACCAACATCATCAATTACTGGTAGGACCAAGCAGTCTTATTAGAAACAACGTCTTTTGGCTTAGAATAAATCATACAAAGGTTATTCTGATACTTCTTCTAGCGGACATTCTTCTGGCTCAGCTTAGACCAGATAAAAAAAACAGACTTGAATATCTTGTTAGAACAATGTTTGAATCTAGTACCCTATATTTAAGTTTTGATGATAACAAAGTGAAAAGATATAGTAGTTAAATATTTCATGATTGAATTATATGCTGCCTAAAATTACTATGCTCTGATTTGCAGATATGCTGATTAAAATAAGCAAGATCACTTCTTCAGCATCAGAATATGAGTTTGCACACCAGCATCAGAAGTTGCTGAATCAGAACGTCAAGATCAGATGATCAACGCTTGCACATGCTGAAGCTTGATGAACAGAACTGCGCGTAAAACACTCTGATACAGAATCAAATCAGTTCATCAGCAGCAAAGCAGAATCAGAATGAGCCAAGCCAGAACGTGCATTGAAGAAGCAACGGTACTGTGCATTGAAAGCTAATCAATACCAACGGCATCATTCTAGACAAGATCTGCTCAAAAAGGAAAGCTTGTTAATAGCATTGAATCAAGAATATTTGCTTCAACGTTCATCCTCTCAAGTGCTATATAAACCAAGCTTTGAAGATTATCACGGCTAATGCTTCCAAACTCTCTACACGCACAAAGCTGAACAATAATCTTCACTCTACAAGTTTTGCTAAACCAACAAACTCTGATACTTTATTAGCGTTTAGCAACCTAGTATTCTAAGCTTCATTTGTGTAAACATCACAGTTGTGATATAGTTTTTGTAGAAAACATTCACACATTTGCTTATACCTTTGTAAGAAAGTGTTGCCTTGACAAACCGGATTGTGGTTTGAATCAAGAAGGTTTTAGCAGTTGCTAAAGCAGATTTGTATTCAGTTGAATATAGTGAATTAAGACCTCGTTGGAGAGAGGCGAAATCACCTTGACGGGTGGACTGGAGTAGTTTGAGATCAAACGAACCAGGATAAAAATACCTTGTCATTTGCTTTAAGATTCCAGTTTTACAATTCAACCCCCCCTTCTTGTGTTTTTCACCCCTTCAATTGGCATCAGAGCGCCTGGTTCTGAGCTAAAACACTTAACCGTGTCAGTACAAGATCCAGCGTCAGAAAAACACAATGGTAGGAAACAACTCTCATTTCAGCAATGACACCAATGAGGACAGAGACAGATTCAGCGGCAAACCTCCAGTCTTTGATGGAGAAAACTTTGACTACTGGAAAGACAGAATTGAAAGCTTCTTTCTAGCACATGATGCTGATCTGTGGGATATGGTGACAGATGGATACACGCACCCTGTTAATGCAACTGGTCAGAAGATTGATAGAAAATCAATGACTGATCAACAAAAGCGTGATTTCAAGAATCACCATAAGGCCAGAACCATCCTCCTCAGTGCTATCTCCTATACTGAGTATGAGAAGATCTCTAACAGAGACACAGCTAAGAACATCTTTGATTCTCTCAGAATGACGCATGAGGGCAACGTTCAAGTCAAAGAAACAAAAGCTCTGGCGCTCATTCAGAAGTATGAGGCGTTTAAAATGGAAGAATCTGAATCCATTGAAACTATGTTCTCCAGATTCCAGATTCTGGTAGCTGGTCTCAAAGTTCTGGACAAGGGATACTCTACTGCTGACCATGTCAAGAAGATAATCAGAAGTTTACCCAAGCAGTGGAGGCCTATGGTTACTGCTCTGAAGCTGGCGAAAGATCTCAACAAAATCACTCTGGAGGAACTTATAAGCTCCCTCAGAAGTCATGAGATAGAGCTGGAAGCTGACGAGCCTCAGAAGCAAGGTAAGCCTATAGCTTTAAAATCTAACAGAAAATCTGAATCTAAAGTTTTGCAGGCAGTTGAAGAAACATCTGATGGATCCTCATCAGAAGAAGACGAGCTTTCTCTTCTCTCCAGAAGAGTAAATCAACTGTGGAAGCAAAGACAAAGGAAGTTCAGGAATCCCAGAAGATCTGATCAGAACGAGTCTTCTTCCAGATACAGAAGGACAGATTCTTCCTCTGGATACAGAAGATCTGAAGGCTCCTCAGGTAGCAAGAAGCCAAATACAAAAGACATCATCTGCTACGAGTGCAATGAGCAAGGACACTACAAGAGTGACTGTCCAAAGCTTCAGAGGGAAAAGCCCAAAAAGAAGTTTGGAAGAGAGAAGAAGAAAAGTCTCATGGCCACATGGGATGACTCTGACTCGTCTGAAGCTGACTCAGAATCAAATGATGAAAGGGCGAACATAGCGCTTATGGCTAACATTCCAGATGACAGTGAAGCTTCTGACTCAGACTCAAAATCAGACACAGAAGAGGTATTCCCTAACTTCGCTGTTAATTTTACAAAGGCTGAACTTGCTGAAAGCCTCAATGAAATTCTGGAACGTTATCAGCAGATTAGAGCTAAATTCAGAGACCTGAAAAGGACTCTTGAATCTGACTCTAATAAGTCTGAGAGTCTCAAATTGGAAAACTCTGAGCTGAGAGATAAAATTTTAAAATTAGAAAACTCTTTACAAAACTCTCAGAAGGAACCAATTGCTGAAACTCCCAGCAACGCTGATGAGATCATCAAGGAGTATGATCATAGTTTCCAGAAGTTCCTTGCTAAAAGCATAGATAGAAGCAGAATGGCTTCAATGATCTATGGAGTTAGCAGAAACGGCAGGAAAGGAATAGGATACCTAGGTAAGGTTCCTACACCTAAAAATGTCATGGATTTAACCATTAAACACACTCCTCTAAATTCACACTTTGTGTATGGTCACACACATGACATCAAATATACTAGTAGTAATCACTTTGTGAAACCAAAATTCAATCAGAGTTTTGGTAAAACTAACAAATCAGGACCCAAGAAGATCTGGGTACCTAAGGATAAAATAATACATGTTGCAGATATCTTTAGCAGCAAGTCAGAAACACCAGTCATGGTACCTGGACTCTGGCTGCTCACGACACATGACGGGAAGAAGGCATATGTTCCAAAGCCTGGAACTTAAGCCTGGAGGCCACGTTGGCTTTGGAGGCAATCAGAGGGGAAAGATTATTGGCTCTGGAACCGTAGGTAACGGAAATCTTCCCTCTATTAATAATGTTCTGCTAGTTGATGGATTGATGCATAATCTGTTATCCATAAGTCAATTAAGTGATAACGGTTATGATATAATCTTTAATCAAAAATCATGTAAAGCTGTTAGTCAGAAAGATGGGACTATCCTATTTAATGGTAAGAGGAAAAACAACATTTACAAAATCAAACTTTCTGAACTAAAGAGTCAGAACGTAAAATGTCTTCTGTCTGTTAACAACGAGCAGTGGATCTGGCACAGAAGATTGGGGCATGTTAGTATGAGAAGAATATCTCAGATTAACAAACTCAATCTGGTCAGAGGACTTCCAAATTTGAAGTTCAATTCAGATGCTCTGTGTGAAGCATGTCAGAAAGGCAAATTTGCAAAACCCTCTTTTAAATCCAAAAATGTTGTTTCTACCTCTAAGCCATTAGAACTTCTGCACATTGACTTATTTGGACCAGTTAAGACTGCTTCTGTCAGTGGCAAGAAGTACGGGTTAGTAATCGTAGATGACTATAGCAGATGGACATGGGTAAAGTTCTTAAGACACAAGGACGAGTCACACTCTGTGTTTGTTACCTTCTGTAACCAAGTTCAGAATGAAAAAGATCTTAGAATCGTTAAAGTCAGAAGTGATCATGGTGGAGAATTTGAAAATAAAGATTTTGAGTCATTCTTTAATGACAAAGGCATTCTGCATGATTTCTCTTGTCCTAGAACTCCCCAACAAAATGGAGTTGTAGAACGAAAGAACAGAACATTGCAAGAAATGGCCAGAACCATGATCAACGAGACAAACGTTGCTAAGATTTTCTGGGCAGAGGCAATAAACACAGCGTGCTACATTCAGAATAGAATCTCAATAAGACCTATTCTGGAAAAGACTCCATATGAATTGTGGAAGAACAGAAAGCCCAACATTTCGTATTTTCATCCATTTGGATGTACTTGCTATATGTTAAATACAAAGAATTATTTGAACAAGTTTGATTCTAAGGCACAGAAGTGTATTATGTTAGGATACTCTGAACGCTCAAGAGGGTACAGAGTATACAATACAGAAACACAGATTGTGGAAGAATCAATCAGTGTTCGTTTTGATGATAAGCTTGACTCTGAAAAGTCAAAGCAGAATGAAAATCTTGTAGGTATAGAAATTGAATTTGCAGGTTCTGAAGACAAGTCATCAGAAGCTCTCAACACAGACATTCCTTCAACGTCTGAAAGAAGCAATGCTAGAAATCCTACAACTGCTGCTGATCAACCTCAGAAGAGATTACCCAGAAGAGACTATTCTAGGAAGAAAGGAAGATCCAATCAGAACAAGAGCAAGCTTCAGAAACTCTGAAGAAACTCTGATGGGACTTGTGTCTCTGATTGAACCTTCTTCTATTGATGAAGCACTTCTGGACAATGACTGGATTCTGGCAATGCAAGAAGAGCTGAATCAATTCACCAGAAACGACGTATGGGATCTCGTTCCAAGACCAAAAGGATTCAACGTCATTGGAACAAGATGGGTGTTCAGAAACAAGCTTAATGAACAAGGTGAAGTCGTCAGAAACAAGGCACAACTGGTTGCACAAGGTTATAGTCAGCAAGAGGGGATAGACTATACAGAAACCTTTGCCCCAGTCGCCAGGTTAGAATCTATCAGACTTTTAATCTCATTTGCTGTTAATAGAGGCATCACTCTGTATCAGATGGATGTCAAAAGTGCATTCTTAAATGGTTATATAGAAGAAGAAGTATATGTTCACCAACCCCCAGGTTTTGAAAATACAAAACATCCAGAACATGTTTTCAAACTGAAAAAGTCACTGTATGGTCTGAAACAAGCTCCCAGAGCTTGGTATGAAAGGCTAAGCAACTTTCTGCTTGAAAATGAGTTCACCAGAGGGAAAGTGGACACCACTCTATTCTGTAAAACAGTTAAGAGTGACATTTTAGTCTGTCAAATTTATGTTGATGATATAATCTTTGGTTCTACTAATCCTTCTCTTGGAAGAAAATTTGCTAAGTGTATGCAGGCAGAATTTGAGATGAGCCTCATGGGGGAACTGAAGTTCTTTCTAGGAATTCAGATCAATCAAACTCCAGAGGGAACTTACATTCATCAGAGCAAATACATCAGAGATCTTCTGAAGAAATTTGACCTCTCAGAATGTAAGCCATCAAAGATTCCAATGCATCCCACGTGCATTCTGGAAAGAGAAGAGGTAAGCAAAAGCGTAGAACAGAAAGTCTACAGAGGTATGATTGGTTCTCTCCTTTATCTGACTGCTTCAAGACCTGATATTTTATTCAGCGTATGTATTTGTGCTAGATTCCAATCAGATCCTAGAGAATCTCACTTAACAGCTGTTAAGCGAATTTTCAAGTATCTGAAAGGTACTACTAATCTGGGTTTGTTTTATAGAAAATCTAGTGATTACAGTTTAGTAGGCTACTGCGACGCTGATTTTGCTGGAGACAGAGTGGAACGAAAAAGTACTTCTGGAAGCTGCCAGTTTCTGGGAGAAAATCTGATCTCGTGGTCCAGCAAAAGGCAATCAACTATTGCTCTGTCAACAGCAGAAGCTGAGTACATAGCAGCAGCAGGATGTAGCACACAGATGCTCTGGATGAAAAGTCAGCTTGAAGACTTCCAGATTTTTGAGAGTAACATTCCTATTCTTTGTGATAATACTTCTGCTATTTGCTTAAGTAAAAATCCTATTTTACATTCTAGAGCTAAGCATATAGAAATAAAACATCATTTCATCAGGGACTATATTCAGAAAGGAATTTTAAACTTGAAATTTATAGATACAGACCATCAATGGGCTGATATCTTTACTAAACCCCTTTCAGAAGATAGGTTTAATTTCATTCTGAAACATCTCAGCATGAAAGTATGCCCAGAATGAAAATGCTTTAATTCCATATTTTTATCTTTCAGAATGTATTTATATTACTGTGAACTTCTGATCAATCTTTTTTGAGAAAAGTTAGAACATGCAGATTGTATCAGAGGCAAGTCTAAAGATCTGAGAGTCTAATCTCAAAGACAGACGTGCTGATCACTACATCAAACAAGTGTCATCCAATCATCAGCAAATCCCTGAAGCAGAACGCGTGCACGTTTCTGAGAAGGCAAAGCGCTGATTGGGTGCATTGAGACACATGTCTGGTAACCGTTTTTAAGTATCTTTCTCAAATCCCCCAAAATCAGCAAGCATTAAATGCAAAAGTAATCACGCTTGTTAATGGCAATCATTATTTTTTTCTCTCTCTTAAAAACGTTTAATTTTTCAAAATAATTTTTGAAATCCTTATTTAAGCACATCATTCTTCATGTTTATTCTTTACGCTTACTCATAATCTCTCAAGTATTTTCTGCATATATCCTTCAAAACCCTAGCTTTTCTCAAATCACTCTCAAGCTTTTGTGTGAGAACAATGGCATCCTCCAGCATTTCTGCAGGAAATCAGAAGAAAGAAACCTCTGAGCAATATCAAGCGCCTACCAGAACTCTTCTCACACCGGTAAAGAATCTTGAGGTTCTCTCTGAATTAATCATCGATTTCGAAAGTTTGAAGGAAAATGGATTTGACCTAACTGAGGAAGTCAAAGCTCAAAAGTGGGAGAGGTACTTTGATAGATTGGTTGGACCAACCTTTCCAGAGCTTGTCAAAGAATTTTGGATTCACGCCAAGATTCATAAACATCTAGTCATCTCTTCTGTCATGGGAAAGAAGATAATAATTTCTGAAGACCTCATTGCTAGGTTAATTGGTCAAAGTGGTGGTGGAGTCCGTTGTGTGGACATGGCCGATAGATGCCCTGATATAGGTGTGGTAGCCAACTGCATTTTTACTCTTGGTTTTCCCAGCAGCAAAATCAAGGATCTGAAGGATCACTGCAGAGTATGGGCCAAGATTGTTTTGGGCTGTTTCAATCACAGGAAGCCAACAAGCTCTCCTGATTATATAAACGTGGATCAGCAATTTCTGATCTACTTTATTGATCAGAGGGTGAAGATCAATCTGGCACACTTCCTGTTCAATCATCTGAAGACTAGTGTGAAAGAGACTAGAGAAGAAGAAAGGACCAAAAGGGACTGGATACCGTTTGGGAGGCTCATATCAGATATTCTGACAGAGAATAAGCTGATAGATTATCTGAGCGAAGCTAAAGTACTGGGCAATTTTGAACCAACTGTTGGAAAACCGCTGAATGCTAAGAACCTGAAAAAGATGAAGCTGATAGAAAATATCAGGAAGGAACCCAGAGCTTCTTCAACTGCTGACATCTCCAGAAGAAGAGTGCCTCTGAGTGATTTCCCAAGATTTTCTGAAATGGAATCCCAACCTGATATGTTTATCAAGTATCCAGATTCATACAAGGAAGATGATGCAGGTTCAAAGCTGAAGATCAAAGATCTGAGTCAAGTTCAACCTGAAGTGATTCAGAAGAAGTCAAAGAAGAGGAAAGCAGAAGGATCATCTCACCAGACTCCAAAGAAACGAGGTAATTCATCTGCTGCTCCTATTTCAATTTCATCTACTATTCCAACATCTGTTGCTCCTCCTCAAACCTCTCACAGAATATCCATTCCAATCCCCACTATTGATGAAACCATACCAGAAGACCCTTCTGAGGCCTTACAACTCAGAAGAACCAGAATTAAAATTCCCATTAAAATTCCCAAACAACAACCAACTGTTTCAACAACACCAGCACTTGATAGAGTGCTAGCTGACATTGAGCGTGAACATGCTTCTGTTCAACCTCACTCTGAACCACCAAATATTCCTCCTCCACAACCTGAACCAGAAATTCAACCTGAACCAGAAATACAACCAGAACATCAACCAGAACCAGAACCACAATCTCATCAACCAATCACAGAAGAACCTCTGATTCCTGAGCAATCAGAGATTCCACCCCCTCAACCAGAAAATAATCCTCCCTCACCTCAAACAGAGTTTCACCGCTATGAAACCCCATCTCCTCATCATTCTGATCCCCACTCACCTCAACCCTCACCGCTGGCAATACAGTTGCCATGTGGAACCACCATTGTCAGACCCCAGTTACCATCATCAGAGGAATCAACACCTCCAAAAACTCCAACCACTCCAATAGATATATCCTCTGACTCTGATAACCATCCTCCAAAACAAACAGCACCTCAGCACACCTCTGAAAACCAATCCTCTGAAAACCCCAGCAAAACATTCATTGACTTAACAAGTCTTGAACGTCTTGCTGATTTAAGACACAAATTGGCCATTCCCAAACCAAAGCAACTAGATGTTGGCTCTGGTATTTTGGACTTTGAAACAGGTATGCTGCAATGGATTGCTTCCTTGAAGCAAGTCTGTCCGGGGATGATCGACCCAGCTGCTTCTGATCAGCTCTGGTCACAGTTCAGAGTATGGGTTCGTGTTGAAGCACTCAAGCTGCAGGACGTCAACTATGAGCAGGCTCAACAGAACTTTAGCAAGCTGCTGAAGGAAGTTGAGAGTCAGCTGCCTCAAGAAGTTGTGCTCCCTCTGGACTCTGAATCTTGGTCTGAGAAAGAGCAAGCTGCACAGGTGCAACCTTCAGAAGAAGACAAGACTCTTCAGGAAGAAAATCCAGCAGAAGATGTAGCTGAAAGTTCTGAGAAGCTTCCTCCTGCTGAAAGTTCTCAAGCTGCCTTGGACAGGCAGGCTCTGGAAGAATTAAGGCTGAATGACTTGCGTCTACAGCAGCGGATGGAAGAGAATGATCAGAAGATGGAAGCAAGAATGAATGTCCAGGACAGCAAGATTGATACTGTTGTCACCATGGTTCAGAAGCAGAATGAAACTTCTGAAAAGATTCAAGCAATGCTGGAAAGCCTGTTCTCACGCATGCCCCCACAACCTTGAAATTTTTTTTCATGCATGACATTCTCTATATTTTCTTCATTTTCTGATGTACTTTTGACTATGTTTTGACTATGCTTGTGTAATGTTCTTTGCTCTGAACTATTTTTAATATAATTTGTTTTTCTGATCTAAACTGTTTTAGCACATCACTAACACTTTTTGATTGCTGACAAAAAGGGGGAGAACAAGAATGATATTTAAAATCAATAACGGCTAACTAGACAGAAATTCTCAAACATTCTAACTCTATTACTTGAAATGTTTTTCTGCTTTGTTGTTAAGTCTACATGCACAAGGAAGCTCCGAATACTATGAAGACTGAGAACTAGAAGCTCTGATCAAAATATAGAAGCTCATGTTGCTCTGATCAAATATGAAGTTCTGATATATGAAGCTCTGATCGACCTAACACTCTGATCCGAAGCAAAGCTCTGACAGGAAAAGCTCTGAAGCTCTGCTCTCTGATAAGTCAAAGACTTATAATCTGATGCTCAAAGATAGAAAAAGATCTGACTCTGAAGAACACGCATATCAAAGGGAAGTAACAAACTCAGGGGGAGTATCTCTTAACTCTGACTTCTCCGTACTTCTTATTCTGATACATAGATCTGATAACTTTTCACGTTATTTTTTCATTTAAAATATCTTGTTTTTGTCATCATCAAAAAGGGGGAGATTGTTAGAACAATGTTTGAATCTAGTACCCTATATTTAAGTTTTGATGATAACAAAGTGAAAAGATATAGTAGTTAAATATTTCATGATTGAATTATATGCTGCCTAAAATTACTATGCTCTGATTTGCAGATATGCTGATTAAAATAAGCAAGATCACTTCTTCAGCATCAGAATATGAGTTTGCACACCAGCATCAGAAGTTGCTGAATCAGAACGTCAAGATCAGATGATCAACGCTTGCACATGCTGAAGCTTGATGAACAGAACTGCGCGTAAAACACTCTGATACAGAATCAAATCAGTTCATCAGCAGCAAAGCAGAATCAGAATGAGCCAAGCCAGAACGTGCATTGAAGAAGCAACGGTACTGTGCATTGAAAGCTAATCAATACCAACGGCATCATTCTAGACAAGATCTGCTCAAAAAGGAAAGCTTGTTAATAGCATTGAATCAAGAATATTTGCTTCAACGTTCATCCTCTCAAGTGCTATATAAACCAAGCTTTGAAGATTATCACGGCTAATGCTTCCAAACTCTCTACACGCACAAAGCTGAACAATAATCTTCACTCTACAAGTTTTGCTAAACCAACAAACTCTGATACTTTATTAGCGTTTAGCAACCTAGTATTCTAAGCTTCATTTGTGTAAACATCACAGTTGTGATATAGTTTTTGTAGAAAACATTCACACATTTGCTTATACCTTTGTAAGAAAGTGTTGCCTTGACAAACCGGATTGTGGTTTGAATCAAGAAGGTTTTAGCAGTTGCTAAAGCAGATTTGTATTCAGTTGAATATAGTGAATTAAGACCTCGTTGGAGAGAGGCGAAATCACCTTGACGGGTGGACTGGAGTAGTTTGAGATCAAACGAACCAGGATAAAAATACCTTGTCATTTGCTTTAAGATTCCAGTTTTACAATTCAACCCCCCCTTCTTGTGTTTTTCACCCCTTCATATCTTCTGGCTCAGATTAAATCGCCCAAAGATTTATTCTGATACTTCTTCCAATCGAAGACGGTCGTAGATAGTCGCTGGCTCGGATTAAATCGACCAATGATTTATTCTGATACTTCTTCCAGTGGACATTTTTCTGGCTCAACTTAGATCAGGTGTAGATCTATTCTGATACTTCTTCCAGTTGAAGACATTTTCTGGCTCAGATTAAATCAACCAAAGATTTATTCTGATACTTCTTCTAGTTGAAGACAGTCGTAGATAATCGCTGGCTCAGATTAAATCGACCAATGATTTATTCTGATACTTCTTCCAGTTGGCCTTTTTCTAGCTCAGATTAAATCGACCAATCGTTTATTCTGATACTTCTTCCAGATAATAACAAGCATAAGTATCTACTGGCTCATGATTAAGTCGAACAATGATTTGTTCTAATTCTTCTTCCAGTAGACCTCTTCTGGCTTAGATTAAATCAACCAATGATTTATTATGATACTTCTCCCAGTTGGAGATGGTCGTAGATAGTCGCTGGCTTAGATTAAATCGACCAATGATTTATTCTAATACTTCTTCCAGTAGTCCTTTTCTGGCTCAGATTAAATCGATCAATGATTTATTCTGATATTTCTTCTGGTCAAAGACATTTTCTGGCTCAAATAGAACCAACCATAGGTTTATTCTGATACTTCTCCAGTCAAAGACGAATATGTATATTTTCTGGCTCAGATTAAACCAATTGTGGGTTCATTCTTATACTTCTTCCAGTTTAAAGTCAACATTTACTTGGGATGGCATCTATAAGCCCATCTCCGACGACTCTTGGTTATCTCTCCGAATGGCATCTTTTAAGCCCATTCAAGCATACCATCGGCTGATAACATTACTTCGTGCACCGACAAGTGCAAATTTCTGGGCACTCTTGTGTTCAATCATCTTCTACCTCCAGAACGCAAAAGGCAGTCAAGTTAATCTAAATCCTCAGATTTAAGACGATTGAGCAGGGGAAGCTGTTGTACCCCAAAATTTGCCCACTCATTTTACTCAAAACATGCTCTTAGAGGTCCTCAAATGCTCAAGGTTGACCAAGAATTGATCAGACAAATTCTCCTCCTAAACATTGGATTTCCAACTAGGGTTTCACTTTTCACAAAGAAATTTGGGTTTCAAAGACCTCAAATGATTTCCATTGTCCCTAATATGTCCTCAAGAATGTCCATGCCAATTTTCATTCCTTGCATCACAAGTTTGCTCAGTCAATTACTCATATGAATGGTGTAATACAATGGGAGAATGACTGTTATACCGGTTTTACGTTTGTATTTACAAATGTTGCGATAAGCAAGAGTCGCCACCGACTTTTCTTTTATTCAACAAAGGAAAGGGTGAAAAGAACAGAAAAAAACCTTTCGAGATTATTTCTGAGTAAGAGGGGTAAATTATGGAAAGGGAAGGTGTTAACACCCTTTCCATCCGTATTTATCTACGGGCTCTTAGATGCTAGCTCATTTGAAAATACCTTGTACTTTGGGTGTTTTTAAAAGTATTTTTGAAAGCGCCTTAGTGCGGAGAACTTTTTAATGTTTCTCGGAATGGTAGAGAACGTATATAAAGTGTTTGAAAATGTTTTTGAAAGAAGTTTTGTGTAAGTGTAAAAATTGTTTGAGCAAGCATCTAACAACTATCTACATTACTCGAAAGGTTGTTCTTTTCCTCTTTTCCTTTAGACAGTGCTATCCTACTATTAGTGAGTAGGTAGCCCTAGTCGTTAGATGTTTGAGGGATAATTGAAGGGATGTTATTACAGTCACAAAGGCAATTCAGCAAGAAACTTTAGTAACTACCCTAGGGTTTTAAGATCATATCGAGGCAACTTCGAGAGGGTCATCTAGGGACTTATGATCTTTAAACCGGAGGGTAGCCACTAAAATCTCACACATTTTGAGAGATGTGATTGTTCATCCGAAGACAACAGAAGTAAGGATACCCTAGAGGTGCGCATGTGCAATTGTGTTTGTATTTAGTTATTTTTGTCTTTGCATTAGGTTTGCTATAGTTTTGTTTGTTATTCTTTCCATACAATCCTATTAGTCATGCTTCTAAACAGTTAATAATTTGCAGTAATTAAAAGTGCGGAAATGTAAACCTAGCTATTACAAAGCTTTGGGAAAGGGGATTGATTACATATCCAAAACTTGGGGGAATAAAGAAGAAAAATAAAATCCTAGCTATAGCTATTACATCCAGTAGACAAATACGGTAATATGAAAAGGTGATAAAATAACAAACGTGCACGAATTGAAAATAACGTCTAAAACCCTAATGTACTCCTAAGTCAAAAGAAAACCTTTTTATCATTTTTATTATTTGGAAAATATTAAACTAAATTAAGTCTAATTACTTGATTAAAAATAAAAAGGAAAGAAAATTATTAACTAAAAATTAATTCTAAACAAATTAATATTTTTTCCATTTTTATTATTTATGAAAAGAATCAAAATTGATTAAATCCTAAGTCTATTGATTTTAAATTAAAGAAATGGTTTGAATAATTATTAATTAATTAAATTTAATTCAGAAAAATGCCAACCTAATATTTTTATGATTTTATAATTAATTTGCTGATTAAATGAAATAATTAAATTAAAAGAAATAAGTAATAATAAAAAAAACAAAACAAAAAAAAGTAGATGGGCCTGGATATAACTAGCAAATAGGGGGGCGAGATTTGGATTTTGTGAGGCCCAAAGTGGTGAGCCCAGCGCTCCAAAATCCTCAAACAAAAGAAATGTTGAGGGAAAAAAACGCAACAACCTGGGATCGAACCCAGGCCTTCTAGGTATACACATGCACGTCTCACCACCAGGCCATCTTGTTATTCGTTTATGCAAACAATGAAAATAATATATATGTGAAGCAAGTGGAACATGTTGAGTTGTACACGTGCGCGCTTTAGTGGGCCCCTGGGAATTTGAATTAACCAATCATGATATGCTATTAAGCCACGCCATATTTTGGCCGGAGTCAAAGAACTCAGGGATGCCGGAGCTGCCCTTCGGTCATCTTCTCCGACCCTGCAAAAATTCAAACAGCAAAAATATATGGAATCAAAGCCCTAGATTCCTACTACCTCCCCTATTTGGCATGCTACAAACTCAACCATGGCAATGGCATGACCTGAAACAGCCTGTATCATCCAGTTCAAAGCTTGGATGTTTCGAAGCCCTAAAAATGGCAACATGTATTTCTAACACTTATATTCACATGAGAAATGTCAGATCTCTTCTAATTTTTGCTATAGACATGAATGTAAGCATTATATGGATTTAAATGGCATGTTTAAAAAGTTTGAGAATAGATAAAAGTTACCAATCAGAGGTGATTTGGTTGGCCGATTTCAGGCATCCTCGAGCATGGATATGGATTGGAATAGAGTCCTAGGAATCTCAGGAGCACGACACAAGGCTTAGATCTGATGAATACGGGCTGGAAGGAGAGTTTCAAATTTTTACAACTTCGGTGTTTTTTGGTGAAATTTGTGGGATCTCTCTAGCAATGATTTTGTGTCCTTTGCTCATGCCTTGGTCTTGTATTTATAGAGGAAGAAGAAGGCTAGCAAAGATGGTAAGAATCCACCCATAATGGCCCTCTTTCAAACCAAAATCAAACACATTAAAAAAGTTCAAAAAATGCAAATTCTTGCCCATTTTTAGGTGCAATGCACCTGGCCTCCTTTGCACAATTTTGGGCCCAAAAACAATTCAAACCATCAGCCCATATTGCCATAACCAATATTTACTATTTTATGCAATTTTATTTAGTTTTTATTTGAATAAAGCAAAACAAATATGGATAAAATAGGTATAAATTACAAGGCAATGTAGAAATGATTTTAGAGGTCTCTCATAATGTTAGGAATATGTTTGAAGTCCAAGAAGTTAGGCCATTGACCTAGAAGTTCAAGTTTACCCAATGCACAATTCTTAAAATTTCCCAAATTTTCCCAACTTGGGCAAACCATAACTTGCTCAATTGTTATCTAATGATGATGATCTATGACTTTTTGGAAAGCCCAAGATGTCTACTTCAATACCTATTTTGATAAATTTTGCATTTGAATATTTTATCTTGATGTTAAAGGTCTTGGAAAAAAGTTTCTTTTGTTGACTTTCTGAAAATGACCTGTAATGTATGAGCTTGTATCTTTCAAATGGCGCATTTCTTGAACTTGAGGATAAAAGAGAAGTTATAGGGAATAGGATCATCTTAAAAATGAGATTTGGTTGGGGGGAAAATGGATGAAGTATGTGAAAGTTATGCCTGCTCAAAGTTCAGTTGACTTCTCCTATCGAAACACTAATTTAGCCATTCTTGACTTTTGATAAATTAAGAGTATTCCTTGAGGAATCATGATCAACACTTGATCAAATGATGATTATCACTTCAAAATGTTGATTTTGACAAAAAATCTTAAAGTTTGACTGTATATTTTCCACAATTGACTTTTGATCTAGTACAGTTGATTTTCAAACACTTGAGCAGTTGACTAAGAAAACTTGTAGTGTAAGGCATGAAATTTGGCATGGACAATATTGAAGACATATTAGGACCATGTAAAACATTTGAGACCTTTGGATCTCACACATCTTGGTGAAAAGTGAAACCCTAGTTGAAAGGCCATTGCTTAGGAGGAGAATTTGTCTTATCAATTATTGGTCAACCTTGAGCAATTGAGGACCTCAATGAGCATGTCTTGAGTAAAAATGGGAGGGTAAATTTTGGGGTACAACAGCTGCCCCTGTTCAATCTTCTTAAACCTCTGGATTTAGATTGGCTCGTCTGCCTTTTGTAATCTGAAGGTGGAAGATGATTGAACACTAGAGTGCCTAGAAATTTGCACTCGCATATACACGAAGTAACATTGTTGGTTGATGATACCGGGAATGGGCTTACAGATGCCATTTGGAGATGACAGAGATTCGTCGGAGATGGGATTAAAGATGCCATCCAAGGTAGATGCTGATTAAGAGGTCTCTTTGTGGGGATTCTTGTTCCTGTTGTTTGAGGAGGACTCTGCTGGGGAATGTTGGTTTCTATTTGGGGGATATAGTCTAGGAGCTTTAGTTATCCTTTAATCTATTAGGGAGTTATCTCTTGACTGGGGAGAAGGAAAGTTAGGTGTTATCCAGTCGAAATCCAGGGTTCACAGTAAATTACTGAGGGTAATAAAGTTTACGGCTATATGGTCGTATTCCAAGCTTCGCAGCAACTAGCTGTTATCTGGTTGGTTTCTAGGCTTCACATTAAAAATGAAATTGAACTGTTATCTGGTCGGAATCCAGGCTTCAGTGACTTGAACTATTATCTGGTCGTGTCCAGGCTTCAGTGACTTGAAGAAAATAAGCTGTTATCTGGTCGGATCCAGGCTTCGGTGACTTGAACTGTTATCTGGTCGTGTCCAGGCTTCAGTGATTTGAATAAATTAAGTTGTTATCTGGTCGGATCTAGGCTTTAACTTGAATTTGAGGTATACTATTGTCTGGTCGGGTTCAGGCTTCATAGTAATTGACAGAGTTGAACTATTATACGGTTAGATTCCGGGCTTCAGCACTGATGTTAACTACTATCTGGTCGGGTCCATGTTTCACAATGTTGTAGATTATACTGTCATCTGGTCGGGTCCAAGCTTCATAGTAATTGACAGAATAAACTGCTATCTGGTCGGACTCCAGGCTTCGCAGCAATTTGACAGAGTAAACTGCTAACTGGTTGCATCCCAGGCTTCACAACAACTTATATTGTTATCTGGTCAGATTCCAGGCTTCACAGTAACTCATACTGTTATTTGGTCGGGTCCAAGTTTCATAGTGTCTTGAATTGTAGGTTGACTATTATCCGGTTGAATTCTAGGCTTTAGCAATGATGTCGACTGCTATCTAGTCGGGTCCAGGATTCACAGTGTTATAAACTGCTATCTGGTCGGATTCCAGGCTTCACAGTATTGTATTTGATGTTAACTGCTATCTGGTCGGGTCCAGGCTTCATAGTGATTGATGAGATTTAATTTCTATCTGGTCAGACTCCAGGCTTCGCAGTAACTTATACTGTTATTTGGTCGGATTCCAGGCTTCACGGTGACTTACTGAGTTGTTACTTTAGATAGTTTCCCTGTCTTGTTTCAGGAATTAATCTAGAACTTGTAGAAAATTGATGACGATATTTGTTTGTTGATCTTTCCTGAAAAGGTAAAGAATTAGATGTATGCAATGTCATGATGCATGACACACATTGTTTAATGATGTTCTCAAAATAAATGAGATTGTGCTATTTGTATTTGGTATGCATGTTTGTATAATGATGTATGAATACCATATATGAATTGATCAGTTGTTCTTCGCAACGTCATTGAATTGAGGGAAAATAAATCCATGACTACTGTCGGGGATGAAGAATGTGATTCTTCATTATTTGTTGAAGTTGAATTGCTGGGAGATGGATTTCTGTGGCTAGGGAAATAAACTTTACTGGGGAAATAAAAAACTCCGTAAACTGCTTGGGGATTTTTATGAAGTCTTGTTGGGGAACCCAAGAAGTTTATGAACCACGTTGAGGAATTCTTCCAGATGCTAGGGGCTGATTGGAGTCTCTTGCTCTGTAGGGGATATTAGAACTTTTGACATCATTAGGCCGTACGCTAAGGATATGGCAGTGACTTCGCAGGAGAACGTCTCTGTCTCTATATCTATTGTGGGATGTATCTGCGGGGATCTACAGATGGATTTTTAGACATTACCTCGTTTCTTAAAGCCATTAGTAACCGTCTTTCTATTTTTTATGCGTGTATTTGTAAAATATGATCATATTCAAAATTCATATGTTAAAAATAATCACTGGACGATTTTATAAAACAAAACAAAAAAACAAAAACACATAGTTTTGAACTTTCAAAGAGATAGTTTTGTATTAATATGAAGAAGTTTGCCTATAACAGGCGTTTTTGTACAAGGAGGCAGACATCCTAATAAGAGAATGTCGTCGTAAAAATGAAAACTATATAAAGTAGTATACAAAGAAAAACAGCTATGTGAAATGATCCCATTGGGTTCCCATTCTGCTATTTCCTTTATGTCTTCGAGTGTGTCATCACTTTGCTGCTTGAGCGAAGCTGACTGGATTGATTAGTACCATTTGAACTTGACATTTGTTACTGAAGTCTGTCTCTGAAGTGATCTAACGGGACATAGTTGTACGCTTTTAATCCCTAACTTTTTCCTGGACTGCCCTTTCGGGTTTTTAGTCCACCAGGATACGCTTTTTTGCCCAAGCCGCCTTTTCAGGTTTTCGACTTGCCGGGTGTACAGATTTTTCATATGTATGTCCCTAAATTTTTCATGAACCCTTTTGTTTCATCGGGATGCCCTTATTTTTACCTAGGCTAGTCAATCTAGCAGGTCTTGTTCATGCGTAGTATCTTTTAACTATGTCCGCGTTTACAGGGTGCAGAAGGTCGTCACCGTCCATAGTGGTTAAGATCAAGGCTCCACCAAAAAATATATTCTTGATCACAAATGGTCCTTCGTACGTGAGAGTCCATTTTCCCCTGGGATCACCTTGTGGAAAAATAATGCGCTTGATTACTAGGTCGTCAACTTGATATACCTGACGTCTGACCTTCTTGCCTAAAGCTTTGATCATACGTTTATGGTACATCTGACAATGGTAAACAACTGCGAGTCTTTTCTCGTCAATCAGGTTCAATTGGTCAAGTTGAGTCTGAATTCATTCGTCTTTATTCAAACCTGCATCCTTCATGATTTTCAAAGAACGGATCTGGACTTCAATGGGTAGGACAACTTCCATATCGTATACCAGAGAGAAAGGAGTTTCCCCTGTTGACGTACGTGCTGAGGTACGGTAACCATGAAGAGTGAATGGTAACATCTCGTGCCAGTCTTTGTATGTCACCGTCATCTTCTGTATGATCTTCTTGATGTTCTTATTGGCAGCCTCTACAACACCATTCATCTTCGACCGATAAGGAGAAGAGTTATGACGCCAAATCTTGTATTGTGTGCATAACTCGGTGATCATAGTATTATTTAGATTGGTACCATTATCTGTGAATTATCTGTGATGATTCTTTCTGGTATAGCATACTGTGATACGGAGGGAAGAACTGACTGTTTTTTGGAATGCTGGTTTGTGTTTTACGTTTCTTTTTGCAAAATGTCGCGGTAAGCAAGAGTCGCCGCCGACTTTTATTTTATCCAACAAGGAAAGGAAAAAAGCACCGAAAAATTCCTTTTTCGAGATATTTCTCGGGTTCGGGGGGTAGATTATAGAAAGGGATGGTGTTAGCACCCTTTCTATCCGTGGTTATCCATGGGCTCTTAGGTACTTGCTCAATTGTTTTCAAAATTGTTTTCTTGGTGCTTGTGGGTTTGAAAAAGTTTTTGTTTGAAAACTTCGATTTAACTCTTGCTTCTGTCCTCAAGAGTGTATGAAGTGTTTTTTTGAAAACTTTATTCGAAAAGTGTAAGTGCGAAAAGTTTTTGTTTTTTTGAAAGAGAAAGTATCTAAGAACTAATCTACCTACTCGAAAAAGGAATCGTACTATGTTTGTTTCCTTTAGACAATGCTATCCCACTATTAGTGAGTAGGTAGCACCATCGTTGGAGTTTAAGGGTCAATTTGAATGCGGGACTAACGGTCACCAAAGCAATGTTAAGATGCCTTAGCGGTACCCTAATGTCTTAGATCATTTGTTTGAGGCAACAATATCCGAGGCAACCGTTTCGAGGCGACTATGATCTTCGGACAAAAGGGCGACCTTTAAAACAACCTATACTTAATGACCGCGTACGAAGGCAACCAAGTGGGGTGTACCCTAAGAGTGAGCATGTGCGAGTGTGTCGTTTTCAGTTATTTTATCTTTGTACATGACAAGGGTGATCTAAGTTAATTTTAGGTTAAAACATTCAGTCTTGTCATGCATCCCTATTATCAAACATCTAACAGTTATATTTTGCGAAAATAAAATGCGGAATTTTAAATTACAAGGCGTCGGGTATTTACATCGCCAAAGACAAACCCTTTAAAAATAAATAAAGCGATAAAAAATAATAAAAGTCCTATTAAGCTATTACAATCCGGGAGCAAGTACAATATTGAATAAATAAATCGTGTGCGGGAAATCAAATTGGGCGCAAGATTAGGGTTTTGACCCCTTTTGTTAAAGAAAAGATTTTTTTGTTATTTTTATTTTAAGAAAGAAATTAACCTAAATTAATTGCTAAATTAATAAATAAATAAATTAAAATAAATTCTTTTTGGGTTTTTGTTATTTTAAGAAAGAAATAAAAATTAATTGAATTAGTAAAAACCTAATTAAGTCTAATTTAATTTTAATTATTTACAAAAATATGTTAAAAGTTATTCTAATTAAAACCTAAGTTAATTTAATTAGTATTTATTAATAAAATAAAAATAAAAATTTGATTTGACAAAGAAAATATTTTTGTGGTTTTATTTTAAAAAGAAAAGAATTTTTTTGATTGGTTAGAATTAAATAAAACAATAAAAACAATTAATAAAACTAAATAAATAAAATAAGAGAAGAGGGGTTGGGCCTGAAAAAGGGGTGTTTGAACAACAATCTGAAGCCCAATTGAGTTGGCCTTGTTGACTTTTTGAAATCCAGTAGGCGTGCATGGACTTTGCTTGTGGTAGACCCTCACTCCTGAATCACCAGATCTGGCCTTTAGCCATCTGGCTATTGGATGTATGAAGACGCGTGGTACACTGCATGCTTGAGCAAACACCTGATTACATGAAAAATAAGGAGAAAATGCAAAGCGCTGGAGGCAGGGATCGAACCCCTGACCTCCAGCCATCAACGCATTGGAATTCGGCACGCTGACCACTGGGCCACTTTGTTCATTTGTTAATAATATACAAAGAAAATATAATGAAATAAAACAAGTTAATGTGCCAGCAAAACAAAAATGCGAGCGAATTATTTGAATCGACCAATCAGAGGAGGACACGATCTCATCCCTGTCCTCAAACTTGTAACAATGTTACCTGCGGATTTGAATCCACAGCTAAAAGCGTAGGCCACTCCTAAAATCCATCTCAGGCTACATAAATTCATTCCAAGGCCATGGTTGTATTTGTCCTTCCCTCCCGGTCACAACCATACCTCTCTTGATGGTAAATTTTTCCTAAAACAAAAACGCCCAAAAAAGCTCCAAGAACCCTAGCTATGGTGATTCTTGGTACAGGTAATATAAACGAAGTTAAATAATACAAAAAGTTTGCAAATGTCTTTGTGATCACAAACATGTAATCACTTTGTCCAAATGATGCCAGAATGATTATTTACGAATTCAATAAGGAAGCAGATCCGCGTGGTACTTACAGTGCTTTAGAGTTCTTGAAAACACGTGGTCTGGATTGCAAAAGCCTCTGGAGATGATCAGCAGTTGATTGAGACAACTCCCAAGTCCTGAAAACCCCTCTAGCTATGGATTCGATTCCACACTTTTTAGTGAATTTTTCAACTTTTGTATTGCCTGTTTCTGTAGCCCCCAACCCTTGTTTCGATTGCTTTTGCCTCCTTATGTATTGCATAGTGTGTTAGGGTAAGAATTATGGCTTGAATCTTCTCCCATCAATGCTTTGGGATTTGATTTGATTCACTCTTTACCACTTGCCAAATTTATCAAAAATAAATCTTTTTGCACATGATATTGTATGATTCGAGTTTGATGATGTTAATAATGATAATTACAACCTGAAACAGCCAAAAAATCTCATGTAATCAAAGCTTTGAATTTTTTATGATTTAATTTGATTAAAAATGAATAAATTCAATAAAAAATCAAATAAAATAATAAAAATGAAATATGGGCTCATGGCTGAAGCTAGGACACGTGGAAAATGATGCAAGCTCAAATCAAGTGTAAAATAATGGGCCCATTTGACAAAATTTGAAGTTTTGGGGATGGTTGACTTTTCGCAATTTTGCAAATATGTCCAACTTCAACAATGCATAACTTCTTCAATTTTGAACTTTTGGAAGTGTTCTTGGACTTTTTTAGAAAACTTAAGATGTCCTCTAACCATACCTTTTGGTCTCATCTCATTTTGATATTCCATGCTCAAGTTATAAGCTTTGGCAAAAAAGGTGTTTTTGTTGACTTTTAAAAATGACCTATAATGTCCAAATTTATAACTTCTTCTGAGTGCATAATTTGATCTTGGAGTGTGAATATGGATCGTAGGGAATTGCATCCTATTCAAAATGAGCTTTGGATGGGTCATTTCTCATAAATTATGAGAAAGTTATGCTTGGTCAAAGTTGAGTTGACTTTTCCTACAAAAGCCTAATTTAGCAACTTTTGAGTCTTGATGAATTTTGAGCAATCCTTGATGAACCATGATCAACCCTTGATGAAATGATGAAATATCCTTAAAAATGAGAAGGTTGACAAAAAATATTGAAGTTTGACTGTATTTGGGTCACAGTTGACTTTTGCCCTAGCATAGTCGATTTTTGGACCCTTTGAGCAATTGACTGAGCAAACTTCCTCTGCAAGGCTTGAAACTTGACATGGATGATCTTGATGACATATTAGGACATTAGGGAGCACTTGAGGTCATTTGTATTCAGAGATCTTGATGCAACACAAATCCCTAATTTGGGGTTGACTGCCTTAGGAGATGACTTGTCTGACCAACTCTTGAGCAATCTTGAGCCACTTGGAGATTTTTCTTGCAATGTTTTGAGAAATATGGGAGGGAAAATTTTGGGGTACAACAGCTGCCCCTGTTCAATCTTCTTAAACTTGAGGATGTAGATTGGCTTTCATGCCTTTCGTGATCCGAAGGTGGAAGATGATTGAACACTAAAGTGCCCTGAAATTTGCACTCGCATGGAGTGGTATCAGCCTTGTGATGTCGGGAATGGGCTTACATATGCCATTTGGAGGAGTGTCAATTTCATAAGATATTCCTTAGCGAAAGCTCGTATACCTGTTGTTGTAGAAGATTCCGCTGGGGAAGTCTGATCTTTGTTGAGATTTAGGAACTTGCCTATACCTTAGCTGAGAGAACATCTCTGCTGAGTTTTAAGAACTTGTCCATAGTTCAACTGGGGGAAATATGTCGAGATTTATAACCTTATCTGTAATTCAACCGAGAATAATTCAGTTGAGATTTAAGAACCAGTCAATACTTCGACTGAGGGAAACATCTTCATCAAGATCTAGGACTGTCTGTACTTTAACGGAGGATAATTTTGTTGAGATTTAAGAACTCGTCCATACTTCGACGGAGGAACATTGCCGAGATTTAGAACCTTATCTGTAATTCAACCGAGACTAATT
Source organism: Vicia faba (assembly GCA_948472305.1). Classification (NCBI taxonomy): domain Eukaryota; kingdom Viridiplantae; phylum Streptophyta; class Magnoliopsida; order Fabales; family Fabaceae; genus Vicia; species Vicia faba. Next base: position 1,016,709,745 of record OX451738.1, on the reverse strand, counting down.
CAGTTGAGATTTAAGAACCGGTCAATACTTCGATTGGAGGAAACATCTTCGTCGAGATCTAGGAACTATCTGTACTTCAACCGAGACTAATTCAGTTGAGATTTAAGAACTCGTCCACACTACGACGGAGGGAAAATTGCCGAGATTTAGAACCTTATCTGTAATTCAACCAAGACTAATTCAGTTGAGATTTAAGAATCGGTCAGTACTTCGACTGAGGGAAACATCTTCATCGAGATCTAGGAACTGTCTGTACTTCAACGGAGGATAATTCTGTTGAGATTTAAGAACTCGTCCACACTTCGACGGAAGAAAATTGCCGAGATTTAGAACCTTATCTGTAATTCAACCGAGACTAATTCAGTTGAGATTTAAGAACTGGTCAGTACTTCGACTGAGAGAAACATCTTCATCGAGATCTAGGAACTGTCTGTACTTCAACGGAGGATAATTCTGTTGAGATTTAAGAACTCGTCCACACTACGACGGAGGAAAATTGCCTAGATTTAGAACCTTATTTGTAATTCAACTGAGACTAATTCAGTTGAGATTTAAGAACTGGTCAGTACTTCGACTGAGAGAAACATCTTCATCGAGATCTAGGAACTGTCTGTACTTCAACGGAGGATAATTCTGTTGAGATTTAAGAACTTGTCCACACTACGATGGAGGAAAATTGTCGAGATTTAGAACCTTATCTGTAATTCAACCGAGACTAATTCAGTTGAGATTTAAGAACTGGTCAGTACTTCGACTAAGAGAAACATCTTCATCGAGATCTAGGAACTGTCTGTACGTCAACGGAGGATAATTCTCTTGAGATTTAAGAACATGTCCACACTACGACGGAGGAAAATTGTCGAGATTTAGAACCTTATATGTAATTCAACCGAGACTAATTCAGTTGATATTTAAGAACCGTTCAGTAGTTTGACATAGCTGAGAATTTAACTGCATCCTTCCTGAAAGGTAAAGGTCAGTCGTATGCAATGCATGATATATATCAAGCAATGATGTTCTCAAAATAAATGAAATTGTGTTGTATGATGCGTATATGTATGTATCATGATGTATGGAAATGTAATGTTTAGCTGGGGAAAATAAATTCTGGATAGCTGCTGGAGGAAGAGTGGAATTCTTCATTTCTGCTGGAGATGGCGAACAAAGATGATTGCGAGAATAAACCTGCAGGAGTGGATAACTCCGTTGGGGAATAAACTGATGAGGAGATTACTCTGTGGGGAAGAGATGCTCTGCTGAGGATTCCACCGATAAATTCCGCTGGGGATGAATTACCGTTGCTGGTGATACTGAATCCAGTTGGGGATTGACTTCTTGTTTGTGAAAGGAAAGAACTCCGCTGGGGATGATCTTTCAGTTGCTACTTCACTAGGGATACCCTTTTAGACTCTTATGGGGATAATCCCTTGAGCTCGCTGGGGACAATCTTCTAAAGCTACTGGGGATGATTCTCCAAGCTCTACTGGGGGAGCTTCTTCAGACTGCGCTGGAAAAATTTCAGACTCCACTGGGGGATATGTTGTATTCTGCCGGGGAACATTCTTATACTCCGCTGGGAAATATTAAGACTGCTGGGGATATTAAGCTTTTTTAGTGTTGATGGTAGATAACTCTGCTTGGGGAGAATATTATCGATTCCTTCGTAGTTGCCAGTCTCAGTTGGGGAGAGTTAACCTTACTGTCTTACTCTGAGGGGAGTGAGAGCACCTTAGCCATATTCTTCAGTTGAATCTACCTTGTACCTGGTGGACAGAGCAACTGTACAATTTGGACAATTCTTATTTTCCCCTGTTTCTGACATTACAAGTAATGGTCTTTTGTTTCGCATGCAAATATTTATGAGCAGCAGTTAATGTCAAATGCATATATCAAAAATGAACATTGGACGTTCTTTGCAAAACAAAACAGAAAAAGGAAAAACAGTTTGAAATTTCTTTGAAGATGAATTTTATTGATTTTTGAAGTTTGGCCTGTAAATAGGCGTTTTTGTACAAGAGGCTGATGTCCTAGTAACAGAACACCGTCGAATAATAGAATTTACACAATTTGTGAAAAACTAAACAAAACAGTTATGTGAATAATCCCACTGGGTTCCAACTCTGCTGTTTCCTTTATGTCCTCGAGCATCTCATCACTTTTGTACTTGGTTGAAGATGAGTCAGATTGATTAGTGTCGTCCGAGCTTGATAGTCGATACCGAAGTTTGGTTGTAGGTGATCCAACGAGACATAGTGTTATGCTTTGATCCCTAATTTTTGCCTAGACCGCCCTTTTGGGTTTTCAGTCCACCGGGATACCCTTTTTTGCCCAAGCCGCCTTTTCAGGTTTTCGGCTTGCCGGGTGTACATATTTTTTTTCATTTTCATCCCTTATTTTTTCCCGAACCCTTTTGGTTCGCCGGGAAGCCCTTATTTTTGCCTAGGCCATTCAACCTAGCGGGTCTTTGATTATGCATAGTATCTTTTCACTATGTCTGCATTGACAGGGTGAGGAAGGTCGTCACCATCCATGGTGGTTAGAATCATAGCTCCTCCTGAGAAAATGTTCTTAACCACAAATGGCCCTTCGTAAGTAGGGGTCCATTTTCCCCTGGGATCACCTTGTGGCAGTATGATGCGCTTGATCACTAGGTCTCGGACTTGATACTCTTGTCTTCTAACTTTCTTGTTAAATGCCTTGATCATTCATTTTTGATACGTCTGACCATGACAAATAGCAGTAAGTCTCTTTTCGTCGATTAAATTCAGCTGATCAAGCCGAGTCTGAATCCAGTCATCTTCGCTCAAACCTGCATCCTTCATAATCCAAAGAGAGGGTATCTGAACTTCAATGGGTAATACAACCTCCATGCCATAAACCAAGGAATAGGGTGTTGCCCCTTTTGACGTCCGTGCTGAGGTACGATACCCATGAAGAGCAAATGGTAACATCTCGTGCCAATCTTTGTATGTCACTGTCATCTTCTACACAATCTTCTTAATATTCTTATTAGCCGCTTCAACAGCCCCGTTCATCTTCGGCCGGTAGGGAGAAGAGTTGTGATGATGTATCTTGAACTGTTTGCAGAGCTCAGTGATCATCTTATTTTTGAGATTTGTACCATTGTTTGCAATGATCCTCTCTGGTATGCCATATCGATAGATCAGGTTGTGCCGAATGAACCGTGCCATGACGTTCTTGGTTACAGTAGCAAAGGAAGCTGCCTCAACCCACTTCGTAAAGTAATCAATAGCTACCAGGATGAAACGATGCCCGTTGGATGCCGTAGGTCTGATCTCGCCGATCATATCAATGCCCCACATTATAAAAGGCCACGGAGCTGCCAAGACGTTCAGAGGTAGTGGAGGTATGTGCACCTTATCAGCATAGACTTGGCACTTGTGACAGGTCCGAGAATGCTGATAACAGTCGACTTCCATTGTAGACCAATAATATCCTGCCCGAAGGATTTTCTTTGCCATGGTGTGTCCACTGGAATGAGTTTCGTAAGTACCTTCATGTAACTCTATCATGATTCTTTCTGCTTCATTCTTATCCACACATCGCAGTAAGGTTGAATCATGGTTACGCTTGTAAAGAATACCATTGCTGATGAAGAACTTCTCCGTGAACCTCCTCAAAAACTTCTTATCATTAACAGATGCACCCTCGGGGTATTCCTGAGCCTCAAGGTATCTCTTCACCTCATGGAACCAGGGTTTATCTACTACCTCTTCAGCCTCAATGTCACAACAATGTGCAGGTTCATCCAATCTTTCAATGATAATCCGGGGAGAGATTCGTTGTCCCAATTGACTTTTAACATAGAAGATATTGTAGCTAGCGCATCCGCTAACTGATTCTCCTCTCTAGGGAAGTGTTCAAAAGTTATCTCCTCGAAATGTGGAAGCAACGTCAAAACATACTTTTTGTAAGGAATAAGATTAGGGTGTTTCGTATCCCACTCGCCTTTGATCTGGCTGATCACGAGAGCGAAATCTCCGAAGACATTCAAGAACTTAATCCTTAGGTCAATTGTTGCTCGAAGACCCATGATGCATGCTTCATTCCGCCATGTTGTTGGTGCAGTTGAAACATAGTCGGGCGGTAAACAGAGTATGAGAGCCTTTAGGAGATATGATCACGGCGCCAATGCCATTACCTAAAGCGTTTGAAGCTCCATCAAAGTACATAGACCATCGGGATCCCTCCTCAGGTCCTTCATCCGGTTCAGGTTCCTCACAGTCAGTCACTAACATGATATTCTCATCCAGAAATTCAAAGTTCATAGACTGGTAATCATCCACTGCCAAATGTGCCAAATGGTCTGCCAACACACTTCCCTTGATTGCTTTTTGGGTCGTGTATTAGATGTCATACTCAGTCAAGATCATCTTCCATCTCGCTATTCTTCCGGACAAGGCAGGCTTCTCGAAGATATACTTGATTGGATCGATCTTTGATATCAACAGAGTAGTGTGAGTCAGCATATACTGTCTCAGCCGGCGAGCAGCCCATGCCAAAGTGCAGCAAGTTTTCTCAAGCAACGAGTATCGGGTCTCGCAGTCGGTAAACTTTTTGCTAAGGTAATAAATAACATGCTCTTTTCGGCCAGACTCGTCATGTTGACCCAGCACACACCCCATTGAGTTGTCGAGTACTGTCAAGTATAAGATCTAAGGTCTCCCTTCAACTGGAGGTATCAAAATGGGTGGCTCTTGGAGATACTCTTTGATTCTTTCGAAAGCCGCATGGCATTCATCGTTCCATCTTACCACTTGATCTTTCTTCAGTAACTTGAAGATTGGCTCACAAGTAGCAGTCAGGTGCGAGATGAATCGAGCAATATAGTTTAGACGTCCCAGAAAGCCTCTGAATTCTTTTTCTGTTCGAGGAGCTGGAATTTCCTGTATAGCCTTCACCTTTGCAGGATCCACCTGAATACCCTTGTAACTTACAAAGAAACCCAACAACTTATCAGATCTCACCCTGAAGGTGCACTTGTTCGGGTTTAACCTCAGCTTGTACAACTTCAAGCTGTCAAATAGCTTCTGAAGGTGGTCAAGATGTTCCTCCTCAGTCTGGGATCTTGCAATCATGTCGTCGACGTATACCTCAATCTCAAGATGGATCATGTCATGGAACAAAGCGACCATGGCACGCTGATACGTTGCCCCAACATTTTTCAATCCAAAAGGCATGACCTTATAGCAAAAGGTACCCCATTGAGTAACAAAGGTTGTCTTCTCCATATCTTTGGGAGCCATTTTAATCTGATTATAACTGGAGAAACCATCCATAAAGGAGAATACATTATGCTGGGCAGTGTTGTCAACCAGAACGTCAATATGAGGTAGAGGGAAATCATCTTTGGGACTCGCCCTGTTCAGATCCCTATAGTCGACCCACATTTGAACCTTACCATCCTTCTTCGGCACCGGAACCACGTTGGCAACCCACTACGGGTAAGAAGTAACTGCTAGAAAACCGGTGTCAAACTATTTCATAACTTCAGCCTTGATTTTTTCCGACATCTCCGGGCGCATTTGGCGGACCTTTTGTTTTACTGGAGGACAGTCTTCTTTGGTAGGCAGGCGGTGAACCACAATATCGGTATCCAACCCAGGCATATCTTCATAAGACCAGGCGAAGATCTCAACGTAGTCATGCAGCATCTGAATCAACCGTTGTTTAACACTAGCTTCCAGATTTGCACCGACCTTGACCTCTTTCTTGTCTATCTCTGTTCCCAGATTCATTGTTTCCACTGGCTCTTCATGCGGCTGTATGGCCCTCTCTTCCTGAAGTAAGAGTCTATCAAGTTCACCAGGAACTTCGCAATCATCTTCACCTTCGTCTTCGGTTAAGTTGATCGGACTTTTGAAGTCATAACTGGAAGTAGCAGAGTCGTTACCAGTGAGATCCGAAGTGGATGTTGACCTGTATATGTGAGTGTGTGTAAAATAGTTGTTTTGCAATATATAAAAAGAAAAACAAAGAGCACAAGATTTGAAATGCAAGAAACGTCCAATGATTTTATTAATGATATATGTAGATGACACACATAAAGCCCTCACAAATGAAACTACGGTGCCCCGGGTAAGACACCGGGCCGTAAAGTTTAAAACATTGTCTGTTACAAATACAAAACAAAAGTCTCATTACTGGGTAACAAAAGAAATTGGGATGAAGTCTTGTCCAGTTGCTTAGTCCACAATCAGTAGTTGGGTAGATCCAACTGTCGAACTCGAATTCTTTAACATCGTCTTCAATGGCATTCACTCCTGAATTGCTGATGAACATGGGAGCTTTTCCGATCCGTGCACTCCGAACAACCCTTTGAGCTTCTACAGTGAAACTCAAACCAAACTTGTTAGTCTTATGTGCAAAATCATGGAGTTGGCCCCAATTTGCACACCCACCTTTCTCAACAACAGAACGGGCATCCTTAAAGGAAGCCATCTTCATAGGAGGATCTTCATTGACAGTTTCAGCTGTCGCCAGTGTCTGGGGAACCTCTTCAAAATGTTGAAATGGGGTCTCAATGAATTCCTCATCCATCTCTACATACCGGAAAGAGTTGAGGTGGCTCACCATGTACTCCTCCTCTCCTTGTACCGTCATAATTTTCCCCTTGACTGGGTACTTCAGCATCTGGTGGAGCGTTGAAGTGACTTCCCCAGCTTTATGATTCCCAGGGCGACCTAGCAAATAAGAATAGGATGGTCGGATGTCCATCACATAAAAGGTGGACGCAAAGACCTGAGAACCAACCTTCACTGGAATATCCACTTCTCCGTGTACCATTCTCTTTGACCCATCAAAGGCCCTGACAACAATGTTACTTGGCTTCAACTCTAAACCCTCACAGTCCAACCGGTCTAGAGCTTTCTTAGGCAAAACGTTCAATGAGGAACCAGTATCCACCAATACATGAGAAAGAGTAGTGCCCCTGCATTCAATGGAGACATGCAGGGCGTCATTGTGATTCCTCCTTTTAGCAGGCAAGTCAGCGTCAGAGAAACCCAACCCATTATCAGCAGTCAGACTAGCCACACAATCTTTAAACTGATCAGCTGATGTTTCTTGCGGTACATGTGCAGTCTTTAGGAAAGCAATCAGAGTATTGGCATGGGCTTTTGAGCAAAGTAACATAGACAACATAGAGATTTTGGATGGGGTTTGCCCCAGCTGCTCGACTATATTATAGTCGCTCTTTTTCATGATTTTCAGAATTTCCTCTATCTCTTGTCTAGAGGCTTCAACTGTAATTGTCTTCGGCGCCTCCGTCCGGGCAGGCTCATCAATGGTCCCTTTGCCCCGAGTATCAGATGACTCGGCAACAGGGGTAAGAATGGGAAATTGAACAGGACTAGTAGCAGGTACACTGGCAGGTGTAATAACAACAGGCTTCCGAACCACTGGTGGAGAGATCTCAGAGGAGAAAAGCCTTTCGCTACGGGTGACTTTGGAAGGTCTAGCAATATTACTGATGTCAGTATCAGTCTCTTCAGCACTCAAGTCTTGCTTAACTCCGTGATAGTAAACATCGGCCCCATAATGCCACGGGACAACTTTATTAGATGTATACGGGATAGGCCCACGAACAGTGATGATCAATGGTGCGATTCTTGGAACGAATGTAATTCTAACAGGATTTCTTGAGGAAGCCTTGGAAGAATTGTCGAAAATTGTGATTATAGCAACTTCTTTAGCAGGAACCAAAGGAACAAGAGTCTTTTCAAATAGAATTTCTTTATTATCCATCAGACATTGGACACCTGAATTCAAAAGATGGAAACCGGTAGGTAGGACGGCACACAGATGGCAACCTTCGCCATAACCCGAAAATAAATCGGCTAACAGAAGGTTCTTCTTCACAGTCATTAAGGGAGTAACAATATCTTCCACAAAAACCACAAACGAGTCTTCATCTATAGCATTCACTCCATGCTTGGGCATAGGAGCAGTCACAACATTAGGTCTTTCAGGAGCTTCGAATTCAATCTCCTTCGCATCAATCAAGTCTTGTACTTTGTTCTTCAAGACCCAGCAGTTATCCGTGTCACGCCCCGGGCTATTAGAGTGAAAAGCACAGCGGGCATTCGGGTCGTACATGGGTGATGCAGTGTTGGGGGTCTTCGGGGCCTCCTTTAAAATCACCAAGTTGGTCTTTAATAACTGCAGCAGAATCTGAGATAAAGTCATGTTGAGTGAGTTGTCTTCGTGGCCTCTCGGCCCTTGGCTGATTGTTGCGCTGATGAGCAACAACAAGTCTTGATATAACCACCGCATTGACTGCTTGGCGGCATTCAGGTCTATTATGGCCTTTTGAACTGTAAACAGCACTGGATTCCTTCTTAAATGGTTTCTTCTCGGTGTTTGATGAAGCACCCTTCTGTATTTTACCGGATTTGATACCAGCCTCAATCCTTTCCCCGGTCATAATCAGCTCTGTAAACCCGGACGATTAACTTCCAATCAGATGGTTGAAATATGGACCAGACAAGGTCCCCAGAAACATATCCACTAGCTCCCTATCAGCCATGGGTGGTTGCACTCTTCCAGCGAGGTCCCTCCACTTCTGAGCGTAGTCTTTGAAACCTTCACCCGCACCCATAGACATACCCTGGAGCTGGGTACGCGTAGGAGCAAGGTCGGCGTTGTATTGGTACTTCTTGTAGAAAGCAACGGCCAAATCTTCCCAATTACGGATACTAGCTCCTTCTAGCTGGTAAAACCATTCAAGCTGAGTCCCTGAGAGACTGTCTTGAAAGAAGTGAATCCAGAGATTCTTGTCAGCGGTGTACGGCTGAATCTTCCTAACATACGAACGGAGGTGCAACTTCGGGCAAGAAACCCCGTCGTATTTAGAAAAGGCTGGTGCTTTAAATTTGTGGGGAATCACCACCCCAGATGACAGACCCAAGTCTCTAAAGTCCAGACCAGGAACTTTCTGAACTTCCATTGCACTTAATCGGTCTTCCAGTTGCTTATATCCATCCTCAGTCGGAGGATACTGGTCTTCGTCAAAGTCTGTCTCGTTGTCTGAAACCACAGGGCTATGAGCCCTCCTTTCTTCTTGATTATCCCCCTCTCCAGATGAGTGGGTCAAATCAACTTCTTCTCGCAAATCGTTTCTGAATCTGCGACCCATGTTAAATAGGACCGTCTTCTTCTTCTTCTTCTTCTTCTTCTTCTCTTTCAGGATAATGGCCTTCAGATCTTGCTGACCCTTAGCCAAACTCATGAACAATTCTTGGAACTGGTCGTTTTGAGCCTGTAGAGCCTTGATTGCTTGCTCAGTTGATGTTTTAGAAGACATGATGTTGAAATAAACAGCGAATAAGATGAGAAAAACCTGTAAGGGTACCTGTTATGAGGTGCATGGGAATGATATGCGCATGATATGATTTCAAAGACGTCGAGAGATTCAAATTCGTAAACAAAAAATGAAACACACTTTTATTAGATAAACTTTGAACTTAATTGTCCAACAGATGCCTTTAAGGCGTTACAAGAAAGAAAAACTGTAAAGTAAATAAAAAACTAGAAATAATCAAAAAGGCAATCAGTGCTCCCATGGTCGTTTTTTGTCGGTGCGGACATAGTCATTGAGGATCCACTCGTTCTCCAGCTGCCTTGTCAACTTCTGAATCTTCTGCTCTTGCTCGTGATACTTTTCTCGGTAAGTATCCCGCTCTTCTCTCAGCTGCATCCATGATCTCTTTAATGCCCCAATGTCAGTAGGCATGTAAGGGTGTAGGATGGTAGGAAGAACCCCCTCTTCATCAGCAACTTCAAGAGTTATAGGCAAGACCGCTTCGTAGGGCATTCCCAGCTTTTGGGCACTTATGTGAACCCATCGGAGATATGGTTCCATTGGTAAAGAAGTCTTCGCACCCAGCTCGTGTGGATCAGACCTGTGTACCCTATCCCAAGCTCTTATGAATCTGCGGCGTTGCTCGTCACTATCCCCTTGGAAGTCAAAGACAATACTTGGCATTAGAAAATCACGAGGTCCGTCCCTCCTAGCTCGCCCAAACTGATGTAAGGCTAGACAAGGATTATAGGTGATCCCTCCTCAAACTCCAAGTAGTGGAACATTGGGGTATTCCCCACAACGATCAATAATAGCCACTTCTTCCATACCCTTGATAGTCCAAATGATGTCATTATGAGAGAGAGACACAATCCTATAGGCCCAGCCCATGCCTTCTTTGTTCTTCAAAACTGATTTGGGGAGGTGATAAATAAATCACTTCGCCAGCAATGGAGCACAACTCATAAGGGATCCCCGTTTCCGAGCGGTACGGGCATAAAGAGAGTGTAAAATTTCACCCAAGAGAGTAGGTACCAGATTACGGGAAATGAAGATCTTCACCGTATTCACGTCAATAAAAGCATCTGAGTTTGGAAACAGAACCAGACCGTAAATAAGAAGAGCCAAGATATCCTCGAACGCCTGAAAGTCTAAACTGTCCCAGAACTGATTAGCCTTACCAACCAAAAATTTAGTCAAGAAACCCTTTGCTCCAATACGAGTTTCCCAGTTTGACATTACCTCAGACTTTGTCAGATGAAGGGCTGAAGCAATCTCTTCTGGCCTAAGGATCTTCTCCCAACCTGTAAATGGGGTCTGCTCCAGAATAGGGATACCAAGTAGATCAGAGAACTCTTCCAAGGTGGGGACCAACTGGTAGTCCGGAAAGGTAAAGCAATGGTACAGTGGATCAAAGAACTGGACTAGGACACTCATCATCTGTTCATCCATCTTGGAGGTGACCAAACCAAGAGGGTGCCCATTTCTTCTGATGAAGGAGGTAGTATCAGGCATCTTCGCAACTAATTCTTTAAGCATAGTGGGAACCTGGACAAAGTTGATCCGGATGGCGTTTCTACGCATGGGTGTCATGACCTACAAAATAGAACAAAGATGAATCCCCTTTGTCTTTGAAATAGGTTATTCCAATGCAAAATGAATGCAATGTCATGATGTCATGATGTCATGATAGAAAACACACCACAAGTATCCACAAATAGCAAACATGGTAAAGGCACACAAGTCACACAAAGAGCCCTTAGATTTCAGGATGGCAAGGAGTCTAGGTACTGCCGTCTTTCAGTTTAGTTGGTTTAAACCTGTCCTAAAAATAGTAACTGGGTTCTAGAGGATCTCAATATCACTGACTACCCTCGATCGGTCATAATTCCAGTTTAGCAACCTTTTCTTGCGGCTGGAATCATCGCGAGAGTTTAGTCTCAATGAGTGTAGCATACTGCTACTGTTCTATGGCCAAGTTGGTCAACTTAAAGGTTCTAAGGTCAGTTGGTGCTTAATGACCCCTTAGCAGACCCATATTCTCCTCGTTGCGCCACAAGGGATATCGGTACATACTAAAGTGCCACACCAACGTAGCTACTGCTTCAACCGTATCGGTCTACACCGTACAGTTCCCTCACAGTTTATTGCTACTTACCTAAAAGGTATCCCTCAGATCCGAGTTAGGATCTATAGTAACTCTGATTCAACCCACAAAGATAAAGCATACAAGTCAAGTAATTGAAAACATTATGAACTATCCCTAAGGTACACCCCACTTATAAGATATTCCCCAGCAGAGTCACCAGTTTTGTGATACGGTGGGAAGAACTGACTATTTTTTGGAATTCTGGTTTGCGTTTTACATTTGTTTTCACAAAATGTCGCGGTAAGCAAGAGTCGCCACGACTTTTATTTTATCCAACAAGGAAAGGAAAAAAGCACAGAAAAATTCCTTTTTCGAGATATTTCTCGGGTTCGGGGGGTAGATTATAGAAAGGGAAGGTGTTAGCACCCTTTCAATCCGTGGTTATCCACGGGCTCTTAGGTACTTGCTCAATTGTTTTCAAAATTGTTTTCTTGGTGCTTGTGGGTTTGAAAAAGTTTTTGTTTGAAAACTTCGATTTAACTCTTGCTTCTGTCCTCAAGAGTGTATGAAGTATTTTTTTGAAACCTTTGTTCGAAAAGTGTAAGTGCGAAAAGTTTTTGTTCTTTTGAAAGAGCAAGTATCTAAGAACTAATCTACCTACTCGAAAAAGGAATCGTTCTATGTTTGTTTCCTTTAGACAATTTTATCCCACTATTAGTGAGTAGGTAGCACCGTCGTTGGAGTTTAAGGGTCAATTCGAATGCGGGACTTACGGTCACCAAAGCAATGTTAGGATGCCTTAGCGGTAACCCAAATGTCTTAGATCATTTGTTTGAGGAAACAATATCCGAGGCAACTATTTCAAGGCGAATATGATCTTTGGACAAAAGGGAGACCTCTAAAACAACCTATACTTAATAACCGCGTACGAAGGCAACCAAGTAGGGTGTACCCTAAGAGTGCGCATGTGCGAGTGTGTCGTTTTCAGTTATTTTATCTTTGTACATGTCAAGGGTGATCTAAGTTAATTTTAGGTTAAAACATTCAGTCTTGTCATGCATCCATATTATCAAACATCTAACAGTTATATTTTGCGAAAATAAAATGCGGAATTTTAAATTACAAGGCGTCGGGTATTTACATCGCCAAAGACAAACCCTTTAAAAATAAATAAAGCGATAAAAAATAATAAAAGTCCTATTAAGCTATTACAATCCAGGAGCAAGTACAATATTGAATAAATAAATCGTGTGCGGGAAATCAAATTGGGCGCAAGATTAGGGTTTTGACCCCTTTTGTTAAAGAAAAGATATTTTTGTTATTTTTATTTTAAGAAAGAAATTAACCTAAATTAATTGCTAAATTAATAAATAAATAAATTAAAATAAATTCTTTTTGGGTTTTTGTTATTTTAAGAAAGAAATAAAAATTAATTGAATTAGTAAAAACCTAATTAAGTCTAATTTAATTTTAATTATTTACAAAAATATGTTAAAAGTTATTCTAATTAAAACCTAAGTTAATTTAATTAGTATTTATTAATAAAATAAAAATAAAAAATTGATTTGACAAAGAAAATATTTTTGTGGTTTTATTTCATAAAGAAAAGAATTTTTTTGATTGGTTAGAATTAAATAAAACAATAAAAACAATTAATAAAACTAAATAAATAAAATAAGAGAAGAGGGGGTGGGCCTGAAAAAGGGGTGTTTGAACAGCAATCTGAAGCCCAATTGAGTTGGCCTTGTTGACTTTTTGAAATCCAGTAGGCGTGCATGGACATTACTTGTGGTAGACCCTCACTCCTGGATCACCAGATCTGGCCTTTGGCCATCTGGCTATTGGATGTATGAAGACGCGTGGTACACTGCTTGCTTGATCAAACACCTGATTACATGAAAAATAAGGAGAAAATGCAAAGCGCTGGAGGCAGGGATCGAACCCCTGACCTCCAGCCATCAACTCCTTGGAATTGGGCACGCTGACCACTGGGCCACTTTGTTCATTTGTTAATAATATACAAAGAAAATATAATGAAATAAAACAAGTTAATGTGCCAGCAAAACAAAAATGTGCGCGAATTATTTGAACCGGCCAATCAGAGGAGGACACGATCTCGTCCCTGTCCTTAGACCTGTAACAATGTTACCTGCGGATTTGAATCCACGGCTAAAAGCGTAGGTCACTCCTAAAATCCATCTCAGGCTACATAAATTCATTCCAAGGCCATGGTTGTATTCGTCCTTCCCTTCCGTTCACAACCATACCTCTCTTGATGGTCAATTTTTCCTGAAACAAAAACGCCCAAAAAAGTTCCAAGAACCCTAGCTATGGTGATTCTTGGTACAGGTCATATAAACGAAATTCAATAATACAAAAAGTTTGCAAATGTCTTTGTGATCACAAACATGTAATCACTTTGTCCAAATGATGCCAGAATGATGATTTACGAATTCAAGAAGGAAGCGAATCCGCGTGGTACTTACAGTGCTTTAGAGTGCTTGAAAACACGTGGTCTGGATTGCAAAAGCCTATGGAGATGATCAGCAGTTGATTGAGATAACTCCCAAGTCCTGAAAACCCCTCTAGCTATGGATTCGATTCCACACTTTTTAGTGAATTTTTCAACTTTTGTGTTGCTTGTTTCTGCAACCCCCAACCCTTGTTTCGATTGCTTTTGCCTCCTTATGTATTGCATAGTGTGTTAGGGTAAGAATTATGGCTTGAATCTTCTCCCATCAATGCTTTGGGATTTGATTTGATTCACTCTTTACCACTTGCCAAATTTATCAAAAATAAATCTTTTTGCACATGATATTGTATGACTCGAGTTTGATGATGTTAATGATGATAAGTACAACCTGAAACAACCAAAAAATCTCATGTAATCAAAGCTTTGGATAAGTTATGATTTAATTTGATTAAAAATGAATAAATTCAATAAAAAATCAAATAAAATAATAAAAACGAAATATGGGCTCATGGATGAAGCTAGGACACTTGGAAAATGATGCAAGCTCAAATCAAGTGGAAAAGAATGGGCCCATTTGACAAAATTTGAAGTTTTGGGGATGGTTGACTTTTGACAATTTTGCAAAAATGTCCAACTTCAACAATGCATAACTTCTTCAATTTTGAACTTTTGGAAGTGTTCTTGGACTTTTTTAGAAAACTTAAGATGTACTCTAACCAACCCTTTTGGTCTCATCTCATTTTGATATTCCATGCTCAAGTTATAAGCTTTGGCAAAAAAGGTGTTTTTGTTGACTTTCAAAAATGACCTATAATGTCCAAATTTATTACATCTTGCGAGTGCATAATTTAATCTTGGGGTGTGAATATGGATTGTATGGAATTTCATCCTCTTCAAAACGAGCTTTGGATGGGTCATTTCTCATAAAGTATGAGAAAGTTATGCTTGGTCAAAGTTGAGTTGACTTTTCCTACAAAACCCTAATTTAGCAACTTTTGAGTCTTGATGAATTTTGAGAAATCCTTGATCAATCATGATCAAACCTTGATAAAATGATGAAATATACTTCAAAATGAGAATGTTGACAAAAAATCTTGAAGTTTGACTGTATTTGGGTCACAGTTGACTTTTGCCCTAGCATAGTCGATTTTTGGACCCTTTGAGCAATTGACTGAGCAAACTTCCTCTGCAAGGATTGAAACTTGACATGGATGATCTTGATGACATATTAGGACATTGTGGAGCACTTGAGGTCATTTGGATTCAGAGATCTTGATGCAACACAAAACCCTAATTTGGGGTTGACTGCCTTAGGAGATGACTTGTCTGACCAACTCTTGAGCAATCTTGAGCCACTTGGAGATTTTTCTTGCAATGTTTTGAGAAATATGGGAGGGAAAATTTTGGGGTACAACACATACTGACAGATAAGGTTATGCTTGATGAATCGTGCCACGACGTTCTTGGTAACAGAAGCAAATGAGGCTGCCTCGACCCACTTTGTGAAGTAATCAATGGCGACAAGGATGAAATGGTGTCCATTAGAAGTTGTAGGTCTAATATCTCCGATCATATCGATGCCCCACATCGCGAAAGGCCATGGAGCCGTCAAGACGTTCAAGAGAACCGGAGGTACATGTACTTTTTCAGCATATATTTGGCATTTGTGACAAGTTCGGGAATGTTTATAACAGTCTGCTTCCATAGTGGACCAATAGTATCTTGACCGTAGGATCTTTTTAGCCATTGTGTGTCCACTAGAATGGATGCCAAAGGTACCTTCATGCATATCTGCCATAATCTTCTCTGCTTCCCTCTTGTATACATATCAAAGCAAAGTAGAATCGTGGTTGCACTTGTAGAGAATTCCATTACTAAGGAAAAACTTGGCAGAGAACCTTCTTAAGAACTTTTCGTCATTAACGGAAGCTCCCTCAGGATACTCTTGGGCTTCGATGTATCTTTTCACTTCATGGAACCAAGGTTTATCCACTACTTCTTCAGCATCAACCTCATAACAGTATGCTGGTTCGTCCATTCTCTCAATAGTGATCTTAGGAGCTTCATTATCCCATCCGACTTTAAACATGGATGACATAGTAGATAGCGTGTCCGCTAACTGATTTTCTTCTCGTGGAAAATGCTCAAAGGTAACTTCTTCAAAGTGTGGAATCAATGTCAACACATGCTCTCGGTAAGGGATGAGATTGGGATGCTTCGTGTCCCATTCTCCTTTGATTTGACTGATTACCAGAGTCGAATCTCCAAATACACTCAAGAATTTAATTCTCAAGCTGATAGCAGCTTTGAGTCCCATAATCCATGCTTCATATTCTTCCATATTGTTGGTACAGTTGAAACATATCCTGGAAATGAAAGGAGTATGACAGCCTTCGGAAGATATGATCACAGCATCGATGCCATTGCCAAGTGCGTTGGAAGCTCCGTCAAAAACCATAGTCCATTGGGATCCTTTTTCAGGTCCTTCATCCGGTCTAGGTTCTTCACAATCAGTAACAAACATGATGTTCTCGTTCGAGAACTCAAAATTCATGGATTGGTAGTCGTCCACAACCTCATGAGCCAAATGATCAGCTAATACACTTCCCTTGATTGGTTTCTGGGTTATGTACTGAATATCATATTCGGTCGGGACCATTTTCCATCTTGATATTCTTCTAGAGAGAGCGGGCTTCTCAAAGATGTATTTGATAGGATCCATTTTAGATATCAACAAGGTAGTGTGAGTCAACATATATTGTCTCAGTCGACGAGCAGCCCATGCCAAAGCACAACAAGTTTTCTCGATAAATGAGTATCTTATTTCACAGTCGGTAAACTTTTTGCTAAGGTAGTATATTGCATGCTCTTTTCGACCAGACTCATCATGATGCCCCATCATACACCCCATTGAATTCTCTAATACTGTTAAGTACATGATCAAAGGTCTTCCTTCAACCGGCAACATCAAAATTGGAGGTTCTTGGAGATACTCCTTGATTTTGTCAAAGGAAGTCTGGCAGTCGTCATTCCACTTCACTACTTGATCTTTCTTCAGTAATTTGAAGATTGGCTCACAAGTAGCAGTTAAATGGGAAATGAATCTGGAAATGTAGTTTAGACGTCCCAAGAATCCCCTAACCTCCTTCTCAGTGTGAGGAGTTGTAATTTCTTGTATATCTTTAACCTTTGCAGGGTCTACTTCAATACCTTTACTGCTAATAATGAAGCCTAAGATCTTACCAGACCTTACTCCAAAGGTGCACTTGTTCGGATTCAGTCTCAGCTTGTACTTCTTTAGCCTTTCAAGCAGCTTTTGCAGGTGATCAAGGTGCTTTTCTTCAGTTTGAGACCTAGCTATCATATCGTCGACATAGACCTCTATCTCGTGATGGATCATATAATTAAACAAAGCTACCATAGCACGCTGATAGGTTGCCCCAGCATTCTTCAACCCAAATGGCATAATTTTGTAGCAGAAAGTTCATCACTGTGTGACGAAGGTTGTTTTCTCCATATCTTCAGGTGCCATTTTGATCTGATTGTACTCGGAGAAACCATCCATGAAGGAGAATACCTTATGTTGCACGGTGTTATCAACTAGAATGTCAATATGGGGAAGCGGAAAGTCATCCTTGGGGCTTGCCCTATTCAGGTCTCTCTAATCCACACACATATGTACTTTACCGTCCTTCTTAGGTATTGGAACAACATTAGAAACCCATTGTGGATAAGAAGTAACAGCTAAGAACCCGACATTAAATTGTTTCATGACTTCGGCCTTAATCTTTTCTTACATCTCAGGACGCATACGACGAACCTTTTACTTCACGAGAGGGCATTCTTCCTTAGTTGGAAAATGATGAACCACAATGTCAGTATCCAGCCCTGGCATGTCTTTTTATGACCAAGAAAAGATCTCAACATAGTCGTGCAACATCTGTATTAACCGTTCTTTAACACCATTTTCCAAGTTGGCACCTATCTTGACTTCTTTTTTATCTTCTTCAGTACCCAAGTTTACTGTCTCGACCGACTTTTCATGAGGCTGTATGGCTCTTTCCTCCTGTTGTAACACTCTAGCAATTTCTCCTGGTACTTCACAATCTTCCTCACCTTCGTCCTCGACTTGGTAGATTGTATTTTCAAAGTAATAATTGGCAATAGCAGAACCATTATCAATGGGATCCAGAGTGGATGTGGATCTGCAGGTTGATATATGGGTGTGTGTAAGAGAGCATAGCTATTTTGATTAAGTAAAAACCAGAAAGGAAGACAAAGAGCGTAAAATTTGTATGCAAAATATCCAATGATATATTTATGACATATGAAAGTGAAATGATAACCCTCACAAATAGACCGTTGTGCCTCGGGTAAGACACAAGGCTTTAGAGTTTATATTGTTCAAATATTACATATCCAAAAAAAAAGACAATTACTCCTGGATAAAAGTAATGGGAACAAAGTATCTAACCGTCCAATTATTTAGTCCACCGCTGGTAGTTGGGAAGATCCAATTGTTCATGTCGCAGTCATTGTAACTTCCCTCCAAATCATTGATTCCATGGTTGCTGATGCATATTGGTGGTCCTCCAGCGCGAGCGCAACGAACAAATTTTTGAGCTCCCGAAGTTAAACCCAAACCAAACTTGTTAGATTTGTAAGGGATGTCAGGGAGTTGGCCCCAGATAGTAACCCCACCTTCTTCAACTAGAGCTTTGGCATCCTTCAGAGAAGCCATCTTCAACTGAGGTCTGGAAGTCTTTGGGACACTAGCAACAGCCTTGGTAGCAACAATTGTCTGAGGAACCTCTTCAAAGTTCTGGAAGGGGGTTTCGATGAACTCGCCATCCATCTTGACATACCTGAAAGAGTTCAGATGGATCACCATATACTCTTCTTCGCCATGGACTGTAACAATCTTTCCATTAACAGGATACTTCAACATTTGATGCAGAGTAGAAGTAACAACATCGGCCCCATGGATCCAAGGGCGACCCAACAAACAAGAGTAAGACGGGCGGATGTCCATCACATATAAAGTGGAGCCAAAATTTTGGGAACCAACTTTAATAGGAATGTCCACCTCCCCGTGGACCATTCTCTTGGAACCATCGAAAGCCCTCACCATAATATTACTAGGCTTTAATGTAAGTCCCTCACAGTCCAATATTTCCAAAGCACCCTTGGGTATAACATTTAGTGACGAGCCCGTATCAACTAGGACATGAACCAGGGTAGTGCCCCCTGCACTCAATAGAGACAAGCAGGGCATCACTATGCTTTCTTCCTTTGGACGTTAAATCAACATCGTTGAAACCGAGTCCATTATCAGTAGTCAGACTAGCAACACAGTTCTCAAATTGGTCGGCAGAAGTCTCTTGCAGCACATGAGAAGACTTTAGGAACTTCACCAAAGCCTTAGCATGGGCTTCAGAGCATAACAGTAAGGCCATCATTGAAATTTTCGAAGGGGTCTGCCCCAATTGTTCCATAACATTGTAGTCGCTTTTCCCTATGATTTCCAATATCTCCTCCATTTCTTTTTTAGAGGCTTCAGGAATGGTTTCTTTAGGTGCCTCCATCCGGGTAGGCTCAACCAGTACATCTTTGCCCCGAGTCTCAGCTGACTCAGTAGCAGGAGTGATAGTAGGAGTAGCAACAAGAGTAACAATTGGAACATTAGCAGGAGTAACCAAAGGAGTGGCAACAGTCTTTGGAGAGATTTTAGGAGATAAAACCCTCCCGCTTCTGGTGATTTTACTGATCGCAACAATGTTGTCGATGTTAGGATCAGTATCTTCAGTATCTTCATTCTTAATGGCCAGGAGGTCTTGCTTGACGCCATGATAATAAACGTCAGCTCCATAATTCCAAGGAACAAATTTGTCGGAGGAATATGGCATGGGCCCTGGAAAGGTGATAATTAAAGGAGCAACCTTAGGAGTGGATGTAATCCTGACAGGTCTTTTGGAGGAGACCCTGGGAGGATTGTCAGAAAGTGTAATAATTGATATATCTTCACATAAACTTCTTATAGAGGGAGTCTTCTCAAACAAAATTTCTTTACTGTTCATCAGGTGTTGGACACCTATCTTCAACAACAAGCAACCATTGGGTAGAGACGTACACAGGTGGCAACCTTCACCACAACCCGGAAATAAACCAGCTCACAAGAGATTCTTCTTAACAACTGAAAGAGGAGTAGTTAGTTCATCAACAGAAGAAACAAATAGATCATTATCAACAACATTAACACCCTGGCCATGTTTCGGCATTGGTGCAGTTATCACATTGGGGGTTTACGGAGGGTCAAATTCAATCTTCTTTTCCTCAATAAGATCTTGCACTTTATTCTTCAGAGCCCAACAATCATTTGTATCATGCCCCGGACTGTTGGAGTGGTAGGCACATCGAGCATTTGGATTATAATGGGGAGATGTAGCATTTAGATTTTTAGGAGCCTCCCTTAGAGTGAACAATCTAGCCTTATATAGATGCTACAATACCTGAGATAAGGGCATGTTGAGTCTGGTGAATTGTCTTCTAGGTGCATCCTGCCTGCGCTGATTGTTTTGTCGTTGAGTTGATGCAGGGTTGGAGATAATTACAGCTCCTACCATTGGACGGTGTTCAACTTTGCTTTGATTCCTCTGACCGTAGGGAACACTTACCTCTTTCTTCCCAGAGAATGGTTTCTTCATTGTACTTAAAGATGCATCCCTCTGAATCTTACCGCTCTTGATACCAGTTTCTACTTGTTCACTAGTCAATATCAACTCAGTAAACCCGGATGAAGAGCTTCCAATCAAGTGATTGAAAAATGGACCAGACAATGTACCCAAGAATATATCTACCAGCTCTCTATCAAACAGAGGAGGCTGGACTCTTCCTGCAAGATCTCTCCATTTATGGGCATAATCTTTGAAGCCCTAACAATCCCGTGTATGGGTTGGAGCGAGGTCATCATTGTATTGGTACTGCCTGTGAAAATCAGCAACCAGATCCTGCAAGTTGCGGATGTTGGTTGCCTCCAGCTGATAGAACCATTCCAATTGAGTCCTTGATAAACTTTCCTAGAAGAAATGCACCCACAAATTCCTATCAGCGTTTGAGGCTGGATCTTCCTGACATAAGACCTTAGATGCAGCTTAGGACATGAAACCCCATCATATTTATCAAATGTATGAACCTTTAACTTCTGTGGAATGACTACTTTGGAAACCATCCCTAATTCTTCAAAATCCAGACCAGGTACCCTCTAAATTTCCATGGCGTTGAGACGATCCTCCAACTGTTTGTATTTTTCATCAGCAGGAGGATACTGCTCCTCAGCATAATCAACCTCTTCTTTATCGGTCTTTGGGCTATGGTATTCTTCTTTTGGATTCTCTTCCTGATTGTCTCCCTCATTTGACGGAGTTACAAATTCTAGAGCTCTCTTTGCTGGTCCTCTGAATCTTCTTCCCATATTCAAGACACCCACTGGTTTCTTTGTCTTTTTCTTCTTGTCTTTGAGAATAAGAGCCTTCGGGTCTTCTTGTCCCTTAGCCAGAGCAAGGAACATCTGCTGGAATTGAGCATTTTGGGCTTGAAGGTCCTTAATATTCTATTCGAGAGCCATCTCTTTTTGCTGAAATAAACCGCGAAAAGATAAGAAAGTTGCCCTTGAAATACCTGCTTATGTAATGATATGTATGATATGCTTATGCAATGTTTTCAAGGACCTTATAGGATTTAAACTCTTTTAAATAAAACAGAAGCAAAAGACTTTTATTAGTAGGTTAAACTGAATCAAAAGTTACAAAGAAATGACAATTAAAAATAAACTTCCAAAATTCCTAGGTCTGCCATGGACGCTTCCTTTTGGTGTTGATATAGGTATTGAGATTCTGCTCTTCGTGAAGTCACTTTGTTAATTCCAACACTTTCTTCTCACTGGTATAAAATTGAGTCTCAAAGGTATCTCGTTCTTCCTTGAGCTGGATCCAAGACCTTTGCAACTCTTCGAAGTTTGTTGGCATATCATGATAGATAATAATGCTAGACTCGTCCCTTTGAACAATAAGCTCTGAGATCACTGGTAAGATAGCAGTATATGGCATCATAAGACTTTGAGCATGAGCTCGCAGCCATTCGAGGTAAGGATCCAAAGGGATGGAGTTCTTGCACCCTAAAGCCTTACTATCAGTTTTCTTAACCATGCCCCAGGCGCGGATGAACCTCTGACGATAACCTTGCAGATCATTTGAATAGTCAAACACAATACCTTGAATGAGCATATCATGAGGACCATCCCTCTGGGCGTAACCAAAATGACGTAGGGATAAAGAAGGGTTGTAGGTGATGCCTCCTCTAACTCCAAGGAGTGGCACATTGGGAAATTCTTTGCAGCGATCAATAAAAGAGATGTTTTCTTGAGAGTGAGGACACTAATAGATATCAGAGTGAGAAAGAGACATTAACCTTTGGTTCCATCTTAAGCCTAATTCATTCTTCATTACTGACCGATGAAGGTGTGAAATAAACCACCTATAGAATAGAGGCATACAATACATAAGAGTTTCTCGCTTCTTCATAGTACGAGTATAGAGTGAATACAGAATATCCCCGAGTAATGTAGGCACCAGATTGTTAGCAACGAAGATTTTGATGGCACTGACATCTATAAACTGGTCTGAATTGGGGAACAGAACCAACTCATAGATCAAGAGATCTAAGACATCTTCAAAGGCATGGTAACTCATAGCGTCTAGGAATACCCGAGCTTTCTTCATTATAAAATTTTCAAGAAGTCCCTTAACTCTACTTCTTATTTCCCAATTGGACTTAATGTCATATGACTTCAAATGCAAGGCTACGACAATATATTCAACAGTTGGATCTTGTTCTAAACTGGTAAAGGGTATCTGCTCCAATATAGGCAAGCCAAGTATCTTGGATAATTCTTCCAACATGGACACTAACTCATAGTATGGAAATGTGAAGCAATGGTGCTTAGGATCAAAGAACTGGAATAAGACGCTCATCAAACCTATGTCAAAACCGGTAGTAACCAAACTGAGCAAGTGGCCACATCTCTTGTTGAATGAGGAGCTCCCAGGAACTTTTAAGACCATTTCCTTGAGTTTGGGAGGAATTAATGCGAAGTTAATCCGGATGGTTTTCCTACGAACTGAATCCATAACCTACAAAACAAAGAAGAGATAAATCCACAGGTCCTTGAAATGGTTAGTGTACATGACATGTTATGATGTTTATGATGTTATGATTATGCTTAAAATCACATATATAACAAACACAAACAAGTCACACAAAGACCTTAAGTTTAAAGTCTTACATGAGTTTTAAAGGTAAGTACCCTCTTGAAGTTTCAGTTGGCTCAACTTGTCCTAGTAATAGTAACTGGGTTCTAAGGAGCCTCATATCACTGACCTTTCTTTTAGGCATTGTTTTAGCTCAAGCACCTAAGTATTGCGGCCAAAATATCCCAAAAGTCTGGTCTCAATAAGTGTAGTATCGAGTATCAACCAATCTTTGATCGGAACCAAAGCCGACCATCTCACTACTCTCTAATGGATAGGATGAGTAAATTAAAGGTTCTAAAGGTCAGTTAGCGCTTAATGACACTATAAGGAAGCCTAATGTTATCCTTGGATGACTCAAGGAACATTATTACAAGCCATAGTGTCACGCTAACGTAGCCATCACATTGTTCGTATCGGTCTACGCCGTACAACCTCCATGATTTATTGCTACTTACCTAAAAAGGTTCCCCAGATCCAGGTATAGAACCTTTAACAGTAACCCAAGCAACACCTTTAAAAATAAAGCATACAAAACACACAAGGAAAGCAATTGAAATTATCTAAAATCTAAGGTAACCCCACTTTTTATAAGTTCCCCAGCAGAGTCGCCAGTTTTGTAATACGATGGGAGAACTGACTGTTATACTGGTTTTGCGTTTGTATTCGCAAATGTTGCGGTAAGCAAGAGTCACCACCGAATTTTCTTTTATCCAACAAAGGAAAGGGTGAAAAGAACATAAAAAGACCTTTCGAGATTATTTCTGAGTAAGGGGGGTAGATTATGGAAAAGGAAGGTGTTAGCACCCTTTCCATCCGTAGTTATCTATGGGCTCTTAGATGCTAGCTCATTTGAAAATACCTTGTGCTTTGTGTGTTTTGAAAAGTATTTTTGAAAGATCATCAGTGCCGTGAACTTTGTAATGTTTCTCGGAATGGTAGAGAACGTTTACAAAGTGTTTGAAAATGTTTTTGAAAGAAGTTTTGTGTAAGTGTAAAAATTGTTTGAGCAAGCATCTAACAACTATCTACTTTACTTGAAAGGTTTTTATTTTCCTCTTTTCCTTTAGATAATGCTATCCTACTATTAGTGAGTAGGTAGCCCTAGTTATTGGATGTTTGAGGGACAATCGAAGGGACGTTATTATAGTTACAAAGGCAACTGGGCAAGAAACTTTAGTAACTACCCTAGGGTTTTAAGATCATACCAGGCAATGTCGAGAGGGTCATCGAGGGACTTATTATCTTTAAACCAGAGGGTAGCCACTAAAATCTCTCACGTTTCAAGAGATGTGAATATTCATCCGAAGGCAACCGAAGCAAGGATACCCTAGAGGTGCGCATGTGAAATTGTATTTGTATTTAGTTATTTTTGTATTTGCATTAGGTTTGCTAGCATTTTGTTTGTTATTCTTGCCATACAATCCTATTAGTCATGCGTCTAAACAGTTAATAGTTTGCAGTAATTAAAAGTGCGAACATGTAAACCTAGCTATTACAAAGCTTCGGGGAGGGGGATTGATTACATATCCAAAACTTGGGGGACTAAAGCAGAAAAATAAAATCCTAGCTATAGCTATTACATCCAAGTAGACAGATACAATAATATGAAAAGGTGATAAAACAACAAACACGCGCGAATTGAAAATAATGTCTAAAACCCTAATGTACTTCTAAATATAAAGAAAACCTTTTTATCATTTTGTTTATTTGGAAAATATTAAACTAAATTAAGTCTAATTACTTGATTAAAATAAAAAAGGAAATAAAATTATTAACTAAAAATTAATTCTAAATAAATTAATATTTTTGACATTTTTATTATTTATGAAAAGATTCAAAATTGATTAAATCCTAAGTCTATTGATTTTAAATTAACTAAAATGATTTAAATAATTATGATTTAATTTAATTTAATTTAGAAAAATGCTAACCTAATATTTTTATGATTTTATAATTAATTTGCTGATTAAATGAAATAATTAAATTAAAAGAAATAAGTAATAATAAAAAAAACAAAACAAAAAAAAGTAAATGGGCTTGGATGTTAACTAGCAAATAGGGGGTGAGATTTGAATTTTATGAGGCCCAAAGTGGTGAGCCCAACGCTCCAAAAACCTCCAAACAAAAGAAATGTTGAAAAAAAAAACACAACAACTTGGGGTCAAACCCAAGCCTTCTAGGTATACACATGCATGTCTCACCACTAGGCCATCTTGTTATTCGTTTATACAAACAATGAAAATAATATATATGTGAAGCAATTGGAACATGCTGAGTTGTACACGCGTGCGCTCTAGTGGACCCCTAGGAATTTGAATTAACCAATCATGAGATGATATTGAGCCACGACAACTTTTGATTGGAGTCAAAGAACTCAAGGATGCCAGAACTGCCCTCCGGTCATCTTCTCCGACCCTTCAAAAATTCAAACAACAAAAATATATGGAATCAAAGCCCTAGATTCCGGCTACCCCCATATTTGGCTTGCTGCAAACTCAACCATGGCAATGGCATGACCTGAAACAGCCTATATCATCCAGTTCGAAGTTGGCTGTTTCGAAGCCCTAAAAATGGCAACCTGTATTTCCAGCACTTATATTCACATGTAAAACGTCAGATCTCTTCAAATCGTCTCCATAGACATGAATGTAAGCATTATATGGATTTAAATGGCATGTTTAAAAATTTTGAGAATAGAGAAAAGTTACCAATCAGAGGTGATTTGGTTGGCCGGTTTCAGGCAGCCCTGAGCGTGGATATGGATTGGAATAGAGTCCTGGGAATCCTAGGAGCACGACACAAGGCTTGGATCTAATGAATATGGGCTGGAAGGAGAGTTTCAAATTTTTACAACTTTGGTGTTTTTTTGTGAAATTTGTGGGGGCTCTCTAGCAATGATTTTTGTGTCCTTTTCTCATGTCTTGGTCTTGTATTTATAAAGGAAGAAGAGGGCTAGCAAAGATGATAGGAATCCACTCATAATGGCCCTCTTTCAAACCAAAATCAAACACATTAAAAAAGTTCCAAAAATGAAAATTCTTGCCCATTTTGAGGTGCAATACACATGGCCTCCTTTGCACGAAATTTTGGTCCCAAAAAAAATTAAAACCATCAGCCCATATTGCCATAACCAATATTTACTATTTTATGCAGTTTTATTTAGTTTTTATTTGAATAAAACAAAACAAATATGGATAAAATAGTTAGAAATGACAAGGAAATGTAGAAATTATTTTAGAGGTCTCTCATAAGGTTAGGAAGATGTTTTAATTCTAAGAAGTTAGACCATTGACCTAAAAGTTAAAGTTTTCCCAATGCACAATTCTTGAAATTTCCCAAATTTTCCCAACTTGGTAAAACCATAACTTGCACAATTTTTATTCAATTATTATGATCTTAGAATTTTTGGAAAGCCCAAGATTTTTACTTAAATCCATCTTTTGATCAATTTTTCATTTGAAGATTTTATCTTGATGTAAAAGGTCTTGGAAAAAAGTGTCTTTTGTTGACTTTCTGAAATGACCTGTAAT
Organism: Vicia faba; assembly: GCA_948472305.1. NCBI lineage: Eukaryota > Viridiplantae > Streptophyta > Magnoliopsida > Fabales > Fabaceae > Vicia > Vicia faba. The sequence continues at coordinate 1,016,683,023 of OX451738.1, read as the reverse complement.
GTATGAGATTGTATCTTTCAAATGGTGAATTTCTTGAACTTGAGGATAAAAGAGAAGTTGTAGGGGATTGGATTATCTTAAAAATGAGCTTTGGTTGGGGCAAAATGGATGAAGTATGTGAAAGTTATGCCTAGTCAAAGTTCATTTGACTTCTCCTATGGAAACCCTAATTTAGCAATTCTTGACTTTTGATAAATTAAGATTATTCCTTGAGGAATCATGATCAACCCTTGATTAAATGATGATTATCACTTAAAAATGTTTATGTTGACAAAAATCTTGAAGTTTGACTGTATATTAGCATCAATTTACTTTTGACCTAGTACAGTTGATTTTCAAACACTTGAGTTGTTGACTGAGCAAACTTGTAGTGTAAGGCATGAAATTTGGCATGGACAATCTTGAAGACATATTAGGATCATGGAAAACATTTGAGACCTTTGGAGCTCACACATATTGGTGAAAAGTGAAACGCTAGTTGAAAGGCCATTGCTTAGGAGGAGAATTTGTCTTATCAATTCTTGATCAACCTTGAGCAATTAAGGACCTCAATGAGCATGTCTTGGGTAAAAATGGGAGGGCAAATTTTGGGGTACAACAACTCGAAATCAACTGTTTTAGGTCAAAAGTCAATTGTGGTTAATATGCAGTCAAACTTCAAGATTTTTGGTCAACATTGACATTTTGAAGTGATATCCATCATTTGATCAAGGGTTGATCATGATTCCTTAAGGAATGCTCTCAAATCATTAAGAATAAAAAATTGCTAAATTAGGGTTTCATGGAGAAAGTCAATTGAACTTTGACCAGGCATAAATTTCATATACTTAATACAATTTGCACTAACCAAAGCTCATTGTGGAAAAAATTAAACTCCCTAAAACTTTTCTTTTTTCCTCAAGTTAAAAAAATGCATCATTGGAAAGATATGAGCCAATACATTACAGATCCTTTTAGAAAGTAAACAAAATGCACTTTTTGTCAAGGCAAGTTACATCAACATAAATGCTCTAAATGCAAAAATTGTCAACATAGATATTATAGAGGACATCTTAAGCTTTCTAAAAATTCCTAGATCATCTTCAAAAGTTGAAAATTGAGCAAGTTATGACCAATGCAAATTGGGAAAATTGATGAAAATGCAAAAAGTCAACTTTGAGAAAAATTGCATTTTTAAATTCATGGACCTATTTTTTGGGATTAAAGCATGTTTATGACTTACTCAAGGACCCATAAACTCACTCATGCACCATTGTGATTTTTATTTTTATTTATTTTAATTTTATTCATTTAAATACCATTTAAATCAAAATAAAATGCAAAGTATGATGAAGGCATACAAGTTTTTGTTTCCATCAAGATTAAGGCCCAAACAATTCAAGACAGGCTGGAAAAAATGCATGGAACTCATTTGTTTAAGATTTGGCCAATTTTGGAAAGATTTCATATTATTCCAAAACAAAGATTATATGATGAATGCATAAGATTTTCTCCATCTTGGCTGACCTAAATTGATTCACTATACATACACCAGCTTTACATCTCAAAAGAACATGCACAGCCAGCCTAAGAGGAACCCTAGAGAATTTACAAAATTTTAAAGGATATTGAAAATCTCTATTTCGTGATCTAGCCATTTGCAGACCAAACCAAGTGTCCTATCCATCTCCTGAAGGTCCTAGGAAGCCATATAAACCTTTATCCACGATTGAAGCAGCCTAAAACCGACGAACCGAGTTACCTCCTTTTGGTAAAATTTTCATATTTGAATCTCTTAATACACGTGATTTAAATGGATCTAAAGCGTACATTCATGTTCATATGATCATTTTGAATCATTCTAACATGCTACATGAAAAGCTAGAGGCTTAGAATGTAGGTTGCCATTTTTAGGGTTTCAAAACGGCCAAGCATCGAGCTGGGTGATACAGGTTGTTTCAGGTCAAGCCAGTGCCATGGTTGAATTCGTAGCATGCGAAATAGGGGGGTTGCCTGAATTTGGGGCTTTAATTCTGCGTATTTTTGCAGATCCCATTTTTGTAGGGCAGAGAAGATGACCAAAGATCTGCTCTGGCGTCTTTGACTTGTATTGACTCCGGTGGGAGCCTGCATGGCAAGATTGCAGGTTTTAATTAGTTCATTTGAATGTTACAGGGCACGCATTTTGCTAACTAAGATTCCTTGCAGGATTCCCTTATATTATTATTGTTTTATTATACTAACAATTGATTCAAATGGCCCAGTGGTGATGAGTAGGCGTGCAAAGGTATTCCCTCCTAAGGGCCTGGGTTCGATCCCATGATTTGTTGTTTTGCATTTTTCTAACAAGTATGTTCCATATCTAATGCACATGAGGAATAGCAAGCGTAGGATGGGCCTCATACTTGGGCCATCCAATCTTGAGATGGCAAATCCAATGCTCTAGATGGCTGGAGACCATGTTGTACCCTAGGGTGCACTCCCCACCAAATTGAACGCATGAGTGGGCTTGTTACAGCTGGGCCTTGACAAATTCCAAGCGTGCACCCCCATTTACTTTGTATATCAGGCCCATGACATTTTTCCCTTATTCTTTTTTTTTAGCTTTATTTAATTGTTTCATATTTATTTTTTTAAAACCATTTTTTATTTTATGATAAAATCAGAGAAAAATCACAAAAAAATATATTTAGGTTTTTTACAATTAAGTTTAATTTTTGTAAATTAATTAATTAATCTATTTAATTATTTTGATTAATTTAAAACCAATAGAATTAGGTTTATTTATTTCAAATATTTTTCCAAATAAAAATACAAAAAATGTTAGAATTAGTTCCCTCTTGATTAATTTTAATTGCATTTTATTTATCACTTTTTTATATTAAAATTAGTTTTTAATTCAATTTAAATATTTCTTAACAAAAAGAACTAAAAATATGCTAAGTATAGAAGTATTTTAGGGTTTTTACTTCGCTTTCTGTATTCGCGCGCTCATTTTAAATTTCTCATTTTTATATTGATGTAACTGCAAAAAGGATGTAATAGTTCTAAACTTAGGGCCTTTACTTTTTTCTGTCCCCGTTTTGGTTTGTAATTCCCCCCGCCCCGAAGCCATGTAATAGCATAGCTTTAAATTCCACATTTTTATTTTGCCCTGATATTAACTGTTAGATGTATGCATAATAGGCTTGTATGATAAGATAAAAGCAAACATTAGCAAATTTAATATCCGAAGATAAATAAACTAAAACACAACACACTCGCACACGCGCACTTCTAAGGTACCTACACTCGTTGCTTTCGGAATAAATCAGGCATGCCACTTGAATGTGGGACGCTTTAGCAAAGACCCTTGGTTAAAAAGATCATATTCCCTTGATGACCCTTCGATGTTGCCTTTCGGTAAATGATATAGTCCCTTATGATAAATTAATAAAGCGTCCTACAAGTTGCTTTTATGATTGTACGATGACCCTCACTTGTCCCTCAAACACATCCAATGATGGGGATACCTACTCACTAATAGTAGGATGGAACTATCTAAAGGAAAGAGGAAAAGAACAAACCTTTCGAGTAGGTAGATAGTTCTTAGTTTCTTGCTCACACAAAACCATTTTTATACACACAAACTTTTTCTAAACATTTTCAAAGACATGAAAACACTTTGTATACGTTCTCTCTGAAACTAGAAACATTACAAAGTTCTCTACACTAAGGCGTCTTTTCAAAATATCTTCAAAACTCACTTACACAAAAAAGCATTTTCAAAATGAGCTAGCAACTAAGAGCCCGTAGATAACTATGGATGGAAAGGGTGCTAACACCTTCCCTTTCCATAACCTACCCCCTTACTCAGAAAATAATCTCGAAAGGTCTTTCCTGTTCTTTTCACCCTTTCCTTTGTTGGATAAAAGAAAAGTCGATGGCGACTCTTGCTAACTTTGACATTGCGAATAAAAAATGCAAAACCAGTAAAAGTCATTTCTCCCACCGTATAACACCTACTCAACATAACCTCGACAAAAAATTTCCTTTACCTCATGCTCACAGATAGATGAGAGACTTGAGGATTTTGAAGACATCATACCTTTAGGGTACTTTACTTATGTCTTGATAATAGGTTAGTATACAACCGTACTTCTCAAGTTGCATTGCTTCGTTCTCCAACAAATACTTGAAGAAATCGAACCCTTAGGACCAACTGAAAGTAGTGCACCACCGCTTGACAAAGACTTCTAGATAATCAACTTTTGCAATCTGCTTCAGATCATTTCTTAAACTGGTATTCTTTTACTCAACGGATTCAATAGAAGGTCTGCCCTAGATTAAGATCATTCTCAAAAATGATTTACCTTTCAACGGTATCCTGAAGCAATTTGTCCCTCAAGATAATCAAACTTTCATTTGATTCTCATTATGCAAGCTCACTTAATGTTTAAGCAATTGCTCATATGAAAATAATGTTTATTCTAAGAATGATAATTCTAATGCAAAGCTCGTGTTTGTCTTGAAGTTTAAAAACTTTTATTGAAAGGATTAAACATCGAATTTTTCTTGTACAAAAGAAAGTAAAAAGATGGTGTGATACCAACCCAAAAGTTTTAGCAAGTCTCCTAGGAGTCAGATTACCATATTCTCGTTACAGTTTACTTTCAAATTAACCCATACTTCAATTAGGACTTTTAAGGGTTGTAACATCGTCTCGTTCACGGTTGTAGAAAAAAGGATTTAAGGCTCAAAATTTTTGGTGCCCACCCATTCTCTATGATATTCTTCAGTCCTAAGTTCAATTAACTCGATACGAGCGCTCATCTCTCAAAAGAGTTTATGATGGTTGAGGAGTCAAGCGAGGTTTTCTAGACATGAAAGTCACTCACCTCTTTCTTTCTTGGTGTTTGATCACACGACTTGGTTCCTTGCTGAGGATTTTTATTTGGTAATCCCTTTTCGCTTTTCGCTTTCCCTAAATTTTGCCTGGACAAATTCCTTTTGAATTTGAATATGAAGCCCAACAGGATGCCCTGACTTTAGCCTAAGCGACTTGTTTTCAAGTTTCGACTTAGCGGGGATTTTTGTCTCTTTCTTTCATCATTTCTTTTTCTTTCCTTTGGAACAAGTCATTGATCTTCAAGTCCTCTTCGATTTGTTGGAAGTGACTATGACTTCCTGAGTCCTTGTTAGATGAGGGATAACCATTATGGTATCATCATCTGTTGACCTCATGATGTGCGAGAGATAACCATTGTGGTATCATCCTCTTTGATACATGCTGCTGATATATGAGGGTTAACCATTGCGGTTTTGACTTTCCTCAAACTTTTGAAAGATAACCATTGTCGTATACTTAGATTCACACTCTTGATGAGTTCTAAACGCTCGATCGGATTAACTGAAATCTGCACTGCCCCGGGTTAAATGTGAGGGTTTTTTCTGACAAGAAAATAAACTCCTACTTCAAGGCTTAAAAGGGTTGAAGAGGGTCTATCTCCCTTATATCTCTGGTGTTTGGAAATTTGAAACAATGCATGTACATCGTCCGCAGGGTTTTTATTCAAAAGCACACCATTTGAGATTTTTGGTATAGTTCTCATCATCTTCCCTCCAGAGGTTTTTTGCTTTATTTAACAAGAGTTAAATATCAAAAATCAAAGAAAAACATTAATGAGTGAATACAAATGGATTAATTTAAGACAAACATATCCAATGCATTAAGATTAATATTAAAAAATAAGCAAGTTTTGCATACAAGAAAGTAGTGAACCAAAATAAGAAAGATTACAAATAAGAATTTCAAATTAAACTAGAAATTTCCATGTTGAGGAGACTAGTCTCTGTATGGACATGTTTCTCTAGACGATGATCTGGCAGTCTTGACATTCACCGAGTCAAAGGAGACTTCAAATCTAACTGGATGGCCCGAAATTGATAGCCTTTGCGTCAAGCAAGTCTTGCACATTTTCTTTGAAGACCATGTAGTCTTCAATTGAATGGCCTAGTGCCCCAGTGTGGTAATCACATTGCACATTAGGGTCAAAATCACATAATAAGGAGGAATGACAGGCTTCAATGGCTTGGGTTCCACTAAAGAAAGACTGATAAACTGAGGAAAAAAATGGCCATAAGTCATAGGAACAATGTCGAACATTCTTTTTAGCTTACTGTCCCTTTGCTTACCCTGTTGCATACGTCTCTGTCAATAGGTTTTCTGTTGAGGAGCATACTGAACAGAATGAACCGCTGGTTGGTTACTAGTTATAGCACAAATCTATAGATCATCATGGCTAGAAGTAGCTTATTTCATCTTACAAGGAATCTAAGATGAAGGATAAGCAAGAGCTTCTTCTTCCTAGGAGACTGCACTAGTTTCTTCATCATCCTGATCTAGGAATTCAAAAGTAGTAGCAACATCCTGGATCTTACCAGTCTTAAGACCATGCTCAATTTGTTCTCATATCATAATCATTTTTGAAAATTCAAAACCACATCCAGCCGTCAGATAAGGACCTTACAGAGTATCTAAGAACATATCAACAAGTTCTCGCTCTAAAAGAGGAGGTTGAACTCTAAAATATATTTCTCTCCATCTATGTGCATATTATTTAAATGATTCATCAACCTTCTGAGTCAAATCTTGTAGTTGAATTCTGGTAGGAGCCATGTTACTGTTGTAACTATGTTTCTTGAAAAAAGCTTCATCCAATTCCTTCCAAGTTTGGATATTAGTTCTTTCAAGCTGAGTATACCACTCAAGAGGTGCTCCACTGAGGCTATCCTGAAATAAGTACATTAGAAGCTTGTCATTTTCCGCATAAGAAGCCATCTTATTGCAATAAGCTTTGATGTTAGTCATCAGGTAAGTGGTACCCTTATACTTTTCAAAAGTGGGGACTTTGAACTTAGTAGGAATCTTGATACCAGGCACCAAGCACAAACTAGCAGCGTCTAAAGCAAGGGAGTTATGACCCTCAATAGCTTTCATCCTCTCCTCTAGAAGGTGAAGCTTTTTCTCAGAATTGGTCCCACCAATTGGGAACCTGAATATGTCATATGACAACTCATAAATATTCTCATGGTGAGGAGCTCCGTTGACAGGGATCTGAATGGTATTCTTGACATTCTGATTCAAAGGAACCTCCTTTTGGTTAAGGTTAACACCTGGTGGATTAACGTGATCAACAATAGCAACTGTGACCCTCTGAACATTTTGTCTTAACCCTTCTTGTCCAAGGGCGAGGTTATGAATAAACTGCATGAATTGGCCCATCTGAATCTCCATAGGCGTTCCTATCTCAACTATATCTTCCTGAAGTTGATCCATGATGATGATGATGATGTCGAGAAGTCAATCTTGCAGTCTTGATATTCTGAATAACAAACTAGGTTATAATGAATTTCCAAGCTGAAATGAATGACATGCATGAGAATGCTTGGATGATAAGAGAAATAAACTTTTAAAATGTTTGATGCAAGGCAACACCATAAGTTCAAAAGTTCAGCATAACATGAATAACAATTGTACAATCGGATAACATCTATGAAATCTTGGATAATTGATATACAAATCTGCTGAATAACTGCTGTATAGTTTCTGAACATGCTGAATTTATCAAGATCAAAGGTCCAGAACATAAACAAATAACCAGGTCACCAACAGAACATACGGCCACCATCTGTACCTGTAAAGATATATTCTCGCCCCACTCACGGGTCAAAACTAGGTCAAGGTAAGGAAAGGGTAACTCAGAATCATGGGTACGCCTGAAGCCAATATCGTCGAAACACTTACATGAAACGATAACACCTCATTTGTAAACTCAACTAAGCGTGGACGACATGACCGTACTAGCCAACCAAAGATGACTAGCTGTTCATGTTCCACTTTATTCCTAAGGTTCTTAGTGGTATACAACTCTAGCCTGGGTAATGGGCCTTTCACCTCTTGTAACATCCCACCCAACATTGAAAACCAGAAGCCAACACAACAAATAACCAATATGGAAAGCAATAAAATGCAATGCAAACATATTCTCAGATAATCATATACAAATGAATAAACTGAAAGCATAAAAATAAACACCCAAAGAAAAGAAAAAAAGAGCTAGGAGTGACTTTGGGATGGACCAGCATTTGGTCAATCTGTCACCAGTGTAGTCGCCAACTAAAAGAACTGGCTGAACAAATCATCGAGATGAAATCAATGAAGTCGCCATCGAACGTTTCTTATCCCATAGGAAGGGAAAGGGAAACATCGAGTAAACTTGAGAATGGTGAAATCATGATCAAACGACTGAGAGATCGGGTAAAGGAGTCTGTTATGTGAGGGGAAGGTATTGGCACCCCACACGCCTGTAGTACTCTACGTTATCCACTCTTGTTGTTTATCTAATGGTTGTGTTTCAAATATAAACTTAAGAGCTACAAGAAAATGTAAAGAGGGAATTCATGCAAAATAAAAGACAAAATAATGTAGGGAAAATAAATTTGTGCTCGTTCGGGCCCTACCCCAATGCCTATGTAGTCCTTTTAAGGAATCAGAGCAGTCGTAGTTCGGCTCACATGTTTTGATTTTGTTTGTGTTTTTTAATGAACAAAATTAATTTTTCCTTCGGCCGGAGCTCGACCTTTGGAGACTCACACGTCAGCACAGAAGTGAATTAACATGTTCTTTTGAAAATGTTTGAAATAAAGGCCCAAAGGCAGAAAAAGTTTGTATTGGTTGATGTTTTTTACCTTAAAGAAGGATTTGAAAATCGTTAGATGTTTTATGATTTTCCAAGAAAAGATTTTTAGTCTTAATGCAAGGATGCAAAAGAAAGAAAAACATCTAAGGGAGACTACCATAAATCTAATCCCTAATGTTATCATACAATGATGGATCCTATGGTTGAGTTTTGAAAGGGAAATCGCTATCCTATGTTAACATGCATTGATACATATCCTAATGTCTAGCTCAAAAGCTACTCTAATTGAGCGATCCTAAGGGAAGCATGACATATCAAACAAGTGCTTTGGCAAAAGCACAAAAACATGAGTAGCATTTACTGACTCAAAGGTATGGGGGAAACAAGAGAAATAATTTAGCTAAGGGGAGCGGATCACCCGAAGAAAACAAGCGAGAGACAGATGAAATAGAAAAAACTAAATGCTTTAGCTAAGGAGAGCGGATCACCCGAAGCAAACAATCAGGTGTAGAAGTATCAAAAATGGCCATTGCAAACTCCTGACAAAGTGAGGGGGTTGGTTGTGAACCCTTTTCTACATGACTGATTCGATACACATGATCTGCATGACTCTGAAGCATCAACGTACAACGCGAGCTAAGGATGACACAGACTAGAATATGTAGGGGTTTATTACGAACCCTTTCTACTCTCCTCTTTTTGAGGACTTATCACCTGTGATATATGCGGGCACAAATGTAAACACACGTGCAGAATACCTACTTCAAAGGTAGGATTTTAAACAAACACATTTAACATATAGAAAGCGGTGCTCGCTACAGGACTTTAAATAGAAACTTCTAGCCCACGCTCTTTATTTCCTACTTCTCATGATATCTAGAAAGCAGTAAAATTCCTACTTCTCATGATATCTAGAAAGCAGTAAAGTGCGAAATAGGATAAATAAGAGAAAATACCAAACCAATATCAATTAGGAGCAAAGCGTATAAAAACAAAGAAAACCGACGATCTTCGTGAAAGCTTCACCTATCAAAGAAAAGAGTTAGAAATCAAATGCTCGGAATAAACTTCGAAGCATCATCGATGTGAAAATAAATCACAAGAAGAAGGTGCGCCAAGCATATCGCGAGTCTCGAGTAATCAGACAATCATGAATCAACTCCTAAAAATCAAATAAAAAATCTAAAAACTTTTTATTGATTTTATACTTTTTTTATCATGGACTCAAAAATATTCAACAACATGATTGGAGAAAAATCTATAACAAAAAGAAACAAAGAAAAAAAGCAATTATGAAACAGAGGGGTACGGAATTGGTGAAGGGGGTCTACAGCCCAAGAATAGGCGTTGAAGCCTAGCATGCAAGAGTCCCTGGTCCATTTTTGTTCCTAAGCTCTAGAATTGTTTCAAATAAATGATGGGCCAAAGGCAATGGAAATTCGGCCCAACTACATCAACAAACACCAGTCCACTTTATTCATTTTGTTTTTATTATTCATTATTATTAATAAAAAAACTAAAGTAAATGAAAAATTGAAAGGGACGGTGTCGTTTGGGTTTGTGATCTAGCGTTTTCACATCTGTGACTTTCCAACTTTGTTCAAATAGAATTATCTCCCTCCTCCATTCTTAACTCGCGGTGGAGCCCTCTTCTTCGATCCCTTATCGTCGTTGTAACAAACACCATATCTACCAGACTTCTTGGCATCTCATCATCTCTCCCGACCTCCGCTCGTTGTCGTCATGGCAAAATGTGATATCTCCATCATCCTTCATCTCAAAAACTCTATATCACACCTAGGTTCCAAACTCTTCGTCTCTCTCCCTTCATCATCAATTCAAGGAAGAAATAACAACATAAAAATTCGGAAATGTTCCAGAGTTTAAGGCTTACCGACGAGAATGACAAGATCAATTGTTAAAGCACAAAAGAAAATCATAGAGAAGTCTGAATCAGGTACAAAATCTTCTTCTACTTCTTTGATTCCACACGTTTTTTATTATTATGTTTTCATGTTGTTGATGCGATGAAGGTGAATCATAGATCTTGATGTAAGGCGTACGTGTTATGCTAAAATTATTGAAGAATATTTGATGATGATGATGATGATGATGAATGTTGGTGAAGATCATAGGAATTGGGAGAGTGTTGATGTTGTTGACCGATGAAGATTATGAAGTAGCTTGAAGAAGATGAAGAACCGGTGAAGTTCTTGATTCACAGATGAAGATGATGATGAAGGTTTGTACAGAGAAAGAGAGAATTCTCCGAGGATTCAGATGAAGATTGAAAAAGAGAAGTGAGAGAATCTCCAGGTATTTTTGGTGGTGATTCTTCTGCAGTTGAAGAATGAAGATGAGAGGAGCAAAGAGAAGGTTGAAGATTCTTTTGCAGAATGAAGAATGAATCGATGCCAGGTAATTTTATGTTATTATATTTCTGTTAGAGTTTGTGGAAATTCTATTACAGGAGAATTGATCTGAACCTTTGATTTTGATTTTCGGTTAGAGAAATTGAGTGGTGAGGATCCGTTTAGATGAAAGGTGAATTTATGTTATAACTGTTAGAGCTCTGTTTTGACTTTCCATGGTTCTTCAATTAGAAAACTCTGTTAGAAAGTTGTTGAATATGGTATTGGAATGAGCTGGCAATTCTATTTCTCCTTGTTTTTCTTTTCTTCTTCCCTGACATTCTGATTTTTCTGTTGTAGTCTTTTCTTATTTAAATATGTTGAGCTGGAAATTGATGCAAGGTCACGGTTTATCTTATGATGTAAGTCAGTTTTGTTTGAGCGCAGGGCCTATCTGATTTTTGTACAGGGACTGTGTGATACGGTGGAAGAACTGACTGTTTTTGGAATGCTGGTTTGCGTTTTGCATTTGTTTTTGAAAAATGTCGCGGTAAGCAAGAGTCGCCGCCGTCTTTTATTTTATCCAACAAGGAAAGGAAAAAAGCACAGAAAAATTCCTTTTTTGAGATATTTCTGAGTACGGGGGGGGGGGGGGGGGGGGGGTAGATTTATAGAAAGGGAAGGTATTAGCACCCTTTCTATCCGTATTTATCTACGGGCTCTTAGGTACTTGCTCATCATTTTCAAAATTGTTTTCTTTGTGTTTGTGGGTTTTGAAAAGTTTTTGTTTTAACTTCGATTTAACTCTTGCTTCTGTCTTCAAGAGTGTAATGAAGTGTTTTTGAAAACTTGTTCGTAAAAGTGTAAGTGTGAAAAAAGTTTTGTTTTGGATGAGCAAGTATCTAAGAACTAATCTACCTACTCGAAAAAAAGAATCGTTCTGTATTCGTTTCCTTTAGACAATGCTATCCCACTATTAGTGAGTGGGTAGCATCGTCGTTAGAGTTTTGAGGGTCAATTCGAAAGGGACGTATGGTCACTAAAGCAATGTTAGGACGTCTTAGTGGTAACCCTAATGTCTTAGATCATTTACCCGAGGCAACGATATCCGAGGCAACCTTTCCGAGGCAACTTATGATCTTTTAGACAAGAGGGCGACCTCTAAAATAACCTATACTCAATGACCGTTTACGAAGGCAACCAAGTGGGAGTGTACCCTAGGACTGTGCATGTGCGAGTGTATTGATTTTAGTTATTTTTATCTTTGTTCAATAAAGGGTGATCTACCTGTTTTAAAATTAGACATTCATTCTTGTCATGCAAACCTTATTAACAAACATCTAGCAGTTGAATATTTGCAGAAATTAAAGGTGCGGAAATTAAACTACGCTATTACAAGGCGTCGGGTATTTACATCGCCAAAAACAAACCCTTTGAAATTTAAAAGCGGTAAAAATAAATAAATGTCCTAATTTAATTATTACAAACTGGGAGGAGATACAATAATTGAATAAAAATGAAGCGCGCGATAAAATTAGATCGAATGCGAGAACTAGGGTTTTGACCCTCTTAATTAAAAGAAAATGCTTTTGTTGTTTTTAATATTTTTTAAGAAAAGAAATTAAGTCTTAAAATTAAATGCTAAATTAATTGGTTATTAAATTATTTAATGAAAAATATTTAAATGACATATTTTTGGTTTTTAATTATTTTAGGAAATAAATAAAATAATTAAGTTAGTAATAACAATCTATTGATTCTAATTAATTTTAATTATTTACAAAATCAATTAAAGTTATCTAACATAAATAACCTAATTATTTTAATTAATATTTATTGATGAAAAATAAAAGTTTTGATTTTAATTGGATAAAAAATATTTTTTGGTGATTTTTTAATAAAAAGAAAATTGTTTTTGGTTAATAAAATAAATAACAAATAAATTAAATAGAATAAATAAAATAAAAAAGACGAGAGATGGGCCTGAAATTAGGGGTGTGGAAAGCAAGAATTTGGGCCCAATTGTGCTGATCCACATTGACTTTTTTGATCTTATGTGTTACGGTTGACTGGCTTGTGGTGCACCCTCAATGATGGCCACCAGATCTGGCCATCTGGCCATCTGGCGCATTGGATGATGAGGGAGTATGATGGATCTTCTGGCCTCGCTTGCACTGAATCACCTGAAATAATATAGGAAAAATAACAAATGCTGGAGGCAGGGATCGAACCCCTGACCTCCAACCTCTAACGCCTTGAACACTTAGCTGGCTTCCGCTGGGACACTTTTTTCTATTTGTTCATAAAATATGCAATAATAATAATATATAAAACAAATGCAATAATGAGATTTTAGCGCGCCAATTCAAACAAGCTAGTAAGGGAGTGACAACACATCATCTCCTTCCTCTCTCCGTGGCTAAAACCTGAAATACCTATACCCACGGACAAAGTCCGTTGCTACAGGTCTGTGTGTTTCCAAAATCTTCTACAGGTAATATAAATGACCATCAAGGCCATGGTTAGAACCGTCTCCTTCTTCTGAACACAGTGGTACCCATTACTAAGGCCAATTGTTCCTGAAATCAAAAACCCTAAAAAAACTCCAAAAAACCTAACAATGGTGATTCACGATTCAGTCCATTAAAATGAAATTGAATAATGCCAAAAGTTTTCAAATGCTCTATAGGTTAAGAATATGTCATCAATTCATGTTAACAATTCCTAAGTTACAAGATGAGAATTCAAGAATAGGGGTATCGTGGTGGACTTACAGCGTGTTGTAGGGCTTGAAAACACTTGCTTTTGATTGCTTTCGCTTATGGAGACTCCCTGGAAGCGATTGAGATCGTCAAAGAACCTTGAAACTGCCTCTAAAGGGGATTTCGAACTCACACTTTTCTTGGTATTTTTCATATTTTGTTCTAGCTCTAGCGCCTCTTTCTAACCTCCTTCTAGGTCTGCACGCACTCCTTATGTATTAGACAATGCATTAGGGTTGATTATTCTTTCCAAATCTTCCTTCTTCAATGCCTTTGATATTTGATTTGATTCTTCTTTAAAGCTTTCCAAAATTGGTCCAAATCCAATCTCTTTGTACACATATGCCTTGATACGAGTTTGATTGATCCTAGCTGTGTAATAAGACCTAAAATAATCACAAAATCCTTGGTTTCAATGTTTTTGGATTTTATTTGATTTATTTTGATTTATTTTGATTTAAATCAAAATAATTCAAATCAAAATCAAAATAATTAATAAAAATATGATATGGACAAGTGGAAAAGGCTAGAGCACGTGGGCTATGTTTCCAACTCAAAACAAGTGAAAATGATTGGGCCCATTTGGCAAAATTTGAAGTTTTGGGGATAGTTGACTTTTGGCAATTTTGCAAAAAAATGGTCAACTTCAACGATGCATAACTTCCTCAATTTTGACTCTTTGGAGGTGTTCTTGGACTTTTTAGGAATCTTTAGATGTCTTCTAAACAACCCTTTTGTCTCATCTCATTTTGATATTCCATGCTCATGTATGAAGCTTTGACAAAAAAGGTGTTTTTGTTGACTTTTCAAAATGACCTATAATGTCCAAATTCATAACTTCTTATGTGTGAATATTTTGAACTTGGGAGATGAAGGTGGATTGTAGGAAATTGCATTCTCTTCAAAATTATCTTTGGATTGGTCATTTCTCATAAAGTATGAGAAAGTTATGCTTGGTCAAAGTTGAGTTGACTTTTCCTGCAAAACCCTAATTTAGAAACTTTTGAGTCTTGATGAATTATGAGCAATCCTTGATGAATAATGATCAAACCTTGATCAAATGATGAAATAAACTTCAAAATGAGGATGTTGACCAAAAATCTTGAAGTTTGACTGTATGTGGGCCACAGTTGACTTTTGCCTTAGCATTGTCGATTTTTGGACCTTTGAGTAATTGACTGAGCAAACTTCCTCTGCAAGGCTTGAAACTTGACATGGATGATTTTCAGAACATATTAGGACAATGGTGAGAATTTGGGACCACTTGGAATCAAGTGTCTTGATGCAACATGAAACCCTAATTTGGGGTAGACTGCTTTAGGAGAGAGCTTGTCTGGCCAACCCTTGGACTTCTTTGAGCAACTTGAGGATCTTTCTTGAAATGTTTTGAGAAATATGGGAGGGCAAATTTAAGGGTAAAACAGCTGCCCCTGTTCAATATTCTTAAACCTGAGGATATAGATTGGCTTTTGTGCCTTTCGTGATCCAAAGGTGGAAGAGGATTGAACACTAGAGTGCCAAGAAATTTGCGCTCGCATGAAGTGATAATTGTCTTGTGATGTCGGGAATGGGCTTACAGATGTCATTTGGAAATTGCTGACGAGGGGATGGGATTAAATATGCCATCCTAAGAAGTGTCGATCGCATAAGAAATTCCTTAGCGAGAGCTTGTATATCTATTGTTGAGGAAGATCCCGCTGGGGAAGGCTGATCTTCGTTGAGAAGTAAATTTTTAGGAGCTTCGTCGTCCGTCATTCTGCTGGTGAGTCGTCTCTGCTGAGATTTAGGAACTCTTCCGTAATTCAACTGAGGAACATATTTGTCGAGATTTAGGAACTCGTCTATAATTCAATTGAGAAAACATCTCCGCTGAGATTTAGGAACTTGTCCGTAATTCAACTGAGGAAACATCTCTGCCGAGATTTAGGAACTCATCCGTAATTCAATTGAGGAAATATCTATGCTGAGATTTAGGAACTCGTCCGTAATTCAACTGATGAAACATCTATGTTGAGATTTAGGAACTCGTCCGTAATTCAATTGAGAAAATATATATGCTGAGACTTAGGAACTCGTCCGTAATTCAACTGAGGAAACATCGCTGCTGAGATTTAGGAACTCGTCCATAATTCAACTGATGAAACATCTCTGCTGAGATTTAGGAACTCGTCTGTAATTCAACTGAGGAAAATCTTTGTTGAGATTTAAGAACTCGCCCGTAATTCAACTGAGAAAACATCTCTGCTGAGATTTAGGAACTCGTCTATAATTCAACTGATGAAACAATTATGCTGAGATTTAGGAACTTGTCCGTAATTCAACTGAAGCAACAGCTTTGTCGAGATTTAGGAACTTGCCCGTAATTCAACTCAGAAAATATCTCTGCTGAGATTTAGGAACCCGTCCGTAATTCAACTGAGGAACATCTTTGTTGAGATTTAGGAACTCGCCCATAATTCAACTGAGAAAACATCTCTACTGAGATTTAGGAACCCGTCCGTAATTCAACTGATGAAACAATTATACTGAGATTTAGGAACTTGCCCGTAATTCAACTGAGAAAACATCCCTGCTGAGATTTAGGAACTTGTCAGTAATTCAATTGAAGCAAAAGCTTTGTCGAGATTTAGGAACTTGCCCGTAATTCAACTGAGAAAACATCTCTGCTGAGATTTAGGAACCCGTCCGTAATTCAACTGAGGAACATCTTTGTCGAGATTTAGGAACTCACACGTAATTCAACTAAGAAAACATATCTGCTGAGATTTAGGAACCCGTCTGTAATTCAACTGATGAAACAATTATGCTGAGATTTAGGAACTTGCCCATAATTCAACTGAGAAAACATCCCCGCTGAGATTTAGGAACTTGTCCATAATTCAACTGAAGCAAAAGCTTTGTCGAGATTTAGGAACTTGCCCGTAATTCAACTGAGAAAACATCTCTGCTGAGATTTAGGAACCCGTCTGCAATTCAACTGAGGAACATCTTTGTCAAGATTTAGGAACTCGCCCGTAATTCAACTAAGAAAACATCTCTGCTAAGATTTAGGAACCCGTCTGTAATTCAACTTATGAAACAATTATGATGAGATTTAGGAACTTGCTCGTAATTCAACTGAGTAAACATCCCTGCTGAGATTTAGGAACTTGTTCGTAATTCAACAGAAGTAAAAGCTTTGTCGCTTGAATTTTGTGAGAATCTTTCCTGAAAGGTAAAGGTTAGTTGTATGTAATGCATGATATGTATCAAGCGATGATGTTCTCAAAATAAATGATATTATGCTGTATGATGCGTATGCATGTCATGATGTATGAAAATGTGATGTTTTGAGCTGGGGAAAATAAATCCCGGATTGCTGCTGGAGAAAAGAAATGAATTCTTCGTTTCCGCTGGAGATAATGGATGAAGATGTTCGTGAGAAATAACCTGCAGGAGAGGATAACTCCACTGGGGAATAAACTGACGAGAGAATGACTCTGTGGGGAAGAGATTCTCTTCTTTACAATTCCGTTGATAAATTCAGCTAGGGATGAATTATCATTGTTAGCGATAATGAAACCTATCGGGGATTGAATTTATGCTTGTGAAAGGAAAGAGCTCCGCTGGGGATGACTTTCCAATAGCGACCTTACTGGGGATATCCTTTTAGACTCTACTGGGGACAATCTTCCAGAGTCTACTGGGGATATTTTTATACTCCGCTGAGGATGATAAGACTTTTTAGTGCTGATGGCAGATAAACTCTGCTTGGGGAGAATATTGTCGATTCATTCGCGGTTGCGAGCTTCAGCTGGGGAGAATTAATACCACTATCTTTCTTCTTACTCTGCGGGGAACGAATGTACTTTCAATCGTTTTCTCTAGCTAGGTTTATCCCTATACCTGGTGGACAAAGCAACTGCACAGTTTGGACATTTCTCGTTTGCCCCTTGTTTCTGATATTACAAGTAATCTTCTTTTGTTTCGCATGTAAATATTTATGAGCAGCAATTAATGTCAAATGCATATATCAAAAACTGAACATTGGACATTCTCGCAAAACAAAACAGAAAAAGGAAAATAGTTTGAAATTTCTTTGAAAAAAAATGACTTGTATTGATTTTGAAGTTAACCTGTGAATAAGTGTTTTTGTACAAGAGGCTGACGTCCTAGTAAGAGAACACCGCCGAACAAATAGAATTTATACAATTTGTGAGAAACAAAGAAAAACAGCTATGTGAATAATCCCACTGGGTTCCAACTCTACTATTGCCTTTATGTCCTTGAGCATCTCATCACTTTGCTACTTGGTCGAAGGTAGATCAGATTGATTAGTGTCGTCCGAGCTTGATAGTCGATACTGAAGTCTGGTTGCAAGGCGATCCAATGAGACATAGTGTTACGCTTTAATCCCTAATTTTTTCCTGGACCTCCCTTTCTGGTTTTCAGTCCACCGGGATACCCTTTTTTGCCCAAGCCGCCTTTTCAGGTTTACGACTTGCCGGGTGTACAGTTTTTTATTTTCATCCCTTATTTTTACCCGAACCCTTTTGGTTCGCCGGGAAGCCCTTACTTTTGCCTAGGCCAGTCAACCTAGCGGGTCTTTGATTTATGCATAGTATTATTTCACTATGTCTGCATTGACGGGGTGAGGAAGGTCGTCACCATCCATGGTGGTTAGAATCATAGCTCCTCCTGAGAAAATGTTCTTAACCATAAATGGCCCTTCCTAAGTAGGGGTCCATTTGCCCCTGGGATCACCTTGTGGTAGGATGATGCGCTTGATCACCAAATCCCCGACTCGATACTCTTTTCGTCTGACTTTCTTGTTAAATGCCTTGATCATCCGCTTTTGATACGTTTGACCATGACAAATAGCAGTAAGTCTCTTTTCGTTGATTAAGTTCAGTTGATCAAGCCGGGTCTGAATCCAGTCATCTTCGCTCAAACCTGCCTCCTTCATAATCCGAAGAGAGGGTATCTGAACTTCAATGGGCAAGACGGCCTCCATGCCATATACCAAGGAATAGGGTGTTGCCCCTGTTGACGTCCGCGCTAAGGTACGGTACCCATGAAGAGCAAATGGTAACATGTCGTGCCAGTATTTGTATGTCACTGTCATCTTCTGCATAATCTTCTTAATGTTCTTATTAGCCGCTTCTACATCCCCATTCATCTTCGGTCGGTAGGGAGAAGAGTTGTGATGCTGTATTTTGAACTGTTTGTAGAGTTCGGTGATCATCTGATTGTTGAGATTTGTACCATTGTCCATAATGATCCTCTCTGGTACACCATATCGATAGATCAAATTGTGCCGAATAAACCGTGCCACGAAGTCCTTGGTTACAGTAGCAAAGGAAGCTGCTTCAACCCACTTCATGAAGTAATCAATAGATACCAGGATGAAACGATGCCCGTTAGATGCCGTAGGTATGATATCGTCGATCATGTCGATGCCCCACATAGCAAAAGGACAAGGAGCTTTCAAGACGTTCAGAGGTACTGGAGGTATGTGCACCTTATCAGCATAGACTTGGCACTTATGACAGGTCCGAGAATGCTGATAACAGTCGGCTTCCATGGTGGACCAATAATATCCTGCCCGTAGGATCTTTTTTTCCATGGTGTGTCCACTAGAATGAGTCCAGAAAGTACCTTCATGTAACTCTACCATAATCATTTCTGCTTCGTTCTTATCCACACAACGCAATAAGGTTGAATCATGGTTATGCTTGTAAAGGATGTCGTTACTGATGAAGAACTTCACCGCGAACCTCCTCAGAAACTTCTTATCATTAACAGATGCACCCTCGGGGTACTCCTAAGCTTCAAGATACCTCTTCACCTCATGAAACCAGGGTTTATCTGCTACCTCTTCAGTCTCGATGTCACAGCAATGTGCGGGTTCGTCCAACCTCTCAATGGTAATCTGGGGAGCTTCATTGTCCCATCTGACCTTGAACATAGAAGACATTGTAGCTAGCGCGTCCGCCAACTGATTCTCCTCTCTAGGGAAGTGTTCAAAGGTTATCTCCTCAAAGTGTGGAAGCAACGTCAATACATACTCCTTGTAAGGAATAAGATTTGGGTGTTTCGTATCCCACTCGCCTTTGATCTGACTAATCACGAGAGAGGAATATCCGAATACACTCTAGAACTTAATCCTTAGGTCAATAGCTGCTCGAAGGCCCATGATGCACGCTTCATACTCCGCCATATTGTTGGTGCAGTTAAAACATAGTCGGGCGGTGAACGGAGTATGAGAGCCTTCAGGAGATATGATCATAGTGTCGATGCTGTTACCCAAAGCGTTTGAAGATCCGTCAAAATACATAGACCATTGGGATCCCTCCTCAGGTCCTTCATGTGGTCCAGGTGTCTCACAGTCAGTTACCAACATGATGTTCTCATCCGGGAATTCAAAGTTCATAGACTGGTAATCGTCCACTACTTGATGTTCCAGATGATCTGCTAACACACTTCCCTTGATTGCCTTTTGGGTAGTGTATTGGATGTCATACTCAGTCAAGATCATTTGCCATCTTGCTATTCTTCCGGATAAGGGAGGCTTCTCGAAGATATTCTTGATTGGATCCATCTTTAATATCAATAGAGTAGTGTGAGTCAGCATATACTGTCTCAGCCGGCGAGCAGCCCATGCCAAAGCGCAACAAGTTTTCTCAAGCAACGAGTATCGGGTCTCGCAGTCGGTAAACTTTTTGCTAAGGTAATAAATAGCATGCTCTTTTCGTCCAGACTCATCATGCTTCCCCAGCACACCCCCCATTGAATTATCGAGTACTATCAAGTATAAGATTAAAGGTCTCCCTTCAACTAGAGGCATCAGAATAGGAGGCTCTTGGAGATATTCTTTAATCCTTTCGAAAGCGGCCTGGCATTCGTCGTTCCATCTTACCACTTGATCTTTCTTCAGCAGGTTGAAGATTGGCTCACAAGTAGCAGTCAAGTGTGAGATGAATCGGGCAATATAGTCCAGACGTCCCAAAAAGCCTATGACTTCTTTTTCAGTTTGGGGAGCTGGCATTTCCTGTATAGCCTTCACCTTTACAGGATCCACTTGAATACCTTTATCACTAATGACGAAACGAAGCAGCTTACCAGACCTCACCCCGAAGGTGCACTTGTTCGGGTTTAACCTCAGCTTGTACAACTTCAACCTGTCAAATAGATTCTGAAGATGGTCCAGGTGTTCTTCCTCAGTCTAGGATCTTGCAATCATATCGTCAACGTATACCTCAATCTCATGATGAATCATGTCATGGAACAAAGCGACCATGGCGTGCTGATACGTTGCCCTAGCATTCTTCAATCCGAAAGGCATGACCTTGTAGCAAAATGTACCCCATTGAGTAACAAAGGTTGTCTTCTCCATATCCTCGGGAGCCATCTTAATCTGATTATAACCGGAGAAACCGTCCATAAAGGAGAAGACCTTATGCTGTGCGGTGTTGTCGACCAGAACATCGATATGAGGCAGAGGGAAATCATCCTTGGGGCTTGCCCTGTTCAGATCCCTATAGTCAACACACATTCAAACCTTACCATCCTTCTTTGGCACTGGAACCACGTTGGCCACCCACTGTGGGTAAGAAGTAACTACGAGAAAACCGGCATCAAACCGCTTCATGACTTCAGCCTTGATTTTCTCAGACATCTCTGGGCGCATTCGACGAACTTTCTGTTTCACTGGAGGACAATCTTTCTTAGTTGGAAAGCGGTGAACCACGATATCGGTATCCAACCCAGGCATATCTTCATAAGACCAGGAAAAGATCTCAACATAGTCACGTAGCATCTAAATCAACTATTGCTTAACACTGGATTCTAGATTTGCACCGATCTTGACCTCTTTCTTGTCTACCTCTGTACCCAAATTTACTATTTCCACTGGCTCTTCATGCGGCTGTATGGCCCTATCTTCCTGAAGTAACAATCTAGCAAGTTCACCAGGCACTTTGCAATCCTCCTCACCTTCGTCCTCGGCTTGGTTGATTGAACTTTCATAGTCATAATTGGCAGTAGCAGAGTCGTTGTCAGTGGGATCCAGAGTGGATGTGGACCTGTATATGTGAGTATGTGTAAAATAGCTGTTTTGCAAGATAGAAAAGAAAAACAAGGAGCGCAAAATTTGTAATGCAAGAAAATTTCCAATGCTTTTATTAATGATATATGGAAATGACAAATATAAAGCCCTCAAACAAAGCCACGGTGTCTCGGGTAAGGCATCGGGCCGTAAAGTTTAAAATTGTCTGTTACAAATTCAAAACAAAAGTCTATTACTGTGTAATAAAAGAAATTGTCACGAAGTCCTTTGCTGTACAATTTCTTAGTCCGCCGTCGGTAGTCAGGTAAATCCAACTGTCGAACTCAGACTCTTCATCATCTTCTTCAATCATATTCACTTCAGGATTAGTAATACGTAGGGGAGGTCTTCCAATCCGCGCGCGCCGAATGGCCCTTTGAGCTTCTGCAGTGAAACCCAAACCAAACTTGTCAGTCTTATGTGCAAAGTTAGGGAGTTGGCCCCAATCCGCACACCCACCTTTCTCAATGACAGCCCAAACATCCTTGAGGGAAGCCATCTTCATTGGAGGATCTTCAGCAACAGTTTCAGTCGACGCCAGAGTCTGGGGTACTTCCTCAAAATGTTGACACAAGGTTATAATGAACTCCCCATCCATCTCTACATACCGGAAAGAGTTGAGGTGGCTCACCATGTATTCCTCTTCTCCTTGTACCGTAAAAAATTTCCCCTTCACTAGGTATTTCAGCATCTGGTGGAGCGTAGAAGTTACTGCCCCAGCTTTATGGATCCACGGGCGACCCATCAAACAAGAATAAGATGGTCAAATGTCCATCACATAGAATGTAGACGCAAAAATCTGAGAACCAACCTTAACTGGAATATCCACCTCTCCATGTACCATCCTCTTGGACCCGTCAAAGGCCCTAACCACAATATTACTCGGCTTTAACTCTAACCCTTCACAGTCTAACCAGTCTAACGCTTTATTGGGTAAAACATTCAACGAGGACCCAATATCCACCAATATGTAAGTTAAGGTAGTGCCCCTGCACTCAATTGAAACATGTAGAGCGTCATTATGATTCTTCCCCTTGGAGGTCAAATCTGCGTTGGAGAAACCCAACCCGTTATCTACCGTCAAACTAGCCACACAATCTTTGAACTGGTCAGCAGATGTTTCCTGCGGCACATGCGCAGTTTTTAGGAAAGTAATCAGAGCCTTAGCATGGGCCTCTGAGCACAACAATAAAGACAACATAGAGATCTTCGACAGGGTTTTCCCCAACTGTTCAACTATATTGTAGTCGCTTTTCTTGATGATCTTTAAAATTTCCTCTATCTCTTGTCTAGAGGCTTCAAAAGTAATCTTCTTCGGTGCCTCCGTCTGTGCAGGCTCACCGGTGATCCCTTTGCCCCGAGTGTCAGATGACTCGGCGACAGGGGTAATGATTGGAACATGAACAAGGACAATAGCAGGTGTACTGGAAGGTGTAGTAACAATAGGCTTCCGAACAGTTGGTTGAGAGATCTCAGGGGAGAAAAGCCTTCCGCTTCAGGTGACTTTACTAGATCCAACAATATTGCTGACATCAGTATCAGCCTCTTTGTCCTTCAATTCTTGTTTAACCCCGTGATAATACACATAGGCCCCATAGTGCCATGGGACAGCCTTATCCGACGTGTAAGGGATAGGTCCTGGAACAGTAATGATCAATGGAGCAACCCTCAGAACATATGTAATTCTAACAGGCTTTCTCGAGGAAGCCTTGGAAGAATTGGCGGAAATGGTGATTATGGAAACTTCTTCAACAGGAACCAATGGAACAAAAGTTTTCTCGAACAAGATTTCTTTATTATCCATCAGGCGTTGAACACATGACTTCAATAGATGGCAACCAGTAGGTAGGACGGAACACAGATGGCAACCTTCGCCACAACCCAGAAATAAACCAGCTAACAGAAGGTTCTTCTTCACAGTCGACAATGGGGTAGAAATGTCTTCTACAGAAGTTACAAACACATCATCATCCATATCATTTACTCCACGATTTGGCATAGGAGCTGTTATGACATTATGCTTTTCCGGTGCTTCAAATTCAATCTCCTTAGCTTCAATCAGATCTTGTACCTTATTCTTCAAGACCCAACAATTATTCGTATCATGCCCCGGGCTATTAGAGTGATAAGCACTGCGGGCGTTCAGATTATATAGTGGTGATGTGGTGTTGGGATTCTTCGGGGCTTCCCTCAGAGTCACCAAGTTAGTCTTCAACAACTACGGCAAAATTTGAGATAGAGTCATACTGAGCCGAGTAAATTGTCGTTGAGGCCTCTCTGCTCTTTGCTGATTGTTGCGTTGTGGGGCAACAGTTGGTCTTGAAATAACTACCGCATTAACTTCCTGGTGGTGCTCAGGTCGGTTATGGCTCCTCGAGATGTAAATTGCACTAGACTCCTTCTTAAAAAGCTTCTTCTCGGTACTTGACGAAACACCCTTCTGTATCTTGCCGCTCTTAATACTGGCTTCAACTCTCTCTCTAGTCATAATCAAATCAGTGAAACCAAACGATGAACTTCTGATCAAATGGTTGAAATACGGACCAGACAAGGTCCCCAGAAACATATCCACCAACTCCCTGTCAGCCAGAGGGGGTTGGACTCTAGCAGCAAGATCTCTCCACTTCTGAGCGTAGTCCTTAAAACCTTCGCTCGCACCCTAGACATACCCTGAAGTTGGGTACGCGTGGGAGCAAGGTCGGCATTATATTGGTACTGCTTGTAAAAAGTAGCAGCAAGGTCCTCCCAGTTATGGACGTTAGCTCCTTCTAGTTGATAGAACCATTCAAGTTGAGTCCCTGAAAGACTATCTTGAAAGAAATGAATCCAGAGGTTCCTATCAGCAGTATACGGTTGAATCTTTCTAACATACGAGTAGAGGTGTAACTTCAGACAGGAGACCCCGTCGTACTTAGCAAAGACTGGCACTTTAAACTTGTGGGGAATCACCACCCCAGATGCCAAACCCAAATCTCCAAAGTCCAACCCAGGTATCTTCTGGATCTCCATTGCGCTTAACCAGTCCTCGAGTTTCTTATACCTATCCTCAGCAGGAGGATACTGGTCTTCGTCAAAGTCAGTCTCGTTGTCAGAAACCACAAGGCTAGGAACCCTCCTTTCTTCTTGATTCTCTCCCCCTCCAGATGAGTGAGATAAATCAGCTTCTTGTCTCAACCTGTTCCCAAACCTGTGACCCATATTCAGGAGGACCGTCTTCTTCTTCTTCTTTTT
Organism: Vicia faba; assembly: GCA_948472305.1. Taxonomy (NCBI): domain Eukaryota; kingdom Viridiplantae; phylum Streptophyta; class Magnoliopsida; order Fabales; family Fabaceae; genus Vicia; species Vicia faba. Next base: position 1,016,657,933 of record OX451738.1, on the reverse strand, counting down.
CTTATCCTTCAAGATAAGAGTCTTCAAGTCTTGTTGACCCTTGGCCAAGTTCATGAACATTTCCTGGAACTGAGCGTTCTGGGCTTGTAGAGCCTTGATAGCTTGATCAGTGGATGTTTCAGAAGACATGATTAAGCTGAAATAAACAACGAAGAAGATGAGAAACCTGTAAGGGTACCTGTGATGAGGTGCATGGGAATGGAATGCATATAATATGATTTCAAAGACGTCGGGAGATTCAAATTCGTAAACCAAAATGAAACACACTTTTATTAGATTAAAAACTTGAAACAATGTTTAACAAATTCCTTTTAAGGCGTTACAAAAGAAAAACTGAAAAGTAAATCAAAACTAGAAATAGAAAAAGACATCAGCGCTCCCATGGTCGTTTTCCTCCCGTGCTGACATAGTCGTTGAGGATCTTCTCATTCTCTAGCTGCCTTGTAAGCTTCAGGATCTTCCGTTCCTGCTCATGATACTTTTCCCTGTAAGTATCCTGTTCTTCTCTTAGCTGGATCCAAGACCTCTTTAATGCCCCAATGTCAGTAGGCATGTATGGATGGAGAACAATATGAGGAACCCCTTCTTCATCATTACTTTCAACAATTACTGGCAAGACCGCTTCGTATGGCATCCCCAACTTTTGAGCACGGGCTCGAACCCACCGGAGATACGGTTCCATCGGAAGAGAAGTCTTCAATCCTAGCTCATGTGGATCAGATCTGTTAACCCTATTCCAAGCTCATACGAACCTGCGACGATGTCCCTCAACATCCCCTTGGAAGTCAAAGACAATGCTCGGAATCAGCAACTCATGAGGACCGTCCTTTTGAGCTCACCCAAACTTTCGTAAGGCCAGACAAGGATTATAGGTTATTCCTCCCCTAATTCCAAGCAAAGGAACATTGGGGTATTCTCCGCACCGGTCAATAACAACTACTTCTTCCATGTCTTTAGTGCTCCAGATGATGTCCATATGAGCAAGGGACATAATTCTGTAGGCCCAACCCATACCTTCCTTGTTCTTCAAAACAAATTTGGGGTGGTGAGAAATAAACCACCTCGCCAGCAATGGTGCGCAACACATAAGGGTTCCCCTTTTCCGAGCAGTACGGGCGTAAAGAACATGTAGAATGTCACCTAAGAGAGTAGGCACTGGATTACGGGAGATAAAGATCTTGATTGCGTTCACATCGACGAAAGAATCTGAATTAGGGAACAAAACTAAGTCATAAATGAGAAGTTCCAGGATGTCTTCAAATGCTTGAAAGTCCAAACTGTCCAAAAACTGTTGAGCCTGATCAATCAAGAACTTAGCCAGGAAGCCTTTTACCCCACTCCGAGTCTCCCATTTAGACATTACATCAGCCTTTGTCAGATGTAGGGCTGTACCAACATCCTCTGGCCTAAGAGCTATCTCCCAACCTGTAAATAGCGTCTGCTCTAGAATAGAAATTCCAAGTAGATCAGAGAACTCCTCTAAAGTAGGGACCAACTAATAGTCCGGGAAGGTGAAGCTGTGGTGCAACGGGTCAAAGAGCTGGAATAAGATGCTCATCATTTGCTCATCCATCTTAGAAGTGACCAAACCAAGGAGGTGACCATGTCTTCGGACAAAGGAAGAAGTATCAGGGATCTTTGCAACCAAATCTCTAAGCTGAACAGGGATTTGTACGAAGTTGATCCGAATAGTATTTCTGCGCATAGATGCCATGACCTACAAAACAGAACAAAGATGAATCCCCTCGGTCTTTGAAATGGGTTAATCTAATGCAATATGCATGAAATGTCATGATGCATGATGTCATGATAAGAACACACCACAAGTATTCACAGATAGCAAACATGGTAAGGGCACACAAGTCACACAATAGCCCTTAAATTTCAGGCTGGCATGGAGTTTAGGTATTACCCTCTTTCAGTTTAGTTAGTTCAACCTGTCCTAGTAATAGTAACCGGGTTCTAGAGGATCTCAATATCACTGACCACCCTTGATCGGTCATAATTCCAGTTTAGCAACCTTTTCTTGCGGCCAAAATCATCGCGAGAGTTTGGTCTCAATGATTGTAGCATACTGCTACTTTTCTATGGCCAAGTTGGTCAATTATAGGTTCTAAGGTAAGTTCGTGCTTAATGACCGCTTAGCAGCCCCATATTCTCCTTGTTCCTCCATAAGGGATATCGGTACAAACTAAAGTGTCACACCAATGTAGCTACTGCTTCAACCTGTACAGTTCCCTCACAGTCTATTGCTACTTACCTAAAAGGTATCCCCAGATCCGAGTTAGGATCTATAGTAACTCCGATTCAAACCCACAAAGATAAAGCATACAAATCAAGCAATTGAAAACATCATGATGAACTATTGCAGTCTTGATATTCTGAATAACAAACTAGGTTATAATGAATATCCAGGCTGAAATGGATGACATGCATGAGAATGCTTAGATGATAAGAGAAATAAACTCTTAAAATGTTTGGTGCAAGACAACACCATAAGTTCAAAAGTTCAGCACAACATGAATAGCAATTGTACAATCGGATAACATCTATGCAATCTTGGATAATTGATATATAAATTTGCTGAATAACTGTTGTATAGTTTCTGAACATGCTGAATTTATCAGGATCAAAGGTCCAAAACATAACCAAAGAACCAGGTCACCAACAGAACATACCTGTGATCGGTGGAAATAAAACTGACTATTTTGGAATGCTGGTTCGCAAAATGTCTCAGTAAGCAAGAGTCGCCACCGTCTTTTATTTTCTCCAACAAGGAAAGGACAAAAGCACAGCCAAATTCCTTTTCGAGATGTTTCTCGGTTCGGGAGGTAGATTATAGAAAGGGAAGGTGTTAGCACCCTTTCTATCTGTGGTTATCCACGGGCTCTTAGGTACTTGCTCACTATGTTTTCAAAATGTTTTGCTTTTCTTGTGTTTGTGGGTTTTGAAAAGAGTTTTGTTTGAAAACTTTATTTTGACTCTTGTATCAGTCCTCAAGAGTGTATGAAGTGTTTGTTTGAAAACTTTTGTCAGAAAAGTGTAGGTGCGAAAAGTATTTTTGTTGTTTTGAAAGAGCAAGTACCTGAGAACCTCTACCTACTCAAAAGAAATTAAGCTGTGTAAATGTCCTTTAGACAGTACTATCCCACTATTGAGAAGTAGGTAGCACCGTCGTTGGAGTTATTCGGGTCAATTCGATTATAGGGACATGTGGTCACCAAAGCAATAGTAGGACGCCTTAGTGGTAACCCTAATGTCCTAGATCCTTTTTATCCGAGGCAACTGTTTCGAGGCAACTTGGATCTTTAGACAGGAGGGCGACCTCTAAAACACCCTATACTCAATGACCACGTCGAGGCAACCAAGTGAGGCGTACCCTAGGAGTGGCATGTGCGAGTGTGTCAAGATTCAGTTAATATTATCTTTGCACATGTTATGGTGAGCTACGTTTTGATTTTAATTTCAGGCAAGTCTTGTCATGCATAATTAACAGTTAATAATTTGCGGAAAGTAAATTGCAGAAAGTAAATCTACGCTATTACAAGGCGTCGGGTATTTACATCACCAAAAACATAACCCTTGAAAAGATAAATGCGAGAAAATAAAGAAAGAGATAAAAAGGTCCTAATTACGCTATTACATCCTCGGAGCAATTACATAAATATGATAAAAAATAATATGCGCGCGAGAGAAATTGAATTGGAAAAGTCCTTAGGGTTTTGACCCTTTGAGAAAGAATGAAGTTTTTGTCCTTTTTGCATTTAATTAAACCTAATTCTAATTAATTAAATAAAAGAAATATTTTTTTAAGTTTTTTAATGTTTTAATGAAAATAAAATAAAATAAAGTCAAAAGTTAGTAAAAACCCTTATTCTAATTTATTTTATTTATTATGAAAAAGTCAAAATTAAACCTAATTAAACTAAATTAATTTGTTAGTATTTATTTAAAAATAATAAATAAAAAGTGAAATTAATAATAATAAAAATATTTTAGTTTAGTATTTCTGAATTTATTATGAAAATAATAATTATGTTAATTAAATAATAATAATAATAATTAGTAAACCAATTAAAAGAAAATATAAAAAGAGAAAGAAAAATAAGAAAATAATGAAACCAGGGGGGTGCTGGGCCCAACAAGGAGGTGTTGATTGCAAATTGAGGCTCAATAAGCTCTTCAGCCACGTTGACCTTTGGGATCAGCTATGCATGTGTTGATTGAGGATTATTATGGTCCTTCATCTTTGGCCACATGATTCAAGCTAGGAGACACATGGCATGCTGATGCGTGAGGTATATGATGGAAATCTTGTTGGAACGCTGCACATGAACCTGTAAAGAAAAATATTATAAGAGTTTTGGGGGACCTGGGAATCGAACCCAGGTCCCAATGATCACCAGCCAGCGCACCTAACCACTCCACCATTTGCTTGCTTTTGATAATATAATAACAAACAATTATAATATATACAAAACAATGCATGTGCTGGAAAACAAACAAAAACGCGCGCTATTTGAATTTTCCACTCAGAGGCTTACACGTCCTTCGTCTTCCTTGTTTGTGCCTGTAAAAAACAAATAGATAGCGGGGGTTTTTAACCCCCACAACCTGCAACCACGAAAAATAGCGAATAGGCGTATGATTAATAGAAATATTTCACGAGGGTGGCTTTGTGTTCGTCTGGTCCCAACGATTTCAACCATAGGTCTCTCAAGGCTTGATTTTTCCTGTACTGTAAATCCCCAATTTTAGAGTTCAAGAACCCTAGAATTCATCAATGGTAACTTTCGATTCTGTGCATTATAATCCAATTAATTAATACCATTAGCTTTATAAGGATTCAAGCAATGAAAAACAAACCATAAATCATGTTAAAAGCTTATGAATCATGAGTTTCGATAATGAGAAAAAAGGTCAAACCGTGAGACTGTAGGTGATGGTTTCTTGAGCTTTAATGCTTGGTTTTTATTGCTACACGTCCCTGACACTTCCAGCAATGTGTTTGAATCAACAAAAGCCTTTGAATCGTGCTAGAATATGGAAATCAGTTTTCACTTTTCTTTGAATTTTCTCAATATGATTATGGCTTTTTCTGCTGCAAATTCACGTATGTGGCATTAGGGTTGGCTTGTGTACTTATAGTAGAATAGAATTAGGTCACAATCTTGCAAAGAAATCCATGGAATTGATGTTTCAATATTTGATTGAAAATCAAATATTTTTGAATCTTTTTGATTGGAAAAACTTGCTAAATTTGGAGATTTTTGTCTCTTTGATTTGCACACAAAATTCTCAGCATATCTTGACCACATTTGCTTCACCAAAAGATTGAAAAATCAAGTCTTTATATTTCCTACAATTTAAATTAATTAAATGAATTAATATTGATTAAAAATCCAATTAATTAATAAAAAATAAGAAAATAAATTCAAATAATCTTAATGGGTCGTGCATAAGCCTTGAATGAAGTTTCAAGAAGAAATTTGAGGCCCATTAGCAAAAACAAAGTGTTTTGAGCAAAGTTGACTTTTGCAAATTCACAAAAATTTCCCAACTTCTCCAATGCATATCTTGCTCAATTTTGATCATATGAACATGTTCCTGGAAATTTTGAAAAAGGTCTTGAAGTCCTCTAACCAATGCCTTTGGTCCCATGTCCTTTGGATTTACCAATCTCAAGTTATGGTCTTTGACTTAAAGTGCATTTTTGTTGACTTTTGAATTTGACCTATAATATAGAAATTGATAACTTTTTGTGAGAGCATTTCTTGGACTTGGAGTATGAATATGGATTGTAGGAAATGTCATCCCCTTCAAAATGAGCATTGGATGGGATTTTTCTGATGAACCATGAAAAAGTTATGCCTTGGTCAAGATACAGTTGACTTTTCTACTGTCCAAAAATAGTAACTTTTGGCATCTTGATGATTTTTGAGCCATTCTTGTGGAATCATGATCAAGACTTGATCAAATGATGATTGTGGAGTCAAAATGAGATGTTGACCAAAATGCTTGACTTTTGACTGCAAAATGACCATTTTGCCCTTGCAGTGGACTGTGGGTCAAATAGGGCTTTTGACTGTGGAATTTGGCATTGTGAGTCTTGAAACTTGGCATGTAGGTGCTTGAGCATGCATATAGGCTTATGAGACTTGATTGAGCCATTGAAAACCTCAAATTCCTTGAAGGAACCAAAACCCTAATTTTGACTGGCTTAGGAGGTGGTTTGGACTGTGCAATCCTTGAGTAGTCTTGAACCATTTGGAGATGATTCTTGATAAATCTTGAGGAATATGGGAGGGCAAATTTTGGGGTACAACAATACGGCCACCATCAGAACAAATAGTCACCATCTGTACCTGTAAAGATATATTCTCTCCCTACTCACGGGTCAAAACTAGGTCAAGGTAAGGAAAGGGTAACTCAGAATCATGGGTACGCCTGAAGCCAATATCGTCGAAACACTTACGTGAAATGATAACACCTCATTTGTAACCTCATCTAAGCGTGGAAGACATGACCGTACTAGCCAACCAAAGATTACTAGATGTTCATGTTCCAATTTATTCCTAGGGTTCCTAGTGGTATACAACTCTAGCCTGGGTAACAGACCTTTCACCTCTTGTAACATCCCACCCAACATGGAAAACAAGAAACTAGCACAACAAATAACCAATATGGAAAGCAATAAAATGCAATGCAAACATATTCTCAGATAATCATATACAAATGAATAAACTGAAAGCATAAAAATAAACACCCAAAGAAAAGAAAAAAAGAGCTAGGAGTGACTTTGGGATGGACCAGTATTTGGTCAATCTATCCCCAATGTAGTCGCCAGCTAAAACAACTGGCTAAACAAATCATCGAGATGAAATCAATGAAGTCTCCATCGAACGTTTCTTATCCCATATGAAGGGAAAGGTAAACATCTAGTAAACCTGAGAATGGTGAAATTACGATCAAACGACCGAGAGATCAGGTAAAGGAGTCTGTTACGTGAGGGGAAGGTATTAGCACCCCACACGCCTGTAGTACTCTACGTTATCCACTCTTGTTGTTTATCTAATGGTTGTGTTTCAAATATAAACTTAAGAGCTACAAGAAAATGTAAAGAGGGAATTCATGCAAAAGAAAAGACAAAATAATGTAGGGAAAATAAATTTGTGCTCGTTCGGGCCCTACCCCAATGCCTACGTATTCCTTTTAAGGAATCAGAGCAGTCGTAGTTCGGCTCACATGTTTTGATTTTGTTTGTGTTTTTTAATGAAAAAAAGTAATTTTTCCTTTGGCCGGAGCTCGACCTTTGGAGACTCACACGTCAGCACAGAAGTGAATTAACATGTTCTTTTGAAAATGTTTGAAAGAAAGGCCCGAAGGCGGAAAAAGTTTGTATTGGTTGATGTTTTTTACCTTAAAGAAGGATTTGGAAATCGTTAGATGTTTTATGATTTTCCAAGAAAAGATTTTTAGTCTTAATGCAAGGATGCAAAAGAAAGAAAAACATCTAAGGGAGACTACCATAAATCTAATCCCTAATGTTATCATACAATGATGGATCCTATGGTTGAGTTTTGAAAGGGAAATCTCTATCATATGTTAACATGCATTGATACATATCCTAATGTCTAGCTCAAAAGCTACTCTAATTGAGCGATCCTAAGGGAAGCATGGTATAACAAACAAGTGCTTTGGCAAAATCACACAAACATGAGTAGCATTTACTGACTCAAAGGGATGAGGGAAATAAGAGAAATACTTTACCTAAGGGGAGCGGATCACCCGAAGAAAACAAGCGGGAGACAGATGAAATAGAAAAGAAAATAAATGCTTTAGCTAAGGGGAGCGGATCACGCGAAGCAAACAATCGGGTATAGAAGTATCAATAATGGCCATTGCAAACTCCTGACAAAGTGTGAGGGTTGGTTGTGAACCCTTCTCTACATGACCGACTCGATACACATGATCTGCATGACTCTGAAGCATCAACGTACAACGCGAGCTAAGGATGACATGGACTAGAATATGTAGGGATTTATTGTGAACCCTTTCTACTCGCCTCCTTTTGAGGACTTATCACCTGTGATATATGCGGGCACAAATGTAAACATACGTGCAGAATACCTACTTCAACGGTAGGATTTTAAACAAACACATTTAACATATAAAAAGAGGTGCTTGCTACAGGACTTTAAATATAAACTTCTAGCGCACGCTCTTTATTTCCTACTTCTCATGATATCTAGAAAGCGGTAAAATTCCTACTTCTCATGATATCTAGAAAGCAATAAAGTGCGAAATGGGATAAATAAGAGAAAATACCAAACCAATATCAATTAGGAGCAAAGCGTATAAAAACAAAGAAAACTGACGATCTTCGTGAAAGCTTCACCAATCAAAGAAAATAGTTAGAAATCAAATGCTCGGAATAAACTTCGAAGCATCATCGATGTGAAAATAAATCACAAGCGGAAGGTGCGCCAAACATATCCGCATATCACACAATAAACCTGCATAAGACTTAAATCTCAACAAGCAAAGGTGAATCGCGAGTCTCGAGTAATCGGATAATCATGAATCAACTTCTAAAAATCAAATAAAAAATCTAAAAACTTTTTATTGATTTTATACTTTTTTATCATGGACTCAAAAATATTCAACAACATGATTGGAGAAAAATCTATAACAAAAAAAACAAAGAAAAAAAGCAATTATGAAACAGAGGGGTACGGAATTGGTGAAGGGAGTCTACAGCCCAAGAATAGGCGTTGAAGCCTAGCATGCAAGAGTCCCTGGTCCATTTTTGTTCCTAAGCTCTAGAATTATTTCAAATAAATGATGGGCCAAAGGCAATGGAAATTTGGCCCAACTTCATCAACAAACACCAGTCCACTTTACTCATTTTGTTTTTATTATTCATTATTATTAATACAAAAACTAAAGTAAATGAAAACTCAAAGGGACGGTGTCGTTTGGGTGTGTGGGCTAGCGTTTTCACATCTGTGACTTTCCAACTTCGTTCAAAAAGAATTATCTCCCTCCTCCATTCTTAACTCGCGGTGGAGCCCTCTTCTTAGATACCTTATCGCCGTTGTAACAAACACCATATCTAACAGACTTCTTGGTATCTCATCATCTCTCCCGACCTCCGCTCGTTGTCGTCATGGCCAAATGTGATATCTCCATCATCCTTCATCTCAAAAACTCTATATCACACCTAGGTTCCAAACTCTTTGTCTCTCTCCCTTCATCATTGATTCAAGGAAGAAATAACAACATACAAATTCGGAAATGTTCCAGAGTTTAAGGCTTACCGACGAGAATGACAAGATCAATTATTAAAGCACCAAAGAAAATCATAGAGAAGTCCGAATCAGGTACAAAATCTTCTTCTACTTCTTTGATTCCACACGTTTTTATTACTGCATTTTCGTGTTGTTGATGCGATGAAGGTGAATCATAGATCGCTGATGTAAGGTGTACGTGTTATGCTGAAATTATTGAAGAATATTTAATGATGATGATGATGAATGTTGGTGAAGATCAGAGGAATCAGAGAGTGTTGATGTTGTTGAACGATAAAGATTATGCAGTAGCTTGAAGAAGACGAAGAACCGGTGAAGTTCTTGATTCACGGATGAAAATGATGATGAAGGTTTGTACAGAGAAAGAGAGAATTCTCTGAGGATTAAGATGAAGATTGAAAAACAGAAGTGAGAGAATCTCCAGGTATTTTTGGTGGTTATTCTTCTGTAGTTGAAGAATGAAGATGAGAGGAGCAAAGAGAAGGTTGAATATTCTTCTGCAGAATGAAGAATGAATCGATGCCAGGTAATTTTCTGTTATTATATTTCTGTTAGAGTTTGTGGAAATTCTATTACAAGAGAATTGATCCGAACCTTTGATATTGATTTTCGGTTAGAGAAATTGAGTGGTGAGGATCCGTTTAGATGAAAGGTGAATTTATGTTATAACTGTTAGAGCTCTGTTTTGACTTTCCATGGTTCTTCAATTAGAAAACTCTGTTAGAAAGTTGTTGAATATGGTATTGGAATGAGCTGGAAATTCTATTTCTCCTTGTTTTTCTTTTTTGCTTCCATGACTTTCTGATTTTTCTGTTGTAGTCTTTTCTTATTTAAATATGTTGAGCTGGAAATTGATGCAAGGTCACGGTTTATCTTATGATGTAAGTCAGTTTTGTTTGAGAGCAGGGCCTATCTGATTTTTGTACAGGGACTGTGTGATACGGTGGAAGAACTGACTGTTTTTGGAATGCTGGTTTGCGTTTTGCGTTGGTTTTCGCAAAATGCCGTGGTAAGCAAGAGTCGTCACCGTCTTTTATTTTATCCAACCAGGAAAGGAAAAAAGCACATAAAAATTCCTTTTTCGAGATATTTCTGAGTACGGGGGGTAGATTTATAGAAAGGGAAGGTATTAGCACCCTTTCTATCCGTAGTTATCTACGGGCTCTTAGGTACTTGCTCATCATTTTCAAAATTGTTTTCTTTATGTTTGTGGGTTTTGAAAAGTTTTTGTTTTAACTTCGATTTAACTCTTGCTTCTGTCTTCAAGAGTGTAATGAAGTGTTTTTGAAAACTTATTTGTAAAAGTGTAAGTGTGAAAAAAGTTTTGTTTTGGATGAGCAAGCATCTAAGAACTAATCTACCTACTCGAAAAAAAGAATCGTTCTGTATTCGTTTCCTTTAGACAATTCTATCCCACTATTAGTGAGTGGGTAGCATCGCCTTTGGAGTTTTGAGGGTCAATTCGAAAGGGACGTACGGTCACTAAAGCAATGTTAGGACGTCTTAGTGGTAACCCTAATGTCTTAGATCATTTATCCGAGGCAACGATATCCGAGGCAACCTTTCCGAGGCAACTTATGATCTTTTAGACAAGGGGGTGACCTCTAAAATAACCTATACTCAATGACCGTTTCCGAAGGCAACCAAGTGGGAGTGTACCCTAGGAGTGCGCATGTGCGAGTGTATTGATTTCAGTTATTTTTATCTTTGTACAATTAAGGGTGATCTAACTGTTTTAAAATTAGACATTCATTATTGTCATGCAAACCCTATTAACAAACATCTAGCAGTTGAATATTTGCAGAAATTAAAGGTGCGGAAATTAAACTACGCTATTACAAGGCGTCGGGTATTTACATCGCCAAAAACAAACCCTTTGAAATTTAAAAGCGGTAAAAATAAATAAATATCCTAATTTAATTATTACAAACCGGTAGCAGATTCAATAAATGAATAAAAATGAAGCGCGCGATAAAATTAGATCGAATGCGAGGACTAGGGTTTTGACCCTCTTAATTAAAAGAAATTTTTTTTGTTGTTTTTAATATTTTTTAAGAAAAGAAATTAAGTCTTAAAATTAAATGCTAAATTAATTGGTTATTAAATTAATTAATGAAAAATAATTAAATGACATGTTTTTGGTTTTTAATTATTTTAGGAAAGAAATAAAATAATTAAGTTAGTAATAACAATCTATTGATTCTAATTAATTTTAATTATTTACAAAATTAATTAAAGTTATCTAACATAAATAACCTAATTATTTTAATTAATATTTATTGTTGAATAATAAAAGTTTTGATTTTAATTGGATAAAAAATATTTTTTGGTGATTTTTTGATAAAAAGAAAATTGTTTTTGGTTAATAAAATAAATAACAAATAAATTAAATAGAATAAATAAAATAAAAAAGTTGAGAGATGGGCCTGAAATTAGGGGTGTGGAAAGCAAGAATCTGGGCCCAATTGTGCTGATCCACATTGACTTTTTTGATCCTATGCGTTGCGTTTGACAGGCTTGTGGTGCACCCTCAATGATGGCCACCAGATATGACCATCTGGCCATCTCGCGCATTGGATGATGAGGGAGTATGATGGATCTTCTGGCCTCGCTTGCACTGAATCACCTGAAATAATATAGGAAAAATAACAAATGCTGGAGGCAGAGATCGAACCCTTGACCTCCAGCCTCTAACGCCTTGAACACTTAGCTGGCTTCCGTTAGGAGACTTGTTTCTATCTGTTCATAAAATATGAAATAATAACTATATATAAAACAAATGCAATAATGAGATTTTAGCGCGCCAATTCAAACAAGCCAGTAAGGGAGTGACAACACATCATCTCCTTCCTCTCTCTGTGGCTAAAACCTGAAATACCTATACCCACAAACAAAGTCCGTTGCTACAGTTCTGTGTGTTTCCAAACTCTTCTACAGGTAATATAAACGAACACCAAGGTCATGGTTAGAATCGTCTCCTTCTTCTGAACACAGTGGTACCCATTACTAAGGCCAATTGTTCCTGAAATCAAAAACCCTAAAAAACTCCAAAAAACCTAACAATGGTGATTCATGATTCAGTCCATTAAAATGAAATTGAATAATGCCAAAAGTTTGCAAATGCTCTATAGGTTAAGAATATGTCATCAATTCATGTTAACAATGCCTAAGTTTCAAGATGTGAATTCAAGAACAGGGGTGTATCGTGATGGACTTACAGCGTGTTGTAGGGCTTGAAAACACTTGCTTTTGATTGCTTTCGCTTGTGGAGACTCCCTGGAAGCGATTGAGATCGTCAAAGAACCTTGAAACTGACTCTAAAGGGGATTTTGAACTCACACTTTTCTTGGTATTTTTCAGATTTTGTTCTAGCTCTAGCGCCTCTTTCTAACCTCCTTCTAGGTCTGCACGCACTCCTTATGTATTAAACAATGCATTAGGGTTGATTATTCTGTCCAAATCTTCCTTCTTCAATGCCTTTGATATTTGATTTGATTCTTCTTAAAAGATTTCCAAAATTGGTCCAAATCCAACCTCTTTGTACACATATGCCTTGATACGAGTTTGATTGACCCTAGCTGTGTAATAAGACCTGAAATAATCACAAAATCCTTGGTTTCAATGTTTTTGGATTTTATTTAATTTATTTTCATTTAAATCAAATTAATTCAAATAAAAATCAAAATAATTAATAAAAATATGATATGGACAAGTGAAAAAGGCTAGAACACGTGGGCTATGTTTCTAACTCAAAACAAGTGAAAAATATTGGGCCCATTTGGCAAAATTTGAAGTTTTGGGGATAGTTGACTTTTGGCAATTTTGCAAAAAAAAAGGTCAACTTCAACAATATATAACTTCCTCAATTTTGACTCTTTGGAGGTGTTATTGGACTTTTTAGGAAGCTTGAGATGTCATCTAAACAACACTTTTGGTCTCATCTCATTTTGATATTCCATGATCATGTATGAAGCTTTGACAAAAAAGGTGTTTTGTTGACTTTTCAAAATGACCTATAATGTCCAAATTCATAACTTCTTTTGTGTGCATATTTTGAATTTGGGAGCTGAATATGGATTGTAGTAAATGGAATCCTCTTTAAAATGAGCTTTTGATGGGTAATTTCTCATAAAGTATGAGAAAGTTATGCTTGGTCAAAGTTGAGTTGACTTTTCCTGCAAAACCCTAATTTAGCAACTTTTGAGTCTTGATGAATTATGAGCAATACTTGATGAATCATGATCAACCATTGATCAAATGATGAAATAAACTTCAAAATGAGGATGTTGACCAAAAATATTAAAGTTTAACTATATGTGGGCCACAATTGACTTTTGCCCTAGCACCGTCGATTTTTGGACCTTTGAGCAATTGACTGAGCAAACTTCCTCTGCAAGGCTTGAAACTTGACATGGATGATTTTGAGAACATATTAGGACAATGGTGAGAATTTGGGACCACTTGGGCTCAATTGCCTTGATGCAACATGAAACCCTAATTTCGGGTAGACTGCCTTAGGAGAGAGCTTGTTTGGCCAACCCTTGGACTTCTTTGAGCAACTTGAGGATCTTTCTTGAAATGTTTTGAGAAATATGGAAGGGCAAATTTTAGGGTACAACAGACTAGTTTTGAATGCAGGGCTGGTTTTTATACTGATGGAGGACAATTTTGTGAACCATTGGGAATCCTGCTAGACTGATTTTGGTTTTATGAATATTTCTGAAATGATTTCTCATGTTGTACCTTTATGTATTTTTGAATGTTGGAGATTATCTTATTTTCTATTCTACTTGAATTGATGCAGAGTAGATATAATTGGTTTTTTTTGTTATTTTCTGGATCCCTTTGGACCAAATGCAGGGCCGGTTTTAGGCTAGTTCTGGACTGTGATAACTCATTTTCTCTACTGCAATATGCAGGTTCTCATAGATGTTATGGTATCAATTTTGGATATTGTTTTATTTGGACATTCTGATGCAAGTTTGACAAGAAGAATGATGAAGATGGATGGGCCTAATGGTAGCATGAATATGACAGGGAATTCATTCTTGGAGCAAGATTAAGTTTAGGTTTCCATATGCTTGTATAATTCTTCTTGACGATGTAATGTAGATGATATGAGTTTTTGTAATGGTATTTTTGACTTGAAATGAACTTGGTGGAATTTTTGGTTGGTGAGACCTTTGTATTACACTTGAATGAACCATGGTGTAAATTTGAATGAACATGAAAATGGTAATGTGATGATTCTCTCAATTCATGTTATGATTACAAACTTGAAACCATATTGATTACTTTGTGAATTAAACATCGTATCCCATGTTTTCCATCTCAAGATCTTACCCATGTAATTTAATTCCCCTCCGCGTATCATTCTCAATTCTTCACGAAGACTTGAATCAAAACCAACCTTGTATGCCATGTTTGAAGAAACCCTACTTTCAATCCATAAATCCAAGTTAACTTGATATATAAGCGATCAAACAAATGAGAACCATAATGACCTTGATCACAATGAATTCACAACACCAATCCTTATATCATGCCTTGCTATCCAATGAACATCCAGTGAAAATGTTGAAAAACCCAAGTGTGATACGTGGCAGAACTGACTTGAGGTTTTGCGTTTGTGTTCGCAAATGTTTCAGTTTAGCAAGAGTCACCACCGACTTTTTATTTTATCCAAAGGAAAGGTAAAAAAGCACAGGAAAGACCTTTGAGATGTTTTCTTGGGTTCGGGGGGTAGATTATGAAAAGGGAAGGTGCAAGCACCCTTTTCATCCATGGTTATCCACAGGCTCTTAGTTACTTGTTTAGATCACTTACTTTTTCTTTTCAATTGTTTGAAATGGTGGTTTGTGTGTGTGGTTTTGAAAATGTTTTGAAAAGAGGTCATCGTTATGGAAACCTTTGTAATGATTCTTGTTTGAATATATACAAAGGTGTATTGTCTTTTGAAAAGATTTTTCAATGTTTGAAAGTTTGATTTGGGAAATGTTTTGAAGTTGTGTTGTGAGGTGTGTTTGAAAATAGCAAGGATGTTTTGCAAGTTTTATTCAAGTAACTAAGAGTTTGTCTACCCTATTTTACTCAAAGATCTTTCCTACACATTTTTAACCCTTTTGACAATGTTGTTTTACCATTGCATTTGGTAAACAACCTTGTATTAGGATGTTAAACGGGACAGGCGCGGGTCATCGTATTGACCATGATAGCAATATTGCCAAGTACCTTTAGCAATTTTTGAGGGACTAGATCATTTTGTATAAGCAACCAAGATAGCGTCATCGAGGGACTATGATCTTTTTGTTTTGTTTTTGTTTTGCTAAGATACTCAACATGCATAACATGGCTAATTTAAAGGCAACAAGTGGATGAAACCCTAGGGGTGCAAGTGTGCATTGTGTTGTCAGTTTACATGCTTTTTGTCTTTGCATTAGTCAAGCTATTTGTTTTGATTTTGGATTTTTTTGCATACAAACCCTAATATCTAATCATTGCATAATTGAAAGCATAAATGCGTAAAAGTAAATCTACCACTATTAAAACATGATTATGGGGAGGGGGATACAATTTTTGAATGGGGATTATTTTGCAAGAAATTAAAACCCTAATATTTACTATTACATCCAAATTGAATAAATGGTGCAAATAAATAAATTGACAAAATTTAAATAGACAATTAAATAAATATGCAATATATTATAAATATGCAAAAATGTTTTTGTTTATTTTTATGTATGCAAAAAATAAAATATTTAGTGTATTAAAAAGAAATAAAAAGTTATTATTTTTATCAAGGGTAAAAACCCTAATTTTCTTTTAAGAAAGTATATATATTAATTATATTATTTATGCACAATAAAATAAAATGAAATATATAAAAATAAAAATATATTAGAAAAAAAATTATTTAAGTATAAATAATAAAATAAAGGCATAATATTTTTGTATATCATTTTCAAGTTTTTATTAAATAAAATAAAGGTATATTATCTAAAAATTATTTTTCATGTTAGAAAAAATAAAATAAAATATAAAAATAAATGTGAAAATTTATAAAAATATTTTTTGGTATTTTTTATGTTTGGAAAATAATAAAACAAAGTCAGAAATTAAAAATAAATACAAAAATATAAAAATATGAAGAAATGGGCCAGGGGGTGCATTCAGCAATGAGGGGGGTGTCAAAAACAAGGCCAGGACCAAGCCCATCCCACTGACTTCATCTTCAACCTCTTGTTCAAAAAACGTGCGCGCCTGTATAAAATGCCAGATCCTGCATACGTGCTCTAATGCAAAAACTCATAACATGAAAGTTGTAGCATTTTTCAAGACGAATCCAACCATATAAGAAACTTAATCTAACTCTCAAAGACCAGAGAGAATTTCTATGGCCCTAATTTCTAACCTAACTTTTTCAGGAAGTTCATGAATCAAATTCTCTTAACACGTTTAATTTAAATGAAAACTGAGCATATGTACAACTTCATGGCTATGGATACTACATTTTTTATTCATAAACCTAAGCCTAATGATTCCTAAATAGAGAGATAGGAAGTTGACAAAAACCTGTTTCAGATGACTTCGTGTATGGCAATGTGGAGCTTTTCAGTGAGGCCTGAGATGTTTGGGAGCTTGCTTGGACTTCCTCTAACCTTTCCCAATGCCTAGTTTGCCTTGAATGTGCTAGAACAAGCTTGTAGAACTCAACATGCACAAGGAGAAAATATAAATGGTGGAGCTTGCAAATGGAGTTACAGTCACTGCCTAATGATTGGGATAGCTTAGATAGGTTATATGGAAGGTGTTTCAACAAGTTTGAGGCAAAACGCACGAGGGGTTTTTGCTATGGAAGTCCAAGTGCAGAAACTACTCAGTTTTACAAGAGGGAAGTGATTTTATGTTTTGGAGGGCTTGAGGACTCAAAGGCTCGTGTTTTAGGTTAAATGCAATGTATAAACTTATCTCAAAAGCTTGCAAGAGTTATTTTTTTTTCCAGATGTTCAAGTTGTAGTGTATTTGACAAGTTTCTTGGTTATGAAGCAAAATGAGAAGTGACAAAGAGCAGGCCTGTACAGGCTAGCTCTAACCCTGCATACATTGTGCAAGCTTAGCCCCAAGTTTGTGGATTTGATTTGCTGCATAAGATCTGGTTCAAGGCTCAAGGATGCAATTTGACATAAACCAAGATTTTGACAAAAATGGCAATATTACCTTTTACTATTTTAGGATTAATTCTTTGTGTAATCCTCTTATGACCAAAACAAAGCCTTAGACCAATGGATTTGCATTTAATTATTGAGTATGGAAGGGTTTTGGGACCTGTAATCTAGTACAAACAAGGCTGATTAGAGTTTGCAACTTGTATCAATATGAACATGCCATGGATCAAAAGTGAGTTTTTGCGAACTTCAAGCCTTCGATTCTCCCTAACCACAAATGGTTTTGGAGATTTCTTGGACATTTTGGAAAGCTTGCAACATGCTATACAATCCATATTTGAAATGAAATTTGAGATTCCAATTGGAACTAGGTGAAAAATTGCCATGAAGATAGGTCAAAATCCTGCCTAAACTAGGGCAAAATTTCACTAAGTTAAAAGTTTCATGGACCCTTGTTCCAAAACTCATTACTTGAGATCCAAGCTTCTTTTGGGAAAAATTTGTGAATCAAAGATGTATAATTTGTGGAGTAATACAACTTTCATGTTGGAAGTTTTGTTTAAATCCAATTGCATCATGGTGAAAATGTTGGGCAAAGTTGGGAAAAAATAAGAAAATTTCATAACTTAGAAAAATTCTAAGTTATGAAAATTTTCAATCTTAAACCCTAATTTGAAAAATTGGGTTTCTTGATGAACAAGTTTAATGTTTTGACATATCTTGATGAAAAATGACCCTTGGCACTTGATTTTGACCAAAAAGTCAAAGTTTGACTTTTCAGTGTACAGTCAAATTTTGATCAGTTGACTGGAAAATTCATCTGTCAATCCAATGCATTTGAGATCTTTTGAACCTCGTGAATAGGTCAATATAATGCCATTGAGTCCTTGATTCCATGCTTGAACCCAATTTTCCATTGGCTAGGTGAAAAATCAGAAATTGCCCTTGTGCAGTCAAAACCCTAAAAATGACTATTTTGCCCTTTTGGTGATCTGATCAAATTTCTTGAGGAGTTATGGGCCAAACTTGATCAAATGGTCCATATGAGTCTATAATGTTGATGTGGTTCAAAATTAATGAGGTTTGACTGTAAATTGGCCACAATTGACTTTTTCCCCAATACAGCTGATTTCTAGGTCAACTGTCCAATTGACTGGGCAAAAACTTGATTCAAGGCCTGAAACTTGGTAGAGGCAATCTTATAGGTCCAATATGAAGCATGAAAGTCACTTGGAGCATTGAAAGTCCAAAAATACCTGTGCAAACTCAAACCCTAATTTAGGTCAACAGTGCAAGGAGATGTCTTGAGCAGTGCAAAATCATAATCCTGTTCAATCTTCTTGAACCTGAAGAGTTAGATTGGCGAGTTTTCCTTTCGTGACTCGGAGGTAAAAGAGGATTGGACACTAGAGTGCCCGTAAATTTGCGCTCATCAGAGTATAGCTGAGGGAATGGGCTTAAAGATGCCATTTGGAGATGTGACAGAATCTTGTCGGGGATGGGCTTAACAATGCCATCCAAGAAAATTGATCGCATAAGAGATTCCTTTTGCGAGGGACCGTACACCTGTTGTTGAGGAGTACTATGCCGGGGAATGCTAGTCTCTGTTGTGCTAGAAATAGAACTTCAGTCGTCTGTTATTCTACTAGGGAGTCATCATTTGGTTGAAGAGGTGACAGTGAACTGTTATCTGGTCAACATCGAGGCTTTACAGTCTTGTATTGCTATCTGGTCAACATCCAGGCTTCATGATACTTTGCTTCCTATCTGGTCAACGTCCAGTCTTCAGAAGGATATCAAATGGTTATCCGGTCAACATCCGGGTTTCCCTTTATATTTTGGGGCCTACTAATATCCAGTTGAATCCGAGCTTCAAAGTAATTGGCCGAGTAAACTGTTATTTGGTCAACATCCAAGTTTCACAATATACCTTACTGCTATCTGGTCAACGTCCAGGCTTCACAGTCTTGTATTGCTATCTGGTCAACATCCAAGCTTCATGATACTTTGCTTCCTATCTGGTCAACGTCTAGGTTTCAGAAGAAATTGCAGGGGATTTAACTAATTTCTGGTCGATCTCCGGGTTTCAGTATAATCAAAGTATTATCTAGTCGAGCCCTGGCTTCATAACTGGAAGAAGAATCTGCCCCTTGATTTGAACAAGCAAATAAGATAGCATCAGTGTCTGGAGCATCTCTAAGCCGTTTTCTGAGCTTGGAATACCTGTCTTAGGTAGCTATCAATTTCATCCTGAAAAGGGTAGAATGTTAGCTGAAACACAAATTTATGTTGCAGGAAATGTATGATGCAATAAGATATGTTTTATCAAATGTCTATGATATATGAATGTAATGTATGCGCATGTAAGCCGATTAGCTGTTTTGCTAAGGAAAAATATATCCTTGATAGCTGGAGATAATGAAATCTTTGACCGCTGTCGAGGAAAATAAATCTATGACCGTTGTTGGAGATTTGAAATCTTTGGCAATCTCTGTGGGGAGAAGCTATACCGCTGGGGACATCAGGAGTTTGGGTTGTATTCCAATCTACTGGGGACCTCAAGAATCTCTGTTCTAATGGGGGTATCAGGGGAAAACTGAATGGCTTCCGCTGGGGATCTTAATGACGTGCTGATTTGATCGTGGCGACTTCACTGGGGAAGAATAACTCTCTAGGGAATTATCTGGTTTTAAAGTGACTCTTCAGGGACAATGGAGGAAACTGGATGGTCTCCACTGGGGTTTAAGGGTTGAAGCTTTGGACTCCGCTTGGGGAAGAAAGTTTCATCCTTACCGAGGGTTTGTAGTTCAAAGTTTTGCTCCGCTGGGGATTCTTGAAACTTAACTCTGTTGGGGATATGCCTTTCAAGGCTTTAGTTCTGCCGAGGATCTGAATGATGTATTGCAGTGGATTTTTCCTGGAATAGCCTAAAGACATTTTCCTATACTTTCATCCTATCAGTAATTATTCTTTCTCATTCTGTTTTATTTGTAAGCAGTGATTATATTCAAATGCATATGCTCATTTAATAAATCATTGGACGTTTTTCAAATAAAACACAAATGTAAAAAAGAAAGAAAAGGCAAACATTTTTCGGCACTTTGAAGTATCTTTGTATTAACTTTGTGTAAGTATTTTGTACAAAGGAGACAAACATCCTAGTAAGAGAATGTTGTCATAAAATTGAGAAAAAATTTATACAAAGAAAGATGGCTATGTGTAACAATTCCATGGGGTTCCCATTCTGCTATAGCCTTCGTAACTCTGAGTATCTTGTCCATTCGTTGCTTCGTCCGCAGATGATTGGATTGATCAGAAGCTTGGAGCTTGTCCGTTAAGAGATTGTCCTTAAAGTGATCCGACGAGACATAATCATACGCTTTATTTCCCTAACTTTTGCCTGGACCGCCCTTTCGGGTTTTCAGCCCACCGGGAAACCCCTTTTGCCCAATTCGCCCTTTTGGGTTTTCAACTTGCCGGGTGTACAAATTTTTTTGTTTTATCCCTAATTTTTGCCTGAACCGCCCTTTCGGGTTTTCGATTCACCGGGATGCCCATCTTTGCCCAAGTCGCCCTTTCGGGTTTTCAACTTGTCGGGTCGTTTATGCATAGTATCTTTTGACTATGTTTGCATTCGCAGGGTGCGGTAGGTCGTCGCCGTCCATGGTGGTCAGGATCATTGCCCCACTAGAAAAGATGTTTTTGATCACAAGCGGTCCTTCGTAAGTAGGAGTCTATTTGCCCCTGGGATCACTTTGCGGCAAGATGATTCGCTTGATTACAAGGTCCCCGACTTGATATACTTGTCTCTTGACTTTCTTGTTGAAGGCCTTGATCATACGTTTCTGATACGCCTGACCATGGCAAACAGCAGTAAGTCATTTCTCGTCAATCAAGTTAAGTTGATCAAGTCGGGTCTGAATCTAATCGTCTTCATTCAAACCAACATCCTTCATGATTCTTAAGGAAGGAATCTGAACTTCCATAGGTAAAACAGCTTCCATGCCATATACCAAAGAAAAGGGGGTTGCCCCAGTTGAAGTACGCGCCGTGGTACGGTATCCGTGCAGAGAAAATGGTAACATCTCATGCCAGTCCTTGTAGGTGACTGTCATCTTTTGAATGATCTTCTTGATATTTTTGATCGCGGCTTCGACAACACCGTTCATCTTAGGCCGATAGGGAGATGAATTGTGATGTTGAATCTTGAACTTCTCGCACAGAGCGGTGATCATAGTATTGTTCAAATTTGTACCGTTGTCAGTGATGATCTTGTCGGGGATACCATACCGACATATGAGGTTCTGCTTGATGAAGCAAGCAACCACATTCTTTGTAACAAAGGCGAAGGAAGCTGCTTCGACCCACTTGGTAAAGTAATCAATAGCCACCAGGATGAAGCGATGTCCATTAGATGATGTAGGCTTGATTTCTCCAATCATGTCGATTCCCCACATCGTGAATGGCCAAGGAGCTGTTAGCACATTGAGAGGAACTGGAGGAATATGTACCTTGTCCGCGTAGATTTGGCATTTATGACAAATACGAGAATGTTGATGACAATCAGCTTCTATGGTAGACCAGTAGTAGCCTGCCCGTAGAATCTTTTTAGCCATCGTATGACCGCTTGAATGGGTGCCAAAGGTGCCATTAAGCAGTTCAGCCATGATCTGCTCAGCTTCAACCTTGTCCACACACCGAAGTAGGACACAATCAAGATTGCGCTTATATAGGATACCATTGCTCAGAAAGAACTTGGCCGCGAACCTCCTTAAGAACTTTTTGTCATTGACTAAAGCTCCTTCAGGGTATTCTTGTGCTTCGAGATACCTTTTGACGTCATGAAACCACGGTCGGTCCACTACTTCTTCAGTATCCCAATTAAGTTTAAACATGGAGGACATTGTAGCCAGCGCATTTGCTAGCTGATTCTCTTCTCGCGAGAAGTGTTTGAAGGTTATCTGCTCGAAATGCGGTAACAATGTCAGGACATGTTCTTTGTAAGGGATGAGGTTTGGATGTTTAGTATCCCACTCTCCTTTGATTTGACTGATAACCAAGGTTGAGTTCCCAAATACAATCAAAGATTTGATCCCCAAGTCAATAGCGGCCTTGAGACCAAAGATACAAGCTTCATACTCGACCATGTTGTTGGTGCAGCTGAAGCAGAGTCTAGCAGTGAAAGGTGTATGGAAACCTTCCAGAGATATAAGTACCATGCCTATACCGTTCCCAAGTGCGTTGGAGGCACCATCAAAGTACAAAGTCCATCGGGATTCTTGTTCAGGTCCGTCATACGGTCCGTTTTCTTTAATGTTGCTCAAAGTCATGATATCCTCGTTAGGAAAGTCGAACCTCATAGATTGGTAATCTTCGACAGCTTAATGAGCCAGATGATCGGCTAGCACACTCCCCTTTATGGCTTTTTGGGTTGTGTACTGTATATCATATTCGGTGAGGATCATCTGCCATCTAGCGATTCTTCCGGATAGAGCAGGCTTCTCAAAAATGTACTTGATCGGATCCATTTTAGAAATTAGTAGAGTGGTATGTGTCAACATATACTGCCTTAGCCGGCGAGCAGCCCATACCAAAGCGCATCATGTTTTCTCGAGCAGTGAGTAGCGAGTCTCACAGTCGGTAAACTTTTTGCTAAGGTAATAAATGGCATGCTCTTTTCGGCCAGACTCGTCATGTTGGCCCAGTACGCACCCCATTGAATTATCTAAGACAGTCAGATACATGATTAAAGGCCTTCCTTCGACGGGTGGCATCAAGATAGGAGGTTCTAGCAAATACTCCTTGATCTTATAGAAAGCAACTTGACAGTCATCATTCCAGTTAACCACCCGATCTTTCTTCAACAACTTGAAGATCGGTTCACAGGTAGATGTTAGGTGAGAGAGAACCTTACAATGTAGTTTAGGCGTCCCAAGAAACCTCTGACCTCCTTTTCAGTGCGAGGGGCAGGCATTTCTCGTATAGCTTTGACTTTGGCAGGATCAACCTCAATGCCTTTGTTGCTGACGACGAATCCCAAGAGTTCACCGGACCTGACTCCGAAAGTGCACTTGCTAGGGTTCAGTCTGAATTTGAACTCTTTTAATCTGACAAACAGCTTTTGCAGATGGTCGAGGTGTTCTTCTTCTATCTGCGAACGGGCTATCATCTTGTCTACGTAGACTTCAATCTCATGATGTATCATGTCATGAAACAAAGCTACCATTGCTCGTTGATAGGTTGCCCCGGCATTCTTCAGTCCAAATGGCATCACTTTATAGAAGAAGGTACCCCACTGCGTAACAAAAGTAGTCTTCTCCATGTCTTCGGGGGCCATTTTGATCTGGTTGTACCCTGAAAATCCCTCCATGAAAGAGAATACCTTGTGTTGAGCTGTGTTGTCAACCAAGATATCAATGTGCGGTAGTGGAAAGTCATCTTTAGGGCTAGACCTATTTAAGTCTCTGTAGTCCACACACATTCTGACTTTTCCGTCCTTCTTAGGCACGGGCACAATGTTAGCAACCCATTGTGGATATGAAGTAACAGCAAGAAAGCCAGCATTGAACTACTTCATCAGTTTAGCTTTGATCTTTTCGGACATGTCGGGCCTCATTCGGCGGACTCTCTGTTTGATAGGTGGACAGTCTTCTCTTGTAGGGAGACGGTGAACCACAATATCTGTATCCAGTCCCGGCATGTCTTCATAGGACCAGGCGAAGATCTCAACATATTCATTCAACAGCTGAACTAAGCGCTCTTTGACACTTGTCTCTAGGTTGGCACCCACTTTAACCTCTTTTCTGTCTTCGGCAGTACCCAAATTGATAGTCTCTAACAACTCTTCATGGGGAAGAATAGCCCTTTCTTCCTGTTGCAAAAATCTAGCCAACTCTCCAGGCACTTCACAGTCTTCATCACCTTCGTATTCAGCATGATTGACCAGATCTTCAGAGTCACTGAAGGCCATAGCAGAATGGTTATCCATGGAGTCCGGGGTGGATGGGTACCTGCATTTTGTGAGTGTAGGTGTGTGTAATGGATAGCCACCTTTAAACAAAATAAAATGCAAAAAGAAAGAAAATGAACACAAAATTTTATATATGAAAATGTCCATGATTCATTATAAATGGCATATGAAAATGAAGAATCAAAACCCTTACAAATGGACCTATATGCCCCGGGTAAGGCATAAGGCAAAAAGTGTACGAATTGTTTTTTTAAAATTATTAAAGACCAACGGAAAATGTTCAAAAGATAAATTACTGATTGATGAAAGTAATGGGAACAAAGTCTTTCGCCTCCCAGTTGTTCAGTCCTCCTTCAATAGTTGGAAAGATCTAATCTTCAAAGTTTCTCTCATCTTTAACATCTTCCAAAGCATAAATTCCATGATGAGTGATCTTTAATGGTGGTCCTCCAGCCCGGGAGCGACGCACAGCCTTCTGACTAGCAGCAGTGAAACCCAAACCGAACTTATCTTACTTGTAAGGAAAATCTGCCAGTTGACCCCATACTGTACTTCCTCCTTCCTCAATTACAACCTTTGCATCTTTAAGGGATGACATCCGGGACACAGGTTTGGTAATGATGGGCACAACAGTCATTGTCTTGGCCACCGCAACTTCAGGAGAAACCTCTTCAAAGTGTTGGAAAGGTGTTTCTATGAATTCACCATCTAACTCCATGTAGCAGAAAGAGTTAAGGTGGCTTATCATATACTCCTCCTCACCATGAACTGTTATGACTTTATCCTGGACTGGGTATTTGAGCATCTGGTGTAAAGAAGAAGTGAATGCCCCAACGTTGTGGATTCACGGCCTTCCCAACAAGCATGAATATGAAGGACGGATGTCCATCACATAAAATGTAGAGTTGAAAATTTCCGTTCCCACCTTAATTGGGATGTCCACTTCTCCGTGAACCATCCGCTTAGAACCGTCGAAGGCTCTAACAATGATATTACTGAGCTTTAGGGTCAATCCTTCACAGTCTAACCTGTCCAATGCTTTATTTGGTAGGACATTTAAAGACGACCCGATATCAACCAGAACATGAGCAAGTGTAGTTCCTCTGCGCTCCACCGAGACATGCAACGCATCATTATGCTTTCTTCCCTTAGACGTTAGATCAGCATCAGAGAAGCCAAGACCATTGTCGGCTGTAAGGCTAGCTACACACTCTTGAAACTGATCCGCAGAAGTTTCTTAAGGCACGTGCGTCGTCTTCAGGAATTTGATCAAGGCTTTGGCATGAGCCTCGGAGCAGAGCAATAAGGCCAGCATGGAGATTTTTGAAGGGGTTTGCCCCAATTTTTCTATGACATCATAGTCGCTTTTCTTAATTATCTTTAAAATCTCCTCCATTTCCTTTTGGGTGGTCTCGGGGATAATCAAAGTCTGAGCCCTCGTCCTGCCGAGTGCTTCTTGAATCCACTTACCTTTATCAGCAGTAACAGTAGAGGGTATAGCTTCGGGAGTCACAATTTCTTTAATAACTGGACTTCACACATATATCTTGACTGACACAGGAGCACTTGAGGGTCCGAAGATTGCCCTTGGAGGAGCAATCTCCGGAGAGAAGATTCTTCCGCTACGAGTGATCTTACTTGTCCCCGCAATATTCCTTATGTCAGGAGTTTCTTCATCGGAACTTTCTTCAACTGATTTGATCTGCTTAACACCATGGTAGAAGATCGTTCCTCCATAATTCTAAGGCATTGTCTTGTTGGACTTGTATGGGATAGGCCCGACATGGTAATCTTCTGTGGTACAAACTTCAAATCGGGTGTAATCTTAACAGGTTTTTTGGAGACCTTGGAAAGATTGTCGGAAATGGTAATTATAGCAACATCATTGATTGGAGCAACAGGAGTAACATGAGTTTACTGAAAGAGGATCTCTTGATTATCCATTAGGCGTTGGACGCCTAACTTCAATAACGGACAGTTGGTTCGCAAGGTTGAACAAAGGTAACAATCTTTTTCACAGCCCGGGAAAATACCGGCTTTCAACAGATTCATCTTGATCATTGGCACCGGAGTCATTAAGTCATCAACAGCAGTAACATGAAGAACTTCTACAATAGCATGGACATTATGACCATGTTTTGGCATAGGAACGGATATCACATTAGGTTTTTCGGGGGCATCAAACTCCACCTCCTTGGCATCTATTAAATCTTGGATCTTGTTTTTGAGGGCCCAACAGTTATTGGTGTCGTGCCCTATGACGTCGGAATGGTAAGCACATTTAGCATTGGCATGGTAAAAAGGTGAAGTTGTATTCAACTTTGTGGCGGATCTCTCAAGGTTGTAAGGTTCAGCTTCAAGAGATAGGGGAGGACCTGGGCAGGCGTCATGTTTATTTTGGTGAACTTCCTAGCAGGCCTTCCTCCTCTTTGTTGGTTGGTTCTTGGTTGATCATTTCTAGGTTGATCAGCTGCAGTCTTTTGGATCATCACAGCCCCCACCGTTGACCGGCGCTCTACTCTTCCTCGACCTTTTTGAGAATAAACATCTGACACCTCCTTCTTAGTTGGAAAAGGTTTTTTTACAGCGGCAGAAGCAGATGTATCTTTTTGAATCTTACCACTCTTGATGCCAGCTTCAACTTGTTCACCAGTCAGAATTAATTCAGTGAACCCTGTCGATGAACTCCCTATCAGGTGATTAAAGAATAGACCAGACAACATCCCCAAAAACATATCAACCAGCTCTCTTTCAGACAATGGGGGTTGCACCCTTCCAGCCAAGTCCTGCCACTTCTAGGTATACTCCTTAAAGCCTTCATTAGAGACCATACCCACACTCTATAGTTGAGTACAAGTAGGTGCTAAGTCTGCGTTATACTGATATTATCGGTAGAAGGCAGCAACCAGATCCTCCCAATTATGTATGTCAGCCCTCTCAAGCTGGTAGAACCAGTCCAATTGCGTACCCGACAAACTATCTTGAAAAAAGTGGACCCACAGATCCTTATCAGAAGAGTGAGGTTGGATCTTTCTGACGTAAGACCGCAGATGCATCTTCGGACAAGATAAACCATCGTATTTAGAAAATGTAGGCACTTTGAATTTAGGGGGAATGACGATCCCAGCAACCAACCCTAGTTCCTCGAAATCCAACCCAGGTACTCTTTGTACCTCCATGGTCGCCAGCCGATCTTCCAAATTCTTATACTTATCGTCCGTAGGAGGGTACTACTGCTTAGAGTAATCTTCATCCTCTTCTTCTTCTTCCTATTTAGCCTCATACTCAGAAGGTACTGCAGCTCCTTTCCCTTTAGCAACCCCTTCATCAGACGTCGAGGGGAAATCCAGGACTCTCCTAGCTTGGTTCTCAAATCTTCTTCCCATAGTGGCCACACCAACTCTTTTCTTTTTCTTCTTTTCTTTTTCCATTTCCTTCTCTAACAGTGCTTTAAGGTCCTCTTGACCCTTTGCCAAGGTCATGAGGAGTTGTTAGAACTGCGAATTATGTGCTTGCAGATCTTCGACCGTCTGCTCTATATCCATCTTGCTGAAATAAACAGCAGAAAGATAAGGAAACCTGGTGTGAAGACCTGTTTATGCATATGATGAATGATATGTATTCATATAATGAATTCAAGGATTTAGAAATTCAAAGTTGTTGCAAACAAAAAGAACACACATCATATTAATAAGAAGAAATTTGTTAGTACATAAATGCCCCATGGGCAAAATATTACAAAATTCTTAATGTAAAAAGACGTTGCGCATCCTCTTTGGTGCGATGTAAGTGTTGAGAGTCTGCTTTTCATGGAGTCGACGAGTAAGTTCCAAAACCTTCTTCTCACTGGCGTATAAGCTGGCTTCAAAAGTATTCCGTTCTACCTTGAGATGTATCCAACTCTTTTGCAAATCTTCCAATGATGTTGGCATGTCAGGATGTAGGAGGGTGTATGGAACCTCTCCTTTCATAACAGGCTCTTTGATCACAGGGAGAATGTAGGGGTAAGGCATCATAAGACTCTGGGCGTGGGTTCGTACCCACTTGAGGTAAGGCTCAAGGGGGATGGAATTCTTGTGCCCCAGTGTCTTACTGTCTACCTTGTTGGGCATCCTCCAAGCTCGGATAAATCTTTGTCGAAGTCCTTGAGCGTCGTTGTCGAAGTCAAAAACAAAGTCTGGAATCAGCATGTCATGAGGGCCATCCTTTCGGGCATACCCAAATTGTTTCAGAGCTAAACAGGGGTTGTAGGTAATGCCTCCCCTAATGCCAAGTAGTGGGACATTAGGGAATTCTCCGCAATGATCAATGATGATGACATTTTCTCTAGACCGAGAACACCAATGAATATCAGAATGTGTAAGAGTCATCAATCGTTGGGACCACCTCAAGCCTTGCTCATTCTTCAAGGCTGATTGGGGAAGGTGAGAAATAAACCACCTTGCTAGAAGAGGAGTACAACACATGAGAACACCTCTTTTCCTCATTGTTCGAGTGTAAAATGAGTGTAGGATATCCCCAAGCAATGTAGGCACAGGATTCCGAGATATGAAAATCTTGACAGCATTCACATCTATAAGCTGATCAGGGTTTGGGAACAAGAACAACCCATAGATGAAAAGTGTTATAATCTCTTCAAAAGCTTGCAGATCTAGAGAATTCCAACAGTCTTGTGCCTTCTCAAACAGAAACTTTGCCAAGAAACCCTTGACACCACTTCTGGTTTCCCAATGACCTTTGATATCAGATGGTTGCAAGTGTAAGGCTTGAGGAACATCTTCAGGCTTTG
Organism: Vicia faba; assembly: GCA_948472305.1. Taxonomy (NCBI): domain Eukaryota; kingdom Viridiplantae; phylum Streptophyta; class Magnoliopsida; order Fabales; family Fabaceae; genus Vicia; species Vicia faba. The sequence goes on along the minus strand of OX451738.1, from coordinate 1,016,628,698 downwards.
GTTCTCTTTCCGTACCGTTGTAGGGTAGTTGATGGAGAATAGGAATCCTCAAGAGTTGAGAAAATTCCTTCAAAGTAGGTACTAGTTGGTAATCAGGAAATGTAAAGCAATGGTGTAGGGGATCAAAGAACTGGAAGAGAACTTTCACCATGTCTTCTTCAATGTTGGAGTTGACCAAGCTGAGAAGTCTACCATGTCTTCCACTAAAGAGAGAATTCTCTAGAATCTTGGAAGCAATCTCCTTGAGTTGAGGAGGGATTCTCACAAGGTTGACCTGGATTGTTTTCCTGCGGAGTGATTCCATAACCTACAAAACAGGAACAAAGATAAAGATCCGAACCCTTGAAATGGTTAGTGGATGCATATGATGCTTTATGATGTTCATGATGTATGCACAAGTATATGTCCAAGCAAGTCACACAAGTTCCTAGTTTCAGGCTTGCATGGGGTTTCATAGGTAAGTACCCTCTTGAAGTTAGTTGGCTCAACCTGTCCTATAAATAGTAACCGGGTTCTAAGGAGCTCAATATCACTGGATTATTTTCCGTGTTCATTGTTTCAGTTTAGCCACTTAACTAGCGACCGAAATATTCCAAGAAAACAACCCTCAATGAGTGTAGTATCGAGTATCTACCAACTTCGGACTGCACCAAAGCCGGTCATCTCACTACCCCTAAAAAGGCCAAGATGGTCAAGTAAAGGTTCTAAAAGTCCATTAGTGCTTCATGACATCACTCAGCGGACCCGTATTCTCTTTGATTGAGTCAAAGGCTACCGGTACCCACAAATATGTCGCACTAATATAGCTATTGCTTCAACCATGTCGGTATACCCCGTACAGTTTCCACAATGTATTGCTATTTACCTATGAATGTTTCCCAAATCCGGGTAGAGGATTTCAAACCCAAACAATAGAACCAAGTGTAAAGAAATCAAAGCAAACAAGGTAAGCATGTAAAGGTGATCTAAACCCTAAGGTAACCCCACTTTCAAATATTCCCCAACAGAGTCGCCAGTTCTGTGATACGGTGGGAGAACTGACTTGAGGTTTTGTGTTTGTGTTCGCAAATGTTTCGGTTTAGCAAGAGTCGCCACTGACTTTTTATTTTATCCAAAGGAAAGGTTAAAAAGCACAAGAAAGACCTTTGAGATGTTTTCTTGGGTTTGGGGGGTAGATTATGAAAAGGGAAGGTGCAAGCACCCTTTTCATCCATGGTTATCCATGAACTCTTAGTTACTTGTTTAGATCACTTGCTTTTGCTTTTCAATTATTTGAAATGGTGCTTCGTGTGTGTGGTTTTGAAAATGTTTTGAAAAGAGGCCATCGTTGTGGCAACCTTTGTAATGATTCTTGTTTGAATATATACAAAGGTGTATTGTCTTTTGAAAATATTTTTCAATGTTTGAAAGTTTGATTTGGGAAATGTTTTGAAGTTGTGTTGTGAGGTGTGTTTGAAAATAGCAAGAATGTTTTGCAAGTTTTATTCAAGTAACTAATAGTTTGTCTACCCTATTTTACTCAAAGATCTTTCCTACACATTTTTAACCCTTTTGACAGTGTTGTTTTACCATTGCATTTGGTAAACAACCTTGTATTAGGATGTTAAACGGGACAGGCGCGGGTCATCGTATTGACCATGATAGCAATACTTCCAAGTACCTTTAGCAATTTTTTGAGGGACTAGATCATTTTGTATGGGCAACCAAGATAGCGTCATCGAGGGACTATGATCTTTTTGTTTTGTTTTTGTTTTGCCAAGATACTCAACATGCATAACATGGTCAATTTAAAGGCAACAAGTGGATGAAACCCTAGGGGTGCAAGTGTGCATTATGTTTTCAGTTTACTTGCTTTTTGTCTTTGCATTAGTCAAGCTATTTGTTTTGATTTTGGATTTTTTTGCATACAAACCCTAATCTCTAATCATGGCATAATTGAAAGCATAAATGTAAAAGTAAATCTACCACTATTAAAACATGATTATGGGGAGGGGGTACAATTTTTGAAATGGGGATTATTTTGTAAGAAATTAAAACCCTAATATTTACTATTACATCCAAATTGAATAAATGGTGCAAATAAATAAATTGACAAAATTTAAATAGACAATTAAATAAATATGCAATATATTATAAATATGCAAAAATGTTTTTGTTTATTTTTATGTATGCAAAAAATAAAATATTTAGTGTATTAAAAAGAAATAAAAAGTTATTATTTTTATCAAGGGTAAAAACCCTAATTTTCTTTTAAGAAAGTATATATATTAATTATATTATTTATGCACAATAAAATAAAATAAAATATATAAAAATAAAAATATATTAGAAAAAAAATTATTTAAGTATAAATAATAAAATAAAGGCATAATATTTTTGTATATCATTTTCATGTTTTTATTAAATAAAATAAAGGTATATTATCTAAAAATTATTTTTCATGTTAGAAAAAATAAAATAAAATATAAAAATAAATGTGAAAATTTATAAAAATATTTTTTGGTATTTTTTATGTTTGGAAAATAATTAAAAAAAATCAGAAATTAAAAATAAATACAAAAATATAAAAATATGAAGAAATGGGCCAGGGGTGCATTCAGCAATGAGGGGGTGTCAAAAACAAGGCCAGGACCAAGCCCAGCCCACTGACTTCATCTTCAACCTCTTGTTCAAAAAACGCGCGCGCCTGTACAAAATTCCAGATCCTGCATACGTGGTCTAATGCAAAAACTCATAACATCAAAGTTGTAGCATTTTTCAAGACGAATCCAACCATATAAGAAACTTAATCTAACTCTCAAAGACCAGAGAGAATTTCTTTGGCCCTAATTTCTAACCTAACTTTTTCAGGAAGTTGATGAATCAAATTATCTTAACACGTTTAATTTAAATGAAAACTGAGCATATGTACAGCTTCATGGCTATGGATACTACAATTTTTATTCACAAACCTAAGCCTAATGATTCCTAAATAGAGAGATAGGAAGTTGACAAAAACCTATTTCAGCTGACTTCGTGTATGGCAATGTGGAGCTTTTCAGTGAGGCCTGAGATGTTTGGGAGCTTGCTTGGACTTCCTCTAACCTTTCCCAATGCCTAGTTTGCCTTGAATGTACTTGAACAAGCTTGTAGAACTTAACCTGCACAAAGAGAAAACATAAAATGGTGGAGCTTGCAAATGGAGTTACAGTCACTGCCTAATGATTGGGATAGCTTGGATAGGTTATATGGAAGGTGTTTGAACAAGTTTGAGGCAAAATGCATGAGGGCTTTTTGCTATGGAAGTCCAAGTGCAGAAACTGCTCTAATTTGCAAGAGGGAAGTGATTTTGTGTTTTGGAGGGCTTGAGGACTCAAAGGCCCGTTTTTAGGTCCAATGCAATGTATGAAACTTGTCTCAAAATCTTGCAAGAGTTGTTTTTTTCAGATGTTCAAGTTATAGTGTATTTGACAAGTTTCTTGGTTATGAAGCAAAATGAGAAGTGACAAAGAGCAGGCTTGTACAGGCTAGCTCTAACCCCGCATACATTGTGCAAGCTTGGTCGCAAGTTTGTGGATTTGATTTGCTGCATAAGTTCTGGTTCAAGGCTCAAGGATGCAATTTGACATAAAGCAAGATTTTGACAAAAATGGCAATATTACCTTTTACTATTTTAGGATTAATTCTTTGTATAATCCTCTTATGACCAAAACAAAGCCTTAGACCAATGGATTTGCATTTAATTATTGAGTATGGAAGGGTTTTGGGACCTGTAATCTAGTACAAACAAGGCTGATTAGAGTTTGCAACTTGTATCAATATGAACATGCCATGGATCAAAAGTGAGTTTTTGCCAACTTCAAGCCTTCGATTCTCCCTAACCACAAATGATTTTGGAGAGTTATTGGACATTTTGGAAAGCTTGCAACATGATATACAATCCATTTTTGAAATGCAATTTGATATTCTAAGTGGAACTAGGTGAAACGTTGCCATGAAGATAGGTCAAAATCCTGCCTAAACTAGGGCAAAATTTCACTAAGTTAAAAGTTTCATGGACCCTTGTTCCAAAAATCATAACTTTAGGTCCAAGCTTATTTTTGGAAAACTTTGTGAATCAAAGTTGTAGACTTTGTGGAGGACTACAACTTTCATGTTGGAAGTTTTGTTTGAATCCAATTGCATCATGGTGAAAATGTTGGGTAAATTTGGGGGAAAATAAGAAAATTTCATAACTTAGAAAAATTCTAAGTTATGAAATTTTTCAATCTTAAACCCTAATTTGAAAAATTGGGTTTCTTGATGAACAAGTTTAATGTTTTGACATATCTTGATGAAAAATGACCCTTGGCACTTGATTTTGACCAAAAAGTCAAAGTTTGACTTTTCAGTGTACAGTCAAATTTTGATCAGTTGACTGGAAAATTCATCTGTCAATCCAATGCATTTGAGATATTTTGAACCTTGTGAATAGGTCAAGATGATGCCATTGAGTTCTTGAGTCCATGCTTGAACCCAATTTGCCATTGGCTAGGTGAAAAATCAGAAATTGCCCTTGTGCAGTCAAAACCCTAAAAATGACTATTTTGCCCTTTTGGTGATCTGATCAAATTTCTTGAGGAGTGTGGTCAAAACTTGATCAAATGGTCAATATGAGTCTATAATGTTGATGTGGTTAAAAATTAATGAGGTTTGACTGTAAATTGGCCACAGTTGACTTTTTCCCTAATACAGTTGATTTCTAGGTCAACTGTCCAATTGACTGGGCAAAAACTTGATTCAAGGCCTGAAACTTGGTAGAGGAAATCTTATAGGTCCAATATGAAGTATGAAAGTCACTTGGAGCATTGAAAGTCCAAAAATCCATGTGCAAACTCAAACCCTAATTTAGGTCAACAGTGCAAGGAGATGTCTTGAGCAGTGCAAAATCCTAATCCTGTCTGGAGTTCAAAGAGTCTTGTGAGGGGAAATCTTGATAAAATGAGAGGGCAAATTTTGGGGTACAACACCAAGTATGATAGGATATAAACCCTAATCTTCCTGAGGTATATGTTGAATGAAGACACAACTTATCACCAAAGCCATAGTTCGCAGTCTTCTCAGTTAGAATCGTTGATGAGAAACAAATAAGTCTTCAATGGTCACAATCACAAACCCTAATTCCCCAGACCAAACTTGATGAAGGAACACATTGACGACCCTTGAATGTAAAGGAAAACCTAAAATCCAGAGAAACCCTAATTTTCCAATTCAATGCTCGGAAGAGAAACAAACGAATCAGTATTATTCAATATGTGTATCTCAAAACACCATGAAAACCCTAGCTCACACAACCAATGAATTTTGAACCTAGGCACTTTATTGAATTAAAATGTATGTTAGTGACCTAATGGAATGTATGCAGATGAATGCAAAAGCCTAAGCCAGATGAAAGAAATTAGGAGGGCAGATTTTAGGGTGCAACATGGATGAGGAACCTTGTCAGTTCGATTGTGAAACTTGTCAAATTGAACAACAAGAAGTGAGTACTCTTGAAGACCAACTGTACAAGGCATCACAATCTCTTGATATCTTTGTTATTAATTCTCCAATGGTTGAAAAGCCTCACAAAAATTATTATTTGATAAGGGGAGATGCAAATAGAAAAATTAAACATCATTATAAGTTGTTTTGTCACTATTGTTGCAAGAAAGGTCATACTATTTAAAAATGAAAATTTAGGTGCTTTTTAGTTCCTAAAGGCAATTTCTAATAGTTTCCAAAAAGCAACAATTCTTTCACTCACTCCCAAGGACCCAATGAAAATTGGGTACCTACCACTTTTGTTTGACTTTTGTAGGTTGAGTGTCTTGACGCTATGATGTGAAAATGGATTCTTGATAGTGAATGTTCAAGACACATGACGGGAAACATATCTCTATTCTCTGACTTTGTGGCGAATAAGAAAGGTTTTGTATCCTACGGTGGTCACAACAAAGGTGCAATACTCGGAAAAGGTAGTATATTTAATCCCTCAACTATTATTATCTCCAATGTTATGTTAGTTGAAGGCCTTAGACATAGTCTTCTTAGTATTAGTCAATTATATGATAATGGGTATAAGGTAACTTTTGCTAAAGATTGTTGCAAAATAGAACATAATGAAAAGGTAGTATAGGCAATCCCTCAACTATTACTATCTCCAATATTATGTTAGTTGAAGGCCTTAGACATAGTCTTCTTAGTATTAGTAAATTATATGATAATGGGTATAAGGTTACTTTTGCCAAAGATTGTTGCATAATAGAACATAATGAAAAGAAGGATTGTATGTTTAAGGGTGTGAGGGTTAATAATATCTATATGCTTGACTTAAGAGAAATTTCCTTGAGTAATGCTCAATATCTTGTTACCATGAGTGAAGACTCTTGGCTATGGCATAAACGTTTGGCACATGTTAATTTTGATCTACTTAATAAAATAGTTTCAACATATTTAGTAATTGGTCTACCGAAAATAAATTTTTCAAAAGATCACATATGTGATGCATGTCAAAAGGGTAAGTGTTGTACCCCAAAATTTGCCCTCTCATTTCTCAAGATTTTTCTCACAAAATTCCTTTTGGGTAAAGACTGCACAAGTACAATTGGATCATATTGGATTTTCAAGCATCAAGTTAAAGAGGAAAGTATTGAAAGAGCAAAGCAGATAAATTTGATTTTTTTTGACAAAATTGAAGAAAAGCAAGCTTGCTTCGATTCATACTAGCTTCGACCAAGTTGCTGCTTCCTGCATGCAAGCCTTCGATTGGAAAATGGATCTTCATGCAAGCTTCATTTGAGCAATGGCCTCTTGCATGCTTGCTTTAATTCACAAAGCAGTGATCTCCTACAGGCAAGCTTCGATTGGACAAAGGCTACTTTCGCACAAAGCTTCGATTGGAGTTTTGTTTTCCTTCGAAGCAATATACTTCAAATCCAACTCTGGTCCCCTTCGAGCAAGCATTAGTCCACAATCTTCATTCAAGTAGTGGCCTCCTACATGCATCCTTTAATTCACAAGCATTAGCCTCCTAAATGCATCCTTCTATTCATAAGCTTTAGCCTCATGCATGTGTGTTTCGATTCACAAGCAGTACATCCTTCATGCCTGCTTTTGATCCACAAGACAAGTGCCTCCTCTGTGCTTTCCTTCAATGCACAAGGAAATGGTTTCCTTTCATGCTATCACCCACAAAGAAAGTGGCCTCCTACATGAAAGCTTAGATTGAGCAATGATCCCTTACATGCTTGCTTTGATTCAAAAAGCAATGGCCCCTTATAGTGTTTGTTTCGGTTCAAGAAGCAAAGGCCTCTTTCCTGCTTGTTTCAATTCACAAGGCAGGAACTTCCCTCATGCTGGCACCCACAGGGCATTGGCTATTTTCATACTAGTTTCGAATGGACAATATCTCCCTTTGAAATAGCTTTCTTTGATTCCACCCTTGAAAACCTTTAACACACATAGTTTCTACACTATGACACACAATTGGTGGCCCATTCTAAGGACGTGCATTGGTGGATTTGAAGGACATACCTGCGTGTCCCATTCGAAGGGAAAATATTGGTGTCCCATTCGAATAATTGCAAATGGTCCATTCGAAGGATACATATTGGTTGGGAAAAAATATTGTTGTCTTAAGAGGAGTTTGGTCAAAGGTTGAGCTTATGTGGTCAAAACGAAAGGGTGAAGTATTCAAGATGCTTGTGCTGCCAAGTACAAGCCTGCTACACTGACCACAACACGCCAAAACTGCTGCAAAGCAGTCCTACTATGCTGCTCCCATACTTTCACCAAATTGACATACAAAGACTGCACCTCAAAAGCTACAAAAACAGCATACCCAATTTGTTCAAATCTCATTTGTTTTCCCTCCCAAACCTCAGCCAATTTCATCTATAAATAAGATGTCCCATAACACATCTTGGGGGTATTTTTGCTAGCTGGAGAAACTTTGGTTGTGTGAAAAAAAATCATTAAATACTTAACACACTCTCAAATCCAGAATCAAAAGACCACGCCTTTGTTTCTGTCCTTCGAATCCAAAGCAAAAGAAACACCACACTTGTTTCTTTTCCTTCGAATACATAATAAAATAAATTCAATTCTACTTTTCTCGGCTTTCGAATACAGTCAAAGAAACACAACACTTGTCTCACTCCCTTCGAATCCGAGAGCACCCAGGGCAGCAACTCAAGTCCAACACCCATATTCCAGCTTCAAGCAAGGTAAGTCTTCCAGACCTTGACCCTTTCATTTCAAGCATGTAAATAACCTCTTTTACTTATTTTTATTTTCTGCCATTTTTGTTTATTTTCTATTCTTGTCCAAATATATGTTAGAACTAACTTGTACAGACCCAAACGAAAGAAAATTTTGTGTGAATCGAAGCCTTAGGCTTCTCCCCCTTATTGTTTCAGTGGCAAACAAAAAAGAAGGTGGTGTGAATCGAAGGTTACAGACTTCGATACACACTGAGTACATGCCCAAATTGAAAGAAGGAGGGATGGTGTCTGCTGTACCCCAAAATTTTCCCTCTCATTTATCAAATATTTTCTCACGAAGATCTCTCTTGGTTCAAGACTGCACTAGGTTTGATCAGCTCAAGACACCTCCTTAAGCACTGATGACCAAAATTAGGGTTTGAGATTGCACAAGGATAATTGGACTCTCAATGCTTCATATGAATTTCATGAATCATTATGAACCCACAAGATTACTCATGTCAAGTTTCAAGCCTTGGATCACACTTTTGCTCAGTCAATTGAGCAGTTGACCTAAAAATCAACTTTATTTGGGAAAAAGTCAACTATGGCCAATTTACAGTCAAACTTCACAATTTTTTATCCACATCAATATTATAAACTCATATGTATCATTTTATCAAGTTTGTACCATAATTCCCCAAGAAATTTGACCAAATCATCAAAAGGGCAAAATGGTCAAAATTAGGGTTTTGATTGAGAAATGGCAATTTCTGATTTTTGACCTAGAAAATGGTCAATTGGTTTGAATAATTATTTCAATATTTCAATTGCATCATTTTTACCTAATGGCATGACCTAAAACATTACTCAAGAACAATTGGATTGATAGTGAATTTTCAGTCAACTGATAAAAAAAGTCAATTGTACACTAAAAAGTCAAACTTTAACTTTTTGGTCAAAATTCAATGTCAAAGATCACAATTCATCAAAACATGTCAAAATATGAAACTTACTCATCAAGAAATCAAAAAGTCAAGATTTCATTTTGAAAAGTCAAAGTTTTCTAACTTAGAAATTTTTCTAAGTGTTTAAACTTCATGTTTTTTTCTTAACTTTGGGCCTATTTTTCACCATGACGCAAGAGGATTCAGATGAAACTTTCAACATGAAAGTTGTAGATCTCCATGACATCTACAACATTTCTTTAAACAAATTCTCCTAAAAATGCTTGGATCTTAAGTTATTAATTCATAAAGTCATGGTCTTCAAATTGGACACTTAGTGAAATTTTGCCCTAGTTTTGGTAAGGATTTTAACCTAACTTCATGACACTTTTCATATAGTTCCAAGGGGAAATTTCAAAAGTGATTCAAAGAGGGGTTGTAGAGCATACTACAAGCTTTCCAAAATGTCAAATAACTCCTTGAGATCATTCTTGAGTAGGAATAATCGAAGAGATGAAGTTAGGGTTTTCACACTTGAATTACATGTCATTTTGTGATGAACAAGAATTCAATTTCAAACCTATGCTGCACAATCTTGTTTTGCAGGCCTCTAAACCTCAAGATCTTTCCATAATCATAAGATTACACTTGCTTTTGCGCTATTATCCACTTGATTTAAGCTTTATCCAAGCAAATTTTCCATTTAAGGCACAAAGTAACCATTCCATTCTTGTAAAGAGGCTTTAATCACAAAGTCAATGCATAGAGCTCCTAACTTGTTCCTTCTGATCACAAGAAATGTCAAAGGCAAAAGCAACATGTCCAGAGCCTCCCATAAACTCAGGTCATGCTTGTACTTCATCTTGGAACCATATTGTCACTTTTCTTCAAAATCAAGTAACATAGCCATAAGTCCATATCTTGATTTTCTGACCTCCTCAAGTACACCAATATTTTCATATAACCATACAAGTGTATTGCAAGCTAACACACGATTGAACAAGCCCTCAAACTCCCCAAAACAAGAAATTTCCATACAAGCACAAAAACTTGTCATTTCTGATTTTTGAATCCAATCTCCAAATCCCCTCGTGCGTTTCTTGGCCAAACCATCCGCAAAGCTTCTAATACACATATAGAAACTATCCCAACCCATGTTTCCAAAATGTAATATCATTTACACCATTCTCCATTTTCAAAAATAGGGCATTGCACATTGACTTCTCCAGCTTGATTCAAGAACTCTCAGCACAAAGTAAGCTTTGCAATAGCTTCCTGGAGGTGCAAGGAAGCTCACCCAATCATTAAAACACTTTGAAAGTAGCTCTAACTCAAAACACGATCTCCAGCTGTAGGGTAGGTTTTCTGAAATTTCATCTCATTATTTAGGCATTGTTAGGTCTTGATTTGTGAAGATAAAATATAGATAACTTTGCCACGAAGCCGTACATGTCCATAGTTTGCATTTATATGGCCTGGACTTAGAGAATTTTAGAGTTGAAGTTTTCTGAAATTTTTAGGTTTTAAATTAGGGCCAGAGAAATTCTCCTTCATCTTTGATTGTTAGCTTAAGTTATTTACATGGTTAGATTCGTGGGAAGAAATGCCACAACTTTCATGTTTGAACTTTTCATTTTTGTTGAGAGATGAAGAAGATACAGGTCCTTTGGCTGGATATTGAAGATGAAGTCATTTTCAGGATTGGATTGATGTTATGTATTTGTTATTTTGCTTATATTAACGGATGTATAGCCACCCCAGTGGTAAGGCAGCACACTGGTAACTTCAAGATCACGGGTTCAAGACCCAACGCTACCTTTTGCTTTTTCTCTTTTCACATTTTTACAGTTTTTGAATTTTTGGCAGCGTTGGGCTCCCCTTTGTTGGGCCTAATTTTTTTTGCTTATTTTACTCCCTGTTTCATTTTCTAACACCCCTGACTTTTCTTTATATTTTTATTTTTATTTTTCTCTATTATTATTATTATTATTATTATTATTATTATTATTACCATTATTATTTTCATAAATCATAAAAAATCCAAATTTATCTTTTTTATTTTTTATTTGTACCTATATATTTTATTTTTTCCATAAAACAAAAGTCTAAAAAATATTTTCTTAAAACAAATTAATTTCTTTTTTTTTAATAATTAATTTTTAGACTTAGGATAAATTAATATATTATTTTATTTTTTAGTTAAAATCAATTTATAATTTAGTTTATTTTTATAATTGATCTTCATTTTATTTTCATTAATTTAAAACATTTTTCATAAAAAAACCTAAAAATTCTTTTCAAATTAATTTCTATTCTTAATTAGTTTAATTTAATTAATCTTTTTCTTTAATTAGGTCAAGACAAAAAAGCCCTTTCATAAAGATAACAAAAATCATTTCTTTTCCATTTATATTCTTGCATTTTATTTTCAATTTTGTATGATATTCAATATGGTTGTAATAGATAATTAGGTTTTATTTTCTTGCAATCCTCATTTATAATTTGTACTCCCCCCTCCCACAAGTATTGTAATAGCGTAGTAATTTTAAATTCCGTAATTTATCGCTTTATATACAAATGCTAGTAATTAGGGTTTTGTATGGAAAGACTAAAACCAACCAATTAGCAAACCCTAATCAAAGATAAATCAAGCATGAAAATCAATACACTTGTACACAAGCACCCCTAGGGTAAAATCCACTTGGTTGCCTTACAAAATGGTCATGTTATGCATGTGAGGTATCTTAGTAAAAACAAACAAAATACAAGATCATAGTCCTTCGATGACGCTATCAAAAGTTGCCTTTCAAAATGATCTTAGTCCCTAAATAAAGATGCTAAGATACCTTGCAACATTGCTAATCATGGTTATACGATGACCCATGCCCGTCCCGTTTACATCCAAAGATAGGGTTACTTACCAAATCAGTGGTAAGATAACAATGTCAAAGGAAATGGGAAATGAACATGAAAGACTTTTGAGTAGGTAGATTGTTCCTAGTTACTTGCTCACTTTCAAAACAAAACATCCTTGCAACTTTCAAAAACAAACACCAACACTTTCAAAAACATCTTTCAAACTTAAAAACATTTTCAAAAGATCAATACTTTGTATACATTCTTACGAACGAGAATCATTACAAAGTTTGCCTAAACGATGGAACCTTTTCAAAATACCTTCCAAAACCACACAAAGAACAATTTCAAACAAAATCAAGTGATCTAGCAAGTAACTAAAAGCCTAAGTAAAACCATGGATTGAAAGGGTGCTAATACCTTCCGTTTTCATAATCTACCCCCCGAACTCAAGAAATAATCTCAAAGGTCTTTTATGTGCTTTTTCACCTTTCCTTTTGGATAAAAGAAAAGTCGGTGGAGACTCTTGCTAACTGCAACATTTGCGATAAAACGCAAAACACACAAGTCAGTTCTCCCACCATATCACAGTTTCAATCGAAAAGCACATCCTTCGATCCAGGTTGTCTTTCCTTTTCTCTCTTTTTTTACAATATTTTTTTCTTTATATTTCCTATATATTTACATTTTTCTTGATATTCAATATGGTTGTAATAGTTAGGAATTTTATTTCTTTTCAACCCCCATTTGTAAACTTTTATACCCCATCCCCCAAAAATATGTAATAGCGTAGGACATTTATTTTCCGCATTCTTATTGCTTTCATAAAATGCTAGTAATTAGGTTGTGTATGGCAAGTTAAAATCAACAAGTAGACAACCCAAATTCAAGACTAAATGCATGCAATCAAACACATCATTCACACATGCACCTCTAAGTTAACCTCACTTGTTGCCTCAGAAAATAGTCATGTCCCTCGAATATGGGTGTTTTAGCAAAGACCCTCGATAAAAGATCGTAGTCCCTCGATGTCCCTCGATGTTGCCTTCGGTAAATGATCTAGTCCCTAATGAAACGGCTAAAACGTCTCATAGATTGCCTTCTATGACTATGCAAATGACCCACGCCCGTCCCTTTACATCCAACGATGGGGCTTCTTATCAATCAATGGTAACATCTAAAGGAGTAGGAAAAGAAAAAATACCTTTCGAGTAGGTAAGACGCTCGTAGTTGCTTGCTTGCTCACAACTAAAAAACCATTCTCACGCCAACACTTTCAATTGAAATATTTTCAAAAGTCAAAACACTTTGTACACATTCTTATAGAGACGAGAATCATTACAAAGGCACTTTTCAAAATCAATTTCAAAAACATCTTCCACAACAAACATCTCTTTGAACTATTTTCAAAACCAACACTTTGTACGCATTCTTATAGAGACAAGAATCATTACAAAGACGTTTTCAAAATATTTTCAAACCCACACCACAAAAGCATATTTTCAAACAAAGAAATTGATCTAGAAAGAAACTAAGAGCCCGTAGATAACTACAGATAAAAAGGATGCTAATACCTTCCCTTTTCATAATCTACCCCCGGAACTCAAGAAAACATCTCTAAAGTTCTTTCCTATTATTTTCAACCTTTCCTTTGTTGGATAAAAGAAAATTCGGTGGTGACTCTTGCTATCCTCAACAATTGGGATAAAACGCAAAAACAACCAAGTCAGTTCCCCCACCATATTACATAACCGGCGACTCTGCTGGGGAGTTAAAAGTTAAAAGTGGGATTACCTTAGATCTAAATCATATTTACTTGCTTTCCTTGTTTGACTTGCTTTCTTTACATTATGGTTCCTTATTTGGGATTGTTTTGATCCTCTACCCGGATCTGGGGCACCTTTTAGGTAAGTAGAAATAGATTGTGGAAACTATGTGGGGTATACCGACATGGTTGAAGAGATGGTTACGTTAGTGTGACGCATTTGTTGGTACCGGTAGCCCTTGAGTAGTCAAGGAGAATACGGGGTCGTTGTGTGGTGTCATGAAGCACTGACTGACCTTAGAACATTAATTGAACAACTTGGACATTAGGAAGTAGTGAGATAGCCGGATTTGGTGCAATCCGAAGTTGGTTGATACTCGATACTACGCTCATTTAAATTTGACTTTTGGGATACTTCGGTTGCCAATAAAGAGGCTTATGCTGAAACAATGCCCGATGAAGAAAGATCAGTGATATTGAGATCTCCTTAGAACCTGATCACTTTCTAAGACAGATTGAGCCAACTAAACTTCAAGAGGGTACTTACCTATAAAACTCCATGCAAGCCTAAACCTAAGGACTTGTCTGCTTTGTGTGTATAAGATTATTTATACATAAAGACTTGTTTGCTTTGCATACTTGTACATAACATCATGACATCATACCATAGAATTTTGAATAACCATTTCAAGGATCTCAACGGTCTGTGATGCAGGGTCATGTCGAACCAGACGTCCATCAAGGGACAAGAGGATTTATTCTCCTCTAACCAAATGTCTTTAAAGGCCAAAGCACGATAACTTGAGTCAAGGGTTATGACCCACTTGACATGGTGAGCTTGATTCTCGTGGAAGGACATTCAACGATACGAAGCTATCCAATCAAAGATGTGATTAAATTTCAACTTATAACATCTTCTTGTGTTTACCCTGCGAGATCCTTGAAAATATTGCGTCCACATATCATGTACGTCATCATAACAGGTTTCCCCCACACAGGTTTCTCATATGCTTACTATTTATTTCAGTAGAGATGGCTCTAGAACAGACTATCAAGGACATTCATACTCAAAATGATCAACTTCAAGAAATGTTCTTGAACCTATCCAATGGGAAAGAAGAAGTGAAAGCACTCATCCCTAGGGGCATAACCAAGAAAAATCCTGAGGACAACAAGGGTGACCAGTTGGAATAGCTACAAACTGAGATAGCCACAATGAAAATCCAGATGATGGGACTGATGGTGGGCCAAATGGATCTTATCCAAAACTTGGATCAGGGACAATAAGAGTTGAGAAATCTTGTTAGCAAGCTTCATCAATACAGATGCAACCATATGAAACAAACAGTCGAGGCTGGGGATCAAGTCTTTAATTATCCCTTGATGAGACAATAAGTTGGCTTGGTGGAGAGTAGACCTCTCCAAATTGTTGCTACATCACGAGCCGAACAACAACCTCGCCAACAACAACAGGGTAATCGGCGTAAGCAGGATGCATCCAGTAGGCAATATACCAAACTCAACATGCCGATGTTGCAAGTCTTGCTACACATGTTGAATTTGAGTTTGGTCACATTGAAGGATCCTCCTCAGAATCCTAATACTTCCTCTCCTAGTTACCATCCCAATGAAAGGTGTGCATATCACTCCAACAGTCTGGGGCATGATACTGATAGTTGTTGGACGTTGAAATACAAAATTCAAGACCTGATTGAAAAAGGAGCGCTGGAGTTCACACAAGATGGTCAGCTGGAATTTTTCTGTCATCCCTCAAGAACTCACCATCTGAAGTGACCAGTTTAGGTGGAGAAACTTTTGTTTATTCGAATTTTTAATTGTAATTTCTTTTGCTTGTTCGAACACTTATATATTAATGTTAAACTTTGTTTCATTAATGCATTGCATATGTTTGTCTTGAATTAATCCATTCATTTTCACTCTATTTAAAATATGCCTTTTACTCCCTTTATGTTATTCAACTTTTGTTGCAAGCCTTTAGAGGGAGGATGACGAAAATAATTCCATAATCTCATACAGTATGCTTTTGTACAGACCTTGCTGATGATGTACAGGCGTTCTTTCAATTCATAAACACTGGAGTTATAAGGAAGATAATCCCTATTCAACCCCTTTGAGCCTAAGAAGTAGGAGTTTTCTTTTTCACACAAATTGAACCTTTAATCAAATCCTAGGGCAAGGTAGTCTCTCAGTTAATTCAAGTACGCGCTAGTCACCAGCTTTCACTTCCTAAACAACGAATGACATCAAGAACGTCCTTCTAAATCAAAAGACGGCGATGGTTCCCTATCAAATAGGAAGTCATTGTCTCTCAAAAGAAAAGTCCACTAAGTCAAAACCTAGGAAGGAGACTTAAGAAAAATCGGGGCATCCCGCTGGCTGTAATCTCTGTTAGAACATAGTTTGATTCTACAACCCTCAGTTAGAGTTTTGATGATAACAAAATACAAGATTAAATAAATTGTACGATTTATATAAGACATATATGCTACTTAAAAATTATGTTGTGTATTTACAGAAGCTCTGATGGAATCAGCATCAGAAGACATGTCAGCATCAGAAGATCAAACAACATGTGCTATACGCTGAAGCCTGATGAACAGAATCTGCGCATAACATACTCTGACTCTGATCAAGATCATAACCAAGTCATCAGCACTCAGAAGCGTCAGCATAAAGGAAAGAACATTCTGATTACCATAAGCAGATAAGACTCTGAAGTGTCAACGTTACTAAGCATTCAAGGCAGATTAATTACCAACGGCTTTATACAAGACATGATCTTCTCAAAAAGGAAAGAACGTCAATAGCATTGAAATGGATTTATGGACAACCAAAGTATCTCTTCCGTGGCTATTTAAACAAGTCTGTGAGAAAATAAATGGCTAATACTCCATACGCATATACGCATAAGCTAATCTTCTTCATGTTCTCACTCATTCAATTTGCTAAAGCTCTCAACCACGCTTACTCTATAGCTCTAGTAATCTAGTTTCATCCTAAGCTTGATATTGTGTATTATCACAGTTGTGATATATAGTTTTGTTAGAAAACATTAACACACAGTTTGTTCATTTATCTGTAAGAGAATTTCCTTGAGATAAACCGGTATATGGTTAGACTCAAGAAGGCTTTAACAGTTGTTAAAGTAGTAGTTGTATTCAGTTGAATATAGTGGATTAAGACCTCGTTGGAGAGAGGCGAAATCACCTTGACGGGTGGACTAGAGTAGTTTGACATCAAACGAACCAGGATAAAAATAACGTGTTGTCTGCCTTTGATTTTAAGTTTTACAATTCAACCCCCCTTCTTGTGTTTTTCACTTCTTCAATTGGCATCAGAGCGCCTGGTTCTGAGCTTATAACACTTAACCGTGTCAGTATAAGATCCAGCGTAAGAAAAACACAATTGCAGGACCACATCAAAACATCAGCAATGACAACAATGAAGAAAGAGACAGATTCAGTGGCAAACCTCCAGTCTTTGATGGAGAGAACTTTGACTACTGGAAAGACAGAATCGAAAGCTTCTTTCTAGCCCATGATGATGATCTGTGGGACATGGTGACTGATGGATACACGCACCCAGTGAATGGAAATGGTCAGAAGATTGACAGGAAAGCAATGTTTGATCAGCAAAAGTGTGACTTCAAAAATCATCACAAGGCCAGAACAATTCTTCTCAGCGCCATCTCTTATTCTGAATATGAAAAGATATCAAACAGAGACACTGCAAAGAATATGTTTGACTCTCTAAGAATGACACATGAAGGCAACATTCAAGTCAAAGAAACCAAAGCTCTTGCGCTCATTCAGAAGTACGAGGCATTCAAGATGGAAGAAAGTGAATCAATTGAAACGATGTTCTCAAGATTTCAAATTTTGGTTGCTGGTCTCAAAGTTCTTGACAAAGGGTATTCCACTGCTGATCATGTTAAGAAGATCATTAGAAGCTTGACAAAACAGTGGAGGCCAATGGTCACAGCGCTTAAGCTAGCTAAGGATCTCAACAAAATCTCTCTGGAGGAACTTGTCAGCTCCCTCAGAAGTCACGAGATAGAGCTAGAAGCAGATGAACCTCAAAAGCAAGGTAAGCCATTAGCTTTAAAATCTAATAGAAAATCTGACTCCAAGGTTTTGCAGGCTATTGAAGAAACCTCTGATGGGTCCTCATCAGAAGAAGATGAATTGTCTCTCCTCTCCAGAAGGGTGAACCAATTGTGGAAGCAGAGGTAAAGGAAGTTCAGGAGTCCCAGAAGATCAGAGAATCAGAACGAATCTTCCTCCAGATACAGAAGGTCAGAATCCTCCTTTGGACGCAGAAGATCTGAAGGCTCTTCAGGAAGCAGAAAGCCAAACAACAAAGACATCATCTGCTATGAATGTAACGAGCAAGGGCACTACAAAAGTGACTGCCCAAAGCTTCAGAAGGAAAATCCCAGAAGGAAGTTTGGCAAGGAAAAGAAGAAAAGTCTCATGGCCACATGGGATGATTCTGATACATCTGAAGCTGACTCAGAATCAGATGATGAGAGAGCAAACATAGCTCTCATGGCAAACATAACAGAAGACAGTGAAGCTTCTGAATCAGACTCTGAATCAGATACAGAAGAGGTATTTCCTGACTTTGCTATTAACTTTACTAAGGCTGAACTAGCTGAAAGCCTTAATGAAATTCTGGAAAGATATCAGCAGATCAGATTCAAATTCAGAAATCTGAAAAGGGATCTTGCTTCTGACTCTGATAAAACTGAGAGTCTCAAACTGGAGAATTCTGAGTTGAAAGATAAAATTTCAAAATTAGAAAATCTATTGCAAAACTCTCAGAAGGAAACAATCCCTGAAACTCCCAGCAGTGCTAATG
Source organism: Vicia faba (assembly GCA_948472305.1). Lineage (NCBI taxonomy): Eukaryota > Viridiplantae > Streptophyta > Magnoliopsida > Fabales > Fabaceae > Vicia > Vicia faba. The sequence continues at coordinate 1,016,610,048 of OX451738.1, read as the reverse complement.
AGATCATCAAGGAGTATGATCACAACTTTCAGAAGTTTCTAGCTAAAAACATAGATAGAAGCAAAATGGCTTCAATGATCTATGGGGTTAGCAGAAATGGCAGAAAGGGAATAGGATACCAATGTAAGGTTCCTACACCAAAGAATGCCATGGATTTAGTTATAAAACGTACTCCTCTTGATTCACACTTTGTATATGGGCACACACATGACATCAAATATACTAGTAGAAATTATTCTGTTAAACCAAAATTCAACCAGAGTTTTGGTAAAACTAACAAATCAGGACCCAAGAAAATATGGGTACCTAAGGATAAAATAATACATGTGGCAGATATCTTTAGCAGCAAAGCAGAAACACCAGTCATGGTACCTGGACTCTGGCTGCTTACGACACATGACGGGAAGAAGGCATATGTTCCAAAGCCTGGAACTTAAGCCTGGAGGCCACGTAGGCTTTGGAGGCAATCATAGGGGAAAGATCATTGGCCCTGGAACAGTAGGTAATGGAAATCTTCCCTCTATAAGTAATGTTTTATTAGTAGGTGGATTAATGCATAATCTATTATCCATAAGTCAATTAAGTGATAACGGTTATGATATAATCTTTAATCAAAATTCATGTAAAGTTGTTAGTCAGAAAGATGGGACTATCCTATTTAATGGAAAGAGGAGAAACAACATTTATAAAATCAAACTTTCTGAACTGAAAAGTCAGAATGTAAAGTGTATTATGTCTGTTAACAACGAGCAATGGATCTGGAACAGAAGATTGGGACATGTTAGTATGAGAAGAATATCTCAGATTAACAAACTCAATCTGGTCAGAGGACTTTCTAACCTGAAGTTCAATTCAGATGCTCTGTGTGAAGCATGTCAGAAAGGCAAGTTTGCAAAACCTGCTTTCAAATATAAAAAAGTTGTCTCAACCTCTAAGCCATTAGAACTTCTGCACATTGACTTATTTGGACCAGTTAAAACTGCTTCAGTCAGTGGCAAGAAGTATGGGTTAGTAATCGTAGATGACTATAGCAGATGGACATGGGTAAAGTTCTTAAGACACAAGGACGAGTCACACTCTGTGTTTGTTACCTTCTGCAACCAAGTTCAGAATGAAAAGGATCTTAGAATCGTCAAAGTCAGAAGTGATCATGGTGGAGAGTTTGAAAACAAAGATTTTGAATCATTTTTTAATGACAAAGGCATTCTGCATGATTTCTCTTGTCCTAGAACTCCCCAGCAAAAATGGAGTTGTAGAACGAAAGAACAGAACATTGCAAGAAATGGCCAGAACCATGCTCAACGAGACTAACGTTGCTAAGATCTTATGGGCAGAGGCAATAAACACATCGTGTTACATTCAGAATAGAATCTCCATAAGACCTATTCTGGAAAAGACTCCATATGAATTGTGGAAGAACAGAAAGCCCAACATTTCATATTTTCATCCATTTGGATGTACTTGCTTTATTTTAAACACTAAAAATTATTTGAACAAGTTTGACTCTAAAGCACAAAAGTGTATTATGTTAGGATACTCTGAACGCTCAAGAGGGTACAGAGTATACAATACAGAAACACAAATTGTGGAGGAATCAATCAGTGTTCGTTTTGATGATAAGCTTGACTCTCAAAAGTCAAAGTGGAATGAAGTATATGCAGGTATGGAAATTGAATTCACAGGTACTGAAGACAAGTCATCAGAAGCTCTTAACAGAGACACTCCCTCAACATCAGAAAGAAGCACTGCAAGCAATCCAACACCTTCTGTTGATCAACTTCAGAAAAGACCATCCAGAAGCAGCATGGATCACCTAGAAGAAACAATCTTAGGAAGAAAGGAAGATCCAATCAGAACAAGAGCTAGCTTCAGAAACTCTGAAGAATCCCTCATGGGACTTGTTTCTCTAATTGAACCATTAACAGTTGATGAAGCACTTCTGGACAATGACTGGATTCTAGCAATGCAAGAGGAGCTGAATCAATTCACAAGAAATGATGTATGGGATCTTGTTCCCAAACCAAAAGGATTCAACGTGATTGGAACAAAATGGGTGTTCAAAAACAAATTGAACGAACAAGGTGAAGTCATCAGAAACAAAGCACGATTGGTAGCACAAGGTTATAGTCAACAAGAGGGGATAGACTATACAGAAACCTTTGCTCCAGTCGCCAGGTTAGAATCTATCATACTCTTAATCTCATTTGCTGTAAATAAAGGCATCACTCTGTATCAGATGGATGTTAAGAGTGCATTCTTAAATGGCTATATAGAAGAAGAGGCATATGTGCACCAACCCCCTGGTTTTGAAAGTTCAAAAAATCCAGAATATGTTTTCAAACTAAAGAAGTCACTGTATGGTCTGAAACAAGCTCCCGGAGCTTGGTATGAAAGACTAAGTAACTTCCTGTTAGAAAAGGAATTCACCAAAGGGAAAATGGACACAACCTTACTCTGTAAGACAGTTAAGAAGGACATTTTAGTCTGTCAGATTTATGTTGATGATATCATATTTGGATCTACTAAACCTTCTATGGGAAGAAAGTTTGCTAAGTGTATGCAGGCATAATTTGAGATGATCCTAATGGGGGAACTGAAATTCTTTCTGGGCATTCAGATCAATCAAACCCCAGAAGGAACTTACATTTATCAGAGTAAATATGTCAGAGAACTTCTGAAGAAATTTGATCTCTCAGAATGTAAGCCATCAAAGATTCCAATGCATCCCACGTGCATTCTGGAAAGAGAAGAGGTAAGTAAAAAGGTAGAATAGAAGGTCTACAGAGGTATGATTGGTTCTCTTCTTTATCTGACGGCTTCAAGGCCTGACATTTTATTCAGTGTATGCATTTGTACTAGATTCCAATCAGATCCTAGAGAATCTCACTTAACAGCAGTTAAGCGAATTTTCAAGTATCTGAAAGGTACTACTAATCTGGGTTTGTTTTATAGAAAATCAAGTGATTACAGCTTAGTAGGTTACTGTGATGGTGACTTTGCTGGAGACAGAGTAGAATGTAAAAGCACTTCTGGAAGCTGCCAGTTTTTGGGAGAAAATCTGATCTCATGGTCCAGCAAAAGACAATCCATAATTGCTCTATCAACAGCAGAAGCTGAATATATAGTAGCAGCTAGATGCAGCACACAAATGCTCTGGATGAAAAGTCAACTTGAGGACTTCCAGATATTTGAGAGTAACATTCCTATCCTCTGTGACAATACTTCTGCTATTTGCTTAAGTAAAAATCCTATTTTGCATTCTAGGGCTAAGCATATAGAAATAAAACATCATTTTATTAGGGACTATATTCAGAAAGGGATTTTAAATTTAAAATTTATTAACACAGACCATCAATGGGCTGATATTTTCACAAAACCACTTTCTGAAGATAGGTTCAACTTCATTCTGAAACATCTCAGCATGAAGCTCTGCCCAGAATGAAATTTTTTAATTTTATATATTAACCTTCAGAACTTTGTTTATTTTCTGTGAACTACTGATCAATCTTCCTTCAGAACTTTAGAAGTGCAGATTGTATCAAAATCTATCCATGAAGATCTGAGCGCTTCATTTATAGGATGGAAATATGTTGTTCACTCAAGAAAACAAGTGTCATCCAATCATCAGTTGTTTTCTGAGGTTGAACATGCGTTCACGCTTCTGAAAAGGCAAAGCGCTGATTGGGTGCATTGAGACACATGTCATGGGTAACCGTTCCAAATATCTTTCTGAATCCCCTAAAATCAGCTATCATTAAATGCTAATAATCATTATTTATTTCTCTCTCTTAAACGTTTATGTTTTCAAAACCTTTTTAGAAATCTATTTAAACACACTTCACACCATTCACACACTTTTACCGTCACTTTCGTTTTCACTCAATATTTCTGATTTCTGTGTTCTTCTTTCTCAAGAAACCCATTAAATCTTTTTCAAAAACCTCGTGTGAACATGGCTTCTTCCAGCATTCCTTCTTCAGGTTCCCAGAAAACTGTTTCTTCTGAGCAATATGAAGTACCATTCAGAACGCTTCTAACTCCAGTCAAGAATCTTGAAGTTCTGTCAGAAATAATAGTGGATTTCAACAGTCTCAAGGAAAATGGTTTTGATTTATCTGAAGAGATTAAAGCTCAAGGTTGGGAAAAGTACTTTGACAGGCTGGTGGGTCCAACATTTCCTATTCTGGTAAAGGAATTTTGGATTCACGCTTCTTCTTCAAATCACCAAGTTACATGCTACATCATGGGGAAGAAGATTGTGATTACTGAAGACCTGATTGCAAGACTGACAGGGTACAATGGTGGTGGTATTCGCTGCATAGATATGGCAGAAAGGTGTGCATATGTTGCTGTTATAGCAAGGGAAATTTTCACGTTGGGGCTTCCCTCCAACAAGATTAGAGATTTGAAGCACAAACACAAAATTTGGGCCAAGATCATTCTGGGCTGTTTCAACCACATGAAGCCTACCAGCTCTCCTGATTACATAAACATTGATCAGCAGTTTCTGATCTATTTTATTTCTCAAAAGGTCAAGATCAATTTAGCTCATCTTCTGTTCAACCATCTCAGAAAAAGTGTCAAGGAAACAAGAGAAGATGAACGTACTAAAAGGGATTGGATACCCTTGGGAAGACTGATATCAGATATTCTGACTGAGAATAGGCTGATTGATCATTTGACAAAGGCACAAGAAATCAACACTCTGGAACCGTCTGTTGGCAAGCAGTTGAATGCCAAAAATCTGAAGAAAATGAAGTTGATGGAGAACATTAAGAAGGAGCCTAGCATCACTCCTTTTGCTGAATTCTCCAGCAGAAGAGTCCCTCTGGATGACTTCCCTCTGTTCTCAGATATTGACTCCAAGCCTGAAATCATTCTGAGATATTTGGATGCTTGTAAAGCCGATGGTACAACACCAAATCTGAATATTCAAGATCTTCAGCAGAAGGCACCAGAGGTTGTTCTGAATAAGACAAAGAAAAGAAAAGCTGCTACAGAAGGACCATCTCAACAGACTCCTAAGAAGAGAGGTAATCCTTCTTCTGTTACTGTTTTAGATCCAATTGCTGTTTCCACATCTATTCCAATTCCAACTCAATCTGAAAACCCAACACCTCAAACTTTCAATGATTTTGACTTAGACTTTGACCCTTCTGAATCATTAACCCTCAGAAGATCCCGCTCCCAACCATAAAATCCAAATACTGAAGCCATGCCAGAACAAGAACTTGAAAAGTTCTTTCTAATATAGACCAACACACTTCCGTTCCCGAACCAGAAAATCCAAATCCAAACACAGAAATTCCCATCTCACCACAACCTGATATTCCTCTCTCACCAATACCATAAACTCCACTCTCTCCAATACCAGAACCAGAAATCCCACAACCTTCCTCTCCTCAACCAGAAATTAATCCACCCTCTCCTCAACATGAACAATCTCCACAACCTGAGACTCAAACCTCTGAGGCTCAACCCTCTGAATCTCCTGAACCACAACCTTTGGCCATTCAATTGCCCTGTGGTACCACTGTGAATATGTCTCAACTTCCCTCTTCACCAGAAATAACTCCACCAAATTCCACATCAAGTCCAATCGTCATTTCTGACTCTCCCACTCCCTCACCAAAAGCCAATACAGAAAACCACAGCAAGACAGTCATTGATCCAACAGTCTTTGAATGCCTTGCTGCAATAAACCAGAAAACAACCATCCCTAAACCGAAACATCTAGATGTTGGTTCCAGCATATTGAACTTTGAAACAGATATACAGAAGTGGATCACTTCTTTTAAACAAGCAAGTCTGGAACTAGTTGATCCTGCTGTATCAGACCTCCTCTGGACAAAATTCAGAAGATGGGTATGCGCTGAAACCTTCAAGTTGCAAGACCAGAGCTATGGACAAGCTCAACAAAACTTCAGCAATCTGATGAAAGAAATTGAAGGTCCAGTTCTGAGCAAGCTGCTTAAGGAAAACGTTCTCCATCTGGACATTGCTCCTTGGTCTGAACAGCTTCCAGCATCCAAAGTTCAACCTACAGAAGAACAGATGATCCCAGCAGAAGAACATGTTCAAGAAGAAGATGTTGAAGAAAGCTCTGAGAAGCATCCTGTGTCTGAAGATCCTCAAGCCTCCTCTCTTGACAGACAGACTCTGGAGGACTTGAAAAGATCTGACATGCTGATGAATGAGAGAATGGATAAGCAGGATGCCAAGATTGATGCTATAGCAAACATGGTATCTCAGCAACAGGAAACCAACACTCAAATCAAGAGCATGTTGGAAGCTCTCTTTACATGACTTCCTCCCTCTTAGAATTTTTCTTGTGTTTTCCTTGTTTTCTTTACATGTTTGTCTGTAATATTTTTCCATTATTCTGAACTACTCATTGCTTCTGTTTTTAATATAATCGCTTTTTTAGCTCTGATCATTTTAACTCTGATTATTTGTGTTTTTTGATAACTGACAAAAAGGGGGAGAAAGAATGATATTTTTCAATAACGAATTACTGAGACATAAGTCTCAAACATTCTAACATTCTGATATATTTGAATTTCTTTCTTCTGAAAAGCTTACAGGTACAAGAATCTGATGAACTCTAATAAAATAAAGTTCTGATACTCAAGGTCTGATGGAATTAAAGGGAAGCAATCAACTCAGGGGGAGTTTTTCTTTTCGTTGCTCTGATACTTTTATTCCTTATCCTTAATCTCTGGTGCCGTTTATTATTTATTTGTTTATCTCTGATACATTTTTATTCTTGATTTTAATTGATAAAATCCAGTTTTTGTCATCATCAAAAAGGGGGAGATTGTTAGAACATAGTTTGATTCTACAACCCTCAGTTAGAGTTTTGATGATAAAAAAATACAAGATTAAATAAATTGTAAGATTTATATAAGACATATATGCTACTTAAAAATTATGTTGTGTATTTACAGGAACTCTGATGGAATCAGCATCAGAAGATATGTCAGCATCAGAAGATCAAACAACATGTGCTATACGCTAAAGCCTGATGAACAGAATTTGCGCATAACATACTCTGACTCTGATCAAGATCATAACCAAGTCATCAGCACTCAGAAGTGTCAGCATAAAGGAAAGAACATTCTGATTACCATAAGCAGAGAAGACTCTGAAGTGTCAACATTACTAAGCATTCAAGGCAGATTATTACCAACGGCTTTATCCAAGACATGATCTTCTCAAAAAGGAAAGAGCGTCAATAGTATTGAAATGGATTTATGGACAACCAATGTATCTCTACCGTGGCTATTTAAACAAGTCTGTGAGAAAAGAAATGGCTAATACTCCATACGCATATACGCATAAGCTAATCTTCTTCACGTTCTCACTCATTCAATTTGCTAAAGCTCTCAACCACGCTTACTCTATAGCTCTAGCAATCTAGTTTCATCCTAAGCTTGATATTGTGTATTATCACAGTTATGATATATAGTTTTGTTAGAAAACATTAACACACAGTTTGTTCATTTATCTATAAGAGAATTTCCTTGAGATAAACCGGTCTGTGGTTAGACTCAAGAAGGCTTTAACAGTTGTTAAAGTAGTTGTTGTATTCAGTTGAATATAGTGGATTAAGACCTCGTTGGAGAGAGGCGAAATCACCTTGACGGGTGGACTGGAGTAGTTTGAGATCAAACGAACCAGGATAAAAATAACGTGTTGTCTGCATTTGATTTTAAGTTTTACAATTCAACCCCCCTTCTTGTGTTTTTCACTTATTCAATCTCAAAACGATAACAATCAGGAAAAAATCAGGGATGATAAATCAAAAAGAGGTCACTATAAATCCTTGACAACATGAAAAATGTCGCAAAAACGACTGCCTTCACAAATAAAATTCCAAGTTTCTGAACCATCACCAAAATGTCATTTCAGACTCAATTGGAGTTCAAACGCACAATTAAATGAGTTTAGGGTTGGAGAACATCACGAAGAACAGGCGGGTACAAATACACTTTGAGCCTTATCCTTTGTTTCTTAAACCGTGAACTAGTCCACGTTACAACCCCTTAAAAGTCCTGATTGAAGCATGGGTTAGTTCGAAAGCATATTGTTACCAAAGGTATCCTGAATCCTATAAGGCTTACTACAAATCTTGAGTTGAATTCACATGCTTACAAAACTCCTTATTTGGTAAAACTGCATTCCCAAAACTTCAAGACAAGCATAAACTTTGCATTGTTTGAATATCATTGTTTGCATATGGCTAATTGTTTGACGGCAGAGAAACTCACACGACAAATATCCAATGAACGTAATTTCTCAATGAACATAATCACTTCAATTGAAAGACACTTCCAATGACAAATCTCCTATAAGAAAGGGGGCATGACATATCACTGTCCAACTCGTCTGGGGAAGTCAAGTCGAGGTTCCAAGAAATCTCTCGAGAAATGCTGAATAACCAGGGGCAGGTCTGCATTTGAATCACTCAGGGAATTGAACATAAATTCCAGCAAAGGGCTACGTACGGCCAAGCAAACATTTTCTGGCAGTACTACAACACTTACTACTAGGGGCAGTGACAAATTCCCACAAAGTCCTTTTCATAGGGTGATCCCCAGTCAAGTCCCCACAGAGTCATCTCTACAAGGTTATCCCCATAGAATAATCTTCATGGATAAGGGTACAAACCCCTCCAGGCCAAATTCATGGATATCCCCACAAAGTTGGATCCAGGCAATCCCAGCCAGAGTTTCAATCTTTGGAAAACTTTCTTCCTAGCTGAGTTGGTCTCAAGAAGAATCCTCGAGGAATTCTGCCAAAAGAAAACGCCTCCCCAGCAGTTTGTCAAATATTCTCTTCAAATAGGGTTTATTTCCCCAACAAACTATAGATTCCCCAGTCAGAGTTTGCCTCTCAGACTGTTACAAATTGAAGGACCACAATTCCTAATCCCTAGTGAGGTCATCAATAAAGCTCCTTTTCCCCAGTAGAGTTTACCACTATCACCAGTGAGTTGCTGCAAAGTCTGGACGCCGATCAGATAACAATTAACTCCTTTATCCCCAAAAAGTTGTTAACTTCCATTCTCTTCAATCAAGAGATAACTCCCCAGTAGAGAAACGGACAACTAAAACTCCTGAACTCTTTCCTGGAGCGGAAATAAACACTTTCCATAGAGTTTTCCCTCAAACAAAGTCAATATTCCCCAGTGGAGTTCTCCTCAAACAACAAAACAAGAATCCCCAGCAGAAACATTCTAAAACAAGGTCTGAAGGTGTGCATACTCTTCATCCCCAACGGTAGTTCGGGATTTAACTTCCCAAAACTCCCCAGCATTTGTCAAGAATGCATTTTCCAAGACAAAGATACATTCCAAAAACATTTCACATTTCATGCATCATATTACATACATTATAAATGCATACAGCATAATATCATTTATTTTGAGAACATCATCAAGCCATGCATACATCTGCATGCAACTAACCCTCTTCCTTGCAGGGAAAAGTCAATCAACAAAAGTCCTCTTTGGCAAATACCACAACCATTTCTCAATAGGTCAAAGATTAATTCCTAAAACAAGCAAGGGCAACTATCTCTATGACCAACAAAAACAGGTTTCAGATTAATACCTGAAACAAGACAGGACAACTATCTATGAGCGAATGATTATAGATTAATACCTGAAACCAGACAGGACAACTATCTACAAGAGCAGAATAAAGATTAATACCCGAAACCAGGCAGAGAAAACTATCTTTCTTTCGCTTAGGTCATAGATTAATACCTGAAACCAGACATGACAACTATCTCAACAACCAACAAAAACAAGTTCCAGATTAATACCTGAAACAAGACAGGACAACTATATGTGAGCGACTGATTGTAGATTAATACCTGAAACTAGACAGGACAACTATCTACATGAGCAAATTGAAGATTATCTCCCGAAACAAGCCAGGGATACTATCTTTATTTCTCGAATAGGTCAGATATTAATTCCTGAAACCAGACAGGGCAACTATCTCAACGACCAACAAAAACAAGTTCCATATTAATACCTGAAACAAGACAGGACAACTATCTATGAACAAATTGATTGTAGATCAATTCCCAAAACAAGACAGGGTGACAATCTACATGAAGAGAATTTCCTTCAGAGTAGTTCTGAAACGCATTTCCCCTTTAGCACTTCATTCTGAAAAGCAGCTCCTTCAGCGCTTCGTTCTGAATAGCATTTCCCCTTCAGATACGGAACCCTGAAAAGCATTTTCCCCAGAGACTGAGTTCTAGCAAACTTTTCCTTCAGAGTAGTTCTGAAACGCATTTCCCCTTCATCACTTCATTCTGAAAAGCATCTCCTTCAGTGCTTCATTCTGAAAAGCATTTCCCCCTTCAGATGCGGAATCCTAAAAAGCATTTTCCCTAGAGACTGAGTTCTGGCGAGATTTTCCTTCAGAGTAGTTCTGAAACGCATTTCCCCTTCAGCACTTCATTCTGAAAAGCATCTCCTTCAGCTCTTCATTCTGAAAAGCATTTCCCCTTTAGATATAGAATCCTGAAAAGAATTTTCCCCAGAGACTGAGTTCTGGCGAACATTTCCTTCAGAGAAGTTCTGAAATACATTTCCCCTTCAGCATTTCATTCTGAAAAGCATCTCCTTCAGCGCTTCGTTCTGTAAAGCATTTCCCCTTCAGATACGGAATCCTGAAAAGCATTTACCCCAGACACTGATTTCTAGCGAGAATTTCCCTCAGGATTTCTAAAACACATTTCCCCTTCAGTGCTTCACTCTGAAAAGCATTCTTCAAGATACAGTTAAGTTTAGGATTGGTCTAATTTCTATCAATAATCACCTTTTGGTGGCATCTATAAGCCCGTCTCAAATAACTCTCTGTCATCTCTCCAAATGGCATCTTTAAGCCCATTCCTTACACAATCAACCGCCACATCATCGAGTGCAAATTTCTGGGTACTCTAGTGTTCAATCATTTTCTACCTTCAAGTCACGAATGGCGGACTCGCCAATCTAACTCTTCAGGTTTAAGAAGATTGAACAGGGGCAGCTGTTGTACCCCAAAATTTGCCCTCACATTTCTCAAGATTTTTCTCACAAAATTCCTACTGGGTCAAGACTGCACAAGTACAATTGGATCATATTGTATTTTCAAGCATCAAGTCAAAGAGGAAAGTATTGAAAGAGAAAAGCAGATAAATTTTATTTTTTTGACAAAATTGAAGAAAAGCAAGCTTGCTTCGATTTATACTAGCTTCGACCAAGTTTTACTTCCTGCATGCAAGACTTTGATTGGACAATGGCTCTTAATGCAAGCTTCATTTGAGCAATGGCCTCTTGCATGCTTTCTTTGATTCACAAAGCAATGATCTCCTGCAGGAAAGCTTCGATTGGAAAAAGGCTACCTTCACACAAAGCTTCGATTGGAGTTTTGGTTTCCTTCGAAGCAATATACTCCGAACCCAAATCTGGTCCCCTTCGAGTAAGCATTGGTCAACAAGCTTCATTCAAATAGTGGCCTCCTACATACATCCTTTGATTCACAAGCATTAGCCTCTTAAATGCATGCTTCAATTCACAAGATTTAGCCTCATGCATGCTTGTTTCGATTCACAAGAAGTACATCCTTCATGCCTGATTTTGATCCACAAGACAAGTGCCTCCTCTGTGCTTGCCTTCAATGCACAAGGAAATGGTTTCCTTTCATGCTAGCGCCCATAAAGTAAGTGGCCTCCTGCATGCAAGCTTCGATTGAGAAATGACCTCTTACATGCTTGCTTTGATTCACATAGCAATGTCCCCTTATAGTGTTTGTTTCGATTTAGGAAGCAAAGGCCTCTTTCCTGCTTGTTTCAATTCATAAGGAAGGAACTTCCCTTATGCTGGAACCCACAGGGCATTGGATATTTTCATACTAGTTTCAAATGGAAAATTTCTCCCTTTGAAATAGCTTGCTTCGATTCCACAATTAGTTTCTACACTATGACACACAATTGGTGGCCCATTCTAAGGACGTGAATTGGTGGATTTGAAGGACATACTTGAGTGTTCCATTCGAAGGGCAAATATTGGTGGCCCATTCAAAGAATTGCAAATGGTCCATTCGAAGGATACATATTGGTTGGGAACAAATATTGTTGTTTGAAGAGGAGTCTGGTCGAAGGTTGAGCCTATGTGGTCAAAACGAAAGGGTGAAGTATTCAAGATGCTTGTGCTGCCAAGTACAAGCCTGCTACACTGGCCACAACACGCCAAAACTGCTGCAAAGAAGTCCTGCTATGCTGCTCCGATATTTGAACCAAATTGACATATAAAGAATGCACCTCGAAAGCTACAAAAACAGCATACCCAATTTGTATAAATCTCATTTGTTTTCCCTCCCAAACCTCAACCAATTTCATCTATAAATAAGATTTTCCACAACACATCTTGGGGGGATTTTTGGTAGCTGGAGGAACTTTGGTTGTATGGAAAAAAACATCAAACACTTAACACACTCTCAAACCCAGAATCAAAAGACCACACCTTTGTTTCTGTCCTTCGAATCCAGAGCAAAAGAAACACCACACTTGTTTCTTTTCCTTGGAATCCAGAATCAAAGAAATAAAATTCTACTTTTCTTGGCTTTGGAATACAGTCAAAGAAACACAACACTTGTCTCACTCCCTTCGAATCCAGGAGCACCCAGGGCAGCAACTCAAGTCCAACACCGACATTCCAGCTTCAAGCAAGGTAAGTCTTCCTGACCTTGACCCTTTCGTTTCAAGCATGTAAATAACCTCTTTTACTTATTTTTTGTTTCTTCCCTTTTCGTTTGTTTGATTTTCTTGTCCAAATATATGTTAGAACTAACATGTACAGACTCAAACGAAAGAAAAGTTTGTGTGAATCGAAGCCTTAGGCTTCTCCCCTTACTGTTTCATAGTGGTAAACAGAAAACAAGGTGGTGTGAATCTAAGGTTACATACTTCGATACACATTGAGTAAAGGCCCAGATCTAAAGAAGGAAAGATGGTGTCAATCGAAAAGCACATCCTTTGATCCAGGATGTCTTTCCTTTTCTCTCTTTTTTTACACTATTTTTGTCTTTATATTTCCTATATATTTACATTTTTCTTGATATTCAATATGGTTGTAATAATTAGGACTTTTATTCCTTTTCAACCCCCATTTTTAAACTTGTATACCCCATCCCCCAAAACATGTAATAGCGTAGGATATTTATTTTCCGCATTCTTATTGCTTTCATAAAATGCTAGTAATTAGGTTGTGTATGGAAAGTTAAAATCAACAAGTAGACAACCCAAATTCAAGACTAAATGCATGCAATCAAACACATCATTCACACATGCACCTCTAGGGTAATCTCACTTATTGCCTCGGAAAATAATCATGTCCCTCGAATATGGGCGTTTTAGCAAAGACCCTCGATAAAAGATCGCAGTCTCTCAATGTTGCCTTCGGTAAAAGGCCTAGTCCCTAACGAAACTGCTAAAACGTCTCATAGGTTGCCTTATATGACTATGCAAATAACCCACGCACATCCCTTCACATCCAACGATGGGGCTTCTTATCAATCAATGGTAACATCTAAAGGAGCAGGAAAAGAAAAAAGACCTTTCGAGTAGGTAGGACGCTCTTAGTTGCTTGCTTGCTCACAACTAAAAAACCATTTTCACACTAACACTTTCATTTAAAATATTTTCAAAAGTCAAAACACTTTGTACGCATTCTTATAGAGACGAGAATCATTACAAAGGCACTTTTCAAAATCACTTTCAAAAATATCTTCCACAAGAAACATCTCTTTGAACTATTTTCAAAACCAACACTTTTTACGCATTCTTATAGAGACGAGAATCATTACAAAGACGTTTTCAAAATATTTTCAAACCCACACCACAAAAGCACATTTTCAAACAAAACAAGTGATCTAGCAAGCAACTAAGAGCCCGTAGATAACTACGGATGAAAAGGGTGCTAATATTCCCTTTTCATAATCTACCCCCCAAACTCAAGAAAACATCTCTAAAGGTCTTTCCTATTCTTTTCAACCTTTCCTTTGTTAGATAAAAGAAAATTCAGTGGCGACTCTTGCTATCCGCAAAAATTACGATCAAATGCAAAACAACCAAGTCAGTTCTCCCACCGTATTATAGTAAGCAAACAAAAGTCTCTTTTAAATCTAAAAATGTTGTTTCAACATCGGGACCTCTTAAGTTCCTTCACATGGATTTAGTTAGACCTTCACGGACCAAAAGCATAGGTGGTAATTACTATGGTTTTGTTATTATAGACTATTACTCAAGATTTTGTTGGACTATTTTTTTACTGTTGTACCCCAAAATTTTCCCTCCCATTTTTCATTCAAGATGTTATCCTAGGGTTACTCAAATACTCAATTTTTCTTAGAAGTCGATCAGACAGATTCTCTTCCTAGGCAGTAAATCAGCAATTAGGGTTTTGCATTTCTCGAAGAAAATTGAGTCTTCAAGGTCTTAATTGGTCTTCATAGGTCTTTATGTCTCCTCAAGATTTGTTTAAGCCAGTTTTCAAACCTCGCATTGCAAGTTTGCTCAATCAATGGTTCAGATAACTGAAAACGACTACATCGACCCAAAAATCAACCTTTTGCGAGAGCTAGTTCAAATGCTTGTAACTTCTTCATTATTCAATATTTTCGAGTGGATTTTCTTGTGTACGATTCTCATTGATGCCACCTCAAATTTCTCTTTACAAATCAAGAGCTGATTACGCGTAGAAGATCACCAAAATTCGAATGCGTTAGAAGTCGCGTCATGAAATTTGACCTAATTTCAAATAACAGTCGTCTGATTTCTAAGAATCGTAATTTCTTCAAATTACAAGACCTTGAGACGATTATTTTTGTTTATGGTCATAAGTGATGTCATTCACGAGTTTATCTTCAGAGATCGAAAGAAAATTGTGTTTGGAAGATTTTAAAAAATTATCGAATCGTCGCAAGTCATTTGTTGATTTTTGATTGTTCTTAACCACAGTTTGTCGAAAGATTAACGACTGTTCTCAGAGCATGTTTTTTTAGCAATAAAGCTCCATCTTTTAATCGAGCATGACACGCGAGTTCATTTGTAAATGCAAATTTGACTTGGACAAGATGTGAAGATTAATACTATCATTTAAAAACAACCGTGATTGTGGATTCAATTAGTCAAGTGGAATTGAGTTCTTAAGCATTTATTTTGTTTAAGAATTTGATTGGAATACAAGGTACATGATTTATCTGATCATTTTGTGATTGCTTGAAGTACAAGTTACCAAACCAAGATTTTTTATCCAACGTATTCAATTGAGGATTGCAAGTTTTGTATAATGAATTCCATCACACTAAATTTTATTCAAGGGCTTTGTGTTTATATATTACAAATGAAACAAATTACAATTTTTTTTTTGTTTTTATCTACAAAGAATCACAAATTTTGTTTACAAAGAAAGAAATTTTGTTTTTATTTCTTTAAGTCTTCCTTGCCTCATCTTCAAGCCATGCAATCCTCGCTTGCCATCCATGCCTCATGTTCATGAAACAAAGAAAAGAAGTTAGCAAGAGTTCAAGCAAAGGTTATTTGTTAGAAGAGTTTGTTCATCATGAGGGTTTGTATTTGGAATCAGACTAGAAGATTTTTGTTCTTAATCATAGTCTATCTCCTACTCTTGCAAATCACAAAAATTTGATCTCTTTGGTTCACAAAAGGGAAAAAGGAATTTACAAACAGTTTCATGGTAGAAAGAGCATCAAAATAGTCCCAATTGACAGCACAACAAGCAATAGCCTAAAGCAACATATACAGACAAACCAAAACAAGGCAAGGCTGCCAAATATCAGCTAATAATACAACAACCCAAACAAAAGCCACAACAACCCAAACAAAAGCCACAACAGAACAAACATTGCAAAATCGAAGTCAAACTGCAATAAATAAAAACTGTAAACAGCAGGCAGCAGCAGCACATGTATAAGGCAGCAACAAGTAAAATAATGCAAGCTAACCATCAAATGGCTAAAACCCTACACATCATGATTTTCCTTAAAATCACACAAACCCTTCAGAATTTCAATAAGTAAAAAAAAATTTTTATTTTCATTAAAAGAGGAAAGAGGAAAGAAATCACCTAGCAACAGTCCAAAGCCTTATATCAAAATAGCCAAAATACACCCTGTAAAAACTCTGCTCCAAAAATAGTACAAAACTTATGCAAATATTACCAAGAATAGTAAAAAACAACAACAACCTATTTCCTTGTTTTTCTGCTGTCCAAACCTGTTAACAAAATAGTCCTAACTTGCACAAACATAGCAAAAACAAAAGCTATACAAGAAAGGCCACGTAACAGGTAAACGGGTGATTCAAAACTCAATTCCTTTTCCCCCCAAAACATTATCCTCTTGGTTGTTATAAACACACAGATACAAGGAGAATAAGGGGACCAGATAGCAGCATCACAAGAGGATAAAAAAATCCCTATTTTCTGTCCATCATTTTCTGTAAACCAAACCCACCAGAAAACATAATCCCAACCTACCAGAAAACATAAACCCAACTAACACAGTAAATTCCAAAGACAACCCTCACAAAATAATTTCAACATCCAACTATTTACCTTCTTCATACAATCCATTTGCTTCCTCAATCTTCACCATTCACATACCTTGTAATAACGATGCACAAAACACACTCGCAGAAATACACACAACAACAAAACAATAGAACAAAAAGCAAAAGCAGAAACAAAGCCATCAAACCGGCAAGCTGATTTCACCTCACCATCATCTTCCTTCCTCGCATCACCTCTGTCATGCAACCAAACACCATCGCCCACTTCATTTCTCCATCCTGGCAAGCTCAAACAACTAGTCTCTAACAATCGGAAACAGAAGAAATTAGAAAAACAAAGAAGCAGAAGCAGAAAGATACTTGAAGAAGGAGAAAGAGAGGAAATACCTGAAAGATTTTTGTCTTCTCAACATCATCCTTTGATCTGAATAACCGTCGGTGATACTCCGGTCAGTAAGCCATCATTCTCCCTCTCTTTGTTCATTTTTTTCCTCTCATATTGCATGAAGGTTTGAACATCACTAAGGCATATCTTGTGAAACGAAATTCTTCATCAGAAGCATTTAATCAAACTTCCCATCAGCTTAGGGTTTCCGTTAGGTTTAGACAAAGGACGAATTAGGGAGAGTGAGGTACAGAATCGGTAAAGCAAAGAACATGAGAGATAGGGCGTTCATCGGAACCTAGCGAAAGAGTGATAGAGAGAGATGAAGAGCTTTAAGCATGGAGAAGAATAGAGATATGAGATTAGGGTTGGGGATTTTGAGATTGTGAAGAGGCTGCCTCTGTTTCAGATTAGGGTTGGAAAACCCCTTTGCTGGCTTAATGGATCCGGGTTTGGGCTTAAGTTTTTAGTCCAACCCATGTTTTACGTTTTAGTTCTTATAGTTTTTAGTTTGATTGAATAAACGAATGAAGCTGAATGGTGTAATGGTTACGGAGTTGGTATGCAAGCTTGTTGTCTCGGGTTCGAGACCCCTGGGGAACATTTTCATTTTCATTTTTCTTCATTTATGTTTTTGCGTTATTGGACCAAACAATTCCTGTTGGGCTATACCCCAAGCCTAATGCCTTTTTTTTTCCAGCCTCACCCCCCTAATTTTCTATTTCACACCCTTTTCTTGTAATAAAATTGTTTTAGATTTAGTTTAGCTTAAATATAGTTTTAGTAAATTTTAATTAAGTTTAGGTTTAACTTAATATTTTTAGAATTTTTTTTTTATTATTTTATTTACTTAATTTTAGAATTAATCTAAGTACTTAGAATTTTAAGTTAGTTTAGAATTTATTCTAGATTTAATTCTAATTCAATTAAATAGGAATGTACAATTTCAAAATTTATTTGTTTTCCCAGTTAGTTTAGGACTTCGTAAATTATTTTATTTAGTTCATTTAATTTCTAATTAACAAAAAATTTAAAAAGACAAAAATACATGTATTTTGATTTAATTCTTTAGTTAATTGATAGAATAGGTTTTCCTATTTTTCTTTTCAAACTTTTCCAACAAATAACAAGGATTTTACTTCCATACTTTGTTAATTAATTTTTATTTCCTAGACTGTTATAACTTTAATTAATCGCTCAAATTCAATTTGGTTGTATTGTTTGCTATTTGGACTTTTAATCGCATTCGACTCATTTCCATTTGTAAAAATTGTATCCCCATTCCTGAAAGCTCTGTAATAGCGTAGAATTTCCATTTCTGCAATTTACTGTTTTCCTTACACTGTATAATAATTAGGCGTGTATGGCAAGATTCAAAAACAATCGCTAGATAACCTAATTTCAAAGAAAAAATTAACTTGAAACGAACACACTTTTTCACACGCGCACCTCTAAGGTAACCTTGCTCGTTGCCTCGAAAACACAGTCATGTCCCTCGAATATGGGACGCTTTAGCAAAGACCCTTCGATAAAAGACCGTAGTCCCTTGATGACCCTCAATGTTGCCTTTGATAAAACGATCTATTCCCTTATGAAATTGCTAAAAGCATCTCATAAGTTGCTTTCGATGACTATACGATTGACCCGCGCTTGTCCCTTCACATCCAATGATGGGACTTCTTACCAAATTAATGGTAAGATAGCAACATCTAAAGGAGGAAGAAAATAACATTTAAGACCTTTCGAGTAGGTAGATTCACTCCTAGTTGCTCGCTTGCTCACGACAAAAAAAACATTTTTTACCACCACTTTCATTTCAAAACATTTTTCAAAAGACAAAACATTTTGTATACGTTCTTATAGAGACGAGAACCATTGAAAAAACATCTTTTTGAAACCACTTTCAAAAACACATTCCACAAACATATCATTGAACTATTTTTCGAAACAAAACTTTGTATGCATTCTTATAGAAACGAGAACCATTACAAAGACATTTTCAAAATACTTTCAAAGCCCACACCTCAAGCACATTTTCAAGCAAAAGTAAGTGATCTAGCAAGTAACTAAGAGCCCGTAGATAACTACGGATGAAAAGGGTGTTAATACATTCCCTTTTCATAATCTACCCCCGGAACCCGAGAAATAATCTCGAAAGGTCTTTCTTGTGCTTTTTTACCTTTCCTTTTTGGATAAAAGAAAAGTCGGTGGCGACTCTTGCTATCCGCACAAATGTGATCAAATGTAAAACGACCCGAATCAGTTTTCCCGCCGTATCACAGAACTGGCGACTCTGCTGAGGAACAAAAAAACACTAAAAGCGGAGTTACCTTAGGGTTAGATCACCTTTACTCGTTTTCTTTGAATGACTTATATTTTTTTCTTTGTATTGGGCTTACTTTGATCCTCCACCCGAATCTAGGACACCTTTTTAGGTAAGTAGCAATAGGTTGTGGAAACTGTACGGCATAGACGGATATGGTTAAAGCAATGTCTACGTTAGTGTGACACATTTGTGGGTCCGGTATCCCTCGTGGTGGATCGAGGAGAATACGGGGCCGCTAAGTGGCATCATAAAGCACTAACTGACTTTAGAGCCCTAATTGAACAAACTTTGCCATTAGGACATAGTGAGATAACCGGTTTCGGTGTAGAGCTGAAAATTGGTTGATACTCGATAATACACTCATTGAGGATGGACTTTTGGGATATCTCGGTCACAAGAAAAGATTGATTATGCTGAGACAATGCCTAAGAGAAAAGTCGGTGATATTGAGATCCTTTAGAACCCAATCACTATTACTAGGACAAGTTGAGCCAACTAAACTTCAAGAGGGTACTTACCTATAAAACCTCATGCAAGACTAAAACATAGGGACTTGTTTGATTTGTGTGTATATACTTACTTGTACATAACATCATAAACATCATAAACATCATAAGCACCATACGCATGCTCACTAACCATTTCAAGGATTTATAAATTTATCTTTGTTTTTGTTTTGTAGGTCATGAATTCCGTCCGAAGGAACACCAGCCAAATCATCTTTGTAAAGGCACACCCTCAGCTTCAAGAGTTAGCCTCAAGAATGCCTGGGGATTCTCCTTTTACCCAGAAATATGGTCGACTCCTTAGTTTGGCTACATCCAGTTTCCAAGAAGAGATGATGTGTGTGTTGTTCCAATTCTTTGATCCCAAACATCATTGTTTTACTTTCCTGGACTATCAGTTGGTATCTACACTGGAGAGTTCTCTATACTCTTAGGGGTGCCCGTGCTTGATCATATACCGTTCACCGGTCTAGAGGAGATTCCAAAACCTGAAGTCATCGCCGAAGCTTTGCATCTGAAAAGAGCTGACATCATAGCCAATTGGGAGACAAGAAGCGGGGTTAAAGGTTTCCTAGCCAAGTTTATATTGGAGGAGGCTCGTTCATTCTGGGACGACATGGATTTCCAAGCTTTCGAAGACATCCTGGATCTTCTCATTTATGGTTTGGTTCTATTCCCTAACTCGGACCAATTCATAGATATTAACGCCATCAAAGTCTTTCTCTCTCTCGCAATCTTGTACCTACCTTACTGAGAGACATCCTGCATTGCCTTCATACCCGAACCATGAAGAAAAGAGGTACTCTCTTGTGTTGTATTCCCCTACTCACTAAGTGGTTCACTTCACACCTACCTCAGTCAATATTGAAGAACGAGCAAAGACTGACATGGTCTCAAAGGATGATGTCCCTCACCCACTATGATATCCATTGGTGTTCGATATCCTTGGAAGATGTCTCTATCATTGACCGCTGTGGGGAATTCCCTAACGTCCCTCTGCTTGGTATTAGGGGAGGTATCACCTACAACCCCTGCTTAGCTCTTCGACAATTTGGGTATGCCCGAAGAGACGGTCCTCACGAGATGCTCATCCAAGGTCTGGTGTTCGACAACGAAAAAGAAGACCTAGGTTATCACCAAAGGTTTATACGAGCTTGGAGATTGGTGAACAAGGTGGACAGTAGAACTCTGGGACACAAAAACTCTATCCCACTAGAGCCTTACCTTAGGTGGGTACGAGCTCGTGCTCAAAGTCTCTTAATACCTTACCCTTATATCCTCCCTGTTATCATAGAGCCTGTTGTTGAAGGAGACGTCCCATACACCGTCCTTCATCCTGACATGCCTACCTCTCTCGAATACTTGCAGAAAGCTTGGGTTCAGGTGAAGGAAGAGAGAGACACCTTTGAAGCCCAATTTTACGTCAGTGAGAAGAAGGTTCTGGAACTCACCAAGCAGCTTCATGAAGAGCGAAATCTAAACGCCTACATCGCGCCAAAGAGGATGCGTTCAACCTTTTTGTCTTAGGAGTTTTTGTTGTATTTTTTTTCTTTCATTGTAAGCCCAAAGAGGCATGATGTACTCAAACTTGGATTTATTAATATAACGTGTGTTCCTTTTTTGGTCTGAACAAATTTAAATCTCTAATTTCCTTGAAATCATTTGCATATGCATCCTTATTCATCATAACATCAAATAAGTTTCTTACAACAGGCCTCCTTATCCTTCTACTGTTTATTTCAGTGAGATGGATATTGAATAGACAGTGAAATATCTTCTGGCGTAGAACGTTCAGTTTCAACAAATGCTCTTGACTCTGACAAAAGGACAAGAGGAGTTGAAGACTTTACTGGCCAAAGAGAAGAAGAAGAAAGCGAAGAAACCACCCGGTATTGTGATCATGGGAAGAAGGTTCAAAGGACAAACCAGACGGAATATAGACTTTGCAACATCATCGGGTGAAGGAGATAATCAGGAAGATAAGACCAAGGAATAAGCAACAACCCAGCATCCGAAGAAGAGGAAGAACCTGACTACTCTGAGGAGTAGTATCCTCCTGCTGATAATAAATACAAACAGCTAGAGGATTGTTTGAATGCTATGGAGGTCCAGAGGGTACCCGTATTGGATTTTGAAGAGTTAGGACTTGTCTCAGGGGTTGTCATCCCGTAGAAATTCAAGGTCCCCATTTTCTCTAAATATGACGGTGTCTCTTACCCGAAGTTGCATTTAAGGTCATATGTCAAAAAGATTCAACCCCATACGGCTGATAAGAATCTATGGGTGCATTTTTTCCAAGAGAGCTTGTCAGGAACGCAGTTGGATTGGTTCTATCAGTTGGAAGGGACCAATATTTGCAATTGGGAAGATTTGGCTTCCGTCTTTTACAAACAATACCAGTAGAATGCTGACTTAGCTCCAACTCGGATGCAATTGCAAGGCATGTCTATGGGTGCAGGTGAAGGTTTCAAAACCTATGCTAAAAAAATGGAGGGATCTCGCAGGCAGAGTCCAGCCCCCTCTATTTGACAGAGAATTGGTGGATATGTTCCTAGGCACCTTATCAGGTCCATTCTTCAACCACTTGATCGGAAGTTCCTCGGCTGGATTTACTGAACTAATCATGACTGGTGAACGAGTAGAAGCCGGTACAAAAAGTGGCAAAATTCAAAGAGATGCATCCTCGAGCACGATGAAGAAACCCTTTACCGGAAAGAAGGAGGTCAGTGCTGCATATGACCATAGGAATCAAAACAAAACTGAACGTTGCCCGGAGGTAGGGGCTGTTATGATTTCTAATCCTGTACCAAATCCACATCGAAATTATCAACGTAAGCCAGAAGCTCCCATGAGACGATTCACCCGGATAAACATGACTGTGTCTCAAGTTTTGCCACATCTTTTGAAGTCCAATCTGGTAACTTTAAAAGAAGCTCCCAAGAACCCCAACACTGCTTCTCCTTGCTACAACCCAAACGCTCGATGTGCCTATCATTCTGAAAGCCCGGGGCATGATACAAATGACTGTTGGGCCTTGAAGAATAAGGTACAAGACCTTATCGATGCGAAAGAGATTGAGTTTGATTCCCCAGAAACACCTAATGTAATAACGGCGCCAATGCCTAAACATGGTCAAGGTGTCAACGCCATTAATGATGATCGTTTTTTTTCTCCGTGAATGACTTAACTACTCCTCTGTTGACCATTAAACAAAATCTGTTGCTAGCCGGTCTGTTCTCGAGCTGTGATAAGAATTGTCACTTATGCATATCTCTACCAAATGGCTATTTGTTACTGAAGGTAGGCGTCCAGCGCCTGATGTCAAGCAAAGAAATCTTATTTGAAAAGATTCCTCTTACCAGAAATTCTTATCAAGATGTCTCAATAATCACCATTTCCAACAATCCTCCCGGGGTCTCCACCAAATGACCCGTCAGGATTACATCTGTTCCAAGGTCTGCACCTCTAATCATCACTATGCCAAGACCAATACCATATTCTTCGGATAAAGTTGTTCCCTGGAACTATGGGGCTGACGTCTATTACTATGGCGTTAAGAAGGATCGGTTGGCTATCAAAGATGAAGTTGCAAGAGATATTGATCCCGACATCGGTAATATCACTGGGACCAATAAGATAACAAGAAGTGGAAGAGTCTTCTCACCCGAGATCTCTCCAAAGACCGTTACTACTC
The DNA here is from genome assembly GCA_948472305.1 of Vicia faba. NCBI lineage: Eukaryota > Viridiplantae > Streptophyta > Magnoliopsida > Fabales > Fabaceae > Vicia > Vicia faba. The sequence continues at coordinate 1,016,586,547 of OX451738.1, read as the reverse complement.
TTGTGATCATTCCCACTGTCGCTCCGACCAGTACTCTCAATGATACTCCTATTGTTATCCCTGCTACCGATACAAGGGGCAAAGAGGTTTTGGTTGAGCCTGTCCAAGCAAAAGAGCATCCCGAAATCATCACTGGAGCTTCTAGAAAGGAGATTAAAGAGATACTGAAAATAATCAAGAAAAGTGACTACAACATCATAGAACAGTTGGGGCAGACCCCCTCGAAGATATCATTTTTGTCCTTACTTTTGTGTTCTGAGGCCCATGCCAAAGCCTTGGTAAAGTTTCTCAAGACCTCCCACGTGCCCCAAGAGACTTCTGTTGTATCCCAAAATTTTCCCTCCCATATTTCTCAACACATGGCAAGTGAGGCCCCCAAATTGCTCAAGGAAGTTCAAGAGTTGACCAGACAAACTCTCTCCTAAGGCAGTCTATCTCTAATTAGGGTTTCCATATTCATCAAGATGTGTGAACCACAAAGGACTCAAATTCTCACCATTGTCCTAATATGTCCTCAAGATCATCCATGTCAATATTCAAGCCTTGCAGAAGAAGTTTGCTCAATCAATTGCTCAAATGCCTGAAAATCAACTGTGCTAGGTCAAAAGTCAATTATGGCCCACATACAGTCAAACTTCATGATTTTTTTTGTCAACATACTCATTTTGAAGTATTATTCATCATTTTATCAAGGGTTGATCATGATTCCTCAAGGATTGCTCATAATTCATCAAAACCCAAAAGTTGCTAAATTAGGGTTTTGTAGGAAAAGTCAACTCAATTTTGACCAAACATAACTTTCTCATACTTTATCATAAATGACCCATCCAAAGCTCATTTTGAATAGGATGCAATTAAATACAATTCATCTTCATCTACCAAGTTCCAAATATGCACTCACAAAAAGATATGAATTTTTACATTATAGGTCCTTTTGAAAAGTCAATAAAACACCTATTGGGTAAGAGCTTCATACATGGACATGGAAGGCTCAATTGAGATGAGATCAAAAAGGTTGCTTAGAGGATATCCGAAGCTTTCTAAAAAGTCCAATAACACCTCTCTAGGGTCAAAATTGAGAGAGTTATGCATTGGCCAAGTTGACCATTTTTGCAAAATTGCCAAAAATCAAATGTGCTCAAATTTGCATATTTTGCTAAATGGGCCCAAGTTTTTATGCTTGCACTTCAATTATAATGTGGTCCACGACTCAAATACTTAGCCCCACATTATTTGCTTCATTTTTCAATTTATTTTGATTTTTCATTAATTAAAAAGTGAATTAAATCCAATAAATGATGAAAATTATCAAAGATATGATTTGATTTTTTTTTTTACAGATTAGCAATCAAGATATGCTGAGCTTGCATGATCAAATCGAATCAAGGGAAATTGGTACAAAAAGAGCATGATTGGCATGAAAATAGAAAGATATCATATGGCTTAAAAATCAAATATTCCATTCATGAATTCTCAAGAATGGATCCAAGTTTGTTAACCTAATTGGATTCAATACATATACTGAAGTTTGTGGAACCCAAAAGACAAGAATTTTCGTGCACAACCTTCCTCCAAGAACCCGAACAAACTTCAAAATTTCCAAGAAAAGTGTGGGACGGATCTCCTTCCACAGCCCAATTCAAGGTGTTCTAGTTATCCCAATCGCTTGCTAGACATCTCAGGAAGCTATTCCAATCACTCCCAGGTCTTGAAACTCCCAGAATCGCGCTCTACGCCTCCCACAGCTTGCCTAAAAACTTGATTTTGATTTCACTGGTTTACTCATCATAAGCATGTTTTAATTATATATTCTTGTTCATCATTGTGTTTGCAAGCTTTTGGTACCACTTAATTGCATTTGCAGTACAGGAATCACAATATGCCATTGTTAGGGTTTTATGTTCTTATTTAGGGGTTTTCAGTACAAGTAAAATTAGGCATTGATTTTGGTACCATGATACTCGTGAGGATGAGACGAGTTGATTGGTACCCTTACCTTTCATTTATATTGCTTGTATAGGATTTGGAATGTCACATGTTTGTAGTTACAGCAAAGTGTCCGTAGGTAAAGGTACCAGACTCTAAAACGATGGAGAAAGGAGGAAGACGCTTGTGTGTCAGCCAGCTATTGGAACGTTTAAATCTCGCGCGCTTTGGAATTAGTTCTTTTGATTTTCTTATATTTTATTTTATTATTATCATAGTTACAACTAACCATCTTGGCTCAGTTGGCAAGCAAGCGTTGGAATTGAGTATAAGGACCTAGGTTCAATCCCCAGGTCCCAACGTTCATTTATTTTATTTTCAGATAAGTGATCCAGCATATCTTTCATCATAAGACTCACCATGCTCCATCAATATCCAACCATCAGATTCATCAGCAAGCCAGATCCAACGTGCCAGTAATGAAAGACCATGATATGCACTCAAGTCAACACCCCACCAAACCACGCATGGTCAAACAGGCTGGAGTACATGGGCCTTAAAAAAATCAGATCTGCACCCCCTTTTTTGCTAACAATCAAGCCCATCTCTTCACTTTTTTATTTTCTTTTTTTAATTCTTTTACTATTTTCTTTAATTATTTTAATTCACAAAATTAATCACTTTTTTTTTTTCATAAAATCATAAAATCGAGAAATCATAAAAATTAGAATTAGGTTTTTTTATCTAATTTAATTTAATTTAGTTTAATTTAATTTAGGGAAATTTTAACTTGTTTTTAATTAAAACTAATTAGAAAATTAGGTTTAAACTCTTGATTTAATTTTTCTTTCTTTCACAAATAAAATAAAAATATTAAAATAGGTTTTTTAGAATGAATTAATTTATTTTTCTTAATTTAAAATTAATTAGAACTTAGAATTTTCTTTTTAATTCAATTATTTCATTATTTTCTCAAATAACAAAACATGACAAAAACATCTTTTTTTAATCAATCGCAAATAGGATTAGTCAAAGAGTCAAAACCCCAATCTCCTCGCATTTAATTCGTCGCGCGCTTGTTATTTATTTTGCCAATATTTTGTAACTGTCCATGGTTTGTAATAGTTAATTAAGGGTTTTTATTTACTGTTTAAATCCCCGTTCTTTGGCTATGTAATTAATCCCTCTCCCCGAAGCCTTGTAATAGCTAGGTTTATTTTCTCGCATTTTTTATTCTCGTAAATATTTAACTGTCTAGATGTATGCTAATAGGATTGTATGGCAAGAATGCATGAAAAATTAAAACGGTTAGAAAACCATAATGTGCAAAGATAAATAACTGAAAACAAATCACTCGCACATATCACTCTTAGGGTATGCTCTCACTTAGGTTGCCTTCGGTAAACGATCATTAAGTATAGGGTGTCTTAGTGGTTTCCCTCCTATCTAAAAAAGATCAAATGTCCCATTCAAACGTTGCCTCGGAAATGTTGCCTCAGAAATGTTGCCTCGAATATGATCTTAAGACTCTAGGGTTACTACTAAGGTATCCTAATATTGCTTTACGTCCCTTTCGAATTGACCCTTACAACTCCAGCAACGGTGCTACCTATTTCTCAATAGTAGGATAACGCTGTCTAAAGTAAACAAGAATAGAAACGATCTTTTTTCGAGTAGGTACTTGCTCAAATCAAAAAAATTTCACACTTAAACATTTTCAAACAATTTTTCAAAACAACTTCGTCACATCCTTGAGGACTGATACAAGGGTTATCACGAAGTAAAACATTTTCAAAACAAAGCACACAAACACAAGCAATTTAAAAATGAGCAAGTACCTAAGAGCCCATGGAAAACCATGGATGGAAAGGGTGCTAACACCTTCCCTTTCTATAACCTACCCCCCGTACTCAGAAACATCTCGAAAAAGGATTTTTTTTCTCTGTACTTTTTCCTTTCCGATTGGATGAAACAAAAGTTGGTGGCGACTCTTTCTTACCGCGACATTTTGCAAATAAAAAACGCAAAACACAAACCAGTATTAAACAGTCGGTTCTGCCACCGTATCACAGAACTGGTGACTCTGCTGGGGAAAGATAAGCGGGGAATACCTTAGGATCTACGTCATTTAAAATTTCTTCTCTTGATTGCTTTGTTTGCTTTATTTTTGAGGTTTTTTTTGGGAGTTACTATAGATCCTACACCCGGATCTGGGGAACACCTTTTAGGTAAGTAGCAATAGACTGTGAGGGAACTGTACGGCATAGACCGATACGGTTGAAGCAGTAGCTACGTTGATGTGGAACTTTGGTTGGTACCAGTATCCCTTGTGGTGAAACGAGGAGAATACGGGGCCGCTGCATGGTTTCGTGAAGCATCAACTGACCTTAGAACCTTTAATCGCCCAACTTGGCCATTAGAAAGTAGAGAGATATTCCGCTTCGGTGTAGAGTTGAGAACTGGTTCATACTCGATGCTACACTCATTGAGATCATACTCTCGGAATATTTCGACTGCAAGAAAAGATTGCGTGAGCTGAAACCATGACCGATGGAGGATGGTCAGTTATATTGAGATCCTCTAGAACCCGGTTTCTTTTCTAGGACAGGTTGAAACCAACTTAACCTCAAGAGGGTATTACCTTTGACCTCATACAAGCCTTAAACCTAAGGGATTTGTGTGATTTGATTGTATTTGCCATACCTGTGTTTGCTATACCTGTGGTTTATCATGACATCATGCATCATAACATGGCATTCATGCTTCATTACACTAACCATTTCAAAGACCAAGGGAATTTATCTTTGTTCTGTTTTGCAGATCATGGCTTCCGTGCAAAAAAATACCATCTGAATCAGCTTTGTACGGATACCTTCCCAACTTAAAGAGCTAGCATCAAGAGTTTCTGAAACTTCTGCTTTCATTAAGAGACACGGTCAACTTCTCAGCCTGGTTACTTCAAACCTTGATGAATAGATGATGAGCGTACTTTTTCAGTTCTTCGATCCCAAACATCACTGCTTCACCTTTCCAAATTATCAGTTGGTACCCACCTTGGAAGAATTATCTAAACTATTGGGCATATCCATTCTTGAACAGGTACCCTTCACATGTATAGAAGAAATTCCTAAGCCAGAAGTCATTGCCTCAACTTTGCATTTGAAACGGGCCGACGTGGTATCCAATTGGGAAACTCGTAGCAAAGTCGAGGGTTTTTTGGCCAAATTTTTTATAGACCAAGCTCAGCTATTTTGGGATGATATGGATTTTCAGGCTTTTGAGGAAGTCTTGGCTCTTCTTATCTATGGTTTAGTTCTCTTCCTAATCTGGACTCCTTCGTAGATGTGAATGCTGTCAAGATTTTCCTTTCTCGCAACCCTGTGCCTACCTTGCTTGGAGATATTTTGCACGCTCTCCATACTCATACCATGAAGAGAAGAGGGACTCTTATGTGCTGCATGCCGTTGTTGTCGAGGTGGTTTATTTCTCACCTCCCTAAGTTTGTACTGAAGAACAAAGAAGGTTTGGGTTAGTCACAAAGGATAATGTCACCCGCTTATACGGATATTCTTTGGTGTTCCTGAGCTATGGAAGACACTGCTGTTATTGACCGCTGTGGGGGGTACCCTAATGTCCCATTACTTGGTATCAGAGGGGTATAACTTACAATCCTTGTCTAGCTTCGCGACAATTTGGTCGTGCTCGAAGGGATGGTCCCCATGAGTTGCTTCTTGAGGACATTGTATTCGACTATAAGGATGATGTTAAGGAGCATCGTCGGAGGTTCATACGAGCTTGGGGCATGGTAAACAGATCTGACCCCAAAGAGTTGGGACCAAAGACTCCCCTTCCTATGCAGCCTTACCTCCAATGGGTCCGAGCTCGTACCCAGAAGCTTATGATGTGGTTGTATTACCGGTGATTGTGGATCCCACTACTGAAGAAGGCATTCCTTACACGGTTCTCTATCCTTACATGCCCACTGATCTTGGGGAGCTACGGAGGTCTTGGATTCAGCTGAAGAATGAGCGAGATACTTACCGGGAGCAGTTCCATGATCAAGAAAGGAAGGTTTTAAAGCGCACCGGGCAACTCGAGGAAGAAAGAGTGCTCAATGATTATATCAGCACAAAGAGAAAGCATTCATGGGACTTTTGATTTTTCTTTTCTATTTTTAGATTTGTTTTATTTACTTATTTTGTAACGCCTTAAAGGCATGTTGAACCTTTCAAATTGAAGCTAATAAAGTTTTGTTTATTTTGGTTTGCAAATTTAAATCTCCCAAAGTCTTTGAAATCATTACACATGCAATTATCATACACATCATTACAGGTATCATTACAGGTTTCTCATCTTCTTCGTTGTTTATTTCAGCAGAAATGTCTTCCGATCATGCCATCAAAGATCTTCAGGCGCAGAACACCCAGTTCCAACAGATGTTCATCAGTCTGGAAAGGGGGCAAGAGGATCTGAAAGCCCTCATTCTGAAAGAAAAGAAGAAGAAGAAGAAGACTGGTATTCTGAATATGGGCAGAAGATTTGGAGAAAGGTTGAAGCATCAAACTGACCTGACCTCTTTATCCAAGGAAGGAGAGAACCAAGAAGGGGAAAAGGACCCTAGTCCTGTAGTTTCTGATAATGATACTGATTACAATGATGAGCAGTATCCTCCTGTTGAGGATAGATACAAGCAATTAGAAGACCGTCTGAGTGCTATGGAAGTTCAGAAGATGCCTGGTTTGGATTTCGGAGAATTGGCATTGGTATCGGGAGTAATCATCCCTCATAAGTTCAAAGCTCCTGTTTTTTCCAAGTATGATGGGGTGTCCTTCCCAAAACTCCATCTCCGCTCGTATGTCAGGAAGATTCAACCCCACACCACTGATAGAAATTTGTGGGTGCACTTCTTTCAAGATAGTCTGTCAGGGACTCAGCTTGAATGGTTATACCAGTTGGAGGGAGCCAGTATCCGAAACTGGGAAGATCTTGTTGCTGCTTTCTACAAGCAGTATCAGTATAATGCCGACCTTGCTCTCACTCGTACTCAACTCCAGAGTATGTCCATGGGATTAGGAGAAGGTTTTAAAGATTATGCTAAAAAATGGAGAGACTTGGATGGGAGAGTTCAACCCCCTTTGTCTGATAGGGAGTTGGTGAATATATTTCTAGGAACGCTATCAGGTTCATTCTTCAATCACTTAATCGGCAGCTCGTCATCTGGTTTCACCGAGCTGATTTTAACTGGATAAAGAGTAGAAGCTAGAATTCGGAGTGGTAAAATACAGAAGGATGCTTCCTCGAGTTTAGCAAAGAAGCCTTTCACTGGTAAGAAGGAAGCCAGTGCAGTCTACAGCCCGATGGGCCAAAGCAGATCTGAACACCATTAAACGGTAAATGTTGTAGTGATACCAAGACCCGCAGTTGCTCCATAACGCAATAGTCAACAAAGGGTGGGAAGGCCACAATGGCAGTTTACCCGCATCAGCATGACTTTGGCTGAAGTTTTGCCTCATTTATTAAAATCCAACTTGGTAACCTTGAGAGAGGCTCCCAAGAATCCAAACACTACTTCTCCCATATACAATCCCAACGTGTGGTGCGTCTACCATTCTGAGAGTCCTGGCCATGATACAAATGATTTTTGGGCTCTGAGAAACAAAGTACAAGACTTTCTTGAAGCCAAGGAGATAAAGTTTGATGCTCCAGAAAAGCTGAATGTTATAACTGCACTTATGCCCAAACATGGTCGTGGAGTTAATGTTGTTGACACTGATTTGTTTGTGACCTCTGTCGAAGAAATTTCTACTCCTCTTATGACTGTTAAGAAGAATTTGCTGTTGGCCAGTTTATTTCTGGGTTGTGGTGAAGGTTTCCACATGTGTTCAATTCTACCCTCTGGTTGCCATTTGTTGAAGTCAGGTGTTCAGCGCCTGATGGATAATAAAGAGATTTTGTTCGAGAAAACTGTAATCCCTGTTGTTCCCTTTGAAGACGTCGTTATTATAACTATTTCTGCCAATCCTTCCAAGGTTTCCTCGAGAAGACCTGTTAGGATTACACCTGTTCAAAGAATTGCTCCGCTAATAATCACTGTTCCTGGTCCCATCCCGTACACCTCAGACAAGGCTATCCCATGGCATTATGGGGCTGATGTGTACTATCATGGCATTAAGCAAGATCTGAAGAATGAAGAAGATGATACTGATGTTAGTAATATTGCTGGGACTAGTAAGGTTACCCGAAGTGGAAGGTTTTTCTCTCTTGAGATTGCTCTGAAGATCATCGAGCCTACTGTTATACCAACTGCTGCTCCAACCAGCACTCTGACATTTCTCCTATTTCTACGCCAGTTATTACCCCTACTGCTGAGCCATCTGGGACTCGGGGCAAGGAAATTATAGGTGAGCCTGCCTGGACGGAGGCACCTAAGAAAATCGTTGTGGAAGCCTCTAAACAAGAAATAGAAGAAATATTGAAAATTATTAAGAAGAGCGATTACAATATGGTCGAGCAGATGGGGAAGACCCTATCAAAGATATCCATGTTGTCTCTACTGTTGTGTTCTGAAGCCCATGTGAAGGCTTTGATTGCATTTCTCAAGACTGCGCATGTGCCGCAGGAAACTTCAGCAGGCCAGTTCAAATATTGTATGGCCAGCCTAACTGTTGACAATGGGTTGGGTTTTTCAGATGCAAATCTGACACCGAAAGGAAGGAATCATAATGATGCTCTGCATGTCTCAATTGAGTGCAAGGGCACCACTATGGCTCATGTGCTGGTAGATACTGGATCTTCATTAAATGTTCTACCAAAGAAAGCGTTAGACCGTTTGGATTGTGAGGGTTTGACTCTAAAGCCTAGTAACATTGTGGTAAGGGCTTTTGACGGATCGAAGAGAATGGTGCACGGGGAGGTGGACATCCCTGTCAAAGTGGGTTCTCATACTTTTGGGTTCACCTTCTACGTAATGGATATCAGGCTGTCGTATTCTTGCCTGCTGGGTTGTCCTTGGATCCATGAGGCTGGGGAAGTTACTTCCACACTCCATCAAATGCTGAAGTATCCGGTGAAGGGGAAGATCGTCAGAGTGCGAGGTGAAGAAGAATATATGGTGAGTCACCTCAATTCCTTCCGCTACGAAGAAATAGAAGGGGAATTCATAGAAACTCCTTGTCAGAATTTCAAAGAGGTCCCTCAGGTTTTGGCATCAACTGAAGTTACTACCAACAAACCTCCATTGAAGATGGCTTCTCTCAAGGATGCCAGGGTTGTAGTTGAAGAAGGTGGGTGTACCAATTGGGGTCAGCTCCCTGATTTCATTCACAAAACTGAAAAATCTGGTTTGGGCTTTACTACATGGGCTCAAAGGGCTGTTAGGCACACTCGGGCTGGAAGACCTCCTCTACACATCAGCAATCGGGGAATTAATGTAATTGAAGAATGTGAAGAGGATTCAGACATCGACACCTGGATCTACCCAACAACCAACGGTGGACTGAATAACTGGACGGCTAGGGACTTCATACCCGTTTCTTTTATTCCGCAGTAATTGACTCATTTGTTTTAAGATTTATAGTAAACAATTTGAAACTTTATGGCTCGGTGCCTTGCCCGAGGCACCTTGGCTTTGCTTGTGAGGGCTATTATTTGTCATTTCATATATCATTAATAAAGCATTGGACGTTTCTTGCATACAAATTTTATGCTCTTTGTTTTTATTTTCTGTTTCTCACTTTATTAAAACAGCTATTCTCTTACACACACTCACATATCATGCTGCAGATCCATATCCACTCTGGATCCCATTGATAACAGCTCTGCTACTGCTAGTTATGACTTCAAAAATCCGATCAACCAAGTCGAGGGAGAAGGTGAAGACGATTGTGAGGTGCCTGAAGAACTTGCTAGACTATTACAACAGGAAGAAAGGGACATACAACCTCATGAAGAGCCAGTTGAGGTAGTGAATTTGGGTACAGAGGAAGACAAGAAATAGGTGCGAATCTGGAGCCTAGTGTCAAACAACGGCTAATACAGATGCTACACGACTATGTTGATATCTTCACCTAGTCCTATGAAGATATGCATGGTTTGGACATTGATAATGTGGTACATCGCCTGCCAACTAAAGAAGACTGCCCTCCGGTAAAGCAGAAGGTCCGCCGTATGCGCCCTGAAATGTCAGAGAAAATCAAGGCAGAAGTCATGAAACAGTTCGACGCAGGATTCTTAGTTGTCACTTCTTACCCACAGTGGGTTGCCAACATTGTTCCGGTACCTAAGAAGGACAGTAAGGTACGGATGTGTGTAGACTACAGAGATCTGAATAGGGAAAGCCCCAAGGATGACTTCCCACTTCCTCACATTGATGTTTTGTCGACAACACCGTGCAACACAAGATCTTCTCCTTCATAGATGGTTTTTCTGGCTACAACCAGATCAAGATGGCTCCTGGGGACATGGAGAAGACAACCTTCGTTACACAGTGGGGCACCTTCTGTTACAAGGTAATGCCTTTTGGGTTGAAGAATGCTGGGGAAACTTATTAGCGCGTCATGGTTTCTTTGTTCCACGCTATGATTCACCACGAGATCGAGGTTTATGTTGATGACATGATAGCTAGGTCTCGGACTGAGGAAGAGCACCTTGATCATCTCCAGAAATTGTTTGACAGGTTGAAGACGTACAAGCTGAGGTTGAATCCGAACAAGTGTACCTTCGGGGTAAGGTCTAGTAAGCTTCTGGGTTTTGTTATCAATGATAAGGGTATTCAGGTAGACCCTGCAAAGGTAAAAGCCATACAAGAGATGCCGGCTCCCCGCACAGAGAAGGAAGTTAGAGGTTTCTTGGGACGTCTAAACTACATCGCCAGGTTCATTTCACATCTGACTGCTACTTGTGAGCCAATCTTCAAGCTGCTGAAGAAAGATCAAGTGGTAAAGTGGAATCATGAATTCTAGACCGCTTTCGAAAGAATCAACGAATACCTTCAAGAACCACCAATTCTGATGCATCTAGTTGAAGGAAGACCTTTGATATTATACTTGACAGTACTAGACAGTTCAATGGGGTATGTACTGGGGTAGCATGACGAGTCTGGTCGAAAAGAGCATGCCATTTACTACCTTAGCAAAAAGTTTACCGACTGTGAGACCCGATACTCATTGCTCGAGAAAACTTGCTGCGCTTTGGCATGGGCTGCTCGCTGACTGAGACAATATATGCTGACTCACACTACCTTGTTGATATGGAAGATGGATCCGATCAAGTATATTTTCGAGAAGCCCGCTCTCTCCGAAAGGATAGCAAGGTGGAAAATTATCTTGACTGAGTACGACATCTAATACACGACCCAAAAGGCAATCAAGGGGAGTGTATTGGCGGATCATTTGGCGCATCAGGCCATAGATGACTACCAGTCCATGAATTTCGAGTTCCCGAATGAGAATATCATGTTGGTAACCGACTGCGAAGAACCTGGACCAGATGAAGGACCCGAGGAGGGATCCCGATGGTCTATGTATTTTGATGGAGCCTCGAACGCATTAGGTAATGGCATTGGCACTGTAATTATATCTCCTGAGGGCTGTCATACTCCGTTCACCGCCCGATTATGTTTTAACTGCACCAACAATATGGTGGAGTATGAAGTGTGTATCATGGGTCTTCAAGCTGCTATTGACCAGAGGATTAAGTTTTTGAGTGTATTCGGAGATTCCGCTCTGGTGATAAGTCAGATCAAAGGCGAGTGGGATACGAAGCACCCGAATCTTATTCCTTACAAAGAGTATGTACTGACCTTGCTTCCACACTTTGAGGAGATAACCTTTGAACATTTCCCACGAGAAGAGAACCAGTTGGCGGACGCGCTAGCTACCATGTCTTCTATGTTCAAAGTTAGATGGGACAATGAAGCTCCCGAGATTACCATTGAGATGTTGGATGAACCCTCACATTGCTGTGACATTGAGACTGAAGAGGTAGCAGATAAACCCTGGTTTCACGAGGTAAAGAGGCATCTTGAGGCTCAAGAATGCCCCGAGGGGGCATCTGTTAATGATAAGAAGTTTCTGAGAAGGTTCGCTGTGAAGTTCTTCATCAGTAATGGAATCCTCTATAAGCGTAACCATGATTTTACCTTACTACAGTGTGTAGACAAGAGCGAGGCAAAAAGGATCATCGCAGAGTTACATGAAGGTATCTTCAGAACTCATTCCAGTGGACACACCATGGTGAAGAAAATTCTACGGGCAGAAAATTATTGGTCCACTATGGAAGCCGATTGTTATCAGCACTCTCGAACCTGTCATAAGTGCCAAGTCTATGCTGATAAGGTACATGTACCTCTGGTTCCCCTGAATGTTTTGATAGCTCCTTGGCCCTTTGCAATGTGGGGCATCGATATGAACAGCGAGATCAGACCTACTGCGTCTAACGGACATCGCTTCATTCTGGTAGCAATTGATTACTTCACCAAGTGGGTTGAGGCAGCTTCCTTTTCTACAGTAACCAAGAACGTCGTGGCGCGGTTCATCCGACACAATTTGATCTGTCGATATGGTGTACCAGAGAGAATTATTACTGACAATGGTATAAATATCAATAACACAATAATCACCGAGCTCTGCAAACAGTTCAAGATACAACATCATAACTCTTCTCCCTACAGGTCGAAGATGAATGGGGTTGTTGAAGCAGCTAACAAGAACATCAAGAAGATTGTGCAGAAGATGACGGTGACATACAAAGACTGGCACGAGATGTTACCATTCGCTCTTCATGGGTACTGTACCTCAGCACGGACGTCGACAGGGGAAACGCCCCACTCTTTGGTGTATGGCATGGAGGCAGTCCTACCCATCGAAGTCCAGATACCCTCTCTCAGGATTATGAAGGATGTGGGTTTGAATGAAGACGACTGGATCTAAACCCGACTTGATCAGCTGAGTCTAATCAATAAAAAGAGACTTACTTCTATCTGTCATGGTCAGACATACCAAAAGCGAATGATCAAGGCTTTTAACAAGAAAGTCAGGCGTCAAGAATATCGAGTTAGGGACCTAGTGATCAAACGCATCATACTGCCGCAAGGTGATCCTAGGGGAAAATGGACCCCCACATACAAAGGGCCATTTATGGTTAAGAACATTTTCTCCGGAGGAGCTATGATTCTAACCACCATGGATGATGACGACCTTCCTCACCCCGTCAATGCAGACATAGTGAAAAGATACTACGCATAATCAAAGACCCGCTAGGTTGACTGGCCTAGGACAAAATAAGGGCTTCCTGGTGAACCAAAAGGGTTCGGGCAAAAGTAAGGGATGAAAATGAAAAAAACTGTACACCCGGCAAGTCGAAAACCTGAAAAGGCGACTTGGGCAAAAAAGGGTATCCTGGTGGACTGAAAACCCGAAAGGGAGTTCCAGGAAAAAATTAGGGATTAAAGCGTAACACTATGTCTCATTGGATCATCCTGCAACCAAGCTTTGGTATAGACTATCAAGCTCAGACGACGCCAATCAATCTGATCAACCTTCGACCAAGTAGCAAAGTGATGAGACGCTTGAAGATATAAAGGCAATAGCAGAGTTGAAACCCAATGGGGTTGTTTCACATAGCTGTTTTTCTTTCTTCTACATAAATTGTATAATTTATGTCTTTCGGCGATGCTCTCTTACTAGGACGTCAACCTCTTTGTACAAAACTCCTATTACCGGCCAACTTCAAAAATCAATACAATTCATTTTCACAAGAAATTTCAATTTGTTTTCTTTTTCTGTTTTGTTTTGCAAGAACGTCAAATGATTCATTTTTTATATATGCATTTGAAAAGATTTATGCTCACAAATATTTACATAAGAAATAAAAGGCGATTACTCGTAATTCCAGGAACAGGGAAAACAAGAAGTGCCCAAACCTTACAGTTACCGTGCCCATCAGGAACTAGGATAGAGCCAGCTTGAGAACATGAATAGTGATACATACACTCCCCATAGAGTAAAAGTATCCAAAGACAGTGATGTTAGCTTTCCTGAACAGGACATAACTCTCCCCAACTGATATTCACAATCGCGAGTAAGTCAGCAAATTATTCCCCAAGCAGAGTTTATTTCTCCCACAAGCAGAAATTCAATCTCCAACAGAATTCATTATTACCAGCAACAGAAATTCATCCCCAGCTGAGTTTTTTTCTCCAAATCAACAGATCTATTAACAGAATATCTCCTCTCCAACAGAGTTATTCCCCGTAGAATTTCTCTCAAGCAGAGTCTCTCCTCAGCAGAATGTCCGTAAACAAGGGGCAAATCCCCAGCATAGTCATCTTTGTTCACCATCCCCGATAGAAATAGAGGAACTATGGTTTTTTACAGTAGTCGAGAATACCATTTCTCATACTCTCCAAACAGCAGTCAGGGATTTATTTTCCCGGACTCAGTTTATTACGTCAGCATTTCATGTTCATACATCATGACATGTGCATACATTACATATACCATAATCTCAGTTATTTTGAGAACCTCATCACAATGCATTTCATGCATCGCATGTAACTAACCCTGTTATCTTTTCAGGAAAGACAGTTATTATCAACAATTTCCAACAGGTCCATGATCAACACTCGAAGCTAAACAAAGTAATCATCGGTGCGACAAAAGTAACCTTACCTCGGTTCATCTTGAAGTTTTACCCAAACTCATCATAAAGCAACCTTACCTAGGTTCCCTCTGCGGTTTTACCCAAACTTATTTCGAAGTAACCCTACTATCCAGGTTCCTTATCACAGCCCTACTATCCAGGATTTCATGTCGAAGTAACCCTACTATCCAGGTTCCTTCTCACAGCCTTACTATCCAGGCTTTCACATCGAAGTAACCCTACTATCCAGGTTCCTTCTCACAGCCCTACTATCCAGGCTTTCATATTGAAGTAACCCTACTATCCAGGTTCCTTCTCACAGCCCTATTATCTAGGCTTTTACATCAAAGTAACCCTACTATCCAGGTTCCTTCTCACAGCTCTATTATCCAAGCTTTCATATCGAAGTAACCCTACTATCCAGGTTCCTTCTCACAGCCCTACTATCCAGGCTTTCATATTGAAGTAACCCTACTATCCAGGTTCCTCCTCACAGCCCTATTATCTAGGCTTTCACATCAAAGTAACCCTACTATCCAGGTTCCTTCTCACAGCTCTACTATCCAAGCTTTCATATCGAAGTGACCCTACTATCCAGGTTCCTTCTCACAACCCTACTATCGAGGATTTCACATCGAAGTAACCCTACTATCCAGGTTCCTTCACACAACCCTACTATCCCGACTTTCATCTCGAAGTAACCCTACTATCCAGGTTCCTTCTCAACCCATACTATCCAGGCTTTCATCTCGAAGTAACCCTACTATCCAGGTTCCTTCTCAAGCCCTACTATCCAGGCTTTCATCTCGAAGTAACCCTACTATCAAGGTTCCTTCTCACAACCCAACTATCCAGGCTTTCACATCGAAGTAACCCTACTATCCAGGTTCCTTCTCACAGCCCTACTATCCAGGCTTTCACATCGAAGTAACCCTACTACCCAGGTTCCTTCTCACAACCCTACTATCCAGGATTTCATCTCGAAGTAACCCTATTATCCAAGTTCCTTCTCACATACCTACTATCCAGGCTTTCACATCGAAGTAACCCTACTACCCAGGTTCCTTCTCACAGCTCTACTATCCAGGATTTCATCTCGAGGTAACCCTGCTATCCAGGTTCCTTCTCATAACCATACTATCCAGGTTCTTCCTCTCTTATCCTCAAACAGCAGTCCACAACATTGTAAGACCGGGACCCGATTAAACACAATTGATCTCACATTTCCCCAGAAAGTCGTGGTGCAGTATATACCCCGGCCAGATATGCAGTTCACTTCCGCTTCCCAAACCGGAATTATTCCCCAGTAAAGTAACGAACAACTGAAGCTCCTAAAACTCTATTTCTCTCAAGACAGAGACTAGCATTCTCCAGCAAAGTCCTCCTCAACAACAGGTATACGGGTTCTCGCAAAGGAATCTCTTGTGCAATCGACACTTCTTCGGATGGCATCTTTAAGCCCATCTCCGACAATTCTATAGCAACTACCAAATGGCATCTATAAGCCCATTCCCGATATCACAAATCAAGTATCACTTCATGCAAGTGAAAATTTCTGGGCACTCTAGTGTTCAATCATCTTCCACCTTCAGATCACGAAAGGCAAACAAGTCAATCTGCATCCTTAGGTTTAAGAAGATTGAACAGGGGAAGCTGTTGTACCCCAAAATTTTCCCTCCCATATTTCTCAACACATGGCAAGTGAGGCCCCCAAATTGCTCAAGGAAGTTCAAGAGTTGACCAGACAAAAACTCTCCTAAGGCTGTCTATCTCTAATTAGGGTTTCCATCTTCATCAAGATGTGTGAACCACAAAGGACTAAAATTCTCACCATTGTCCTAATATTTCCTCAAGATCATCCATGTCAAGATTCAAGCCTTGCAGAAGAAGTTTGCTCAGTCATTTGCTCAAATGCCTAAAAATGAACTGTGCTAGGTCAAAAGTCAACTATGGCCCACATACAGTAAAACTTCAAGATTTTTTTGTCAAAATCCTCATTTTTAAGTATTATTCATCATTTGATCAAGGGTTGATCATGATTCCTCAAGGATTGCTCATAATTCATCAAAACCCAAAAGTTGCTAAATTAGGGTTTTGCAGGAAAAGTCAACTCAACTTTGACCAAACATAACTTTCTCATACATTATCAGAAATGACCCATCCAAAGCTAATTTTGAAGAGGATTCAATTCCCTACAATTCATCTTCAGCTCCCAAGTTAATAATATGCACTCACAAAAAGATACGAATTTTGACATTACAGGTCCTTTTGAAAAGTCAACAAAAATACCTTTTGGGTCAAACCTTCATACATGAACATGGAAGGCTCAACTGAGATGAGACCAAAAGGGTTTCTTAGAGGACATCCTAAGCTTTCTAAAAAGACCAAGAACACCTCTATAGGGTCAAAATTGAGAGAGTTATGCATTGGCCAAGTTGACCATTCTTGCAAAATTGCCAAAAGTCAAATGTGCTCAAATTTGCATTTTTTGCTAAATGGGCTCAACTTTTTATGCTTGAACTTAAATTATAATGTGGTCAACGACTCAAAACTTATCCACACATTATTTGCTTCATTTTTCAATTTATTTTGATTTTTCATTAATTAAAAAGTGAATTAAATCAAATAAATGATGAAAATTATCAAAAATATGATTTGATTTGTTTTTTTTTACAGATTAACATTCAAGATGTGATTAGCTTGCATGATCAAATCGAATCAAGGGAAATTGGTACAAAAAGATCATGATTGGCATGAAAATAGAAAGATATCATATGGCTTAAAAATCAAATATTCCATTCATGAATTCTCAAGAATGGATCCAAGTTTGTTAACCTAATTGGATTCAATACATATACTGAAGTTTGTGGAACCCAAAAGATAAGACTTTTTGTGCACAACCTGCCTCCAAGAACCAGAACAAACTTGAAAATTTCCAAGAAAAGTGTGGGACGAATCTCCTTCCACAGGCCAATTCAAGGTGTGCTAGTTATCCCAATCACTTTCTAGACATCTCAGGAAGCTATTCCAATCACTCCCAGGTCTTGAAACTCCCAAAATCGCGCTCTACGCCTCCCACGGTTTGCCTAAAAACTTGATTTTGATTTAACTGATTTACTCATCATAAGCATGTTTTAATTATATAATCTTGTTCATCATTGTGTTTGCAAGCTTTTGGTACCACTTAATTGCATTTGCAGTACAGGAATCACAATATGCCATTGTTAGGGTTTTATGTTCTTATTTAGGGGTTTCAGTACATGTAAAATTAGGCATTGATTCTGGTACCATGATACTCGTGAGGATGAGACGAGTTGATTGATACCCTTACCTTTTATTTATATTGCTTGTATAGGATTTTGGAATGTCACATGTTTGTAGTTACAGCAAAATGTCTGTAGGTAAAGGTGCCAGAGTCTAAAACAACAGAGAAAGGAGGAAGACGCTTGCGTGTTAGCCAGCTATTGGAACGTTTAAATCTCACGCGCTTTGGAATTAGTTCTCTTGATTTTCTTATATTATATTTTATTATTATCATAGTTACAACAAACCATCTTGGCTCAGTTGGCAAGCAAGCGTTGGAATTGAGTATAAGGACCTAGGTTCAATCCCCAGGTCCCAACATTCATTTATTTTATTTTCAGATAAGTGATCCAGCACATCTTTCATCATAAGACTCACCATGCTCCATCAATATCCAACCATCAGATTCATCAGCAAGCCAGATCCAACGTGCCAGCAATGAAAGACCATGATATGCACTCAAGTCAACACCCCACCAAACCACGCATGGTCAAACAGGTTGGAGTACATGGGCCTTAAAAAAATCAGATCTGCACCCCCTTTTTTGCTAACAATCAGGCCCATCTCTTCACTTTTTATTTTCTTTTTTTAATTCTTTTAATATTTTATTTAATTATTTTAATTCACAAAATTAATCACTTTTTTTTCATAAAATCATAAAATCGACAAATCATAAAAATTAGAATTAGGTTTTTTTATCAAATTTAATTTAATTTAGTTTAATTTAATTTAGGGAAATTTTAACTTGTTTTTAATTAAAACTAATTAGCAAATTAGGTTAAAACTCTTGATTTAATTTTTCAATTTTTCTTTCTTTCTCAAATAAAATAAAAATACAAAAATAGGTTTTTTAGAATGAATTAATTTATTTTTCTTAATTTAAAATTAATTAGAACTTAGGATTTTCTTTTTAATTCAATTATTTCATTATTTTCTCAAATAACAAAACATGACAAAAACATCTTTTTTTAATCAATCGCATATAGGATTAGTCAAAGGGTTAAAACCCCAATCGCCTTGCATTTAATTCTCCGCGCGCTTGTTATTTATTTTGCCAATATTTTGTAACTGTCCATGGTTTGTAATAGTTAATATAGGGTTTTTATTTACTGTTTAAATCCCCGTTCTTTGGCTATGTAATTAATCCCTCTCCCCGAAGCCTTGTAATAGCTAGGTTTATTTTCTCGCATTTTTAATTCTCGCAAATATTTAACTGTCTAGATGTATGCTAATGGGATTGTATGGCAAGAATGCATGACAAATTAAAACGGTTAGAAAACCCTAATGTGCAAAGATAAATAACTGAAAACAAATCACTCGCACATATCACTCTTAGGGTATGCTCTCACTTCGGTTGCCTTCGGTAAACGGTCATTAAGTATAGGGTGTCTTAGTGGTTTCCCTCCTGTCTAAAAAAGATCAAATGTCCGATTCAAATGTTGCCTCGGAAATGTTGTCTCGAATATGATCTTAAGACTTTAGGGTTACTACTAAGGTATCCTAATATTGCTTTAGTGACCGTATGTCCCTTTCGAATTGACCCTTACAACTCCAACGACGGTGCTACCTATTTCTCAAAAGTAGGATAGCGTTGTCTAAAGGAAACAAGAATAGAAACGATCTTTTTTCGAGTAGGTAGATGCTAGTAGGTACTTTCTCAAATCAAAACTTTTTCACACTTACACATTTTCAAACAATTTTTCAAAACAACTTCGTCACATCCTTGAGGACTGATACAAGGGTTATCACGAAGTAAAACATTTTCAAAACAAAGCACACAAATACAAGCAATTTAAAAATGAGCAAGTACCTAAGAGCCCATGGAAAACCATGGATGGAAAGGGTGCTAACACCTTCCCTTTCTATAACCTACCCCCCGTACTCAGAAACATCTCGAAAAAGGATTTTTTTTCTGTAATTTTTTCCTTTCCGATTGGATGAAACAAAAGTTGGTGGCGACTCTTGCTTACCGCGACATTTTGCGAATAAAAAACACAAAACACAAACCAGTATTAAACAGTTGATTCTTCCATCGTATCACAAAACTGGTGACTCTGCTGGGGAAAGATAAGTGGGGCATACCTTAGGATCTAGGTCATTTAAAATTGCTTCTCTTGATTGATTTGTTTGCTTTATTTTTGAGGGTTTGTTGGGGAGTTACTATAGATCCTACACCCGAATCTGGGGAACACCTTTTAGGTAAGTAGCAATAGACTGTGAGGGAACTGTACGGCATAGACCGATACGGTTGAAGCAGTAGCTACATTGATGTGGAACTTTGGTTGGTACCGGTATCCCTTATGGTTAAACGAGGAGAATACAGGGTCGCTGCATGGTGTCGTGAAGTATCAATTGACCTTAGAACCTTTAATCGCTCAACTTGGCCATTAGAAAGTAGAGAGATAGCCGGCTTTGGTGTAGAGCTGAGAACTGGTTGATACTCGATGCTACACTCATTGAGATCTTACTCTCGGAATATTTCGGCTGCAAGAAAAGGTTGTGTGAGCTGAAACCATGACCAATGGAGGATGGTCAGTGATATTGAGATCCTCTAGAACACGATTACTTTTATAGGACAGGTTGAAACTAACTTAACCTCAAGAGGGTATTACCTTTGACCTCATACAAGCCTTAAACCTAAGGGCTTTGTGTGATTTGATTGTATTTTCCATACCTGTGTTTGCTATACCTGTGGTTTATCATGACATCATGCATCATAACATGGCATTCATGCTTCATTACACTAACCATTTCAAAGACCAAGGGAATTTATCTTGGTTCTGTTTTGCAGATCATGGCTTTCATGCATAGAAATACCATCTGAATCGGCTTTGTGCAGATACCTTCCCAACTTAAAGAGCTAGCATCAAGAGTTTCTGAAACTTCTGCTTTCATTAAGAGACACAGTCAACTTCTCAGTCTGTTTACTTCAAACCTTGATGAACAAATGATGAGCGTACTTTTCAGTTCTTCGATCCCAAGCATCACTACTTCACCTTTCCAAATTATCAATTGGTACCCACCTTGGAAGAATTCTCTCAGCTATTGGGCATATCCATTCTTGAACAGGTACCCTTCACAGGTATAGAAGAAATTCCTAATCCAGAAGTCATTTCCTCAGCTTTGCATTTGAAACGGGCCGACGTGGTATCCAATTGGGAAACTCGAAGCGGAGTCGAGGGTTTTTTAGCCAAATTTCTGATAGACCGGGCTCAGCTATTTTGGGATGATATGGATTTTCAGGCTTTTGAGGAAGTCTTGGCTCTTCTTATCTATGGTTTAGTTCTCTTCCCTAATATGGACTCCTTCGTAGATGTGAATGCTGTCAAGATTTTCCTTTCTTGCAACCCTGTGCCTACCTTGCTTGGAGATAATTTGCACGCTCTCCATAGTCATACCATGAAGAGAAGAGGGACTCTTATGTGCTGCATGCCGTTGTTGTCGAGGTGGTTTATTTCTCACCTCCCTAAGTTTGTAATGAAGAACGAAGAAGGTTTGGGTTGCTCACAAAGGATAATGTCACTCGCTCATGCGGATATTCTTTGGTGTTTCCGAGCTATGGAAGACACTGTTGTTATTGACCATTGTGGGGGGTACCCTAATGTCCCATTACTTGGTATCAGAGGGGGTATAACTTACAATCCTTGTCTAGCTTCGCGACAATTTGGTCGTGCTCAAAGGGATGGTCCCCATGAGTTTCTTCTCGAGGACATTGTATTAGACTATAAGGATGATGTTAAGGAGCATCGTCGGAGGTTCATACGAGCTTAAGGTATGGTAAACAGATCTGACCCCAAAGAGTTGGGACCAAAGACTTCCCTTCCTATGCAGCCTTACCTCCAATGGGTCTGAGCTCGTGCCCAGAAGCTTATGATGCCTTACGTGGCTGTATTACCGGTGATTGTGGAGCCCACTACTGAAGAAGGCATTCCTTACACGGTTCTCTATCCTTACATGCCCACTGATCTTGGGGAGCTACGGAGGTCTTCGATTCAGCTGAAGAATGAGCGGGATACTTACCTGGAGCAGTTCCATGATCAAGAAAGGAAGGTTTTAAAGCTCACCAGGCAGCTCGAGGAAGAAAGAGTGCTCAATGATTATATCAGCACAAATAGAAAGCGTCCATGGGACTTTTGATTTTTCTTTTCTATTTTTAGATTTGTTTTATTTACTTATTTTGAAACGCCTTAAAGGCGTGTTGAACCTTTCAAATTGAAGCTAATAAAGTTTTGTTATTTTGGTTTGCAAATTTAAATCTCCCAAAGTCTTTGAAATCATTACACATGCCATTATCATACACATCATTACAGGTACCATTACAGGTTTCTCATCTTCTTCGTTATTTATTTCAGCAGAAATGTCTTCCGATCAAGCCATCAAAGATCTTCAGGTGCAGAATGCCCAGTTCCAACAGATGTTCATTAGTCTGGCAAAGGGGCAAGAGGATCTGAAAGCCCTCATTCTGAAAGAAAAGAAGAAGAAGAAGACTGGTATTCTGAATATGGGAAGAAGATTTAGAGAAAGGTTGAAGCATCAAACTGACCTGACCTCTTTATCCAAGGAAGGAGAGAACCAAGAAGGGGAAAAGGACCCTAGTCCTGCAGTTTCTGACAATGATACTGATTACAATGATGAGCAGTATCCTCTTGTTGAGGATAGATACAAGCAATTAGAAGACCGTCTGAGTGCTATGGAAGTTCAGAAGATACTTGGTTTGGATTTCGGAGAATTGGGATTGGTATCGGGAGTGGTCATCCCTCATAAGTTCAAAGCTCATGTTTTTGCCAAGTATGATGGGGTGTCCTTCCTAAAACTCCATCTCCGCTCGTATGTCAGGAAGATTCAACCCCACACCGCTTATAGAAATTTGTGGGCACACTTCTTTCAAGATAGTCTGTCAAGGACTCAGCTTGAATGGTTATACCAGTTAGAGGGAGCCAGTATCCGAAATTGGGAAGATCTGGCTGCTGCTTTCTACAAGAAATATCAGTATAATGCCGACCTTTCTCCCACTCGTAATTAACTCCAGAGTATTTCCATGGGATCGGGAGAAGGTTTTAAAGATTATGCTCAAAAATGGAGAGACTTGGCTGGGAGAGTTCAACCCCCTTTGTCTGATAGGGAGTTGGTGGATATGTTTCTAGGAACGCTATAAGGTCCATTCTTCAAACAATTTTTCAAAAACAACTTGGTCACATCCTTGAGGACTGATACAAGGGTTATCACAAAGTAAAACATTTTCAAAACAAAGCACATAAACACAAGCAATTTAAAAATGAGAAATTACCTAAGAGCCCATGGAAAACCATGGATGGAAAGGGTGCTAACACCTTCCCTTTCTATAACCTACCCCCCGTACTCAGAAACATCTCGAAAAAGGATTTTTTTTCTATACTTTTTTCCTTTCCGGTTGGATGAAACAAAAGTCGGTGGCGACTCTTGCTTACCGCGAAATTTTGCGAATAAAAAATGCAAAATGCAAACCAGTATTAAATAGTCGGTTCTGCCACTGTATCACAACCTCCATCGATCAATTTGAGAATTGTGTGGCCAGTCTAACTGCTGATAACGGATTGGGCTTTTTCGACGCTGATTTAACTTCCAAGGGAAGGAAGCATAACAATGCCTTGCATGTTTCCATTGAATGCAAGGGCACCGCACTTTCCCATGTTCTGGTGGATACTGGCTCATCATTGAATGTCTTGCCTAAAAATGCTCTCGACCGACTGGACTGCGAGGGGCTCACTTTAAAGCCTAGAAACATCATAGTGAGGGCCTTTGATGGTTCTAAGAGGACAGTGCACAGAGAAGTTAACATCCCCATAAAAGTTGGAACCCAGACTTTTGATTCAACTTCCTATGTGATGGATATCCGCCCTTCATACTCTTGTCTATTGGGTCGACCCTGGATCCATAGTGTTGGTGCCGTCACTTCTACCCTACACCAGATGCTAAAATATCCGATCAAAGGAAAGATTGTCACAGTTCACGGGGAGGAGGAGTACATGGTTAGCCACCTGAACTCTTTCAGGTATGTTGAAATGGATGGTGAATTCATTGAGACTCTATATCATAATTTTGAGGAGGTTCCACAAACAGTTGCGGCGACCAAGTCTACTACCAAAGTTCCGAGGATTACCAGACCTCCACTGAAGATGGCCTCTCTGAAAGAAACTAGAGAAGTAGTTGAAGAAGGCGGGTGTACCATCTGGGGTCAACTTCCAGATATTCCTTACAAATCCAACAAATTTGGTTTGGGATTCACTACAGAGGCCCAAAAAGTTGTTTGACGTTCTCGCATCAGGGGACCACCTTTACGTATTAGCAATCAGGAATTCAATGCAGTAGAAGACAGTGATGGTAGTTGTGATATGGACGAGTGGATTTTTCCAACCATCAGCGGAGGACTCAACAATTGGGAGGCCAAAGATTTTGTCCCTGTTACTTTTATTCAAGAGTAATTGTCTTTTAATGTTTTCAGGTTTGTAATATTTAAACAATTCATACTTTTAAAACCTTGTGTCTTACCCGAGGCACAACGGTCCATTTGTGAGGGTTGTTACTTCATTCTCACATGTCATCAATGAATCATGGACGTTTTTGCATACAAATTTTATGCTCTTTGTCTTTATTTCTTACATTTTATTTTTTTCAAAGGTAGTTATGCTCTTACACACGCTCACATATTAAAATGCAGATCTACATCCACTCAGGATCCCACGGGTAACGGTTCTGCTATGGCCTATTTTGACTTTGAAAATCTGATCTACCAAGTCGAAGACGAAGGTGAGGAATATTGTGAGGTACCAGGGGAATTGGACAGGTTGTTGCAACAGGAAGAAAGGACCATTCAGCCCCATGAAGAGCTGGTTGAAACAGTTAACTTAGGTACTGAGGAGGACAAGAAATAAATCAAGATAGGTGCCAACCTAGAACCTAGTGTCAAGGAACGCTTAACTCAGTTGCTACATGACTATGTTGAGGATTTTTCCTAGTCATACAAAGACATGCCAAGACTCGACGCTGATATTATGGTCCATCGTCTGCCGACAAGAGAAGACTGCCCTCCGGTAAAACAGAAAGTATGTCGCATGCGGCCAGACATGTCAGAAAAGATCAAGACTGAAGTCATGAAGCAGTTCAATGCTGGATTCTTAGCCGTCACTTCCTATCCACAATGGGTCACCAATGTTGATATAGTGCCTAAAAAGGACGATAAGGTACGTATGTGTGTGGACTATAGAGATTTGAATAGGGCAAGCCCCAAGGATGACTTCCCGCTTCCCCATATCGATATTATAGTTGACAACACCGCACAACATAAAGTATTTTCCTTCATGGATGGATTCTCCGGGTACAATCAAATCAAAATGGCACCGAAGGACATGGAGAAAACGGCCTTTGTCACACAGTGGGGCACGTTCTGTTACAAAGTTATGCCATTTGGGATGAATAACGCCGGGGCAACTTATCAACACGGCATGGTAGCTCTGTTTCACGATATGATCCATCACGAGATAGAGGTCTACGTGGACGACATGATAGCCAAATCTCAAACTGAAGAGGGACATCTTGACCATTTGCAGAAACTGTTTGAAAGGCTAAAGAAATACAAGTTGAGGTTAAACCCGAGTAAATGCACATTTGGAGTGAGGTCCGATAAACTCCTAGGCTTCATCGTCAGCGGTAAAGGTATCGAGGTGGACCCTGCAAAGGTAAAAGCAATACAAGAAATTCCTGCTCCTCGCACTGAGAAGGAAGTCAGAGGATTCTTAGGACGGCTTAACTACATTGCCAGATTCATTTCTCACCTAACTGCTACTTGTGAACCAATCTTTAAATTACTGAGGAAAGATCAAGTGGTCAAGTGGAATGATGAATGCCAAACTACCTTCGACAAGATCAAAGAATACTTATAAGATCCTCCCATCTTGATGTCGCCGGTCGAGAGAAGAGCTTTGATCATGTATCTAACTATTTTGGAAAATCCAATGGGGTGTGTGTTGGGGCAGCATGACGAGTCTGTCCGAAAAGAGCATGCAATATACTACCTGAGAAAAAAGTTTACCGACTTTGAAACCAGATATTCACTGCTCGAGAAAACTTGTTGCGCTCTGGCATGGGTTGCTCGCCGGCTAAGACAGTATATGCTGACCCATACTACCTTATTGATATCCAATATGGATCCAATTAAATACATATTCGAAAATCCTGCCCTCTCTGTAAGAATAGCAAGATGGAAGATGATCCTAACAGAGTACGACATTCAGTACACTACCCAAAATGCAATAAAGGGCAGTGTGTTAGCCGATCACCTCGCTCATCAGGCAGTGGATGACTACCAATCCATGAAATTCGAGTTCCCAGATGAAGACATCATGTTGGTAAACAATTATGAAGAACTCAAACCATATGACGGACCTGAACAAGGATCCCGATGGATCTTGGTTTTTGACAGAGCCTCCAATGCACTCGACAATGGCATAGGTGCTGTAATCATATCACATGAAGGATATCATACTCCCTTCACTGCAAGACTTTGCTTCAACTATACAAATAACATGGTGTTAGAACAATGTTTGAATCTACTACCCTATATTTAAGTTTTGATGATAACAAAGTGAAAAGATATAGTATTTATATGTTTCATGCTTGAACTATCTGCTACCTAAAATTATTATGTTCAAACTTGCAGATACTCTGATTGAAAGAAGCAAGAACACATCTTTTCAGCATCAGAATTTGATTTCATACACCAGCATCAGAAGTTGCTACATCAGAACGTCAAGATCAGATGATCAACTCACGTACATGCTGAAGCCTGATGAACAAGACTGCGCTCAAACACTCTGATACAGAAACACAATAGTTCATCAGCAGCGAAGCAGAATCAGAATGAGCCAAGCCAGAACTTGCGTTAAAGAAGCAACGGTATTGTGCATTGAAAGCTAATTAATTCCAACGGCCTCATTCTAGACAAGATCTGCTTAAAAAGGAAAGCTTGTTATTAGCATTGAATCAAGAATATTGCATTCAACGTTCATCTTCTCAAGTGCTATATAAACAAGGCTTTGAAGATTATAATGGCTAATGCTCTCCAAATCTCTACACGCACAAAGTTGAACCATAATCTTCGTTCTACCAGTTTTGCTAAACCACATACTCTGATACTCCATTACTGTTTAGCAATCTAGTTTCTAAGCTTCAATTTGTGTATACATCACAGTTGTGATAAAGTTTTGTAGAAAACATCCACACACATTGTTTTATCTCTTTGTAAGAAAGTGTTACCTTGACAAACCGGGTTGTGGTTTGAATCAAGAAGGCTTTAGCAGTTGTTAAAGCAGTCTGTAATATTCAGTTGAATATAGTGAATTAAGACCTCGTTGGAGAGAGGCGAAATCACCTTGACGGGTGGACTGGAGTAGTTTGAGATCAAACGAACCAGGATAAAAATATCTTGTCAATTGCTTTAGATTTCAGTTTTACAATTCAACCCCCCCCCCCCCCCTTCTTGTGTTTTTCACCCCTTCAATTGGCATCAGAGCGCCTGGTTCTGAGCTAAAACACTTAACCGTGTCAGTACAAGATCCAGCGTCAGAAAAACACAATGGCAGGAAACAATTCTCACATCAGCAATGACAACAATGAGGACAGAGACAGATTCAGTGGCAAACCTCCAGTTTTTGATGGAGAAAACTTTGATTACTGGAAAGACAGAATTGAAAGCTTCTTTCTAGCACATGATGCTGATCTGTGGGATATGGTGACAGATGGATACACGCACCATGTGAATGCAAGTGGTCAGAAGATTGATAGAAAATCAATGACTGATCAACAAAAGCGTGACTTCAAGAATCACCACAAGGCCAGAACCATCCTCCTCAGTGCCATCTCCTATACTGAGTATGAAAAGATCTCCAACAGATACACAGCAAAAAATATCTTTGATTCTCTCAGAATGACGCACGAGGGCAACGTTCAGGTCAAAGAAACAAAAGCTCTGGCGCTCATTCAGAAGTATGAGGCGTTCAAAATGGAAGAATCTGAATCCATTGAAACTATGTTCTCTAGATTCCAGATTCTGGTAGCTGGTCTCAAAGTTCTGGACAAAGGATACTCTACTACTGACCATGTCAAGAAAATAATCAGAAGTTTACCCAAGCAGTGGAGGCCTATGGTTACTGCTCTGAAGCTAGCTAAAGATCTCAACAAAATCACTCTGGAGGAACTTATAAGCTCCCTCAGAAGTCATGAGATAGAGCTAGAAGCTGATGAGCCTCAGAAGCAAGGTAAGCCTTTAGCATTAAAATCTAACAAAAAATTTGAGTCTAAAGTTTTGCAGGCAGTTGAAGAAACATCTGATGGATCCTCATCAGAAGAAGACGAACTTTCCCTTCTCTCCAGAAGAGTAAATCAACTGTGGAAGCAAAGACAAAGGAAGTTCAGGAATCCCAGAAGATCTGATCAGAACGAGTCTTCTTCCAGATACAGAAGGACAGATTCTTCCTCTGGATACAGAAGATCTGAAGGCTCCTCCAGTAGCAAGAAGCCAAACACCAAAGACATCATCTGCTACGAGTGCAATGAGCAAGGACACTACAAGAGTGACTGCCCAAAGCTTCAGAGGGAAAAGCCCAAAAAGAAGTTTGGAAGAGAGAAGAAGAAAAGTCTCATGGCTACATGGGATGACTCTGACTCGTCTGAAGCTGACTCAGAATCAGATGATGAAAGGGCAAACATAGCTCTCATGGCAAACATTTCAGAAGATAGTGAAGCCTCTGAATCAGACTCAGAATCAGACACAGAAGAGGTATTTCCTAACTTCGCTGTTAACTTTACAAAGGCTGAACTTGCTGAAAGCCTTAATGAGATTCTGGAACGTTATCAGCAGATTAGAGCTAAATTCAGAGACCTGAAAAGGAATCTTGAATCTGACTCTAATAAGTCTGAGAGTCTCAAATTGGAAAATTCTGAGCTGAGAGATAAGATTTCAAAATTAGAAAACACTTTACAAAACTCTCAGAAGGAACCAATTTCTGAAACTCCCAGCAACGCTGATGAGATCATCAAGGAGTATGATCATAGTTTCCAGAAGTTCCTAGCTAAAAGCATAGATAGAAGCAGAATGGCTTCAATGATCTATGGGGTTAGCAGAAACGGCAGGAAAGGAATAGGATACCAAGGTAAGGTTCCTACACCAAAGAATGTCATGGACTTAACCATTAAACACACTCCTTTAAATTCACACTTTGTGTATGGTCACACACATGATATCAAATATACTAGCAGTAAGCACTCTGTGAAACCAAAATTCAACCAGAGTTTTGGTAAAACTAACAAGTCAGGACCCAAGAAAATCTGGGTACCTAAGGACAAAATAATACATGTTGCAGATATCTTTAGCAGCAAGTCAGAAACACCAGTCATGGTACCTGGACTCTGGCTGCTCACGACACATGACGGGAAGAAGGCATATGTTCCAAAGCCTGGAACTTAAGCCTGGAGGCCACGTTGGCTTTGGAGGCAATCAGAGGGGAAAGATAATTGGATCTGGAACTGTAGGTAATGGAAATCTTCCCTCTATTAATAATGTTCTGCTAGTAGATGGATTGATGCATAATCTGTTATCCATAAGTCAATTAAGTGATAACGGTTATGATATAATCTTTAATCAAAAATCATGTAAAGCTGTTAGTCAGAAAGATGGGACTATCCTGTTTAATGGTAAGAGGAAAAACAACATTTACAAAATCAAACTTTCTGAACTAAAGAGTCAGAATGTAAAATGTCTTCTGTCTGTTAACAATGAGCAGTGGATCTGGCACAGAAGATTGGGGCATGTTAGTATGAGAAGAATATCTCAGATTAACAAACTCAATCTGGTCAGAGGACTTCCTAATTTGAAGTTCAATTCAGATGCTCTGTGTGAAGCATGTCAGAAAGGCAAATTTGCAAAACCTTCTTTTAAATCCAAAAATGTTGTTTCTACCTCTAAGCCATTAGAACTTCTGCACATTGACTTATTTGGACCAGTTAAAACTGCTTCAGTCAGTGGTAAGAAGTATGGGTTAGTAATCGTAGATGACTATAGCAGATGGACATGGGTAAAGTTCTTAAGACACAAGGACGAGTCACACTCTGTGTTTGTTACCTTCTGTAACCAAGTTCAGAATGAAAAAGATCTTAGAATCGTTAAAGTCAGAAGTGATCATGGTGGAGAATTTGAAAATAAAGATTTTGAGTCATTCTTTAATGACAGAGGCATTCTGCATGATTTTTCTTGTCCTAGAACTCCCCAACAAAATGGAGTTGTAGAACGAAAGAACAGAACATTGCAAGAAATGGCCAGAACCATGATCAATGAGACAAACGTTGCTAAGACTTTCTGGGCAGAGGCAATAAACACAGCGTGTTACATTCAGAATAGAATCTCAATAAGACCTATTCTGGAAAAGACTCCATATGAATTGTGGAAGAACAGAAAGCCCAACATTTCATATTTTCATTCATTTGGATGTACTTGCTTTATATTAAATACAAAGAATTATTTGAACAAGTTTGACTCTAAGGCACAGAAGTGTATTATGTTAGGATACTCTGAACGCTCAAGAGGGTACCGAGTATACAATACAGAAACACAGATTGTGGAAGAATCAATCAGTGTTCGTTTTGATGATAAGCTTGACTCTGAAAAGTCAAAGCAGAATGAAATTTTTGCAGGTATAGAAATTGAATTTGCAGGTTCTGAAGACAAGTCATCAGAAGCTCTCAACACAGACATTCCTTCAACGTCTGAAAGGAGCACTGCTAGAAATCCTACAACAGTTGCTGATCAACCTCAGAAGAGATTACCCAGAAGCAGTTTGGATCACCCAGAAGAGACTATCCTAGGAAGAAAGGAAGATCCAATCAGAACAAGAGCAAGCTTCAGAAACTCTGAAGAAACTCTTATGGGACTTGTGTCTCTGATTGAACCTTCTTCTATTGATGAAGCACTTCTGGATAATGACTGGATTCTGGCAATGCAAGAAGAGCTGAATCAATTCACCAGAAACGACGTATGGGATCTCGTTCCCAGACCAAAAGGATTCAACGTCATTGGAACAAGATGGGTGTTCAGAAACAAGCTAAATGAACAAGGTGAAGTCATCAGAAACAAGGCACGACTGGTTGCACAAGGTTATAGTCAACAAGAGGGGATAGACTATACAGAAACCTTTGCCCCAGTCGCCAGGTTAGAATCTATCAGACTTTTAATTTCATTTGCTGTTAATAGAGGCATCACTCTGTATCAGATGGATGTCAAAAGTGCATTCTTAAATGGTTATATAGAAGAAGAAGTTTATGTTCACCAACCCCCAGGTTTTGAAAATACAAAACATCCAGAACATGTTTTCAAACTAAAGAAGTCACTGTATGGTCTGAAACAAGCTCCCAGAGCTTGGTATGAAAGGCTAAGTAACTTTCTGCTTGAAAATGAATTCACCAGAGGGAAAGTGGACACTACTCTATTCTGTAAAACAGTTAAGAGTGACATCTTAGTCTGTCAAATTTATGTTGATGATATTATTTTTGGTTCTACTAATCCTTCTCTTGGAAGAAAATTTGCTAAGTGTATGCAGGCAGAATTTGAGATGAGCCTCATGGGGGAACTGAAATTCTTTCTAGGAATTCAGATCAATCAAACTCCAGAAGGAACTTACATTCATCAGAGCAAATACATCAGAGATCTTCTGAAGAAATTTGACCTCTCAGAATGTAAGCCATCAAAGATTCCAATGCATCCCACGTGCATTCTGGAAAGAGAAGAGGTAAGCAAAAGTGTAGAACAGAAAGTCTACAGAGGTATGATTGGTTCTCTCCTCTATCTGACTGCTTCAAGACCTGACATATTATTCAGTGTTTGTATCTGTGCTAGATTCCAATCAGATCCTAGAGAATCTCACTTAACAGCTGTTAAGCGAATTTTCAAGTATCTGAAAGGTACTACTAATCTGGGTTTGTTTTATAGAAAATCTAGTGATTACAGCTTAGTAGGCTACTGTGATGCTGATTTTGCTGGAGACAGAGTGGAACGTAAAAGTACTTCTGGAAGCTGCCAGTTTCTGGGAGAAAATCTGATCTCTTGGTCCAGCAAAAGGCAATCAACAATTGCTCTGTCAACAGCAGAAGCTGAGTACATAGCAGCAGCAGGATGTAGCACACAAATGCTCTGGATGAAAAGTCAGCTTGAAGACTTCCAGATTTTTGAGAGTAACATTCCTATACTTTGTGATAATACTTCTACAATTTGCTTAAGTAAGAATCCTATTTTACATTCTAGGGCTAAGCATATAGAAATAAAGCATCACTTCATTAGGGACTATATTCAGAAAGGTATTTTGAACTTAAAATTTATAGATACAGACCATCAATGGGCTGATATCTTTACTAAACCCCTTTCAGAAGATAGGTTTAATTTCATTCTGAAACATCTCAGCATGAAAGTATGCCCAGAATGAAAATGTTTTAATTCCATATATTTATCTTCAGAATGTAATTTTTTTTTACTGTGAACTTCTGATCAATCTCCTTTCAGAAAGATAGAACATGCAGATTGTATCAGATGCAAGTCTAAAGATCTGAGAGTCTAATCTCAAAGACAGACGTGTTGATCACTACATCAAACAAGTGTCATCCAATCATCAGCATATCTCTGAAGCAGAACGCGTGCACGCTTCTGAGAAGGCAAAGCGCTGATTGGGTGCATTGAGACACATGTCTAGTAACCATTTTTAAGTATCTTTCTCAAATCCCCCAAAATCAACAAGCATTTAATGAAAAGTAATCATGCTTTTAAATGGCAATCATGATTTTTCTCTCTCTTAAAAACGTTTATCTTTTCAAAACAATTTTGAAAACTCTATTTAAGCACATTAATCTCTCATTCTTATTCCTTACGCTTTCTCATTAACACTCAAGCATTTTCTGCATATTTCTGAGTTCATCTCTTGCAAACCTTTTCTCAATTCATTCTCAAAGCTTTTTTAGTGTGAACAATGGCATCCTCCAGCATTTCTGCAGGCAATCAGAAGAAAGCAACTTCTGAGCAATATCAGGTGCCACTCAGAACTCTCCTCACTCCGGTGAAGAACCTTGAAGTGCTCTCTGAGTTAATCATTGACTTTGAAAGCTTGAAGGAAAATGGCTTTGACCTAACTGAAGAAATTAGGGCTCAAAAGTGGGAGAGGTATTTCAATAGGTTGGTTGGACCAACATTCCCAGCGCTAGTCAAGGAATTTTGGATTCACGCCAAGGTTTCAAAACATCTAGTCATCTCCTCTGTCATGGGGAAGAAGATTGTGATTTCTGAAGATCTCATTGCAAGGCTAATCGATCAAAGTGGTGGTGGCGTCCGTTGTGTGGACATGGCTGAAAGATGTGCTGATACAGGTGTGGTAGCTAACAGGATTTTCACTCTTGGGATGCCCAGCTGCAAGATTAAGGATCTGAAGGATCACTGCAGAGTATGGGCTAAGATTGTTCTGGGATGCTTCAACCACAGGAAACCAACAAGTTCTCCTGATTATATAAATGTGGATCAGCAGTTTCTGATCTACTTTATTGATCAGAAGATAAAGATCAATCTGGCTCACTTCCTGTTCAACCATCTCAAAACCAGTGTGAAAGAAACAAGAGAAGAAGAAAGAACCAAGAGGGACTGGATACCGTTTGGAAGGCTAATATCAGATATTCTGACAGAGAATAGGCTGATTGAACATCTGATAGAAGCTCAGGAGCTGAGCACTATTGAACCAACAATTGGGAAACCTCTGAACGCAAAGAATCTGAAAAAGATGAAGCTGATAGAAAATATTCAGAAGGAACCCAGAGCTACTTCAACTGCTGATATCTCCAGCAGAAGAGTGCCTCTGAGTGATTTTCCGGTATTTTCTGAAATGGAATCCAAACCAGAGATGTTTCTCAGGTACCCAGATGCGTACAAGGCAGAAGATACAGGTTCAAAGCTGAATATCAAAGATCTGAGTCAACCCCAACCAGAAGTGACTCTGAAGAAGACAAAGAAGAGGAAAGCGCCATCAGAAGGATCATCTCATCAGACTCCAAAGAAAAGAGGTATTTCATCTGCTGCCCCTATTTCAAATTCCTTTACTATTCCAACATCTATCCCCCCTCAAACCTCCCACAGAATATCAATTCCAATCCCTACCATTGATGAAACCATACAAGAAGAAGACCCTTCTGAGGCATTAAAACTCATAAGACCCAGAACCAAACTCCCCAAACAACCAACAATTTCAACAACAACAGCACTTGACCAAGTGCTGGCTGATATTGAGCGTGAACATGCCTCTGCTAAACCAAACTCTGAACCACAAAATGTTCCTCCTCCACAACCAGAACAACAACAACAACCAGAACCAGAACCACAACAACAACCACTCTCAGAAGAACCTCTGATCCCTGAGCAATCAGAGATTCCACCTCCCTCTCCCCAACCAGAAATTAATCCACCTTCACCACAAACAGAGTTTCACCACTCTGAAACCCCTTCTCCTCATCATTCTGACCCTCACTCACCTCAACCATCACCGTTGGCAATGCAGTTGCCATGTGGAACCACTTTTTTCATGCCCCAGTTACCATCCTCATTAGAATCGACACCTCCAAAAACTCCCAAAACACCACCCACTCCAATCGAAATATCTGACTCTGATACCCCTCCTCCAAAACAAACAGCCTCTCAGAAAACCGCTGAAAACCCCAGCAGGACTTTCATTGACTTAACCAGTCTTGAACGTCTTGCTGATCTAAGACACAAAATTGCCATCCCAAAACCAAAGCAACCAGATGTTGGCTCTGGTATTTTGAATTTTGAAACAGGTGTGCTGCAATGGATTGCTTCTTTGAAGCAAGTCTGTCCTGGGATGATTGACCCAGCTGCTTCTGATCAGCTCTGGTCACAGTTCAGACTATGGGTACGTGCTGAAGCCCTCAAGTTACAGGATATCAACTATGAGCAGGCACAACAGAACTTCAGCAAGCTGCTGAAGGAAGTTGAAAGTCAGCTGCCTCAGGAAGTTGTGCTCCCTCTGGACAGTGAACCTTGGTCTGAGAAACAGCAAGCTACAAAGGTGCAACCATCAGAAGAAGACAAGACCATTCAGGCTGAAGAAAATCAAGCAGAGGATGTCGCTGAAAGTTCTGAGAAGCCTCCTCCTTCTGATGCTTCTCAAGCTGCCTTGGACAGGCAGACTCTGGTAGAACTAAGGCTGAATGACTTGCGTCTACAGCAGCGGATGGATGACAACGATCAGAAGATGAAAGCAAGAATGGATATGCAGGACAGCAAGATTGACACTGTTGTCAGCATGGTTCATAAGCAAAATGAAACTTCTGAAAAGATTCAAGCGATGCTGGAGCGCCTGTTCACACGCTTGCCTCCTCAACCTTAAATCTTTTTCATGCATGACCTTTTTCATGTTTTCTTCATTTTCTGATGTACTGTTTTGACTATGTTTTGTAATATTTTCTTGCTCTGATTCTGAACTATCCCAATATAATTAGTTTTTCTGATCTTAATTGGTTTTAGCACATCACCAACACTTTTTGATTGCTGACAAAAAGGGGGAGAACAAGAATGATATTTAAATCAATAACGGCTAACTAGACAGAAATTCTCAAACATTCTAACTCTATTACTTGAAATGTTTTTTTTCTGTTTTGTTTAAAGTCTACAGGCACAAGGAAGCTCCTGGATACTCTGAAGACTAGAAGCTCTGATCAATGTTGCTCTGATCAATATGAAGTTCTGATCGTCCTGATACTCTGATCCAAAGCAAAGCTCTGACGAGAAAAGCTCTGAAGCTCTGCTCTCTGATAAGTCAAAGACTCTGATAATTTGATGTTCAAAGAAAGAAAAAAATCTGATCCTGAAGAACACGTATAATCAAAGGGAAGTAATAAACTCAGGGGGAGTATTTCCTTACTCCTTATTCTTTTACTTCTTATTCTGATACATATTTCAGATACCTTTTCACGTTATTTTAATTTAAAATATCCAGTTTTTGTCATCATCAAAAAGGGGGAGATTGTTAGAACAATGTTTGAATCTACTACCCTATATTTAAGTTTTGATGATAACAAAGTGAAAAGATATAGTATTTATATGTTTCATGCTTGAACTATCTGCTACCTAAAATTATTATGTTCTGACTTGCAGATACTCTGATTGAAAGAAGCAAGAACACATCTTTTCAGCATCAGAATTTGATTTCATACACCAGCATCAGAAGTTGCTACATCAGAACGTCAAGATCAGATGATCAACTCACGTACATGCTGAAGCCTGATGAACAAGACTGCGCTCAAACACTCTGATACAGAAACACAATAGTTCATCAGCAGCGAAGCAGAATCAGAATGAGCCAAGCCAGAACTTGCGTTAAAGAAGCAACGGTATTGTGCATTGAAAGCTAATTAATTCCAACGGCCTCATTCTAGACAAGATCTGCTTAAAAAGGAAAGCTTGTTATTAGCATTGAATCAAGAATATTGCATTCAACGTTCATCTTCTCAAGTGCTATATAAACAAGGCTTTGAAGATTATAATGGCTAATGCTCTCCAAATCTCTACACGCACAAAGCTGAACCATAATCTTCGTTCTACCAGTTTTGCTAAACCACATACTCTGATACTCCATTACTGTTTAGCAATCTAGTTTCTAAGCTTCAATTTGTGTATACATCACAGTTGTGATAAAGTTTTGTAGAAAACATCCACACACATTATTTTATCTCTTTGTAAGAAAGTGTTACCTTGACAAACCGGGTTGTGGTTTGAATCAAGAAGGCTTTAGCAGTTGTTAAAGCAGTCTGTAATATTCAGTTGAATATAGTGAATTAAGACCTCGTTGGAGAGAGGCGAAATCACCTTGACGGGTGGACTGGAGTAGTTTGAGATCAAACGAACCAGGATAAAAATATCTTGTCAATTGCTTTAGATTTCAGTTTTACAATTCAACCCCCCCCCCCCTTCTTGTGTTTTTCACCCCTTCACATGGCTGAATACGAAGCGTGTATCATGGGTCTCAAAGCTTCCATAGATTTGGGAATCAAGTCTTTAAGTGTATTTGGAGATTCAGCCTTAGTCATCAGTCAGATCAAAGGAGAGTGGGACACGAAGCATCCTAATCTCATCCCCTACAAAGAACATGTGTTGACATTAATCCCACATTTCGAGGAAATTACCTTCAAGCATTTACCACGAGAAGAAAATCAACTAGCTGAAGCGCTAGCCACTATGTCATCCATGTTTAAACTCAAGTGGGGTAACGAGGCTCCCCGGATCACCATTGAGAGGATGGATGAACCAACCTACTGTCACGAGATCAATGCTGAAGAAGTAGTGGACCATCCTTGGTTTCATGAAGTTAAGAGGTATCTTGAAGCCCAAGAATATCCGGAAGGAGCTTCAATCAATGATAAGAAGTTCTTAAGGAGATTCTCTGCTAAGTTCTTCCTCAGTAATGGCATTCTCTACAAGCGCAACCATGACTCTGTTTTTCTTCGTTGCATAGACTAAGCTGAGGCAGAAAATATCATGGCTGATTTACATGAAGGCACTTTTGGCACCCATTCCAGTGGGCATACGATGGCTAAAAAGATCCTACGGGCAGGGTACTACTGGTCTACCATGGAAGCAGATTGTTAGCAGCATTCACGAACTTGTCACAAGTGCCAGATCTATGCTGACAAAGTTCATGTGCCTCCAGTTCCTCTAAATGTCCTGACTGTTCCTTGGCCATTTGCAATGTGGGGCATTGACATGATCGAAGAGATCAAACCTACAACTTCCAATGGACACCACTTCATCTTGGTTGCCATTGATTACTTTACGAAGTGGGTTGAGGCAGCTTCTTTTGCTTCTGTTACCAAGAACGTCGTGGCCCGATTCATCAAACAGAATCTCATCTGTCGGTACGGAATCTGGAGAGAATCATCACGGATAATGGTACCAATCTCAATACTATGATCACCACCCTATGCGCGTAGTTCAAGATACAACATCATGACTCTCCCCCTTATCGGCCGAAGATGAATGGCGTTGTAGAGGCCGCTAACAAAAACCTCAAGAAGATCATACAAAAAATGATAGTGACCTATAAGGACTGGCATGAGATGTTACCATTTTCTCTTCACGGTTACCATACCACGGGGCGCACGTCAACAGGGGCAACTCCTTTCTCCTTAGTATACGGCATGGAAGTTGTCCTACCGGTTGAAGTCCAGATACCTTCTCTGAGAATCATACAAGATGCAGGGCTGAATGAAGATGAATGGGTTCAAACTCGACTGGATCAGTTGAACTTAATTGATGAGAAGAGGCTTGCAGCTATTTGTCATGGTCAGATGTACCAAAAAAGAAGGATCAAAGCTTTTAACAAGAAGGTCAAACATCAGGTATATTAGGTTGGTGACTTGGTAATCAAGCGCATCATATTTCCACAAGGTGATCCCAGGGGAAATAGACTCCTACATACGAAGGACCATTTGTGATCAAAAACATATTCTCTGGTGGAGTAATGATCTTGACCACTATGAATGGCGACGACCTTCCACACCCTGTAAACACGGACATAGTTAAAAGATACTATGCATGAACAAGGACCCGCTAGGTCGACTGGCCTAGGAAAAAATTAGGGCATCCCGGCGAACTAAAAGGTTCGGGCAAAAACTAGGGATAAAATACAAAAAAAAATCTGTACACCCGACAAGATGAAAACCTGAAAGGGCGGCTTGGGAAAAAAAGGGTATCCCGGTGGATCGAAAACCCGAAAGGAAGGTCCAGGCAAAAGTTAGGGAATTAAAGCGAATGACTATGTCCCGTTGGTTCATCTTACAGACAATCTTCAGCGTCAACCGACCAGCTCAAATGGTCCTAATCAATCCAATCAGCTTCACTGAGGCGACAAGTAGATAAGACACTCAGAGACACGAAGATTATAGAAGAATTGGAACCCCATGGGATTATTTCACATAGCTATCTTTTCTTTGTATTAATTTTCATTTTTTTACGACGACATTCTCTTACTAGAATGTTCATCTCGTTGTACAAAAAAAAACGTATTCAAGTTAATACAAAGATATCCCGTTTGAAAGTGAAAAACTATTTGTTTTTCGTTACTTATGTGTTTTATTTACAAAAAAGTCCAATGATTTATTTTTGAACATATGCATTTGAACGTGATTACTATTTACAAATGAACAGAAAATAGAAAGACAATCAATAATGGCTTTAAGAAACATGATAATATCTTTAGGCTATTCTAGAAAATCCCCGCAGGTACTTTCCCCAACAAGAGCGGAAACGAAGACATCATACTACAGGATCACTAACATATCTTCAGTTTGCAGCCTAGTGGTATCAATCGCTCTCACATCTCTGACCGAGCAAAACCTCCAACTACCGCTCCAAAGATTCTCCAACGAAGGATGCCCGACTTCTTAGGTTTCCCCAGCAGGATTTCACGAAATCCACGAGTAATGCACGAAGTTTCTCTTCCACAACAGAGTTTATTTATCTATAATGGAAATTCATACATCAACACATCAATTTAAAAGTATGGAGACTTACACCACTACTCTTTCCCATCAATACTCAGGGATTTATTTTCTCCGACTCCAGCAACACTATGGGAGAATAATTATTATGTCCATACATTACATTCATACGTCATAGCATTGACAACACAAGTACATACAGTGCAATCTCATTTATTTTGAGAAAACAACATCATACCATGCATTGCATACATCATAGCACTGCATATAATTAACTCTTCAACTTTTCAGGAAAGAATCAATCGACAGGAAATTATCATCAACAAATTTCCGACAAGAAAATATTTTCAACAAATCATTTATAGATCAATTCCCGAGAAAGGACTGGTCGACCATCTACATAGCAAATATTTCCTTCAAACTTCTGTTGGTTCATTTTAAATCTCTCAACGGTTTATCCTGATTCTTTCCTCGCAGACGTATTCTCTGGTTCGGATAAATCCCTCAACAATTTATTCTGATTCTTCTCCAGACTCTCTGGTTCAGATAAATCTCTCAACAAGTTGTTCTGATTCTTCTCCAGACTCATGTTGATTCAGACAAATCTCTCAACTATTTGTTCCGATTCTTCTCCAGACTCCTGCTGGTTCAGACAAATATCTCAATGATTTATTTTGATTCTTCTCCAGACTCCTGCTAGTTCAGTTTAAATCTCAACGGTTTATTCTGATTCTTTCCCGTAGACATTTTCTCTGGTTCAGATAAATATCTCAATGATTTATTCTGATTCTTCTCCAGAATCTTGCTGGTTCAGATAAATCCCTCAATGATTTGTTTTGATTTCTTGATGGTTCAGATAAATCTCTCAACGATTTATTGTGATTCTTCTCCAGACCCCTGCTGGTTCAGTCTAAACCTCTCAATAGTTTATCCTGATTCTTTCCCGTAGACATTTTCTCTTTTAGGTTTGGTTTAAACCTCTCAACGGTTTATCCTGATTCTTTCCCAGTAGATAATTTTTCTCTGGTTCAGATAAATTGCACCAAAATTTATTCTGATGCTTTCCATTCAAGACTAATCCAAGACCTCTATTGTTTCAGTTTAAATCGCTCCAAAATTTATTCCGATTCAATCAAACAACATTCAAGACTTCTGCTAGTTCCAATTTAAATCGACCAAAGGTTTATTATGATTTTCTTTTCCGTTTGAAGTCAAGTTCATACTTCGTCCACTTCCGTCAACAATCGCCTTTGGATGGCATCTATAAGCCCATCTCCGATAACTCTCCACCATTTCTCCAAATGGAATCTTTAAGCCCATTCCCTACACAATCAACCAACACATCATCGAGTGCAAATTTATGGGCACTCTAGTGTTCAATCATCTTCCACTTTCAAGCTACGAACGACGAACATGTCAATCTCACTTTTCAAGTTTAAGAATGAACAGGGGCAGCTGTTGTACCCTAAAATTTTCCCTCCCATTTTTCACTCCAGATGCTATCCTAGGGTTACTCAAATACTCAATTTGGCTCAGAAGTCGATCAGGAAGATTCTCTTCCTAGGCAGTAAATCAGCAATTAGGGTTTTGCATTTCTCAAAGAAAATTGAGTCTTCAAGGTCTCAATTGGTCTTCATAGGTCTTCATGTCTCCTCAAGATTTGTTTAATCCAGTTTTCAAACCTTGCATTGCAAGTTTTCTCAATCAATGGTTCAGATAACTGAAAACGACTACATCGACCCAAAAATCGACCTTTTGTGAGAGCAAGTTCAAATGCTTGTAACTTCTTCATTATTCGATAATTTCAAGTGGCTTTTCTTGCGTATGATTCTCCTTGATTCCACCTCAAATTTATCTTCACAAATCAAGAGCTGATTACGCGTAGAAGATCACCAAAATTCAAATGCGTTAGAAGTCGCATCATGAAATTTGACCTAATTTCAAATAACAGTCGTCTGATTTCTAAGAATCGTAATTTCTTCAAATTACAAGACCGTGAGACGATTATTTCTGTTTATGGTCATAAGTGATGTCTCTCACGGGT
Source organism: Vicia faba (assembly GCA_948472305.1). NCBI lineage: Eukaryota > Viridiplantae > Streptophyta > Magnoliopsida > Fabales > Fabaceae > Vicia > Vicia faba. The sequence goes on along the minus strand of OX451738.1, from coordinate 1,016,545,068 downwards.
TTATCTTCATAGATCGAAAGAAAATTGTTTTTGGAAGACTTTAAAAAATTATTGAATCGTCGCAAGCCATTTGTTGATTTTTTATTATTCTTAACCACAGTTTGTTGAAAGCTTGACGATTGTTCTCAGAGCATGGTTGTTTGGAAATAAAGCTCCATATTTTAATCGAGCATGGCACGCGAGTTCATTTGTAAATGCAAATTTGACTTGGACAAGATGTGAAGATTAAGACTATCATTTAAAAACAACCGTGATTATGGATTTAATTCGTCAAGTGGAATTGAGTTCTTAAGCATGTGTTTTGTTTAAGAATTTGATTGGAATACAAGGTACATTATTTATCTGATAATTTTGTGATTGCTTGAAGTACAAGTTACCAAACCAATATTTTTTATCCAAAGTATTCAATTGAGGATTGCAAGTTTTGTACAATAAATTCCATCACACCAAATTTTATTCAAGGGATTTGTGTTTATATATTACAAATGAAATAAATTACAATTTTTTTTTGTTTTTGTCTACAAAGAATCACAAATTTTGTTTACAAAGAAAGAGATTTTGTTTTTATTTCTTCAAGTTTTCCTTGCCTCATCTACAAGCCATCCAATCCTCGCTTGCCATCCATGCCTCATGTTCATGAAACAAAGAAAAGAAGTTAGCAAGAGTTCAAGCAAAGTTTATTTGTTAGAAGAGTTTGTTATCATGAGGGTTTGTATTTGGAATCAGACTAGAAGGCTTTTGTTCTTAATCATAGTCTATCTCCTACTTTTGCAAATCACAAAAAATTTGATCTCTTTGGTTCACAAAAGGGAAAAAAGAATTTACAAACAATTTCATGGTAGAAAGAGCATCAAAACAGTCCCAATTGGCAGCACAACAAGCAACAGCCTAAAGCAACATATACATACAAACCAAAACAAGGCAAGGCTGCGAAATAGAAGCTAATAATACAGCAGCCTAAACAAAAGCCACAACAGCCCAAACAAAAGCCACGGCAGAACAAACATTGCAAAAGCAAAGTCAAACTGCAATAAACAAAAATTGTAAACAGTAGGCAGCAGCAGCACATGTATAAGGCAGCAGCAGCACATGTATAAGGCAGCAACAAGTAAAATAATGCAAGCTAACCATCAAATGGCTAAAACCCTAGACATCATCATTTTCCTTAAAATCATACAAACCCTTCAGAATTTCATTAAGTAAACAAAATTGTTTATTTTCATTAAAAGAGGAAAGAGGAAAGAAAACACCTAGCAACAGTCCAAAGCCTTATATCAAAACATCCAAAATACACCCTGCAAAAACTCTGCTACAAAAATAGTGCAAAACTTATGCAAATATTACTAAGAACAGTAAAACACAACAACAGCTTGTTTCCTTGTTTTTCTGTTGTCCAAACCTGTTAACAAAGCCGTCCTAACTTGCACAAACATAGCAAAAACAAAATCTATACAAGAAAGGCCAAAGAATAGTTAAACGGGTGATTCAAAACTCAATTCCTATTCCCCCCAAAACATTATCCTCTTGGTTGTTATAAACACACAGATACAGGGAGAATAAGAGGACTGGATAGCAACATCACAAGAGGATCAAAAAAATCCCTATTTTCTGTCCATCATTTTCTGTAAACCAAACCCACCAGGAAACATAATCCCAACCTACCAGAAAACATAAACCCAACTAACACAGTAAATTCCAAAGATAATCATCACAACACAATTTCAACATCCAACTATTTACCTTCTTCACACAATCCAGTTTCTTCCTCAATCTTCACCATCCACATACCTTGCAATAATGATGCACAGAACACACTCGCAGAAATAGACACAACAACAAAAAAATAGAACAAAAAGCAAAATCAGAAACCAAGCCATCAAACTGGCAAGCTGATTTCACCTCACCATCATCTTCCTTCCTCGCATCACCTCTGTCACACAACCAAACACCATCGCCCACTTCATTTCTCCATCCCAACAAGCTCAAACAACTAGTCTCTAACAATTGGAAACAGAAGAAATTAGCAAAAACAAAGAAGCAGAAGCAGAAAGATACTTGAAGATGGAGAAAGAGAAAAAATACCTGAAAGATTTTTGTCTTCTCAACATCATCCTTTGATCTAAAGAACCGCAGGTGATACTCCGGTCAGTAAGCCATAATTCTCCCTTTCTTTGTTTGTTTTTTCTCTCATATTTCATGAAGGTTTGAACATCACTAAGGCATATCTTGTGAAACGAAATTCTTCATCAGAAGCATTTAATCAAACTTCCCATCAGCTTAGGGTTTCTGTTAGGTTTAGACAAAGGACGAATTAGGGAGAGTGAGGTACATAACCGATAAAGAAAATAACATGAGAGATAGGGCATTCATAGGAACCTAGCGAAAGAGTGATCGAGAGAGATGAAGAGCTTTAAGCATGGAGAAGAACAGAGATTTGAGATTAGGGTTGGGGATTTTGCGATTGTGAAGAGGCTGCCTCTGTTTCAGATTAGGGTTCTAAAACCCCTTTGTTGGCTTAATGGATCCGAGTTTGGGCTTAAGTTTTTAGCCCAACCCATGTCTTAAGTTTTAGTTCTTATAGTTTTTTGTTTGATTAAATAAACGAATGAAGCTGAATGGTATAATGGTTAGGGCGTTGGTATGCAAGCTTGTTGTCCCGGGTTCGAGACCCCTGGGGAACATTTTCATTTTCATTTTTCTTCATTTATGTTTTTGCGTTATTGAACCAAACAATTCCTGTTGGGCTATACCCCAAGCGCAATGCCTTTTTTTTCCAGCCTCACCCCCCTAATTTTCTATTTCACATCCTTTTCTTGTAATAAAATTTATTTAGATTTAGTTTAGCTTAAATATATTTTAGTAAATTTTAATTAAGTTTAGGTTTAACTTAATATTTTTAGAATTTCTTTTTTTAATTATTTTATTTACTTAATTTTAGAATTAATCTAAGTACTTAGAATTTTAAGTTAGTTTAGAATTTATTCTAGATTTAATTCTAATTCAATTAAATAGGAATGTACAATTTCAAAATTAATTTATTTTCTCAGTTAGTTTAGGACTTCGTAAATTATTTTACTAACTAATTTTTGTATATTAAGTTTTATTTGGTTCATTTAATTTCTAAATTACAAAAACTTTATAAAGACAAAAATACATGTATTTTGATTTAATTCTTTAGTTAATTGATAGAATAGGTTTTCCTATTTTTCTTTTCAAACTTTTCCAACAAATAACAAGGATTTTACTTCTATACTTTGTTAATTAATTTTTATTTCCTAGACTGTTATAACTTTAATTAATCTCTCAAATTCGATTTGGTTGTATTGTTTGTGTTGTACCCCAAAATTTTCCCTCCCATATTCTTCAAAGTTTTGACAAGCATCATCTCAAATTTGCTCAAGTCTACTCAAAGGTTGCACAGTCCAAATGCCTCCTAAGGCAGTCAAAATTAGGGTTTTGGTTCTTGCAAAGAATTTGAGGTTTTCAATGGCTCAATCAAGTCCCATATGCCTATATAAATTGTCAAGCATCTACATGTCAAGTTTCAAGACTCACAGCATCAAGTTGCACAGTCAAAAGCCCTAATTGCTTCACAATCAACTGTAGGGGTAAAATGGTCATTTGACAGTCAAAAGTCAAAAAATTTGGTCAACATCTTATTTTGAGCATACAATCATCATTTGATCAAATCTTGATCATGATTCCACAAGCATGGCTCAAAAATCATCAAGATGCAAAAGTTTCCATTTTTGGACAGTTGAAAAGTCAACTGTAACTTGACCAAGGCATAACTTTTTCATGGTTCATCATAAAAATCCCATCCAATGCTCACTTTGAAGGGGATGACATTTCCTACAACTCATCTTCACATTCCAAGTCCAAGAAATGCTCTCACAAAAAGTTATCAATTTCTACATTATAGGTCAATTTCAAAAGTCAACAAAAAGGCATTTTAAGTCAAAGACCATAACTTGAGATTGGTAAATCCAAATGACATGGGACCAAAGGAATTGGTTAGAGGACTTCAAGACCTTTCCAAAATGTCCAAGAACATGTTCATATGATCAAAATTGAGCAAGATATGCATTGGAGAAGTTGGGAAATTTTTGTGAAATGGCAAAAGTCAACTATCCTTAAAACTTCAATTTTTGACAAAAGGGCCCACTTGATTCAGCCTTGTCATGCCACCCACGTGTCCCATGCTTAACTTCAAGATCAAACATTTATTTTTCTATTTTATTTAATTTTTATTGATTTAATTCATTTTAAATCCATAATAATTCAAATAAAATCTAAAAAAATTAATGGAATAGCATCTTTTGGTTTGAATAGCTTTTATATGTCATATGCCAGCTACCAAATTCGTGCCAAGCCTTTTTTTGCATAAAATCTTGAATTTGAACCAAAAATGGAAAGTTCCTTAATGGTGGTCAACCAAGATCTCAAGACTTCAATACACAAGGTTAAGGCTCAGCTGCTGACCTAATTTCGTTCACACATACATAAGCAAGCATTACAAACCTAATCCAGGACCCAAGCATTGCTGAAACGGCCAAAGCAGAACTCAAAAATTGTTGGAAAAGTGAGAGATCTAGAACAAGGTTGCAGGCATTTTCAGACCAAAAGGAGAACGTGACCTCCTTCCTTGCCATCCACTTAACCTAAAGAGACCAATACCACGTCCTAAGACCACCTATCAAGCGCTGTAAGTTGTCTCGAACTCACCTCTGAACATGAAACTTGAACTCCTTATTCTTGCGCCTTTTCCTTAATATTTTGGCATATTCGTGTTCACCATTCAATTTCCAGGCATCCTGCATTATTCAATTGTTTTGTTGTAGCCTAGATCTCCCTACCCGAACCTAGGGTTTTGGGGGTTGCAATTTGGGGTTTTGTTTTACAGGAATAATTGGTACAAGCCATAGCCATGGATGGATTCAGGAGATTGAGACGAACAGGATGATGGCTCTGGCTGACATTTTCGTGGACTAGAGCTCAGCATAGGAGAAGGCAACGGATTTTATTGCGGAACCGAATCCGCAGGAAAAAAAACACAAGGGCTATTGGAGAAGATGAAGACGTGATTGCATCTGATTGGCCAGTTCAAATTAAAACGCGCATTTTTTTTAATTTCCAGGATTTTGCTTATTTATTTTATATAATATCATTTTCTTATTACAATAACAAATGGAATGGCTTGGCTGAGTGGAGAGCGCGCATGTATATGACCTCTGGGACCTGGGTTCGAATCCCAGGTCCCCCCAAAATATTTGTTTGTTTCTTTTCTTCATATATTCCCATGCAGGCTTCATGAAAGAGTCCACCGTGCGCTCCAGGCTGCAGCTTTCCAGGTGGCCACTACCACATATCCAATGGTCAAAGGATGAAGATCAGGGTGTTCCCCAGTCCACTATGCCATAGACAATTGCAAAAAGTCAACGCAGGCTTGGCAACAAATGGGCTTCCAATTTCCACACACACCTCCATTCTGGGCCCAAAACCCCCCTTTGGTTCATTCTTTTTTTTCTTTTTATTTTATATTTTCTAATTTATTTATTAACTATTTTTTCTAATTATTAATATTATCACTAAAATTAACATTAATTAACCTTTTCACAATAAAAATTCAGAAAACAAAAAAAGGTAAATATTTTATTTTTATTAATTTCACTTAGGTTTAATTATTTTGTAAATAAACACTAATTTAAATTAATCTAGTTTAATTATGTTTAATTTTAATTTTCTTTTACAATAAACAAAAATGAATTAGACTTAGGGTTTTTTGACACTTTTAATTTCTTTTTTTTATTTTATTTCATTAAAAACATAAAAAACACAAAAACATTTTTTCTTTTAATAAATTAATTAATTAGTAATTAGGCTTAATTTTTAATTAATTGCAAAAAAGGGACAAAATTCAATTCTTTCTCAAAAAAGGGTCAAAACCCTAAGGACATCCCGATTCAATCTTTCGCGCGCATATTATTTTTAATTCGTTATTTTGATTATTTATGTATTTGCTCAGAAATGTAATAGTTAATTAGAACCTTATCGCTTTCTTTTAATTTCTCGCATTTTTATTTTCCAAACGGGTTATGTTTTTGGCGATGTATATACCCGCGCCTTGTAATAGGTAGATTTACCTTTTCCGCACTTTATTTTCCACACTCTTAACTGTTAAAAAATGCATGAAAGACTTGTATGAAAAATAAAATCAATCTGTAGCTCACAAATAACATGTACAAGACAATTTAACTGAAAAACAACACACATGCACATGCCACTCTTAGGGTACGCCTCACTGGTTGCCTCTAAGTGGTCGTCAAGTATAGGGTGCTTTAGAGGTCGCCCTCCTGTCTAAGATCCAGTTGCCTCGAAACGATTGCCTCGGATAAAAGGATCTAGGACATTAGGGTTACCACTAAGGCGTCCTACCATTGCTTTGGTGACCACATTGTCCCTTAATCGAATTGACCCGAATAACTCCAACAATGGTGCTACCTACCTCTCAATGGTGGGGTAGCACTATCTAAAGGACTCTTACACAGCTTAATTCCTTAGAGTAGGTAGATTTCTCCTGGGTACTTGCTCTTTCTAAAAAAACAAAACAACTTTTCGCACCTACACTTTCAAAAAGTTTTCAAACAAATATTTCATACACTCTTGAGGACAGATACAAGAGTTACCTAGGAATTTTTCAAACGAAACTTTTTTCAAAACCCACAAACACAAGAAAACAAACAATTTTTGAAAACATAGAGTGAGCAAGTACCTAAGAGCCCATGGATAACCACGGATAGAAAGGGTGCTAACACCTTCCCTTTCTATAAATCTACCTCCCGAACCGAGAAACATTCTCAAAGAAGGAATTTTGATGTGCTTTTGTCCTTTCCATGTTGGAGAACATAAAAGACGGTGGCGACTCTTGCTTACCGCGACATTTCGCGAACCAGCTTAAAAAACAGTCAGTTCTATTTCCACCGATCACAGAACTGGCGACTCTGCTGGGGACATATAAGTGAGGTGTACCTTAGGATTAGACCACTCTTATGTTTTCAATTGCTTGTTTTGTTTGCTTTAAAATTGTGGGCCTGTTTTAGAGTTTCATAGATCCTAACCCGGATCTGGGGGATACCTTTTAGAAGTAGCAACAAACTGTGAGGGAACTGTGCGGGGTATACCGACACGGTTGAAGCAGTTTGCTACATTGATGTGGCACTTTGGTAAGTACCGGTAACCCTTGAGTCAAGTCAAGGAGAGTACGGGGCCGCCGTGTGGTGTCGTGAAGCATCAACTGACCTTAGGAACCTTACTTGACCATCCTGGCCTCTTTAGGGGTAGTGAGATGACCGACTTTGGTGTAGTCCGAAGTTGGTAGATACTCGATACTACACTCATTGAGGGTTGTTTTTTGGAATATTTTGATCGCCAGTTCAGTGGCTAAATCAAAACAATGAACATAGAAAACAACCCAATGATATTGAGCTCCTTAGAACCCGGTTACTTTTGATAGGACAGGTTTTGAGCCCACCAACTTCAAGAGGGTAGTACCCCAAACCTCATGCTGGCCTAAACTCTAAGGGTTGTCTGGTTTGACTTGTATGCCTTATCATGTTTGCTTTTTGTGAATACTTGTGGTGTGTCCTTTATCATAACATCATAGCATCATAAAGCATCATATGCATTTACTAACCACTTCAAGGGTTCGAATCTTCATCTTTGTTCTTGTTTTATAGGACATGGAAACTATCCGCAGAAAGATAATTCAGATCAACCTTGTAAGGATCCCTCCTCAGATTAAGGAGCTTACATCCAGGATTCCCGAGAACTCTTCCTTCAGTGAAAGGCATGGTAGACTCATCAGCTTGGTCAACACCAACATTGAAGAAGATATGATAAAATTTCTCTTCCAATTCTTTGACCCTTTGCACCACTGTTTTACTTTCCCGGATTATCAATTGGTGCCTACTTTGGAGGAATTTTCTCAGCTTCTGAAGATTCCTATCCTTAGTCAACTACCCTACAACGGTACGGAAGGGGAACCAAAACTTGAAGAGGTTGCTAAAGCATTAAACTTACAACCATCTGACATCAAGGGACATTGGGAAACCAGAAGTGGTATCAAAGGATTCTTCGCAAAGTTCCTGTTTGAGAAGGCACAAGAATGTTGGAATGCCCTTGACCTACAAGCCTTTGAAGAAGTTGTGGCACTCCTTGTCTATGGGTTGGTGTTGTTCCCGAATCCAGATCAGCTTATAGATATCAATGCTGTCAAGATCTTCATGTCCAGGAATCCTATACCTACGTTGCTTGGGGACATCCTCCACTCATGTTACACTCAAACCATGAGAAAAAGAGGTGTTCTCATGTGCTGCACTCCTCTCCTGGCAAGGTGGTTTATTTCGCACCTTCCACAATCAGTTTTGAAGAACGAGCGGGGTCTGAGATGGTCACAACGATTAATGACTCTTACACATGCTGATATACATTGGTGTTCTCGGTCCAGAGAAAATGTCACTATCATTGATCGTTGCGGAGAGTTTCCTAATGTTCCTTTACTTGGAATCAGAGGGGGCATTACTTACAACCCGTGTCTGGCTTTGAGACAGTTTGGATATGCTCGGAGGGACTGCCCTCATGACATGTTGATTCCTGACATAGTTTTTGACTTCGACAACAATGCACAAGGACTTCGCCAGAGATTCATCAGAGCTTGGAGGATGCCTAACAAGGTGGATAGCAAGACACTGGGGCACAAGAACTCCATCCCCCTGGAGCCTTATCTCAAGTGGGTACGAGCCCGCTCCCAGAAGCTGGTGATGCCATATCCTCATGTTCTCCCCGTGATCAAAGAGCCAGTTTTGGAAGGAGAGGTGCCATACACCATTCAACATCCTGACATGCCAACATCCTGGGAAGAAATGCAAAAGAGCTGGATCCAACTTAAGAAAGAACGGAATTCTCTTGAAACCAGTCTACATGCCAGTGAGAAGAAGGTCTTGGAGCTCACCCGTCTACTTCACGAGGAAAAGACTCTCAACACCTACATCACTCCAAAGAGGATGCGCAGTGTCTTTTGGGATTAATTATTTTGTAATGTTTTGCCCATGAGGCCCTGATGTACTGAACATATCATTTCTTAATATAACGTGTGTTCCCTTTTTATCTACAATGAATTTGAACTTTCGAACCCTTGAATGCATTGCATAAATAGCATATCATGCATCATGTGCATAACAGGTACCCCTTTTTTCTACAGGTTGCTTAATCTTCTTCACTGTTTATTTCAGCAATCATCATGAATCCTGAACCTACTACCGAACAAGCTATCAAGGCCCTCTAGGCCCAGAACGCCCAGTTCCAAGAGCTGGTCATGAGCTTAGCCCAGGGTCAGCAGGAGTTGAAGACTTTGATTCTGAAGGAAAAGAAGAAGAAGAAGAGGATTATGCTATTCAATACTGGACGCAGATATGGGAATACCCTGTAGAATGAAGCTGAGCTGACTACTCCATCTCTTGAGAAGGACAACCCACAAGGGAGAGAGGTTCCTAGTCCTGTGGTCTCCGACAACGAGACAGATTACAATGACGAACAGTACCCTCATGCTGAGGACAGGTACAAACAGCTGGAGGATCGGTTAAATGCTATGGAGATTCAACGTGTGCTTGGGTTGGACTTTGGAGACCTAGGTTTATCTTTTGGGGTGGTGATCCCACACAAGTTCAAGGCACCTGCCTTTGCGAAGTACGACGGGGCTTCCTGTCCTAAGCTGCATCTCAGATCATATGTAAGGAAGATCCAACCTTACACTGCAGACAAGAACCTATGGATCCATTTCTTCCAGGAGAGTTTTTTAGGGACTCAACTCGAATGGTTCTATCAGCTGGATGGAACAAGTATTCGAAACTGGGAGGACTTGGCTACTGTATTTTATAAGTAGTATCAGTACAATTCCGACCTCGCTCCCACGCGTACCCAACTCCAGGGTATGTCACTTGGGACGGGTGAAGGTTTTAAGGAGTACGCGCAGAAGTGGAGAGACCTGGCTGGAAGGGTGCAGCCACCGTTGACTGACCGTGAACTCGTGGACATGTTCTTAGGGACCCTGTCTGGTCCATTCTTTAATCACCTGATTGGTAATTCTTCTGTTGGGTTTACAGATCTGATCTTAACCGGGGAGAGGATAGAAGCTGGTATCAAGTCGGGGAAGATACGGAAAGGTGCCTCCTCGAGTACTAAAAAGAAGCCCTTCAAGAAGGAAGCTAGTGCTGTTTATGGTCCCAGAAGACAAAATAAACTGGAACGCCGCCAAGCTATCAACGCGGTGGTAATTTCAAAGCCTGCTGCTACTCCTCAGCAGTATAACCAACCAAGGGGTGAGAGACCCAAAAGGCACTACACTCGGCTCAGTATGACCCTATCTCAGATATTGCCGCAACTACTGTCAACCAATCTGGTAACTGTCAAGGAAGCTCTGAAGGTAGTGAATACAACTTCCCCGAAGTACAACCCCAACGCCCGCTGCGCTTATCACACTGATAGCCCGGGGCATACTACGGATGATTGTTGGGCTCTGGGGAATAAGGTTCAAGACCTTATTGATGCTAAAGAAATACAGTTCGAGGCGCCCGAAAGGCCCAATGTTGTGACTGCTCCCATGCCCCAGCATGGAGTGAATGCTGTGGAAGAGGATCTGTATGTAGCTTCTGTGGATGATATTGCTACTCCGCTGTTGACCGTCAAGAGAAACCTGTTGCTAGCCGGTTTATTTCCGGGATGTAGTAAAGGTTGCCATCTATGTGCTGTTTCACCTGCTGGTTGTCCTTTGTTGAAGTCAGGTGTCCAAAACCTGATGGATAACAAAGAGATCTTGTTCAAGAAGATTGATGTTCCTGCTGTCTGTACCGAAGAAGTTTCTATTGTCACTATTTTCAACAACCCTCCTAAGGCTCCCTCAAAGAAGCCTGTCAAAATCATGTCTACTCAGAAGATTGCTCCTATCATCATCACTGTTCCGGGGCCCTTCCCCTATACATCCAACAAAGTTGTCCCATGGCACTATGGGGCAGATGTTTATGTGCTTGGAATTAAATAAGAGTTTGCTACTAGTACCGGCGTCAGCAATATTACCGGGCCTGCTAAAGTTACTCGCAGTGGAAGGCTCTTCTCGCCTGATATTGTGCCACCAGCTATTCAGAGACCTCTTGTCATCACACCTGCAAGTGTGCCTGTTTCCCTTCCTGATCAAGTTCCTGTTTCTACCCCTGCTGCCGAGTCATCTGACGCTCGGGGCAAAGGGATTGCTACTGATGTGCCTACCCGGACGGAGGCACCAAAGAAAACCAATGTTGAAGCTTCCAAGCAAGAGATGGAAGAGATCCTCAAGATTATCAAGAAGAGTGATTTCAATGTCGTTGAGCAGCTGGGGCACACCCCATCTAAGATTTCCATGCTATCACTGTTGTTGTGTTCAGAGGCCCATGCCAAGGCTCTGATTGCCTTCCTGAAGACGGCCCACGTGCCACAAGAAACGTCTGCTGATCAATTTACCGATTGTGTGGCCAACCTGACTGCTGATAATGGGTTGGGTTTCTCTGACGCCGATCTGACTGCCAAGGGAAAGAACCACAACGACGCCCTGCATGTCTCCATTGAATGCAGGGGCACTACTCTCGCCCATGTGTTGGTAGACATCGATTCTTCGTTGTATGTATTACCCAAGAAGGCCCTAGACAGGTTGGATTGTAAGGGTTTAGAGCTCAAGCCTAGTAACATTGTCGTCCGGGCCTTTGACGGGTCGAAAAGGGTGGTACATGGGGAAGTTGACATTCCAATCAGGGTTGGTTCTCAAGTTTTTGATTCTACTTTCTATGTGATGGACATCCAACCATCCTATTCTTGCTTGTTGGGTCGTCCTTGGATCCACAAGGCTGGAGATGTGACCTCCACATTACATCAGAAGCTTAAGTACCCGGTCAGAGGGAAGATCGTAACAGTTCAAGGGGAGGAAGAATACATGGTCAGCCACCTTAACTCGTTCCGGTACGTAGAGATGGATGGGGAGTTCATTGAGACCCCATTTCAACACTTTGAAGAGGTGCCTCAGACACTGGCGTCAGCAGAGACTGTGACTGAAGAAGATTCTCCGTTGAAGATGGCTTCTTTAAAGGATGCCTGGGCTGTTATTGAGAAGGGTGAGTGCGCAAACTGGGGCCGACTTCCTGATTTCACTCCGAAGACTAACAAATTTGGTTTGGGTTTCATTGAAGAGGCTCAGAGGGCTGTGCGTAAAGCAAGGATTGGAAGACCTCCTGTATTCATCACCAACCCGGGAGTAAATGCTATTGAGGACGAAGCGGAAGAATCTGAGTTTGACAGCTGGATCTACCCAACGACCGACGGTGGACCAAGCAACTGGATGGCGAAAGATTTCATACCTATTACTTTTGTCACTTAGTAATGAACTCCTTTGTTTTAAAATTGTAACTAACAATAATTTGAAACTTTATGGCCCGGTGTCTTACCCGGGGCACCGTGGCTTCATTTGTGAGGGCTTTTGTGTGTCACTTTCATGTATCATTAATAAAAGCATTGGACATTTTTACATTTCAAATCTTGCGCTCCTTGTCTTTCTTTATTATATATTGCAAAACAGCTATATTTACACACACTCACCTATACAGGTTCCAATCCACTCTGGATCTCACTGGTAACGACTCTGCTACTGCCAGTTATGACTTCGAAAATCCGATCAACTTAGCCGAAGACGAAGGTGAAGATGATTGCGAAGTGCCTGGTGAGCTTGCAAGACTGCTACTCCAGGAAGAGAGGGCCATTTAGCCACATGAAGAGCCAGTGGAAACAGTAAATCTGGGTACTGAGACAGACAGAAAGGAAGTCAAGATTGGTGTCGATCTAGAGCTCAGTGTGAAACAGCGGTTGATTCAGATGCTACATGATTATGTGGAAATCTTTGCCTGGTCTTACGAAGACATGCCTGGGTTGGATACCGACATTGTGGTTCATCATCTGCCTACCAAGGAAGGATGCCCTCCGGTAAAACAGAAGGTCCGCCGTATGCGTCCAGAGATGTCCGAGAAAATCAAAGCTGAGGTTATGAAACAATTTGACGCCGGGTTTCTAGCAGTGACTTCTTACCCTCAGTGGGTTGCCAACGTGGTTCCAGTGCCGAAGAAGGATGGTAAGGTCCGAATGTGTGTTGATTACAGGGATTTGAACAGGGCGATCCCTAAGGATGATTTCCCTCTGCTTCATATCGACGTTCTGGTTGACAACACTGCTCAGCATAAAGTATTCTCCTTCATGGACGGCTTCTCCGGTTATAATTAGATCAAGATGGCTCCTGAAGAAATGGAGAAGACCACTTTTGTTACTCAGTGGGGCACCTTTTGCTACAAGGTAATGCCTTTTGGGTTGAAAAATGCTGGGGCAACCTACCAACGTGCCATGGTTGCTTTATTCCATGACATGATCCATCATGAGATAGAAGTATACGTCGATGATATGATTGCAAGGTCCCAAACTGAGAAGCAACACCTTGACCATCTACAGAAGCTGTTTGACCGTCTGAAGTTGTACAAGCTGAGGTTGAACCTGAACAAGTGCACCTTCGGGGTAAGATCTGGAAAATTGCTAGGCTTCGTCGTAAGCGATAAAGGTATTCAAGTAGACCCTGCCAAGGTGAAATCCATACAAGAGATGCCAACTCCCAAGACAGAGAAAGAAGTCAGAGGCTTTCTAGGACGGCTGAACTATATTGCCCGATTCATCTCACACCTAACTGCTACCTGTGAACCAATCTTCAAGCTACTGAAGAAAGATCAAGTAGTACGTTGGAACGATGAATGTCAGGCCGCTTTTGAAAGAATCAAAGAGTATCTCCAAGAACCACCCATTCTTATGCCACCGGTTGAAGGGAGACCTCTAATCTTATACTTGACAGTACTGGACAACTCAATGGGGTGTGTGCTGGGGCAGCATGACGAGTCTGGCCGAAAAGAGCATGCTATTTATTACCTTAGCAAAAAGTTTACCGACTGTGAGACCCGATACTCACTGCTCGAGAAAACTTGCTGCGCTTTGGTATGGGTTGCTCGCCGGCTGAGACAGTATATGTTGACTCACACTACTCTGTTGATTTCAAAAATGGATCCGATCAAGTATATCTTCGAAAAGCCTGCCTTGTCCGGAAGAATAGCAAGATGGCAGATAATCTTGACCGAATACGACATCCAGTACACAACTCAGAAAGCAATCAAGGGAAGTGTATTGGCAGACCATTTGGCACACCAGGCAGTGGACGACTACTAGTCCATGAACTTTGAATTTCCAGACGAGGATATTATGGTAGTAACTGATTGTGAAGTACCTGGACCGGATGAAGGACCTCAAGAAGGATCCCGATGGTCTATGCACTTTGACGGAGTCTCAAACGCTTTGGGTAATGGCATCGGCGCTGTGATCATATCCCCCAAAGGCACTCATACTCCACTTACCGCCCGACTATGTTTCAACTGCACCAACAACATGGCAGAGTATGAAGCATGTATCATGGGTCTTCAAGCTGCAATTGACCTAAGGATCAAGTTTCTGAGTGTCTTCGGAGATTCCGCTCTCGTGATCAATCAGATCAAAGGCGAGTGGGATACGAAACACCCAAATCTTATTCCTTACAAAGAGTATGTGTTGACGTTGATTCCCCACTTCGAGGAGATAACTTTTGAACACTTCCCAAGAGAGGAGAATCAGTTGGCGGACGCGCTGGCTACGATGTCTTCTATGTTCAAAGTCAAATGGGATAATGAGGCTCCCCAGATCATTATCTGGAAATTGGACGAACCTGCACATTGCTGTGATCTTGAGGCTGAAGAGGTAACTGAAAAACCTTGGTATCATGAAGTGAAGAGGTACTTGGAAGCTCAAGAATACCCCGAGGGTGCCTCTGTTAATGACAAGAAGTTCCTGAGAAGATTCGCTGCAAAGTTCTTCCTCAGCAATGGCATTCTCTACAAACGAAACCATGATTCAACTTTACTGCGTTGTGTGGATAAAACTGAAGCAGAAAGGATCATGGCAGAGCTGCATGAAGGTACCTTCGGAACGCATTCCAGTGGACATACCATGGAAAAGAAAATCCTTCGGGCAGGATATTTCTGGTCCACAATGGAAGCCGACTGTTATCAACATTCTCGGACGTGTCACAAATGCCAGATCTATGCTGATAAGGTGCACGTTCCTCCAGTCCCTCTGAACGTCTTGACAACACCTTGGCCTTTTGCAATGTGGGGCATTGATATGATCGGCGAAATCAGACCTACGGTATCTAACGGACATCGCTTCATCCTGGTAGCAATTGATTACTTCACAAAGTGGGTTGAAGCAGCCTCCTATACTACCGTAACCAAGAACGTCGTGGCATGGTTCATTCGGCATAATCTGATCTGTCGATACGGTGTACCTGGGAGGATCATTACGGACAATGGTACCAATCTCAACAACAAGATGATCACTGAGCTCTGCGAGCAATTCAAGATACAACACCACAATTCTTCTCCCTACCGACCGAAGATGAATGGGGTTGTAGAAGCAGCAATAAGAATATCAAGAAGATTGTGCAGAAGATGACAGTGACCTATAAAGATTGGCACGAGATGTTACCATTTGCTCTTCATGGGTACCGTACCTTAGCACGGACGTCAACAGGGGCAACTCCCTTTTCCTTGGTCTATGGCATGGAGGCAGTCTTACCTATTGAAGTCCAGATACCCTCTCTCCGGATAATGAAGGATGCAGGTTTGAGCGAAGATGAATGGATCCAGACTCGGCTTGATCAATTAAACCTGATTGACGAAAAGAGACTCACTGCTATTTGTCATGGTCAGACGTACCAAAAACGAATGATCAGGGCATTTAACAAGAAAGTCGGACGACAAGAGTATCAAGTCGGAGACCTGGTAATCAAACGCATCATTCTTCCTCAAAGTGATCCCAGGGGCAAATGGACCCCTACGTATGAAGGGCCATTTGTGGTTAAACATATCTTCTCAGGAGGAGCTATGATTCTAACCACCATGGATGGTGACGACCTTCCTCACCCCGCCAATGAAGACATAGTAAAAAGATACTATGCGTGATAAAAGACCCGCTAGGTTGACAGGCCTAGGCAAAAATAAGGGATTCCCAGCAAACCAAAAGGGTTCGGGCAAAAATAAGGGATGAAATAAAAAAAATCTGTACATCCGGCAAGTCGAAAACCTGAAAAGGCGGCTTGGGAAAAAATGGGTATCCCGGTGGACTGAAAACCCGAAAGGGCGGTCCAGGCAAAAGTTAGGGATTAAAGTGTAATACTATGTCTCATTGGATCACCTTGCATCCAGAATTCGATATCAACTATCAGGTTCATACGGCATCAATCAATTAGCTTCATCTTCAACTAAGCAGCAAAGTGATGAGACGCTTGAAGACATAAAGGCGATAGCAGAGTTGGAACCCAGTGGGATTATTTTCACATAGCTGTTTTGTTTTCTTTTCACAAAATTGTATAAACTCTATGTTGTTCGGCGGCGTTCTCTTACTAGGACGTCAGCCTCCTGTACACAAAAACGCCTATTTACAGGCAAATTCAAAATCAATACAAATCCACTTTTCCAGACAAATTGCCAATTGTTTTTCCTTTATCTGTTTTGTTTTGCAAAGAACGTCCAATGGTCATTTTTGATATATGTATTTGATATTAATTGCTGATCACAAATATTTGCATACGAAACAAAGGACTAATTACAGGTGACATTAGAAACAGGGGCAATAATGAGTTGTCTAAGCGATCTAGTTGCTCTGTCCACCAAGGTACAAGGTAAGTTCAGCTGAAGAATGTAACCAGGATACCTTCACTCACCATAGAGTAAGACAGGATTCAACAGTACTCTCCTCCGAGCAGAGTTGGTCTCCCATAAGCCCTATAAAGGCACAGTATCCCTAGCAAGTCAGCAACACTCGCCCCAAGCAGAGTTAGTCTACTGTCAGCCTTAAGGAAGGTGGGTATCCCTAGAAAATCTCAATATTCCCCAGCGGAGTATACAAAACTCAGCAATACTCTCCGCAGAGCAGAGTTGGTCTCTCATCAGCCCTAAAAAGGCGCAGTATCTCCAGCAAGTCAACGCTCTCCCCAAGCAGAGTTAGCCTACAGTCAGCCTTAAGGAAGTTGGGTATCCCCATGAGATCTCAATATTCCCCAGCGGAGTATACAGATATTCCTAAACAAGCATCCCCGACAGTCTTAATATAAGATTGTTCCCCGGTGGAATACAAGACACCCTAGTGGAGCCACTCCCCAGTACAGTCCAAAAAGTTTCCCCAGAAGAGTTGAACCATCCTCCCCAGTAGATTCTGGAAGCTTATCCCCAGTAGATTCTGGAAGCTTATCTCCTGCAGAGTACGAATGCGTCCCCGGCTTTATTCAGAAGTTTATTCCCCACCAGAGCTTATAACTGGGTTATCCTCAGCTAATTACCACGGAAAGATCATCCTCGGCGAAGTTCTTCCTATCCCCCAGCGGAGTTCATCAAAGTTCCTCAACAAAACTTATCAACAGTATCCCCAGCGGAGTTATCATCAAAATCTCAGCAAAGTATCTCTTCCCACAGAGTAATTCCCCGCAGAGTAATCTCTCCAACAAGTTTATTCCCCAACGGAGTCATCTTCTCCTACCGGTTTATTCTTGCAATCATCATCCCCAGTGGAAATGAAGAACTCTACTCTTCAACATCAGCCCAGGATTCAACAATTTCCCGACATTCGTCAAGGATTTATTTTCTAAGACAAAAAATACATTCATAGACATTTCACATTTCATACATCCTGCTTACATACATGATAAAGTGCATACGAAACTATCTCACTTATTTTGAAACATCATGACATCATGCATTTCATACATCATGACATTGCATACAACTGATGTTTTGCCTTTTCAGGAAAAAGTTCAATCCAAACATGATTACTATCAACTGTCGTAATTCCAGATTCGATACCTGTATCTAGCCAGGGCATATCTGTGAGTGATCTGATTGTAGATTCGATACCTGTATCCAGCCAGGGCATATCTGCATAAAGAGTTGAGAGATTCGATACCTGTATCCAACCAGGGCATATCTGTAGATGACTAATTCCAAATTTGATACTTGTATCTAGCCAGGGCATATCTGTGAGTAACTGATTATGGATTCGACACTTGTATCTAGCCAGGGCATATCTGCATGAAGAGTTTAGAGATTCGATACCTGTATCCAGCCAGGGCATATCTGTAGACGACCAATTCCAGATTCGATTCCTGTATCTAGCCAGGGCATATCTGTGAGTAACTGATTGTGGATTCGACACCTGTATGTAGCCAGGGCATATCTGCATGAAGAGTTTAGAGATTTGATACCTGTATCCAGCCAGGGCATATCTGTAGACGACCAATTCCAGATTCGATTCCTGTATCTAGCTAGGGCATATCTGTGAGTAATTGATTGTAGATTCGATACCTGTATCTAGCCAGGGCATATCTGCATGAAGAGTTTAGAGATTCGATACCTGTATCTAGCCAGGGCATATTTGTAGACGACCAGTTCCAAATTCGATACCTATATCTAGTCAGGGCATGTCTGTGAGCGATTAATTGTGGATTTGATACCTGTATCTAGCCAGGGCATGTCTGCATGAAGAGTTTAGAGATTTGATACCTGTATCCAGCCAGGGCATATCTGTAGACGACAAATTCCAGATTTGATACCTGTATCTAGACAGGGCATATCTGTGAGTGATTGATTGTAGATTCGATACCTGTACCCAGCCAGGGCATATTTGCATGAAGAGTTTAGAGATTCGATAGCTGTATCCAGCCAGGGCATATTTGTAGATGACCAAATTCCAGATTCGATACCTGTATCTAGCCAGGGCATATCTGCATGAAGAGTTTGAAGTTCCGGATTCGATACCAGTATCTAGCCAGGGCATATCTGTGAGCAATTGATTATAGATTCGATACCTGTATCCAGCCAGGGCATATATGCATGAAGATATTGAAGATCAACCCCTGTAACAGGCCAGGAAACCATCTTCCTTTCTCAAAGTACGCAAGTTCTCGCTAAGGAATCTCTTACGCGATCGACACCCCCGGATGGCATCTTTTAAGCCCATCTCCACAACTATCCATTACAATTCCAAATGGCATCTATAAGCCCATTCCCGACAAGGTTCTGTCACACCTCCAGATGGCATCTATAAGCCCATCCTCCTATCCACCATCTCTCCAAATGGCATCTGTAAGCCCATTCCCGACGTCACGCTGCGGATATTCTACTATGCAAGTGCAAAGTTCTGGGCACTCTAGTGTTCAATCATCTTCCACCTTCGGATCACGAAAGGCACGCAAGCCAATCTACATCCTCAGGCCTAAGAAGATTGAACAGGGGAAACTGTTGTACCCCAAAATTTGCCCTCCCATATTCTTCAAAGTTTTGACAAGCATCATCTCAAATTTGCTCAAGTCTACTCAAAGGTTGCACAGTCCAAATGCCTCCTAAGGCAGTCAAAATTAGGGTTTTGGTTCTTGCAAAGAATTTGAGGTTTTCAATGGCTCAATCAAGTCCCATATGCCTATATACATTGTCAAACATCTACATGTCAAGTTTCAAGACTCACAGCATCAAGTTGCACAGTCAAAAGCCCTAATTGCTTCACAATCAACTATAGGGGTAAAATGGTCATTTGGCAGTCAAAAGTCAAAAATTTTGGTCAATATCTTATTTTGAGCACACAATCATCATTTGATCAAATCTTGATCATGATTCCAAAAGCATGGCTCAAAAATCATCAAGATGCAAAAGTTTCCATTTTTGGACAGTTGAAAAGTCAACTGTAACTTGACCAAGGCATAACTTTTTCATGGTTCATCAGAAAAATCCCATCCAATGCTCACTTTGAAGGGGATGATATTTCCTACAACTCATCTTCACATTCCAAGTCCAAGAAATGCTCTCACAAAAAGTTATCAATTTCTACATTATAGGTCAATTTCAAAAGTCAACAAAAAGGCATTTTAAGTCAAAGACCATAACTTGAGATTGGTAAATCCAAATGACATGGGACCAAAGGCATTGGTTAGAGGACTTCAAGACCTTTCCAAAATGTCCAAGAACATGTTCATATGATCAAAATTGAGCAAGATATGCATTGGAGAAGTTGGGAAATTTTTGTGAAATGGCAAAAGTCAACTATCCTTAAAACTTCAATTTTTGACAAAAGGGCCCACTTTCTTCCAATTGATTCAGCCTTGTCATGCCACCCACGTGTCCCATGCTTAACTTCAAGATCAAACATTTATTTTTCTATTTTATTTAATTTTTATTGATTTAATTCATTTTAAATCCATAATAATTCAAATAAAATCTAAAAAAATTAATGGAATAGCATCTTTTGGTTTGAATAGCTTTTATATGTCATATTCCAGCTACCAAATTCGTGCCAAGCCTTTTTTTGCATAAAATCTTGAATTTGAACCAAAAATGGAAAGTTCTTTAATGGTGGTCAACCAAGATCTCAAGACTTCAATACACAAGGTTAAGGCTCAGCTGCTGACCTAATTTCGTTCACACATACATAAGCAAGCATTACAAACCTAATTCAGGACCCAAGCATTGCTGAAACGGCCAAAGCGAAACTCAAAAATTGTTGGAAAAGTGAGAGATCTAGAACAAGGTTGCGGGCATTTTCAGACCAAAAGGAGAACGTGACCTCCTTCCTTGCCATCCACTGAACCTAAAGAGACCAATACCACGTTCTAAGACCACCTATCAAGCGATGTAAGTTGTCTCGAACTCACCTCTGAACATGAAACTTGAACTCCTTATTCTTGCGCCTTTTCCTTAATATTTTGGCATATTCGTGTTCACCATTCAATTTCCAGGCATCCTGCATTATTCAATTGTTTTGTTGTAGCCTAGATCTCCCTACCCGAACCTAGGGTTTTGGGGGTTGCAATTTGGGGTTTTGTTTTACAGGAATAATTGGTACAAGCCATAGCCATGGATGGATTCAGGAGATTGAGACGAACAAGAGGATGGCTCTGGATGACATTTTCGTGGACTAGACTCAGTATAGGAGAAGGCAACGGATTTTGTTGCGGAACCGAATCTGCAGGAAAAAAACACAGGGGCTATTGGAGAAGATGAAGACGTGCTTGTATCTGATTGGCCAGTTCAAATTAAAACACGCGTTTTTTTTAATTTCCAGGATTTTGCTTATTTATTTTATATAATATCATTTTCTTATTACAATAACAAATGGAATGGCTTGGCTGAGTGGAGAGCGCGCATGTATATGACCTCTGGGACCTGGGTTCGAATCCCATGTCCCCCCAAAATATTTGTTTGTTTCTTTTTTTCATATATTCCCATGCAGGCTTCATGAAAGAGTCCACCATGCGCTCCAGGCTGCAGCTTGCCAGGTGGCCACTACCACATATCCAATGGTCAAAGGATGAAGATCAGGGTGTTCCCCAGTCCACTATGCCATAGACAATTGAAAAAAGTCAACGCAGGCTTGGCAACAAATGGGCTTCCAATTTCCACACACACCTCCATTCTGGGCCCAGAACCCCCCTTTGGTTCATTCTTTTTTTTCTTTTTATTTTATATTTTCTAATTTATTTATTAACTATTTTTTCTAATTATTATTATTATCACTAAAATTAACATTAATTAACCTTTTCACAATAAAAATTCAGAAAACTAAAAAATGTAAATATTTTATTTTTATTAATTTCACTTAGGTTTAATTATTTTGTAAATAAACACTAATTTAAATTAATCTAGTTTAATTAGGTTTAATTTTAATTTTCTTTTACAATAAACAAAAATGAATTAGACTTAGGGTTTTTTGACACTTTTAATTTGTTTTTTTTTTATTTCATTAAAAACATAAAAAACACAAAAACATTTTTTCTTTTAATAAATTAATTAATTAGTAATTAGGCTTAATTTTTAATTAATTGCAAAAAAGGGACAAAATTCAATTCTTTCTCAAAAAAGGGTCAAAACCCTAAGGACATCTCGATTCAATCTTTCGCGCGCATATTATTTTTAATTCGTTATTTTGATTATTTATGTATCTGCTCAGAAATGTAATAGTTAATTAGAACCTTATCGCTTTCTTTTAATTTCTCGCATTTTTATTTTCCAAACGGGTTATGTTTTTGGCGATGTATATACCCGTGCCTTGTAATAGCTAGATTTACCTTTTCCGCACTTTATTTTCCGCACTCTTAACTGTTAAAAAATGCATGAAAGACTTGTATGAAAAATAAAATCAATCTGTAGCTCACAAATAACATGTACAAGACAATTTAACTGAAAAACAACACACATGCACATGCCACTCTTAGGGTACGCCTCACTGGTTGCCTCGAAGTGGTCGTCAAGTATAGGGTGCTTTAGAGGTCGCCCTCCTGTCTAAGATCCAGTTGCCTCGAAACGATTGCCTCGGATAAAAGGATCTAGGACATTAGGGTTACCACTAAGGCGTCCTACCATTGCTTTGGTGACCACATTGTCCCTTAATCGAATTGACCCGAATAACTCCAACGGTGGTGCTACCTACCTCTCAATGGTGGGGTAGCACTATCTCAAGGACTCTTACACAACTTAATTCCTTAGAGTAGGTAGATTTCTCCTGGGTACTTGCTCTTTCTAAAAAAACAAAACAACTTTTCGCACCTACACTTTCAAAAAGTTTTCAAACAAATATTTCATACACTCTTGAGGACAGATACAAGAGTTACCTAGGAATTTTTCAAACGAAACTTTTTTCAAAACCCACAAACACAAGAAAAGCAAACAATTTTTGAAAACATAGAGTGAGCAAGAACCTAAGAGCCCGTGGATAACCACGGATAGAAAGGGTGCTAACACCTTCCCTTTCTATAAATCTACCTCCCGAACCGAGAAACATTCTCAAAGAAGGAATTTTGCTGTGCTTTTGTCCTTTCCATGTTGGAGAACATAAAAGACGGTGGCGACTCTTGCTTACCGCGACATTTCGCGAACCAGCTTAAAAAATAGTCAGTTCTATTTCCACCAATCACAGTTTGCTATTTTGACTTTTAATCACATTCGACTCATCCCCATTTGTAAAAATTGTACCCCCATTCCCGAAAGCTCTGTAATAGCGTAGAATTTCCATTTCCGCAATTTACTGTTTTCCTTATACTGTATAATAATTAGGCGTGTATGGAAAGATTAAAAAACAATCGCTAGATAACCTAATTTCAAAGATAAAATTAAATTGAAACGAACACACTTTTTCACACGCGCACCTCTAGGGTAACCTCGCTCGTTGCCTCAGAAACACAGCCATGTCCCTCGAATATGGGATGCTTTAGCAAAGACCCTTCGATAAAAGATCGTAGTCCCTCGATGACCCTCGATGTTTCCTTCGATAAAACGATCTAGTCCCTTACGAAATTTCTAAAAGTGTCTCATAAGTTGCTCTCGATGACTGTACGATTGACCTGCGCATGTCCCTTCACATCCAATGACGGGGCTTCTTACCAAATTAATGGTAAGATAGCAACATCTAAAGGAGGAAGAAAATAACATTTAAGACCTTTCGAGTAGGTAGATTCTCTCCTAGTTGCTCGCTTGCTGACGGCAAAAAAATATTTTTTACCAACACTTTCATTTCAAAACATTTTTCAAAATACAACATTTTGTATACGTTCTTATAGAGACGAGAACCATTGCAAAATCATATTTTCAAAACCACTTTCAAAAACACATTCCACAAACACATATTTGAACTATTTTTCGAAACAAAACTTTGTACGCGTTCTTATAGAAACGAGAACCATTACAAAGACATTTTCAAAATGCTTTCAAAGACCGCACCACAAGCACATTGTCAAACAAAAGTAAGTGATCTAGCAAGTAACTAAGAGCCCGTAGATAACTACGGATGAAAAGGGTGCTAATACCTTCCCTTTTCATAATCTACCCCCCTAACCCGAGAAATAATCTCGAAAGGTCTTTCCTGTGCTTTTTTACCTTTCCTTTTTGGATAAAATAAAAGTTGGTGGAGACTCTTGCTATCCGCACAAATGCGATCAAACGCAAAACGACCCGAGTCAGTTCTCCCACAGTATCACACTTACGTAGTAAGATGAAACATTCTCGGCTTTCACACGTTTTCCAAGTTATCTCAAAATAAATTGAATTCAAAAATAGTTTCCATTCGAAGTGATCATGGAGGTGAATTTGAAAACCGCCTCTTTGAAGAATATTACGATAAATTTGGTATTGAACATAAATTTTCAGCTCCTAGAACTTTACAACAAAATGGTGTTGTGGAACATAAAAATCGTGTTCTAATGGAGTTGGAAAGAACAATTCTCAATTATTGTGGTCTACCAAAATATTTTTGGGTCAGTGCTATTTGCATGGCTTTATATGTCTTGAATAGGATACTTATTCGTCATATACTTGACAAAACTCCTTATGAATTTTTAAAAGGTAGAAACCCAAATTTATCGCATCTTCATGTCTTTGGATGTAAATGTTTTGTTTTAAATAATGGAAAAGATAATATTGGAAAATTTGACGCGAAATCTGGTGAAGGTATATTTCTTGGATAC
Organism: Vicia faba; assembly: GCA_948472305.1. Lineage (NCBI taxonomy): Eukaryota > Viridiplantae > Streptophyta > Magnoliopsida > Fabales > Fabaceae > Vicia > Vicia faba. The sequence continues at coordinate 1,016,520,377 of OX451738.1, read as the reverse complement.
TCCCAATCTAGTAAAGCATATAGAGTTTATAAAAATAGATTACTTATTGTTGAAGATTCAGTTCATGTTACTTTTGATGAGAATTGCCCAAATAGTGTTAGGAAAGGTATTTCTTTTCATGGTGTAGATGCATCTACATAAGACATACTCAAAGACACCGGTAAAGGAGTTGATCAACCTAAAACGGTGGAAATTGAGAAGGATAAAAATGACAACCAAGAGAAGAAGGATGATGACCAAAGTCAACAAGAAGATGATGGCCTTCCATTGGAATGGAGAACCTCCAAGGATCATCCTATCGACAACATTATTGGTGATATCACAAAAGGGGTAACAACATGCTCTAAGATAAGTAATTTTTGTTATCACCATGCGTATGTATCACAAGTTAAACCTAAAAATGTTAAGTATGCCTTACTTTATGAGCATTGGCTTATGGCTATGCAAGAATAATTGAATCAATTTGAAAGAAATGATGTTTGGGATCTTGTCCCTCATCCACAAAATCGTCAAGTTATAGGCACTCGATGGGTATTTAAGAATAAACTTGATGAACATGGTGTGATAACAAGAAATAAATCCCGTCTTGTGGCTCAAGGATATAATCAAGAAGAAGGCATTGATTATGAGGAGACTTATGTTCTTGTTTCCTGACTCGAGGCTATATGCCTTTTATTAGCGTATGCATGCTCTAAGAACTTCAAATTATATCAAATGAACGTTAAAATTGCATTCCTTAAAGGATACATAAGTGAAGAAGTGTATGTTTCATAACCTCCCGATTTTGAAAATTATGAGTTTCTTAATCATGTTTTAAAGCTAAAATGTGCTTTGTATGGTCTTAAACAAGCCCATAGGGCATGGTATGACCGACTTAGCAAGTTATTTCTAGATCAAGGATACTCTAGAGGGAATATAGAAACTACACTCTTTATTAAACATCAAGGAAAACACATTTTACTCATTCAAATTTATGTTGATGATCTCATTTTGGATCGACTAACACGCATCTTATCAAGGAGTTTTATAAGCTTATGCAGAGAGAGTTTGAAATGAATCTAATGGGAGAGTTGAACTACTTTCTTGGATGACAAGTTAAACAAATCGATGAAGGAATATTTGTATGTTAAACCAAGTATTGTCTTGAATTACTTAGAAGATTCGGTTGGATGGTGCAAAGAAAATTGACACACCTATGGCAACAAACAATAACTTGGATAGAGATGAAAATGGTAAGGATTTTCAGGTCAAAAGGTATAGAGGAATGATTAGATCTCTTCTTTATCTTACTGAATGTAGTTCCGATATTATGTTTAGTGTGTGTATGTGTGCACGATATCAATCCGTTCCCAAGTAATCCACTTAAAAGTAGTTAATCATATTCTTAGATACCTTATTGGTACCACTAAGTTTGGGCTTTGGTATTCCAAAGGAAACAATTGTAGCTTGGTTGGTTTTTCAGATTCTAATTTTTTCGGATGCAAATTGGATAGGAAAAGTACTAGTGGAACTTGTCATATGTACTCAAAATCCTTTGTTAGTTGGCATAACAAAAAGTAAGTTTTCGTTGCTTTATCAACGGCCGGGGCGGGATACGTGGTAGTCGGTAGTTTTTGTGCCTAAAATTTGTGGCTTAAGCAACTACTATTTGATTTTGTTATTAAAATTTCATGTATTCTTATCATGTGAGACAATGCTAGTGCCATTAATCTAACCAAAAATCCTATGCTACATTACCACACTAAGCATATCGAGATACATCACCACTTCCTTCGCGATCATATTGAAAAAGGGGATGTTGTCTTTGAGCATGTTGATAGTAAAAATAAACTTGCCGATATTTTCACTAAACCTCTCGCAACCGAACCTTTTATTAATATACGTGGTGAATTGGGGATCATTGATATCGCCAATGTTGTTTAATTCTATCTTGTTGATTGCACTTTATATTTTCACTCTAACTATTTGAGTATTTTAAATCTTGTGAGTGCAACTTCCATTCCATCAAGAGTGAGGTAATATGGTTTCAATTCTCCTTGAAAGTAAGATTTTCCTTAATGCATGTTACTTGTTTATTTTCAAAAATGCTTGATATTCTCTCAAATGATGAAAACCATGAATGTTTATTTACAAAAAAAATGATTGATAAACATTGTGTGTTCTTAATCTATATGCTTATAATGACTTCATATATTAATACTTTCATATTTGTATAAGTTTGTTCTTGTTGTGCAAGCATGTGTTTCATTTATTCTTTATTTCTTGCACTTGTTATTGTGCGTGTTATTTGCAATATGTGTGTCGTGTTGTGTTGGCTACATGGTATGACATAATTCTTCATTTTGGTTTCAGTAGCAACATATTCTTGTCACTATGCTAGGCACGTGCATGTGCCGCATCAGGAGTTCCATTATGTTGTGTTACGTTATCGTGACACTTTGAAAGCAACTTGACATATTTGTTATTTCACTGCTTGTTTATTCTTTATGCATAATATTACATTTGTTGTATGTTGATTTTCATATATTTATTGTTTTTGAATCATTACATATATATGAGGATACGTGATTGTTGTTATTCTATGCAAAAACGCCTATGAGTGATATATTAGTATTTGTATAATACTATGATACTCCTCACAATTTACTATCTTTCTTTTTTATGTTGTCAAATGGGGAGAAGCATATGCGAGACTAAGTTGGGAAGAACAAAGTCAGGGGGAGCCTTCGACAACTACATGAAATGCATCGTCGCAAGTTTTGCCATCATCAAAAAGGGGGAGTATGTGAGTACAACTTCGTCATTAAATGTTTTGCATGATGTCAAAACTGGGTAAAGCTAGCATTTCCATATATTGGACGGTATCTCTATGTCTTGTGGCACTCCTTTGCATTAGGGGTTTTAGAAACCATTAAAAAACATTTTGAAATTGATCTAAGTCATGAAAACCAAGTTTTTGCATAAATTTTCATTGCATGTGTCGACACATACGATTTTTAGGTCAACACATACTGAAGCATTTCTGAAATTGCAGAAATTCTTATTTTATGTGTCGACACATGAAAATTTTAGGTCGACACATTTACTATTGTTTTAAAGCCTATAGCCTCTGACTTGCTTCGTTCGACACATAACTTCCTTCAGGTTGACACATACAACTTAAACTTAACGTATGTGTCAACATTATGATTTATAGATCGACACATACTGATTGTTTTGGTCAATTTTTCAAATCTTTTAAATTCCAAAAAAAGGCCTTTTTGCCCTAAATTTCCAAGACTATATAAATACATCATTCATGCATCATTCCAACTTGTTGATACCATAAAATTAGCCTACATTTTCTCTTCATCTTTAATATCCAAACTATGCATACTCACTAACAAACCAATGTAATAATTCTTTGTTGGGGTGTCATCTAGACGAGGATTGGTAACGTACGATTTGGTTCTTGTGTAGACAAGAATATTAGGTCTATATTTATAGGGGTCTGTTGTACCCCAAAATTTACCCTCTCGCTTATCAAGAATTTGCTCACAAGATCTCCTTGGGCTCAAGACTGCACTAGGGTTTGATCAGCTCAAGACACCTCCTTATGCACTGATGACCAAAATTAGGGTTTGAGTTTTCACAAGGATTTTTGAACTTCCAATGCCCCATATTACTTTCATGGATCATTATGGACCCCCAAGATTATTCATGTCAAGTTTCAAGCCTTGGATCACACTTTTGATCAGTCAATTGAACAGTTGACCTAAAAATCAATTGTATTGGGGAAAAAGTCAACCATGTCCAATTTACAGTCAAACTTCATAATTTTTTATCCACATCAACATTTTAAACCCATATGTATCATTTTATCAAGTTTGGACCATAATTCCTCAAGAAATTTGATTAAATCTCCAAAAGGGCAAAATGGTCAAAATTAGGGTTTTGACTGGGAAAGGAAAATTTCTGATTTTTGACCTAGAAAATGGTCAATTGTTTTAAGGCATGATCTCAAAAGTCCAATTGCATCATTTTGACCTAATGACATGATTCAAAAACATTGCAAATCCATTGGATTGACAAATGAATTTTCAATCAACTGATCAAAAGTCAACTGTATACTGAAAAGTCAAACTTTGACTTTTTGGTCAAATTCAAGTGACAAAGATCACAATTCATCAAAACATGTTAAAATAGGAAACTTATTCATCAAGAAATCAAGAAATCAAGATTTCATTTTGAAAAGTTAAAATTTCTATACTTAGAAATTTTTCTAAGTGTTGAAAATTTCTTATTTTTTCATAACTTTGAGAAATTTTTTCATTATGATACAAGAGGATTAAAAGGAAACTTCCAACATGAAAGTTGTAGATATCCATTAAATATACAACTTTTCTTCACACAATTTATTCCAAAAGTGCTTGGATCTCAAGTTATAATTTTATGAATACATGCTCATGAACTAAAAAAGACTTAGTGAAATTTTGCCCTAGTTAGGCAGATTTTTTGACCTAACTTCATGGCAATTTTTCACATAGTTCCAAGGGGAATCTTCAAAATAAATTCAAAGATGGGTTGTAGAGCACATTGCAAGATTTCAAAAATGTCCAATAAATCCTTGAGATCATTCTTGAGTAGGGAGAATCGAAGAGATGAAGTTAGGGTTTTGTCACTTGAATTATAGGTCATTTTTATGATGAATACAAATGCAAATCAATGTTAGGCTGCATAATCTTTGCTTTGCAGGCCTCAAACTTGTTTTTCACTCCATAATTAATGGATTACACAAAATTTTGAGCTAGAATCCAAGTGTTTTAAGCTTTATCCAATCCACATTGCCATTTTGGGAAGAAAGTTAACAATACCATTCTTGAAAAGCAAGCTTTATGCATAAAGTCCACTCTTGAGCCTATAACTTGTTCCCTCTGATCATACTTCATCTACAAAGTCAGAAGCAAGTGTGTTTAAAGCATAACCACTCTATCTTAGCAAGTACACAAGGCATTGAAACTTGTTTTCTCAAAAATCACATGTTTAGCTTAAGAATGCAAATTCAAATTCTAATCAACAACAAGTCTCCAAACTTGTTGCTTATAAATAGAAGCACTACTTGTGAGTTAGAACACGAGTTTGAACACCCTAAAATACACCAAAACTATCTCAAATCATAAATTTCCCAAAAACTCCATTGTTGCACAGTTTCTAACCTTGAACCTCAAACTCACATTTCCCTCGTGCGTTTCTTGGCCTTTTAGTTTCTAAAGCTTCCTTGCATCAAGAGTAACTCATCCATGTACCTGTTTCACTTCTGTAACACCATTTTTCCTGTCTTCCATAACCAAAAACAAAGCATCACAGTTGGACTTCTTCAGACCATTCCAGTCATCCTCAGCTCGAGCCAACCATTGCATTAGCTTCCTAGAGGTCTAAGGAAGCTAACCTGATCATCAGCACTGCCTGAAACAAGCTCAAATCCATTTCACGATATCCAGTTTTGAGGTATTTTTCTTGAACTTCCACTCATTACTTAGGCATTGTTAGGCTTGCATTTGTGAAGATAAAATGTAGACCTCATTGCCACAAAGCTGAACATATCGATAGTTTCATTTACATGGCATGAGCTTAGAGAATTTTAGAGTTGATGTTTCTGAAATTTTTAGGGTTCAAATTAGGGCCACAGAAATTCTCATTTATCTTTGAATTTTAGCTTTAGTTATTTACTTGGTTAGATTCATGAGGAAGAATGCAACAACTTTCATTTTGTCATCCTCCATTTTTGTTGAGAAATGAAGAAGTTACAGGTACACCGACTGGAGGTTGAAGATGAAGTCATCAGGACTTGATTTTCCTTACATATTTATTGTTTTGTTTATACAAACGGATGTATAGTCACCCCAGTGGTAAAGCGCACGCCTGTTAACCTTAGGGACCTGGGTTCGAGCCCCAGTGGTACCCTTTTGCCTATTTTTCATATTTTCTTATTTTTCTAACATTTTTTGCATGCGATGGACCCTTTGGGTCTGGCTTTGTTTTTTTTGCTAGCTAACTCTCCCTGCCTACTTTTGACACCCCCTGGCCCATTTGTATTTATTTATTTATTTATTTATTTCATTTTTCCTTTTAAATATATTTTCTAAAATACTAAAAAAATCATAAAAAAATATAAAAATAGTATATTTATGTTTTGACATAATTTAAATATTTTTCTCACACAAAAATTATTTTTATTCATCATACTTTATTTATCTTTACTAATTATCTTGTAAATTAAATTAAAACTAGATTATTATTTATTTTCTTTTATACCTATTTAAATATATTATTTTAATAAAGAAAAAGCCAAAAATATTTTATAATACTATAATTTGTTTACAAGACAAAATACAAAAAAAAAATATTTTTTCTCTAAACTTATTTTCTTTTAATCAACTAAATAGAATCATGGTTTTTATTCAAAAATATTTTCTTAATTAATTTTCTTTTCTTAATTAGTTTATATTAATTTAATTAATTTTAGTTAATTATTTTTTCTCTAATTAGGGTTAGGTTAAAACCTCTTTTCATAAAAATCCAAAGAAAAATCATTTTTTTCCATTTGCATTTGTACTTTATATTTATTCATTTCCTTGTACATTTATTCAATTTGGTTGTAATAGATTAATTAGGTTTATATTATTGCAATCCCCATTCACAAATTGTATACCCCCCCCCCCCCCCCTCCCACAAGTATTGTAATAGCGTAGTAACTTTAAATTCCGCAATTTATTGCTTTATATACAAATGCTAGTAATTAGGGTTTGTATGGAAAGACTAAAATCAATACTTAGAAAAACCCTAATTCAAGACAAAATAAAACATGAAAACAACACACTTGTACACATAAACTCCTAGGGTAAATCCACTTGGTTGCCTTATAAAAATGGCCATATTACGCATGTAAGGTATCTTAGCAAAGACAAGCAAATACAAGATCATAGTCCCTCGATGACGCTATCTAAGTTGCCTTACAAATGATCTTAGTCCCTCAAAAATAATGCTAAGATATCTTGCAATATTTCTAATCATGGTTATATGATGACCCACGCCCGTCCCGCTTACATCCAAAGATAGGGTTGCTTACCAAATCAATGGTAAAACAACAATGTCAAAGGAAAAGAAAATGAACAAGAAAGACCTTTGAGTAGGTAGAATGCTCCTAATTACTTGCTCAATTTCAAAAAACATCCTTGCTATTTTCAAAAAAAGCACCTACACTTTCAAAACATTTTACAAAACTTGAAAACATTTTCAAAAGATTAACATCTTTGCATACATTCTTATGAACGAGAATCATTACAAAGATTTCCTAAACAATGGCCTATTTAAAAAATAATTTCAAAAACCACACAAAGCACAATTTCAAACAAAAGCAAGTGATCTAGAAAGTAACTAAGAGCCCATGGATAACCATGGATGAAAAGAGTGCTAATACCTTCCCTTTTCATAATCTACCCCCCGAACTCAAGAAATAATCTCAAAGGTCTTTCCTGTGCTTTTTCACCTTTCCTTTTGGATAAAAGAAAAGTCAGTGGCGACTCTTGCTAACCGCAACATTTAAAATCAAACGCAAAACCCTCAAGTCAGTTCTCCCACCGTATCACAGAACTTGTGACTCTGCTGAGGAAAATTCTAAAAGTGGGGTTACCTTAGGGATAGATCACATTTATTTGCTTACATTGTTTGACTTGTTTGCTTTACATTATGGTTCTTTGTTTGGGTTTTAATCCTCTACCCGGATTTTGGATACATTATAGGTAAGTAGAAATATGTTGTGGAAACTGTGCGGGGTATACTGATATGGTCTAAGCAATAGCTACGTTAGTGCAACATATTTGTGGGTACTGGTAGCCTTTGAGTTGATCAAAGAGAATATGGGGACTCTGTGATGTCATAAAGCACTAACGGACTTTTAGAACCTTTACTTGACCAACTTGGTCTTTAGGATGTAGTGAGATGACCGGCTTTGGTGCAGTCCGAAGTTAGTAGATACTCGATACTACACTCATTGAGGTTTGGTTTCTTGGGATATTTCGGTCGCTATTAAAGAGGCTTGTGCTGAAACAATGACCAAGGAAACAAACCAATGATATTGAGCTCCTTAGAACCCGGTTACTATTACTAGGACATGTTTAAGCCAACTAAACTTCAAGAGGGTACTTACCTATAAAACTCCATGCAAGCCTAAACCTAAGGATTTGTTTGTTTTGTTTGTATATGCATACTTGTACATAACATCATGAACATCATATACATCCACTAACCATTTCAAGTATTTTTGGATTCATCTTTGTTCTTGTTTTGTAGGATATGGATTCACTTCGTAGGAAAACTATTCAAGTCAACCTTGTAAGGATCCCTCCATAACTTAAGGAGCTAGCTTCAAGGATTCCTGAAAACTCTCCATTTACCAAGAGACATGGTCGCCTACTCAACTTGGCTACCTCCAACACAGATGAGGATATGATGAAGGCGCTCTTTCAGTTCTTTGATCCTTTACACCATTGCTTCACATTTCCCGGCTATTAACTTGTGCCTACTTTGGAAGAATTCTCCCAACTCTTGAGGATTCCCATTCTCAATCAACTACCTTTCAACGGTACGTAAAGATACCCAAAGCCAGAAGAGATTGCTCAAGCTCTACACTTGCACTCATCTAATGTCACAACTCATTGGGAAACAAGGAGTGGTGTCAAAGGTTTCCTAGCAAAGTTCCTGTTTGAGAAAGCCCAAAGCTATTGAAATTCCTTGGACTTGCAATTCTTTGAGGAAATTATGGCTCTCCTCATCTATGGGATGGTTTTGTTTCCAAATCCTTACCAACTCATAAATTTCAGCGCCGTCAAGATCTTAATATCCCGCAACCCGGTGCCTACATTGTTAGGAGATATGCTACACTCTTTTCACACTAGCACAATGAGGAAAAGAGGTGTTCTTATGTGTTGCACTCCTCTCTTGGAAAGATGGTTTATTTCGCATCTTCCTCAATCTGTATTAAAATGAGCAAGGTTCAAGATGGTCACAAAGGTTGATGACGCTCAAACATTTGGACATTCATTGGTGCTCCTGATCCAAAGAGAATGTTATCATTGTCGACCGTTGTAGAGAGTTCCCTAATGTCCCTTTACTTGGAATTAGGGGAGGTATCACCTACGACCCCTGCTTAGCCTTAAGACAGTTTGGTTACGCCCGAAGGGATGGCCCGCACGAGATACTGATTCAAGGTTTGGTATTTGACTATAACAACAACGATCAAGGTCTTCGCCAGAGATTTATCCGAGCTTGGAAAATGTTGAATAAGGTGGATAGCAAGATTTTGGGGCATAAAAATTTCATCCCTCTTGAGACTTACCTAAAATGGGTACGAACTCGCGCTCAGAGTCTTATGATGCCTTACCCCTCCATTCTCCCGGTAATCATTGAGCCTGTCATAGAAGGAGATGTTCCATACACTATCCTACATCCTGATATGCCCACCTCTCTTGAAGACCTACAAAGATATTGGATACAACTCAAGGGGGAGCGAGATACTTTCGAAGCCCAATTCTACGCAAGCGAGAAGAAGGTTTTGGGACTCACTAGGCTACTTCATGAGGAGCAGACTCTCAATGCCTACATTGCACCAAAGAGGATGCGTACTACCTTTCTATCTTAGAGTTTTTGTATTATTTTTCCCAAGGGGAATTGATGTACTCAAAGCTTTAACTTATTAATATAACGTGTGTTTCCTTTTTGTCTAAAATGAGTTTGAATCTTTGAAATCCTTGAAATCATTACATATGCATATACCATTCATCATAACATAAGCAGGTCTTTTGAAACAAGTCTCCCCATCTCTCTGTTGTTTATTTCATTAAGATGGATCTCGAGAAAACAGTGAAGGACCTCCAAGCTCAGAATACACAGTTTCAACAGTTTCTCTTGACCCTAGCCAAAGGACAAGAAAAGTTGAAGACTTTGCCAGCTGAGGAGAAGAAAAAGAAAACAAAGAAAGTAACTGGAGTCCTAAACATGGGAAGAAGATTTCATGGGCAGACAAGAATGACCTTAGACTTTGCAACGACATCCAGTGAAAGAGACAACCAAGATGGGAAAGGCAAGGAAACAGTTGTCCCGTCAGAATCAGAAGAGGAAGGGGAAGAAGAAGACATTCTGAAGATCAATACCCTTCATCTAATGACAAGTATAAAAATCTCAAAGAGCGGTTGAGTGCGATGGAAATCCAAAAAGTGTCAGGTTTGGACTTTGAGGAATTGGGATTAATAGCGGGATTGACATTCCTCCTAAATTCAAAGCACCTGTGTTTTCCAAGTACGAGGAGTCTCATGCCCAAAAATGCATCTCCGATCGTATGTAAGGAAAATCCAGCCCCATACCGCTGACAAAGACTTATGGGTACACTTCTTCCAAGACAGTCTGTCTGGAACTCAACTTGACTGGTTTTACCAACTAGAAAGAGCCAACATTCACAACTGGGAAGATATTGCTGCAACCTTCTACAAGCAATACCAATACAATGCTGATCTCGTGCCTACCCGTACTTAACTCCATAGTATGGCCATGGTCTCCAATGAAGGTTTCAAGGACTATGTGCAAAAATGGAGAGATTTGGCTGGAAGAGGTCAACCCCCTCTATCTGAGAGAGAATTGGTAGACATGTTCTTGGGCACCTTGTCTGGTCCCTTCTTCAATCATTTAATTGGAAGTTCATCTGCAGGTTTTACTGAACTAATATTGACCGAAGAAAGGGTAGAAGCCGGTATAAAGAGTGGGAAAATTCAGAAAGATACATCCTCCTCTATTGCCATAAGGAAGCCATTTATCGGAAAGAAAGAAGAGGTTGTTGTTTACCCTCAGAGAAATCAAGATAGGGTCGAACTCCGACCAATGATAGGGGCTGTTATGATTCCTAAATCGGCGCCTAATCAACAAAGAAATAACCAACCAAGGATGGAAAGGCCAATCAGACAATTCACCAGAATTAACATGACCCCATCTCAGGTATTACCGCATCTACTAAGATCCAATTTGGTGACCTTGAAAGAAGCTCCAAAGAACCCTAACATAACATCTCCTCACCATCATCCCAATGCCCGTTGCACATATCACTCTGAAAGTCTCAGCCATGACACTAATAACTGTTGGGCTCTAAATAACAAAATACAAGACCTCATTGAAGCAAAAGAGATTGAATTCGATGCGCCCAAAAAGCCAAATGTCATTTCTGCCCCTATGCCCAGACATGGCCATAATACCAATGCCATTGAAGAAGAAATGTTTGTTACTTCAGTTGATGAACTTATGACCCCACTTCTGAATATTAAAATGAATTTGTTGAATGTCGGTGTGTTCCCAGGTTGTGATGAAGTTTCCCATTTCTGTTCATTCTCACCAACCAGCTGTCCTTTGTTGAAAACGGGCGTTCAGTGCCTAATAGATAACAAAGAAATTTTATTCGAGAAGACTTTTGTTCCACCTATTCCTTTTGAAGATGTTTCTATCATTACCATTTCCGCCAATTCTTCCAGGGTCTCCACCAAAAGACCCGTTAGAATTACATCAATTTTGAAAGCAACTCCTTTATTAATTACAATACCTGGACCAATCCCATATTCGTCATACAAGACCGTACCATGGAATTATGGGGGGGATGTCTACTACCATGGTATCAAGCAGGACTGGCCAGCCGCCGAAGATTCAAGCTCTGAGAAAGTCGACTCTGACATCAGTAATATTGCAGGAACTAGCAAGATTACCCAAAGTGGAAGGATATTCTCTCCAGAAATTGCTCCCACAAAAGCAGTTTCTGGACCCGTAATCATTCCTATTGTAGCTCCCCCAAAAGCCATTCCCGGTCCTACAATCATCTCAGCCAATACTCCAACTCACAAAGCTGTTACAACCCCTGTTATCATTCCTGTTAGAATATAGTTTGATTCTACAACCCTTGGTTAGAGTTTTGATGATAACAAATACAAAGAATAAATAAATACAAAGAACAAATATGCACCTTAAAAATATGTTTTATGTATGCAGAAGTTCTGATCAAATCAGCATCAGAAGATAAGCCATAAGTGCTACACGCTGAAGCAATCAGAACATACGCTGAAGATTGATGACCAGAACATGTGCTTAATCAAAGTAAACTCTGATTCTGAACAAGAACATATCAAACCAATTCATCAATATTCTGAAGCGTCATCAGCAGTAAGGAGAAAATATTTTGAAGTGTTACTGAACATTCAAGACAGCATCAATTCCAACAGCTTCCTTCAAACAGGATCTTCTCCAAAAGGAAAGTGTGTTAATGACATTAAACATGCTTTATGATCAACGTTATTACACTGCCTATATAAACAAGTCAGCTTTCAAAATGAAGCACGCACGTACATACAACGATTTTGCTAGATCACCACTCACGCATATTCAAGATGCAAGAAATTTCATTCTTTATTCTAAGTTATAAACCTGTGTAATTTATCACAGTTGTGATAAACCGCTTTTGTTAGAAAAATAACAACACATACTGTATAATCTTATTGAAAAAGAGATCCTTGAGATTAACCGAATTGTGCTTGTACTCAAGAAGTCTTTAACAGTTGTTAAAGTAGATTTTGTAATCTTGTTGAGATTAGTGGATTAAGACCTCGTTGGAGAGAGGCGAAATCACCTTGACGGGTGGACTGGAGTAGTTTGAGATCAAACGAACCAGGATAAAAATACTGTGTCATTAAGCTTTTTAGATCCAAGTTCTCAATTCAACCCCCCCCCCCCCCCCCCCCTTCTTGTGTTTTTCATATCTTCAATTGGCATCAGAGTGCTTGGTTCTGAGCTTAAACACTTAACCGTGTCAGTACAAGATCCAAGCTTCAGAAAAACACTATGGTGGGACCAAGCCAAAACACCAGCATTGACAACAATGAAGACAGGGACAAATTCAGTGGTAAACCTCCAGTCTTTGATGTAGAAAACTTTGACTACTGGAAAGACATAATTGAGAGTTTCTTTCTGGCCCATGATGCTGATCTTTGGGACATGGTAACTGATGGATACATACATCCTGTGGATGGACGTGGCCAGAAGATAGACAGGAAAATGATGTCTGATCAGCAAAAGCGTGAATTCAGAAACCACCACAAGGCCAGAACAATACTCCTTAGCGCCATCTCATACTCAGATTATGAGAAAATATCAAACAGAGAAACTGACAAGAATATGTTTGACTCTCTGAGAATGACGCATGAAGGCAACATTCAAGTTAAAGAAACCAAGGCTCTTGCACTCATTCAGAAGTATGAGGAATTCAAGATGGAAGATAGTGAATCAATAGAAACTATGTTTTCAAGATTTCAAATTCTTGTTGTTGGACTAAAAGTTCTTGACAAAGGGTATTCTACTGCTGATCACGTTAAAAAGATCATCAGAAGCTTGCCCAAACAATGGAGGCCAATGGTCACATCACTTAAGCTAGCCAAAGATCTCAACAAAATCTCTCTGTAGGAACTTGTTAGCTCCCTCAGAAGTCACGAGATAGAGCTACAAGAAGACGAACCTCAAAATCAAGGTAAGCCATTAGCTTTAAAATATAACAGAAAATCTGACTCCAAAGTTTTGCAGGTTGTGGAAGAAACTTATGATGGATCCTCATCATAAGAAGATGAACTTTCTCTACTCTCCAGAAGGGTGAACCAACTGTGGAAGCAGACACAAAGGAAGTTCAGAAATCCCAGAAGATCAGAGAATTAGAATGAATCCTCCTCCAAATACAGAAAGTCTGACTCCTCTTCTGGACACCAAAGATCTGAAGGTTCTTCAGGATACAAAAAGCCAAACAACAAGGACATCATATGCTATGAATGTAATGAGCAAGGACACTACAAAAGTGGCTGCCCAAATCTTCAGAAGGAAAAGCCCAAAAAGAAGTTTCTCAAGGAAAATAAGAAAAGCCTCATGGCTACATGGTATGATTCTGACACATTTGAAGCTGACTCAGAATCACATGATGAAAGAGAAAACATAGCTCTCATGGAAAACGTATCAGAAGACAGTGAAGCTTCTGGTTCAGATTCAGAATCAGACACTGAAGAGGTATTCCCTGACTTTACCATAAACTTTACTAAGGCTGAACTTGCTGAAATCCTAAATGAAATTCTGGAAAGGTATCAGCAGATCAGAGTCAAATTTAGAAACCTGAAAAAGAATCTTGCCTCTGACTCTGAAAATACTAAGAGTCTTAGATTGGAGAATTCTGAGTTAAGAGAAAAAATTTCAAAATTAGAAAATCATTTGCAAAAATCTCAGAAGGAAACAATCTCTGAAACCCCCAGCAATGTTGATGAGATCATCAAAGAATATGATCACAGCTTTCAGAAGTTTCTAGATAAAAACATAGACAGAAGCAAAATGGCTTCAATGATCTATGGAGTTAGCAGAAATGGCAGAAAAGGGATAGGATATCAAGGTAAGGTACCTACACCAAAAAATGCCATGGACTTAGTTATAAAACGCACACCACTTAATTCACATTTTATATATGAGCACACACATGACATAAAATACACAAGTAGTGATTATTCTTTCAAACCAAAATTCAATCAGAATTTTGGTAAAACTAACAAATCAAAACCCAAGAAAATGTGGGTACCTAAGGATAAAATCATACATGTGGAAGATATCTTTAGCAGCAAGGCTAAGACACCAATCATGGTACCTGGAATCTGGCTGCTCACGACACATGACGGGAAGAAGGCATATGTTCCAAAGCATGGAACTTAAGCATGGAGGCCACGTGGACTTTGGAGGCAATCAGAGAGGAAAGATCATTGGCTCTGGAACACTAGGTAATGGAAATCTTCCCTCTATAAGTAATGTTTTATTAGTTGATGGATTAATGCATAACCTGTTATCCATAAGTCAATTAAGTGATAATGGTTATGATATAATCTTCAATCAAAATTCATGCAAAGCTGTTAGTCAGAAAGATGGGACTATCCTATTTAATGGAAAGAGGAAAAACAACATTTATAAAATAAAACTTTCTGAACTAAAGAGTCAGAATGTAAAATGTCTACTGTCTGTTAACAACGAGCAATGGATCTGGCACAGAAGATTGGTACATGTTAGTATGAGAAGAATATCTCAGATTAACAAACTCAATATGGTCAGAGGACTTCCTAACTTGGAGTTCAATTCAGATGCTTTGTATGAAGCATGTCAGAAAGACAAATTTGCAAAACCTGCTTTCAAATCCAAAAATGTTGTTTCCACCTCTAAGCCATTATAACTTATGCACATTGACTTATTTGTACCAGTAAAAACTGCTTCAGTCAGTGGCAAGAAGTATAGCTTAGTAATCGTAGATGACTATAGAAGATGGACATGGGTAAAGTTCTTAAGTCACAAGGACGAGTCACACTCTGTGTTTGTTACCTTCTGCAACCAAGTTCAGAATGAAAAGGATCTTAGAATTGTCAAAGTCAGAAGTGATCATGGTAGAGAATTTGAAAATAAAGACTTTGAATTATTCTTTAATGAAAAAGGCATTCTGCATGATTTCTCTTGTCCTAGAACTCCCCAGCAAAATGGAGTTATAGAACAAAAGAACAGAACATTGCAAGAAATGGCTAGAACCATGATCAACGAGACTAACGTTGCTAAGATCTTCTGGGCAGAGGCAATAAACACAGCGTGTTACATTCAGAATAGAATCTCTATAAGACCTATTCTGGAAAAGACTCCATATGAATTGTGGAAGAACAGAAAGCCCAACATTTCTTATTTTCACCCATTTGTATGCACATGTTTTATTCTGAATACAAAAAATTATTTGAACAAGTTTGACTCTAAAGCAAAAAAGTGTATTATGTTAGGATACTCTGAACGCTCGAGAGGGTACAGAGTATACAATACAAAAACACAGATTGTTGAAGATTCAACTAGTGTTACGTTTGATGATAAGCTTGACTCTCAAAAGTCAAAGCAGAATGAACTCCTTGCAAGTATGGAAGTTGAACTCATAGGTACTGAAGACAACTCATTAGAGGTTCTCAACAGAGACACTCCCTCAACAACAGAAATAGTCACTGCAAGCAATCCAACACCTTTTGTTGATCAACTCAAGAAAAGACTATCCAGAAGCAGCATTGATCATCCAGAAGATACAATACTGGGAAAGAAGGAAGATCCAATCAGAATAAGATCAACATTCAGAAACTCTGAAGAATCTCTCATGGGACTGGTTTCTCTGATTGAACCAACAACAATTGATGAAGCACTTCTGGATAATGACTGGATTCTGGCAATGCAAGAGGAACTAAATGAACTCACCAGAAATGACGTATGGGATCTGGTTCCCAAACCAAAAGGATTCAACGTTATTGGTACAAAATGGGTGTTCAGAAACAAACTAAACGAGCAAGGAGAAGTCATCATAAACAAAGCACGATTGGTGGCACAAGGTTATAGTTAGCAAGAGAGGATAGACTATACAGAAACCTTTGCTCTAGTCGCCAGGTTAGAATCTATCAGACTCTTAATATAATTTGTTGTTAATAAAGGAATCACTCTGTATCAGATGGATGTCAAAAGTGCATTCTTAAATGGCTATATAGATGAAGAGGTATATGTGCACCAACCCCCTGGTTTTGAGAGTTCCAAAAATCCAGAATATGTTTTCAAGCTAAAGAAGTCACTCTATGGTCTGAAACAAGCTCCTAGAGCTTGGTATGAAAGACTAAGTAACCTCCTGTTAGAAAAGGAATTCACCAGAGGGAAAGTGAACACAACCTTGTTCTGTAAGACAGTTAAGAATGACATGTTAGTTTGTCAGATTTATGTTGATGACATCATATTTGGATCTACTAAACCCTCTCTGGGAAGAGAGTTTGCTAAATGTATGCAGGAAGAATTTGAGATGAGCCTAATGGGGGAACTCAAATTCTTCCTAGTCATTCAGATAAATCAAACTCCAGAAGGAACTTACATTCATACGAGCAAATATGTCAGAGAACTTCTGAAGAAATTTGATCTCTCAGAATGTAAGCCCTCAATGATTCCAATGCATCCCACGTGCATTCTGGAAAAGGAAGAGGTAAGTAAAAAGGTAGAACAGAAGGTCTACAGAAGTATGATTGGTTCTCTTCTCTATCTGACGGCTTCAAGGCCTGACACTCTATTTAGTGTTTGCATTTGTGCTAGATTCCAATCAGATCCTAGAGAATCTCACTTAATAGCAGTTAAGCAAATTTTCAAGTATCTGAAAGGTACTGCTAATCTGGGTTTGTTTTATAGAAAATCAAATGATTACAGATTAGTAGGATACTGTGATGCTGACTTTGCTGGAGATAGAGTAGAACGTAAAAGCACTTCTAGAAGCTGCCAGTTTATGGGAGAAAATCTGATCTCATGGTCCAGCAAAATCCAATCCACAATAGCACTATCAACAGCAGAAGCTGAATACATAGCAGATGTTGGATGTAGTACGCAAATGCTCTGGATGAAGAGTCAACTTGAAGACTTCAATATATTTAAGAGTAACATTCCTATCCTTTGTGACAATACTTCTGCTATTTGTCTCAGTAAAAATCCTATTTTACATTCTAGGGCTAAGCATATAGAAATAAAACATCATTTTATTAGGGACTATATTCAGAAAGGGATTCTTAACTTAAAATTCTTTGACACAAACCATCAATGGGTTGATGTCTTTACAAAACCTCTTTCTGAAGATAGGTTTAACTTCATTATGAAACATCTCAGCATGAAGCTTTGCCCAGAATAAATTGTTTTATTTACATATCTTAACCTTTAGAACTTAGTTATTTTCTGTGAACTACTGATTAACCTTCCTTCAGAGTTTTAGAAGTACAGATTGCATCAGAATATATCCATGAAGATCTGAACGTTTCATTTCAAGGATAGAAGTGTGTTGTTCACGTAAGCAAGTATTTTTCATCCATTCATCAGCTACCTTCTGAGGCTGAACACGCTTTCACTTTTCTGAAAGGTCAAAAGCGCTGATTGGGTGCATTGAGACACACGTCATGGGTAACCGTTCCAATATCTTTCTGAATCCCCTAAAATCAGCTATAATTAATGCTTATAATCATGATTAATTTATTCTCTCTCTTACTGTTTATGTTTTCAAAAAAATCTATTTAAACTCAAGTTTCACTCTTTACATTCTTTCACTTTTACTCTCTCAATACCTTTTATTGTTTTCAGTTCGTACTTTCAAAAAAAAGCCTTTCATCTTTCTCAAAATTTCTTGTGTGAACATGGCTTCTTCAAGCGTCCAAAACATCAGTACTCAGGAAACTGCTTCTCTAGAACAGTATGAAGAACCATACAGAACGCTACTCACTCCCATTGACAATCTGGAAGTTCTTTCAGAACTGATTGATGACTTTGAAAGCCTTCAAGAAAACGGCTTCAATCTGCATGAAGACGTCAATGCTCAAGGTTGGAACAGATATTTTGACCGTCTTCTAGGGCCAACGTTTCCAAATCTTGTCAAAGAATTTTGGATACATGCTTCCTCCTTAAACCATCAAGTTACCTCGTATGTCATGGGGAAGAAGATTGTCATTACAGAATACCTAATTTCAAGGCTTATTGGCTACAATGGTGGAGGTGTCAGATGTATTGACATGGATGAAAGATGTTATGATGTAGCCTATATTGCAAGGGAAATATTTACCCTGGGCCTACCCTCTAGCAAGATTAGGGATCTGAAGGATCATCGCAGAATTTGGGCTAAAATAATTATGGGATGCATCAATCACAGGAAGCCAACTAGCTCTCCTGACTACATAAACATTGATCAGCAATTTCTTATCTACTTTATCTCCAAGAAGACTAAGGTAAACCTCCCTCACTTGCTATTTAATCATCTGAGGACCAGTGTAAAGGAAACAAGAGAAGATGAGCGTACAATAAGGGACTAGATACCCTTGGGAAGACTCATATCAGATATTCTGACAGGCTGATAGAGCATTTGACTGAAGCACGGGAAATCAGCTCACTAGAAGCAACGACTGGGAAGCCTCTGAATGCAAAAAATCTGAAAAAGATGAAAATCATTGAGAACATCAAGAAGGAACCCAACATTACTTCTTTTGCAACCATCACTTCCAGAAGAATTCCTCTGGATGATTTTCCTCTTTTCTCTGAGATTGACTCCAAGCCTGAGATAATTGTCAGATATATGGATGCGTGCAAGGCAGATGGCACTGCACCAGAAATAAACATCCAGGACTTACATCAAACTTCTCCAGAAGTTATTCTGAAGAAGACCAAGAAAAGGAAAGAAGTAGCAGAAGGACCATCTCAGAAGACTCCAAAAGCTGCAAGAAAGAAAGGTAATCCTTCCTCTGTTACTGTTTTAGAATCAATAACTATATCAACATCTGAAACCTTAACTACCCAATCAGAACATCCAAATCCACAAACTTTTAATGACTTTGACATAGGGTTTGATCCATCAGAAACTCTAAGTCTAAGAGAAACTCACTCCCTTCCTATCAATCCAAATCCTGAACAAACTCAACCAGAACTTGCCAAAGTTCTGTCTGATATTGACTCTTTTGACCAAGACATTTCAGCTCCCACACCATAAAATCCAAATCCTCAAATCCCTGATAATCCAAACTCCGAAACTACAACAAATATTCCACTACCTCTCTCTCCACAACAAGATATTCCTCATCCACCATCACCTCAACCTGAACAACCAGAAGCTCAAACTTCTGAGAATCAACCATCTGAGATCCATGAACCAGAACCTCACAATGTTTCATCCAACCAATCTGAAGAACCTACTTCAGATTCGGATACTATACCAATCCCAGGAATCACTGAACCACTTGCCATTTGCATGCCTCTCACCATCCTGGACATTCCACAAATTCCTTCTTCTTTGGAATCCACACCACCAAATTCCCCTACCAGTCCAATCATCATACCTGGCTCTCCCACCCCTTCACCCAAGAGCAATCCATCTGACAACGTAAGACTTGTCATTGATCCAATTGCATTGGAAAGACAAGTTGCTATATCTCACAAAACTGTCATTCCCAAACCAAAACCAACTGAAACCACACCAGATGTTGGTACAAGTTTGTTGATGTTTGAAACAGGAATACAAGAATTGATAACCTCCTTGAAGAATGCTAGTCTAGAGATGATTAATCCTACTGCTTCTGATTATCTATGGACAAGTTTCAGAAACTGGCTAAGTTCTGAAACACTAAAGCTAAAAGAACAGAGCTATGAACAGGTTCAACGGAATTTCAGTGATATGCTAAAGGTTTTTTAAGACCAAGTTTTAAGCCATCTGCTCAAGGAGGAGATTCTCCCTCTGGATAATGCTCCCTGGTCAAAACATCGTCCCTCAGATGAAGTTCAACCAGAATCAGAAGGTCTCTCCCTGACTGCTGCTCCAGAAGAGATGATCTCAGCAGAGGAAATGATTCAATGTGATCAAGCTGCAGAATGCTCTGAGAAGCATCCAGATACTGAAGAATCTCTAGCTCCTTCCTATGTCATGCAAACTCTAGAAGAATTGAAGAGAGCAAATGCTGTTATCCACGAAAGGTTGGATAAGCAGGAGGACACAAACAAAGAAATCAAGAGCATCTTGGGCAAACAAGAAGAATCTAACTCCCAGATCAAGGGCTTGCTGGAAGATTTGTTCGCACGCCTTCCTCCTCCCTCGTAGATTCTTTTCTGTTTTAATTTTGTTAACATGTAACGTTTGTTTTACATTGCTTCTGTTCTGGACTACTTTTCATTGCTTCTTGTTTTTTAATATAAATCAACTTTTTAGCTCTGATTATATTACCTTTTTGATAACTGACAAAAAGGGGGAGAAAGTAAGATATTTTCAATAACGGTTTACTGAGACAGAAGTCTCAAGCATTTTGGACTACTTAACCTCTATCTTTTGAAAAGCTTGAACAGGTACAAACTCTGATGAAAGACGCAGTTAAACTCTGATGCTCAAATACTCAAGGAACTTAAGGGAAGTAATCAAATCAGTGGGAGTTTTTCTTCTTAAATTCTAAACTTTTTTTTCTTTATTTTTTAATTGAAAAATCTGGTTTTTGTCATCATCAAAAAGGGGGAGATTGTTAGAACATAGTTTGATTCTACAACCCTTGGTTAGAGTTTTGATGATAACAAATACAAAGAATAAATAAATACAAAGAACAAATATGCACCTTAAAAATATGTTTTATGAATGCAGAAGTTCTGATCAAATCAGCATCAAAAGATAAGCCATAAGTGCTACACGCTGAAGCAATCAAAACATACGCTAAAGATTGATGACCAGAACATCTGCTTAATAAAAGTAAACTCTCTTTCTGAACAAGAACATATCAAACCAATTCATCAATATTCTAAAGCATCATCAACAATAAGGAGAAAAGATTCTGAAGTGTTACTGAACATTTAAGACAACATCAATTCTAACGGCTTCCTTCAGACAGGATCTTCTCCAAAAGGAAAGTGTGTTAATGACATTAAACATGCTTTATGATCAACGTTATTACACTGCCTATATAAACAAGTCAGCTTTCAAAATGAAGCACGCACGTACATACAACGATTTTGCTAGATCACCACTCACGCATATTCAAGATGCAAGCAATTTCATTCTTTATTCTAAGCTATAAACCTGTGTAATTTATCACAGTTGTGATAAACCGCTTTTGTTAGAAAAATAACAACACATACTGTATAATCTTATTGAAAAAGAGATCCTTGAGATTAACCGAATTGTGGTTGTACTCAAGAAGTCTTTAACAGTTGTTAAATTAGCTTTTGTAATATTGTTGAGATTAGTGGATTAAGACCTCGTTGGAGAGAGGCGAAATCACCTTGACGGGTGGACTGGAGTAGTTTGAGATCAAACGAACCAGGATAAAAATAATCTGTCATTAAGCTTTTTAGATCCAAGTTCTCAATTCAACCCCCCCCCCCCCCTTCTTGTGTTTTTCACATCTTCAATTGGCATCAGAGCGCTTGGTTCTGAGCTTAAACACTTAACCGTGTCAGTACAAGATCCAAGCTTCAGAAAAACACTATGGTGGGACCAAGCCAAAACACCAGCATTGACAACAATGAAGACAGGGACAAATTCAGTGGTAAACCTCCAGTCTTTTATGGATAAAACTTTGACTACTGGAAAGACAGAATTGAGAGTTTCTTTCTGGCCCATGATGCTGATCTTTGGGACATGGTAACTGATGGATACACACATCCTGTGGATGGACGTGGCCAGAAGATAGACAGGAAAATGATGTCTGATCAGCAAAAGCGTGAATTCAGAAACCACCACAAGGCCAGAACAATACTACTTAGCGCCATCTCATACTCAGATTATGAGAAAATATCAAACAGAGAAACTGACAAGAATATGTTTGACTCTCTGAGAATGACGCATGAAGGCAACATTCAAGTTAAAGAAACCAAGGCTCTTGCGCTCATTCAGAAGTATGAGGAATTCAAGATGGAAGATAGTGAATCAATAGAAACTATGTTTTCAATATTTCAAATTCTTGTTGTTGGACTAAAAGTTCTTGACAAAGGGTATTCTACTGCTGATCACGTTAAAAAGATCATCAGTAGCTTGCCCAAACAATGGAGGCCAATGGTCACAGCACTTAAGCTAGCCAAAGATCTCAACAAAATCTCTCTGTAGGAACTTGTTAGCTCCCTCAGAAGTCACGAGATAGATCTATAAGAAGACAAACCTCAAAATCAAGGTAAGCCATTAGCTTTAAAATATAACAGAAAATCTGACTCCAAAGTTTTGCAGGTTGTGGAAGAAACTTATGATGGATCCTCATCATAAGAAGATGAACTTTCTCTGCTCTCCAGAAGGGTGAACCAACTGTGGAAGCAGACACAAAGGAAGTTCAGAAATCCCAGAAGATCAGAGAATCAGAATGAATTCTCCTCCAGATACAGAAAGTCTGACTCCTCTTCTGGACAACAAAGATCTGAAGGTTCTTCAGGATACAAAAAGCCAAACAACAAGGACATCATATGCTATAAATGTAATGAGCAAGGACACTACAAAAGTGGCTGCCCAAATCTTCAGAAGGAAAAGCCCAAAAAGAAGTTTCTCAAGGAAAAGAAGAAAAGCCTCATGGCTACATCGTATGATTCTGACACATTTGAAGCTGACTCAGAATCAGATGATGAAAGAGCAAACATAGCTCTCATGGCAAACATATCAGAAGACAGTGAAGCTTCTGGTTCAGATTCAGAATCAGACACTGAAGAGGTATTCCCTGACTTTACCATAAACTTTACTAAGGCTGAACTTGCTGAAATCCTAAATGAAATTCTGGAAAGGTATCAGCAGATCAGAGTCAAATTTAGAAACCTGAAAAGGAATCTTGCCTCTGACTCTGAAAATACTAAGAGTCTTAGATTGGAGAATTCTGAGTTAAGAGAAAAAATTTCAAAATTAGAAAATCATTTGCAAAAATCTCAGAAGGAAACAATCTCTGAAACTCCCAGCAATGTTGATGAGATCATCAAAGAATATGATCACAGCTTTCAGAAGTTTCTAGATAAAAACATAGACATAAGCAAAATGGCTTCAATGATCTATGGAGTTAGCAGAAATGGCAGAAAAGGGATAGGATATCAAGGTAAGGTACCTACACCAAAAAATGCCATGGACTTAGTTATAAAACGCACACCACTTAATTCACATTTTATATATGAGCACACACATGACATAAAATACACAAGTAGTGATTATTCTGTCAAACCAAAATTCAATCAGAATTTTGGTAAAACTAACAAATCAAAACCCAAGAAAATGTGGGTACCTAAGGATAAAATCATACATGTGGAAGATATCTTTAGCAGCAAGGCTAAGACACCAATCATGGTACCTGGAATCTGGATGTTCACGACACATGACGGGAAGAAGGCATATGTTCCAAAGCATGGAACTTAAGCATGGAGGCCACATGGGCTTTGGAGGCAATCAGAGAGGAAAGATCATTGGCTCTGGAGCACTAGGTAATGGAAATCTTCCCTCTATAAGTAATGTTTTATTAGTTGATGGATTAATGCATAACCTGTTATCCATAAGTCAATTAAGTGATAATGGTTATGATATAATCTTCAATCAAAATTCATGCAAAGCTGTTAGTCAGAAAGATGGGACTATCCTATTTAATGGAAAGAGGAAAAACAACATTTATAAAATAAAACTTTCTGAACTAAAGAGTCAGAATGTAAAATGTCTACTGTCTGTTAACAACGAGCAATGGATCTGGCACAGAAGAGTGGTACATGTTAGTATGAGAAGAATATCTCAGATTAACAAACTCAATATGGTCAGAGGACTTCCTAACTTGGAGTTCAATTCAGATGCTCTGTGTGAAGCATGTCAGAAAGGCAAATTTGCAAAACCTGCTTTCAAATCCAAAAATGTTGTTTCAACCTCTAAGCCATTATAACTTATGCACATTGACTTATTTGTACCAGTAAAAACTGCTTCAGTCAGTGGCAAGAAGTATAGCTTAGTAATCGTAGATGACTATAGCAGATGGACATGGGTAAAGTTCTTAAGTCACAAGGACGAGTCACACTCTGTGTTTGTTACCTTCTGCAACCAAGTTCAGAATGAAAAGGATCTTAGAATTGTCAAAGTCAGAAGTGATCATGGTGGAGAATTTGAAAATAAAGACTTTGAATTATTCTTTAATGAAAAAGGCATTCTGCATGATTTCTCTTATCCTAGAACTCCCCAGCAAAATGGAGTTGTAGAACGAAAGAACAGAACATTGCAAGAAATGGCCAGAACCATGATCAACGAGACTAACGTTGCTAAGATCTTCTGGGCAGAGGCAATAAACATAGTGTGTTACATTCAGAATAGAATCTCTATAAGACCTATTCTGGAAAAGACTCCATATGAATTGTGGAAGAACAGAAAGCCCAACATTTCTTATTTTCACCCATTTGGATGCACATGTTTTATTCTGAATACAAAAAATTATTTGAACAAGTTTGACTCTAAAGCAAAAAAATGTATTATGTTAGGATACTCTGAACGCTCGAGAGGGTACAGAGTATACAATACAGAAACACAGATTGTTGAAGATTCAATCAGTATTAGGTTTGATGATAAGCTTGACTCTCAAAAGTCAAAGCAGAATGAACTCCTTGCAGGTATGGAAGTTGAACTCATAGGTACTGAAGACAACTCATTAGAGGTTCTCAACAGAGACACTCCCTCAACAACAGAAAGAGTCACTGCAAGCAATCCAACACCTTTTGTTGATCAACTCAAGAAAAGACTATCCAGAAGCAGCATTGGTCATCTAGAAGACACAATACTGGGAAAGAAGGAAGATCCAATCAGAATAAGATCAACATTCAGAAACTCTGAAGAATCTCTCATGGGACTGGTTTCTCTGATTAAACAACAACAATTGATGAAGCACTTCTGGACAATGACTGGATTTTGGCAATGCAAGAGGAACTAAATGAACTCACCAGAAATGACGTATGGGATCTGGTTCCCAAACCAAAAGGATTCAACGTTATTGGTACAAAATGGGTGTTCAGAAACAAACTAAACGAGCAAGGAGAAGTCATCAGAAACAAAGCACGACTGGTGGCACAAGGTTATAGTCAGCAAGAGGGGATAGACTATACAGAAACCTTTGCTCCAGCCGCCAGGTTAGAATCTATCAGACTCTTAATATAATTTGCTGTTAATAAAGGCATCACTCTGTATTAGATGGATGTCAAAAGTGCATTCTTAAATGGCTATATAGATGAAGAGGTATATGTGCACCAACCCCCTGGTTTTGAGAGTTCCAAAAATCCAGAATATGTTTTCAAGCTAAAGAAGTCACTTTATGGTCTGAAACAAGCTCCTAGAGCTTGGTATGAAAGACTAAGTAACTTCCTATTAGAAAAGGAATTCACCAGAGGGAAAGTGAACACAACCTTTTTCTGCAAGACAGTTAAGAATGACATGTTAGTTTGTCAGATTTATGTTAATGACATCATATTTGGATCTACTAAACCCTCTATGGGAAGAGAGTTTGCTAAATGTATGCAGGAAGAATTTGAGATGAGCCTAATGGGGGAACTCAAATTCTTCCTAGGCATTCAGATAAATCAAACTCCAGAAGGAACTTACATTCATCAGAGAAAATATGTCAGAGAACTTCTGAAGAAATTTGATCTCTCAGAATGTAAGCCCTCAATGATTCCAATGCATCCCACGTGCATTATGGAAAAGGAAGACGTAAGTAAAAAGGTAGAACAGAAGGTCTACAGAAGTATGATTGGTTCTCTTCTCTATCTGACGGCTTCAAGGCCTGACACTCTATTTAGTGTTTGCATTTGTGCTAGATTCCAATCAGATCCTAGAGAATCTCACTTAATAGCAGTTAAGCAAATTTTCAAGTTTCTGAAAGGTACTGCTAATATGGGTTTGTTTTTATAGAAAATCAAATGATTACAGATTAGTAGGATATTGTGATGCTGACTTTGCTGGAGATAGAGTAGAACGTAAAAGCACTTCTAAAAGCTGCCAGCTTCTGGGAGAAAATCTGATCTCATGGTCCAGCAAAAGACAATCCACAATAGCACTATCAACAGCAGAAGCTGAATACATAGCAGCTGTTGGATGTAGTACGCAAATGCTCTGGATGAAGAGTCAACTTGAAGACTTCAATATATTTGAGAGTAACATTCCTATCCTTTGTGACAATACTTCTGCTATTTGTCTCAGTAAAAATCCTATTTTACATTCTAGGGCTAAGCATATAGAAATAAAACATCATTTTATTAGGGACTATATTCAGAAAGGGATTCTTAACTTAAAATTCATTGACACAGACCATAAATGGGCTGATGTCTTTACAAAACCTCTTTCTGAAGATAGGTTTAACTTCATTCTGAAACATCTCAGCATGAAGCTTTGCCCAGAATAAATTGTTTTATTTACATATCTTAACCTTGAGAACTTAGTTATTTTCTGTGAACTACTGATTAACCTGCCTTCAGTGTTTTAGAAGTACATATTGCATCAGAATATATCCATGAAGATCTGAACGTTTCATTTCAAGGATAGAAGTGTGTTGTTCACGTAAGCATGTAGTTTTCATCCATCCATCAGCTACCTTCTGAGGCTGAACACGCGTTCACTTTTCTGAAAGGTCAAAAGCGCTGATTGGGTGCATTGAGACACACGTCATGGGTAACCGTTCCAATATCTTTCTGAATCCCCTAAAATCAGCTATAATTAATGCTTATAATCATGATTAATTTTTTCTCTCTCTTACTGTTTATGTTTTCAAAAAAATCTATTTAAACTCAAGTTTCACTCTTTACATTCTTTCACTTTTACTCTCTCAATACCTTCTATTGTTTTTAGTTCGTACTTTAAAAAAAAAACCTTTCATCTTTCTCAAAATTTCTTGTGTGAACATGGCTTCTTCAAGCGTCCAAAACATCAGTACTCAGGAAACTGCTTCTCTGGAACAGTATAAAGAACCATACAGAATGCTACTCACTCCCATTGACAATCTGGAAGTTCTTTCAGAACTGATTGTTGACTTTGAAAGCCTTCAAGAAAACGGCTTCAATCTGCATGAAGACGTCAATGCTCAAGGTTGGAACAAATATTTTGACCGTCTTCTAGGGCCAACGTTTCCAAATCTTGTCAAAGAATTTTGGATACATGCTTCCTCCTCAAACCATCAAGTTACCTCTTATGTCATGGGGAAGAAGATTGTCATTACAGAATACCTAATTTCAAGGCTTATTGGCTACAATGGTGGAGGTGTCAGATGTATTGACATGGATGAAAGATGTTCTGATGTAGCTTCTATTGCAAGGGAAATATTTACTCTGGGCCTACCCTCCAGCAAGATTAGGGATCTGAAGGATCATCGCAGAATTTGGGCTAAAATAATTATGGGATGCATCAATCACAGGAAGCCAACTAGCTCTCCTGACTACATAAACATTGATCAGCAGTTTCCGATCTACTTTATCTCCAAGAAGACTAAGGTAAACCTCCCTCACTTGCTATTTAATCATCTGAGGACCAGTGTAAAGGAAACAAGAGAAGATGAGCGTACCAAAAGGGACTGGATACCCCTGGGAAGACTCATATCAGATATTCTGACAGAGAATAGGCTGATAGAGCATTTGACTGAAGCACAGGAAATCAGCTCACTAGAAGCAACGACTGGGAAGCCTCTGAATGCAAAAAATCTGAAAAAGATGAAAATCATTGAGAACATCAAGAAGGAACCCAACATTACTTATTTTGCAACCATCACTTCCAGAAGAATTCCTCTGGATGATTTTCCTCTTTTCTCTGAGATTGACTCCAAGCCTGAGATAATTGTCAGATATATGGATGCGTGCAAGGCAGATGGCACTGCACCAGAAATAAACATCCAGGACTTGTATCAGGCTGCTCCAGAAGTTATTCTGAAGAAGACCAAGAAAAGGAAAGCAGCAGTAGAAGGACCATCTCAGAAGACTCCAAAAGCTGCAAGAAAGAAAGGTAATCCTTCCTCTGTTACAGTTTTAGAATCAATAATTATATCAACATCTAAAACCTTAACTACCCAATCAGAACATCCAACTCCACAAACTTTTTATGACTTTGACATAGGGTTTGATCCATCAGAAACTCTAAGTCTAAGAGAAACTCACTCCCTTCCTATCAATCTAAATCCTGAACAAACTCAACCAGAACTTGCCAAAGTTCTGTCTGATATTGACTCTTTTGACCAAGACATTTCAGCTCCCAAACCATAAAATCCAAATCCTCAAATCCCTGATAATCCAAACTCCAAAACTACAACAGATATTCCACTACCTCTCTCTCCACAACAAGATATTCCTCATCCACCATCACCTCAACCTGAACAACCAGAAGCTCAAACTTCTGAGAATCAACCATCTGAGATCCATGAACCAGAACCTTACAATGTTTCATCCAACCAATATGAAGAACCTACTTCAGATTCGGATACTATACCAATCTCAGGAATCACTGAACCACTTGCCATTCGCATGCCTCTCACCATCCCGGACATTCCAAAAATTCCTTATTCTTTGGAATCCACACCACCAAATTCCCCTACCAGTCCAATCATCATACCTGACTGTCCCACTCCTTCACCCAAGAGCAATCCAACTGACAATGTAAGACTTGCCATTGATCCAATTGCTTTGGAAAGACTAGCTGCTATATCTCATAAAACTGCCATTCCAAAACCAAAACCAACTGAAACCACACCAGATGTTGGTACAAGTTTGTTGATGTTTAAAACGGGAATACAGGAATGGATAACCTCCTTGAAGCATGCTAGTCTAGAGACGATTAATCCTGCTGCTTATGATTATCTATGGACAAGTTTCAGAAACTGGCTAAGTTCTGAAACACTAAAGCTAAAAGAATAGAGCTATGAACAGGTTCAACAGAATTTCAGTGATATGCTAAAGGTTTTTGAAGACCAAGTTCTGAGCCATCTGCTCAAGGAGGAGATTCTCCCTCTGGATAATGCTCCCTGGTCAGAACATCGTCCCTCAGATGAAGTTCAACCAGAATCAGAAGGTCTCTCCTTGACTGCTGTTCTAGAAGAGATGATCTCAGCAGAGGAAATGGTTCAATGTGATCAAGCTGCAAAATGCTCTGAGAAGCATCCAGATACTGAAGAATCTCCAGCTCCTTCCTATGTCATGCAAACTCTGGAAGAATTGAAGAGAGCAAATGCTGTTATCCAGGAAAGGTTGGATAAGCAGGAGGACACAAACAAAGAAATCAAGAGCATCTTGGGCAAACAAGAAGAATCTAACTCCCAGATCAAGGGCTTGCTGGAAGCTTTGTTCACAGGCCTTCCTCCTCCCTCTTAGATTCTTTTCTGTTTTAAATCTATTTACATGTAACGTTTGTTTTACATTGCTTATGTTCTGGACTACTATTCATTGCTTCTTGTTTTTTAATATAAATCAACTTTTTAGCTCTGATTATATTGCCTTTTTGATAACTGATAAAAAGGGGGAGAAAGTAAGATATTTTCAATAACGGTTTACTGAGACAGAAGTCTCAGACATTCTGGACTACTTAACCTCTATCTTCTGAAAAGCTTGAAAAGATACAAACTCTGATGAAAGACGCAGTTAAACTCTGATGCTCAAAGACTCAAGGAACTTAAGGGAAGTAATCAACTCAGGGGGAGTTTTTCTTCTTAAATTCTAAACTTTTTATTCTTTATTTTTTAATTGAAAAATCTGGTTTTTGTCATCATAAAAAAGGGGGAGATTGTTAGAACATAGTTTGATTCTACAACCCTTGGTTAGAGTTTTGATGATAACAAATACAAAGAACAAATATGCACCTTAAAAATATGTTTTATGTATGCAGAAGTTCTAATCAAATCAGCATCAGAAGATAAGCCATAAGTGCTACACGCTGAAGCAATCAGAACATACGTTGAAGATTGATGACCAGAACACGTGCTTAATCAAAGTAAACTCTGATTCTGAACAAGAACATATCAAACCAAGTCATCAATATTCTGAAGCGTCATCAGCAGTAAGGAGAAAAGATTATAAAGAGTTACTGAACATTCAAGATAACATCAATTCCAACGGCTTCCTTCAGACAGGATCTTCTCCAAAAGGAAAGTGTGTTAATGACATTAAACATGCTTTATGATCAACGGCATTACACTGCCTATATAAACAAGTCAGCTTTCAAAATGAAGCGCGCACATACATACAACGATTTTGCTAGATCACCACTCACGCATATTCAAGCTGCAAGCAATTTCATTCTTTATTCTGAGCTATAAACCTGTGTAATTTATCACAGTTGTGATAAACCGTTTTTGTTAGAAAAACAACAACACATATTGTATAATCTTATTGAAAAAGAGATCCTTGAGATTAACCGGATTGTGGTTGTACTCAAGAAGACTTTAACAGTTGTTAAAGTAGCTTTTGTAATCTTGTTGAGATTAGTGGATTAAGACCTCGTTGGAGAGAGGCGAAATCACCTTGACGGGTGGACTGGAGTAGTTTGAGATTAAATGAACCAGGATAAAAATACTGTGTCATTAAGCTTTTTAGATCCAAGTTCTCAATTTAACCCTCCCTCCCCCCCCCCCCCCCCCTTCTTGTGTTTTTCACATCTTCAATTCCTACCAACACTCCTACTGCCAAATTAACCGAGACTCGAGGAAATGGTGTTCTGGTTGAGTATGTCTAGACGAAGACACAATCATTGGCTACCCCTGAGACCTCCTAGAAAGAGATGGAGGAAATTCTGAAGATCATAAAAAGAAGCGACTACAATGTAGTTGAACAACTGGGGAAAACCCCCTCTAAAATTTCCATGATGGCATTACTACTATGTTCTGAGGCGCATGCAAAAGCCTTGGTAAAATTCCTGAAAACTGCCCATGTACCCCAAGAGACACCTGCCGATCAGTTGCAAGCCTGCGTAGCTAGCCTAACTGCAGATAATGGTCTAGGTTTTTCAGATGCTGATTTAACGCCAAGGGGAAGGAAGCATAATGAGGCATTGCATGTCTCAGTTGAATGTAGAGGCACAACCCTAGCTCATGTTTTGGTAGACACTGGCTCATCTCTGAATGTATTGCCTAAAAAAGCTCTTGATAGGCTTGACTATGAGGGATTGACATTGAAGTCAAGTAACATAGTAGTAAGGGCTTTTGACGGCTCGAAGAGGATGGTACATGGGGAGGTAGACATTCCCATAAAAGTTGGAGCACAAACTTTTGATTCAACTTTTTACGTAATGGATATCCGTCCCTCATATTCATGCTTACTAGTCCGACCATGGATTCACAATGTTGGCGCTGTCACTTCTACGTTGCACCAAATGCTGAAATATTTGATTCAAGGGAAGATTATCACCGTTCATGGAGAAGAAGAGTATATGATCAGCCATCTCAATTCCTTCAGATATGTGGAATTAGATGGTGAATTTATTGAAACTCCATTCCAACACTTTGAAGAGGTCCCGCAAGATGTGGCAGTAACCAAGGCTATTCCCAAGATCACAAGGCCTCCACTTCGGATGTCATCTTTGAAGTATGCAAAGGCAGTAATAGAAGAAGGTGGGTGCACTATCTGGGGACAACTCCCGGATATCCCATACAAGTCAGATAAGTTTGGCCTGGGTTTCACTTCAAGTGCTCAGAAGGTTGTACGCCGTGCTCGTGCTGGAGGACCACCCCTAAAGATCAGCAACCGTGAGGTCAACACCGTAGAAGATGATGAATATAGTTGTGACTTGGAGGGCTGGATATTTCCAACTGTTAGTGGAGGGCTCAAAAACTGGGAGGCTAGAGATTTTGTCCCGATCACTTTTATCCCATAGTAATTTGTCTTTACATTTTGTTGGATCTGTAATATTAAAACAATTTGCACTCTTAAAACCTTGTGTCTTACCCGAGGCACAATGGTCTATTTGTAAGGGTTATTATCTCATTTTCATATGACATCAATGAATCATGGATGTTTTCACATACAAACTTTTGTGCTCATTGTTTTTCTTTTTACATTTTTATTTCTTTCAAGGATAACTATACCCTTACACACACTCACACTCACAATACAGGTATACATCCATTCGGGATCCCATGGGTAACTATACTACTATGGCCTTTTGTGACTCTGAAAATATAATCTACCAAGCCGAAGACGAAGGTGAGGAAGATTATGAAGTACCAGGGGAACTTTCCAGACTACTACAACAAGAATAGAGAACCATTCAGCCTCACGAAGAACCCGTGGATACAATCAACATAGGTACCGAAGAAGACAAAAAAGAGGTCAAGGTGGGTTCCAATCTGGAACTAGGTATCAAGGAGCGTCTGATTCAGTTGTTACACGATTATGTCAAAGTCTTTTCCTGGTCGTATTAAGACATGACAGGACTTGATGTAAATATTATGGTACATCGTCTGCCTGCAAGAGAGGATTGTCCGCTAGTAAAGCAAAAGGTTCGCCGCATGAGGCCTGATATGTCAGGAAAGATTAAAGCAAAAGTCATGAAGCAATTCAACGTTGGATTCTTAGTTGTCTCCTCTTATCCCCAATGGGTTGCAAATGTTGTTCCCGTGCCCAAAAAGGACGGAAAAGTGTGAATATGTATGGACTATAGAGATTTGAATAGGGAAAGCCCTAAGGATGATTTTCCACTCCCCCACATTGATATTCTAGTTGAAAATACGGTACAACATAAAGTGTTTTCCTTCATGGAAGGATTCTCAGGTTACAACCAAATCAAAATGGCGCCTGAGGATATAGAGAAAACAACGTTTGTCACGCAGTGGGGCACTTTCTGCTATAAGGTGATGCCATTTGGACTGAAGAATGCTGGGGCAACCTATCAGTGTGCCATGGTAGCCCTATTTCACGACATGATACATAACGAAATAGAGGTCTATGTGGACGACATGATATCCAAATCTCAAACATAAGAAGAGCATATTGGTCACTTACAAAAACTGTTTGAGAGACTGAAGAAGTACAAGCTGAGGTTGAATCCAAACAAATGCACATTTGGGGTATGGTCTGACAAAGTGCACGTACCTCCGATTCTTCTGAATGTCTTGACAACTCCTTGGACTTTTGCTATGTGGGTGATTGATATGATTGGGGAAATCAAGACAACAACCTCTAATGGACACCGCTTCATCTTAGTGGCCATTGATTATTTTACAAAGTGGATGGACGCAGCTTCCTTTGCCTCCATTACCAAGAATGTTGTTGTCCGTTTCATCAAGTAAAATCTCATTTGTCATTATTGTATCCCAGAGAGGATCATTACAGACAATGGTACAAATCTAAACAATACTATGATCACCGCCTTGTGCGAGCAATTCAAGATCCGACATCACAATTCTTCCCCTTACCGGCCAAAGATGAATGGTGATGTCGAAGTTGCAAATAAGAACATTAAAAAGATCATACAGAAAATGACAACCACATACAAAGTCTGGCATGAGATGCTACCATTCGCTCTCCATGGGTATCGTATTACAACTCGCACATCAACCGGGGCAACACCATATTCTCTGGTTTACAGCATGGAAGTCGTCTTGCCTATTGAGGTTCAGATCCCCTCTCTAAGAATTATGAAGGATGCAGGGATGAATGAAGAAGATTGGATTCATACTCGACTTCATCAATTAAACTTAATTGATGAGAAGAGACTTACTGCTGTCTTCCATGGTCAAATGTATCAAAAACGGATGATCAAGACTTTCAACAAAAAGGTCAGATGCCAAGTGTATCAAGTTAGGGATCTGGTAATCAAACGTATCATACTACCACAAGGCGATCCCAGGAGAAAATGGACTTCTACATACGAAGGACCATTTGTAATAAAAAACATTTTCTTTGGTGGGGCAATGATCTTGACAACCATGGATGGCGACGACCTGTCGCATCCTGCGAATGCGGACATAGTCAAAAGATACTACGCATAAGAGAACCGCTAGGTTAACATGCCTAGGAAAAACAAGGGCATTCTGGCGAACCAAAAGGGTTCGGGCAAAAATTAGGGATAAAACAAAAAAAATTGTACACTTGGAAAGTTGAAAACCTGAAAGGGCGACTTGGGCAAAAAAGGGTTTCTCGGTGGGCTGAAAACCCTAAAGGGCGGTCCAGGCAAAAATTAGGGAATTAAAGCATATGACTATGTCTCGTTGGATCACCTTACGGACAAACTACAAACTCAGAGGTTCTGACCAATTCAATCATCTTCAGACGAGGCAACAAATAGACAAAATGCTCAGAGATGCAAAGGCTATAGCAGAATGGGAGCCCCATGGGATTATTGCACATAGCTATCTTTTCTTTGTATTAAAATTTTCATTTTTTCTTACGAAGGCGTTCTCCTACTAGAATGTTCGTCTCATTTTACAAAAATACTTACTCAAAGTCAATGCAAAGATATTCCTTTGAAAGTGAAAAACTATCTGTTTTTCTTTACTCTTGTATTTTGTTTACGAAAACGTCCAATGATTCATTGTTGAACATATGCATTTGAACATAATTACTGTTTACAAATAAACAAAATAAAAGACGATTACTAATGGCTTTAAGAGGTAGGGAAATCTCTCTAAGCTATTTCCATAAATCCCCCACAATTTGCAGTTTAATTCCCAGCAGAACAAGCTTCCAATTATCAATCCCCGGTAGAAGTCATTCATTTTCTCAAGATTTCACAACAGGATTTTACAAGAAGTACATGGAATTTCATTTACAATAGAGTTTATTTCTCTAAGAATAAATTCGTCAACACTTAGACTTCACAACATGAAGGCTTATACTCCATATCCTCACCAGTAGTCAGGGATTTGTTTTCCCCAATCCAACAGCAGTGCAGCAAACTAGCTCACATACGCATACATTGCATCCATATATCATAAACATTGATAACGCGAAAGCATTATATCATACATTTCATACAACATGACTTTGCATTTTAGCTAACATTTTACCCTTTTCAGGATAAAATTGACAGCTATCATTAACAATGTTCAAAAGTTTTCATATACGCTCCAGACACGGATGCCATTTTGATACTCATTCAGACTCAACTTTCAGATACGCTCTAGACACGGATGCCATTCTGATACTCATTCAAGTGCAACTTTCAGATACAGTTCAGATACGCTCCAGACACGGATACCATTCTGATACTCATTCAGATGCAACTTTCAGATACAATTCAGAAGTTTTTTTACTTCTTAATTTCTTGATGAACAAGTTTCATATTTTGACATGTCTTGATGAATTTTAATCTTTGAAAATTGATTTTGATCAAAAAGTCAAAGTTTGACTTTTTAGTGTACAATTGACTTTTCATCAGTTGACTGAAAATCAACTATCAATCAATTGATCTTGGGAATGTTTTGAGCCATTCCATTAGGTCAAAATGAAGCATTTGAATCCTTAAGATCATTACTTGAACCAATAAGTCATTTGTTAGGTCAAAAATTAGAAATTTAACCTTCCCAATCAAAACCCTAATTTTGACCATTTTGCCCTTTTAATGATCTGATCAAATTTATTGAGGAATTGTGATCTAAACTTGATCAATTGACATACATGAGTTCACCATGTTGATATGGATTAAAAATTATGAAGTTTGCCTGCAAATTGACCATAATTGACTTTTTCCCCAATACAGCTGATTTTAGGTCAACTGATCAATTGACTGAGCAAAAATGTGATCCAAGCCCTGAAACTTGACATGAGAAATCTTGAGGGTTAAAAATGGTCCATGAAAGTCATATGGGGCATTAAAATTCCATTTGTCCTTGTGCAAACTCAAATCCTAATTTTCAGTCATCAGTGTTTGAGGAGGTGTCTTGAGCTGATCAACCCTTGTGTAGTCTTGAATCCATGGAGATCTTATAAGAGATTTCTTTGAGAAATGAGAGAACAAATTTTGGGGTACAACAGAGAGAGAATACAAAGACCACACATTTCTTTCTTCCTCTTCTATTCAACGATTTCTCTCTTCTCCTTCCTTCTTTCGAATCCTCGTGTCCAAAACCTATCCAAACAACAAGAAATATGGAAAACTACAAAAACTCAACAACAAAAAATGGATCCCTTAAATGAAGATGACGAATACGATGGTGGTGGGCGCGGTGAACTCGATCCGGTGAAGACGTTTCATCTGCGACGGAAGGTGATATGAAATCGGTGGATCGCGGTGGAAGTCCGACGATGGGGTTCCGAGCGGCTCTGATCTTGAAAGAATGGTGGCGGATTGGGAGTGTTTGATGACAGTGATGACGGATTGGTTGCAATCTGAAACAACGAAAAGTTGCAGGTGGTTGTCGCCTGGAAACGGAGGGTGTGTTGTAGCGAGGGTTGCGGTTGTCGTTGTGATGTTGTTGTTGGAGCAAGCACGGTGTTAGAAATTTGACGGAAGAAACGGTTGAGGGTGTGAGGTATTGTGGAGGAGCTTCGGTTTTTTCGACTTTGTTCTCTTCCATTTTTTTATTTTGATTTTATGACGTTTAGAGTTTGATTTTTTCAAAATCTGTGATTGTGAGATTCGAAATCCTGACCTTATGTTTATAAGCCTTATCAATTGTACTATGTTATTTATTCGAAATAAATACCAATTGTGCTATGTTATTTATTTGAAATAAATATCAATTGTGTTATATTATTTATTCAAAATAAAAAGCCAATTGAAAGCATGTGACCTTATCTTTAAAATAATATATATATATATATATATATATATATATATATATATATATATATATATATATATATATATATATATATATATATATATATAAAATAAATTGAAAACGAATATTTATAAAACCCAAAATGTTAGTGTAAATAAATCAAAGAAATTTGTAAAACCTAATTTTTGAAAATTATTTGATTGTAGAAAATAAAGCGGACAAATTTAGGGTATGACAGTTGTCCTATTTAATTATTCTTTGATTGAAGGGTGCGAGAAGGCCTCGAAGGGTGCAAGAAGGCGCAGCTCTCGCACGTTCGGATCGGAGGATAATTAAATAATGGAAGATCCCAAAATTTGACCAATAAATCACAGTTTGTCACCAAGTATGAAAATATAAGAAAAAGACATGAATGACGCGGATAAATCATCAATGTTGGGAGCGTAAATTGACATATCTATCTTTGCCAAGGGACTGATCCACTAGATATGAGAAATTGATGCTATCTCAAATCTTTGCATTCCTACCACAACCTAGGAGGTAAACAAATGCAGATGTCAACTCTATCTTTTTCAAGGGACTAATGCAATAGAGTCGAAAAGGTTTGAAAAATAATTTGTAAATAAAGAAAGTGAAAAGTGAAAAAGAGCAAGGATGACGCAGATAACTCATCAATGCCTCGAGCGTGGATTAACATATTTATCTTTGTCAAGGGACTAATCCAATAGATATGATAAAGGATGTTATCATAGATTTTTTGCATTTCTACCACAACCTAGGGTGTAGATAATGCGAGTATTAACTCTATCTTTTCCAAGGGACTAATCCAATAGAATTGAAAAGTTCTAAAAAAACAACTTGCTAACGCTTCCAAACTAACATAGTAAATTGTTTTGTAGATTTTACATATTTGTCACTGCCAGGGGACTAAACGGATAAATATGATAAAGGACGCATATGCTGAATTAGTCACTTCCAGGGGACTGAACGGACCGAATCGAAATGTTGTAACTTTGAATAACTTATTACTGCTCAGGGATCAATGTAACAAGATATATCGCAGATTTTGCATATTTATCACTACCAAGTGACTAAACGGATAAATAGCGTAGTATCAATTTTATCTCTGCCATGGGACTAAATAGATAAAATCAAAAACTTAGAAAAGGTAACTTACTATTGCTCGGGGACTAATGTAATAAGCTATATCGCAAATTTTTGCACTTAAACCACAACCTAGGAGGTAAATAATGCAAGTTTAATTTTGAAAATTTGACACTGGAATTTGATATTTGAAACTTTGATAATTGAAACTTGATAGTTGAAACTTGAATAGTATTCTCGTAGGATGATGATGACTAGGCTTTAGATATGTATCGTAGGTAAGTTGCCTAGTGTAATTTAAATAGGTCTTGAGATTTTTCGAAGTATTTCTGGGCCTGTATGATTTGAATGTAATACATGTATTGCATTTTTGATATGCTTATGCTTAATGTATGCGTTAATGCATGGTATGTTTTTTTGTAATGTATGCTTGATGTAATTATGATAAGGGTACGTGTGAGATGCGTAAGGCTACTTATGCTTAAATGCCAGTGGAAAATGTATGAGACTGTTTATATTTGAATGAGATGATGATGGAACTGCATGAGTCTGCTCATACTCGTAGGGCTGCATATGAATGAAATGGCCGAGTTTTACTTTTAGCCACTGATAACGTTTTTTTAAACCCTACTCGCAATATCCAAATTCCTTCAAATACATGAAATGGCCGAGTTTTACTTTTAGCCCCTGATAACGTTTTTTTTAAACCCTACTCGCAATACCCAAATTCCTTCAAATACACTCCCTAGAAAATCAAAATATTATAATTGGGCCTTGGTAAAGCTTTGTTACAAGAAGAGGTCATTTACTTAGTTTATTTTCATTTCATTACTCTACATGTGTTATTAGGCTATATACACTAAAGTTGTATTAGACAAAAACGATGTGGGACTTCTGAACAAACATTTCATTTCTATTGCATGCATAATCAGCTTCAGACTCACACACCAAAGCTGTGCCAATAATCAAATATATATATCTCTCTCTCTCTCTCTGAAAACTCAGTCAAGTGAATATTGCCATTTTGTTGAAACCATGAGCCAATAATTTCTCTCCACAATAAACCAACCAATGAGAATAAAGATGAAGGAAAACCCATGCACTCTTCTTCCTCTTCTTCGGTGACTCACAGAATTTCCATCTCTTCCTCTCAACATTATCACCACCATGTTTCACCATACCAACAACCATCGGAAATCACCCTATACACTTCCATTCCTACTCCCTCCGCCATGATCTCACCATGTAGCTTTATAACCTCACACACATAACATCACCGTAACATCACCTTAACATGGCTGAAATACAACACTTTACCATTTTGCTGTTATGGTTGATTGAAATACAAGACTTTATCATATACAATCTGCATTATTTGATATGGCTTTTATTGTGACTTTCCTTAAAAGACATTTCCATGACAATAAATTATATGAATTAGTTTTTTGGTTGTCTAAAGCTTAAGTCAGTTGATTCTACTTCATTGTGTGTTTTATACAAATAAATACTTAACAATTATTCTAACTGTGAATTATCTTATTTAACTTCTGAACAAACACTTCAACACTTATACACCTATTCTAACTGTATATTTGCTCTCAAAAGCATACACTTGCAAGTTATTATAGAGATACGATTTATTATGATTCTGCTGTTATAGTAAACCAGTGCATCCTCCTAATAGCCAGTTGCTTTGTAGTGTGGTAGTGGTGTTTTGTAGTGGTACGTTGTGGTGTCTATGCCACCATAAGCATGCAATTACATAGTATCATGACACCGTAATCAATTACAAATTCATAAACAATTTCGTATGCATGCTCCATGAGATTTTGTATGCTATTTTTCCACATGATATTATAACACCTTACCATGAAAGCATGCTTCAGTATCATCCACCATAAGCAGGCTCCATGAGAATGGAAATGAAAATGAAAATGGAGCAGAACGGAATCAATTTAGTAAACAAAACTTCTGGATGGTAACATGCTACCTTTATTTCTCATATTAGAGTTCAACAACAACAACAACAAAATTTGATATGTGTGAATGCATGTGATAATACATTTGAATGCAGAGCCATCGGAACCGGCGAATACGTTCGACAACAACAGCAAAATTTGATATGTTTAATGAACATTAGAATCATGCCCAACTGGTACCAAGCTGATCAATACAATGGTGTCAACTCTTGTTTTGTTGTTCTAGTTTGCACCAGTTTCGTCTTGTTTCTCTAAATATAAGTCCAACATCGGAAAAAAAATAAAAGAAATAAAAAATTTTATATAACACTTTTACAAAATAGTTATAAATTCATTATGTTATTGGGCTGCTTTGTAGTTCAACTTGGACTCCAAACCCTAACCAAATTTTAATATTTAATGCGGTTAGAGAGAATATTTGCTGCAATGTGGCAGGCAGGGGGTATCCGAGGAAATTGCGAGGGAGGATTTTAAAAAAAACTTTAGGAAGGGCTAAAAGCAAAAATCGCTAACATTACATAACGGTTTGTATATTTAACCCATGAAATGCGTGAGGCTGCTCATGTCTTTTTTTTTTTTATAGAAAAAGAAAAAAATATAAATAAAGAGCAAAAGACATAAGGAATGCCAGTGCAGAAAGTTTATGCTACATCTCTCACTATGTCAGGTATTTGGTACCATATCTCTCACTGGTTGGGTATCTTAACAGCTCTGCATAAGGAAGGGATGATCCATCTCCATTGATTTGAAGGCCTCTAGATCGACCCACCATAGAGAACTATGTCTCCATCCACTTCTAACAGACTCATTAACCTCTCCATATCTATTAGCTAAAGCTTTATACCATAACCCACTTTTTTCTGTCCTAATTTTCCACGCCCACTTACCTAGAAGTGTAAGATTGAAACTTCTCAAGTTTTTTATACCCAAACCCCCTCTTCTGGAGGTCTACACACATTATCCCATTGGATCCAATTTATTTTCCTCCCATCCTCTCTCCCACCCCATAGGAATTGTTTAAACAAAAGATTCAATTTTAGAAATGATACTTGACGAAGCCTTAAAGAATGAGAGGTAATAGACTGGGATAGCTGACAAGACTAATTTGACGATAACCACTCGGCCTCCAATGGATAGTTGTTTGTGCCTCCATGTCGATAATTTGTATCTCATTGTATCGATCACGGGTTGCCATGTCTTAATGCTGGTAAAAATGTGTGAGGCTGCTCACGTCTTTATGAAATGTATGTGGTGCATGAAGCTGATCATGCTTCGTGAGGCTGCTTACAAATGAGTTGATAGATAAAGTTATGTGAGGCTACTCATATCTTGAATGGTTGAAAATTATATAAGGCTATTAACGTCGATAAGGTTACCGGATGAAAAATACAGTAAGGCCATTAGCGTCGGTAGGGTTACCGGAAAGCAATCAAGATAGTAAGGTTACTAACATCGGTACGGTTACCGGAAAACATCAATCAGGTGATTGGAAAAATGAAAAACAGTAAGGTTACTGGCATCAGTAAGGTTATCAGAAA
Source organism: Vicia faba (assembly GCA_948472305.1). Classification (NCBI taxonomy): domain Eukaryota; kingdom Viridiplantae; phylum Streptophyta; class Magnoliopsida; order Fabales; family Fabaceae; genus Vicia; species Vicia faba. The sequence goes on along the minus strand of OX451738.1, from coordinate 1,016,478,464 downwards.
ACATCAATTAGGTGATTGGAAAAATGAACATCAGTAAGGTTACTGGCATCGGTAAGGTTACCGGAAAATATCAATCAGGTGATTGGAAAAATGAACATCAGTAAGGTTACTGGCATCAGTAAGGTTACCGAAAAATATCAATCTTGTGATTGGAAAAATGAACATTAGTAAGGTTACTGGCATCGGTAAGATTACCGGAAAATATCAATCAGGTGATTGGAAAAATGAACATCAGTAAGTTTATTAGCATCAGTAAGGTTACCGGGAGATGTCAATCAGGTGATTGGATTAGGGATTCATATTATGCGTTATGATTTATGATTACTTTGATGTGTATTTTGATTGATGCATTAAACATAATGATTGATTGATGCATGTAATGAGTGACTTTAATATGTATTAATGGATGTTGGACTTTGAAATGCAAATGAATAATTGAGATTTGGGGTAAACGCCAAGTGAAAGTGGGATTTTTGTAGATGTGACATTCATGAGATGGGAATATACCGGATGAATAAGATGATGTGTATGACTCGATACTAGAGCTAAGTGACTTAATGAATGCATGCAAATGATTTATGATGACTTGGATTCTTTTGATTGGTGCCCCTATGGAGGGTCGTGGACGTTTAAGACTTGGAGTGGTTGCTTATGTAACAATGTTGCTTGCCACATGATAGTAGGGTGTTATGCCAACATGATTCCCTGATACTTGTTTCAAACTCAAAGATTGCTGATGTTGAAGAGAGCTTCACTGGAGATTCAAACTCATGACCTTATGCTTACAAACTCTGCTTCCTTATTAATTGTGCTATGTTATTTATTTGAAATAAAAAGTCAATTGAAAGCATATGAAAGCCGAGCAAGTATTTGATATTTAAGAAATACAAATAATTTAAAATAAACTATTATATATTTTTAAATAGACAAAATAAATTGAAAACGAACATTTATAAAACCCAAAATGTAAGTGTAAATAAACCAAAGAAATTTATAAAACCCAATTTTTGAAAATCATTTGATTGTAGAAAATAAAGTGGGAAAATTTGGGGTATGACATATAACTTTTGAAGTGGCTTCCATTTAGTGTCATTTATTTTAGAAGGGTCTTGTTATGATCATGTAACATCACGATGGGAACCATTTTTGCGTTATTTACTTTGTTGATCGTTTGTTGAAAACCTATGTTTTATGTTGTTGAGAGTAGAAAATTTATAACTCTCTCATTTATGTTGATTAAAGTTGAAAAGGATTTTATGAGACAAATGACGTGTTTGCTTATATGTTAGATTATATGTTTTTATTGTATTTCATTGTGATGCTATTCAGAATGTGTGGGTGTTGCGTAACATCCCATGTGAGTTATCATATGTGTTTGGATGTTGCGTAACGTGTCAGGTGTGTTATCAGATGTGTTTGGATGTTGTGTAACATCCCAGATATAAAAATGAGTAATTTAATTTTTTATGGAAACCCGTGTTAGGGAGTAGGATAATCATGTCTTTATGAAGTGTGACACCCTTGTATTGGTGAATATTTAATTGATTTATTCGTAAGTTATACGTGGGATTTAGAAGGATGTTACAATACTCATCTACAGTAACCACCTTTTCTCTTTTCCCCTTATTCTCACTATTTCATTCATCTATATCAAAACCACTCATGCACTCCAAAATCAAAACACATATTGTTCCTTTCTCAGATAAAAACATCTTGAATTCTCAAAACTCAAAGCCTCCTCTCTTCAGGAAAAATGGAGAATCCACCTACAAAACGTTGCACAACCAAATCTCAACCTAAAACCACCATGCAAACAGAATCCTCCAACCCTTCCCGTCGCTCCAATTGTCTTCTTCACTCAAATGACTCTAGAGAAATCCCTAACCAAAGTGCATTTGCTGAAAACATCTCTTAGAACACTCAAATCGAAACCACCAACCCTCCCTCGTCTCCAATATCAAATCAATCCAGCGAAGTGGTTGCTCTGGTGTCTAGTTCTCTTGAAGCGTTTGATACTCCATCTGAACTCTCTGATGATACATTCATCGCTGACCTTGTAGTTAGAGAACTGTTTGACAAAAAATAGCGTTTTGTCGCAATTGTATCAGGAAAAGCAGTTAATTTGGATAACTATACTACAAGAGGGTACAATATCAAACACCTTGCTGCTGAAATAGGTTGGACTAACCTAATTGAACTAAATGAATACTTCTACCCTCCCCTTATTCGTATCTTCTATGTCTCTATCAAACCCTCTAAATCTGATGAAATTTTGCTCTCAAATGTCAAAGGTTTCAAAATCATTTTAACTTCTGAGCTTCTCTGCAATATGCTATATGTCCCCAACAATGGTATCCCCATATTCTACGATGATTGGTTCTCAAATTATAGCACTGATAAAGACTCTTTTTCTCTCTCCATAATCAAAGATCTTGGAAAAGATTTTGTTTCATCCAACCTAGAACCTCTGAGTCACATTATACATAACATCCATGTCCATACCATCCTTCCTAGAGGTGGAATATTTGATAAGGGAAATGAACAAGACATGCTTCTCATGTATCATCTCTCTCAGAGAATCCCTCTCAACTTTGGCGACTTAGTTCTGAACAAAAGTAGAAGTGCTCCATATGGTATGCTTCTTACTAAAATCTTCAAAAAAATTCAAAGTTGCCCTTGAAAATGAAAAACCTCATGAAGTCAAAACCATGGTTAATGCGTCTAAACTTAGTCGCATGTGTATTCCTACACTCAAATTCGTTGCTCCTCCTAAACAAAAATGCAAATGCTTAACCAAAGCTTTTTTCCCATCCAAAACTGTAAAAACTGGTTAATCTTCATCTTCTCCAATACCATCCCCTAATCCAATTCCATTATCGGTATCCCTCCCTTATTCATTTGAAATACCCCCTTCAAACATCCCTACAACTCCACCACCTGAAAACCAAACTCTTGAAAATCTTGTTATTTCTGAAACAACACCACATTGTGTTAACAATCCAATGGCCGAGGATATCCCAATCCTTGATGACATGAAAGAAGCTAGAGATCCTCCAAACATTATTGATGCTTCGCATGGTCTGGAAAATATCTTTGCTGAGTTAACAACATCTGAGGATATAAATCCGGCAACTGAGGATATGAATCACGTTGTCTTGGGTTTACATCAGACAACTGAGAATGTCCGTCGGGCCTTTGAGGATAACCCACTCCAAGGTATTATCTCACCTGAGACTCACTCATATCTTACACCTTTTAGTCACTCCACCAATCCTTTAACATTAATATTCTCAATGCTAGAAGTTGAACTCATCTCACCATACAACTCTGCAAATCTTACTCACACTCATCCATCATCCTCTACTGTTGTACCCCAAAATTTTCCCTCCTTTTTCTCAAGACATTTTCTCACAAGGATTTTCACAAAGGCAAGTTTGCACAAGTACAATTGGATTTTTGGCTTTCAGGCATCAAATCAAAGAAGAGCAAGTTTGCTTTATTTCATAAGCTTCGATTGGGTATTTGGCCCCCTTCGATCATGCTTTGATTCATAAGATTCGATTGGGTATTTGGCCCCCTTCGATCATGCTTTGATTCATAAGGTTCGATTGGGTATTTGGCCCCCTTCGATCATGCTTTGTTTCATAAGCTTCGATTGGGTATTTGGCCCCCTTCGATCATGCTTTGATTCATAATATTCGATTGGGTATTTGGCCCCCTTTGATCATGCTTTAATTTATGAGCTTCAATTGGGTATTTGGCCCCCTTCGATCATGCTTTGATTCATAAGATTCGATTGGGTATTTTGCCCTCTTCGATCATGCTTTGATTCATAAGATTCGATTGGATATTTGGCCCTCTTAGATCATGCTTTGATTCATAAGCTTCAATTGGGTATTTGGCCCCTTCGATCATGCTTTGATTCATAAGCTCTCGATTGGGTATTTGGTCCCTTTCAATCAAGCTTTGGTCCACCAGCTTCGATTGAGCATTGGGTCCCCTTCGAGCAAGCTTTGGTCCATCAGCTTCATTTAGGCATATGGTCCCATACAGGTTTGCTTTGATTCACCAGCAGTATCCCCCTATAGGTTTGCTTCGATTCACAAGCAGTAACCTCCTATATGCTTGCTTTGATCGAGCAATGGTCTCCTGCAGGTTTGTTTTGATTCACAAAGCAGTTGGCCTCCTGCATGCAAGCTTCGATTTAGCATTGGCCTCTTATGTGTCTGCTTTGATCTACAAGGCAAGTGTCTCCTCTGTGCTTGCTTTCGACCCACAAGGAAATGACTTCCTATGTGCTTGCCTTCAATGCACAAGGCAATGGCTTCCCTTCATGCTAGCGCCCATAAAGCAGTGGCTTCTTTCATACGTGCTTCGATTCATTAAGCAGTTGGCTTCCTTCATGCTAGCTTTGACTCCACCTTAAAACCCCTCAACATAGTTTCTACACTATGACACACAATGTGGTCCATTCGAAGAAGCATTCAAAAGGTTCATTCGAAGAACATAAATTTGGTAGATTGGAAGGACATGCATGTGGTCCATTCGAAGAACACATATGTGGTACATTCGAAGAACAAATAATTGATCCATTCGAAGAACACACATGTGGTCCATTCAAAGGATACACAAGTATTGAAAACCAGTTTTGCTTTATCTTTTGAGGAGTCTGGTTCAAGATGCTTGCTGGCCAAAGTCCTACGTGCTGCCAAGCCCAAGCCTCTTGCACAATTACATTCATGACAAAAGAAGCTTCGAATGGCCAGAATGAAGTTTTCGATTGGGCCAATGGGGTATTTTCAAAGCCAGTCGAAGAACATGGAAAATAGGGGCTCTATCGAAGAAGCCACAATAAAGAAACCCATAGCTATCGAAAGGAGTAATTCAGAGCCAATCGAAGAACAAAGCATGGAGGAATTCGAAGGAGTCAGGCAGTGGAACATGTCCAGGTTCATCCTTGTGATACGGTGGCAGAACTGACATTTATACTGGTTTTGCGTTTGGATTCATAAATGTTGCGGTAAGCAAGAGTCACCACCGAATTTTCTTTTATCCAACAAAGGAAAGGGTGAAAAGAACAGAAAAAGACCTTTCGAAAGTTTTCTGAGTAAGGGGGTAGATTATGGAAAGGGAAGGTGTTAGCACCCTTTCCATCCGTAGTTATCTACGGGCTCTTAGATGCTTAGCTCATTTGAAAAATACCTTGTGCTTTGTGTGTTTTGAAAAGTATTTTTGAAATGCCCTAGTGAGGCAGTTGGCTTTATGATAACTCTTATATCAGTCCTCAGGAGTGTTGATAAAGCATTTGAAAAAAAATTTGAAAGTTATTTTGTGTAAGTGTGAAAATTTGTTTTTGAGCAAGCATCTAGCATCTATCTACTTTTACTCGAAAGGTTTGTTCTTTTCCACCTTTCCTTTAGACAGTGCTATCCTACTATTAGTGAGTACTAGCCCTATCGTTGGATGTTTGAGGGACATTCGAAGGGATGTTTTATAGTCACAAAGACAACTATACAAGAAACCTTAGTAACTACCCTAGGGTTTTAAGATCATGTTTACCGAGGAAACTTCGAGAGGGTCATCGAGGGACTTATGATCTTTTTAAACCAAAGGGTAGCCACTAAAATCTCTCACATTTCGAGAGTTGTGACTATTTTCTGAAGGCAACCAAAGTGGGAGTACCCTAGAGGTGTATATGTGCAAGTGTGCTTTTTTCAGTTATTTGTCTTTGAATTTAAGTTTGCTAGCGTTTTGTTTTTATTCTTGCCATACAATCTTATTATTCATGCATCTAACAGTTAATAGTTTGCAGTAATTAAAAGTGAGGAAAGATCAACCCTAAACTATTACAAGGCTTCGGGGAGGGGATTAATTACATGTCAAAAATGGGTAATAAAGCAGAAAAAGTAAAAGTCCTAATTTAAGTCTATTACATCCCATGAGCAAATACGTTAATATGAAAAATGATAACGAAAGTAATAAACGCGCGCGAATTGAAAAAGGACATTTGAAACCTAAAAGTAAAAGAAAATCTTTTTGTTTGTTATTTTTTTGTTTGTGAAAAGAAATGAAATTAATCCTAAGTATATTTAATTTTAAAGTAAAAAAATGGTTTAAATAATTATTAATTAATTTACAAAATTAATTTAATTAAGAAAAATGCCAACCTAATATTTTTATGATTTTAATTATTTTATGTTATGATAAAAAGATTAAATGAAATAAAACAATTAAAACAAATAGATAAAGAAACAATGAACATGGGCCTGGTATGGAACAACAATGGGGTGAGAATTGGAATCTGTTAGGGCCCATTATCAAGAAGAAGCCCAAGCCACGTTGGATCTGGTGAGGATGCATATGGAGGGTCCATGGTGAGCCTGCATATTTGGAGCGCTTAGATTTGATTAGATGAGACCTAGTGGCTATGATCATGTGGTTAATGATGCGTGCTCGTGACTGCGACATATTGAATCTGCAGAAGAATTGTTCGAAAGAATAAAATGTGAGACCTGGGTATCGAACCCAGGTCCTTTCAAATATACATGTTCCCCTTTGCCAACTAAGTTACTGTCTATTCATTGATACAAACGAAACTATAAGATTACATTAGGAAAACAAGTCAGAGATATATTAAAAGAAATAAAACGCGCACTGACTAATAGAGCCAATGGGAGAGGGACATTTGGAGCGCCGGAGTCAGCCTGCACTTGAGTCAAATGACCGGAGTGACGCCGAAGTCAAACTCTGATCGTCTTCTCCGATGTATCACAACCTGCAAACTTACATAAATGTTAAACTAAAATAAATGACCCCATCTCACATAAAACCGCCTCCTGAATCCAAATCTGGGGTCTGTTTGGCCTGAAATGGGTTGGATCGTATGTTTCAAAAGTAAGTTCAGATCGTGCCTTAACAATGGCACGATCTCATTCATGCATCTTTGCTCACATGTAACACGTTCAATCAAATATAAACATCAGCATCAATATGTATATATGATCAATATGAATTTAAATCGTGTATTATATGAGTTTGAGATTGAGGAATTTTTACCAAAAAGGTGAGATCGGGTGAGTGAGTTTTCACGCGTGTTAGAACTGCTTAAGGCCTGTGAAACACTCTTGGGACCTTCAGGAGGAAGAAGGAATTCCTGGAATGGACTGAGCAAGGCTGGATTGGTTGTTTCGAGTTTGACAACTTGTGAGAATTTGAGAATGTTATTGTGTTTTTTCTGAGGCAGTGTATCGGTGTATGGGCGTCCCTTTGGCTTGCAAATGATGTTGTATTTATAGAGGAGCATAGTGGCTTGACAAATATGGCAAGGATGAACCATTAAACATGGTTTTGAAAACAAGATCAAAGAATTGAAAAACATGCCATTTTGGGTGATTCTCTTGCCATTCTCATTTTTGCATGAACCTGGACCTTTCTAATGCATCCTGCACAAAAATTGGGTCTTGAAACAAATCTAAACACCAACCCATATTGAATAGTTTGACAGTAATGTTAAAACTGTAAAGACAGTGTAAAAAGACAGGAAACATGAATTTTGAACTGTTATATGTCGACACAATGCTGATATGCATCGACACATAACTCTTCTTGCTCCTGTAAAAACAAAATCAGCTCAGTATGAGTCAATGCATAATGGGATGTGTCGACTTATGCACTTTTACTCCCTCTGTTTTGGATCCTAGATAACAGTATGTATCGACACATAAGGCTTTGTATCGACTCATACCATGTTTGTGTCAACACATACGCGTTTGTGTCGACTCATGCACCTTTCATCCTTCTGTTTTGGGGACTGGATAATAGTATGAGTCAATGCATAAGGCCATGTGTCGACTCATACCCTGTTTTGTCACTAGAATGAGTCGACTCATGTGGGTATGTGTCGACTCATTCTGTAGTTTTTTGGCCTTAATCATTTGTTTTGAATTTGAACCTATTTCAAGATATTGGTGTAGCCTTAGTGAACCTCCAGAATATTGTTCCAGTTCTCCCTCTATATTGGAAGTTGTAATGTATGAGTTTGTATCTTCCAAATGATGAATTTATTGAACTTGAGGATAAAAGAGAAGTTGTAGGGAACTGGATTCTCTTTAAAATGAGCTTTGGTAGGGGAAAAATGGATGAAGTATGTGAAAGTTATGTCTGGTCAAAGTTTAGTTGACTTTTGACCTAGTACAATTGATTTTCAAACACTTGAGAAGTTGACTGAGCAAATTTGTAGTGTAAGGCATGAAATTTGGCATGGACATTCTTGAAGACATATTAAGGACCATGGAAATCATTTGGAGCCTTTGCAACCTAAACATCTTGGTGGACAGTGAAACCCTAGCTGGAGGTTCATTGCTTAGGAGGAGAATTTGTCTGATTAATTCTTTGGTCAACCTTGAGCAATTGAGGACCTTAATGAGCATGTCTTGAGTAAAAAATGGGAGGGAAAATTTTGGGGTACAGCAGCTTCCCCTGTTCAATCTTCTTAAACCTAAGGATTTAGATTGGCTTGTCTGCCTTTCGTGATCTGAAGGTGGAAGATGATTGAACACTAGAGTGCCCATAAATTTACACTCACATGATGTGATGGTTGATTGTGTAGGGAATGGGCTTAAAGATGTCATTTGGAGAGTGTGATGGAGAGTCACCGGAGATGGGCTTAAATATGCCATTCAAGATAGATGTTGACTTCATAAGAGGTCTCTTTATGGGGATTCTTGTTCCTGCTGTCCGAGGAGGACTCCACTGGGGAATGTTGATTTATGTTGCTCTCCTGCTTGAGGAAAACTCTGTTGGGAATAGAGTCTAGGAACTTCAGTTGTCTAAGGCTCTACTGAGGAGTTACCTATGGACTAGAGAGATCAAAGTTTGATGTTTTCTGGTTGAAATACAGGCTTCACAATAACTTGCTAGGGAGAATGAAATTAACTTCTATTCGGCAATGTATTAGAAAGAGCCAGTGTAGGGATGCTTCAGAATGAGCCCCTGTTAGACCGCATCTGAAGGTATATGAGAAGGAGCCCGTGTAGGGTTTCTCCCGGATGAGTCTGTGTTATACTACATCTGGAAAGTTGAGAAGGAATTCGTGTAAGATTGCTTCAGGATGAGTCTGTGTTAGACTATATTTAGAGATCATGAGAAGAAACCCGTGTAAGATTGCTTTAGGATGAGTCTGTGTAGATAGTTGCCCCGTCTTGTTTCAGGAATTGATCCATAATCAGCTGTTTCACAAATAGTTATCTTGTCTTGTTTCAGGTATTAATTCGGAGCTTGCTTTTATCGGTCGTCGAGATAGTTGCCCTGTCTGGTTTCAGGTATTAATCTATGACCTAAGATAAAGAAAGATAGTTTTCCCATCTTTTTTCGGGTATTAATATTCCATATGTTCATGTAGATAGTTGTCCTGTCTGGTTTCAGGTATTAATCTATAATCGGTCATCCACAGATAGTTGTCCTGTCTGGTTTCAGGTATTAATCTGGAACTTATTTTGGTCGTTTAGATAGTTGTCCTGTCTGGTTTCAGGTATTAATCTCTGACCTAAGAGAGAGAAAGATAGTTTTACCGTCTTGTTTCGGGTATTAATCTTCAATCTGTTCATGTAGATAGTTATCCTGTCTGGTTTCAGGTATTAATCTATAATGAGTCATTCACAGATAGTTGTCTTGGCTTGTAACAGGTATTAATCTGGAACTTGTTTTTGTTGGTCGTAGAGATAGTTGTCCTGTCTGGTTTTAGGTATTAATCTCTAACCTAAGAGAGAGAAAGATAGTTTTCTCGTCTTGTTTTGGGTATTAATCTTTAATCTGCTCATGTAGATAATTTTCCTGTCTGGTTTCAGGTATTAATCTACAATGAGTCATTTACAGATAGCTGTCCTAGCTTTTTACAGGTATTAATCTGGAACTTGTTTTTGTTGGTCGTAGAGATAGTTGTCCTGTTTGGTTTCAGGTATTAATCTCTGACCTAAGAGAAAGAAAGATAGTTTTCCCGTCTAGTTTCGGGTATTAATCTTCAATCTGCTTGTGTAGATAGTTGTCTTGTCTAGTTTCAGGTATTAATCTACAATTGGTCGTTCACAGATATTTGTCTTATCTAGTTTCAGGTATTAATCTAGAACTTGGCAATGTTGGTCACGTAGATAGTTTCCCCGCCTGGTTTCGGGCATTAATCTGTAGCATGTTGTATTTGTTGGTAAACCCGTCTTGCTCTGGGAGTTCATACCACTTGGTCGTGTAGATAGTTTCCCCATCTGGTTTCGTGCATTAATCTTTGACCTGCTGTGTAAGTTGATAGTATTTGTCTGCTAATTTAACCTGAAAAGGTGAAACTAGTTTCATGCAATGTCATGATGTATGAATTGCATGATACTCTCAAAATAAATAAGATTGTGATATATGCATTTGTGATGCATATGCTATGATGTTTGTAGAATGATGCATGAATGCAATGTATGAACGGACCAGCTATTCTATTGCAGTGTTATTGAATTAGGGAAAATAAATCCCTGATTGTTTCTAGGGGTGAAGAATGTAGGTCTTCAGACTTTGTTGAAGTTGAAATGCTGGGAGACGGATTTCTGTTATTAGAGAAATAAACTCTGTTGGGGAAGGGAAACTCCGTAAACTGCCTAGGGATTTTTATAAAATCCTGCTAGGGAATCCTGAAAAGCTTGTGAACCAAGATAAGGACTTCTTTGAGATACCAGATAAGTAATTGGAGATTCTTGTTCCGCCAGGGATATAAGAACACCTGACATCATTAGGCTGTATGCTGAGGATATGGCATTGACTTTATGGTAAGATTCCCCTGCCTCTGTACCTGCTGGAGAAAGTATATGTCGGGGATTTTTATAGATGGTCTGAATGTTATCCCAACTCTTGGAGTCTTTGAGTAAATGCTGGTCAGAGTGATAAGTCTTTTACTGATAGACAAGTGACGAGATGACGGGACATAGTCTTATGCTTTAATCCCTAACTTTTTCTTGGACTGTCCTTTCATATTTTCAGTCCAACGGGATACCCTTTTTTGCCCAAGCCGCCTTTTCAAGTTTTCGACTTGCCGGGTGTACAGATTTTTCATATGTATATCCCTAATTTTTGCCCAAACCCTTTTGGTTCGCCGGGATGCCCTTATTTTTGCCTAGTCCAGTCGACCTAGCGGGTCTTTGCTCATGCGTAGTATCTTTTAACTATGTCCGCGTTCATCAGGTGCAGAGAATTGTCACTGTCCATAGTAGTAAGTGTTACCATACTGCCAGAAGATGTTTGTTTGATTGCACGTGATTCGTTGTTGGAATTCATGTCCAATGCCCCAAGTGATTCAGATGGATATCTGCCCCTGGATATTTGGCACTTTTGAGAGATTCCTCAAATCTTGACTTGACTGCCCCAGATCAGCTGGACACCATGCTATGCCCCTTGATTATGAAAGGCCTGTTACTGGAATGTCTTTCCATCTGAGGTGATTCTGTCTATTGAGAGGATTTCCGTTCATCGAACATCCGTTTGTGTGAATCTCTCGGTTGTCTGAACATATAGTCATATGCAAACAATGGTATTTAAAAAAATGCAAAGCTTATGTCTGCCTTGAAGTTTAAAAAATCATTTTTTAGTAAAACAAGTAAATTTTGTAAGAGTGTGATATCAACTCAGGATTTATAGCAAACCTTACAGGAGTCAGGATACTTTTTGTAACAATATGCTTTCGAACTAACTCATGCTTCAACTAGGACTTTTAAGGGTTGTAACGTGGTCTGGTTCACGATTTAAGAAACAAAGGATAAAGGCTCGAAATTTATTTGTACCCATCTCGTTCTTCGTGATGCTCTTCAGTCCTATACTCAGTTAATTGTGCGTTTAAATTCCAATTGAGTCTGGAATATTTGCCTTGATATTCCAGTGATGGTTCAGACACTGAAAGTTTATTTTGTGGAAGGCAGTCATTTTTGTATCCTTTTCCTTTTTATGTTGAGGATTTGCAGTGACCTTTTTTATTATCCCTACTTTTTCCTGAATTGTTTCTTTTGTGATTATAGTCAGTGGGATGCCCCAGTTTTTCTCTTAAGTCTCTTTCATAGGTTTTGACTTAGCGAGCTTTTCTTTTGAAAAATAATGGTTGTCTGTTTTAATGATTATGCAGAACCATCACCATCTTCTATTTTTGGAATGATACCTCCGACACTACTTGTCGTGTATGAGAGGAAGGCTTAAGACTGGAATGAACATTTGAATTAACTGAGAAACTACCCTGCCCCAGGTTATGATTAAGGGTCTTAGTTTGTGTGAAAAGAAAAACTCTTGCTTCTTAGGCTCAAAGGGGTTGACTAGGGATTATCTTCCTTATCACTCCACTGTTTAGGATTTGAAACAACGCATGTACATCATCAGTGGGGTCTGTTCAAAAGCATATTGTAGAGATTGTGGTATCATTATTGTCATCCTCCCTCTAAAGGCTTCCAACTTTTAATCAAGAGTTGAATATCACAAACAGGAAGTAAAAGCACAGTTTAAGTATAGTGAAAACGCATGGATTCGTTCAAGAAAAACATATGCAATGCATTAATGAAAGTAACCAAAGTCTGACATAAAGATAAGTGTTTAAACAAAACAAAGAAATTACAACAAAATTTGAATGAACAAAAATTTCTCTGCCTAAACCTCGTCACTTCAGATGATGTGTGTTGGAGGGATGACAGAAAAATTCCAGTTGACCATCTTGTGTGAATTCCAACACTCCTTCATCAATCAAGTTTTGAATCTTATATTTTAACATCTAACAACTATCAGTATCATTCCCCAGACTGTTGGAATGATATGCACATCTTTCATTGGGATGGTAACTAGGAGAGGAAGTATTAGGATTCCAAGGAGGATCCTTCAATGTGACCATTTTAAACTCAAACATGTGTTGTAAGACTTGCGACATTGGCATGTTGAGTTTGGTATATCTCCTATTAGATGTATCCCACTTACGTTGATTATCTTGTCGTTGTTGGCAAGACTGTTATTGGGCTCATGATGTGGCAGCAATTTGGAAAGGTCTACTCTCCACCAAGCCAACTTCTTGTCTCATCAGGGGCTGATTAACGACTTGATCCCCAGCCTCGACTATTTACTTCATACGGTTGCATTCGTCTTGATGAAGCTTACTAACGAGAATCCACAACTCTTCTTACCCCCGAGCTAAATTTTGGATAAGAGCCATCTGACTACCCATCTAGATTCTCATCCTTTCCATCTCAGCTTGTAGTTGTTCCAACTGGCCATCCTTGTTGTTGTCAGGATGTTTCTTGGTCAAATTCCCACTGAGGAGTGCTTTCAACTCTTCTTTCCCCTTGGATAGGTTCGGGAACATTTCCTTGAACTGAGCATCCTGAGTTTGGCGATCTCTGTTGTTATGTTTGAGAGCCATTTTCCATGCTGAAATAAACAACGAGAACATGAGAAACTTGTACTGGAAGACATGTTAGGTAATGACATGCATGGTGTGTGGATGAAATGTTTTCAAGGATCTCGTGGGGTAAACACAAGAAAATGTTAGAATCCAACTGTAGCTCTAATTGAAGAACTTCGTATCATTGAATGTCCTTCAATAAGAATCAAGCTCACCATGTCTAGTGGGTCATAGCCCCTGACTTAAGTTATCGTGTTTAGACCTTTTGACGGTATTGGTTGGAGGAAAATAAATCCCCTTGCCCCTTTCTAAACGTCTTCTTTATCATAAATTGCATCACAAGCCCTTGAGATCCATGAAATGGTTAAGGAAATGCTATAGTATGATGCTTTGATGTGTATGCCAAGCATCAAGCAAAAAATGTAGGGCGGTGAAGACAAGTATGTCTTGCCGGAAATCCAAGTTATTGGACAATGACTCACATCATCAGATGATAAATAAAACCCTGCAAGGAGTTCAAGTTGTTAGATAATGAAAGCAAATAAATCACACAAGTGGCCTTAGGTTTAAGCTTACATGGATTCCATAGGTAAGTACCCTCTTGAAGTTTAGTTGGATTAACCTGTCCTAGTAATAGTAACCAGGTTCTAGGGAATCTCAATATCACCGATCTTTCTTCACCAGGCATTGTTTCAGCGTAAGCCTCTTTATTGGCGACCGAAATATCCCAGAAGTCATATCTCAAAGAGTGTAGTATCGAGTATCAACCAACTTCGGACTGCCCCAAAGTCGGCTATCTCACTACTTCCTAATGGCCAAGTTGTTCAATTAAAGGTTCTAAGGTCATTTGGTGCTCCATGACACCACACAGCGGCCTCGTATTCTCCTTGGCTACTCAAGGTCTATTGGTACCAACAAATGTGTCACACCAACGTAGCTATTGTTTCAACTGTGCCAGTGTACCCCGCACAGTCCCTACGATATATTCCTACTTACCTAAAAGGTGCCCTAGATCCGGGTGTAGGATCTTTACAAGTAAACCCAAACAAAAACCCTTAAAGATAAAGCAATCAAATCATTCAAGGAAATCAAATTAAATATGATCTAAGCTCTAAGGTAACTATGATATGGTGGAAGAACTAACTTGGTTGTTTTGCGTTTGATTGCAAATGTTGCGGTTAGCAAGAGTCGCCACCGACTTTTATTTTATCCAAAAGGAAAGGTGAAAAAGCACAGGAAAGACCTTTGAAATGTTTTCTTGAGTTCGGGGGGTAGATTATGAAAAGGGAAGGTATTAGCACCCTTTTCATCCATGGTTTTCCATGGGCTCTTAGTTACTTTCTAGATCACTTGCTTTTGTTTGAAAATGTGCTTTGTGTGGTTTTTGAAAGTATTTTTGAAAAGAGGCCATTGTTTAGCAAACTTTGTAATGATTCTCGTTCGTAAGAATGTATACAAAGGTGTTGATCTTTTGAAAATGTTTTCAAGTTTGAAAGGTGTTTTGAAAGTGTTGGTGTTTGTTTTAAAAATAGCAAGGATGTTTTGGTTTTGAAATTGAGCAAGTAACTAGGAACATTCTACCTACTCAAAAGTCTTTCATGTTTATTTCCTCTTTCCTTTGACATTGTTATCTGTTGCACCCCAAAATTTACCCTCTTGATTTAGACTTATATTTCATCATAAATATCATATTGCATTGCATTCATACATTGTGATGGGATCAAAGTACTTTGGTTATCAAGTCTTCCTCAAGCTTTGAAGGTTGATTTCATTGACAAGTTGCTCAAGTAGAATCTTATCACCTAAACCTCTGGATCTTTCAAGCTCAAAATTTATTTCATATCTCAAGATATTTTATCCATCTCTTTGGATCATCAGAGGATTGAAGTTTGTGTTTGGTTCTAAGAAGAATCACTCTTTTGATTCACCAGTCAAATTAGGGTTTTGCTTGATCAAGGCTATTGATCAATGTACAAGTCTTGATTTGGAAGCTACAACATCTCATTGGTATTTGAAAAGTCTTTGTACAAGAAATTAGCCAAAATCATCAGAGGATTTGAAGTTTTGAAGTTGATTCATCAGTCTCCTAAAGGTGTTAACCAAAATTAGGGTTTGGGATTTTATCAGGATTTCTTAAGAATTTTGAATTAAAACTTTGTACATGGCCTCTATATATTTGGAAGATCATATGTTTGAAGTTTTGATCATCAATTTTGAAGGGAAGTGGATCAATTGATTCAAAGGGGCAAAATGGTCATTTTGGTCAAAATCAGTCAAAGTCAAGGTTGACCAAGTGAACTTTTGGTCAACCATCAATTCAAGGGTTTAATTTTCATATTTCAAGTCCATTTTGATCATTGGATAAAAAAGATTGAGGTTTGGGTTGAAACTTGTTCATGAAGAAACCCTAAAAGTTTCTAATTTTGGAAAATAAGGACTTAACTTCAAAAATTCATATTTTATTCACCTTTGATAAAAAAAATGCAAATGAAGTATACTTGGAAATATAAGAGGATGATCTTTCATCTCCTTTTGGTTTCATGTTCAAATTGGCAAAAAATCAAGAGTTATAAAGCTTGGAAGTCACAAAATTATAGGTCATTTTCCAAATTTAGTGAATTTCATGTAAAATTTTGAGGACTTTATTGGATTCAATTGCAAAAACTCAAAACTAAGGGATTGTATATGTTTTCAATACCTTTCCAAATTGTACTCATTTGTGTCCAAATTCAAAAATATGAGCAAGTTATGAACTTTGGAATTTTGAGGCATTTTATTGAAATGTGACAAATATGCAAAATGGCCAATTCATGAGAACTAAAGTTTCATCCATTCTCTTTGTTTCTAATCCAGCCCATGACCTATTTGTGACTTTCTAAGGCCCATAATGCCATCTATTTCGTGCCCCATGGGCCATGGTGTTTGCTTGTATACAAAATGCTCAAAGTTGCCAAGAAAAGCCAATTCACCAACACTCTCTCATTTCAATGAGTTATAACCTGGAACTTTAAGCATGGGCTCTTGAACTCATTTAGATGATAAAATGCAAAGAAAAGTAGGGAACGCACGAGCAAATAGCTGAGGCCCATGTGCATTCTTTATTTTGCCAAATTTTCCAATCAAGCCCTTGAACTTTTTTGAAGAACAATTTCCTCTTCTAACCTTCTCTACCCACACTATATAGTGTACTGCAAGCCTCATTTCACGAGGAGGACGCTCCCATTACAAGAATTCCAGATCTGAGTTTTCCACCATTTTTTTGCAAGTTGCTTCGATTCTCTCATCTCCTTCGCGCATTCATCAAATTTCTTGTGAATTCATCCTCCTTGAAGTATGTAGATCAAGATCATGGAGTTTGTTTGCTTTTGTAACTAAGGGATCAGTATTTCCAGTTTCACATGGAAGTAAGCTTCTTGAACTTCATTTTATTATTTCCAGCTTGATTTGTTAAATTACTTCATGTTTATGAGTTCATAGCTGGCCAAACAATAGGTTTGACGTATAATCTTGGTTGAAATGGAAGAATGGATCGTTGTTTGAACTTCTGAATAATTCATATTCAGTGAGTTTTTGCAATTTTCGCGTCCAGATTTCTAATTGCCTAGTCAATCTTTTTGAGATCTATAAGTGTCGTGATGTAGAGGTTAGATCTGGCTTTATTTTGAGCTTTGAATCATTGATTTTGGTGGAGAAATAAGGAAGAAGTATTGATCAGAACATGAGGTTTGAAACTGAAAAAACACGCGTTTAGGGCATTGTCTTGAGGTTGAAGACGATGAGGTCGCGCGCCCTGATTGGATGATTCAAATTTTTAATGCATTTCATATTATTTAGTTTTATTTGATTTTCTGATTTTATTTTTGTGATCAAAACATTTTCAAAAATCATAAAAAAATTACCATAGGCCAATGATAATTTCTAGTATTTGTCATATTTTTTTGGAAAATTTTTAAAATGTTTTGATTGGTTTAAAAATTCATAATTTTAAATAATTGTTTATTCAATGTTTATTTTTGTTTTAATAATTCTTTTGATCTAAAAATTCCAAAAAAAAAAAAATGTTTTGAACTCATAAAATAATGTAGAAATTGATTCTCACTTTTGTTTAGCATTTTTTCTATTTTTTATTAGAAATTTAATTTGAGAAGTTTATTTGAAATATTTGTTTTATATTTTTGGTTTTAATACTTCCTTTAATTAAAAAATTCTCAAAAAAATCATGCAAGCTTGTTTTTAATCATAGAATCTGAATATAATTTTATTTTGACCTTTTTGTGATTTTGGATAGGGTTTGCATTTTTGCCTTTAAATAATAGTTTAATTGTTAATTGTTTGTTTGATTCTTATTTTAATATTTCCTTTAATTCAAAAAATCCACAAAAAGTCAAGGATGTGTGTTTTTAATTCTAATATTTGAATATAATTTTTGTTGGATACTTTTCTGATTTTTTATTAGAGTTTTATTTTGAGATGTGAATATTTGTTTAATTGTTTGAATTTGATTTTTATTGTTGACTTTTCTTTAATTCAAAAAATATGGAAAAATAGGTATTATGACCTTTTGAGTTTTGTCATGTTTGATGTATATTTGTTCTATTTTATTTTTTGAATTTTGATCTTATCTAATCAATATTTAAGATTAAAAGTCAAAAATTAGGGTTTTGTTGCTTATTGTGCAAGTTTCATTTTCAAAACCATTATGCCCTGGATTTTCAATGGAATTTAAGTCTTGATTAGGGTTCTTGAATGTATTGAGGATCTAAAAACCATTTTTCTTGGATTGTTTGACTTGATTTGATATTTTTCCACAAATTATTTTGAAAGCTTATCTAGTTTGGTAGTTTGGCCAACTAGTTTTGAACTTTGGGCCTCATTTGATCCCCTCCTCAACCATTTATGAACTTAAGACTTACTTTCTGACTTCTACACACTTCAAATATGCTAAGAAATTTTTGGTTTGAATTATTGAAATCCTTTTCTATTTTTGATGTATTTTTGAAGTGAAGGTACCCAATTAATGTTGCATATCTTGTTGCAATTTGTTTGATGGCCAATGAACTTGAGTGAGGCCTATGATTGGGCACCTAATGATCATGTTGGTTCTGCTCATCCATGTAAACTCAAGTCATTTCACTTAATGCCCCATGTTTGAATGATTGAACCTTTTGATGCATTGTATGGGATTCCTCTTCTATTATGCTTATGAGCTGTGATGATTTAATTGTGCATGATTGAATTGTGGTTGCTACTGACCTTCATGGCCTTTGATTGTATTCTTCTCAAGCTCCCATGATCCT
Source organism: Vicia faba (assembly GCA_948472305.1). Lineage (NCBI taxonomy): Eukaryota > Viridiplantae > Streptophyta > Magnoliopsida > Fabales > Fabaceae > Vicia > Vicia faba. The sequence goes on along the minus strand of OX451738.1, from coordinate 1,016,459,768 downwards.
TGATTGATATTCAATTGTCAACTCAACATGGTGATAGAAAGGAGCAACATTCCTCTGATTCTTTTGACTAAAGTGTGCATATGCCTGTTTCCTTTTGTCTATCATGACTCATGTTTGATAGTTGCTATCATGTTTTCTCATTTCATCATGGTGTCATCATTCATCCCTTATGTGAATCATCATTCTATTTATGGGAATACTAACTTGGTTGTTAAATGTGCGAGGTACTTTGGGGAAAGTTTCCATTTTTGTCTTGAGGTTACTGTGTTTCACTTTATTTGTGGAACACAATTTATTATATTGGAACTACTCTTATGCTTGGCATGTTTGATAGTTTATGTAGGATATATGTATATGTGATTACGAATGTTATACATTGCCCATGGGATCTGTTCATATCTGATAATCTCATTACTTACATCCTGATGGCGTAATTTCTAACTTGATTTGTCTGCTGATGCCAACTTACTTGAAGTTTTCTGGGTTTCTTTTGTTCTTGCTCAGTTGCTACGGATAGTTATCCGTTTGGTATTGCACTATTTCCTTTCTTCTACTTTCATAGTTCTATGTTGCATGATGGGACCTCTGTTGCTGATATATGTCAGGAGGCCCTCTGTTTTTTTTGTCTGATACTTGTGTTGTGTTTGCTTTTGATCGATGAGTCACTCAATTTAGAAATTGAGATCACGACTTCGCTCTCAGTGCATGTTCCCTGTAGGATGTTTATTGTTTCTCTTCTTTAATTTTTGATCGATGAGTCACTCAATTTAGAAATTGAGATCATGACTTTGCTCTCAGTGCATGTTCCCTGTAGGATATTTATTGTTCGATGAGTCACTCAATTTAGAAATTGAGATCACGATTTCTCTCTCAGTGCATGCTCCCTATAGGATAGTTTTATTAAGCTTCCTTTGACATGTTTATTAAGGTAGGAATCTATGCATGCTAACATAGGGTAGGATTTTCCTTTATCCTCAACCTTAGGGTCAACCATTGTATGATAACACTAGGGATAGTGCTAGGCTAGGTCCCCTTAGTTGTTTTTCCTTCCTTTGCATTTTGCATCTTAAAACAAAAGTTGTTTTTCTTGGAAAATCATAAAACACCTCTAATAAACTCAAACCCTTCTTCAAGGTAAAAGATACAAACCAATCTTATTTGTTTGTGCGCCTCTTGGTTTTGTTTTTATACTGTTTAGCCGATGTTTCGCCATTGCACATGTTTGTTATCCTACTTTGATTCACAATATCATTGCTAGGTGTGATGTTTTGTCATCCGTTTTATTGATGTTTTGCCAACTTTGCCATGATATCTTGCTACCTTTTAGCCTATGTTTCGCCATCGCACATTTATTTGAAGCTGATGTTTCGCCATCGCACATGTTTGTTATCCTACTTTGATTCTTAATATCATTGTTAGGTGTGATGTTTTGTCATCCGATTTATTGATGTTTTTGTTATCTTTGCCATGATACCATGCTACCTTTTAGCCGATGTTTCGCCATCACACATTTGTTTGAAGCCGATGTTTTGCTATCGCACATGTTTGTTATCCTACTTTGATTGTCAATATCATTTTTAGGTGTGATGTTTTGCCATCTTGCCTGTTTTTGTTGTCTTAACTAAAAAACACAAACCAACCAAAAAATATAAGCCGAACTACGGCTGCTCTGATTCCTTAAAAGGGATACGTAGGCAAAGGGGTAGGGCCCAACCGAGCATAACTTTTATTTTCCCTACATTGTTTTCTTTTGTTTCTTTCGCATGCATTACTTTTTTTGCTTTAAGCCATAGACATAGGATTTGACCACACCCATTAGATTAGACAACAAGAGTGGATACTGTAGAGTACTACGGGCGTGTGGGGTGCTAATACCTTCCCCTCGCGTAACAGACTCCCTTACTCGATCTCTCGGTCAAAAGACCGTGATTTCTCCCTTTTTAGGTTTTCTCGATGTTTACCTTTCCCTTTCGGAGGGATAAAAGACGTTCGATGGCGACTTCATTGATGTTTCATTACTTCCAGATGTCAGGTTTCAGCCGGGTCGTTTCAGCTGGCGACTTCACTGGGGACAGATTGACCTCTTGCTGGTCCATCTCGGAGTCGATCCTAGCTCTTGTTTGTTTTCTTTTTGGGTGTTTATTTTACCGCTTTGCATATTTATCTGCTTGCATTGCATCCTATGTGTGCTTTACTTTCTGCATACTGGATTTGGCTGGACCGTTTGGATTCTGGATTTCTTGGTGGGTGGGTTGTTTCATGAGATAAAATGCCTCATACCCAGGCTATGAGTGAATTCCATAGGAACTAGGAATAGAGTGGCCATGGCAGCTATGAGGTGGATGCTTTGTAGACCTGACCATGAGACCCATGACTTCGGAGGTAGTTAGAATAGGTGTTATCGTATGATGATACCGAAATTCGAACTCTTGTACTCTGATTTGGCTTTTAACCTTACCTTGACCTAGACTACACCCGTGAGAAGGACGGGAAAACTTTTCTTACAGGTACATGTACTGTTGGTGACTTTGTGTTGCGAAGGTGACTCGGGTTCCCATGATAGTTGCGAAGCTTTGGGATTTTCTTTTGATCTTGAGTGATGCTGTCCTGTAATGGTCCAGCCATTATCCAGTGTGAAACTTTGATCCTGTCATGTTGCATCATAGCATATTTATTTATAAAAAAAATGATGTAAAAAATAACTAGCATGCGCATGTCATATTCCAGGGACATTCAAGAGTCTTCTTTCCATCAGAAATGGCTGGCCTCCCATCAGATGAGTTTGATTCAGTTTATGTTAAAGAGCCCACCAGGCATACATTCGCTTATCAGATTCCTATTGTTGATGTGGCCGAATTGAAGAGGTTGAGTTCTTATTTGAAGGGTAATGTTCTGAATAACTTCAACAAAAATTATGGAAATTTGTTACTAATCCTTAACACTCCAGTTGACCCAATGGCTTTGTTCACCCTCTTCCAATTCTGTGACAAGGAATTACGGTGTTTTACTTTTCAAGATTATCAACTGGTTCCCACACTAGAAGAGTATGCGTACTTACTTAATATCAAGTTGTCTGATGAAGTTCCTTTTGTCCAAGTGCCGGAGAAGCCGAAGTTCGAAGTTATTGCTGAAATTCTTCATTTGAGTTGGAAAGAGGTGAAAGACAATTAGAAATCAAGTGAGGATACTATAGGGTTTTATTTGGATTTCTTAGTGAAGAAAGCTGAAGACTGGGCAAAGAAAGGGAATTAGAGTTACTTCAGCTCTCTGTTTGCTCTCATGATATACGGGATCATCCACTTCCCTCGCAAGATAAATTTTGTGGATTTGACGGCTATTTGTGTTTTTAGAAATAAGAACCCGGTACCGGCACTCTTGACAGATACTCTTTATACCGTTCATTTCAGGCATGGAAAAGGAGATAATGTAAGTTTATGTCATTCGATGTTGTATCAATGGTTTAAGTTGCACCTACCGGTAAGCGGACCTTCTATGGATACCAGGCATTCTCTCCGATGGTCATCAAGACTTCTCAACCTTATTTCATTTGATATCCGGTGGAATTATGACATGGGGGAAGTACGAAGTATTATCACTAGCTGTCGAGATTTCCCTAATGTTTCCCTCATAGGAACTAAGGGGTGTATCAACTATAATCTTGTGCTTGCTTATCGTAAATTGGGATATGCAATGGATGGACCGCCAAAGGTTGAGGAGGTGTCTGAATTAGTGTATTTTGTTAGAGGAAGTGATCCTATGATGTTGAAAAGAGTGACAAGTGCTTGGAAGAGAATTCACAAGAAGGATAGAACTACTTTGGGCAAGAAGGTTCATGTTGCTAGGGTTCCTTACTTGGAATGGATTAAAGACAGGGTTAAGATTTTACGGTTACCATTTGCAAGGTCAGATCCTATATGTGAGCAACCTCCTACTGTTATAAGTAACACGGTGCCTACCGAGGTGTTCACCCAGGTTCATATTGAGAACATTCAGCTTCGTGCAAAAGATCGTGAGGCGGGGATGAAACTTTATTGGGTAGATCAAGAAAGGGACGACTTTGCTCGCAAACTCAAAGAAGCTCAAGGGGAAACTTTTGATGCAACCAGTTTTAGGAAGAGGTCTCATGCTGAAATGGAAGAAGAGTTGAGTAAGACCCAGCAAGAGTGCCAGAAGCTTCAGGCATCTGAGAATAGTTACAGGAAGAAGATTCAAAACTTGGAGAAACGGCTCAAAGACAAAGATGCTCAGCTTAAGAAGGAAATAACCCAGAAGCGCGTCGCAGAGGATCGGTTTCAAGAAAGTAAAGTAGTCACATCTCAACTTTTGAAGGAGAAAGCCAGGCTTGAAGAGTATTGTCAACACCTTGAAGTGTGTCTTGTTTCGGAGATTTAGTTTTGTTACTTACCTTTGGTGTATTTGGTCACCCCCAGGATTGTTGGAAGGGACCATTGTTTGTTTTTATTATTCAGTTTTTTGTTAAGTTTACTTTGAAACATGTATTTTGTTGTTTATCGCTACACTCTTCAAATGTCCGAAGTCACTTGAACATTGTTTCTTTTGTTTGTAAATAGTTGAAGTGTTTGTCTTATTGTCCTTTTTTCCCTTGATTGTATGCTTGATTATTGGTTGCGCGCCGTGATTGATGAATAAAAGGGCTCTTGAATACCAAGAAATGACAAACATATCATGCATATCATGCATTTCATAACATTACAGGTTATCTCAAGACGGTATTCTTATTCTTCTGCTTTTCTTATTCAGAATTCAAGACGACTACTCATCGGTATTCCACCAGAAACAATTTTCCAAGACAGATGGAACAAGTTCAAGCTGAACTCGCTGAAATAAGGGCCCATATGGCTACTCAAATGACCCAATTCATGGAGGTCATCACCAATGTGAATCGCCGACAGGAGGAACTGGCTGCCATTGTCAACAACCAGGGCCGCTATCCAGGGGATGGTGGAAATCAAGGGCTCTATCAGGACATTTCTGTAGGATTGGGGAATGTGCAAGATCAGCCTGTTGGAAATTTTCACGGGATGCCCGGAAACCCTTTTGTGCGCAACGTGGGGCAGTTTCCCCCATCTCCGGGACCTCATCTTGTGGAGAATAGAAGAGATAATCAGGGCGGTGTAAGGAACTATCAGGAGCAGGATTATGACTTTGACCAGGATGAAGATCAGTTTTCTGTTCAGCGTTCAGAGCCGGAAGTTCAGGTTGAGGATAGGAAGTATCGGTTGTTGGAAGAACGTTTGAAGGTTGTGGAAGGGCAAGGAGTCCTTGGTATGGATGCTAATGATCTCGGGTTGGTGTCCGGGGTGAAAGTTCCTCCAAAGTTCAAGCCTCCTACATTTGAAAAGTACAACGGAACGTCGTGTCCTGTTACTCATGCAGCTGCTTATTTCCTAAATATGTCAGTACATACTGAGGATCAGGGGCTTTTGATTCACTTTTTCTAGGATAGCCTATCTGGGGCATCCCGGGAGTGGTACATGAAGTTGGAGAAAACTCATATTCGTTGCTGGAATGATCTTGCTCGGGCTTTTGTCAAACATTATCAGTACAATGTGGATATGGCACCTAATCACACTCAGTTACAGAATTTATCACAGGGACCAAGAGAATCTTTCAAGGAATACGCTCAGAAGTGGCGTGAGTTGGCTGCGAGGGTTCAACCTCCACTCATGGAGAGAGAACTCATTGATATGTTTATGAGTACCTTGCAAGGGCCATTCTATGAGCACATGATAGGAAGTACTTCGGCAGGATTTGTAGACTTGGTTATGGTTGGTGAAAGAATTGAGGTAGGTTTGAAATTGGGGAAAATTCAGATTGGAGGTTCTAGTGGCTCATCAGGGGGCAGTAAGAAACCATTCAACACTTACCCTAAGAAAAGGGAAGGCGACGTAAGTGCGGTTTACTCTCATAGAGGAAGAGGAGAGGATCGTCAGCACCAACAGATCAATGATGTTTCTATTCCTGTTAATGCTACCCCGCATGAGAGACCGGATACAGTGCCTCAACAACAAAGACAACAAGATTCTCCCCGTCAGTATAATAATCAACAGCAGATACAGTTGAGAAAATTCGATCCCTTGCCGGTATCTCTTACTGAAGCACTCCACCATTTGCTCGATTTGAAGTTGATCGGTTTGAGAAATATGCCACCACCACCCGCAAGACTTCCTCCTAATTATGATGCTAACGCAAGATGTGAATTCCATTCAGGCAGAGTTGGTCATTCTACTGACAATTGCTTTACGTTAAAGTGAAAAATACAAGACTTGTTAGATGCTAAGGCAGTTGAGTTTACTCTAGTGACTGGTCCGAATGTTACTCAGAACCCAATGCCTAGACATGGAGGGGGTGTTGTTAATATGATTGATGATAATGGTGAAATGTTGAATTTAATCATGAATGTGGAACAAGTAACTACTCCATTGTGGTATGTTAAGAGATATTTGCTTGACAATTCTATTTTTCTGGGTTGCACTTCAAAGTGTGCCAAGTGTAGAGAGCAACCGAAGGGCTGTGATGATTTAAAAGCTGGTATCTAATTGTTGATAAAGGAGGGTTCCCTGCAGTTTGATAGAAAACCGAGCTACCATAAGGTTACCGAAGAAGATGTTGTTGTGGTATCTATTCCTCACACCCCTGTGTGCATTCCTACCCTATCTAGGGCACCTCCTTTGATGATTACGGTACCTGGTCCCATGCTGTATACCAGTGAGAAGGCCATCCCATGGCATTATGGTGCTGATGTTTATTACCATGGGGTGAAGCAGGAAGTAATTACTCATTTGGATGAGGAAGAACGTGTTGAAGATAATGAAGAGGAAGTTCATAATTTTTCTGGTGTGGGTCGAATGATTAGAAGCGGGAGAGTATTTGGTCCTTCCAATGTGCAAGATGCGGCAGATGCTTTTGCAATAGAAAAAGGAAAACAACAGGGGATGATTGGTAATCCAAGGGTTACGCCAGCCAATGTGACTCAACCAATCCTGATACCAGAAGCTTCTTCAGTTCACGATGAGGTTGAAGAGTTAATGCGAATTATCAGAAAGAGTAATTATAGCATAATTGATTATCTGAGCCATACTCCTTCTAAGATGTCTATCTTGTCTCTGTTGATTTATTCAGAACCTCACAGAAATGCTTTGATGAAGTTATTAAAGAATGCGTCTGTGCCACATGAGATAATAGTCAATCAGTTTGAGAATGTTTGTGCTAACATATCTGCCGGGAACGGTCTGGGCTTCACAGATTTTGATCTTCCTCTGGAGGGGCCAGACCATAACAAAGTGTTTCATATTTCAATGGAGTGCAGGGGCACTACTTTATCCCAGGTTTTGGTGGACACAAGGTCGTCTTTAAATGTATTGCCTAAGTCAACATTGATGAAAATTGATTATTCTGCACTGGAGCTTCGCCCTAGTGATTTGATGGTGAAGGAGTTTGATAGGTCTCGAAGGTCATTGTTTGGGGAAGTGGAGTTACCAATCAAGGTGGGTCCTCGCACCTTCACGACTACTTTTTTTGTGATGGATATACAGCCAGCGTATTGTTGTTTGTTGGGGCGGTCGTGGATTTATAGAGCAGGGGCAGTCACTTCTACCCTTCATCATAAACTCAAGTATCCTGCAGAGGGAAAGGTGATAACTGTGTGCGGCGAGGAAGAGTACATCGTAAGTCATTTGACATCATTCTGCTATGTTGAAGTTGAAGGCGAGATACATGAGACTCCGTTTCAGGCGTTTGAGACTGTTCATGCTGTCAATTTTCCTCCTCTAGAGCAGAAAAGGAAACCTGAAAATGTTATGTCTTCTCTCAAGGATGCGAGAGCTATGGTGGAAAATGGTAACCCTGAAGGTTGGGGTCAGGTGCTGGACGTTACCCCAAAATTTGATAAATTTGGTCTTGGTTTTAGCCCAGGTCAGCAGAGTTCAACTCCCAGAGCATCTAGTTTATCTACTCATGTGATGTTTTCCCGTCCTTGTGCATCTAGTTTTTGATCTTCCACCGAAGAACTCATCCTGAGATGTCCAAGAAGATCAAAAAGGAAGTTCAGAAGCAGTTGGACGCGAATTTCTTAAAGGTCATCAATTATCCGCCATGGATTACAAATATTGTGCCTGTACCCAAGAAGGATGGTAAGGTCAGGATGTGCGTGGATTATAGGGATTTGAATAGGGCCAGTGTTATACCCCAAAATTTTCCCTCTCATTTATCAAGATTTTCCTCACAAGACTCTTTGGACTCAAGACAAATTTAGGGTTTGCTCAGCTCAAGACATCATCTTGCACTGATGACCTGAAATTAGGGTTTGAGTTTGCACAAGGATTTTTGGACCACCAATGCTTCATGTGACTTTCATACACCATCTTGAACCCCTAAGATTGCTCATGTTAAGTTTCAAGCCTTGAATCACATTTTTGCCCAGTCAATTGGACAGTTGACCTAAAAATCTGTTGTATTGGGGAAAAAGTCAACCATGGCCAATTTAAAGTCAAACTTCATAATTTTTTATCCACAACAATATTATAGACTCATATGTACCATTTGATCAAGTTTGGATCACAACTCAAGAAATTTGATCAGATCATCAAAAGGGCAAAATGGTCAAAATTAGGGTTTTGATTGAGAAAGGACAATTTCTGATTTTTAACCAAGCCAATGACCAATTGAGTTCAAGCATGATTTTAAGGACTCAATAGCATCATCTTGACCTAATCACATAGTTCAAAAGATCTCAAATGCATAAGATTGACATATGAATTTTGCAGTCAACTGATCAGAAGTCAACTGTGCAGTGAAAAGTCAAACTTTGACTTTTTGGTCAAAATCAAGTGCCAAGGGTCAAAATTCATCAAGATATGTCAAAATGTGAAACTTTTTGACCAAGAAACCTAAAATTGCAAATTAGGGTTTTAATTTGAAATTTTTCATAACTTAGAATTTTTCTAAGTATGGAAAATTTCTTATTTTTTCCCAACTTTCCACAACTTTTTCACCATGATGCAATTGGATTCAAAGGAAACTTCCAACATGAAAGTTGTAGTCCTCCATGAAATATACAACTTTTATTCACAAAGTTTTCCCAAAAGAGTCTTGGATCTCAAGTTATGAATTTGTGAATAGGGGTCCATGAACTAAATAACTTAGTGAAAATTTGCCCTAATTTAGGCAGGTTTTTGACCCAACTTCATGGACATTTTTCACCTAGTTCCAAGAGGTATCTCAAAACGCATTTCAAAGATGGATTGTAGAGAACATTACAAGCTTTCCAAAATGTTCAAGAACTCTCCAAGAACATTAAAGCCTTTGTTTTCACCTTTGGAGCATTGTACAAGAGATTAATCCATAAATGGCATAAAGGGCACAATGCCATTTTGATAAAGCAAGTTTTTCCAACTTTACAAACATTGAGCCTTGGACCTGTTTCTTGATTGCAAGCAATGTCCACAGATATCTAGAAATGTTTACCAACTATTATCAGCCCTAGAACTAGCAAGTACATGCCTTTAGCTTGGCCACTTCAACCTTTTTTTCAAAAATAAGAAAAGTGGCCAAAAGTCAAAAACTTGTACAAGCTGATAAAGGGAGGGTTTGGCATCATTCAAAACAACTTCATAAAACTTGTTGTAAGCTAGCACACGAATGCACAACATCTAAAACACTCTCAAACTCAGAAAGTACAAATTTCGGCCCAAACAGGGCAGCTTCTGCAAAACTCTTGCCAACTTCATTTTGGCTCGTGCGTTTTGCCTTTTAACCTTTGAAACACTTCATCCACATCATATCCAAGCTATCCAAGCCCTTGTCTTGGCTTTGTGAGCTCTGTTTTAGACATCACCATTTTCACTTTTGAAGGTTGCAGGTTGACTTCTACAGGGAGTTTCAAGCATCCTCAAGGCAAGCTAAGCATTGGAATAGCTTGAGGGAACTTCAAGGAAGCTCACACGATCCTCAGGCCTCACTCAAAGTCCCCACGTTGCCATATCCAAACTCAGCTGAACAAGGTATTTTTCAAAACTCTATCTCTCTATTTAAGAATCCTCAAACTTTGATTTGTGAAGCAAAGATGTAGTCCTTAACATGGTGAAGCTGTACATATGCATAGTTGTCATTTATATTAACTGAGTAGTGAGAATTTGAAGCTTGAAGTTCATGAAAAAATTAGGTCATAAATTAGGGCTACAGAAATTCTCCATGATCCTTGAGAGTTAGATTATGTTTTTTATATCATTGGAATCGTGATAAAAAATGCTACATGTTTCATGTTGCAAGTTTTTATTTTTGTGCAAAGAATAGCAAGTTGCAGGTTTTGAAAAAACGCGCACAGGGAAGAGGAACCAAGGACAGGGACGAAGTTGTTGTCTTGGTCTTTTTTTGCTTCTGGCCTTTTTTGGTTTTGCTATTCACACCCCTTGTATTACTTTTGCACCCCCTTGCATATTTTGTTTATTTTTCATATTTTCTTTTATATTGTTTTATATTTATTATTTTTATTTATTTTTCTGAATCACAAAAATCATGAAAAATATTTTCTTTATTTTTTGCATTTTTATTTTATTTTTTTCTTATTTTTTGCATAAAATATTGATTTATTAGAATAAATAGAATCTATTTCTTAAAATAAATAGTAAACATATTTAAAAATATCATACATTTTTATTTTTATTATTCATACACATAAAATATTATTTTCATACATATTTTAATTTTTAATATTTGTTAATAATATTATTTATTATTTTCTTATACAAAAAATGAACAAAAATAATAATAGAACATATTTTTTATTTTAATTTGAAAACTAGGGTTTCCCCTTTCAAAAATAACCATATTTTTTTTTCTTTTTTTAGGACTTAAATAATCTTATTTTCTCATACATAAAACAATTACAAGACATTTTTGCATAAATACATTTTATTTGCATATTTAAATACTTGTTTATTTATTTAATTTGCAAATATTCAATTTGGTTGTAATAATATTTTAGGGTTTTATTTTGTGCAAATATCCCCATTCAAAAAACTTGTATCCCCCCTCCCATAATAATTGTTGTAATAGCTTAGATTTATTTTACACAATTTATCGCATTATATACATGTTTAGTAAAATTAGGGTTTTGTATGATAAGACAAAAATCAAACAAATAAGAATGACCTAATACAAGACAAACAAAAGCATGTAAAATGACAACACATTTCACACAAGCATCCCTAGGGTTTCACCCACTTTGTTGCCTAAAAAAATGGTCATGGTATGCATGCTAAGTATCTTGGCAAAACAAAGCAAAACAAAACAAAAGATCATAGTCCCTCGATGACGCTATCAAAAGGTTGCCTAAAACAAATGATCTTGGTCCCTCAAAATGCTAATGATACTTGGCACCATTGCTATCATTGTCATACGATGACCCACGCCCGTCCCGTTTAACATCCAAAGATAGGGTTGTTTACCAAAGCAATGGTAAATCAACAATGTCAAAGGAATAAAAATGTACAAGAAAGACTTTTGAGTAGGTAGATAGCTTCTAGTTACTTGATCAATTTGCAAACAATCCTTGCTATTTTCAAACAAACACACACACATTTTCAAAACATTTCCAAACAACTTTCAAAACATTGAAACATTTTTCAAAAGACAAACATCTTTGTATACATTCTTACCAACGAGAATCATTACAAAGATTTCCTAAACGATGGCCTCTTTTCAAAATACTTTCAAAACCACACAAAGCACCATTTCAAACAATTTCAAAAGCAAAGCAAGTGATCTAAACAAGTAACTAAGAGCCCATGGAAAACCATGGATGAAAAGGGTGCTAGCACCTTCCCTTTTCATAATCTACCCCCCGAACTCAAGAAAACATCTCAAAGGTCTTTCGTGTGCTTTTTTACCTTTCCTTTTGGATAAAAGAAAATTCGGTGGCGACTCTTGCTAACCGCAACATTTGCAAACACAAACGCAAAACCTCAAGTCAGTTCTCCCACCGTATCACAAAACTGGCGACTCTGCTGGGGAGTACTTAAAAGTGGGGTTACCTTAGGGTTTTAGATCACCTTTACATGCTTATCTTGCTTGACTTGTATGCTTTACATTTTAGTTCTATTGTTTGGGTTTGAATCCTCTACCCGGATTTGGGAAACATTTATAGGTAAATATCAATACGTTGTGGAAACTGTGCGGGGTATACCGACACGGTCTAAGCAATAGTTATGTTAGTGTGACATATTTGTGGGTACCGGTAGCCTTTGAGTCAATCAAAGAGAATACGGGGCCGCTGAGTGATGTCATGAAGTACTAACGAACTTCTAGAACCTTTACTTGAACAACTTGGCCTTTTAGGATGTAGTGAGATGACCGGCTTTGGTGCAGTCCGAAGTTGGTAGATACTCGATACTACACTCATTGAGGGTTGGTTCCTTGGAATATTTCGGTCGCCAGTAAAGAGGCTGAATTGAAACAATGAACAAGGAAACAATCCAGTGATATTGAGCTCCTTAGAACCCGGTTACTATTTCTAGGACAGGTTGAGCCAACTAAACATCAAGAGGGTATGTACCTATGAAACCCCATGCAAGCCTAAACCAGGAACTTGTGTGATTTTCTTGTACATATAAACTTGTGCATAACATCATGGACATCATGAACATCATGTGCATTCACTAACCATGTCAAGGATTTTGGAGATTCATCTTTGTTCTTGTTTTGTAGGTTATGGATTCACTTCGCAGGAAAACTGTCCAAATCAACCTTGTAAGAATTCCTCCACAACTCAAGGATCTAGCTTCAAGGATTCCTGAGAATTCTCCGTTCACCGAGAGACATGGTCGTCTACTCAACTTGGTCACCACCAACACAGAGGAGGATATGATGAAAGTTCTCTTCCAGTTCTTTGACCCTTTGCATCATTGCTTCACATTTCCTGACTACCAACTTGTGCCTACTTTGGAAGAATTCTCTCAACCTCTGAGGATTCCTATTCTCAATCAACTACCCTTCAACGGTACGGAAAGAGATCCAAAGCCAGAAGAGATTTCTCAAGCCCTGCACTTGCACTCATCTGATGTTACAACACATTGGGAAACTAGAAGTGGTGTCAAAGGCTTCTTGTCAAAGTTTCTGTTTGAGAAGGCCTAAAGCTGTTGGAATTCTCTAGACTTGCAAGCCTTTGAGGAGATTGTAGCTCTTATAATCTATGGGATGGTCTTGTTCCCTAATCCTGACCAACTCATAGATGTGAACGCTGTCAAAATCTTCATGTCTCGCAACCCGGTGCCTACATTGCTTGGGGATATCCTCCACTCTTTTCACACTCGTACAATGAGGAAACGAGGTGTTCTTATATGTTGTACTCCTCTACTGGAAAGATGGTTTATTTCTCATCTTCCCCAATCAGTCTTGAAGAATGAGCAGGGTTTGAGATGGTCACAACGATTGATGACTCTTACACATTTAGACATTCATTGGTGTTCTCGATCCAAAGAGAATGTTATCATCGTTGACCGTTGTGGGGAATTCCATAATGTCCCTCTACTTGGCATTAGGGGAGGCATCATCTACAACCCTTGCTTGGATCTGAGACAGTTTGGTTATGCCCAAAGGGATGGCCCACATGATATGTTGATTCAAGGTTTGGTTTTCGACTACGACAACAACGACCAAGGACTCCATCAAATATTCATCCGAGCTTGGAGGATGCCCAACAAGGTGGACAGCAAGACTATAGGACACAATAATTCCATCCCTCTTGAGCCTTACCTCAAGTGGGTACGAACCTACGCCCAAAGCCTTATGATGCCTTACCTCTCCATTCTCCCAGTGATTATAGAGCCTGTTAAGGAAGGAGAGGTTCCATACACCATCCTACATCCTGACATGCCAACATCACTCGAAGATTTACAAAGGAGTTGGATACAACTCAAGGGAGAACGCGATACTTTCGAGGCCCAATTCTACGCAAGCGAGAAGAAGGTTTTGGAACTCACTCGGCTACTTCACGAAGAGCAGACTATCAAAACCTACATTGCACCAAAGAGGATGCGCAACGTCTTTTTACCTTAGAATTTTGTATTTATTTTGCCCAAGGGGCATTGATGTACTAACATTTTTATCTTATTAATATGACGTGTGTTCCTTTTTGTTTAAAACAAATTTGAATTTCTGAATCCTTGAAAGCATTACATGAATACATATCATTCATCATATGCATAAACAGGTCTTCACACCAAGTTTCCTCATCTCTCTGCTGTTTATTTCAATAAGATGGATATTGAACAAACGGTCAAAGATTTGCAAGCTCAGAATTCACAATTTCAATAGTTGCTCATGACCTTAGCCAAGGGGCAGGAGGAGCTCAAGACTCTGCTAGAGAAAGAGAAAGAGAAAAAGAAGAAGAATCCAACTGGCGTGGTTCTCATGGGTAGAAGATTTCAGGGACACGCCAGACGGACTTTAGAATTCCCATCAACATCTAAAGAAGGAGAGGGAAAAGGAAAAGGAGCGGCAGTGCCATCAGATTCTGAGGCAGAAGAAGAGGAAGAAGAGGACTACTCTGAACAACAATACCCTCCGGCTGATGACAAATATAAACACTTGGAAGAATGTCTAGCTGATATGGAAGTACAGAGAGTACTGAGGCTAGATTTTGAGGAGTTAGGGCTGGTGTCTGGAATTGTAATCCCTCCTAAATTTAAAGTGCCACTATTTTCCAAGTATGATGGGGTGTCTTGTCCCAAGATGCACCTCAGATCCTATGTCAGGAAGATTCAACCATATTCTTCTGACAAAGACCTGTGGGTCCACTTTTTCTAGGACAGTCTATCAGGAACGCATCTTGATTGGTTCTACTAGTTGGAGAGAGAAGATGTCCATAATTGGGAAGACTTGGCAGCCGCCTTTTATAAACAATATCAATACAATGCCGATTTGGCACCAACCCGTACTCAGCTGCAGAGTATGGCTATGGCTACCAATGAGGGCTTCAAAGACTACGCCCAAAAGTGGAGGGATTTAGCCGGAAGGGTGCAGCCACCATTATCTGAAAGGGAGCTAGTGGACATGTTCCTGGGAACTCTGTCAGGTCCTTTCTTTAATCATCTGATTGGAAGTTCCTCTGCAGGTTTCACTGAGTTGATTCTAACTGGCGAGAGGGTGGAGGCCGGTATTAGAAGTGGGAAAATTCAGAAGGACGCGTCTACCTCTGCTGTTGTGAAAAAGCCCTTCACTGGAAAGAAGGAAGTGTCTGCTGTCTATGCACAGAGAAATCAGGGAAGAACCGAGTGATGACCAACAGTGGGGGCCGTTATGATTCAAAAGTATGCATCAGACCATCCAAGAAATAACCAGCCGAGAAATGATCAGCCGAGAAATAACCAGCAAAGGATGGAAAGGCCTGTAAGGCAATTCACCAAGATAAACATGACTTTGGCCCAAGTGCTACCACATCTCTTGAAGTTGAACCTAGCCATGCTAAAAGAGGCCCCAAAAAATCCTAATACTACTTCTCCACATTACCATCCCAACGCCAGATGCGCATACCATTCAAAAAGTCTAGGGCACGACACCAACAACTGTTGGGCTCTGAAGAATAAGATTCAGGATCTAATTGACGCAAAGGAAGTTAAATTTGAAGCTCCTGAGAAACCAAATGTTATCTCCTCTCCGATGTCGAGGCATGGACACAATGCCAATGTTGTGGAGGAAGATCGGTTTGTTTCTACTGTGGATGAGCTGTTAACTCCTCTCCTAACCATCAAGTTGAATTTGTTGAAAGCGGGGGTGTTCCTAGGATGTGACCAAGATTGCCATACTTGCCTGTCCTCACCATTTGACTGTCCTCTATTGAAGAAAGGAATCCAACAATTGATTGATAACCAGGAAATTTTGTTTGAGAAAGCTCCTGTCTCACCCATTCCAGTTCCAGAAGTTTCAATAATAACCATATACGCCAATCCTTCCAGGGTTCCTAAAAACTCGTCAGGATTACATCCGCTCCTATGACTACTCCGTTGAAGATAACAATGCCCAGGCCAACCCCTTACAAATCAGATAAGACGGTACCATGGAACTATGGTGGAGAAATCTACTACCATGGTATTAAGCAGATTGAACAAACCATTGAAGAAGAAAGATCTGAGGAGGATAATCCCGACATCGGTAACATTGCCGGAACAAGCAAGGTTACCCGTAATGGAAGAATCTTTTCTCCAGAGATTGCTCCTACAACAGCAGTCTTTGGATCCGTGGCCATTTTGAAGATTACCCCTGTGATTGTACCTACAAGTGTACCCGCTGACAAAGACAATACAATTCCTATCCCTACTTCCGCTGCTGAGAAAAAAGGAAAGAATGTTCAAGAGGAGCCTGTCCTGATGAAGGCTCAATCACTAGTTATTCCTGATACATCCAAGAAGGAGATGGAGGAAATCCTGAGGATTATTAAGAAAAGTGATTATGATGTGGTAGAACAACTGGGGCAGACCCCCTCCAAAATCTCTATGTTAGCATTGCTGCTGTGCTCTGAGGCACATGCTAAAGCTTTGGTCAAGTTTTTGAAGATAACGCACTTGCCGCAAGAGACTTCAGTTGATCAATTCCAAGAATGTGTGGCCAGTTTAACAGCTGACAATGGCCTGGGTTTCTCCGATGCTGACTTGACATCCAAAGGGAGAAAACATAATGATGCACTACATGTCTTGGTGGAGTATAGGGGAACCACCCTAGCTCATGTCTTGGTTGATACTGGGTTGTCTTTAAACGTCTTGCCAAAGAAAGCTCTGGATAGATTGGATTGTGAAGGCCTAACCCTGAAACCCAGCAATATAATTGTGAGAGTATTTGACGGCTCTAAAAGGATGGTCCATGGGGAGGTGGACATCTTGATCAAGGTGGGTACCCAGACGTTCAATTCGACATTCTACGTAATGGACATCCGTCCTTCCTACTCTTGTCTGTTGGGACGCCCCTGGATTCACAATGTCGGAGCGGTCACCTCCACCTTGCATCAAATGCTCAAGTACCCCGTCCAAGGAAAAATCATAATTGTCCATGGTGAAGAGGAATACATGATTAGTCATCTGAATTCTTTTCGATATGTAGAATTGGATGGCGAATTCATAGAGACCCCTTTCCAACATTTTGAAGAAGTCTCTGAAGAAATAGCGACAACCAAGGTGGTGTCCTCAATTCCCGTGATCACAAGACCTCCACCTTGGATGTCTTCTCTAAAAGATGCAAGGGAAGTAGTGGAAGAAGGCGGATCCACCATCTGGGGGCAACTCAGACTTTCCTTTCAAATCAAACAAATTCGGCTTGGGGTTCACTTCGACTGCTCAGAAGGCCATGCGCTGCGTCTGTGCCGGAGGGACACCTGTAAAGATCAGCCACCGAGGGGTTAATGAACTAGAGGACAGTGAAGAGGAGGGCAGCCTGGAAGATTGGATATTTCCTACTGTCGGCGGAGGGCTGTGCAACTGGGAAGCAAAAGACTTTGTTCCGATTACTTTCATAACTCAATAATTTATCTTTTCCATTTCTGTTGGACTGTAATAATTCACAAACAATTCGTACTTTTTCAACCTTGTGTCTTACCCGAGGCACATAGGTCCATTTGTAAGGGTTCTTATTTCATTTTCATATGTCATTTTAATGAATCATGGACGCTTTTCATATTTAAACTTTTTGTGCTCATTGTCTTTCTTTTACATTTTGTTGTTTTAAGATAGCTATGCCCTTACACACACCCACATTCACAAATGCAGGTACCCTTCCATTCCGGAACCCATGGGTAACGATACTGCTATAGCCTTCAATGACTCTGAAGATCTGATCTACCAAGCCGAATACGAAGGTGAGGAAGATTGTGAGGTGCCAGGGGAATTGGCCAAATTATTACAGCAAGAGGAAAGAGCAATTCAGCCTCATGAGGAGCAGTTGTATACAATCAACTTGGGTACTGAGGAAGATAAAAAGGAAATCAAGATAGGTGCCAATCTAGAGACGAGTGTCAAGGAGCGCCTAATTCAGTTTTTGAATGATTATGTTGAGATCCTCGCCTGGTCATACGAAGACATGCCGGGACTCGATACAGACATTATGGTACATTGTCTACCCACAAGAGAAGACTGTCCACCAGTGAAGCAAAAGGTTCTTCGCATGAGACCTGACATGTCAGAGAAGATCAAAGCAGAAGTTATAAAGCAGTTCAATGTTGGATTTCTGTCTGTTACTTCCTATCCATAATGGGTTGCTAACATTGTGCCTGTGCCTAAAAAGGACGGCAAAGTCAGAATGTGCGTGGATTATAGAGATTTAAACAGGGCCAGCCCTAAAGATGACTTTCCACTTCCGCACATCGACATCCTGGTTGACAACACAGCTCAACACAAAGTATTTTCTTTCATGGACGGATTCTCAGGCTATAACTAGATCAAAATGGCACCTGAGGACATGGAGAAAACTACATTTGTCACACAATGGGGTACGTTCTTCCACAAAGTGATTCCATTCGGACTGAAGAATGCCGGGGCAACCTATCAACGCGCCATGGTAGCTTTGTTTCATGATATGATACATCATGAGATAGAGGTCTACGTAGATGACATGATAGCCCGATCACAAACTGAAGAAGAACACCTTGATCACTTGCAAAAGCTGTTTGTCAGGTTGAAGGAGTACAAGCTCAGATTGAACCCAAACAAGTGTACATTCGGAGTCCGGTCCGGTAAACTCTTAGGTTTCCTTGTCAGCAACAAAGGCATCGAGGTTGATCCTGCCAAAGTCAAATCTATACAAGAAATGCCTGCTCCTCGCACTGAGAAGGAGGTCAGAGGTTTTTTGGGACGCCTAAACTACATTGCTATGTTCATTTCTCACCTAACATCTACTTGTGAACCAATCTTCAAGTTGTTGAAGAAAGATCAGGTAGTTCGATCGAACGATGACTGTCATATTGCTTTCGATAAAATCAAGGAGTATTTGGTAGAACCTCCTATCTTGATGCCACCCGTCGAGGGAAGACCACTAATCATGTATCTGACCGTCCTAGAGAATTCAATGGGGTGCGTACTGGGGCAGCATGACGAGTCTGGCCGAAAAGAGCATATCATTTATTACCTTAGCACAAAGTTTACCGACTGTGAAACCAGATATTCACTGCTCGAGAAAACTTGTTGCGCTTTGGTATGGGCTGATCGCCGGCTAAGGAAGTATATGTTGACTCATACCACTCTGCTGATATCTAAGATGGATCTGATAAAGTACAACTTTGAGAAGTCTGCTCTATCCAGAAGAATAGCAAGATGGCAGATGATCCTGACGAAATACGACATACAGTACACGATCCAAAAAGCTATAAAGGGGAGTGTGCTAGCTGACCATCTGGCTCATCAAGCTGTTGAAGATTACCAATCCATGAAGTTCGACTTCCCTGACGAAGACATCATGACATTAGACAACATTAAAGATATCAGACCATATGACGAACCTGAACAAGGATCCCGATGGACCCTGTACTTTGATGGGGCATCCAATGCACTTGGCAACGGTATCGATGCGGTACTCATATCCCCAGAAGGTTGCCATACTCCTTTCACCGCCAGACTTTGCTTCAACTGTACGAACAATATGGCACAGTACGAGGCATGCATCTTTGGACTCAAGGCTGCAATAGACTTGGGAATCAAATCCTTAGATGTGTTTGGGGACTCTGTTTTGGTCATCATTCAGATCAAAGGAGTGTGGGACACTAAGCATCCAAACCTCATCCCTTACAAAGAACATGTCTTGACATTGTTACCACATTTCGAGCAGATTACCTTTGAGCACTTCCCGCGAGAAGAAAATCAGCTAGCAGATGCTCTAGCTACAATGTCATCCATGTTTAAACTTAACTGGGATAATGAGGCTCCCCAAATTACCATTGAACGGATGGACAAACCGACACATTGTCATGAGATTAATACCGAAGAAGTAGTGGACCAGCCGTGGTTTCATGAAGTCAAAAGGTATCTCGAGGCTCAAGAATATCCAAAAGGAGCTTCAGTCAATGACAAAAAGTTCTTAAGGAGATTCTCAGCTAAGTTCTTCCTAAGTAATGGCATCCTGTACAAGAGTAATCATGATTCTATTCTGCTCCGTTGTATGGACAAAGCTGAAGCTGAAAAAATCATGGCTAAATTGCATGAGGGCACCTTTGGCACTCACTCTAGCGAGAATACGATGGCAAAGAAGATCCTGCGGGCAGGCTACTACTGGTCTACCATGGAAGCTGACTGCTATCAACACTCTCGGACCTGCCACAAATGTCAAATCTATGCAGACAAGGTCCATGTGCCTCCAGTTCCTCTAAATGTCCTAAAAGCTCCTTGGCCCTTCGCTATGTGGGGAATCGACATGATTGGAGAGATCAAGCCTATAACATCCAATGGACACCGCTTCATTCTGGTGGCCATTGACTACTTCACCAAGTGGGTCGAAGCAGCTTCCTTCGCATCCGTTACTAAGAACATTGTTACCCGCTTCATAAAGCAAAATCTTATTTGTCGGTATGGTATCCCCGAAAGGATCATCACTGACAATGGTACAAACCTTAACAATACTATGATCACCGCTTTGTGCGAGCAGTTCAAAATTCAACATCACAATTCATCTCCCTACCGGCCGAAGATGAATGGTGCAGTCAAAGCTGCTAACAAAAATATCAAGAAGATCATACAAAAGATGACAGTCACCTACAAGGACTGGCATGAAATGTTACCGTTTGCTCTCCACGGGTACCGTACCACAGCTCGTACATCAACTGGGGCAACACCCTATTCCTTGGTATATGGCATGGAAGCTGTTTTACCTATCGAGGTTCAGATTCCCTCCTTGAGAATCATGAAGGATGATGGTTTGAGTGAAGACGATTAGATCCAAACCCGGCTTGATCAGTTGAACTTAATTGACGAGAAGAGACTTACTGTTGTTTGTCACAGTCAGACGTATCAAAAATGGATGATCAAGGCTTTCAACAATAAAGTCAGACCCCAAGTATATCAAGTTGAAGACCTAGTGATCAAGCGCATCATCTTGCCACAAAGTGATCCCAGGGGTAAATGGACTCCTACCTATGAAGGACCATTTGTAATCAAGAACATCTTTTCTGGTGGGGAAATGATCTTAACCACCATGGACGGTGAAGACCTGCCACACCCTGCGAACGCAGGCATAGTCAAAAGATACTATGCATAAGAGACCCGCTAGGTTGACACACCTAGGCAAAAAAGGGCATCCCGGTGAATCAAAAACCCGAAAGGGCGGTTCAGGCAAAAATTAGGGATAAATATAAAAAAATCTGTACACCCGGCAAGTTGAAAACCCAAAAGGCCGACTTGGGCAAAAAAGGGTTTCCCGGTGGACTGAAAACCCGAATGGGCGGTCCAGGCCAAAGTTAGGGAATTAAAGCGTATGACTATGTCTCGTCGGATCACTTTAAGGACAATCTCTTCACCAACAAACTCTGGGCTTCTGATCAATCCAATCATCCTCGGACAAAGCAGCGGATGGACAAGACATTCAGAGATACGAAGGCTATAACGGAATGGGAACCCCATGGGATTTTTTACACATAGCTATCTTTCTTTGTATAAAATTTTCTCACTTTTATGACACCATCCTCTTACTAGGATGTTTGTCTCCTTTGTACAAAAACACTCATTCAAAGTAAATACAAAGATATCTCTTTCAAAGTACAAAAACTATTTGCCTTTTTCTTTTGCACTTGTGTTTTTATTTGCAAAAACGTCCAATGATTCATTGATGAACATATGCATTTGAACATAATTACTGCTTACAAATAAGCAAAGTGGAAAAGAACAGTTACTGACAGACTGAAAGGATAGGAAAACGTCTTTAGGCTATTCCATGAGAAATCCCTACAGTACATCATCTAGATCACCAGCGGAGCTAAAATTTCAAACCCTTAATCCCCATCATAGTTAAAACTTCAAACTCCAAATCCCTAGTGGAGCCAAGCTTCTAACTATCAATCCCCGGCGGAAACCATCAAGTTTCTCCAAATTTCCCAGCAAGTTATCTTGAAGCCTGGAAATCAACCGGATAATAGTTAACATTTGTCTCTCCCCAACCTAGGATAATTCCCCAGTAGAGTGGCAGACAACCCAATCTCATGAACTTACTCCCCGGCAGTAAGCCTTCTTCCCCACAAAGTTTTCTCTATTCCCCAACAGGATGAAGATTCTCATTCTTAATTCTCCAGGGAAGTCGCCTAAGTTTTCATTGTTCCTCAACAGAATGAAGATTCTCATTCTTAACTCCCCACAGAAGTCATCAGAGCTTTCCTTATTCCCCAGCAGAATAAGGATTCCCATTGTGTAACCCCCAGTAGAAGTCATCAAAAGTTCTCTGGATTCCCCAAGCAGATTTCTCAAGCAATTTGGCATTACTCTCACAATAGAATTTTTGTCAATACTCTAACTTCAAGACATGAAGGATCCTTGTATCCCCACAGAAGTTGTCAAGGATTTCTTATCCTCAGCAGACAAGGATTTATTTTTCCCCGGCAGCAGTCAAGGGTTTTTATTATCCCCAACTGTCAAAGATTTATTTTCCTCAGCAATACAGCAAATTAGCTTACATGCACATACATTACATCCATATATCATAAACATTGATAAAGCACATTTATTGCATCATACATTTCATACGACATATCTTTGTGTTTCAGCTAACATTTTACCCTTTTCAGGATAAGATTAACAGCTATCATTAACAAATGTTCAAAGATTGCAGATACAGTACATATATGCTCCAGACAAGGGTGCCATTCTGATACTCATTCGGATCTCAACTTCAGATATAGTCCAGATACACTCCAAACACGGAAGTCATTCTGTCACTTATTCAAATTACAGTACAGATACACTCCAGACATGGAAGTCATTCTGCTACTTATTCAGATTCCAATCCAGATACGCTCCAGACACGGTTGCCATTCTGTCACTCAATCCGATTCTCCCCAGCTCAGAGACGCTCCAGACACATATGTTATTCTATTGCTCATTCAGATTCCAACTACCAGATACAGTTCAGAGACGCTCCAGACACGGATGCTATTCTGTTTCTCATTACAAGTCTCTAAATACAATTCAGATACGTTCCAGGCACGAATACCATTCTGATACTCATTCTTTTGACTTACAATTCAGAAAACATTCTTGGATGGCATCTACAAGCCCATCTCTGACAAGATCATGTCACCTCTCCAAATGGAATCTTTAAGCCCATTTCCTCAACTACACTTTGACGAGCGCAAATTTACGGGCACTCTAGTGTCCAGTCATCTTTTACCTTCGAGTCACGAACGACAAAACTCGCCAATCTAACTCTTCAGGTTCAAGAAGATTGAACAGGGGCAGCTGTTGTACCCCAAAATTTTCCCTCTCATTTATCAAGATTTTCCTCACAAGACTCTTTGGACTCAAGACAAATTTAGGGTTTGCTCAGCTCAAGACATTATCTTGCACTGATGACCTGAAATAAGGGTTTGAGTTTGCACAAGGATTTTTGGACCACCAATGATTCATGTGACTTTCATACACCATCTTGGACCCCTAAGATTGCTCATGTTAAGTTTCAAGCCTTGAATCACATTTTTGCCCAGTCAATTGGACAGTTGACCTAAAAATCAACTGTATTGAGTAAAAAGTCAACCATGGCCAATTTACAATAAAACTTCACAATTTTTGATCCACAACAACATTCTAGACTCACATGTACCATTTGATCAATTTGGATCACAACTCCTCAAGAAATTTGATCAGATCATCAAAAGGGCAAAATGGTCAAAATTAGGGTTTTGACTGAGAAAGGGCAATTTCTGATTTTTAACCAAGCCAATGACCAATTGAGTTCAAGCATGATTTAAAGGACTCAATAGCATCATCTTGACCTAATCACATAGTTCAAAAGATCTCAAATGCATAAGATTGACAGATGAATTTTGCAGTCAACTGATCAGAAGTCAATTGTGTAATGAAAAGTCAAACTTTGACTTTTTGGTCAAAATCAAGTGCCAAGGGTCATAATTCATCAAGATATGTCAAAATGTGAAACTTGTTGACCAAGAAACCTAAAATTTCAAATTAGGGTTTTAATTTGAAATTTTTCATAACTTAGAATTTTTCTAAGTATGGAAAATTTCTTATTTTTTCCCAACTTTCCACAACTTTTTCACCATGATGCAATTGGATTCAAAGGAAACTTCCAACATGAAAGTTGTAGTCCTCCATGAAATATACAACTTTGAATCACAAAGTTTTCCCAAAAGAGTCTTGTATCTCAAGTTATGAATTTGTGAATAGGGGTCCATGAACTAAATAACTTAGTGAAAATTTGCCCTAATTTAGGCAGGTTTTTGACCCAACTTCATGGACATTTTTCACCTAGTTCCAAGAGGTATATAAAAATTCATTTCTAAGATGGATTGTATAGCACATTACAAGATTTCCAAAATGTCCAAGAACTCTCCAAGATCATTTGTGGTTAGGGAGAATCGAAGAAGAGAAAATTGCATTTTGTCACTTTTGTGCAAGCCATTTTCACAATGCACCAAGTTGCAAATCTGATCAAGCATGCTTGTACCTTGCATTACAGGTCCTAAATCCCTTCTACACTCCATAATTTAATGCTAACTCATTGGTTAAAGCCTTTGTTTTCACCTTTGGAGCATTGTACAAGAGATTAATCCATAAATGGCATAAAGGGCACAATGCCATTTTGATAAAGCAAGCTTTTCCAACTTTACAAACATTGAGCCTTGGACCTTTTTATTGATTGCAAGCAATATCCACAGATATACAGCAATGTTTACCAACTATTATCAGCTCTAGAACTAGCAAGTATAGGCCTTTAGCTTGGTCACTTCAACCTTTCTTCAAAAACAAGAAAAGTGGCCAAAAGTCAAAAACTTGTACAAGTTGATAAAGGGAGGGTTTGGAATCATTCAAAATAACTTCACAAAACTTGTTGTAAGCTATCACACGAATGCACAACATCTAAAACACTCTCAAACTCAGAAAGTACAAATTTCTGCCCAAACAGGGAAGCTTCTGCAAAACTCTTGCCAACTTCATTTTGGCTCGTGCGTTTTGCCTTTTAACCTTTGAAACACTTCATCAACATCATATTCAAGCTATCCAAGCCCTTGTCCTGGTTCTTTGAGCTCTGTTTTAGACATCACCATTTTCACTTTTGAAGGTTGCAGGTTGACTTCTACAGGGAGTTTCAAGCATCCTCAAGGCAAGCTAAGCATTGGAATAGCTTGAGGGAACTTCAAGGAAGCTCACACGATCCTCAGGCCTCACTCAAAGTCCCCACATTGCCATATCCAAACTCAGCTGAACAAGGTATTTTTCAAAACTCTATCTCTCTATTTAGGAATCCTCAAGCTTTGATTTGTGAAGCAAAGATGTAGTCCTTAACATGGTGAAGTTGTACATATGCATAGTTTTCATTTATATTAACTGAGTAGTGAGAATTTGAAGCTTGAAGTTCATGAAAAAATTAGGTCAGAAATTAGGGATACATAAATTCTCCATGATCCTTGAGAGTTAGATTATGTTTTTTATATCATTGGAATCGTGATAAAAAATGCTACATGTTTCATGTTGCAAGTTTTTGTTTTTGTGCAAAGAATAGCAAGTTGCAGGTTTTGAAAAAACACGCGCAGGGAAGAGGAACCAAGGACAGGGACGAAGCTGTTGTCTTGGGCTTTTTTTGCTTCTGGCCTTTTTTGGTTTTGCTATTCACACCTCTTGTATTACTTTTGCACCCCCTTGCATATTTTGTTTATTTTTCATATTTTCTTTTATATTTTTTTATATTTATTGTTTTTATTTATTTTTCTGAATCACAAAAATCATGAAAAATATTTTCTTTATTTTTTGCATTTTTATTTTATTTTTTATCTTATTTTTTGCATAAAATATTGATTTATTAGAATAAATAGAATCTATTTCTTAAAATAAATAGTAAACATATTTAAAAATATCATACATTTTTATTTTTATTATTCATACACATAAAATATTATTTTCATACATATTTTAATTTTTAATATTTGTTAATAATATTATTTATTATTTTCTTATACAAAAAATGAACAAAAATAATAATAGAACATATTTTTTATTTTAATTTGAAAACTAGGGTTTCCCCTTTCAAAAATAACCATATTTTTTATTTCTTTTTTTAGGACTTAAATAATCTTATTTTCTCATACATAAAACAATTACAAGACATTTTTGCATAAGTACATTTTATTTGCATATTTAAATACTTGTTTATTTATTTAATTTGCAAATATTCAATTGGGTTGTAATAATATTTTAGGGTTTTATTTTGTGCAAATATCCCCATTCAAAAAACTTGTATCCCCCCTTCCATAATAATTGTTGTAATAGCTTAGATTTATTTTACGCAATTTATCGCATTATATACATGTTTAGTAAAATTAGGGTTTTGTATGATAAGACAAAAATCAAACAAATAAGAATGACCTAATATAAGACAAACAAAAGCATGTAAAATGACAATACATTGCACACAAGCACCCCTAGGGTTTCACCCACTTTGTTGCCTAAAAAAATGGTCATGGTATGCATGCAAAGTATCTTGGCAAAACAAAGCGTAACAAAACAAAAGATCATAGTCCCTCGATGACGCTATCAAAAGGTTGCCTAAAACAAATGATATTGGTCCCTCAAAATGCTAAAGATACTTGGCACCATTGCTATCATGGTCATATGATGACCCACGCCCGTCCCGTTTAACATCCAAAGATAGGGTTGTTTACCAAAGCAATGGTAAATCAACAATGTCAAAGGAATAAAAATGTACAAGAAAGACTTTTGAGTAGGTAGATAGCTTCTAGTTACTTGATCAATTTGCAAACAATCCTTGCTATTTTCAAACAAATACACACATTTTCAAAACATTTCCAAACAACTTTCAAAACATTGAAACATTTTTCAAAAGACAAACATCTTTGTATACATTCTTACGAACGAGAATCATTACAAAGATTGCCTAAACGATGGCCTCTTTTCAAAATACTTTGAAAACCACACAAAGCACCATTTCAAACAATTTCAAAAGCAAAGCAAGTGATCTAAACAAGTAACTAAGATCCCATGGAAAACCATGGATGAAAAGGGTGCTAGCACCTTCCCTTTTCATAATCTACCACCCGAACTCAAGAAAACATCTCAAAGGTCTTTCCTGTGCTTTTTTAACTTTCCTTTTGGATAAAAGAAAAGTCGGTGGCGTCTCTTGTTAACCGCAACATTTGAGAACACAAACGCAAAACCTCAAGTCAGTTCTCCCACCGCATCACAGTCAACCCTAAAGATGATTTCCCTCTTCCGCATATTGATGTGTTTGTCGATAATACTGCTCATTCCAAAGTGTTTTCGTTCATGGATGGTTTTTCGGGTTACAATCAAATTAAGATGGCTCCAGAAGATATGGAGAAGACAACATTTATCACGCCTTGGGGCACCTTCTGCTACAAGGTGTTGCCGTTTGTTTTGAAAAATGTCGGGGCAACATATCAGCGCGCCATGGTCACTCTCTTTCACGATTTGATTCACAAAGAGCTTGAGGTTTATATGGACAATATGATTGCTAAGTCTGACACGGAAGAGGAACATCTTGTTCATCTGGAAAGATTGTTCGAGAGACTGAGGAAGTTCTTGCTGAGGTTGAATCCAAATAAGTGCACCTTCAGGGTGAGATCTGGTAAGTTGTTGGGTTTTATTGTAAGTGAAAAAGGTATCGAGGTGGACCCGGCCAAAGTAAAAGCGATACGGGAAATGCCTGAACCAAGGACAGAGAAGGAAGTGCGTGGTTTCTTGGGAAGGTTAAACTACATTTCTAGATTTATTTCTCATCTCACAGCCACTTGTGAACCTTTGTTCAAGTTGTTGAAGAAAAGTCAGACAGTGAAACGGAATGAGGATTGTCAGAAGGCCTTTGACAAAATAAAGGAGTATTTGCAGGAACCTCTGATACTCATGCCGCCAGTGGAAGGAAGGCCACTAATCATGTATCTAATTGTGTTAGAGAGCTCAATGGGTTGTGTCCTTGGTCAGCACGACGAGACAGGGAAGAAAGAGCAGGTTATTTACTACTTGAGTAAGAAATTTACGGAATGTGAGTCAAGGTACTCATTGCTGGAAAAGACTTGTTGTGCGCTTGCCTGGGCCGCCAAATGTTTGAGGCAATACATGTTAACTCACACCACCTACTTGATATCCAAAATGGATCCAATCAAGTACATTTTTGAGAAGCCAGCTCTTACAGGAAGGGTAGCCTGTTGGCATATGATACTCACCGAATATGATATCCAATATACTACTCAAAAATCAATTAAGGGTAGTGTATTAGTCGACCATCTTGCTCATCAGCCCATGAACGATTATGAACAGATGAAGTTTGATTTTCCAGATGAGGAAATTGTGTATATTCGGGATTGTAATATGCCAGACCCAGATGAAGGACCCGAGCCGGGATCACGTTGGACGCTTGTTTTTTATGGTGCCTCCAATGCCATGGGCAACAACGTCGGAGCTATTATCACTTCCCCTGAGGGATACCACATTCCTTTCACGGCTCGTATTTGTTTCGATTGCACTAACAACATGGCCGAATATGAGGCTTGCATTTATGGCATTGAAGCGACGATCGACCTGCGCATCAAATTTTTGAAAGTTTACGGGGATTCCAATCTTGTTATCAGCCAGATTAATGGAGATTGGGAGACTCGCCATCAGAACCTAATTCCCTAGCGTGAGCATGTTATAAAGCTGATTACGTACTTCGAAGAGATCACATTTGAGCATATTCCCAGAGAAGAAAACAATCTAGCTGATGCACTGGCAACTTTGTCCTCCATGTTCAAGGTTAAGTGGGATAATGAGGCACCTTCCATTACCATCAGAAGTTTGAGTGAGCCAGCTTTCTGTTTTTAGGCTAGTTTGGAATCAGATGGTAATCCTTGGTTTTATGATGTTAAATGATATCTTGAAACACAAGAGTACATTGAAGAGGCATCCATCACAAATAAGAATTTCTTGAGGAGATTTTTAGCCAAGTTCTTTCTCAGTGGTGGTGTGTTGTATATAAGGCATCATTACGGTTTACTGCTCAGATGTGTTGATAAGAAAGAAGCAGCTAGAATCATTGAAGAGATACATGAAGGTGATTTCGGGACCCATTCCAACGGGCATACCATGGCTAAAAAGATTTTGCGAGCAGGTTATTATTGGTCCACCATGGAGACTGACTATTACAATCATGCACGGGTTTGCCACAAATGTCAAGTCTATGCTGATAAGGTGAATGTTCTGCCAATACCTTTGAATGTCTTGACTTCCCCTTGTCCGTTTGCGATGTGGGGAATTGATATGATCGGTAAAATTGAACCGACTGCGTCCAACGGGCACCGTTTCATTCTGGTTGTCGTTGATTATTTTACAAAATGGGTCGAAGCTGCATCATATGCCAATGTCACCAAGCAGGTGGTAACTCGGTTCATTAAGCACAACATTATCTGTTGCTACAGAGTGCTTGAAAAGATCATTACCAATAATGGGTCTAATTTGAATAACAAAATGATGAAGGAGCTTTGTGAGTCCTTCAAAATAAAGCATCATAACTCTTCCCCATACTGACCAAAGATGAACGGTGTTGTCGAAGCGGCCAATAAGAATATCAAGAAGATTATGCAGAAGATGGTAGTAACCTATAAATATTGGCATGAGATGCTGCCTTTCGCTTTGCATGGTTATCACACCACTATGCGTACTTCGATTGGGGCAACCCCATTTTCTTTGGTTTACGGCATGGAAGCAGTATTGCCGGTAGAAGTCGAGATTCCTTCTCTTAGGATCATGAGGGATGTTGAGCTAGATGAAAGTGAATGGGTACATAATCGGCTGGATCAGTTGGAACTTATTGACGAGAATAGGTTGACGGCTGTATGTGATAGTCAGGTATATCAACAAAGGATGAGGAAAGCTTTTGATAAGAGCGTACAACCTCAGTGTTACAAGCCAGGTGACCTTGTGCTAAAAAGGATAATTCTCCCCCAGGGAGATCCAAGGGGCAAGTGTGCTCCGACTTATGAAGGTCCTTTCATGGTAAGAAAGATTTTCTCTGGAGGAGCGATGATGCTCACGACTATGGATGGAGAGTACTTCCCTCTCCCTGTGAATGTTGGCGTAGTTAAAAAATACTTTGCATAAAAATAATAATAATAAAAAAAAACCCGCTAAACTGAAAACCCGAAAGGGCGGTTTAGGCAAAAAGAGGGTGTCCTGGTGAATCGAAAACCCGAAAGGGAGATTCAGTCAAAAGTTAGGGACTTAAAGCAAATGACTACGCTCGGCATGAGATCCTTTGTTTCTTTCTTTCGTTCCATCACCTGGCATAAGCTCGGAGCTAATCCAAGTATGATCTGTCTGAAAGCAGGAAGATGGAAGCGTGAGAGTCATAAGAGTCATAGCAGAGTCGGGTCTTGATAGATATTCATATTCACATTGCCATTTGTAAACACTTGTTTTCTTTGATTTTGTAAATTACTTGCTTACAAATGTAAATGCCTTTTTCACAGGCTAATTTCTCAAAATCAATAGAATATATTCTTTCAAGTATACGCATACTTTTCTTTTCTCCTTTTTTTACTATTTTGTTTGCAAAAACATCTAATATTTTGATAAGCATGTGCATATAAACTTCGTTGGGCCTTACATGGAAATGGTAATCTAAGACATGGTTAGTTGATCGCTTGAAATACAGATAAAAAACACAACTACTATTGTGCAAGGGACGTGTTTGGTTCTGTGATTGACAGGATTCTCATTCACTTTACTAGTGGATGCCTTGCCAATTTGTTTCACAGCTTCGTGTTGTTGGTAAAGGTCATGGGTCAGGGTAATATCAAGATTACAGCGAGTCGCCAAGATCAGCGAACCTGGTTGGAAATATTTCTTCCCCATAATGGCTTTTATTACGTTTCTTTGTTGCACTTTCATGTGTTATCTTGATTGATTTTTTAGCATTGTCTGCATATAGGATTTTGTTTATGGCTGAATGTCAGTCTTGATGCGTTGAATATTTTTGCCTTGAAGAAATTGTTTCATTTTACCTAACCCATCCAGTATCACTCTTTAATCGTTTTTTTCCCGGGCATTTTGATACCAATGGTGCCAATTCTTTTGCTTAGCCAAGAGTTTGGAGGAAGGAGTTTAGCTAAAAACGATGACTGTAGTGGTATGCTTTTGAGTAGAACCTCATTGACGATGTACAAACATTGTTTCAATCCCCAAACACCGGAGATATAAGGGAGTTAGACCCTCGTTAACCCCTCTGAGCCTTCGAAGTAGGAGTTTCTTTTCCGTTA
Source organism: Vicia faba (assembly GCA_948472305.1). Classification (NCBI taxonomy): domain Eukaryota; kingdom Viridiplantae; phylum Streptophyta; class Magnoliopsida; order Fabales; family Fabaceae; genus Vicia; species Vicia faba. The sequence continues at coordinate 1,016,428,291 of OX451738.1, read as the reverse complement.
AAAAAAACCTTATTTTTTTAACCAGGGGCAGGGTAGATGTTAAGTTAATTTGACCAAGCATTCAAATTTCAGAAGGAATGTCCCATTTGAGGATCACCACATTTTATCTTTCGCATCATGAGATCAGGAAAAATGTCTAAACCACGATGTTCATTTCCTCACAAAGTCCTGAGGTCGAGATCGAATCGATACAATAATGGCTATCCCTCGCCGACCAAGGAATGAGGCATTTTTCTTCAAAAAAAAGAAGAAAAAAAGGGGGTTCAAAGACCTAAAGTCATATCGACTTGTTCAAAGTGGAAAGTATGAATAAGAAAGAAACAAAAAGCCCCGCTAAGTTGAAACTTGAAAACAAGTCGCTTAGGCAAAAGTTAGGGCATCCCGCTGGACTCCCAAAATTGAAATTCAAAAGATTTTGTCCAGGCAAAAGTTAGGGAAAAGAAGAGCCTAAAAGGCCAAAAAATATTATCCAATAAAATTTTCATCAAAAGAAGAGGAACAATAATATCAAAAACAAAAGCAACAAAAGTTAAGTGACAATCATGTTGGAAAATTTGTCGTGATCACTCTACCATTATGAATCCTTTTGAAAGATGAATGCTTGTGATAAGTCAGCTGAACTTAGGACATGAGAATATCACGAAGGGGGTGGGCACCAAATAACTTGAGCCTTGAAAATCTTTTTTTCTAAAAAACCTCGGACCAGGCCACGTTACAACCTCTAAAAGTCCTAACTGAAACAAGGGTTTAACTCGAAAGCATACTACAACAGGATGATGTTTCCTAAACTCCCAAATATGTGTTGCATATTCATGTTGGTATCTTATCACCCGTATCTTGGCTCTTTTTTTTAAAAAAGAAGAAAAAAAAAAAGAAGTTTTGAAATTTTTGCACTCTAGCCAGTGATTCATTCACAACAGAGATGCGACACTTTGTTAAGATTTTCAACTTCAAGGCTTAAATAATCGTCGCATCAGGTATGTCATTCCCAAAATAAACATCTTCCTGCATGTAAAACATTTGTTTGACATCAAAAAAGTTTACACGTTGAACACCTGTAAAGAGCTTAATGATTGTCAAGAAGGGAAATTTGATTTTCTTCTGTTGGGCAGAGCCTATGTATGAATCGGACTTTACCTATCCACAGTGAAGTTTCGTTTCCACAGCGAAGTTTTGTTGCCCCGGGGATCTTCTTTTAAAGGCTTCATTCTGAGACTTCAAGTTTGGATATGTCGCACATCCCCAATGGAGTTGTTTAAAGGGGAACTCACATTCTGAAGAAGTTTCAATTCCCCAATGGAGTTGCCAACAGAGATCCCTCGCCATGACCTCTCATTTCCCAGCCGGTCTATTGATTGGGGAATCCTTATGTTAAGATCTTTCCTTATCCACAGTAAGGTCGATACTGTGTGACTATCTGCATGATCCATCCAATGGTTGCATTCCAAGAGAAATTTCTCTCCAACAAAAGTCTTCGACAAAGTTCTGTCTCCCCAGCGAAGTCCCGTTTCCTCAGCAGAACTTTGTTCCCCCAGCAAAGGTTTTCACGCCTCACGTCGGGTTTGTTGTCTTGGTATCATCCTCAACACGGCTGCACGCTGTCTTTTCTAGAGATTACAGTCTTGCCCTGATCTTCTCCCTCAATGTCTAATCTTCAAATGGCGTCCCTCTCCAGAAGCTACAGTGTTGATCTGGTCTTCTCTAGGAGTTTGCAATTTATTTTTGCGGTTCCCCTTAATGTTTGTAGCCCGTTTCTACTGGTTTCTCGGTTGTTATTCCCTGCGAAGCTTCATCTATTCGAGGTTCCCTCTCTAGTGGTTCCCCATATTTTCTCCTCTCCTTTGGATTTTGCAATTTATTTTTACAAGTCATGACAAATCCTGACTTCTTGGTTATTGGCTTCTCAATTGGCCATTCCCCAGTGAAACTTTTAAACATACATCATTACATTGCACCTACCAATACGCGTAGCATTTCCATTATATGGAGCATTGCACTATATAGAAAGAACTTAAACATGCATCAGAACATAAGCCATTATTGTTTCTGTCATCCCCGGTGAATTTGCTAATACTTCGGATTAAATCCCCAGCGAGGTCTTCGTCCTCATTATCTCAGTTTTCTCCCCATACCAATATCCTTTTGGCGTCAATCATTTGTTTTTTTAGTGTCTACTCTTGACTGTAGTTCATTTTCTCCCTGGCACGGTCCTCTCGGGTTTAGTCTTCACTACCCTCTCTGGTTCATTCCAATGTCTATTGATGCACCTTTCGAATACCAGTTTCGTCCTGATATTCACTTTCAGCAGGTTTCTAGGTGTACGCCCTAATCTCCTTGCTTTGGGTTGAGCTCAAAGTTTCATTTCCTCACCTTGCGCATGAAATCTAATTTCGTCCTGGTGCTCATCTAGTCGAGTTTCGTATTGTTCTTTCTTGCTTTCATACCTTGGACCCTTTGACGGTGTTCGTTTACCGGGTGCAGTGTCCGTATTGCGTCCCTGGTTTGAAATCAGTCTCTTTTGTTCCTTGGATTCTTTTATCAGTTTTCGTCACTGTTTATCCATTGATCTGAGACCAACAGGTGCTCTGAGAAACATGTACTCTCATGACTCTCGCTTTGGGTCGAGTTTCGCCTCATCGTCGGTGCATGAAACCCTGTTTTGTCCTGGTACTCATCTAGTTTAGTTTCGCCTAACTAGTTATTGAGTCGAGTTTCATCTCGTTTTTGCTTTCATACCTTGGCCCCTTTGACGGTGTTCGTTTACCGAGTGCAGTGTTTGTACTGTGTCCCTGGTTTGAAATTTGTCTCTTTAGTTCCTTGGATCCTTCTATCAGTTTTCGTCACTGTTTATCCATTAATCTGAGACCAGCAGGTGCTCTGAGAAACATGCACTCACATCACTTTGCTTTGGGTCGAGTTTTGCCTCGTTACCCGTGCGTGAAATCCAGTTTCATCCTGGTACTTATCTAGCTTAGTTTCGTCTAACTGGTTATTGAGTCGAGTTTTGTCTCGCTTTTGTTCCTCATTTCTGGGATTCTTTCAGTTCCTTCATATTGTCTATCTTAGTTGAGATTAGCAAGTGCTCCTAGAATCACGCACTCTAGCCACTTTGCTTTGGGTCGAGCTCAGAGTTTCGTCTCCTCACCCGCGTACGTCTTCTTTTCCAGAGCTTAGTTTCGCCTATACTCTGTGGTTTGAGTTTTATCTCACCTCCTCTTTTTGAAGCCCAGTTTTGCCCTGGCACATTTGTCCGGAAGTTTAGTTGCGTCTACTATTCTTTATTTTTGTTCTGTCTCAACATGTGTTACAGTTTCATTCTGATGCATGTCTTGGGGTTTTTTCTGCTTCTTTTTCTTTCTTCTTCAAGAGTGTAAATTTTCGGGTTCTTTTGTATTCAATCATCTTCAACTCTAAACGCTCGAAAGTTGTCACTTTTCTCACTTATCATGTTGAAGATGTTTGAATAGGGGCAGTTGTTGCACCCCAAAATTTACCCTCTTGATTTAGACTTATGTTTCATCATAAATATCATATTACATTACATTCATACATTGTGATGGGATCAAAGTACTTTGGTTATCAAGTTTTCCTCAAGCTTTGAAGGTTGATTGCATTGACAAGTTGCTCAAGTAGAATCTTATCACCTAAACCTATGGATCTTTCAAGCTCAAAAGTTATTGCATATCTCAAGATATTTTATCCATCTCTTTGGATCATCATAGGATTGAAGTTTGTGTTTGGTTATAAGAAGAATCACTCTTTTGATTCACCAGTCAAATTAGGGTTTTGCTTGATCAAGGCTATTGATCAATGTACAAGTCTTGATTTGGAAGCTACAACATCTCATTGGTATTTGAAAAGTCTTTGTACAAGAAATTGGCCAAAATCATCAGAGGATTTGAAGTTTTGAAGTTGATTCATCACTCCCCTAAAGGTGTTAACCAAAATTAGGGTTTGGGATTTTATCAGGATTTCTTAAGAATTTTGAAGTAAAACTTTGTACATGGCCTCTATATATTTGGAAGATCATATGTTTGAAGTTTTGATCATCAATTTTGAAGGGAAGTGGATCAATTGATTCAAATGGGCAAAATGGTCATTTTGGTCAAAATCAGTCAAAGTCAAGGTTGACCAAGTGAACTTTTGGTCAACCATCAATTCAAGGGTGTACTTTTCATATTTCAAGTCCATTTTGATCATTGGATCAAAAATATTGAGGTTTGGGTTGAAACTTGTTCTTGAAGAAACCCTAAAAGTTTCTAATTTTGGAAAATAAGGACTTAACTTCAAAAATTCATATTTTATTCACCTTTGATCAAAAAAATGCAAATGAAGTATACTTGGAAATATAAGAGGATTATCTTTCATCTCCTTTTGGTTTCATGTTCAAATTGGCAAAAAATCAAGAGTTATAAAGCTTAGAAGTCACAAAATTATAGGTCATTTTCCAAATTTAGTGAATTTCATGTCAAATTTTGAGGACCTTATTGGATTCAATTGCAAAAACTCAAAACTAAGGGATTGTATATATTTTCAATACCTTTCCAAATTGTACTCATTTGAGACCAAATTCAAAAATATGAGCAAGTTATGAACTTTGGAATTTTGAGGCATTTTATTGAAATGTGACAAGTATGCAAAATGGCCAATTCATGAGAACTCAAGTTTAAGCCATTCTCTTTGTTTCTAATCCAGCCCATGACCTATTTGTGACTTGCTAAGGCCCATAATGCTAGCTATTTCGTGCCCCATGGGCCATGGTGTTTGCTTGCATACAAAATGCTCAAAGTTGCCAAGAAAAGCCAATTCACCAACACTCTCTCATTTCAATGAGTCATAACTTGGAACTTTAAGCATGGGCTCCTGACCTCATTTAGCTGATAAAATGCAAAGAAAAGAAGGGAACGCACGAGCAAATAGTTGAGGCCCATGTGCATTCTTTATTTTGCCAAATTTTCCAATCAAGCCCTTGAACTTTTTTGAAGACCAATTTCCTCTTCTAACCTTCTCTATCCACACTATATAGTGCACTGCAAGCCTCATTTCATGAGGATGATGCTCCCATTACAAGAATTTCAGATCTGAGTTTTCCACCATTTTTCTGCAAGTTGCTTCGATTCTCTCATCTCCTTCGCGCATTCATCAAATTTTTTGTCAATTCATCCTCCTTGAAGTGTGTAGATCAAGATCATGGAGTTTGTTTGCTTTTGTAACTAAGCGGTCAGTATTTCCAGTTTCACATGGAAGTAAGCTTCTTGAACTTCATTTTACTATTTCCAGCTTGATTTGTTAAATTACTTCATGTTTATGAGTTCATAGCTGGCCAAACAATAGGTTTGACGTATAATCTTGTTTGAAATGGAAGAATGGATCGTTGTTTGAACTTCTGAATAATTCATATTCAGTGAGTTTTTGAAATTTTTGCGTCCAGATTTCTAATTGCCTAGTCAATCTTTTTGAGATCTATAAGTGTCGTGATCAAGAGGTTAGATCTTGCTTTATTTTGAGCTTTGAATCATTTATTTTTGTGGAGAAATAAGGAAGAAGTATTGATCAGAACATGAGGTTTGAAACTGAAAAAACATGCGTTTAGGCATTGTCTTGAGGTTGAAGACGATGAGGTGGCGCGCCCTGATTGGATGATTCAAATTTTTAATGCATTTCATATTATTTAGTTTTATTTGATTTTCTGATTTTATTTTTGTGATCAAAACATTTTCAAAATTCATAAAAAAATTACCATAAGCCAATGATAATTTCTATTATTTGTCATATTTTTTTGGAAATTTTTTAAAATGTTTTGATTGGTTTAAAACTTCATAAGTTTAAATAATTTTTTATTCAATGTTTATTGTTGTTTTAATAATTATTTTGATCTAAAAATTCCACAAAAAAATGTTTTGAACTCATAAAATAATGTAAAAATTGATTCTCACTTTTGTTTAGCATTTTTTCTATTTTTTATTAGAAATTTAGTTTGAGAAGTTTATTTGAAATATTTGTTTTATAATTTTGGTTTTAATACTTCCTTTAATTCAAAAATTCTCAAAAAAATCATGCAAGCTTGTTTTCAATCATAGAATCTGAATATAATTTTATTTTGACCTTTTTGTGATTTTGGATAGGGTTTGCATTTTTGCCTTTAAATAATAGTTTAATTGTTAATTGTTTGTTTGATTCTTATCTTAATATTTCCTTTAATTCAAAAAATCCACAAAAAAATCAGGGATGTGTGTTTTTAATTCTAATATTTGAATATAATTTTGGTTGGATATTTTTCTGATTTTTTATTAGAGTTTTATTTTGAGATGTGAATATTTGTTTAATTGATTAATTGTTTGAATTTGATTTTTATTGTTGACTTTTCTTTAATTCAAAAAATATGGAAAAATAGGTATTCTGACCTTTTGAGTTTTTTCATGTTTGATGTATATTTGTTCTGGTTTTTTTTTTTAATTTTGATCTTATCTAATCAATATTTAAGATTAAAAGTCAAAAATTATGATTTTGTTGCTTATTGTGCAAGTTTCATTTTCAAAACCATTATGCCTTGGCTTTTCAATGGAACTTAAGTCTTGATTAGGGTTCATGAATGTATTGAGGATCTAAAAACCATTTTTCTTGGATTGTTTGACTTGATTTTATATTTTTCCACAAATTATTTTGAAAGCTTATCTAGTTTGGTAGTTTGGCCAACTAGTTTTAAACTTTGGGCTTCATTTGATCCCCTCCTCAACCATTCATGAACTTAAGACTTACTTTCTGACTTCTACACACTTCAAAGATGCTAAGAATTTTTTTAGTTTGAATTATTGAAATCCTTTTCTATTTTTGATGTATTTTTGAAGTGAAGATACCCACTTAATGTTGCATATCTTGTTGCAATTTGTTTGATGGCCAATGAACTTGAGTGAGGCCTATGATTGGGTACCTAATTATCATGTTGGTTCTTCTCATCCATGTAAACTCAAGTCATTTCACTTAATGCCCCATGTTTGAATGATTGAACCTTTTGATGCATTGTATGGGATTCCTCTTCTATTATGCTTATGAGCTGTGATGATTTAATTATGCATGATTGAATTATGGTTTCTACTGACCTTCATGGTCTTTGATTGTATTCTTCTCAAGCTCCCATTATCCTTGATTGATATTCAATTGTCAACTCAACATGGTGATAGAAAGGAGTAACATTCCTCTGATTCTTTTGACTAAAGTGTGCATATGCATGTTTCCTTTTGTCTATCATGACTCATGTTTGATAGTTGCTATCATGTTTTCTCATTTCATCATGGTGTCATCATCCATCCCATATGTGAATCATCATTCTATTTATGGAATACTAACTTGGTTGTTAAATGTGCGAGGTACTTTGGGGAAAGTTTCCATTTTTGGCTTGAGGTTACTGTGTTTCACTTTATTTGTGGAACACAATTTATTATATTGGCACTACTCTTGTGCTTGGCATGTTTGATATTTTATGCAGAATATATGTATATGTGATTACGAATGCTATACATTGCCCATGGGATCTGTTCATATCTGATAACCTCATTACTTACATCCTGATGGCGTAATTTCTGACTTGATTTGTCTGCTGATGCCAGCTTGCTTGAAGTTTTCTGGGTTTCTTTTGTTCTTGCTCAGTTGCTACGGATAGTTATCCATTTGGTATTGCACTATTTCCTTTCTTCTACTTTCATAGTTTTATGTTGCATGATGGGACCTATGTTGCTGATATATGTCAGGAGGCCCTCTATCTTTTTTGTCTGATACTTGTGTTGTGTTTGCTTTTGATCAATGAGTCACTCAATTTAGAAATTGAGATCACGACTTCGCTCTCAGTGCATATTCCCTGCAGGATGTTTATTGTTTCTCTTCTTTAATTGTTGATCAATGAGTCACTTAATTTAGAAATTGAGACCACGACTTCACTCTCCGTGCATGTTCCCTGTAGGATGTTTATTATTTCTCTTCTTTAATTGTTGATCGATGAGTCACTCAATTTAGAAATTGAGATCACGACTTCGCTCTCAGTGCATGCTCCCTATAGGATAGTTTTATTAAGCTTCCTTTGACATGTTGATTAAGGTAGGAATCTATGTATGCTAACATAGGGTAGGATTTTCCTTTATCCTTATTCTTAGGGTTAACCATTGTATGATAACACTAGGGATAGTGCTAGGCTAGTTTCCCTTAGTTGTTTTTCCTTCATTTGCATTTTGCATCCTAAAACAAAAGTTGTTTTTCTTGGCAAATCATAGAACACCTCTAATAAACTCAAACCCTTCTTCAAGGTAAAAGATACAAACCAATCTTATTTGTTTCTGCGCCTCTTGGTTTTGTTTTTATACTGTTTAGCTGATGTTTCTCCATCGCACATGTTTGTTATCCTACTTTGATTCACAATATCCTTTTTAGGTGTGATGTTTTGTCATCCATTTTATTGATGTTTCGCCAACTTTGCCATGATATCTTGCTACCTTTTAGCCGATGTTTCGCCATCGCACATTTGTTTGAAGCCGATATTTCGCCATCACACATGTTTGTTATCCTACTTTGATTCTCAATATCATTGTTAGGTGTGATGTTTTGTCATCCGATTTATTGATGTTTTGTTATCTTTACCATGATACCATGCTACCTTTTAGCCGATGTTTCGCCATCGCACATTTGTTTGAAGTCGATATTTCGCCAAGCACATGTTTGTTATCCTACTTTGATTGTCAATATCATTATTAGGTGTGATGTTTTGCCATCTTTCCTGTTTTTGTTGTCTTAACTAAAAAACACAAACCAACCAAAATATATAAGTCGAACTACAGCTGCTCTGATTCCTTAAAAGGGATACGTAGGCAAAGAGGTAAGGCCCAACCGAGCATAACTTTTATTTTCCCTACATTGTTTTATTTTATTTCTTTCGCATGCATTCCTTTTTTTGCTTTAAGCCATAGACATAGGATTTGACCACACCCATTAGATTAGACAACAAGAGTGGATACCGTAGAGTACTACGGGCGTGTGGGATGCTAATACCTTCCCCTCGCGTAACAGACTCCCTTACCCGATCTCTTGGTCGAAAGACCGTGATTTCTCCCTTTTTAGGTTTTCTCAATGTTTACCTTTCCCTTTCGGCGGGATAAAAGACGTTCGATGGCGACTTCATTGATGTTTCATTACACCAGATGCCAGGTTTCGGTCGGGTCGTTTCATTATCTTACCATTGATTTGGTAAGTAACCCTATCTTTGGATGTAAAAGGGACGGGTGTGGGTCATCGTGTAACCATGATTAGCAATGTTGTAAGATATCTTAGCATTTTTCTTTAGGGACTAAGATCATTTTGAAGGGCAACATAGATAGCGCCATCGAGGGACTATGATCTTGTATTTGTTTGTTTTTGCTAAGATACCTCACATGTATAATATGGCCATTTTTGTAAGGCAACAAAGTGGATTTAGCCTAAGGGTGTAAGTGTGCAAGTGTTTTTGATTTACATGCTTGATTTGTCTTTGATTAGGGTTTGTTATTTGTTGGCTTTAGCCTTTCCATACAAAACCCTAATTATTAGCATTTGTATATAAAACGATAAATTGCAGAAATTAAAATTACTACGTTATTACATCATTTAGGGGAGGGGGTGTACAAATTAAAAATGAGGAATATTGCAAGAAATTAAATCTAAATAATTATTACAACCATATTGAATTTGAATAAATGTACAAAATGAACAAATAAAATACAAAAATGTAAATGTAAAAAAGAAAATATGATTTTTGTTTGTTTTTTTTATGAAAAGGGGTTTTTAACCTAATTAAATAAAATAATTAACTAAAAAAATAATAAAATTAAATTAAATTAGTAAACTAAATTAATTTAAAGAAAATAAGTCTTTTAGGGTTTTTTGTGAATTTAATTAAACTTGTAAATAAAAATAATTAAATAAAAATCCTAAATTCTAAATTGATTTTAATTTTACAAGAAAAATAAGTAATATAATATAATAATAATTAAAATTAAATTATCTAAGTATTTAAAAAGGCAAAGTTAATTATTAAAGAAAATGTAAAAGAAATATTTTTATTCTTTTGTTTTTGTGAAGAAAAATAAAATGTAAAAATATGCAAATAATAAATAAAAATATTTTTTGGGTTTTTATTATTAACAATAAAAATTAATATTAATAATAATACTAATAATAATAATGAAAATAAAAATAAAAATAAAACAAAATGGGCTAGGATGTATGAACAGCGGGGCAGGGGGGTTAGACATAGCAAAAAAATAAGGCCCAACAACAGGGGCCCAGGTGCTGCAAAAAGAGTAAAAAAATGTGAGAAAATGTGAAAAAATGCAAAAAGGTCACGCTGGGGCTTGAACCCATGACCTAAGGGTGACAGGCACGCGCTTTAACCACTGGGGTGGTGATACATCCGTTAACTTATGCAAAACAAAAAATATATAATATAAGTCTTGCCCTAAATGTACTTCATCTGCAACCTCCAGCCAGAATCCCCGCAACTTATTCATTTCTCAACCATTTGCAAAAATGTAAACATGAAAGTTGTGTAAATTTTCATCACGATTCCAGAAATGTAAATAACTAAAACTATAGATCAAAGATGAATGAGAATTTCTAATGGTATCAAATTCTGACCTAATTTTTCCAGGATGTTCAGATTCAAAATTCTAACTACTCAAGCATTATTAATGAAACCCAAAGACATGGTTAGTTTCAAGGCTATGATATCTACATTTTTTCTTCACAAATGGAAAGCAAATGATGCCTATATGAAGAGTTCAAAAGTCAGAAAACTCACCTTGAAAATGGAATTTATGTTTTGAGTTGGAGCTTGTTTCAAGGTGCTTCAAGGATCGAGTTAGCTTCCTTGAGGTCCCAGGAAGCTAATGCAATGATTAGCTTGGTTGGTGAGTGGCTGAAATGGTCTGGAGAAGTCCAAGTGTAGTGCTCTATTTTTGAACTTGGAAATGGAGGAAGATGGTGTTACAGTCGTGTAACAGGGACATGGATGGCTTGTGTATGGTGCTTGGAAGCTTTTGGAAGCAAAAGGCCAAGAAACGCACGAGTAGTTTTTGATTTTGGGATTTCTTGACAGAATATGCAACAATGGAAGTATGAGATGCAGTTCTGAGTTCTTGGGAGTTTTGGAGCTTAAGCATGCATGTGTTTTCTTGAAAATGACTTGTGCATCTATAAGTAAAAGGTTGGAGAGATTTTGCACAAAGGATTTCTGAGTTAGAAAGTTATGGCTAGGTTGCTTGATTTTGAAGAAAAGTGAATGTATGGTTCCAAGATGAAGTACAAGCATGGGCTGAGTGATTGTAAGGCTTGAGACAAACTTCTCTTGAGTTATAGGACATGTATGATCAAAAGAAAACAATTGCAAGGCTCAAGAACAAGTTTTGTGCATAAAGCTACTTTTTCCAAATGACATTGTGCACTTTCTTCCTAAAATGGATATAAATCATGGCATTGCATTGAATGCTTGAGTTGAAGCCTCTAACAGCTGTGCAAGCATTTAATTATGGAGTGCCTAACAAGTTTGAGGCCTGTAAAGTAGAGATTATGCAGAATATGTTTGAGATTTGAATCTTTGTTCATCACAAAATGACCTATAATTTTAGTTTGAAACCCTAACTTCCTCTCTTCGATTCTCCTTGATCAAGAATGATCTCAAGGAGTTCTTGGACATTTTAGAAATCTTGTAATGTGATCTACAACCCCTTTTTAGATCACTTTTGAAAATTCCCCTTGGAACTATATGAAAAAATGCCATGAAGTTAGGTCAAAATCTTGCCTAAACTAGGGCAAATTTTCATTAAGTGTTTAATTTCAAGACTATGACTTCATGAATTAATAACTTGAGATCCAAGAAATTATAAGAGAAGTTGTGTAAAGAAATGTTGTATATATCATGGAGATCTACAACTTTTATGTTGAAAGTTTCTTTTGAATCATCTTGCATCATGGTGAAAAATTGGCTCAAAGTTGTGAAAAAACATGAAGTTTTCAACACTTAGAAAAATTTCTAAGTTTGAAAACTTTGACTTTTCAAAATAAAATATTGACTTTTTGATTTCTTGATGAACAAAATTCATATTTTGACATGTTTTTATGAATTGTGATCTTTGACACTTAATTTTGACCAAAAAGTCAAAGTTTGACTTTTCATTATGCAGTTGACTTTTGATCAGTTGACTGAAAATCTACTATCAATCCAATTGATCTTGAGCAATGTTTTGAGTCATGTCATTAGGTCAAAATGATGCAATTGGACTCTTAAGATCATGCCTCAAACCAATTAACCATTTTCTAGGCAAAAAAAATCAGAAATTGCCATTTCTTAGTCAAAACCCTAATTTTGACCTTTTTCCCTTTTGATGATTTGGTCAAATTTCTTGAGGAATTGTGGTCCAAACATGATCAAGTGATACATATGAGTTCATATTGTTGATACGGGTAAAAAATTATGAAGTTTGACTGTAAATTGGCTATAGTTGACTTTTTCTCCAATGCAACTGATTTTTAGGTCAACTACTCAATTGATTGAGAAAAAATGTGATTCAAGGCTTGAAACTTGACATGAGTAATCTTGGGGTTCCATAATGGTCCTTGAAATTCATATGAGGAATTGAAAGTTCAATTATCCTTGTGCAATCTCAAACCCTAATTTTAGTCATCAGTGCTTAAGGAGGTGTCTTGAGCTGATCAATCCTTGTGCAGTCTTGAGCCAAGAGAGATCTTTGTGAGAAAATATTTGATAAGCGAGAGGGAAAATTTTGGGGTACAACAGCTTCCCATGTTCAATCTTCTTAAACCTGAAGAGTTAGATTGGCGGATTTGCCATTCATGACTTGAAGGTGGAAGATGATTGGACACTAGAGTGCCCAGAAATTTGCACTCGAGGATGTGATGGTTGATGGTGTGGGGAATGGGCTTAAAGATGCCATTTGGAGAGGTGATGGAAAGTTGTTGGAGATGGGATTACAGATGCCATCAAAAATATTGTTGGCAGGAATGGAAGAAGTGTCAGAATAAATCTCTGTTTGATTTATACTGAAATAGTGGATGTGTTAGGTTGAGTACCAGAATAATATCCATAAATGGATTGTATTTGACTCATATCTGAAAGATGAAACTGAATGAGTATCATAACGGCGTCCGTATCTGAAGCGTATCTGAATTGTATCTGAAAGCTGAAACTGAATGAGTATCAGAATATCATATGTATCTGGAGCGTATCTAAATTGTATCTGAAATCTGAAACTGAATGAGTATCAGAATGGCATCCGTATATGGAGAATATCTGAATTGTATCTGAAAGTTGAATCTGAATGAGTATCAGAATGACATCCGTGTCTGGAGCGTATCTGAACTGTATCTGAAAGCTGGATCTGAATGAGTATCAGAATGGCGTCCGTATCTGGAGCGTATCTGAACTGTATCTGAAAGCTGAAACTGAATGAGTATCAAAATGGCGTCCATATCTGGAGCGTATCTGAACTGTATCTGAAAGCTGAAACTGAATGAGTATCAGAATGGCATCCGTATCTGGAGCGTATTTGAACTGTATCTGAAAGCTAAATCTGAATGAGCATCAGAATGGCATCCGTATCTGGAGCGTATTTGAACTGTATCTGAAAGCTGAATCTAAATGAGTATCAAAATGGCATCCGTATCTGGATCATATCTGAACTGTATTTGAAAGTTGAATCTGAATGAGTATCAGAATGGCATCCATATCTAGAGCATATCTTAACTGTATCTGAAAGCTGAATCTAAATGAGTATCAGAATCGCATCCGTATCTGGAGCATATCTGAACTGTATCTGAAAGCTGAATCTGAATGAGTATCAGAATGGCATTTGTAAATGGAGCATATCTGAACTGTATCTGAAAGCTGAATCTGAATGAGTATCAGAATGGCGTCCGTATCTGGAGCGTATCTGAACTGTATCTGAAAGAGTGTATGAGAAGAAGCCCGTGTAGGATTGCTTCAGTTGGTCGTGTAGATAATTGTCCTGGCTTGTTTCAGGTATCAATCTCTGACCTTTTGCAAATTGTTGATGATAGCCATCTGTTGACTGATCTTTCTTGAAGAGATGAAAGATTTGTTGTACACAATGTCATGATGTATGAAATGCATTGTACAATGATGTTGTAACAAATTAATACAAATATGTTGTATGCATTCATGTCATAGATGTTTATGACGTATAGATGCGATGTATGGGTATGTAAGCTACGCTGTTGTGATATTGTTGGATTAGGGAAAATAAATCCCTGACTGTTGTTGGGGACGCGGAGTGTAAGTCTTCATGTTTTGAAATGTTGATGAGTTGATGAGCTTCTATTTGTTAGAGAAATAAATTTTGTCGTAAGGGAAACACTGTGTATTGCTTGTGAAATCCTGTTGGGGAATCCTGAGAATTTGGGCGACTTCTACTGGGGATTGATAACAAGAAGTTTTGTTCTGTCGGGGATGTGAGAGAGCTTGATATCATTAAGCTGCACACTATGGGGGATTTTATAGTATAAAGATATTATTATATTTCGTAAAGCCATTAGTGATTGTCTTTCGATTTTCTGTTCCTTTTTGTTCATTTGTAAACAATAGTTACGTTCAAATGCATATGTTCAAAAATAAATCATTGGACGTTTTTGTAAACAAAACACATAAATAAGGAAAAACAGATAGTTTAGCACTTTCAAAGGAATATTTTTGTATTAACTTTGAATAAGTATTTTGTACAATGAGACGATCATTCTAGTAAGAGAATGTCATCGTAAAAAATGAAAATTTGATACAAAGAAAAGATAGCTATGTGCAATAATCCCATGGGGTTCCCATTCTGCTATAGCCTTCGTGTCTCTGAGCGTCTTGTCCACTTGCTGCCTTGTCCGAAGTTGATTGGATTGATTAGAACCGTTGTGTTTTTCAGTCGAAGCTAAAGGTTGTCTGTAAGGTTATCCAACGGGACATAGTCATACGCTTTAAATCCCTAACTTATGCCTGGACTGTCCTTTCGGGTTTTCAGTCCACCGGGATATCCCTTTTTGCCCAAGTCGCCCTTTCGGGTTTTCAACTTGCCGGGTGTATAGATTTTTTTTTAATTTATCCCTAATTTTTTCCCGAACCTTTTGGTTCGCCAGGATTCCCTTATTTTTGCCTAGGCGTGTCAACCTAGCGGGTCTCTTATGCATAGTATCTTTTGACTATGTCCGCGTTCACAGGGTGCGGCAGGTCGTCGTCATCCATAGTGGTTAAGATCATTGCTCCACTAGAGAATATGCTTTTGATCACAAACAGTCCCTCATATGTAGGAGTCCATTTGCCCCTGGGGTCACCCTACGGCAGTATGATGCACTTGATCACCAGATCCCCGACTTGATACGCTTGGCGTCTAACCTTTTTGTTGAAAGCCTTGATCATCCATTTTTGATACATTTGACCATGACAGATAGCAGTAAGCCTTTTCTCGTCAATCAAGTTTAGTTTATCAAGTCGAGTTTGGATCCAATCCTCTTCATTCATCCTTGCATCCTTCATGATTCTCAGAGAAGGGATCTGGACCTCAATAGGCAAGACAACTTCCATCCTGTATACCAGAGAGTAAAATGTTGCCCCGGTTGATGTGTGCGCCGTGGTACAGTAACCGTGGAGAGAGAATGTTAGCATCTCATGCTAGTCCTTGTAGGTTACTATCATTTTCTGTATGATCTTTTTTATGTTCTTATTTGCGGCTTCGATAGCGCCATTCATCTTTGGCCAGTAAGGGGAAGAATTATGGTGCTGGATCTTGAATTGCACGCACAGTGCGGTGATCATAGTATTGTTGAGATTCGTACCATTGTATGTGATGACCCTCTTCAGGATACCGTAACGACAGATGATATTCTGTTTGATGAATCGGGCCACAACATTCTTGGTAACGGAAGCGAAAGAAGCCGCCTCAACCTAATTTGTGAAGTAGTTAATAGCCACCAAGATGAACCGGTGTCCATTAGAGGTTATGGGATTGATTTATCCAATCATATCAATGCCCGACATCGTGAATGGCCAGGGAGCAGTCAGGACATTCAGAGGAACTTGGGGTACATGCACTTTGTCAGCATAGATCTGACACTTATGACAAGTTTGTGAATGTTGATAGCAATCTGCTTCCATGGTAGACCAGTAATAACCTTCCTGTAGGATCTTCTTTTCCATCGTATGTCCACTGGAATGGGTGCCAAAAGTGCCTTCATGTAGATCAACCATGATCTTTTCTGCCTCAACCTTGTCTACACAACGAAGCTAAACAGAGTCATGGTTGTGCGTGTAGAGAATTCCATTACTGATGAAGAACTTAGCCGAGAATCTTCTCAAGAACTTCTTATCATTGACTGAAGCTCCTTCCGGATACTCTTGAGCCTCGAGATACCTCTTGACTTCATGGAGCCAAGGTTGGTCCACTACTTCTTCGGTATTGATCTCGTGACAGTAAGCTGGTTCATCCATCCGTTTAATGGTGATCTGGGGAGCCTCGTTACCTCACTTGAGTTTAAACATGGATGACATTGTGGCTAGCGCATCCGCTAGTTGATTTTCTTCTCGCGGGAAAAGCTCGAAGGTAATCTTCTCAAAATGTGGGATTAATGTCAACACATTTTCTTTGTAGAGGATAAGGTTAGGGTGCTTCGTGTCCCATTCTCCTTTGATCTGGCTGATGACTAAGGTTGAATCTCTGAATACACTTAAGGACTTGATCCCCAAATCTATGGCAGCTTTGAGACCAAAAATGCACGCTTCGTATTCTGCCATGTTACTTGTACCGTTGAAGCAGAGTCTTGCAGTAAAGGGAGTGTGACATCCTTCAGGGGATATGAGTACATCACCTATGCCATTGCCGAGTGCGTTGGATGCCCCATCAAAAACCAGGGTCCATTGTATCCTTGTTCAGGTTCGTCATATAGTATGAGTTCCTCACAGTTGTTTACCATCATGATGTCTTCATATGGGAATTCGAACTTCATGGACTGATAGTCATCCACAGCTTGATAAGTAAGGTAGTCAGCTAACACACTCCCCTTTATTGCGTTTTGGGTAGTGTACTGAATGTCGTATTCTGTCAGGATCATCTGCCATCTTGCTATTCTCCCAGAGAGGGCAAGCTTCTTGAATATGTATTTTATTGGATCCATCTTGGATATCAATAAGGTAGTATGGGTCAACATATACTGTCTAAGCCGGCGAGCAGCCCATGCCAGAGCGCAACAAGTTTTCTCGAGTAGTGAATATCTTATTTCACAATCGGTAAACTTTTTGCTCAGGTAGTAAATAGTATGCTCTTTTCGTCTAGACTCGTCATGCTGCCCCAGCACACACCCCATTGAATTTTCCAAAACAATTAGATACATGATCAAGGGTCTTCCCTCGACCGGTGGCATCAAAACAGGAGGCTCTTGTAGGTACTCTTTGATCATGTCGAAGGTAGTTTGGCACTCATCATTCCATTTGACTACTTGATCTTTTCTTCAGTAATTTGAAGATTGGTTCACAAGTAGCGGTCAAGTGAGAAATGAATCGGGAAATGTAGTTTAGTCGTCCTAAGAATCCTCTGACTTCCTTCTCACTATGAGGAGTAGGCATTTCTTGTATTGATTTTACCTTGGCAAGATCCACTTAGATACCTTTACCGCTGACAACAAAGCCTAGGAGTTTACTGAACCTCACCCCAAATATGCATTTATTCGGGTTCAACCTCAGCTTGTATTTCTTTAGTCTCTCAAACAGTTTCTGCAAATGATCAAGATGTTCTTCTTCAGTTTGAGATCTGGCTATCATATCGTCCATGTAAACCTCTATTTCGTGATGTATCATGTCGTGAAATAGAGCTACCATGGCACACTGATAGGTTGCCCCAACGTTCTTCAACCCGAATGGCATAACCTTGTAACCGAATATGCCCCACTGTGTGGCGAAGGTTGTTTTATCCATGTCCTAAGGGGCCATTTTGATTTGATTGTAGCCTGAGAAACCGTCCATAAATGAGAACACTTTATGTTATACGGTATTGTCAACCAGAATATCGATGTGGGGAAGTGAGAAATCATCCTTAGGGCTTGCCCTATTCAAATCTCTGTAGTCCACGCACGTGTGTACTTTGCTGTCCTTTTTAGGCACTGGAACAACATTGGAGACCCATTGTGGATAGGAGGTAACGTCTAAGAAAACGGTGTTGAATTGTTTCATGACTTCAGCCTTAATCTTCTCTGACATGTCTGGTCGCATGCGACAGACTTTCTGTTTTACCGGAGGGCAGTCTTCTTTTGTTGGTAGACGATGTACCACGATATCAGGCAAAGACCTCAACATAATCATGTAGCAACTGAGTCAGACGCTTCTTGACACTGGGTTCCATATTGGCGCCCACCTTGACTTCTTTCTTGTCCTCTTCGGTACCTAAGTTAATTGTGTCCACTGGTTCTTTGGGGGCTGAATGGTTCTCTCTTCTTGTTGTAGTAACCTGGCTAGTTCCTTTGGTACTTCATAATCTTCCTCATCTTCGTCTTCGGCTTGGTAGATTAGATTTTCAGAGTCACAAAAGGCCATAGCAAAATCGTTACCCATGGGATCTCGAATGGATGTAGACCTGCATTTGAATGTGAGTGTGTGTAAGAGTATAGCTATCTTTGAAAGAAATAAAAATGTAGAAAAATAAAGACAAAGAGCACAAAGTTTGTATGCAAAAACATCCATGATTCATTGATGACATATGAAAATGAAGTAACAACCCTTACAAATGGACCGTTGTGCCTCGGGTAAGACACAAGGTTTTAAAAGTCTGAATTGTTTAACTATTACAGGTCAAACAAAAATTTAAAGAAAATTAATTTTGGATAAAAGTAATTGGGATAAAATCTTTAGCTTCCCAGTTGCTGAGTCCTCCAATGACAGTTGGGAAAATCCATTCCTCCAGGTCGTAGCTATCCTCATCATCATCCCCCACTGTGTTGACTCTGTGGTTGCTGATCTTCAAGGGTGGTCCCCTGGCACGAGCACGGCGTACAGCTTTCTGGGCTCCTGAAGCGAAACCCAAACCAAATTTGTCAGATTTGTATGGGATATCCGAGAGTTGGCCACAAATAGTACACCCACCTTCTTCGATCAATGCCTTGGCATCTTTCAGAGAAGATATCTTTAGAGGAGGTCTTGTAATCTTCGGGATTCGGGAAACAGCCTTGGTTACTGCCACGGTTTCTGGGACTTCCTCGAAATGCTGAAACGGAGTTTCAATGAATTCACCATCCAATTCCACGTATCTGAAGGAGTTTAAGTGACTGATCATATATCCCTCTTCTCCATGGACAGTAATGATTTTCCCCTTGGTTGGGTATTTCAGCATTTGATGTAATATAAAGGTAACAACACCAGCGTTGTGGATCCATGGTCGGCCCATTAAGTAGGAATAGGAAGGGCGAATGTCCATCACGTAAAAAGTTGAATCAAAGGTTTGAGTTCCAACCTTAATGGGGATGTCCAACTCCCCGTGCACCGTTCTCTTTGAACCGTCGAAGGCCCTTACCACTATGTTGCTAGGTTTTAAGGTCAAACCTTCATAGTCGAGTCTATCAAGAGCTTTCTTAGGCAGCACATTCAAAGACGAACTGGTATCAACCAAGACATGGGCCAAAGTTGTGCCTCTGCATTCGACAGAGACATGCAATGCCTCGTTGTGCTTCCTCCCTCTAGGTGTCAAGTCAGCATCAGAAAAGCCTAAACCATTGTCAGCGGTTAAACTGGCCATGCAGTCTTGGAACTGATCAATAGAGGTTTCTTGTGGCACATGGGCAGTTTTAAGAAATTTCACCAAGGCCTTCGCATAAGCCTAGGAGCATAACAGTAAATCCAGCATGGAAATATTTGACGGAGTATGCCCTAGTTGTTCGACTATGTTGTAGTCGTTTCTCTTTATAATTTTCAGAATTTCTTCCATCTCTTTTTGGGAGGCCTCTGGGATAGATACTAATTGCACCTTCATCCGGACAGGCTCAACCAGAATGCCTTTTCCCCGAGTCTCGGTCGACTCGGTGGTAGGAGTGTCAGTAGGGATAACCATAGGGATTGTAGTAGTAGTAGTGTCAATAGGAACAGAAACAGGGATGATCACAGGATCGGTAACAGTCTTCAGAGAAGAAATCTCTGGGGAGAATATTCTTCCACTTCGGGTTATCTTACTGGTTCCCGCGATGTTTCCGATGTCGGGGTCAGCCTTCTCAAAAATTGAGTCTTCATATGTCAACCAATCATGTTTGACGCCGTGATAGTAGACGTCGCCCCCATAGTTCCATGGGACAGTTTTATCTGATGAGTACGGGATTGGTCCAGGCATGGTAATTATCAGTGGAGCCACTTTAGGAACTAACATAATCCTAACGGGTCTTTTGGTGGAGACCCTGGAAGAATTAGCATAAATGGTTACTATTGAAACATCATTGTAAGAAATGGTTGGAACATGAGTCTTTTCAAACAAAATCTCTTTGTCATCCATTAGGCGTTGGACACCTGCTTTAAATAAATGACAACCAGTTGGTAGGGATAAATAGAAGTGACAACCTTCATCACAGCCCAGAAATAAACCGGCCTTCAATAGGTTCTTCTTGACAGTCAGGAGAGGAGTAAAAAGTTCATCTACAACAGTAACAAAAATATCATCTTCAACAGCGTTAACATCACGGCCATGCTTGGGCATATGAGAGGTGATAACATTTGGGATTTTAGGAGCATCAAACACAATTTCTTTTTCTTCAAGAAGGTCTTGCACTTTGTTCTTCAAAGCCCAGCAGTTGTTGGTATCATGGCCTGGACTCTCTGAATGGTAAGCACAGCAAGAATTATGATGGTAGTGAGGAAAGGTTGTGTTGGGATTCTTCGGGGCTTCCTTCAAAGTTACCAGATTAGATCTCAACAAATATGGCAGGACCTGAGATAGTTTCATATTAATCCGGGTAAACTCTCTTACCGGTCTCTCTATTCTAGGTTTATTGCTTCTTTGTTGAGTAGGTGCAGGCTTAGGGATCATGACAACCCCTACCATTGGTCGGTGTTCAATTCTATCTTGATTCCTTTGAGGATATACAACACAAACTTCTTTCTTCCCAATAAATGGTTTTCTCACGGCACTGGAGGATGCGTCCTTTTGAATCTTCCCACTCTTAATCCCAGCTTCCACTCTTTCTCCGGTCAAGATTAATTCAGTGAAGCCTGCTGAGGATCTTCCAATTAAATGATTAAAGAAAGGACCCGACAAGGTACCCAAAAACATTTCTACTAGTTCTCTTTCAGAAAGGGGAGGCTGGACTCTTCCTGCTAAGTCCCTCCATTTTTTAGTGTAGTCTTTGAAACCTTCACTTAAAACCATATCCATACTCTATAGTTGAGTACGGGTTGGAGCAAGATCTGCGTTGTACTGATACTGTTTATAGGAAGCAGCGGCAAGGTCTTCCCAATTATGGATATTGGCCCTTTCCAGTTGATAGAACCAATCTAGCTGAGTCCCGGATAGACTGTCTTGAAAGAAGTGGACCCACAAATCTCTGTCAGCAGTGTGAGGTTGTATCTTCCTCACATAAGATCGGAGATGCATCTTGGGACACGAAATCCCATCATACTTAGCGAACACTGGTGCCTTGAATTTTGGTGGAATAACAATCCCAGATACCAAACCCAGCTCTTCAAAGTCCAGCCCAGGCACTTTCTGAATTTCCATTGCACTTAGACGTTCTTCCAGATTTTTGTATTTGTCATCGGCCGGAGGATATTGCTATTCAGAGTAATCTTATTCTTCTTCCTCTTCAAATTCTGGCTAGGCAACCGCTTCCTTGCCTTTCCCTTCTTGATTATCCTTTTCACCAGATGACGTTGCAAAGTCTAGGGTCCACCTGGCTTGTCCTTGAAACCTTCTTCCCATATTAAGAACTCCGGCTATTTTCTTTGCTTTATTCTTCTTTTCTTCAACCAGCAGAGTTTTCAAATCCTCTTGTCCTTTGGCTAGAGTCAAGAACATCTGTTGAAACTGAGCATTATGTGCCTGGAGGTCTTTTATTGTCTGCTCGAGATCCATCTTACTGAAATAAACAGTAGAAAGATGAGGAGAATTGTAAGAAACCTGCTTATGTTATGATGAATGGTAAATGTATATGCAATGATTTCAAGGAAATTAGAGATTTAAATTTTCTTTAGACCAAAAAGGAACACACGTTATATTAATAAATCAAATCTTGAGTACATCATGCCTCTTTTGGGCTTACAAAGAAATACAAAAAACTCTAAGATAAAAAGTTGTATGCATCCTCTTTGGTGCAATGTAGGTGTTCAGGCTCCACTCCTCATGAAGTTTCTTAGTGAGTTCCAAAACCTTCTCCTCGCTGGCGTAGAATTGAGCCTCGAAAGTGTCTCACTCCCCTTTAAGTTGTATCTAATCCCTTGCAAGTCTTAGAGAGAGTGGGCATGTTAGGATGAAGGATAGTGTACGGTACATCTCCTTCCAAAATAGGCTCTATAATAACTGGGAGAATAGAGGGATAAGGCATCATAAGACTTTGAGCATGAGCTCGTACCCATTTGAGATAAGGCTCAAGAGGGATGGAACTCTTGTGCCCCAGTGTCTTGCTATCAACTCTATGTACCATGCCCTAAGCTCTCATGAATGATTTGCGGTAATCCTGAGCATCATTCTCGTAGTCGAAGATGATTCCTTGAATAAGTGCATCATGAGGACCATCCCTTCTTGCGTATCCAAATTGTCGTAGTGCCAAACAAGGATTGTAAGTGATTCCTCCCCTAATGCCTAAGAGAGGGACATTAGGGAATTCACCACAGCGATTGATAATGGTAACATTCTCCGAGGACCGGGGACACCAATGAATGCTTGAATGTGTAAGAGTCATCATCCTTTGAGACCATCTCAAACCTTGTTCATTCTTCGAGACGGATCGGGGTAGGTGCGAAATAAACCACCTAGCCAAAAGAGGTGAATAACACAGAAGAGTTCCTATCCTCTTTATAGTGCGAGTATGCAACGAATGTAGGATATCTCCAAGCAGAGTAGGTACTAGATTACGTGACAGGAAAATCTTAACCACATTCACTTCTATGAGCTGGTCTGGATTAGGAAACAGTACCAAACCATAGATGAGAAGGGCTAACACCTCTTCAAAAGCTTTTAAGTCCAAGGTATCCCAGAAATGGTGAGATTTCTCGAGTAAGAACTTAGCCAAAAAACCTTTGACCCCTCTCCTGGTTTCCCAATTTGCTACTACGTCATACCGTTGTAAGGACAAAGCTTTGGAAATATCTTCAGGTTTAGGGTCTCTTTCCATACCATTGAAAGGTACCTCATTAAGGATAGGCACCCCCAACAGCAGAGAAAACTCCTCCATAGTAGGCACTAACTGGTAATCCGGGAAAGTGAAGCAGTGATGGAGAGGGTCAAAGAACTGAAAGAGCACTTTTAACATTTCCTCATCAGGGTTTGAAGTGACCAAGTTGATAAGCCTACCATGTCTTTTTGTGAATGGAGAGCTTTCGGGAACCCTTGATGCCAAATCCTTAAGCCGATGAGGTACTTTTACCAGACTGATTTGGATATTGAATCTGCGGGCGAGAGCCATGTCCTACAAAACAAGACAAAAATAAACCCTAAGAACCCTTGAAATGGTTAGTATGATATGCTATGTTATGATGTCATGACTATGCTCAGATATAGTAGATATAGAAAGCACAAGCAAATCACACAGAGACCTTAGGTTTAAGGCTTGCATGGATTTTAAGGTGATACCCTCTTGAAGTTGGATTGGTTCAACCTGTCCTAAATATAGTAACTGGGTTCTAAGGGATCTCAATATCACCGGTCTTTCCCCTAATTCTCGTTCCGATAGACAATTAACTTGCCACCAAACAAAATTTAAGGGTCAAACCTCAATGAGTATAGTATCGAGTATCAACCGACTTTGGGTTTACACCAAAGACAGTTATCTCACTACATCCTAAAAGCCAAGTTGGTCAATTAAGGTGCTAAAGTCAGTTGACGCTTTATGACACCACGCAGTGGCCCCGTATTCTCCTTGATTACTCAAGGGCTCCCGGTACACACCAAAGTATTGCATCAACATAGATACTGTTTCAATCGTGTCGGTATACCCCATATAGTTCCCTCACAGTTTATCGCTACTTACCTAAGAAAGGTGCCCCAAATCCGGGTGTAGGATTAAAGCAAACCCAAACAAGGAACCATAATATAAAGCATGCAAATCAAACAAAGAAAGCAAATAAATGTGATCTAGCCCTAAGGTAAACCCACTTTTATAATTATCCCTAGCAGAGTCGCCAGTTCTGTGATACGGTGGGAGAACTGACTTGGTTGTTTTGCGTTTGATCGCAAATGTTGCAGTTAGTAAGAGTCGCCACCGACTTTTCTTTTATCCAAAAAGGAAAGGTGAAAAAGCACAGGGACTAAGATTATTTTGAATGGCAACATAGATAGCGTCATGAGGGACTATGATCTTTTATTTGTTTATTTTTGCTAAGATACCTCACATGCATAATATGGCCATTTTTGTAAGGAAACAAAGTGGATTTACCCTAAGGGTGTAAGTGTGCAAGTGTGTTTAATTTATATGCTTGATTTGTATTTGATTAGGGTTTGCTATTTGTTGATTTTAGTCTTTCCATACAAAACCCTAATTACTAGCATTTGTATATAAAGCGATAAATTGCAGAAATTAAAATTACTACGCTATTACATCATTTAGGGGAGGGGGTGTACAAATTACAAATGAGGAATATTGCAAGAAATTAAATCTAAATAATTATTACAACCATATTGAATTTGAATAAATGTACAAAATGAACAAATAAAATACAAAAATGTAAATGTAAAAAAGAAAATATGATTTTTGTTTGTTTTTTTTATGAAAAGGGGTTTTTAACCTAATTAAATAAAATAATTAACTAAAAAAATAAGAAAATTAAGATTAAATTACTAAACTAAATTAATTTAAAGAAAACAAGTTTTTTAGGGTTTTTTGTAAATTTAATTAAACTAGTAAATAAAAATAATTAAATAAAAATTCTAAATTCTAAATTGATTTAAATTTTAGAAAAAAATAAATAATATAATATAATAATAATTAAAATTAAATTATCTAAGTATTTAAAAAGGCAAAGTTAATTATTAACGAAAATGTAAAAGAAATAGTTTTATTCTTTTGTTTTTGTGAAGAAAAATAAAATGTAAAAATGTGCAAATAATAAATAAAAATATTTTTTGGGTTTTTATTATTAACAATAAAAATTAATATTAATAATAATACTAATAATAATAATAATGAAAATAAAAATAAAAATAAAACAAAATGGGCCAGGATGTATGAACAACAAGGCAGGGGGGTTAGATCATAGCAAAAAAAATAAGGCCCAACAAGAGGAGGCCCAGGCGCTGCAAAAAGAGTCAAAAAATGTGAAAATGTGAAAAAATGCAAAAAGGTCACGCTGGGGCTTGAACACAAGACCTAAGGGTGACAGGCGCGTGCTTTTAACCACTGGGGTGGTGATACATCTGTTAACTTATGCAAAACAACAAATATATAATATAAGTCTTGCCCTAAATGTACTTCATCTTCAACCTCCAACCAGAATCCCTGCAACTTATTCGTTTCTCAACCATTTGCAAAAATGTAAACATGAAAGTTGTGTAAAATTTCATCACGATTCCAGAAATGTAAATAACTAAAACTATATATCAAAGATGAATGAGAATTTCTAATGGTACCAAATTCTGACCTAATTTTTCCAGGATGTTCAGATTCAAAATTCTAACTACTCAAGCAATATGAATGAAATATAAAGACATGGTTAGTTTCAAGGCTATGATATCTACATTTTTTCTTCACAAATGGAAAGCAAACGGTGCCTATATGAAGAGTTCAAAAGTCAGAAAACTCATCTTGAAAATGGAATTCGTGTTTTGAGTTGGAGCTTGTTTCAAGGTGCTGCAAGGATTAGGTTAGCTTCCTTGAGGTCCCAGGAAGCTAATGCAATGATTAGCTTGGTTGGAGAGTGGCTGAAATGGTCTGGAGAAGTCCAACTATGATGCTCTATTTTTGAACTTGGAAATGGAGGAAGATGGTGTTACAGTCGTGTAACAGGGACATGGATGGCTTGTGTATGATGCTTGGAAGCTTTTGGAAGCAAAAGAAGAAGAAACGCACGAGTAGTTTTTGATTTTGGGATTTCTGGCCAGAATATGCAACGATGGAAGTATGAGATGTTATTCTGATTTCTTGGGAGTTCTGGGGCTTAAGCATGCATGTGTTTTCTTGCAAATGACTTGTGTATCTATAAGCAAAAGGTTGGAGAGGTTTTGCACAAAGGATTTCTGAGTTATAGAGTTATGGCTAGGTTGCTTGATTTTGAAGAAAAGTGAATGTATGGTTCCAAGATGAAGTACAAGCATGGGCTTAGTGATTGTAAGGCTTGATACAAACTTCTCTTGAGTTATAAGACGTGTATGATAAGAAGAAAACAATTACAAGGCTCAAGAACAAGTTTTGTGCATAAAGCTACTTTTTTAAAATGGCATTATGCACTTTCTTCCTTAAATGGATATAAAGCCTGACATTGCATTGAATGCTTGAGTTGAAGCCTCTAACAGCTGTGAAAGCATTTAATTATGGAGTTCCTAACAAGTTTTAGGCATGTAAATTATAGATTATGCAGCATAGGTTTGAGATTTGAATCTTTGTTCATCACAAAATGACCTATAATTTTAGTTTGAAACCCTAACTTCCTCTCTTCGATTCTCCTTGCTCAAGAATGATATCAAGGAGTTCTTTAACATTTTAGAAAGCTTGTAATGTTCTCTACAACCCCTCTTTGAATCACTTTTGAAAATTCCCCTTGGAACTATATGAAAAAATGTCATGAGGTTAGGTCAAAATCCTGCCTAAACTAGGACAAAATTTCACTAAGTGTTTAATTTCAAGACCATGACTTCATGAATTAATAACTTGAGATCCAATAAATTATAGGAGAAGTTGTGTAAATAAATGTTGTATATATCATGGATATATACAACTTTTATGTTTAAAGTTTCTTTTGAATCATCTTGCATCATGGTGAAAAATTGGCTCAAAGATGTGAAAAAACATGAAGTTTTCAACACTTAGAAAAATTTCTAAGTTTGAAAACTTTGACTTTTCAAAATGAAATCTTGAATTTTTGATTTCTTGATGAACAAGTTTCATATTTTGATATGCTTTGATGAATTGTGATCTTTGACACTTGATTTTGACCAAAAAGTCAAAGTTTGACTTTTCAGTATACAATTTACTTTTGATCAGTTGATTGAAAATCAACTATCAATCCAATTGATCTTGAGAAATGTTTTGAGTCATTCCATTAGGTAAAAATGATGCAATTTAACTCTTAAGATCATGCCTCAAACCAATTAACCATTTGCTAGGCCAAAAAATCAGAAATTGCCCTTTCTCAGTCAAACCCCTAATTTTGACCATTTTGCCCTTTTGATGATTTGGTCAAATTTCTTGAGGAATTATGGTCCAAATATGATCAAGTGATACATATGAGTTCATATTGTTGATATGGGTAAACATTTATGAAGTTTGACTGTAAATGGGCCATACTTGACTTTTTCCCCAATACAGCTGATTTTTAGGTCAACTGCTCAATTGACTGAGCAAAAATTTGATTCAAGGCTTGAAACTTGACATGAGTAATCTTGGGAGTCCATAATGGTCCATGAAAGTCATATGAGACATTGAAAGTTCAATTATCCTTATGCAATCTGAAACCCTAATTTTAGTCATCAATGCTTAAGGAGGTGTCTTGAGCTGATCAATCCTTGTGCAGTCTTGAGCCAAGAGAGATCTTTGTGAGAAAATATTTGATAAGTGAGAGGGGAAATTTTGGGGTACAATAGTAACCCCACTTTTTTATTTTAATTCCCCAGCCGAGTTTCCGGTTCTGTATTACGGTGATAGAACCGACTGTTATATTGGTTTTGCATTTGTATTCGCAAATGTTGCGGTAAGCAAGAGTCGCCACTGACTTTTCTTTTATCCAACAAAGGAAAGGGCGAAAAGAACAGAAAAAGACCTTTCGAGAGTTTTCTGAGTAAGGGGGTAGATTATAGAAAGGGAAGGTGTTAGAACCCTTTCCATCCGTAGTTATCTATGGGCTCTTATATGCTTAGCTCATTTGAAAAATACCTTGTGCTTTGTGTGTTTTGAAAAGTATTTTTGAAATGCCCTAGTGAGGCAGTTGGCTTTATGATAACTCTTGTATCAGTCCTCAATAGTGTTGATAAAGAATTTGAAAATGTTTTTGAAAGTTGTTTTGTGTAAGTGTGAAAGTTTGTGTTTGATCAAACATCTAACAGCTATCTACTTTTACACGAAAGGTTTGTTCTTTTCCTCCTTTCCTCTAGATAGTGTAATCCTACTATTAGTGAGTAGGTAGCTCTATCATTGGATGTTTTAGGTACATTCTAAGGGACATTTTATAGTCACAAAGGCAACTTGGCAAGAAGTTTTAGTAACTACCCTAGGTTTTTAAGATCATTGTTTACCGAGGCAACATCTAGAGGGTCCTATAGGGACTTATGATCTTTGAACCAGAGGGTAGCCACTAAAATCTCTCACGTTTCGAGAGTTGTGACCATTTTCCGAAGGCAACAAAAGTGGGATACCCTAGAGGTGTATATGTGCAAGTGTGCTTGTTTCAGTTATTTGTCTTTGAATTTAATTTTGCTAGCGTTTTGTTTTTATCCTTGCCATACAGTCCTATTATTCATGCATCTAACAGTTAATAGTTTGCAGTAATTAAAAGTGAGGAAAGATAAACCCTAAACTATTACAAGGATTCGGGGAGGGGATTAATTACATGTCAAAAATGGGGAATAAAGCAAAAAAAGTAAAAGTCCTAATTTAAGTCTATTACATCCCATGAGCAGATACATTAATATGAAAAATGATAACGAAAGCAATAAACGCGGGCGAATTAAAAAAGGACGTTTGAAACCTAAAAGTAAAAGAAAATCTTTTTGTTTGTCATTTTTTTGTTTGTGAAAGGAAATGAAATTAATCCTAAGTCTATTTAGTTTTAAAGTAAAAAAATAATGATTTAAATAATTATTATTTAATTTACAAGATTAATTTAATTAAGAAAAATGCTAACCTAATATTTTTATGATTTTAATTATTTTATGTTATGACAAAAAGATTAAAAGAAATAAAACAATTAAAACAAATAGATAAAGAAACAATGAACATGGGCCTAGTATGGAACAACAATGGGGGTGAGAATTGGAATTTGTTAGGGCCCATTATCAAGAAGAAGCCCAAGCCACGTTGGATCTGGTGAGGGTACATATGGAGGGTCCATGGTGTGTCTGCATATTTGGAGCGCTTAGATCTGATCAGATGAGACCTAGTGGCTATGATCATGTGGTGTATGATGCATGCTCGTGAGTGCAACGTATTGAATCTGCAGAAGAATTGTTAGAAAGAATAAAATGTGAGACCTGGGTATCGAACCCAGGTCCTTTACAATATACATGTTCCCCTTTACCAACTAAGCTACTGTCCATTCATTGATACAAACGAAACTATAAGATTACATTAGGAAAACAAGTCAGAGATATATCAAAAGAAATAAAACACGCGTTGATTAATAGAGCCAATGGGATAGGGACATTTGGAGTGCCGGAGTCAGCCTACGCCTGAGTCAAACGACCGGAGTGACGCCGGAGTCAAACTCCGGACGTCTTCTCCGATGTATCACAACCTGCAAACTTACATAAACATGAAACTAAAACAAATGACCCTATCTCACGTAAAACCACCTCCCAAATCAAAATTCGGGGTCTGTTTGGCTTAAAACAAGCTGAATCGTACGTTTCGAAAGTAAGTTCAGATTGTACCTTAACAATGGCACGATCTCATTCCTTCATATTTTCTCACATGTAACACGTTCAATCAAATATAAACATCAGCATCAATATGTATATATGATCAATATGAATTTAAGTAGTGTATTCTATGAGTTTGAGATCGAGGAATTTTTACCAAAACGGTGAGATCGGGTGAGGGAGCTTCCATGCGTGTTAGAACTGCTTAAGGCCTGGGAAACACTCCTGGATCCTTCAGGAGGAAGAAGGAATGCCTGGAATGGACTGAGGAAGGCTGAATCAGTTGTTTCGAGTTGGATAACTTGTGAGAATTTGAGAGTGTTGTTGTGCTTTTTCTGAGGCAGTGTATCGGTGTATGGGCGTCCCTTTGGCTTGTAAATGATGTTGTATTTATAGAGGAGCATAGTGGCTTGACAAATATGGCAAGGATCAGCCATTAAACATGGTTTTGAAAACAAGATCAAAGAATTGAAAAATATGCCATTTTGGGTGATTCTCTTGCCATTCTCATTTTTGCATGAACTTGGACCTTTCTAATGTATCCTGCACGAAAATTGTGTCTTGAGACAAATCCAAACATTAGCCCAGATTGAATAATTGGACAGTAATGTTAAAACTGTAAAGACAGTGTAAAAAGACAGGAAAAAATGCATTTTGAAATGTTATGTGTTGACACAATGCTGTTATGCATTGACACATAACTCTTCTTGCTCCTGTAAAAACAAAATCAACCTAGTATGAGTCGATGCATAATGGGATGTGTTGACTCATGCACTTTTCCTCCCTCTATTTTGGATCCTGGATAACAGTATGTATCGACACATAAGGCCTTGTGTCGACTCATGCCATGTTTGTGTCGACACATACGCATTTGTATCGACTCGTGCACCTTTCATCCTTCTGTTTTGGGGGTTGGATAACAGTATGAGTCAATGCATAAGGCCATGTGTCGAATCATACCATGTTTTGTCACTAGAATTAGTCGACTCATGTGGGTACGTGTCGAGTCATGCTGCAGTTTTTTGGCCTTAATCATTTGTTTTGAATTTGAATCTCTTTCAAGATGCTGTGGTAGCCTTAGTGAACCTCTAGAATATTGTTCTAGTCCTTCCTCTATATTGGAAGCTATAATGTATGAGCTTGTATCTTCCAAATGATGCATTTATTGAACTTGAGGACAAAAGAGAAGTTGTAGGGAACTGGATTCTCTTCAAAATGAGATTTGGTTGGGGGGAAATGGGTGAAGTATGTGAAAGTTATGTCTGGTCAAAGTTCAATTGACTTTTGACCAGGTACAGTTGACTTTCAAACACTTGAGCAGTTGACTGGGAAAATTTGTAGTGTAAGGCATAAAATTTGGCACGGACATTCTTGAAGACATATTAAGGACCTTGGAAATCGTTTGGAGCCTTTGCAACCCAAACATATCGGTGGATAGTGAAACCCTAGTTGGAGGTTCATTGCTTAGGAAGAGAGTTTGTCTGATCAATTCTTTGGTCAACCTTGAGCAATTGAGGACCTTAATGAGTATTTCTTGAGTAAAAAATGGGAGGGCAAATTTTGGGGTACAACAATCCCAAAACCCAAAAGGGTAGGAATTCATCAAAAATGGCAATCCTTTAATTTGTCTGATTTTTCCTTCAAAGCCTGGCTAATGAATGTCCCTTTCCATTTCCATTCCCCTCACACCCCTATAAGTACAGGCCTAAAGATACATTGCCACAAACGGATAAAAAGGAGACAAGAAAAACATTACCACAGAAACATTCTTGTAGAGAGATCACACATTGCCTATTGAAGCTGCGCACACACTGCCTCAGAAAGCCACACCAAAAAATCTCAAAATCTTCACAAAGTGATCCAAAATCGAAGCAACCTTCACATGCCTCTTCAACAAGCGCTTCACTCACTCTCTGAAGGTTGCAGGAGGCATTCCCAAGCACTAGACAGGTCCAACGAACGCTGGAGCATCACTTAAACAATCTCTCCGTTGGTAATTTGCTTTCGATCTCAAACTAGCTAAGTATGCAGTTTTAAATTTATGTTAATCATACATTCATGTTATTGCTAATGTTTATGATTGCTTTCATGTGTTACATACAAGGTTAAGTGCAGGGATGAGATCATGTCATTGCTAGGGCATGATCTGTATTTTCTTTCGATTCTCATGATTCATGATGTTGCAAGACGAAATAGCTTTCGATTCAAACCCATGGGGTTCTAACTAGGATGATGCAGCCACAGGCTGTCAAATCCAAGACCAGATTCGACCTAAGTCTGTATTTTTATTTTGTTTCTCTAATGAATTTCCTGCAGATCCAGTGTTCCCAGATCGAAGGAGTATATCATGCACCTTCGACCAGTTTCCTCATTGGATCGAAAGGCAACTCTAGGCTCTTTTTTGATCCAGGCCTACATTCTACAATTTGCACAGTTTCCTTCACTATCCTGGCCCTTTAAATTTTGTTTTTTTTATTAACTTATTTCCTTTTATTTGTTTTGTTTTATTTACTCAGCAAAATAATTATATAAAAAAATCACAAAAACTAGGTCTAGTCTTTTATAATTAAAATTAATTTTGTTAACTAATTAATTAATTACTTTAATATTTTTCTTAAAATTAAAACTAAATAGACGTAGGATTTTAATTAACTCATTTTCCCAAAATAAAAACAAAACAAAACAACAAAAAGATTTCATGTTTAGGATTTAGAAGTCCTTTCAATTCGTGCGCGTTTATTACTTTAGCATTTGTTCTTATCATTATTGTATCTGACTATGGGTTGTAATAGTTAAAATTAGGAATTTATTTTCTGCTTTTTGTTTCTCCCCCAAGTTTTGGACTGTGTAATTAATCCCCCTCCCCGAAGCTTTGTAATAGCGTAGATTTAAATTCTTGCATTTTATTTCTTGTACATATTTGAACTGTTTAGATGTATGACTAATAGGATTGTGTGGCAAGAACATAAAATAAAACACTAGCAAACCTAATGCAAAAGACAAAAATAACTTAATACAACACAATCACACATACACACCTCTAGGGTACTCCCACTTTGGTTGCCTTTGGAAAAATAGTCACGACTCTCGAAACGTGAGAGATTTTAGTGGCTACCCTCCGGTTTAAAGATCACAAGTCCCTCGATGACCCTCTCAATGTTGCCTCGATAAAGTGATCTTAAAACCCTAGGGTAGTTACTAAGGTTTTTTTCCCCGATTCCTTTGTAACTATAAAACGTCCTTTCGAATGTCCCTCAAACATCCAAACGACTAGAGCTACCTGCTCACTAATAGTAGGCTAGAACTGTCTAAAGGAAAGGAGGAAAAGAACGAACCTTTCGAGTAAAGTAGATAGTTCCTAGATGCTATGCTCAAAAACAAACTTTTTACACTTACTGTAACACTATGGGAGAACTGACTTGGGTGTTTTGTGTTTGATTGCAATTGTTGCGGTAGCAAGAGTCGCCACCAACTTTTCATTTATCCAATAAGAAAAGGGTGAAAAGAACAGGAAAGACCTTTCGAGATTATTTCTTGAGTTCGGGGGGGGGGGGGGCAGATTATGAAAAGAGAAGGTATTAGCACCCTTTTCATCAGTAGTTATCTATATACTCTTAGTTGCTTGCTAGATCACTTGCTTTTATTTGAAAATGTGCTTGTGGTGTGGGTTTTTAAAGTATTTTGAAAAGTGTTCTTTATAATGGCTCTCGTTTCTATAAGAACACGTACAAAGTGTTGTTTTGAAAAATAGTTCAAAGAGGTGTTTGTGGAATTTATTTTTGAAAGTGAATTTGAAAAGGTGTCTTTGTAATGGTTCTCGTTTCTATAAGAACGCGTACAAAGTGTTTTAACTTTTGAAAATGTTTCAAAATGAAAGTGTTGTGTATAAATTATTTTTGTTGTGAGCAAGCGAGCAACTAGGAGCAACCTACCTACTCAAAAGGTCTTAAATATTCTTTTCCTCCTCCTTTAGATGTTGCTATCTTACCGTTGTTTTGGTAAGAAGCCCCATCGTTGGATGTGAAGGGACAGGCGTGGGACATTTGTATAGTCATAGAAGGCAACCTATGGGAAATTTTAGCAATGTCATTTAGGGACTATATCGTTTACCGAAGGCAACATTGAGGGTCATCGAGGGACCACGATCTTTTATCGAGGGTCTTTGATAAAACGCCCATGTTCGAGGGACATGACTATTTTTCGAGGCAACAAGTGAGATTACCCTAAGGGTGCATGTGTGAATAGTGTGTTTGATTTACATACATTTAGTCTTTGATTAGGGGTTGTCTACTTGTTGTTTTTATCTTGCCATACATACCCTATGTTACTAGCAATCATACAAAAGTAATAAAATGCAGAAAGATAAAATCCTACACTATTACAACCATATTGAATTGCATGAAAATATAAAGGAAAAAATAAAATAAAATCAAGAAAAATGGGTCTTTCGATTCAGGCAGAAGACCCTTCGATTCTACACTTTTTGACCTCCTTCCATTTGGGGTCTGGAGTCAGTGGAGTCATGCCATTCGATTTTCCTTTCTTCCTCCTTAGACTGGGGGCTGGAATCAATGCAGGCGTGCCTTTCGTCTGGGCCTGGAATTCAGCATGGCGTGCCTTTCGTCTGGGCCTAAAACCAGTGCAAGATGTGATCTACCTTTCTGCCTCCTTCGACTGGGGGTTTAAAGCAGTGAGGGAGTGCCTTTCGATTGGGCCTGGAATCAGTGAGGAAGCCTGAGGCTTTGTTTCATACTCATGTCTCCTGTTTCTTTAGTTTGAGATATTAAATATCAAGATGGCCTAAGGGGATGCCAGCATTACCTTAGGGCCATGTTAGTTCTTAAAACATTTGTAAGAAACCAAAGAACCAAAACCAAAAGGAAAGGCAATAAAAACAAACTAAAAGTGTGTAAATGAAAGGGGAACAAATGTTATGTATATGTTTGATAACTAAAAGGAATTTTATTTACATGTTGTGCTGGAAACGAAGGATCCAAGGTTAAGGATGACTTACCTTGTTTGAGGCTGGAATGTGTGATGGGCCTTTAGGTGGTTCCCTTGAGCGCTTTGGATTCGAAGGATAACAAGATGTAAGGATGTTTCAGATTCGAAGGGGACAAGTGTTTGGATTTTGGGTTTGTGATTTCACAAGTGTTTAAGTGTTTGAGAACTTTTGAGAAATTTGAAGATTCGTTCCTCTGGCCCAAAAAGTCCTCCTCAAACATGTGTTGGAGCCTCTTATTTATAGGCAAGGCTGCCTGAAGCTTTTGGAGGGAACAAAAGGTTTGAACAAATTGAATAAACTGCTCCTTATATCTTTCGAGAGACAGTGCCCTGTATGCTATTTTGGTGCAAGAATGGGGCAGTGTTTCTGGACTGCTGTGCAGCTTACTCAATTTGATGTCTTAACTTGTACCAGGCATGAACTTGGAAATAAGCATCTTTGAATATTTCACCCTTTCATTTTGACTCTTCTTTGACTAGATTCTTCTCCCAACAATATTATTTGATTTTTTTCTCCATCAAGTGTCCTTCGAATGGGCTACCTTTGTGCACCCTTCGAAGGAGCCAAAAGTGTGAACCTTGGATGGGTCACCAAAAGATGCCTTAAGGTGGGCTTTGTAAACCCTTCAAATGGGCCATCAAGCATGTCCTTCGAATGGGATGCCCATAGTTGGGGTTGAAAGATGTTGATTCGAAGGGAATCAAAGTTACAAACAAAACTTGTGAAGGTGGTTCTGTCCAGTCGAAAGCTTGTCTGCCAAAGGTCCATGTGGCCAAACGAAGGAGTGTACGTAAGGGGTCCCTGCTTTGTGACTTCATGCAAACATGAAGGGAGCCTCATGCCCAAACGAAAGGTTTGACCAAAACCATGTACTGCAGGATTCATATGCCCAAACGAAGAAAGCATGAAGGGAGTCAAGTGCCCAAACGAAAGAGGTACGCTAGGCTTGCAAAGATGTCCAAACGAAAGAGAAATGCAGGAGAAAAATTTGAGCAATCGAAGGATGCCAAGAGGGAGCTTTTTGCATTGGAATTGAAGGAAACTATAAGAGGCTTTGTTCCTTGTGAATCCCATCTAGCGTGCCAGAGACCCACGCCCAGTCGAAGGATACAATCCAAGCTTGCATCGAAAGAGGCCAAAAGGCCAATCGAAGGAGCTGAATCGAAAAACACTTGTTTTCCTTCAAATTTGTCAAAATATTAATTTTATCTGTTTTTCCCCTTTTTTGACAGTTTCCTTTTAATCTTGGTACTGGAAAATCCCAATGTATATGTGCAAGCTTGAACCTTGAGAATCCTTGTGAGAAATGCCTTGAAAAATGAGAGGGAAAATTTTGGGGTACAACACTTCACAAAACAATTTTCAAAACCCTTTTCAAAAACGCTTTATCAACACTCTTGAGGACTGATACAAGAGTTATCATAAAGAAAATATCTGCACTAAGGAATTTCAAAATACTTTTCAAAAACACAAAAAACACGAGGTATTTCAAAAATGAGCTAAGCATCTAAGAGCCGTAGATAACTACGGATGGAAAGGGTGCTAACACCTTCCCTTTCCATAATTTACCCCCCTTACTCAGAAAAATCTCAAAAGTTCTTTTTCTGTTCTTTTCACACTTTCCTTTGTTGGATAAAAGAAAAGTCAGTGGTGACTCTTGCTTACCGTAACATTTGCAAACATAAACGCAAAACCAGTATTACAATCGGTTCTGCCACCGTATCACAGAACTGGCGACTCTGTTGGGGATCTACTTATAAAGTGGGGTTACCTTAGAGCTTAGTTCATTTTAATTTGATTTCCTTGTATGTTTTGTTTGCTTTATCTTTAAGGGTTTGTTTGGGTTTACTTGTAAAGATCCTACACCCGGATCTGGGGAACCTTATAGGTAAGTAGCAATAGATCGTGGGGATTATGTGGGGTATACCGACACAGTTGAAACGATAGCTATGTTGGTGTGACACATTTGTTTGTACAGGTAGACCTTGAGTAGTCAAGGAGAATACGGGTCCGCTGCGTGGTGTCATGAAGCACTAACTGACCTTAGAACCTTTAATTGAACAACTTGACCATTAGGAAGTAGTGAGATTGCCGGCTTTGGTGCAGTTTGAAGTTGGTTGATACTCGATACTACACTCATTGAGATCTGAATTATGGGATATTTCGGTCGCCAATAAAGAGGCTTGCGCTAAAACAATGCTCGGTGAAGAAAGATCAGTGATATTGAGATTCCCTAGAACCCGGTTACTATTAATAGGACAGGTTTAACCAACTAAACTTCAAGAGGGTACTTACCTATGGAACCATGCAAGCCTAAACCTAAGGATTTGTTTGTGTGCTTGTATATATCTGTTTGTACATAACATCATAACATCATAATATGGCATATCACACTAACCATTTCAAGGACTTTTAGGACTTACCTTTGTGTCTGTTTTGTAGGACATGGCTCCCATTCGCAGAAATATTATCCAAGTCAACCTCGTAAGGGTGCCTCCTCAACTAAAAGAGCTGGCATCAAGGGTTCATGAGAATTCCCCATTCACTAAAAGACATGGTTGGCTCCTCAGTTTGGTCACCTCAAGCCCTGATGAAGACATGGTGAAAGTTCTCTTTCAGTTCTTTGACACTTTACATCATTGCTTTATATTCCTCGACTACCCGTTGGTGCCTACTATGGAAGAGTTTTCTCAGTTATCGGGTGTGCCTATTCTCAATCAATTACCCTTCAATGGTATGGAAAGATACCCAAAGCCTAAGGAGATTGCTCAAGCCCTATATTTACAACGGCCTGACGTTGTGACAAATTGGGAAACAAGAAGTGGTGTCAAAGGGTTTCTAGCCAAGTTTTTGTTTGAGAAAGCTCACCATTTTTGGGATACTCTGGACTTACAAGCCTTTGAATAGGTGTTGGCCCTTTTCATCTATGGGATGGTACTGTTCCCTAATCCGGACCAACTCATAGACGTGAATGCGGTCAAAGTTTTCATGTCTCGTAATCCGGTGCCTACTTTACTTGGAGACATTCTACACTCTTTTCACACTCGCACTGTAAAGAGAAGAGGAACCCTCATGTGTTGCACTCCTTTGTTGGCTAGGTGGTTTATTTCGCACCTACCTAGATTTGTGTTGAAGAATGAGCAAGGCATGAGGTGGTCTAATAGGTTGATGTCCCTCACGCATTCGGATATTCACTGGTGCCCTCGATCTTTAGAAGACGTCCCCATCATTGATCACTGTGGGGAATTCCCCAATGTCCCTCTCCTAGGCATTATGGGAGGAATCACTTATAACCCTTGTTTGGCGTTACAACAATTTGGGTATGCTAGGAGGGATGGTCCTCATGATGCACTGGTTCAGGGAATTGCATTTGACTATGAGAATGATGTCCAAGGGTACCATCAGAGGTTCATCCGAGTTTGGGGCATGGTGAAAAAAGTGGATAGCAAGACACTGGGGCATAAAAACTCCATACCTTTGGAGCCTTATCTTAAGTGGGTGCCAGCACGCGCTCAAAATATCATGATGCCTTACCCTGCCATCCTGCCTATCTTCATGGAACCTATTTCCGAGACAGATGTACCTCATACTATTCTCCATCCTGACATGCCGACTACTCTCGAGGAACTGCAAAGATCTTGGATTCAACTCAAAGAGGAATGAGACACCTTT
The DNA here is from genome assembly GCA_948472305.1 of Vicia faba. NCBI lineage: Eukaryota > Viridiplantae > Streptophyta > Magnoliopsida > Fabales > Fabaceae > Vicia > Vicia faba. The sequence continues at coordinate 1,016,389,621 of OX451738.1, read as the reverse complement.
GAAACCCTGTTCTACGCAAGCGAGAAGAAGGTTTTAGATCTTACAACACAATTGCATGAAGAACAAAGTTTGAATTCCTACATTGCACCAAAGAGGATACGCTCATGGGAAGCTTGGGTCCTGTTTGATTTAGGAATTTTGTTTTTGTTTCTTCCATTGTAAGCCCAAGAGGCATCATTGTAATCATTAAAACTTATGAATGTGATTAATGTTTGTTCTCTCTTCGTCTAAGAAAATTTAAATCTTAAAAGTACTTGAAAACATTGCATAAGCATATCATGCATTTCATTGCATAAACAGGTATTTTGAGACAGGTTTCTTATTCTTTTCGCTGTTTATTTAAGCAAAAGAAATGGCTCTTGAACAAACAGTAAAGGACCTTCAAGCTCAAAATGCTCAGTTCCAACAAATGTTCCTGGCTCTGGCTAAGGGGCAAGAAGATCTGAAAGCTCTTATCATCAAAGAGAAGACCAAGAAGGAAAAGAAACCAGCTGGTGTCTTGAATTTGGGTAGAAGGTTCAGAGGATCGGCTAAGAAAGCTCTAGATTTCACAACCCCGTCAAATGAGGGGGACAATCAAGAAGAGAAGCCAACAGAAGAAAACAACAACCCCAAGACTGATGAGGAAGAGGCTGATTACTCTGAAGAATAGTATCCTCCTGCTGATGATAAATACAAACATCTAGAGGATCGTCTCAATGCTATGGAGATTCAGAGGGTACCCTGGCTGGATTTTGAAGAGCTGGGATTGGTCTTAGGGGTGGTCATCCCGCAAAAATTCAAGGTTCCCACATTTTCTAAGTACGACGGTGTCTCCTGTCCTAAGTTGCACTTAAGGTCATATGTCAGAAAGATTCAACCCCACACTATTGATAGGAATCTGTGGGTACATTTCTTCCAGGAAAGTTTGACAGGAACGCAGTTGGAATGGTTCTATCAGCTAGAGGGAACCAATATCCGCAACTGGGAAGATCTGGTTGTTGCCTTCTACAGGAAGTACTAATATAATGTTGACCTCGCTCTAACTCGTACACAATTGTAAAGTATGTTTATGGGTTCTGGCGAAGGTTTCAAAGATTATGCCCAGAAATAAAGGGATCTTGCGGGAAGAGTTCGGCCTCCTCTGTCTGATAGAGAGCTGGTAGACATGTTCTTGGGCACATTATCTGGTCCATTTTTCAACCATCTGATTAGAAGCTCTTCAGTTGGGTTTACTGAGCTGATCTTGACCAGTGAGCGAGTAGAAGCTGGTATTAAGAGTGGTAAGATTCAGAGGGATGCATCCTCCAGTACAGTAAAGAAACCCTTAACTGAAAAGAAGGAGGTCAGTGCTGCTTATGGCTAGAGGAATCAAAGCAAAACCGAACGTCATCCGACGGTAGGGGCTATTATAATCTCAAATCCTACATCAACCAACAACGAAACAATCGGCGCAGGCCGGATGCACCCAAAAGACAGTTCACACGGATCAATATGACCTTATCTCAGGTTTTACCATACCTGTTAAAGTCCAATCTGGTGACTCTAAAGGAAACTCCTAAGAATCCCAATATTGCATCTCCTTGTTACAACCCAGATGCTCGATGTGCTTACCACTCTGACGGTTCAGGGCATGATACAAATGATTGTTAGGCTCTGAAGAACAAAGTGCAAGATCTGATTGAGGAAAAGGAGATTAAGTTTGACCCTCCTAAGACTCCCAACATCATAACTGCACCAATGCCCAAGCACGAACCAGGAGTCATTGCTATTGATGTTGTTTCTGCTACAAAAGAGGCTGACAGTGACTGCGACGTGGACAAGTGGATCTTCCCAACTATCAGCGGTGGAATCAACAATTGGGAGGCCAAAGATTTTGTTCCTATTACTTTTATTCAAGAGTAATTGTCTTTTGTTTTTTTTTTGGGATATGTAATATTTAAACAATTGAAACTCTAAAGCCTTGTGCTTTACCCGAAGCACAATGGTTTATTTGTGAGGGCTAATATTTCATCTTCATATGTCATTAATAAATCATTAGACATTTTGCATACAATTTTTACGCTCTCTGTTTTTCTTTTCTACCTTTTACTTTATCAAAATAGCTATGCTCTCTTACACACACCCACATATCAAACTGCAGATCCACATCCACTCTGGATCCCATTGATAACGATTCTGCTAGTGCCGATTATGACTTTGAAAATCTGATCTACCAAGCCGATGATGAAAGTGAGGAAGATTGTGAAGTACCAGGGGAATTTTCCAGACTGTTACAATAGGAAAAAAGGGCAATACAGCCCCATGAAAAGCCAATTGTGACAGTAAACCTGGGTGCTGAAAAGGATAAGAAGTAAGTCAAGATAGGTGCCAATCTGGAGCATAGTGTCAAGGAGAGCTAATTCAAATGTTACATGACTATGTTGAGGTCTTTTCCTGGTCATACGAAGACATGCCAGGACTTGACACTGATATTGTGGTTCATCGTCTGCCGACAAAAGAAGACTTCCCTCCAGTGAAACAAAAGGTTCGTCGTATGTGGCCAGAGATGTCAGAAAAAATCAAGACTGAAGTCATGAAACAGTTCAACGCTGGTTTCTTAGCTGTCACCTCGTATCCATAATGGGTTGCTAATGTTGTTCCGGTACCTAAGAAGGACGGTAAGGTACGTATGTGTGTGGATTACAGAGACCTGAATAGGGCAAGCCCCAAGGATGACTTTCTGCTTCCCCATATTGATGTTTTGGTTGACAACACCGTGCAACATAAGGTATTCTCCTTCATGGATGGTTTCTCCGGGTACAATCAGATCAAAATGGCGCCTGAAGATATGGAGAAAACAACCTTCGTCGCACAGTGGAGCATTTTCTGCTACAAAGTTATGCCATTTGGGTTAAAGAACGTCGGGGCAACCTATCAGCGTGTCATGGTAGCTTTGTTTCATGATATGATCCATCACGAGATAGAGGTCTATGTTGATGATATGATAGCCAGATCTCAGACTGAAGAGGAGCATCTTGACCACCTGCAGAAGCTGTTTGAAAGGTTGAAGAAATACAAATTGAGACTGAACCCAAATAAGTGCACTTTTGGAGTAAGATCCGGTAAGCTCTTAGGCTTCGTTGTCAGCGACAAAGGTATTGAAATAGACCCTGCAAAGGTTAAAGCTATACAAGAAATGCTAACTCCTCGCATTGAGAAGGAGGTTAGGGGATTCTTGGGGCGTCTAAACTACATTTCGAGATTCATTTCCCATCTAACTGCTACTTGTGATCCAATCTTCAAATTACTGAAGAAAGATCAAGCAGTGAAGTGGAATGACGATTTCCAGAACTCCTTTGACAAAATAAAGGAATATCTTCAAGAGCCTCCAATCTTGATGCCTCCGGCTGAAGGAAGGCCTCTGATCATGTACTTAACAGTATTAGAGAATTCAATGGGGTGTGTGTTGGGGCAGCATGACAAGTCTAGTCGAAAAGAGCATGCAATATACTACCTTAGCAAAAAATTTACCAACTGTGAAACAAGATACTCATTGCTCGAGAAAACTTGTTTGGCTGCTCGCCGACTAAGATAGTATATGTTGACTCACACTACTTTGTTGATATCTAAAATGGATCCTATCAAATACATCTTTGAGAAGCCCGCTCTCTCCGAAAGAATAGCAAGATGGCAAATGATCCTGACCGAATATGATATTCAGTACACAACCTAGAAAGCAATTAAGGGGAGCTGATATTTGGCTCATCAAGATGTGGATGACTACCAATCCATGAATTTTGAGTTCTCGGATGAAAACATCATATTAGTAACTAATTATGAAGAACCTGGACCGGATGAAGGACCTGAAAAGGGATCCCGACGAGCTATGGTTTTTGACGGAGCTTCCAACTCACTTGGCAATGGCATCGGTGTTGTGATCATATCTCCCGAAGGCTGTCATACTCCTTTCACTTCCAGGCTATGTTTCAATTGTACCAAAAATATAGTTGAATATGAAGCATGCATCATGGGTCCCAAAGCTACTATCGACTTGAGGATCAAATTCTTGAGTGTATTTGGAGACTCAACCTTGGTAATCAGTCAAATAAAGGGAGAATGGGACACGAAGCATCCTAATCTCATCCCTTATCGAGAGCATATGTTGACACTAATTCCATACTTTGAAGAAGTTGCCTTTGAGCATTTTCCACGAGAGGAAAATCAACTAGCGGACGCGTTAGCCGCGACGTCATCCATGTTCAAGGTCAGGTGGGATAATGAAGCCCCTCAGATCACTATTGAGAGAATGGATGAATCAGCATACTGTCATGAGATTGATACTGAAGAAGTAGTGGACAAACATTGGTTCCACGAAATCAAAAGATATCTCGGAGCCCAAGAGTATCCTGAAGGAGCCCCAGTCAATGACAAGAAGTTCCTAAGAAAGTTTTCTGCCAAGTTCTTCCTCAATAACGGAATTCTCTATAAGCGCCATCATGATTCCACTTTGCTCTGGTGTGTAGACGAGAGCGAAGCAGAGAAGATTATGGCAGATTTGCACGAAGGTACCTTTGGCACCCATTCTAGTGGGCACACAATGGCTAAAAAGACCCTACGGGCAGGATACTACTGGTCCACTATAGAAGCAGACTGTTATCAGCATTCACGAACTTGTCACAAGTGTCATATTTATGCTGATAAAGTACATGTGCCTCTGGTTCCATTGAATGTTTTAACTGCTCCCTGGCCATTCGCAATGTGAGGCATCAATATGATTGGGGATATTAGATCTACAGCTTCTAATGGTTACTGCTTCATCCTGATTTCCATTGATTACTTCATAAAGTGGGTTAAGGAAGCTTCATTTGCTTATGTTACTAAGAACGTTGTGGCCCGATTCATCAGACATAACCTTATATGTCGGTATGGTATTCCAGAAAGAATCATTACGAATAATGGTACCAATCTCAATAATACTATGATCAATGAGCTTTGCATGCAATTCAAGATCCAGCATCGTAGCTCTTCTCCTTATCAGCTGAACATGAATGGCATTGTAGAAGTTGCTAATAAAAATATCAAAAAGATCACACAGAAGATGACGGTGACATACAAATATTGCCATGAGATGTTACCATTTACTCTATGTGGTTATTGTACCATAGTGCGCACGTCAATAGGGGTAACTCCTTTCTCTTTGGTATACGGTATGGAAGTTGTCCTACCCATTGAAGTCTAGATCCCTTCCTTGAGAATCATGAAAGACGCAGGTTTGAGTGAGGGCGAATGGATTCAGACTCGATATGACCAATTGAACTTAATTGACAAGAAGAGGCTCACAGCTGTCTTCCATGGTCAGATGTACCAAAAATGTATGATTAAAGCTTTTAACAATAAGGTCAGACGTCAGGTATATCAGACTGGTGACCTAGTAATCAAGTGCATCATATTGCCGCAAGGTAATCCCAGGGGCAAATAGACTCCCACATACGAAGGGCCATTTGTGATCAAGAACATATTTCCTCGTGGAGCCATGATCTTAACCATTATGGACAGTGAGAACCTTCTACACCCTGTAAACACGGACATAGTTAAAAGATACTACGCATGAACAAAGACAAACTAGGTTAACTGGCCTAGGCAAAAATAAGGGTATCCCGACGAACCAAAAGGGTTTGGGAAAAAATTAGGGATATTGTGATACGGTGGGAGAACTGACTTGAAGGTTTTGCATTTGATTGAAAATGTTGCGGTTAGCAAGAGTCGCCACCGACTTTTCTTTTATCCAAAAGGAAAGGTGAAAAAGCACAAGAAAGACCTTTGAGATTATTTCTTGAGTTCGGGGGGTGGATTATGAAAAGGGAAGGTATTAGCACCCTTTTCATCCATGGTTTTCCATGGGCTCTTAGTTACTTGCTAGATCACTTGCTTTTGTTTGAAATTGTGCTTTGTGTGGTTTTATGAAAGTATTTTGTAAAGAGGCCATTGTTTAGGCAAACTTTGTAATGATTCTCGTTCGTAAGAATGTATACAAAGTGTCTGATCTTTTCAAAATGTTTTCAAATTTGAAAGATGTTTTTGAAAGTGTAGGTGTTTGTTTTTAAAAATAGCAAGGATGTTTTGTTTTAAAATGGAGCAAGTAATTAGGAGCATTCTACCTTCTCAAAAGTCTTTCTTGTTCATTTTCTTTTCCTTTGACATTGTTATCTTACCATTGATTTGGTAAGTAACCCTATCTTTGGATGTAAACGGGACGGGCGTGGGTCATCGTATAACCATGGTTAGCAATGTTGCAAGGTATCTTAGCATTCTTTTTTAGGGACTGAGATCATTTGAAAGGCAACATAGATAGCGTCATCGAGGGACTATGATCTTTTATTTTTGCTAAGATACCTCACATGCGTAATATGGCCATTTTGTAAAAGCAACCAAGTGGATTTATCCTAGGGGTGCTTGTGTGCAAGTGTGTTATTTTCATGCTTGGTTTTATCTTTGATTAGGGTTTTATAACTGATTGGTTTTAGTCTTTCCATGCAAACCCTAATTACTAGCATTTGTATATAAAGCGATAAATTGCGAAATTTAAAATTACTATGCTATTACAATACTTATGGGAGGGGGTGTATAAATTATAAATGGGGATTGCAAGAAAATCAATCCTAATTATCTATTACAACCATATTGAATTTGTACAAGAATTGAATAAATAAATGTACAAAATGAATAAATATACAAGAATGTAAATGTAAAGAAAATAGACATTTTGTTTGGATTTTTTAGAGAAAAGGGGTTTTGATTTCAAACTACTTAACTAAAAGAAAATAATTAATTAAAAGTAAAATCTAAATTTACTAGGAGAAGAAATTAAATAAAACCCTAATATATTAATTGATTAAAAAAAAAGAAATTAAGTTTATAAGAAGAATATTTTTGGTATTTTTATCTTAAAAAAAATTTATAGTATTATAAAATATTTTTGGTCTTTTTTATATTTTAAAATAGTATATTTAAATGGTGTAAAAGAAAATAACTAAAACCCTAGTTTTTTAATTAAATTTACAAAACAATTAGTCAAAATAAATAAAGTATGATTAAATAAAATAATTTATGTATGAGAAAATAAATACACTACTGTTGTACCCTAAATTTTGCCCCTATCTTTTTCAGTCGCACTTTCATACCATATTTTGTCATTTTGGTCACAATCATTAATAAATAGCTTCATTCATCACATTTGCATCCTATCTTTAAGTTTGTTCTTGTGTTGTTGACTAACTTCTAATCAAAATACAAAAAGAATATTTGTCTTTGTCTTTGCATATTTGTGTTTTGTAGGTACCGAGTCGAAGCATATGGCAAATAAGGTTTTCTGGTATTATTTCCCTAAAATCTCTATTTGCAAAGAAAAAAGAATTAAAAAATTTTCATTTTTTTTCACTGTACAATCGATTGCTCCCAGAGTGCAATCGATTGCACAAAGTGAATTTTGCGCAATTTTTGGAAAAATACACTGTGCAAATCGATTTGCACTATAGTGCAATCGATTGCACAACATGAAAATTTGAAAAAAATCAGCATTTCAAGCTTGTCAAATTTTGGCTCCAATTTTCCTCTAATTTTTTAAAGATTTATCATTAATTCAAATTTTGGCTCCAAGAATCAATTACCAAATTACCACTAATCCCAATCCTAAACTCTATAAATAGAGCCCTCATCTCATTCAAATTTCAAGCTTTTGATAGCCAAATCCACCTTGCTAAAAAATCTCTCAATTCTCTCCATCTACCAAATTCACTCAAAGCTCCATTTTCAAAAAGTTAGTAAGCTTTGCATTGAAGCTTACTAATCTTTGAGCTAAACCTTCATCCAGACACTTTTTCTCCATCAATTCTCTACATCCAATCTTGGTCATTGATTCTTGTGGTTTAATTGAAGCAAATTCTTGAAGTTGTTTTGATAATTCTCTAGATCTACCTTTGGTAAGTTGGATAATTCATCTTTCACAATGTGATCTCTTGGTGATCTTTGGGATTGATTCTTTGAGCATTATTTTGTGATTTCAATGGTGTTATTTTTTCATAATTTGATGGAATTTTCGTGCTCAAGTGGATCCATGATCATAAGGTGTTTGATGGAAAGTTTGAACAAGAAATTGCCCTTTTAAAATGTTGTTTTTGCTACTGTTACTGTGTGCAATCGATTTGCACTGTAGTGCAATCGATTGCACAGAAGCAATTTCACGCAGATTTTTGAAAATTGTACTGTGTAAATCGATTTACACAATAGTTCAATCGATTTACACAGGGACAGAATGCACTTTTTTGCCTTGTTTTGGGGCAGCTTTGATCCAAAATGCTTTTTCTACTCACTCCTTTTGATTGTTGGTTTGGATTGCAATTTTAAATGTTCAATTTGTCTTTAAACTCAATAGACTTTATGATGTAGATGAAGTTGGATAAATGTTCATCAATTCAAATCTACCTAAGAGTGAATTATTTAATTCATTTTTGGTGCTTTGGATTAATGATATGTTTAGTGCTTTAATCCATCTAGAGGAGTGGTTGAATTTAAAGATGAAAGAATTTTGAAATGGTGATCCAAATTAGATTATCATTTCCCTCCCTCTTCATCTTATCCCTTTCTTTTTTAATTATGCTACATGTTAAGGGATAGTGATCTCTATATCATTTATCCAAACATGAAGTACATAGATTGCTATTGACCGGCCTCAAAATAGGTGTGACTTCTACATAAGTCCACTTACGATTGCTTAACATAGCGCTAAATTTTGTCCTGATTCGAATAAATGATCATTTGTGGCCCAAACTTATGATTGCAAGCCCAAGTATGTTAATTTGATCTCTTTGATCCAATAACCTTGAGATTCATTGTGTGGAGGCTTTGGTTCTACCAATCCTCTAATGGATCTACAACACCTTTGGTCAACGCGGATCACTTAAACATCGTTGATCATTACATGTTGCCTTGTGAGAATTCCAAAATGGATGATATACTTGACAAAAAGCAAATGCAACTTGTTGTGTGGAGGCTTTGGTTCTACCAATCCTCTAATGAGTTCCAAATGCAAGTTTCAAGATTGTCATCCAACTAACCACTAATTACTAACAATTAACTTTACTTTACGCTTTTATTTTCATGCTTTATGTACCATTTACTTTTAGCATTTTACATTTCTTGCTATTTTCATCTTTGCTCACTTGAGCATTTACTTTTATGTCATTTTTATTTTGCTCACTTGAGCTTTTCTTTCTTTTTAAAGACACCTAATAATCAACATGAACCATAAAAATCATTAATGATACTTGGACTACATGGTTACTATCCTTTGCATTATGGAGTGATGGACTTCTTGGACTTAGGATTAGAGACCTTGGCCTATCTTGGAGACTTTGTGACTTTATTTGATATTTTGTCTGGAGTTCTTGAGGTTTACATCAAGACATTGGGTTATTTGTTTGTTTTGTGTGCAGGTTATTGAGATTACGATCTTTGTTTGTAATCTGGAAATCACCCGTATACAGCCGTTACTCTGCCCAATTTTTGCGAAGACTTGATACACTTAAAGCATGGTTCTCTCAAGAGGTCTAGTATCTTTGCTTGCTTGGTTTCAATCCAAAGAATGGGAATTCTACATTGGCTTATAATGTCAAGTACCGGCTTCATGTTGGTTAGATGGTTCTCTCCCTTAGCTTTTACCTTATGCTTTAGGATAGTCCCTTCATCTCCTCCCATCTTCTTTAATTTTAAAAACCTTCTCATCTTCTTTCAAAATCTTTTTTGTTTTTAAACTCGAACACCTTTCATAATAAACTTCGACTTTGTCGAGTGCCTTTTCTTTTAAAAATTTATTTTCTTTAAACAAACTTCAATACACTTAATCATACTTTGACATTTTTTCTTCAAAATTAAAAAAACACTTCAACTCATTCAAACTCTTTTGTGCGCCCAAGCACCTTTTCCATTCAAAACTTTTTTTTCAAGGTGAGACATGATTCATTGATAGTCGAGCAACATTCTCCTATCCCTATGGTTATAAAGGTGTCGACTTTTCCACTTGAGTACTAGAGGCGTTCTCAAAACCTCACTCTTGTTGACGCAGGGTCCATCTTTCTTACACCTTGTGGGCGTTAGTCGAGATTTCTCTCCTAACAATGATGACTTGTCTCCTTGTTTAAAAACAATCAACAAACAAGTATTTTCTAGATGAACTACGTGTACCCTGATCCCCTATTGCACGAAAGGTGGTACATAGGCACTAAAGGTTCGCAACCGCGGCGGGTGCAAAAAATCATAAAAATATTTCTTTTCTCACCTCCACCATCCATTTTATATACAACACATTTTATAGCCAAATATACAGATTTTACAAAGAGGTTCCTGTGGAGTACCGTGGATGTTTAGGGTGATAATACCTTCCCTTTGCATAACCAACCCCCTTACCTTGAATCTTTCCCCCTCTTCTTGGGTTATTCGCTCTTTTCCCATTCCTTTGGAAACAATAAAGCGCGGAGGCGATTTTTATTTTGATTTGTATAAAGTCTAGTCAATCCAATGGCTTAGTCTTGCACATTTCTACCGCTACAGAAAAAAATGGCGACTTCACTGGGGAAAGATTGACCTCTTGCTGGTTCATCCTTAAGTGGGTTGAGCCTATCTTTGTTTATATCTGTATACGTGCTATTGTGTTTATGTGTTATATTTTGTATATATGTTTGTCTGGATTTTCCTGGTTTACAGGGTGCTTGGTGATTACTCATAAGTCCTATACCCGGACTTGGGCAAACTTTAAGATATGACGGGCGGTATAGTCATGTTAACTTCGAGGGAGTAATCCCAAAAAAGGAGGCATGAGATCCCCCACTCAGTGGAGGCCCCTTTGACTGTAGTATCGTTTACCGAGTAATCGGGAAGACGTACTGCTTTCGACCTGGGAGCCTGCTGAAGCTGAGGACCGTAGATTACCTAACCCATCTTGGCCTTTTAGGTGTAGTGCGGAAGCTATGACGGAGTAATTCGGAAATAGTTGTCACGCGATACTACGCTCGGACGAGTCTTTCCTAAGAATATTGCTAATTACCAAGTTAATCGGGACGTTGGTAATATCCAAAGGAAGGATGTAGACTCTGGGAACCTCTTAGAACCTTGTTCGGCAGGTGATAACAGTTAGTCCATACCTTATGGGTTGTACCTTTGACTCCAGGCTCGTGACTCTGAACCGTGTGATCATGTTACTGTACAGTGCATTGCATAACAATGCATATCATTTGCATCCTCTGCATCATTCTGCATACATCCAGGTTGATCAGGATCTTATTCCCATTTGCTTATTCCTTCCAGTTAGTCATCTACCGTCAAGCTGATTCCTCAACATAACTACGGGACTAGAGTTGCTGTCAGATTGAGAATGGAAAACCAAGAACAACACAACATGGAAGTCAGAATGGAAATCGACGAGTTAAAGTCAGGCATGGCCAAACTTACTGAGATGATGCAAGTCTTAATTTCCAGAGGAGAGCCACCTCAAAGGACTGTGATATCTGAAATCCCACCTGCTGTTGTTGACACTCAACCTATCCAGCATACATCTATTGCATGGCCAAAGTTTAGGTTACCTCAAAATTACTCTCCACCTGTTGCAATTACTCCAATGGTTGGCCAGTCTTCCCGACCAGCCTTTCAAGCCCCAGTTTTCACTGAACCTCAGCCAATAGTTCATATTGTTTCTCGTCAACCTGCTGCACAAGCTGCTTTTGGGGATCCTCTCTTTGAGTACCATGCTGCTAGTCCTCGAAGTATGAGTCAGAGAGACTTTAGTGAGTTTGAAGAGTTCAAAGAACAGTATCAGACTTTGGAGAAGAGACTCAGAGCTATGGAAGGAAATGAGTTCATCAATGTTGATGCTAACAACATATGCCTAGTTTTTGATCTGGTCATGCCTGCAAAGTTCAAGACTCCTGAGTTTGAGAAATATAAGGGTCATACTTTTCCAAGAAGTCATTTGGTGATGTACTTTCGAAAGATGTCTGCTTACACCAAGAATGACAAGCTGCTTATCCATTGTTTCCAAGACTGTCTGAGTGGAGCTTCATTGAAATGGTATATGGGACTTGAGAAAGGTCGTATCCAATCCTTCCAAGATCTTGTTGATGCCTTCATAAAGCAATACAAATACAACCCCGACATGACACCTGATCATCGCCAACTACAAAAAATGTCTCAGAATGATAAAGAATCTTTCAAGGAATATGCTCAACGATGGAGAGAACTGGCATCTCAAGTTGAACCACCTCTGGCAGAGAAAGAGATCATTGGTTTGTTCATGGATACTTTGTCCCCTTTCTTTTGGGAGAAGATGATTGGTAGTGTGTCGTCCAGCTTCACAGACCTGGTGACTATTGGCCAAAGATTAGAAGAAGGAATCAAGAATGGTAAAGTGTCTAAAGCTGCTGAATATTCTAATTGTGCAAAGAAATACCTTGGGAACTTTCAGAAGAAGAAAGAGGTAGAAGGCAATGTTGTCTCAACTGAGAGAAAAGGACCTCGCCGTAGGCCTCAATACACTGATCAACCACAAGTAGCGGCCCTTACTCCTGCGGTCAATGCTCAACTAGTTCAGGTTCCTCAACAACAGAATATTATGCAGAATCAGAATCGGAATAGGGCTCAGTTTGATCCCATCCCTATGACATACACTGAATTGTATCCTGCATTGGTGCAGAAGGGCTTAATTACGACTAGGCCTCTGATTCCTCGAAATCCTCTTCCATTCGGGTTCAGATCTGACCTTCACTGTGAATTTCATCAGGGAGCTGCCGGTCATGATTTAGAGAGCTGCTATGCTTTGAAAAACAAAGTGCAAGAATTGGTGAAAGCAAATATTCTCACTTTCAAGGAGGCAGGTCCTAATGTCATCAACAATCCTTTGCCAAAACAAAGTGGCTGAAGACTGAATCAGGGTACCCTCAAGTCACTTCCTAAAGCCGGTGTTTTAGATAGAACAGCTCATCCTTGTTACTGATTAGTCACTAGGCCATCTTTATTTCTGTTTGCATTTTCCCCTTGTTTATGTTAAAATTGTTGCTTTCAAATATTATTTATACTTTCATGTTAAGTTTAATGAAATGAGCATTGCAATGTTTTGATTCATATCATTTTCATTTACTGCTTTCAAATATATTTCTGTTGTTTACTCCTTTTATCAAGCTTTTGTTTATGCAAAGATTGGAGGGAGGATGATGAAAACGAAATACCCATAATTGTTGCTGGTATGCTTTCGAATAAAACTTTGCTGAGGATATACAGGCATTATTTCAACTCCCAAACACTGGAGAAATAAGGAAGTTAATCCCTTGTTCACCCCTTTGAGCCTAGAAGTTGGAGTTTCTTTCTATACAGAAAAAACCCGCAATCTTAACCCGGGGATGGGTAGTTCTCAGTTAATTTGGTTGTGCATTCAATTACAAGAGAAATCATACAAGACACCTTTCAACAAAGGTCGCGATCAAGCTTTCCTTTGCACACAGCAAGAAGTGTCAAAGATGCTCTCAAACAAAAAATGACGAAGATGGTTCCCTGTAATCATTGAGCAAGGCAGTCATTATCTTTCCAAAAAAGGAAAAATGAAATGAAAATAAAAATCAACAGAAAAATCCCGCTAAGTCAAAACCTATGAAGGAGACTTAGGCAAAAAACTGGGGCATCCCGCTGACTGCAATCCCAAATGAAACAGTTCAGGCAAAAATTGGGGCATCCTGCTGACTGTAATCTCAAATGAAACAGTTCAGGAAAAAGTTGGGAATAATAAATTCAATCAGAAGAGGTCTTCAAATCCTCAAAATTCTCCACCAGAATTGACAAAAGTCCTCAAAACAGCAAAAATATGTAAGAAGAAATGATTGTCATTCTCAATAATTCCTTTAGCTTCTGAGCCATCGTTATTGCTACCATCAGTGCAATTCCAAAATCTCTTGGAAACTGAATGCATATTATGAATTAACTGAATGTAGGACTGAAGAGCATCACGAAGATTAGGTTGGGTACAAATAAACTTTGAGTCTTTATCCTTTATTTCTTAAACCGTGAACCCGACCATGTTACAACCCTTAAAAGACCTAATTGAAGCCATGTTTCTTTTGAAAGCATACTACAGAAAGGTTGCGTAAACTGACTCCTATGATCTTTTGTGAATCATTTGTTTTGGTTTCATACCTTTGTTTTCACTTTAAAAGTATAAACCACTGTGTTTTAACCAGTGATGCATTTTCTATACACCAATAACATCATTTCAAAAATGATTTTGGATTCAAAACTTTTGCATGAACTTTGCATTAAAAATACCATGTTTGAATAAAAAAATTTGCTTGCAAACAAGCTTTCCTCATCAAGGAATTTCAAACAACTAAGAAACTTGGTCAGTGACCCTATCAGGGGCAAGTATCTTCCAGATCCTGTTGTGAATCAGTTCAAGATTTACTGCTCAATGCAAGTTTTCTCAGAATTGGCCAGCCAGGAAATCATTTTCAAGACTCATACAGGGGCATTTATTTACAACAATTATCTCAAGAGCTGAAGCCATGATCAGTTTATCTCCAATAGTCATTTCGGAGCTGAAGTCGTGATCAGCTTATTTCCAGTAACTTTCGACTGAAGCCATGATCAGTTTATCTTCAACAGTCAGCTAATCTAGGACAAGTCCCCAAGTAGCTCTCTATATCCTTCTTCAGAAGATCATCAGTTCAACACAGTTTTCAAGGGTGACAAATTTGGGCGCAAGATTTTTCTTCTTCTTTCCAATCAAATTTGGCAGAGTTCTTCGTGTTGAGGAATCAAACTTCCAAACTATTCTCCACAGAAGAGTCAAAATCCATTGTCATAAACGTCGACATTACATGCATAAATCATTCACATATGATGCATAACAAAATTCACACATAATGCATAACAAGAGTGTTTCATCCTTATTTTCATTTTCCAAGGTCTTATTGCAGTTGACATGTCACCTTGAGATCAAAGTCCAACTTACTTGGCACCTACCAAAGCAAACATCAGTTTGAGTTGTTTCTCTTTTTTCATCCAAATCCACTATTGGATGTTGTTACCTTTTCTTTCATTCAAAGCCAGTATTGAATGTCAATATCTCTTTCACTCATTCAAAGCCAGTATTGGATGTTGTGATCTTTTCTCTCGTCTAAAGCCAGTATTAGACGTTGAGCTTTTCTTTCATTCAAATCCAGTATTGAATGTCAGGATCTTTTGTTTCCATCCAAAGCCAGTATTGGATATTTTGAGCTTTTCTTTCATTCAAAGCCAGTATTGAATGTCAATATCTCTTTCACTCATTCAAAGCTAGTATTGGATGTTGTGATCTTTTCTCTCGTCTAAAGCCAATATTAGACGTTGAGCTTTTCTTTCATTCAAAGCCAGTATTGAATGTCAGGATCTTTTGTTTCCATCCAAAGCCAGTATTGGATATTTTGAGCTTTTCTTTCATTCAAAGACAGTATTGAATGTCAGGATCTTTTGTTTCCATCCAAAGCCAGTATTGGATGTTGTGATCGTTTCTCTCGTCTAAAGCCATTATTAGACGTTGAGTTTTCCCTTCATTCAAAGCCAGTATTAGATGTCGTGATTCTTTTCCGTCCAACGTGTTTCCTGGACGACTCTGATGTAGCTTCAGATTTGGTCTCATCCTACATCTAATGTTCTTCTAGATGTTTCTGATTGCCTTTTCCAGAGAGTTGTTCGCCTCATTCAATGCCATTCTCGAATGTTGCTGCTTTCCTTCTCGAGTTTTATCTCTTTTTTCCAAGTATTGATGGTTACTCTTTGTCTCCCTGACAGATATCCAGAAGTATCTTGTTGTTCCCCGGCATGTCTTTCCACGTCATTTCATCTAAACTACCACAAATTTCCAGTTTCGAGTCTTTCCATGTTCCCACAGAGTCTGTCTCATCTCATACATCATTCAAAAAATATATATGTAAAAAAAAAGAGTCAATGCATTCATTCATAACATATGCTATCATCTCATCGCATCAGGGACAAAATTCAGGTTTGTTTGTATTTAATTACTTTCTGCCTATCTGGCTAAAAGATAATTAAATAGGGGCAGTTGTTGTACCCTAAATTTTTCCCCTAACTTTTTCAGTCGCACTTTCATACCATATTTTGTCATTTTGGTCATAATCATTAATAAATAGCTTCATTCATCACATTTGCATCCTATCTTTAAGTTTGTTCTTGTGTTGTTGACTAACTTCTAATCAAAATACAAAAAAAATATTTGTCTTTGTCTTTGTCTTTGCATATTTGTGTTTTGTAGGTACCGAGTCGAAGCATATGGTAAATAATGTTTTCCGGTATTATTTCCCTAAAATCTCTATTTGCAAAGAAAAAAGAATTAAAAAATTTTCATTTTTTTCACTGTACAATCGATTTCTCCCAGAGTGCAATCGATTGCACAAAGTGAATTTTGCGCAATTTTTGGAAAAATACACTGTGCAAATCGATTTTCACTATAGTGCAATCGATTGCACAACGTGAAAATTTGAAAAAAATCAGCATTTCAAGCTTGTCAAATTTTGACTCCAATTTTCCTCTAATTTTTGAAAGATTTATCATTAATTCAAATTTTGGCTCCAAGAATCAATTACCAAATTATCACTAATCCCAATCCTAAACTCTATAAATAGAGCCCTCATCTCATTCAAATTTCAAGCTTTTGATAGCCAAATCCACCTTGCTAAAAAATCTCTCAATTCTCTCCATCTACCAAATTCACTCAAAGCTCCATTTTCAAAAAGTTAGTAAGCTTTGCATTGAAGCTTACTAATCTTTGAGCTAAACCTTCATCCAAACACTTTTTCTCCATCAATTCTCTACATCCAAGCTTGGTTAATTTATTCTTGTGGTTGAATTGAAGTAAATTCTTGAAGTTGTTTTGATAATTCTCTAGATCTACCTTTGGTAAGTTGGATAATTCATCTTTCACAATGTGATCTCTTGGTGATCTTTGAGATTGATTCTTTGAGCATTATTTTTTGATTTCAATGGTGTTATTTTCTCATAATTTGATGGAATTTTCGTGCTCAAGTGGATCCATGATCATAAGGTGTTTGATGAAAAGTTTGAACAAGAAATTGCCCTTTTAAAATGTTGTTTTTGCTACTGTTACTGTGTGCAATCGATTTGCACTGTAGTGCAATCGATTGCACAGAAGCAATTTCACGCAGATCTTTGAAAACGGTACTGTGTAAATCGATTTACACAATAGTTCAATCGATTTAAACAGGGACAGAATGCACTTTTTTTCCTTGTTTTGGGGCAGCTTTGATCCAAAATGCTTTTTCTAGTCACTCCTTTTGATTGTTGGTTTGGATTGCAATTTTAAATGTCCAATTTGTCTTTAAACTCAATGGACTTTGTGATGTAGATGAAGTTGGATAAATGTTCATCAATTCAAATCTACCTAAGAGTAAATTATTTAATTCATTTTTGGTGCTTCGGATTAATGATATGTTTAGTGCTTTAATCCATCTAGAGGAGTGGTTGAATTTAAAGATGAAAGAATTTTGAAATGGTGATCCAAATTAGCTTATCATTTCCCTCCCTCTTCATCTTATCCCTTTCTTTTTTAATTGTGCTACATGTTAAGGTATGGTGATCTCTATATCATTTATCTAAACATGAAGTACATAGATCGCTATTGATCGGCCTCAAAATAGGTTTGACTTCTACATAAGTCCACTTACGATTGCTTAACATAGCGCTAAATTTTGTCCCGATTCGAATAAATGATCATTCGTGGCCCAAACTTATGATTGCAAGCCCAAGTATGTTAATTTGATCTTTTTGATCCAATAACCTTGAGATTCATTGTGTGGAGGCTTTGGTTCTACCAATCCTCTAATGGATCTAAAACACATTTGGTCAACGCGTATCACTTAAACATCGTTGATCATTACATGTTGCCTTGTGAGAATTCCAAAATGGATGATATACTTGACAAAAAGCAAATGCAACTTGTTGTGTGGAGGCTTTGGTTCTACCAATCCTCTAATGAGTTCCAAATTCAAGTTTCAAGATGGTCATCGAACTAACCACTAATTACTAACAATTAACTTTACTTTACGCTTTTATTTTCATGCTTTATGTACCATTTACTTTTAGCATTTTACATTTCATGCTATTTTCATCTTTGCTCACTTGAGCATTTACTTTTATGTCATTTTTATTTTGCTCACTTGAGCTTTTCTTTCTTTTTAAAGACACCTAATAATCAACATGAACCATAAAAATCATTAATGATACTTGGACTACATGGTTACTATCCTTTGCATTATGGAGTGATGGACTTCTTGGACTTAGGATTAGAGACCTTGGCCTATCTTGGAGACTTTGTGACTTTATTTGATATTTTGTCTGGATTTCTTGAGGTTTACCTCAAGACATTGGGTTGTTTGTTTGTTTTATGTGCAGGTTATTGAGATTACGATCTTTGTTTGTAATCTGGAATTCACCCGTATACAGCCGTTACTCTGCCCAATTTTTGCGAAGACTTGATACACTTAAAGCATGGTTCTCTCAAGAGGTCTGGTATCTTTGCTTGCTTGGTTTCAATCCAAAGAATGGGAATTCTACATTGGCTTATAATGTCAAGTATCGGCTTCATGTTGGTTAGACGGTTCTCTCCCTTAGCTTTTACCTTATGCTTTAGGATAGTCCCTTCATCTCCTCCCATCTTCTTTAATTTTAAAAACCTTCTCATCTTCTTTCAAAATCTTCTTTGTTTTTAAACTCGAACAGCTTTCATAATAAACTTTGACCTTGTCGAGTGCCTTTTCTTTTAAAAATTTATTTTCTTTAAACAAACTTCAATACACTTAATCATACTTTGACATTTTTTCTTCAAAATTAACAAAACACTTCAATTCATTCAAACTCTTTTGTGTGCCCAAGCACCTTTTCCATTCAAAACTTTTTTTTCAAGGTGAGACATGATTCATTGATAGTCGAGCAACATTCTCCTATCCCTATGGTTATAAAGGTGTCGACTTTTCCACTTGAGTACTAGAGGCGTTCTCAAATCCTCACTCTTGTTGACGCAGGGTCCATCTTTCTTACACCTTGTGGGCGTTAGTCGAGATTTCTCTCCTAACAAAGACGATGTGTCTCCTTGTTTAAAAACAATCAACAAACAAGTCTTTTCTAGATGAACTACGTGTACCCTGATCCCCTATTGCACGAAAGGTGGTACGTAGGCACTAAAGGTTCGCAACTGCGGCGGGTGCAAAAAATCATAAAAATATTTCTTTTCTCACCTCCACCATCCATTTTATATAAAACACATTTTATAGCCAAATATACAGATTTTACAAAGAGGTTCTTGCGGAGTACCGTGGATGTTTAGGGTGATAATACCTTCCTTTTGTATAACCAACCCCCTTACCTTGAATCTTTCCCCCTCTTCTTGGGTTATTCGCTCTTTTCCCATTCCTTTGGAAACAATAAAGCACGGTGGCGATTTTTATTTTGATTTGTATAAAGTCTAGTCAATCCAATGGCTTAGTCTTGCACATTTCTACCGCTACAACTACGTCAAAATATAAATCTAATGTTTTTTCTGATTTTTTAATATTAGATAAAATATTTAAGAAAACAAATAAATAAAAATAAAAATAAAAATAAAGAAAATAAACTGGGCCAGGGGTGTAGATAGCTAGCAAGGGGGGTTAGCAGTAAGAAAAAAAATATGAGGCCCAAGGTAGGCCCAACACTGCCAAAAAAAGAGTCAGAATAGGAAAAATATGAAAAAAATCCAAAAGGGTACCACTAGGGCTCGAACCCAGGTCCCTATAGTCATAGGGGCGCGCTTCTACCATTGGGGTGGCTATACATCCATTTATATAATCAAAATAACAAATATATGATAGTAAACAAGTCCATGTCCTGAACTTCATCTTCAACCACATGCCCAGCCAGAGCCTCTGTATCGTATTTAAATCTCAACAAAAATGAAAACTATAAACAGGAAACTTGTAGTAAATTTCCTCACGATTTCAGAAATACAAAGCAATAAAATTATAGATCAAAGATAAGCATGAATTTTAATGGCCCTAATCTAAACCCTAAAAATCTCAGAAACTTCAATCTTAAAATTCTCTAAGCTCAAGCAAAATTAATGAAAACTATGAACATGGTTAGCTTTAGGGCAATGATATCTACATTATTCATTCACAAATAAACCATTAATGATGCCTGTATGAAAAGTTCCAAAGTCAGAAAACTTACCTTGCAAGAGGGTATCGTGTTTGGAGTTTGAGAAGCTTTCAGTGAGTTCCAATTATTGGATTAGCTTCCTCAAGTTCCCAGGAAGCTAATGTGATGCTTAGCTTGAGCTGAAAGTGCCTGAGGAGTTCTGGAGAAGTCAAGGTGCAAGGTGTTGTTTTTGAAAATGGTGGATGATGATGGAGGTGTTACAGTGGTTCTGCAGGTGTTGGGATTGTTTGTGTATGTTGTTTAGAAGCTTTTGAAAGTAAAATGCCAAAAACGCACGAGCAAATTTGGAGATTGGATTCAAAACTCATAAATGACACGTTTTGAAGTGTTTTTGGTGATTCTGTGTTCTAGGTGTTTTCAGGGCTTAAGCATGCGTGAGATTTGTGGAAAATGACTTGTGTATGTATAAGCCAAGAGGTTTGAGTGCTTTGGAAAGTCAGAAGTACAAGTTACAAGTTATTTGCTATGTTACTTGATTTTCAAGAAACGTGGGAAAACAAGTTTCAATAGGAAGTAAAAGCATGGGCTGAGTGATTGTAAGTGTCTAACAAGTTTCTCTTGAGTTATGGGACTTGTATGATCAGAAGAAAGCAATTGCAAGGCTCAAGAACAAGTTTTTTTTGCAAAAAGCCACTTTATTAAAATGGCAATGAGCACTTTCTTCCCAAAATGGATATAAAGCATGGGCTTGCATTGAATGCTTGAAAAGAGACCTCTAACGGCTGTGCAAGCAATTAATTATAGAGTGCCTAACAAGTTTGAGGCCTACAAAGTATATTTTATGCAGCATAAGTTTGAATTTTGAATCTTGTTCATCACAAAATGACTTGTAATTCAAGTGATAAAACCCTAACTTCATCTCTTTGATTCTCCCTACTCAAAAATGATCTCAAGGATTTCTTGGACATTTTGGAAATCTTGCAATGTGCTCTACAACCCATCTTTGAATCACTTTTGAAAATTCCCCTTGGAACTATATGAAAAAGTGCCATGAAGTTGGGTCAAAATCCTGACCAAATTAGGGCAAAATTTCACTAAGTGTTTTGTTTCATGACCATGTGCTCTTAAAATTATAACTTGAGATCCAAGAACTTTTGGAAGGAGTTGTGTAAAGAAAAGTTGTATATTTCATGGAGATCTACAACTTTCATGTTGAAAGTTTCTCCTGAATCAGCTTGCATCATGGTGAAAATTTTGCTCAAAGTTGTGAAAAAATAAGAAATTTCCAACACTTAGAAAAATTTCTAAGTTTAGAAATTTTAACTTTTCAAAATGAAATCTTGAATTTTTGATTTCTTGATGAATAAGTTTCATATTTTTACATGCTTTGATGAATTGTGATCTTTGACATTTGATTTTGATCAAAAAGTCAAAGTTTGACTTTTCAGTATATAGTTGACTTTTGATCAGTTGACTGAAAATTCATTTGTCAATCCATTAGATTTGAGCAATGTTTTGAGCCATGTCATTAGGTAAAAATGATGCAATTGGACTATTGAGATCATGACTTATACCAATTAATCATTTGCTAAGTCAAAAATCAGAAATTGCCCTTTCCTAGTCAAAACCCTAATTTTGACCATTTTGCCCTTTTGAAGATTTGATCAAATCTCTTGAGGAATTGTGGTCCAAATTTGATCAAATGATACATGTGAGTTTAAAATGTTGATGTGGATCAAAAATTGTGAAGTTTGACTGTAAATTGGCCACAGTTGACTTTTTCCCCAATACAGTTGATTTTCTAGGTCAACTGCTCAATTGACTAAGCAAAAGTGTGATCCAAAGCTTGAAACTTGACATGAGTAATATTTATGGTCCATAATGATCCATGAAAGTCATGTGGGGCATTGGAAGTTCAAATATCCTTGTGTAATCTCAAACCCTAATTTTGGTCATCAGTGCTTAAGGAGGTGTCTTGAGCTGATCAAACCCTAGTGCAGTCTTGAACCCAAAGGAGATCTTGTGAACAAATTCTTGATAAATGAGAGGGAAAATTTTGGGGTATAACAGCTTCCCCTGTTCAATCTTCTTAAGCCTAAAGAGTTAGATTGGCGAGTTTTGCCATTCGTGACTCGAAGGTGGAAGATGATTGGACATTAGAGTGCCCAGAAATTTGCACTCGGTGATGTGATGGTTGATGGTATAGGGAATGGGCTTAAAGATGCCATTTGGAGAGATGATGGAAAGTTGTTGGAGATGGGCTTGTAGATGCCATCCAAAAATGATTGATGAACTTCATCTGAAAGAGAATCTGAATGAGTATCAGGATGGCATCCGTGTTTGGAGCGTATCTAAACTGTATCTGAAAGTTGAATCTGAATGAGCATCAAAATGTCATCCGTGTCTGGAGCGTATCTAAACTGTATCTGAAAGTTGAGTCTGAATGAGTATCAGGATGGCATCTGCGTCTCGAGCATATCTGAACTGTATCTGAAAACTGAATTTGAACGAGTATCAGAATGGCATCCGTGTTTGGAGCGTATCTGATCTGTATCTGAGAGCTGAATCTGAATGAGTATCAGGATGGCATCCGTGTATGGAGCGTATCTGAACTATATTTGAGAGCTGAATCTGAATGAGTATCAGGATGGCATCCGTGTCTGGAGCGTATCTGAACTATATCTGAAAGATTGAATATGAATGAGTATCAGGATGGCATCCGTGTCTGGAGCGTATTTGAACTATATCTTAGAATTGAATCTGAATGAGTATTAGGATGGCGTCCGTGTCTGGAGTGTATCTGAAATGTATCTGAAAGATTAAATCTGAATGAGTATCAGGATGGCATCTGTGTCTGTAGCGTATCTGAACTGTATCTGAGAATTGAATCTGAATGAGTATCAGGATGGCGTCCGTGTTTGGAGCATATCTGAATTGTATCTGAGAATTGAATCTGAATGAGTATTAGGATGGCGTCCATATCTGGAGCGTATCTGAACTGTATCTGAAAAGCCTTTGAACATTGTTAATGGTAGCTATTGATTAACTTTGTCCTGAAAAGGGTAAGATGTTAGCTAATATGCAATGTCATGTTGTGTGAAATGCATGGTATGCATTCGTGTTATCGATGTTTATGATATATGGATGTGATGTATGCATTTGTGAGCTACTTTGCTGCACTGTTGATAGATTGGGAAAATAAATCCCTGACTGTTGTTGAGGATATGGAGTGTAAGTCTTCATGTTGTGAATTTAAAGTGTTGGTGAATTTCTGCTTAGAGAAATAAACTCTGTAAGGGAAACGTCGTGTACTGCTTGTGAAATCCCGTTGGGGAATCCTGAGAAATTTGGCGACTTCTACCGGGGAGTGATAATTGGAAGTTTTATTCTGCTGGGGATTAAACTGCACATTGTGGGGGATTTTATGGAATAGCTTAAAGATATTTCCCTATTTCTTAAAGCCATTAGTGATTGTCTTTCTATTTTTTCATTTGTAAACAGTAATTATGTTCAAATGTATATGTTCAAAAATAAATCATTGGACGTTTTTGTAAACAAAACATAAGAGTAAAGAAAAACAGATAGTTTTATACTTTCAAAGGGATATCTTTGTATTGACTTTGAGTAAGTATTTTTGTACAATGAGACAAACATTCTAGTAAGAGAATGTCGTCGTAAAAAATGAAAATTTGATACAAAAAAAGAATAGCTATGTGAAATAATCCCATGGGGTTCCCATTCTACTATAGCCTTCGTGTCTCCAAGCATCTTATTTATTTGTTGCCTTGTCCGAAGTTGATTGAATTGATCAGAACCGTCGAGTTTGCGGGTTGTCCATAAGGTGATCCAACGGGGCGTAGTCATACGCTTTAATTCCCTAACTTTTGCCTGGACCGCCCTTTCGGGTTTTCAGTCCACCGGAATACCCTTTTTTTCCAAGCCGCCCTTTCAGGTTTTCAGCTTGCCGGGTGTACAAATTTTTTTGTTTTATCCCTAATTTTTGCCTGAACCTCTTTGGTTCTTCGGGATGCCCTTGTTTTTCCTAGGTGTGTCAACCTAGCGGGTCTCTTATGCATAGTATCTTTTGACTATGTCTGCGTTCACAGGGTGCGGCAGGTCGTCACCGTCCATGGTGGTCAAGATCATTGCTCCACCAGAGAATATGCTTTTGATTACAAACGGTCCTTCATATGTAGGAGTCCATTTCCCCCTGGGATCACCTTGCGGCAGTATGATGCGTTTGATCACCAGATCCCCGACTTGATACACTTGGCGTCTGACCTTTTTGATGAAAGCCTTGATCATCCGTTTTTGATACATTTGACCATGACTAACAGCAGTAAACCTTTTCTCATCAATCAAGTTTAGTTGATCAAGCCGAGTCTGGATCCAATCTTCTTCATTCAGCCCTGCATTCTTCATAATTCTCAGAGAAGGGATCTGGACCTCAATAGGCAAGACAGCCTCCATGTTATATACCAGAGAGTAGGGTGTTTCCCCGGTTGATGTGCGTGTCGTAGTACGATAACCGTGGAGAGCGAATGGTAGCATCTCATGCCAGTCTTTGTATGTGACCATCATTTTCTGTATGATCTTTTTGATGTTCTTATTTACGACTTCGACAACACCATTCATCTTGAAGGGGTGAAAAACACAAGAAGGGGGGGTTGAATTGTAAAACTGGAAACTTAAAGCAAATGACAAGGTATTTTTATCCTGGTTCGTTTGATCTCAAACTACTCCAGTCCACCCGTTCAAGGTGATTTCGCCTCTCTCCAACGAGGTCTTAATTCACTATATTCAACTGAATACAAATCTGTTTTAGCAACTGCTAAAACCTTCTTGATTCAAACCACAATCCGGTTTGTCAAGGCAATACTTTCTTACAAAGGAATAATCAAATGTGTGTGAATGTTTCTACAAAAACTATATCACAACTGTGATGTTTACACAAATGAAGCTTAGAATACTAAGTTGCTAAACGCTAATAGAGTATCAGAGTTTGGTGGTTTAGCAAAACTTGTAGAGTGAAGATTAATGTTCAGCTTTGTACGTGTAGAGAGTTTGGAAGCATTAGCCGTGATAATCTTCAAAGCTTGGTTTATATAGCACTTGAGAAGATGAACGTTGAAGCAAATATTCTTGATTCAATGCTATTAACGAGCTTTCCTTTCTGAGCAGATCTTGTCTAGAATGATGCCGTTGGTATTGATTGGCTTTCAATGCACAGTACCGTTGCTTCTTCAATGCACGATCTGGCTTGGCTCATTCTGATTCTGCTTTGCTGCTGATGAACTGATTTGATTCTGTATCAGAGTATTTTACGCACAGTTCTGTTCATCAAGCTTCAGCATGTGCAAGCGTTGATCTTCTGATCTTGACGTTCTGATTCAGCAACTTCTGATGCTGATGCACAAACTCATATTCTGATGCTGGGAACGTGATCTTGCTTATTTTAATCAGCATATCTGCAAGTCAGAGCATAGTAATTTCAAGTAGCATATAATTCAATCATGAAATGTTTAACTACTATATCTTTTCACTTTGTTATCATCAAAACTTAATTATAGGGTACTAGATTCAAACATTGTTCTAACAATCTCCCCCTTTTTGATGATGACAAAAACTAGATATTTTAAATGAAAAATAACGTGAAAAGTTATCAGATCTATTTATCAGAATAAGAAGTACGGAGAAGTTAGAGTTTAAGAAATACTCCCCCTGAGTTTGTTACTTCCCTTTGATATGCGTGTTCTTCAGAGTCAGATCTTTTTCTGTCTTTGAGCATCAGATTGTAAGTCTTTGACTTATCAGAGAGCAGATCTTTTTCTGTCAGAGCTTTGCTTCAGATCAGAGTGTTAGGTTGATCAGAGCTTCATATATCAGAACTTCATATTTGATCAGAGCAACATGAGCTTCTTTGTGCCTGTAGACTTAAAGACAAAACAGAAAAACATTTCAAGTAATAGAGTTAGAATGTTTGAGAATTTCTGTCTAGTTAGCCGTTATTGATTTTAAATATCCTTCTTGTTCTCCCCCTTTTTGTCAGCAATCAAAAAGTGCTGGTGATGTGCTAAAATGATTTAGATCAGAAAAACTAATAATATTAAGGATAGTTCAGAATCAGAGCAAAATAGCATTACAAACCATAGTCAAAACATAGTCAAAAGTACATCAGAAAATAAGGAAAATATAGAGAATGTTATGCATGAAAAAATTTCAAGGTTGTGGGGGCATGCGTGAGAACAGGCTTTCCAGCATTGCCTGAATCTTTTCAGAAGTTGCATTCTGCTTCTGAACCATGGTGACAACAGTATCAATTTTGCTGTCCTGGACATTCATTCTAGCTTCCATCTTCTGATTATTCTCATCCATCCGCTGCTGTAGACGCAAGTCATTCAGCCTTAACTCTTCCAGAGCCTGCCTGTCCAAGGCAGCTTGAGAACTTTCAGCAGGAGGAAGCTTCTCAGAACTTTCAGCTACATCTTCTGCTGGATTCTCTTCTTGAAGAGTCTTGTCTTCTTCTGCTGGTTCCACCTGTGCAGCTTGCTCTTTCTCAGCCCAAGATTCAGAGTCCAGAGGCAGCACAACTTCTTGAGGCAGCTGACTCTCAACTTCCTTCAGCAGCTTGCTAAAGTTCTGTTGAGCCTGCTCATAGTTGACGTCCTGCAGCTTGAGTGCTTCAGAACGAACCCATACTCTGAACTGTGACCAGAGCTGATCAGAAGCAGCTGGGTCGATCATCCCGGGACAGACTTGCTTCAAGGAAGCAATCCACTGCAGCATACCTGTTTCAAAGTCCAAAATACCAGAGCCAACATCTAATTGCTTTGGTTTGGGAATGGCCAATTTGTGTCTTAAATCAGCAAGACGTTCAAGACTTGTTAAGTC
The DNA here is from genome assembly GCA_948472305.1 of Vicia faba. Lineage (NCBI taxonomy): Eukaryota > Viridiplantae > Streptophyta > Magnoliopsida > Fabales > Fabaceae > Vicia > Vicia faba. The sequence continues at coordinate 1,016,362,531 of OX451738.1, read as the reverse complement.
AATGAATGTTTTGCTGGGGTTTTCAGAGGATTGGCTTTCAGAGGTGTGCTGAGGTGCTGTCTGTTTTGGTGGATGGTTATCAGAGTCAGAGGATATGTCTATTGGAGTGGTTGGAGTTTTTGGAGGTGTTGATTCCTCTGATGATGGTAACTGGGGTCTGACAATGGTGGTTCCACATGGCAACTGTATTGCCAGCGGTGAAGGTTGAGGTGAGTGGGGATCAGAATGATGAGGAGATGGGGTTTCATAGCGATGAAACTCTGTTGGAGGTGAGGGAGGATTATTTTCTGGTTGAGGGGGTGGAACTTCTGATTGTTCAGGGATCAGAGGTTCTTCTGTGAGAGGTGGTTCTGGTTCTTGTTCTGGTTCTGGTTGTGGTTCTGGTTGTGGTTGTATTTCTGGTTCAGGTTGAATTTCTGGTTCAGGTTGTGGAGGAGGAATATTTAGTGGTTCAGAGTGAGGTTGAACAGAAGCATGTTCACGCTCAATGTCAGCTAGCACTCTATCAAGTGCTGGTGTTGTTGAAACAGTTGGTTGTTGTTTGGTAATTTTGAGAGGAATTTTTATTCTGGTTCTTCTGAGTTGTAAGTTCTCAGAAGGGTCTTCTGGTATGTTTTCATCAATAGTGGGGATTGGAATGGAAATTCTGTGAGAGGTTTGGGGTGGAGCAACAGATGTTGGAATAGTAGTTGAAATTGAAATAGGAGCAGCAGATGGATTACCTCGTTTCTTTGGAGTCTGGTGCGATGATCCTTCTGCTTTCCTCTTCTTTGACTTCTTCTGAGTCATTTCAGGTTGAACTTGACTCAGATCTTTGATCTTCAGCTTCGAACCTGCAACTTCTTCCTTGAGAGAATCTGGATACTTGGCAACCATATCAGGGTGGGATTCCATCTCAGAAAATCTTGGGAAATCATTCAGAGGCACTCTTCTTCTGGAGATGTCAGCAGTTGAAGAAGCTCTGGGTTCCTTCCTGATATTGTCTATTAGCTTCATCTTCTTCAGATTCTTAGCATTCAGCGCTTTTCCAACAGTTGGTTCAAAATTGCCCAGTACTTTAGCTTCGCTCAGATAGTCTATCAGCTTATTCTCTGTCAGAATATCTGATATGAGCCTCCCAAATGGTATCCAGTCTCTTTTGGTCCTTTCTTCTTCTCTAGTCTCTTTCACACTAGTCTTCAGATGATTGAACAGGAAGTGTGCCAAATTGATCTTCACCCTCTGATCAATAAAGTAGATCAGAAATTGCTGATCCACGTTTATATAGTCAGGAGAGCTTGTTGGCTTCCTGTGATTGAAACAGCCTAGAACAATCTTGGCCCACACTCTGAAGTGATCCTTCAGATCCTTGATTTTGCTGCTGGGAAGACCAAGAGTGAAAATGCAGTTTGCTACCACACCAATATCAGGACACCTATCAGCCATGTCCACACAACGGACTCCACCACCACTCTGACCAATTAACCTAGCAATGAGGTCTTCAGAAATTATTATCTTCTTTCCCATAACAGAGGAGACGACTAGATGCTTATCAATCTTGGCATGAATCCAAAATTCTTTGACAAGCTCTGGGAAGGTTGGTCCAACCAATCTATCAAAGTACCTCTCCCACTTTTGAGTTTTGACTTCAGCAGTTAGGTCAAATCCATTTTCCTTCAAACTTTCGAAATCCACGATTAACTCAGAGAGAACCTCAAGATTCTTTACTGGTGTGAGAAGAGTTCTGGTAGGCGCTTGATATTGCTCAGAGGTTTCCTTCTTCTGATTTCCTGCAGAAATGCTGGAGGATGCCATTGTTCTCACACAAAAAAGCTTGAGAGTGATTTGAGAAAAGCTAGGGTTTTTGAAGGAGATATGCAGAAAAATTCTTAAGAGATTATGAGTAAGCGTAAAGATTAAGAATGAAGAGTAATGTGCTTAAATAGGATTTTCAAAAATTATTTTGAAAAAATAAAACGTTTTTAAGAGAGAGAAAAAAAATAATGATTGCAATTAACAAGCGTGTCTCAATGCTTTTAATGCTTGCTGATTTTGGGGGATTTGAGAAAGATACTTAAAAACGGTTACCAGACATGTGTCTCAATGCACCCAATCAGCGTTTTCCTTTCTCAGAAACGTGCACGCGTTCTGCTTCAGGGATTTGCTGATGATTGGATGACACTTGTTTGATATAGTGATCAGCACGTCTGTCTTTGAGATTAGACTCTCAGATCTTTAGACTTGCCTCTGATACAATCTGCATGTTCTAACTTTCTGAAACAAAGATTGATCAGAAGTTCACAGTAATATAATTACATTCTGAAAGATAAACATATGGAATTAAAGCATTTTCATTCTGGGCATACTTTCATGCTGAGATGTTTCAGAATGAAATTAAACCTATCTTCTGAAAGGGGTTTAGTAAAGATATCAGCCCATTGATGGTCTGTATCTATAAATTTCAAGTTTAAAATGCCTTTCTGAATATAGTCCCTAATGAAATGATGTTTTATTTCTATATGCTTAGCTCTAGAATGTAAAATAGGATTCTTACTTAAGCAAATAGCAGAAGTATTATCACAAAGAATAGGAATGTTACTCTCAAAAATCTGAAAGTCTTCAAGCTGACTTTTCATCCAGAGCATCTGTGTGCTGCAACCAGCTGCTGCTATGTACTCAGCTTCTGCTGTTGACAGAGCAATAGTTGATTGCCTTTTGCTGGACCACGAGATCAGATTTTCTCCCAGAAACTGGCAGCTTCCAGAAGTACTTTTTCGTTCCACTCTGTCTCCAGCAAAATCAGCGTCGCAGTAGCCTACTAAACTGTAATCACTAGATTTTCTATAAAACAAACCCAGATTAGTAGTACCTTTCAGATACTTGAAAATTCGCTTAACAGCTGTTAAGTGAGATTCTCTAGGATCTGATTGGAATCTAGCACAAATACATACACTGAATAGAATATCAGGTCTTGAAGCAGTCAGATAAAGGAGAGAACCAATCATACCTCTGTAGACTTTCTGTTCTACGCTTTTGCTTACCTCTTCTCTTTCCAGAATGCATGTGGGATGCATTGGAATCTTTGATGGCTTACATTCTGAGAGGTCAAATTTCTTCAGAAGATCTCTGATGTATTTGCTCTGATGAATGTAAGTTCCCTCTGGAGTTTGATTGATCTGAATTCCTAGAAAGAACTTCAGTTCCCCCATGAGGCTCATCTCAAATTCTGCCTGCATACACTTAGCAAATTTTCTTCCAAGAGAAGGATTAGTAGAGCCAAAGATTATATCATCAACATAAATTTGACAAACTAAAATGTCACTCTTAACTGTTTTACAGAATAGAGTGGTGTCCACTTTCCCTCTGGTGAACTCATTTTCAAGCAGAAAGTTACTTAGCCTTTCATACCAAGCTCTGGGAGCTTGTTTCAGACCATACAGTGACTTTTTCAGTTTGAAAACATGTTCTGGATGTTTTGTATTTTCAAAACCTGGGGGTTGGTGAACATACACTTCTTCTTCTATATAACCATTTAAGAATGCACTTTTGACATCCATCTGATACAGAGTGATGCCTCTATTAACAGCAAATGAGATTAAAAGTCTTATAGATTCTAACCTGGCGACTGGAGCAAAGGTTTCTGTATAGTCTATCCCCTCTTGCTGACTATAACCTTGTGCAACCAGTCGTGCCTTGTTTCTGACGACTTCACCTTGTTCATTCAGCTTGTTTCTGAACACCCATCTTGTTCCAATGACGTTGAATCCTTTTGGTCTTGGAACGAGATCCCATACGTCGTTTCTGGTGAATTGATTCAGTTCTTCTTGCATTGCCAGAATCCAGTCATTGTCCAGAAGTGCTTCATCAATAGAAGAAGGTTCAATCAGAGACACAAGTCCCATCAGAGTTTCTTCAGAGTTTCTGAGGCTTGCTCTTGTTCTGATTGGATCTTCCTTTCTTCCTAGAATAGATTCTTCTGGGTGATCCAAACTGCTTCTGGGTACTCTCTTCTGAGGTTGATCAGCAGCAGTTGTAGGATTTCTAGCATTGCTTCTTTCAGACGTTGAAGGAATGTCTGTGTTGAGAGCTTCTGATGACTTGTCTTCAGAACCTGCAAGATTTTCATTCTGCTTTGACTTTTCAGAGTCAAGCTTGTCATCAAAACGAACACTGATTGATTCTTCCACAATCTGTGTTTCTGTATTGTATACTCTGTACCCTCTTGAGCGTTCAGAGTATCCTAACATAATACACTTTTGTGCCTTAGAATCAAACTTGTTCAAATAATTCTTAGTATTTAACATATAGCAAGTACATCCAAATGGATGAAAATACGAAATGTTGGGCTTTCTGTTCTTCCACAATTCATATGGAGTCTTTTCCAGAATAGGTCTTATTGAGATTCTATTCTGAATGTAGCACGCTGTGTTTATTGCCTCTGCCCAGAAAGTCTTAGCAACGTTTGTCTCGTTGATCATGGTTCTGGCCATTTCTTGCAATGTTCTGTTCTTTCGTTCTACAACTCCATTTTGTTGGGGAGTTCTAGGACAAGAGAAATCATGCAGAATGCCTTTGTCATTAAAGAATGACTCAAAATCTTTATTTTCAAATTCTCCACCATGATCACTTCTGACTTTAACGATTCTAAGATCTTTTTCATTCTGAACTTGGTTACAGAAGGTAACAAACACAGAGTGTGACTCGTCCTTGTGTCTTAAGAACTTTACCCATGTCCATCTGCTATAGTCATCTACGATTACTAACCCATACTTCTTCCCACTGACAGAAGCAGTCTTAACTGGTCCAAATAAGTCAATGTGCAGAAGTTCTAATGGCTTAGAGGTAGAAACAACATTTTTGGATTTAAAAGATGGTTTTGCAAATTTGCCTTTCTGACATGCTTCACACAGAGCATCTGAATTGAACTTCAAATTTGGAAGTCCTCTGACCAGATTGAGTTTGTTAATCTGAGATATTCTTCTCATACTAACATGCCCCAATCTTCTGTGCCAGATCCACTGCTCGTTGTTAACAGACAGAAGACATTTTACGTTCTGACTCTTAAGTTCAGAAAGTTTGATTTTGTAAATGTTGTTTTTCCTCTTACCATTAAATAGGATAGTCCCATCTTTCTGACTAACAGCTTTACATGATTTTTGATTAAAGATTATATCATAACCGTTATCACTTAATTGACTTATGGATAACAGGTTATGCATCAATCCATCAACAAGCAGAACATTATTAATAGAGGGAAGATTTCCGTTACCTACAGTTCCAGAGCCAATTATCTTTCCCCTCTGATTGCCTCCAAAGCCAACGTGGCCTCCAGGCTTAAGTTCCAGGCTTTGGAACATATGCCTTCTTCCCGTCATGTGACGTGAGCAGCCAGAGTCCAGGTACCATGACTGGTGTTTCTGACTTGCTGCTAAAGATATCTGCAACATGTATTATTTTATCCTTAGGTACCCAGATCTTCTTGGGTCCTGTTTTGTTAGTTTTACCAAAACTCTGATTGAATTTTGGTTTCACAAAGTGATTACTACTAGTATATTTGATGTCATGTGTGTGACCATACACAAAGTGTGAATTTATAGGAGTGTGTTTAATAACTAAATCCATGACATTTTTAGGTGTAGGAACCTTACCTAGGTATCCTATTCCTTTCCTGCCGTTTCCGCTAACTCCATAGATCATTGAAGCCATTCTGCTTCTATCTATGCTTTTAGCAAGGAACTTCTGGAAACTATGATCATACTCCTTGATGATCTCATCAGCGTTGCTGGGAGTTTCAGCAATTGGTTCCTTCTGAGAGTTTTGTAAAGAGTTTTCTAATTTTAAAATTTTATCTCTCAGCTCAGAGTTTTCCAATCTGAGACTCTCAGACTTATTAGAGTCAGATTCAAGAGTCCTTTTCAGGTCTCTGAATTTAGCTCTAATCTGCTGATAACGTTCCAGAATTTCATTTAGGCTTTCAGCAAGTTCAGCCTTTGTAAAATTAACAGCGAAGTTAGGGAATACCTCTTCTGTGTCTGATTCTGAGTCTGAGTCAGAAGCTTCACTGTCATCTTGAATGTTAGCCATAAGTGCTATGTTCGCCCGTTCATCATCTGATTCTGAGTCAGCTTCAGACGAGTCAGAGTCATCCCATGTGGCCATGAGACTTTTCTTCTTCTCTCTTCCAAACTTCCTTTTTGGCTTTTCCCTCTGAAGCTTTGGACAGTCACTCTTGTAGTGACCTTGCTCATTGCACTCGTAGCAGATGATGTCTTTTGTATTTGGCTTCTTGCTACCTGAGGAGCCTTCAGATCTTCTGTATCCAGAGGAAGAATCTGTCCTTCTGTGTCTGGAAGAAGACTCGTTATGATCAGATCTTCTGGGATTCCTGAACTTCTTTTGTCTTTGCTTCCACAGTTGATTTACTCTTCTGGAGAGGAGAGAAAGTTCGTCTTCTTCTGATGAGGATCCATCAGATGTTTCTTCAACTGCCTGCAAAACTTTAGATTCAGATTTTCTGTTAGATTTCAAAGCTATAGGCTTACCTTGCTTCTGAGGTTCGTCAGCTTCCAGCTCTATCTCATGACTTCTGAGGGAGCTTATAAGTTCCTCCAGAGTAATTTTGTTGAGATCTTTCGCCAGCTTCAGAGCAGTAACCATAGGCCTCCACTGCTTGGGTAAACTTCTGATTATCTTCTTGACATGGTCAGCAGTAGAGTACCCCTTGTCCAGAACTTTGAGACCAGCTACCAGAATCTGGAATCTAGAGAACATAGTTTCAATGGATTCAGATTCTTCCATTTTAAACGCCTCATACTTCTGAATGAGCGCCAGAGCCTTTGTTTCCTTGACTTGGACGTTGCCCTCATGCGTCATTCTGAGAGAATCAAAGATGTTCTTAGCTGTGTCTCTGTTGGAGATCTTCTCATACTCAGTATAGGAGATAGCACTGAGAAGGATGGTTTTGGCCTTATGGTGATTCTTGAAATCACGCTTTTGTTGATCAGTCATTGATTTTCTATCAATCTTCTGACCAGTTGCATTAACAGGGTGCGTGTATCCATCTGTCACCATATCCCACAGATCAGCATCATGTGCTAGAAAGAAGCTTTCAATTCTGTCTTTCCAGTAGTCAAAGTTTTCTCCATCAAAGACTGGAGGTTTGCCGCTGAATCTGTCTCTATCCTCATTGTTGTCATTGCTGAAATGAGAGTTGTTTCCTGCCATAGTGTTTTTCTGACGCTGGATCTTTTACTGACACGGTTAAGTGTTTTAGCTCAGAACCAGGCGCTCTGATGCCAATTGAAGGGGTGAAAAACACAAGAAGGGGGGGTTGAATTGTAAAACTGGAAACTTAAAGCAAATGACAAGGTATTTTTATCCTGGTTCGTTTGATCTCAAACTACTCCAGTCCACCCGTTCAAGGTGATTTCGCCTCTCTCCAACGAGGTCTTAATTCACTATATTCAACTGAATACAAATCTGTTTTAGCAACTGCTAAAACCTTCTTGATTCAAACCACAATCCGGTTTGTCAAGGCAATACTTTCTTACAAAGGAATAATCAAATGTGTGTGAATGTTTCTACAAAAACTATATCACAACTGTGATGTTTACACAAATGAAGCTTAGAATACTAAGTTGCTAAACGCTAATAGAGTATCAGAGTTTGGTGGTTTAGCAAAACTTGTAGAGTGAAGATTAATGTTCAGCTTTGTACGTGTAGAGAGTTTGGAAGCATTAGCCGTGATAATCTTCAAAGCTTGGTTTATATAGCACTTGAGAAGATGAACGTTGAAGCAAATATTCTTGATTCAATGCTATTAACGAGCTTTCCTTTCTGAGCAGATCTTGTCTAGAATGATGCCGTTGGTATTGATTGGCTTTCAATGCACAGTACCGTTGCTTCTTCAATGCACGATCTGGCTTGGCTCATTCTGATTCTGCTTTGCTGCTGATGAACTGATTTGATTCTGTATCAGAGTATTTTACGCGCAGTTCTGTTCATCAAGCTTCAGCATGTGCAAGCGTTGATCTTCTGATCTTGACGTTCTGATTCAGCAACTTCTGATGCTGATGCACAAACTCATATTCTGATGCTGGGAACGTGATCTTGCTTATTTTAATCAGCATATCTGCAAGTCAGAGCATAGTAATTTCAAGTAGCATATAATTCAATCATGAAATGTTTAACTACTATATCTTTTCACTTTGTTATCATCAAAACTTAATTATAGGGTACTAGATTCAAACATTGTTCTAACACATCTTTGGTCGGTAAGGGGAAGAATTGTGATGCTGGATCTTGAATTTCTCATCCAGGGTGGTGATCATAGTATTGTTTAGATTCGTACCATTGTCTGTGATGATCCTCTCCGGGATACCATACTGACAGATGAGATTCTGTTTAATGAACCGGGCTACAACATTCTTGGTAACAGAAGCGAAAGAAGCCGCCTCAAACAACTTTGTAAAATAGTCAATGGCCACTAAGATGAATCAGTGTCCATTAGAGGTTGTTGGTTTGATTTCCCAAATCATATTGATGTCCCACATAGCAAAGGGTCAAGGAGCCGTCAAGATATTTAGAGGAACTAGAGGTACGTGCACCTTATCAGCATAAATCTGACACTTGTGGCAGGTTCGAGAGTGTTGATAGCAATCTGCTTCCATGGTAGACCAGTAATAGCCTGTCGGTAGGATCTTCTTTGCCATTGTATACCCACTGGAATGGGTGCTAAAAGTGCCTTCATGTAACTCAGCCATGATGTTTTTTGCTTCAACCTTGTCTACGCACCGAAGTAACACAGAGTCATGGTTGCTTTTGTAGAGAATGCCATTAGTAAGGAAGAATTTAGCAGAGAATCTCCTTAAGAACTTCTTATCATTAACTGAAGCTCCTTCCGGATATTCTTGAGCCACGAGATACCTCTTGACTTCGTGAAACCAAGGCTGGTATACTACTTCTTCAGTATTAATCTTGTGACAATGAGATGGTTCATCCATTCGTTCAATGGTGATATGGGGAGCCTCGTTATCCCATTTAAGTTTAAACATGGATGACATTGTGGCTATTGCGTCTGCTAGCTGATTTTATTCTCGCGGGAAATGCTCGAAGGTAATCTTCTCAAAATGTGGGATCAGTGTCAACACATGTTCTTTGTAGGGATAAGGTTAGGGTGTTTGGTGTCCCATTCCCCTTTGATCTGGATGATAACCAAAGTCGAATCTACGAAAACACTTAAGGATTTGATCCCCAAATCTATAGCATCTTTGAGATCAAAAATGCATGCTTCGTATTCTGCCATGTTGTTTGTACAGTTGAAGAAGAGTCTTGCCATAAAGGGAGTGTGACATCCTTCAGGAGATATAAGTACAACACGAATACCATTTCCGAGTGCGTTGGATGCCCCATCAAAAACCAGGGTCCATCGGGATCCTTGTTCAGGTCCATCATATGGTCTGAATTCTTCACAGTTGTTTACCATCATGATATCTTCATCTGGGAATTCAAACTTCATGGACTGGTAGTCTTCCACAACTTGACGAGCAAGGTGATCAACTAGTACACTGCCCTTTATTGCTTTTTGGGTAGTATACTGGATGTCATATTCTGTCAAAATCATCTGCCATCTCGCTATTCTCCTAGAGAGGGCAGGTTTCTCGAAGATGTATTTTATTGGATCCATTTTAGATATCAACAAGGTAGTATGGGTCAGCATATACTGTCTTAGCCGGCGAGCAGCCCATGCCAGAGCGCAACAAGTTTTCTCGAGAAGTGAATATTTTGTTTCACATTCAGTAAAATTTTTGCTCAGGTAATAAATAGCATGCTCTTTTCGGCCAGACTCGTCATGGTGCCCCAGCACACACCCTATTGTATTTTCCAAAATGGTTAGATACATGATCAATGGTCTTCCCTCGACTGGTGGTATCAAAACCGGAGGCTCTTGTAGGTACTCCTTGATCTTGTCGAAGGAATTTTGGCACTCATCATTCCATTTGACTACTTGATCTTTCTTCAGTAATTTGAAGATTGGTTCACAAGTAGCTGTCAGGTGAGAAATGAATCTGGCAATGTAGTTTAAACATCCTAAGAATCCTCTGACTTCCTTCTCGGTACGGGGAGCAGGCATCTCTTGTATCGCTTTCACCTTGGCGGGATCTACTTCAATACCTTTACCACTGACGACAAAGCCTAGGAGTTTACCAAACCTCACCCCAAATGTGAATTTGTTTGGGTTCAACCTCAGCTTGTATTTCTTTAGTCTCTCAAAGAGTTTCTGTAAATGGTCAAGATGCTCTTCTTCTGTTTGAGATCTAGCTATCATGTCGTCCATATAGACCTCTATTTTGTGATGTATCATGTCGTGAAATAGAGCTACCATGGCACGTTGATAGGTTGCCCCAGCGTTCTTCAACCTGAATGGCATAACCTTGTAGCAGAATGTGCCCCACTGTGTGACAAAGGTTGTTTTCTCCATGTCCTCAGGCGCCATTTTGATTTGGTTGTAGCCTGAGAAACCGTCCATGACGGAAAACACCTTATGCTATGCTGTATTGTCAACTAGAATATAAATGTGGCGAAGTGGGAAATCATCCTTGGGGCTTGCCCTATTCAAATCTCTATAGTCCATGCACATTCGTACTTTGCCGTCCTTTTTAGGCATGGGAACAACATCAGCGACCCATTGCGGATAGGAGGTGACGGCCAAGAATCCGGCGTTAAATTGTTTCATGACTTCCGCCTTGATCTTCTCTGACATGTCTGGTCGCATACGACGGACCTTTTGCTTTACCGGAGGGAAGTCTTCTTTTATAGGTAGACGATGTACTACGATATATGCATCAAGTATTGGCATGTCTTCATACGACCAGGCAAAGACCTCAATATAATATTGTAACAACTGAGTCAGACGCTCTTTGACATTGGGTTACAGATTGGCTCCCACCTTGACTTCTCTTTTGTCTTCTTCAGTACCTAGGTTAATTGTGTCCACTGGTTCTTCACGGGGCTGTATGGTCCTCTCTTCTTGTTGTGGTAACCTGACGAGTTCCCCTGATATTTCACAATCTTCCTCACCTTCATCTTCGGCTTGGTAGATTAGATTTTCATAATCACAGAAGGCCATAGCAGAATTGTTACCCATGGGATCCCGAATGGATGTAGATCTGCATTTTGAATGTGAGTGTGTGAAAGAGTATAACTATCTTTGAAAGAAATAAAAATGTAAAAAGAAAAACAATGAGCACAAAGTTTGTATGCAAAAATGTCCATGATTCATTGATGTCATATGGAAATGAGATAATAACCCTTACAAATGGACCATTGTGCCTCGGGTAAGACATAAGGTTTTAAGAGTCTAAATTGTTTAATATTACAGATCTGACAAAATTTAAAGACGACATCTTTCAAAGACGACATCTTGAGCGGAGGCCTTGTAATCTTTGGAACTTGAGAAACAACCTTGGTTACCGCCACAGTTTGCGGGACTTCTTCAAAATGCTGGAATGGAGTTTCAATAAATTCACCATCTAATTCCATATATCTGAAGGAATTTAGATGACTGACCATATACTCTTCTTCTCCATGAACAGTGATGATTTTCCCCTGAATTTGATATTTCAGCATTTGATGCAACATAGAGGTAACGACACCAGTATTGTGAATCCATGGTCGGCCTAATAAGCAGGAATGTGAAGGGCGAATATCCATTACATAAAAAGTTGAATCAAATGTTTGGGTTCCAACTTTTATGGGGATGTCCACTTCCCCATGCACCATCCTTTTTGAGCCATCGAAGGCCCTCACTACTATGTTGCTCGGTTTCAATGTCAATCTTTCACAGTCAAGCCTATCAAGAGCCTTTTTAGGTAACACATTCAGAGACGAACTGGTGTCAACCAAAACATGAGCCAAAGTCATGCCCCTACATTCGACTGAGACATGTAATGCCTTGTTATGCTTTCTCCCCCTTGGCGTTAAATCAGCATCCGAAAAACCTAAACAATTATATGCGGTCAAGCTGGCTATGCAGTCTCGGAACTGATCGGCAGATGTTTCTTGGGGTACATGGGCAGTTTTAAGGAATTTTACCAAGGCCTTTGCATGAGCCTCGGAAAATAACAATAAAGCCAGCATGGAAATTTTTGATGGAGTTTTCCCCAGTTTCTCGACTACGTTGTAGTCGCTTCTTTTTATGATCTTTAGAATTTCATCCATCTCTTTTCGAGAGGTATCGGGGATAGCTACTGATTGTTCCTTCGTCCAGACAGGCCCAACCAGAATACCTTTTCCTCGAGTCTCGGTCGACTCGGTAGTAGGAATGTCAGTATGGTGATAACAGGGATTGTAACCCTCTTGATCCTTACCTCAAATGGGTACGAACTTGTGCTTAAAATCTTATGATGCCATATCCCTCTATGGAGGTGATGTCTACTACCACGGTATCAAGCAAGATTGGCCAGCTGCTGAAGATTCCATATCTGAGAAAGTTGACTCCAATATCAGTAATATTGCACGGACTAGCAAGATTACCCAAAGCGGAAGGATATTCTCTCCAGAAATTGCTCCCCTAAAAGAAGTTTCTGGAATCGTAATCATTCATGTTGTTGTTGTTCGTCCAAAGTTTGTTCCCACTCCTACAATCATTTCTGCTAATACTCCTGCTGACAAAGCTGTTACAATCCTTGTTATCACTCCTACTGACATTCCTGCTGCTGAGTCAACCGAGACTCAAGGTAAAGGTATTCTGATTGAGCCTGTCCGGATGAAGGCACGATCATTGGCTATCCCAGAAACCTCCTAGAAAGAGATTGAGGAAATTCTAAAGATCATAAAAAGAAGCGACTACAATGTAGTCGAGTAACTGGGGCAAAATCCATCTAAAATTTCCATGCTGGATTTATTACTATGCTCCGAGGCACATGCAAAGGCCTTGGTAAAATTCCTAAAAACTGCCCATGTACCCCAAGAAACATCTGTCGATCAGTTCCAAGACTGCGTAGCCAGCTTGACTGCAGATAATAGTCTAGGTTTTTCGGATGCTGATCTAACGCCAAGAGGAAGGAAGCATAATGAGGCATTGCATGTCTCAGTTGAATGTAGGGGCACGACCTTGGCTCATGTTTTGGTGGACATTGGTTCGTCTCTGAATGTGTTGCTTAAAAAGGCTTTTGATAGGCTTTACTGTGAGGGATTGACATTGAAATCGAGCAACATAGTAGTGAGGTCCTTTGACAGCTCAAAAAGGATGGTGCATGGGGAAGTGGATATCCCCATAAAGGTTGGAACCCAAACATTTTATTCAACTTTTTATGTAATGGATATTCGCCCTTCATATTCCTGCTTGCTAGGCCGTCTGTGGATTCACAATGCTGGCGTTGTTACCTCTACGTTGCACCAAATGCTAAAATATCCCATCCAAGAGAAGATCATCACTGTTCATCGAGAAGAAGAGTATATGATCAACCATCTCAATTCCTTCAGATATGTGGAATTAGATGGTGAATTTATTGAAACTCCATTCCAGCACTTTGAAGAAGTCCCGCAAGATGTGGCAGTAATCAAGGTTGTGTCTCAAGTTCCCAAGATCACAAGGCCTCCACTCAAGATGTCGTCTTTAAAGGATGCCAAGGTAGTGATAGAAGAAGGTGGATGCACTATTTGGGGACAAATCCCAGATATCCCATACAAATCTGACAAATTTGGCATGGGATTCACTTTAGGTGCCCAGAAGGCTGTATGCCGCGCTCGTGCCGGAGTACCACCCTTGAAGATCAGCAACCACTAAGTCAGCGCCATGGAGCAGGATGAAGACAGTTATGACCTGGAGGATTGGATTTTCCCAACTGTCAGTGGAGGGATCAGCAACTGGGAGGCCAAAGATTTTATCCCGATCACATTTATCCCACAGTAATTTGTCTTTACACTTTGTTGGATCTGTAATGTTAAAACAATTCAGACTCTTAAAACCTTGTGTCTTACCCGAGGCACAATGGTCCATTTGTAAGGGTTATTATCTCATTTCCATATGACATGAATGAATCATGGACGTTTTTGCATACAAACTTTGTGCTCATTGTTTTTCTTTTTTACATTTTCATTTCTTTCAAAGATAGCTATACTCTTACACACACTCACACTCACAATGTAGGTCTACATCCATTCGGGATCCCATGGGTAACGATTCTGCTATGGCTTTCTGTGACTCTGAAAATCCAATCTACCAAGCCGAAGACGAAGGTGAGGAAGATTGTAAAGTACCAAGGGAACTTTCCAGATTATTACAACAAGAAGAGAGAACCATTCAGCCCCACGAGGAACCCATGGATACGATCAACCTAGGTACCGAAGAAGACAAAAGAGAAGTCAAGGTGGGTGCCAATCTGGAACCCAGTGTCAAAGAGCGTATGATTTAGTTTCTATACGAGTATGTTGAGATCTTTGCCTGGTCATATGAAGACATGCCAGGACTTGATACATATATCGTGGTACATCGTCTACCTACAAAAAAGGACTGCCCACCAGTAAAACAAAAGGTTCATCGTATGCAACGAGATATGTCGGAGAAGATCAAAGCAGAAGTCATGAAGCAATTCAACACTGGATTCTTGGTCGTCACCTCCTATCCGCAATGGGTTACCAATGTTGTTCCCGCGCCTAAAAAGGACGGCAAGGTACGAATGTGCGTGGAATATTGATATTTGAATAGGGAAAGCCCTAAGGATTATTTCCCACTTCCCCACATTGATATTCTAGTTGACAATACAACACAGAATAAGGTGTTTTCCTTCATGGACGGTTTCTCAGGCTACAACCAAATCAAAATGGTGCCTGAGGACATGGAGAAAACAACCTTTGTCACCCAGTGGGGCACATTCTACTACAAGATTATGCCATTCGGACTGAAGAACGCTGGGGAAACCTATCAGCGTGCCATGGTAGCTCTATTTCACGACATGATACATCACGAAATAGAGGTCTATATGGACGACATGATAGCTAGATCTCAAACAAAAGAAGAGCATCTTGATCATTTACAGAAACTGTTTGAGAGGCTAAAGAAGTACAAGCTGAGGTTGAACCCAAATAAATGCACGTTTGGAGTAAGGTCTGGTAAGCTCTTAGGATTTGTCGTCAGCAATAAGGGTATTAAAGTAGATCATGCCAAGGTGAAAGCGATACAAGAGATGCCTGCTCCTCGTACCGATAAGGAAGTCAGAGGATTCTTGGGACGTTTAAACTACATTGCCAGATTCATTTCTCACTTGACAGCTACTTGTGAACCAATCTTCAAATTACTGAAGAAAGATCAAGTAGTCAAATGGAATGACGAGTGCCAAACTGCTTTCGACAAGATCAAAGATTACCTACAAGAGCCTCTTATTTTGATGCCACCAGTCAAGGGAAGACCATTGATCATGTATCTGACTGTTTTGGAAAATTCAATGGGGTGTGTGTTGGGGCAGTATGACGAATCTGGCCGAAAAGAGCATGCTATTTACTACCTGAGCAAAAAGTTTACCGACTGTGAAAAAAGATATTCATTGCTCGAGAAAACTTGTTGCGCTCTGGCATAGGATGCTCTCCGGCTAAGATAGTATATGCTGGCCCATACTACCTTGTTGATATCTAAAATGGACCCAATAAAATACATCTTCGAGAAACCTTCCCTCTCTGGGAGAATAGCGATATGGCAGATGATCCTGGCAGAATATGACATACAGTATACTACCTAGAAAACAGTTAAGGGCAGTATACTAGCTGATCACCTTGCTCACCAAGCTGTGGAAGACTACCAATCCATGAAGTTTGAATTCCCAGATGAAGACATTATGATGGTAAACAACTATGAAGAACTCAGGCCATATGATGGACCTGAACAAGGATCCCGGTGGACCCTGGTGTTTGATGGGGCATCCAACTGTTGGCTGATGATTTTTATGATACAGTTCGAAACGAAGCAAGTTGGGTGTTTCATTGGAATAAAGCAAGATGTCATGTTTCGAAGTGGTAGAAGCAGTGCTTCGAATGGGAATGTCAAAGCTCGGAGCTTCGAGTGACAGTTATGGGGATATATTCAAAAGAAGTCTCGAAGTGGTAACAAGGTTGTGTCCAAGAAATGAGTTCGAAACGAAGAGTGCTAAAACATTTGAAATTCAAATGCAAGCGGGATGTTCGAAATTTAAAATATATGCGCTGGAGCATTCGAAGACGCGTGGAAGCTAGAGAGGGGCAATGCTTTGCATGTTCTGAACGTGGCAGAATCTTATAGGCAAGACCGTTATGGTCGAAGTAGTATAAATAGAAGTCTTAGCGTTAGGATTTCGTGTGTCATATCTATTGTACAAAATTCAGTAAACATTCAAAATACCACATGGCTAGGGAAACGAATGCTCGAACAATGTACGTATGATAACACCAAATATTTATGATTCAGCAAAACTCTTTATCATTTCCAGTTTATCCTCTATCTTCATGTCAATATCATTCAAAAGCCTTTACATTAAAATCTTTTTCATTCAAAGTCATTTACTGATTTCTTTCACTTGAAAGTCTTTCCCTCTATCCCGAGTACTTTACATTTCAGAAATTCTTATACCTTTTATGTTGTTATCTTCATGCTTTTATCATTCGAATACCCTTTTCATCCAAAGTCATTTTACTGATTTCTTGCATTTAAACGCTTTCTTTCTATTTCGAATCTTTTACATTCCAGAAACGCTTTTACATTACATGCTTTTATACTTCGAAGTTATTTACTTGTCTTTTTGCAGTTTTACATGTCTTTACAATTGAACCTTTATTCATGCAATTTAGTTTCGCGCGTATTTACTTGATCATGTCATTAGATCTTTAATAGAGTAATCGAAGTAAGTTGAACACCTACACAACAATCTAAATACCAAACATGAATATCAGTTCTACAATGAGAATTATCCAAACGACCAATACACCATAGGATCAATCTAGTTGATCCTGCAAGTTACCAGAGAGATTAAATAACAGTCATTAAGATTATTTGATAGTTTGGAGGACTAGCGGTTGTTTACCAGAAATAACTGTAAACAAATTGGCACACCTGGTGGGACCGTCATTGGTCATCACCTAATTTAGAACAAAGTAAAAATTGTTGAGACATAACCATTGTAAAAGTACTTTCTGAGTGATAAGTTCGTTGTTATATGAACCTTAGAAGTGGTAGAATAACCAATAACAACCAACCCTTACCCAGAAGAAAACGTTTAAATAAGATGTCTAATCCAGACAATCAACAAGGGGAACAAAATATCCCACATACAGCAGGCACTAATATGTCTGCTTCGATGGGAACATCTAATGCAATCCCTTCGAACGCACAGTCTGTTGCATCCTCTACCAGTAGTGTAGCCACTAATGGAACAAGTGGCATGTCAACTAACAGTTCGATCCTAGGAAATACTGGAACCATTGGTTATCCTGGGGGATTCGTCCCACCATCAGGGACACAAACCCATTTCACCACCCCACTAACTAGACCACCCGGGTTCGATGCTAACAGACACAGAAATTCCTCTTATGGGATGCCAACATCTTTTATGGCGGGTCTGCACACTTCGACATCGAATACGTCACCATAATTAGGGTATGGGTCTGGGGCAAACCAATTTATGACAAATAACCAAGGATCAGTGGGTTATAGTGCAATGCCTATCTTAACCACATAAAATCAGTTGGCCTTTAGGCAATTAATGGATGATAGTAACCATAATATGATATGAGTATTAGCACAAACTATGCAGGAGATCTTTGCCCCAATAGTACAAAATGTAACTGTGACAAACAGAGAAAACGCGGATAACATGAGTCGAATAGCAGATTTTTTCGCTCCCCCAGAAAGGTGTAGGCAGAATCAGGCGGGAGTTCGAGCAAACGTACCTATCATAGAACAAGTTGCTAACGACCCACCCTATAGACCAGCCAGAGAGGAGGTTAATTTGGGGGCAAGGGCACAAAGGTTAGAAGCCCCAATGATTCAAGGCCCACAAAGGGAAATTATGGAACCAGGGGCAAGGGTCGAGAGGCTAGAAGTCCCAGAGTTTCGAGAAGAACAGCCTAGAGGAGTTGTCATGGTGGGTCGAAATCAAGATGCTGATGCAGTCGTTCACAGAATTCGAAATGATAACATCTTGGCCAAAAATAATTTAACCACCATGATAGAGAGAATCATGGCCCAGAATGGCCTCAACACAGGAATTAGAAGGCCAAATTATGCCTCTCCTATATTAGATTACATAATGCACACTGATTTACCAAGGGGATATAAAGTCCCTAAGTTTACAAACTTTGCTGGGGATACCAATGAATCAACAGTCGAACATATAGCCAGGTATCTGACCGAAGCAGGAGATATAGCGAATAATGAAGACCTTAGGATCAAATATTTCCCAAGTTCCCTAACTAAGAACGCTTTCACATGGTTCACCACTTTACCTCCTGGGTCCATAGATACTTGGGCTCTGTTGGAGAGATTATTCCATGAACAGTTCTACATGGGACAATCTAAAATAAGTCTGAAGGAACTAGCCAGTGTCAAGAGGAAGTTTATTGAACCCATAGATGATTATCTGAATAGATTCAGGCTCTTGAAATCTAGATGCTTTATAGTAGTTCTTGAACATGAGTTAGTCGAAATGGCTGCTGGCGGCCTGGATTACTCTATTCGAAAGAAATTAGACACACAATACTTGAGGGAGATAGCTGAATTAGCCGATAGAGTTTGACAGGTCGAAAGGCTAAAGGCCGAAAAGGCTAGAGTTTTTAAAAATAACAAGAAAGAACGGGTCTCCTATGTTGGAGCTGAGGAATCAGAAGATTACCCTGAATTCGAAGAGGTCGAAATTGATCTCGCTGAATTAAAACAGGCCCCACCTTACTCCTACAAATTATTAGTTCCCACAAAAGGGAAAGAAATTGTTGAAAATGAGAAAAGTGACAAATTCCCAAAGAAGGTTTATACCTTCGATGTAACTAAGTGTGACGAGATTTTTGATTTACTTGTCAAAGATGGCCAACTCATTGTGCCATCAAATGTCAAAATACCTCCTTTAGATCAAAGGAAGAAAAGAGGATTTTGCAAGTATCATAGTTTCCTAGGCCACAAAACCTCACAGTGTTTTCTTTTCAGGGACCTAATTCAGAATACAATTAAAGATGGCAGACTGAAATTCGCTGATAAACCAAAAATGAAAGTAGATGAAGATCCTTTGGATGTCGCACACACCAATTACTCCGAGCCTGTATGCATTGGAGAAATCAACATGGTGGAAGCAGATCAAAATGATGCTCCAGTAGGAGACAAAGGTATTGAAAATGAAAGTTGGGTGTTAGTCGAAGTCAACAAGGGGGTCACTGAAGACGTCTAGAAGCAAACAGAGACTTCGATCGAAGCAGCATCTTTAGCTGTTGCAAAAGAAATCCAGGCTACTGAAGGCCAGGAAAACCAAAAGCAAGAGTTGACACAGGTTACTGAAGGCCTGAGGCTAGAATTGGAGAAAGTCCAGATCACGAAGCCAACCTCCCCTCAGAAAGAAATATGGGATACTTTAGGGGAGCCCAGTGGAAAGTTTGACTACTTGGTCAAGTATTCTGCCCCAGAGAGTTCAAAAATCCAAATTGAAGATATAAAACCTACAGGATGGGGAGATGATGACACTAAGGGGGAGGATGTTGATGTAAACATGGTGAATATGGAGAGACCTCGTTCTGAAATAGAGGAGGTGGAGAGATACTTAGAAAAAGAAAAGTATAAAATGGAGGATAATTATGCTGGGGATGCTAGTCTTAAGGATTACCTCATGATGTGCCACAAAGAAGATACGGGAATGATACTATGCCCTAGGTGCATCATCCTCTGCAACCAGAGAATTGCTGCAAACTTCGAGAGGGTACAAAGGGCACGAACTGGCATCAACTGGCGCCAGGATAACCAGTTATTCAGGTGTTATCCTAAAGCTGGAGAAAGTTTGTTGGAATTTTTGGTTCGCTGTTACAAAGGGGAAACCAAATGCTTGATATGCCCAAGGTGTTCTGCTGTGTATGATCAAAGCATGGCCAGAGCCTTCGAAACAATCCCTTTTGCCCCGTGCTGGAACCACCAAGAGACTGGTCAGATGGGCCAACGTTTCGATAACAAATACAATCAACGAAGGCCTGATAGTCCTCATCCCAAGGGCGCTTGAAGAGTGACGTTCAAAATTCCTGCTGAAATACCAACAGACAAATGGCTGCAAGTCAGAACTGACAAAGGCAAAGATAAATGGAGAAACAATGAACGAAACGCACGCCACGCTATGACATATAGAAGGCAGTTCAACATAGCGAAGAGGGAAGAAGTGAGGTTAGAGAACTACAAAGGAAGAAACCCCATGTCAAGATCTCAATGGCGAAGGCAACAGAGAATTCGAAAGGCTGAAAGGGAAGCTGTGGCAAGTAAAGGAGCAACTTCAATAAAAAACCAAGGTGAATCTAGCACCAACAAACCCACACCAAATAATCAAACTGAAGACAAACCCCCAGTTAGTAGGAGACTCTTCTCTGAAGTACAACCAAATGAATCAAAGGAATACACTCCAGGTCCAGAAGAAGACGAAGATATGCTAACGGACAACTTCGAATCAGAGGGGGAGTCTTCGCTCAATATCAATTGCAACGTGGTATCTGTACTTCCTTGTGAGTTTGGACAAGAAACTGAAATCGAAGAGTATGAGGAAGAAGATACCATAGATCTGATGAAGCATAGGCTTGTGTGTTACTACGTGATGGATAACGGAGCTGTCGAGGAGCAGAATGCGTTCTTCGAGCGTCCAGAACCAGTGATGAAAAATCATCTGAAGCCATTATTCATTCGGGCAAAGGTTGGTGCCCATGGCGTAAATAAGGTTTTAGTGGATGGGGGCGCTGCAGTTAACTTAATACCCCATTTCATGCTGAAAAAGTTAGAAATACACGAAGGAGACATCAAACCACACAACATGGTTCTGTCCAATTATGAAGGGAAAGTAGGCAAAACATTGGGGGTGGTTCAATTGGACTTGACGATAGGCTCAAGCTGTAGGCCCACCATGTTCATGGTGATCGAAGCCAAGGCCAACTACAACTTGTTGCTGGGAAGAGAGTGGATCTATGGCGTAGGAGTAGTTCCTTCGTCAATGCACCAGAGATTAGTTTTATGGAGAGAAGATGGGATCATGGAGAACATTGAAGCAGACCAGAGTTACTTCATGACAGCATTCAACTTAGTTGACAAGAGGAATTATGACAAACATCTGGCAAAGATTGCTCCTTGTGTCCCTAATGATGAAATCAACGAAACCAGAAACGCACACTATTATATGACCCTTCACCATGATGGCATATATTGGGATAGAAGAATAATCAGTGAAGATGAAGGAGTCGAAGGTACTATGCAAAGACGGCCAGCAGGCTGGGAATTCGACAACCTTGCTCATGACTGAGTCCTCCTTTTTCGAAAGGATTTCGGCCTATATGGCTGAGAACGAATCAAAGGCGGCCTTAGAGGCTGAAATAAATAAACTGGTTGTAAAGGTGAACGAAATAAATGGGGGTAGCTCGAAAGGCTCACCCTTTGAAGAACTCGAAATAGATCAAAGGCTGGACGCCATCTATGATAAAGAACCCTTAGGCTTCGAGAGGGACCCCATAGAGTCAGGTGCCAAAATGTTGGCGCAGGATCCACTCGAAGAAGTGAATTTAGGGGATGAGAACACGAAAAGAATCAACTACATAAGCGCAAAACTTAACCCAGGCCTCAAGCAGGAAGTGATCGAAGTCCTCAAGAAAAACAAAGATTGCTTCGCGTGGGACTATGAGGAAATTCCTGGTTTAAAGAGGGAATTAGTGGAACACAGACTTCCAATCAAGGATGGCAAGAAGCCCATCAAGCAAACTCCTAGAAGATTCGCACCAGCGGTTCTCACAAAGATCAAATCTGAGATCGAAAGGTTGTTGCGCTGCAGATTCATCAGAACCACAAGGTATGTCGAATGGTTAGCAAATATAGTGCCTGTTATTAAGAAAAATGGCTCTTTGAGAATCTGCATAGACTTTAGGGATTTAAATACTGCAACCCCTAAAGATGAGTACTCCATGTCTGTGGCAGAAATGTTAGTAGACTCTGCTGCAGGATTTAAATATTTAAGTATGTTAGATGGATACTCTGGGTACAATCAGATTTTTATTGCTGAAGAAGATGTTGCCAAGACAGCATTTTGTTGCCCAGGAGCCTTAGGCACCTACGAATGGGTGGTGATGCCTTTTGGTTTAAAGAATGCTGGGGAAACTTATCAAAGGGCAACGAATTCGATTTTCCATGATTTCATTGAAACCTTTATGCAGGTGTATATTGATGATATAGTCATCAAATCTATATCTGCAGAAACCCATTTGCATCATTTGAGCCAATCATTCGAACGAATGAGACAACATGGCTTAAAGATGAATCCCCTTAAATGTGCATTTTTTGTGCAGGCCGGAGATTTCCTTGGCTTTGTGGTTCACAAAAAAGGAATTGAGATCAACCAAAATAAAACCAAAGCCATAATGGAGACGAAAGCACCTACGTCAAAAAGGGAGCTGCAATCTTTGCTAGGGAAGATTAACTTTCTCAGAAGGTTCATTTCGAATCTGAGTGGAAGAGCCCAAGCTTTCTCCCCGTTGCTTCGTTTGAAGCAAGGCCAAGCCTTCGAGTGGAACGAAGCCCATCAGGAGGCATTTGACAAGATAAAAAGATATCTCTCTCAGCCTCCCATCTTGTCTCCACCTTCATGGGGAAAGCCCATGAGATTGTACATATCTGCCTCTGAAGTTAGTATAGGTAGTATGTTAGCACAAGAAGATAGCAATGGCATCGAAAGAGCCATATAATATTTAAGTAGAGTATTGAATGATGCAGAGACTAGATATAGCAATATAGAAAAGCTATGTCTCTGTTTGTACTTTTCTTGTATGAAACTTAAGTATTATATAAAGCCTGTTGATGTTTATGTTTCATCTCATTTCGATGTTATTAAACACATGCTTTCGAAACCAATAATGCATAGTAGAGTTGGTAAATGGGCTTTAGCCTTAACAGAATATTCTTTGACTTTCATGCCTTTAAAAGCTGTGAAAGGCCAAGTGATTTCTGATTTCATTGTGGACCATTCACTGGTTGAAATGACTGTCATGGGTTACGTTGAAATGCAACCTTGGAAATTATACTTTGATGGTTCGACCCACAGGAATGGTAGTGGTGTTGGAGTTCTTATAATTTCCCCTGAAGGAATTCCAACAAAATTCTAGTATAAATTAGATGGTCCTCGTTGCTCGAACAACGAAGCTGAGTACGAAGCGCTTATTGTTGAACTTGAAGCTTTGTTGGAATTGGGGGCAACTAGAGTAGAAATTAAAGGAGACTCATAGTTAGTGGTCAAGCAAATAACAAAGGAGTACAAATGCATAAAGGAAAATCTGATGATATACTTCGTCATAGTTAACAGGCTACTTAGAAAATTTGAATACATGGATATTCAACATATACCAAGAATAGAAAACCAAGAAGCGAATGACTTAGCACAGTTGGCTTCAGGTTATAAAGTTTCTGCCAAAAAGTTTGAGGATTTGGTCGAGTTAAGAGGTAGAGTTATGGCTACTAGATTCATACCATCAGATCTAGAGAGTATAAACTTAGGTTATGCTGAGAAACAAGGATTCGAAGTACTAGCCATAGACACCTTATCAGATGCAGATTGGTGAAGTCCACTTGTGAGCTATTTAACAAATCCAACTTTGAATGTTGATAGGAAGGTAAAATATAGAGAATTGTCATATGTCCTCATGGGAAACAAATTGTTCAAAAAGACCCAAGAAGGCGTATTAGTGAAATGCCTAGGAGAAAGTGAGGCATACTTAGCATTGTCAGAAGTCCACAATGGGGCATGTGGGGCACATAAAGCAGGGCATAAAATGAAATGGTTGATATTTCGATATGGCATGTATTGGCCCAGCATGCTCAAAGATTGTATAGACTTTGCTAAAGGGTGTGAAGAATGCCAGAAACATGCAGGGATTCAACATGCCCCTGCAAGTGAGTTGCATTCAATCATTAAACCATGGCCCTTCAGAGGATGGGCATTGGATTTAATAGGAGAAATAAATCCTGCTTCGTCTAAAGGACAGAAATATATCTTGGTAGGAATAGACTATTTTACCAAGTGGATCGAAGCAATACCATTAATAGTTGCTGATCAAGAGGCTATTATTGAGTTCATACAGAAACAAATTATCTATAGGTTCGGATTTCCAGAGAGTATAACCACAAACCAAGGTTCTGTGTTTACTGGTAGGAAGATGCAAGAGTTTGCTCAAGAAATGGGGTTTAGATTACTGACATCAACGCCATATTATGCTCAAGCAAATGGTCAGGTCGAAGCCGCTAATAAAGTGATAATAGGATTAATCAAGAAACACATTGGTAAAAAGCCAAGGAACTGGCACAAAACTTTGGACCAAATACTATGGGCCTGTAGAACATCTCCTAAAGAAGCTACTAACACCACGCCTTTCCAACTCACATTTGGTCATGATGCAGTTCTGCCAGTAGAAATTCATCTACAATCAGTTCGAATTCAAAGACAAAACGAAATTCCATCTGCATTATATTGGGAGATGATGATGAATGAGTTAGTTGAGTTGGACGAAGTTAGATTGCATGCATTGGAAATCCTGATGAGACAAAAGGAAAGGGTGGCCAGGGCATATAACAAAAGGGTGAAAGGAAAAGCATTCACTATTAATGACTTAGTCTGGAAAGTCATATCGCCCATGGACAAGAAAAATAAAACGTTAGGTAAATGGTCACCTCATTGGGAAGGACCTTTTCGAATAATAAAGATATTTTCAAACAATGCATATGAAATCGAAGAATTGGTTGATGATAAGCGAATCCTAAAGGTAAATGGGAAATATTTAAAGAAATATAAGCCACGCCTGCAGGAGATTCGAATAATAACAACGTAATCAAAATATCATAAAGGAATGCCAAAATGGTAATTTAGGATTGCCAAAATGGCGTTGTTCAGATATTACAGACCAAAACCAAATTTCAAAACTAATTAAAACTGAGATTTAAAAATAGGAATTATTCCTCAATCTATTAAAGGTACTTCGAAAGGACTCAAGCCTTTGTTGAGTAAAGCGCCTTGCTCCTTCTAGGGTAGCTACTTCTCCTTTAAGTTGTTCTGCTGCCTCCATTTCTACAAGTCCTTTGTTGAGGAGCTCTTCGAAATGTTCACCAGCAGTATTGGTTTCGTAGGCCAATTGTTGTTGTTGAGCCTCCTTAACCTTTTGTTGAAGTTCGTGAATTTTCCTTTCCCAGAGAAGAATAGACTCGGCTCGAGCTTCATAGTCAGTTTTTGCTTGCTTTAGATGCATGGCTTGATCTTCAGCTTCTTGAGAGAGCTTCGAAGCATGCTCATAAGCAGCGTCCATTGTAGTTCATTTTTCTTGGACCTTTCTGGTAGCAAATTCATCTTGGAGAAGACACCCAGTCACGTTGTCTAACAGAGATTAAAGATCGAATAAGATAGTGCTGACTGGCAAAGAGCAGGTGGCAAGGTTAACTTGTGTAAGTAGCTCCTTCATGGTATAGCAAGCTGTACTATCCTGTTTGAGCACTTCGAACAAGTCCACATCAAGGATTGTTCTCCTAATTCTGTTAAGGAGTACAATTCTATCATCTGTGGGCAACGGATTGTTAGTCGAACTAGTGCCAGCCCTAGCAAGAGGAATATCCCTTTGAGCTAGTTTCGCCTTCATGTACCCAATTGGGTCATTTCGTCTTAGGAGGGCTAGCTCCTCTTCGGTCATTTGAGATAGAGACGATTGAGGAAGTTCCACACGCAAGGGAGTCACATCCATTTCGACTTCCATGGGTTTATTGGTCGCGTCACCATCACCTTCACTCGTTTCCTGCTCATTGCCTTCTTCATTATCAACCAGATCCACCACTTCGATATCATCGTTTTCACTGCTATTTGCATCTGACTCTGTTCCAGCAGTCGAACCATTGTGGGCATCTTCTTCCTCAGACCCTTCCTCTGCAGATTCTTCGTTTCCTTGATCAGAATCAGCCTTCTCTCCTTCAGCGTGAATGTCCTTTGGATTCTCTTGAAGGGTTTCAAGAGGGGACTTTTGAAGAGAAGTTTTTTGTAAAGTCTCTGCAGATTCATGAAGCGTTTCTTCATTCGTTTCTTTCAGAGGGGGAGAAGTACTCTGGTTATCTTGCTGCTCTGAAGCCCCAGTCAGAACCGCCATGTTGGAGGATCCTTTATTCTGTACGAGGTTACTGGAGTCCCCATGAGGAGAAGAGTTGATGGGAGCAGCAGTCTTTGATGGAGAAGTCGAAGTGGTAAGAGCTGGGTTCAAAATATCCTACAGAGGCAAAGAATATTAAGAGCACGCACCAAGGTAATGAATAATTATTTTGTTAAAAATTAGAGTTCAACTTACCTGTGGATTCTCAGAAGAGAGGTTGCTATCTATATGTTCCAACATTACGTTGGAGGTCGAAGGTGGATTTTTGGATTTAGTTGTAGGGAGCAGCATCTCTGGAATCGAGTCCAGAGATACCAGTTGGTGCAGAACTTTTGGAAATTTCCTTCTTCTGCTTCTTCTTCGAGGCAGTTGGTGAATTCCCTCCAGCATTGGGATCCTTCCCAGTAGTGTTTGTTTTTATTTTCTTTGGAGTGGTTGGTGGGAGTTTGTTAGTCTGAAAAGATTTAAACATGAGTTAGATCCAAATCATGAAACATTAGTGTATTCGAAACATCAAGGCTAATTGATTACCTGTGGAGTTGGAACAGTGGTTACTACTGGTGTTGTTGTTGTTGCAGCAGTTGTTGTTGGTTTGGATAGAGTCACATTATCAATGGTTTCGACAGATGTTTGGGAGGCGCTTCCCTCTTTAGACTTTGAAGCAGCGGTCTTTATCCTGATGGCTGAAAATCGAAACAATTAAGTTAAAAGTTAAAAATGTAGAAAGTGAGAAACATTTGGGATTTTCCCAAGCATTCGCACCTGCGCCTTGATCAGATTTAATCGACATGGCAGAAAGGTCATAGCGAAGATGTCCTGGGAAATCGTGGAGCCAATGACGAGCCCATGTCACAGTCTCAGATGGCTTTGGTTTCTTTTGAAGATATTTGAACATTTCTTTGCAAGTGAACCACCAAGGGTATGGAGGAAACCAAGCCAGAGCCAGTTCTGAGGTAGGCAATCTAGGAAATTTAGGTGGATGCATTTCGAATGCCAACCTATACCTATCCTCAGGTGACAACCCTGAAGGAAGTTTTAGCTTAGAAATTTTTTCTTTAAATTTTTCCTTCAAGGTCTCAGCCGCTTGATGCACAGTGGATTCCAAGTGTGTGGGATCATAAGTGGTTTCAAAATAATTTTGAAAAGCCCTAATCTCTTTGGCATGAGTGAACATACTTTTCTTGGAGTGTACCTGCACATCGAACGCATCAGTTAGTTTCTGTTGAATAGAGAGGGTATCGAACATATAAGATTGGTAGAACTTTGTCCACCATTCCAGAAAACCCTTTGCTGTGAAGTGTGTAGGTTCAAAAGGTATTAGTTCAAAGTGGGCGAAGCCTTGATATTGTTCCTGTTGTAATTTGGCTTCTCTCGCTTTGAAGGTTCGCCCAGAAGTGATGGCACTTTCTGTTTGGAACAGGGGTTCAGGGATTAGTTGGCACAGGCCAAATTGTCTAGAAACGAAGTTGGGTTGATAAGCAAAAAGGAAGATTTGATTCTTAGAAGGAGTAATTCGTGAGGAGATTAATCTGGGAAGCAAAAATGCTTTCCATATATCTTGAATTTCTTTACTTTTGATTGCTTCTGAGAGAGCCATGGTGAACCATGATGGTCCATGAGTCCTTGAAGCAAAGGGCGCCATGGTCTCTTCGAATTTGTGTCTCTTGGAGAAAATCATGATATAGTTGGAGAAGAGAACTTTGAAGTCATCCTTATCATCGTTTGGGGTAAGTCTTCGCAGCCTAGTACCTTCAATGATTATATCCGCTATCTCCGGATCTTGTTCAACAATAGTGTTAGCAGTTGATAGTGAAGGTTCAAACATGGCATTAAGCCATAACTGGAGTAACCAGAAGGGGCCAGCTAGCAGGATGTTTTTGGGAGTGTGGGATTTCAAACTCGAAACGGTTGATCTTAAACTTTCGTAAAGATCAACAAGTAACAGTTCGCTTAAACACACCCTTCGATTCTCATGTAAATCTCTAGCTAGAGGGATGAACCTGCTGGCTACCTGTAAGGACCTGCTGCAGAATACATACCTTGATAACCATAAGGTGAGGAAAGCAATGTGTTCCACATCTAACACATTGTCTCCTTCAGTGTGGTAGTGGCTAATGAACTTTGAGAAGCTGGCTAATTTAACTTCGAAGTCAATAATGCTCGAGTGATCTTCATTGTCAGGAATGTAGGTTTCTCCTACTGGTGACAAACCAGTAATGGCTGCTATGTCAAAAAATGTGGGTGTAATCATTCCCCCAGGGAGATGGAAGGTGTTGTAGGTACTGTCCCAGAAATATAAGGACGCAAATAATAATGGATGGCTATAGGTGAAGCCTGGTTTCGATAATTTAATCAAGTTGTAAATGTCTAATTCCTCCCATTGCTGGGATTTCTTGGCTTCTACTTTGGTAAACCAGTTGTGGTAAGCTATGTCAGAGGTGGGGCAGGATCAAAATGGTTTAAAGTTACTCTTCACATAATCTAGCACAAAAGGGTCCTTTGGGGGAATGATTGGAGTTTCCACGGTTGTCGAATCAGAAGACTCGCATGTCTTAGGGATATCCATTTTATTAAACAAAGGCTTAAAATTATAACAAACAGGAAAGATTTTTCTAGTATCTTTTAAGATTTCAAAGACTGTAAGAGGACCCATTAGAGCAAACCTCTTTCCAGTGGTGTTAGTGGGAATTAGTACCTGAGATGCGTAGAGCATTTCCTTCTCTTTAGAGATCATCTGAGGGATAAGCACAGATTGACCTTGATAGGTGCCAACCTTGCTTTCCATTATGGTTCCTGTGTTCTTTCCTTTCTTTTTGGAAGCTTTTTTCAGTTGGGATGATGTTGTAGAAGACATTGTTGAAGATTGTTGGAAGTTTTAGGGTTTCGGTGAGAAGAGAGGAAGAAAAGATTCAGAATGTGGAAAGAAAAAATAAAAGACTAAGTTGATGGGTTTTTATAGTGTGGAAGTTTAAACATCCACTGAGTAAGATTAGGATACGTGGGAGTCGTGGGTTGGATTGAGAAATAGGTGGCGTAAAAGTTGATATTGGTAATAGGCGTGATTAAATAATAATCATTGTTTTATAACTGCACCATGCTGTGAAGTACTAGTTCAAGACGGTTAAGGAATCTGAAAGGCGTCGTGATTGACGTGACTGGAGTCATACACAATAAATGTTACGATTACTCAAAGGTCACATCAAAATCTTACATATATATTTAAAATAAGTATTTCTCAAAGGATCGAAATACATATTTTAAAGGGTCATTTTGTTGGCTGAAGATTTTGATGATACAGTTTGAAACGAAGCAAATTGGGTGTTTCGTTGGAATAAAGCAAGATGTCATGTTTCGAAATGGTAGAAGCATTGCTTCGAATGGGAATGTCAAAGCTCGGAGCTTCGAGTGACAATTATGGGGATATATTCAAAAGAAGTCTCGAAGTGGTAACAAGGTTGTGTCCAAGAAATGAGTTCGAAACGAAGAGTGCTAAAACATTTGAAATTCAAATGCAAGCGGGATGTTCGAAATTTAAAATATATATGCTGGAGCATTCGAAGACGTGTGGAAGCTAGAGAGGGGCAGTGCTTTGCATGTTCTAAACGTGGCAGAATCTTATAGGAAAGACCGTTATGGTCGAAGTAGTATAAATAGAAGTCTTAGCGTTAGGATTTCGTGTGTCATATCTATTGTACAAAATTCAGTAAACATTCAAAATACCACATGGCTAGGGAAACGAATGCTCGAACAATGTACGTATGATAACACCAAATATTTATGATTCAGCAAAACTCTTTATCATTTCCAGTTTATCCTCTATCTTCATGTCAATATCATTCAAAAGCCTTTACATTAAAATCTTTTTCATTCAAAGTCATTTACTGATTTCTTGCACTTGAAAGTCTTTCCCTCTATCCCGAGTACTTTACATTTCAGAAATTCTTATACCTTTTATGCTGTTATCTTCATGCTTTTATCATTCGAATACCCTTTTCATCCAAAGTCATTTTACTGATTTCTTGCATTTAAACGCTTTATTTCTATTTCGAATCTTTTACATTCCAGAAACGCTTTTACATTACATGCTTTTATACTTCGAAGTTATTTACTTGTCTTTTTGCAGTTTTACATGTCTTTACAATTGAACCTTTATTCATGCAATTTAGTTTCACACGTATTTACTTGATCATGTCATTAGATCTTTAATAGAGTAATCGAAGTAAGTTGAACACCTACACAACAATCTAAATACCAAACATGAATATTAGTTCTACAATGAGAATTATCCAAACGACCAATACACCATAGGATCAATCTAGTCGATCCTGCAAGTTACCAGAGAGATTAAATAACAGTCATTAAGATTATTTGATAGTTTGGAGGACTAGCGGTTGTTTACCATAAATAACTGTAAACACCAACGCACTCGGAAATGGTATTGGTGTTGTACTCATATCTCCCGAAAGGTGTCATACTCCCTTTACTGCAAGAGTCTGCTTCAATTGTACAAACAACATGATAGAATATGAAGCGTGCATCTTTGGTCTCAAAGTTGCCATAGATTTGGGGATCAAATCCTTGAATGTATTGGGAGATTCAGCTTTGGTCATTAGCCAAATCAAAGGGGAATGGGACACCAAACACCCTAACCTTATCCCTTACAAAGAACATGTTTTGACATTGCTCCCACATTTTGAGAAGATTACCTTCGAACATTTCCCGTTAGAAGAAAATCAGCTAGCAGACACACTAGCCACAATGTCGTCTATGTTTAAACTTAAATGGGACAACGAGGCTCCCCATATCACCATTGAATGAATGGATGAACCAGCACATTGTCACGAGATTAATACTGAAGAAGTAGTGGACCAACCTTGGTTTCACGAAGTCAAGAGGTATCTCGAGGCTCAAGAATATCCAGAAGGAGCTTCATTCAATGATAAGAAGTTCTTAAGGAGATTCTCTGCTAAATTCTTCCTTAGTAATGGAATTCTTTACAAACGCAACCATGACTCTATGTTACTTCGGTGCGTAGACAAGTTGAAGCTGAAATGATCATGGATGAGTTACATGAAGGCACTTTTGGAACCCATTCCAGTGGGCATACGATGGCGAAGAAAATCCTACGGGCAGGCTATTACTGGTCTACCATGGAAGCAGATTGCTATCAACACTCTCGAACCTGCCATAAGTGTCAGATCTATGCTGATAAGGTGCACGTACCTCCGGTTCCTCTGAATATCTTGAAGGCTCCTTGGCCCTTTGCTATGTGGGGCATTGATATGATTGGGGAAATCAGGCCAACAACCTCTAATGGACATCGCTTCATCTTAGTGGCCATTGAATATTTTACAAAGTGGGTAGACGCAGCTTCTTTCGCTTCTGTTACCAAGAATGTTGTCGCTCGGTTCATCAAGCAGAATCTCATCTGTCGATACGGTATCTCGAAGAGGATCATCACATACAATGGTACGAACCTGAACAATACTATGATCACCGCCCTGTGCGAGCAATTCAAGATCCAACATCACAATTCTTCCCCTTACCGGCCAAAGATGAATGGTGTTGTCGAAGCCATAAATAAGAATATCAAAAAGATCATACCGAAAATGACAGTCACATACAAAGACTGGCATGAGATGCTACCATTCGCTCTCCACAGGTATTGTACTGTAGAACGTACATCAACCGGGGCAACACCCTACTCTCTGGTATATGGCATGGAGGTTGTCTTGCCTATTGAGGTCCAGATCCCCTCTCTAAGAATCATGAAGGATGCAGGGCTAAATGAAGAAGATTGGATCCAAACTCGTCTTGATCAACTGAACTTGATTGATGAGAAAAGGCTTACTACTGTCTGTCATGGTCAAATGTATCAAAAATGGATGATCAAGCTTTCAACAAAAAGGTCAGACGCCAAGTGTATCAAGTCGGGGATTTGGTGATCAAACGTATCATACTTCCGCAAGGTGATCCCAGGGGCAAGTGGACTCCTACATATGAAGGACCATTTATAATCAAAAACATTTTCTCTGGCGGAGTAATGATTCTGACCACCATGGATGGCGACGACCTGCCGCACCCTGCGAACGCGGACATATTCAAAAGATATTATGCATAAGAGACCCGCTAGGTTGACACACCTAGGAAAAACAAGGGCATCCCAGCGAACCAAAAAGGTTCGGGAAAATATTAGGGATAAAACAAATAAATATGTACACCAGGCAAGCTGAAAACCCGAAAGGGCGGCTTGGGCAAAAAAGGGTTTCCCGATGGACTGAAAACCCGAAAGGGCGGTCCAGGCAAAAGTTAGGGATTTAAAGCGTATGACTATGTCCCGTTGGATCACCTTACGGGCAACCTGACAAACTCAGAGGTTCTGATCAATCCAATCAGCTTCAGACAAGGCAACAAATAGACAAGATGCTCAGAGACACGAAGGCTATAGCAGAATGGGAACCCCATGGGATTATTGCACATAGCTATCTTTTCTTTGTATCAAATTTTCATTTTTTACGACGGAATTCTCTTACTAGAATGTTTGTCTCATTGTACAAAAAATACTTACTCAAAGTAAATACAAAGATATTCCTTTGGAAGTGCAAAATTATCTGTTTTTTCTTTACTCTTATGTTTTGTTTACAAAAACGTCCAATGATTTATTTTTGAACATATGCATTTTAACATAATTACTGTTTACAAATGAACAAAATAAAAAGATAATCACTGATGGCTTTAAGAGGTATGGAAATCTTTCTAAGTTATCTCCGTAAAAATTCCCCAAAGTATGCAATTTAATCCCCAACGCAACAAAGCTTCTAATTATCAATCCCCAGTAGAAGTCGTCCAATTTCTCCGGATTTCCCAACAGGACTTTACAAGAAGTACATGACATTTCCCTTACAACAGAGTTTATTTCTCTAAGTGGAAATTCATCAACACTTCAACTTCACAACATGAAAACTTACACTCCATATCCTCAACAGTAATCGGGGATTTATTTTCCCCAATCCAACAGCAGTGCAGCGGACTATCTCACATATGCATACATCGCATCCATATATCATAAACATTGATAACACGAATGCATTATACCATGCATTTCATACACATGAGTTTGCATTTAGCTAACATTTTACCCTTTTCAGGATAAGGTTAATAGCTACCATTAACAATATTCAAAGTTTTCAGATACAGTTCAGATACGTTCCAGACACGGATGCCATTCTGATACTCATTCAGATTCAACCTTCAGATACCGTTCAGATACGCTCCAGACACGGATGCCATTCTGATACTCATTCAGATTCAACCTTCAGATATAGTTCATATACGCTCCAGATAGGGATGCCATCCTGATACTCATTCAAATTCAATTCCCAGATACAATTCAAATACGCTCTAGACATGGATGCCATCCTGATACTCATTCAGATTCCAGCTTTCAGATACAGTTCAGATACGCTCCATACATGGATGCCATCCTAATACTCATTCAGATTCAAGCTTTCAAATACAGTTCAGATACGCTCCAGACACGGACGCCATTCTGATACTCATTCAGATTCAGCCTTCAGATACAGTTCAGATACGCTCCATACATGGACACCATTCTTATGCTCATTCATATTCAGCCTTCAGATACAGTTCAGATACGCTCCGGACACGGACGCCATTCTGATACTCATTTAGATTCTCTTACAAATACAGATCAACAACCACTTTTGATGGCATCTACAAGCCCATCTCCAACAAATTTCCATCATCTCTCCAAATGTCATCTCTAAGCCCATTCCCTCAACTATCACATCATCAAGTGCAAATTTTTGGGCACTCTAGTGTCCAATCATCTTCCACCTTCGAGTCACGAATGGCAAAAATCGTCAATCTAATTCTTCAGGCTTAACAAGATTGAACAGGGGCAGTTGTTGTATCCCAAAATTTGCCCTCTCACTTATCAAGAATTTGCTCACAATATCTCCTTAGCTCAAGACTGTACTAGGGTTTGATCAGCTCAAGACACCCCTTTAAGCACTGATGACCAAAATTAGGGTTTGAGTTTGCACAAAGATTTTTGAAATTCCAATGCCACATATGGTTTTCATGGATCATTATGAACCCCCAAGATCACTCATGTCAAGTTTCAAGCATTGAATCACACTTTTGCTCAGTCAATTAAGCAGTTGACCGAAAAATCAGTTGTATTGGGGAAAAAGTCAACTATGTCCAATTTACAGTAAAAATTCATAATTTTTTATCCACATCAACATTTTAAACTCATATATATCATTTCATCAAGTTTGTACCACAACTCCTCAAGAAATTTGATCAAATCTCCAAAAGGGCAAAATGGTCAAAATTAGGGTTTTGATTGGGAAAAGGGCAATTTTTTATTTGTGACCTAGAAAATGATCAATTGGTTTAAGGCATGATCTCAAGAGTTCAATTGCATCGTTTTTACCTAATAACATGGTCCAAAACATTGCAAGTCCATTGGATTGACAGATGAATTTTTTAGTCAACTGATCAAAAGTCAACTGTATACTGAAAAGTCAAACTTTGACTTTTTGGTCAAATTCAAATGCCAAATATCACAATTCATCAAAACATGTCAAAATATGAAACTTATTCATCAAGAAATAAAAAAGTCAAGATTTCATTTTGAAAAGTCAAAATTTCTAAACTTAGAAATTTTTCTAAGTGTTGGAAATTTCATGTTTTTTCATAACTTTGAGTAAAATTTTCACCATGATGCAAGATGATTCAAGAGAAACTTCCAACATGAAATTTGTAGATCTCCATGAAATCTACAACTTTTATTTACACAACTTCTACCAAAAGTTCTTGGATCTCAAGTTATAATTTTAAGAACATGTGGTCATGAAACTAAACGCTTAGTGAAATTTTGCCCTAATTTGGTCAGGATTTTGACCCAACTTCATGGCACTTTTTCATATAGTTCCAAGGGTAATATTCAAAATCAATTCAATGATGGGTTGTATAGAACATTGCCAGATATCTAAAATGTCCAAGAACACCTTAAGATCATTTTTGAGTAGGGAGAATCGAAGAGATGAAGTTAGGGTTTTGTCACTTGATTTACAAGGCATTTTGTGATGAACCAAATTCAAAATTCAAACCGTGCTGAATAAACACTACTTTGCAGGCCTCAAACTTATTAGGAACTAAATAATTAATGGTTTACACAGCTGTTAGAGGTCTCACTTCAAGCATTCAATGCATGGACATGCTTTATATCCATTTTTGGAAGAAAGGTTACATTGCCATTTTGATAAAGTGACTTTTTGTACAAAACTTGTTCTTGAGCCTTGCACTTGTTCTCTTCTGATCAAACAAGTCCTATAACTCATGAGAAATGGTTTTAGACACTTACAATCACCCAACCCATGCTTGTAAATCCTCTTGAAACTTGTTTCCCACTTTTCTTCAAAATTAAGTAACCTAGCCAAAAGCTAGAAACGTGTACTTCTGATTGTCCAAAGCTCTCAAACACTTTTATTTATACATACATAAACTATTGGCCACATAGACACGAATGCTTGACCACTGAAAAGAGCTAGAACTCATAATCACATTTCATACCTCCATTTTCACACAAACTGACCAAAAACTTGAAACTCATAATCTACTCGTGTGTTTCTTGGCCTTTTGGTTTTTAAAGCTTCTAAATATCATATAGAACTGATCCCACACCCTATTACAGAACTGTAACACCATTAACACCATCCTCCATTTTCAAAAACAGAGCTCTGCACATTGACTTCTCCAGACCATTTCAGCCATCCATTGCTCAAGCTAATCGTTGCATTAGCTTTCTAGGACCTCAAGGAAGCTAACCTGATCATCACCATCACTTGAAACAAGCTCAAACTCAAAACATGATTTCCAGTTTTGAGGTAAGTTTTCTTAACTTTGAACTCTTCATACAAGCATCATTAATAATTTATTTGTGAATAAAACATGTAGATATCATTGCCCTATAGCTAACCATGTCCATAGTTTCCATTAATTTTGCTTGAGCTTAGAGAATTTTGAGACTAAAACTTTTGAGATTTTTAGGGTTCAGATTATGGCCATTAAAATTAATGCTTATCTTTGATCTAAAGTTTTAATGCTTTACATTTCTGAAACCGTGAGGAAATTTGCTACAAGTTTCATGTTTACAGTTTTCATTTTTGATGAGAAATGAGCAAGTTACAGCTGGTCTGGCAGGAGGTTGAAGATGAAGTAGTCAGGGCGCGTTTCGTATCATATATTTATTGTTTTTCTTATGTTAACGGATGTATAGCCACCTCAATGGTAGAAGCGCGCGCCTGTAACCTTTGGGACATGGGTTCGAGCCCCAGTGATACCCTTTTGTGTTTTTTTACATATTTTGCATTTTTCTGACTTTTTTTGCAGGGCGCTGGGCCTCTTTGGGCTTGTTTCATTTTTTTTTTGCTAGCTAACCCCCTGTTTCATATTTGCGCCCCTGGCCCAGTTTATTTCATTTTCTTATTTTTATTTCATTTATTTTCTTAAATTATTTTTCTAAATATTAAAAAAATCATAAAAATCCAAAAAAATAATAGATTTTCAATTTGTACACCCCCCATTCAATTTGTACACCCCCCATTAAGGTTACAAGTGTGCGCTTCTATCACTTGGGTGGCTATACATCTGTTTATATAATCAAAACAACAAATATATGATAGTAAACAAGTCCATGGCCTGAACTTCATCTTCAACCTCACGCCCAGCCAGAGCCTTTGTATCTTATTCAAATCTCAACAAAAATGAAAATTGTAAACAGGAAACTTGTAGAAAATTTCCTCACGATTTCAGAAATGCAAAGCAATAAAATTATATATCAAAGATAGGCATGAATTTTAATGGCCCTAATCTAAACCCTAAAAATCTCAGAAACTTCAATCTTAAAATTCTTTAAGCTCAAGCAAAATTAATGAAAACTATGTACATGGTTAGCTTTAGGGTAATGATATCTACATTTTTTATTCACAAATAAACCATTAGTGATGCATGTATGAAAAGTTCCAAAGTCAAAAAACTTACCTTGCTAGAGGGCTTCGTGTTTGGAGTTTGAGAAGCTTTCAGTGAGTTCCAATGATTGGATTAGCTTCCTCAAGTTCCCAGGAAGTTAATGTGATGCTTAACTTGAGCTGAAAGTGCCTAAGGAGTTCCGGAGAAGTCAAGGTGCAAGGTGTTGTTTTTGAAAATGGTCGATGATGATGGAGGTGTTACAGTGGTGATGTAGGTGTTGGGATTGTCAACATAATTAACTTGTGATCCTATCCAAAAATCAGATCAAAACAAATCTTTGCTATTAGTTGTCATTTATTTGATTTAATTCAATTTTTAATTAATAAAAAATCAAAATAAAATGGAAAATGGAGAAAACAATGTGTGGTTGAATATTTGGGTCGTGGACGATGTTATGAGTGAGGTGCAAGCATAAAAAGTTAGGCCCATTTGGCAAAAAAAATACATCTTTGAGCACATTTGACTTTTGGCAATTTTGCAAAAATGGTCAACTTTGACAAGGCATATCTCTTCCAATTTTAACCCTAGAGAGGTGTTCTTGGACTTTTTAGAAAGTTTAGGATGTATCCTAAACAAACCTTTTGGTCTCATCTCAATTGGGTCTTCCATGTTCATGTAAGAAGCTTTGACCCAAAAAGTGTTTTTGTTGACTTTTCAAAAGGACCTATAATATGGAAATTCATATCTTTTGATTTGTGCATATTTTGAACTTGAGGGCTGAAGATGAATTGTAGGGAATTGAATCCTCTTCAAAATGAGCCTTGGATGGAAACTTTATGATAAATTATGAGGAAGTTATGCTTGGTCAAAGTTTGGTTGACTTTTCCTAAGAAACCCTAATTTAGCAACTTTTGAGTTTTGATGAATTAGGAGCATTCCTTGAGGTATCATGATCAACCCTTGATCAAATGATGAAAGTAACTTCAAAATTTTGATGTTGACCAAAAAAATTAAGGTTTGACTGTATGTGGGCCACATTTGACTTTTGACCTAATACAGTCGATTCTCAAGCATTTGAGCAGTTGACTGAGCAAATTGCTTGTGCAAGGCATAAAACTTGACATGGATGATCTTGAGAGAATATTAGGACCATATAAAGAATTTGAGGCCTTTGGAGTACACCCATCCTGATGAAAATGGAAACCCTAATTTGAGACACATTGCCTTAGGATAGATTTTGTCTGGTCAACTCTTGGGCAACCTTGAGCAAATTGAGGATCTCAATGGGCATGTGCTGAGTAAAATGAGAGGGAAAATTTTGGGGTACAACAGCTGCCCCTGTTTAATCTTGTTAAACCTGAGGATGTAGATTGGCTTGTCTGCCTTTCGTGATCTGAAGGTGGAAGATGATTGAACACTAAAGTGCCCAAAAATTTGCACTCGTATGAAGTGAGTGTCAATATGTGGTATCGGGAATGGGCTTACAGATTCCATTTGTAAAGCAATGGAGAGTTTTCGAGGATGGGCTTAAATATGCCATCCAGAGAAAATATTGGTCGCATAAGAGATTCCTTTGCGAGAATTTCTGTATTAGTTGTTGAGGAGGACTTCGTCGGGGCATGTTGACTTATGTCTGGGGCAGTAGAGTATAGGAGCTTTGGTTGTCCATTACTTTATTGGGGAGTTAACTCCTGATTGATAAGGTGGAAGTAAGTTGTATATCTGGTCTGGGTCCAGGTTGCACAACGACTTACTGGGGAAGCGTGAAATCTATCGTATCTGATCGGGTCCAAGTCTTACAGTGTTGTAAACTGTTGTCTCGAGATAAGAGAGAAGGAACCTGGATAGTAGGGTTGCTTCGAGATGAAAGCCTGGATAGTAGAGCTATGAGAAGGAACATGGGTCGTAGGGTTACTTCAAAATGAGATCCTGGATAGTAAGGCTATGAGAAGGAACCTGGGTTATAGGGTTGCATCAAAATGAAAGCCTGGATAATAGGGCTATAAGAAGGAACTTGGGTCGTATAGTTGCTTCGAAATGAAATCTTGGATAGTAGGGCTATAAGAAGGAACATGGGTCGTAGGGTTACTTCGAAATGAGAGCCTGGATAGTAGGGCTATGAGAAGGAACCTGGGTCGTAGGGTTTCTTCGAAATGAAAGCCTGGATAGTAGGGCTATGAGAAGGAACCTAGGTCAAAGGGTTGCTTCGAAATGAAAGCCTGGATAGTAGGGCTATGAGAAAGAACCTGGATAGTAGGGTTACTTCGAGATGAAAGCCTAGATAGTAGGAATGTGAGAAGGAACCTGGATAATAGGGTTACTTCGAAATGAAAGTCTGGATAGTAGGGCTATGAGAAGGAACCTGGGTAGTAGGGTTACTTTGAAATGAAAGCCTGGATAGTAGGGCTATGAGAAGGAACTTGGGTCGTAAGGTTGCTTCGAAATGAAAGCCTAGATAGTAGGGTTATGAGAAGGAACTTGGATAGTAGGGTTACTTCGAGATGAAAGCCTAGATAGTAGGGTTGTGAGAAGGAACCTGGGTAGTAGGGTTACTTTGAAATAAAAGCCTGGATATTAGGGCTATAAGAAGGAACCTGGATAGTAGGGTTACTTTGAAATGAAAGCCTGGACAGTAGGGCTATGATAAGGAACCTGGGTCATAGGGATACTTCGAAATGAGAGCCTGGATAGTAGGGCTATGAGAAGGAACTTGGGTCGTAGGGTTGCTTCGAAACGAAATCCTGGATAGTAGGGCTATGAGAAGGAACCTGGGTCATAAGGTTGCTTCGAAATGAAAGCCTGGATAGTAGGGCTATGAGAAGGAACTTGGATAGTAGGGTTAATTCGAGATGAAATCCTGGATAGTAGGGTTGTAAGAAGGAACCTGGATAATAGGGTTACTTCGAAATGAAAGCCTGGATAGTAGGGCTATGAGAAGGAACCTGGGTAGTAGAGTTACTTTGAAATAAAAGCCTGGATAGTAGGGCTATGAGAAGGAACCTGGGTCATAGGGTTGCTTCAAAACGAAATCCTGGATAGTAGGGCTATGAGAAGGAACCTGGATAGTAGGGTTACTTCAAAATAAAGGCTTGTATAGTAGGGTTGTTTCGAAATAAAAGCCTAGGTAGTAGGGCTGTCTCATTTGATTGCGTAGATTAGTTGACCCGTTTGGTTTCGGGAATTGATTTTCCGTTAGTTGTCTGTGGATATGACATGTATAGCTTCATGGATTTAATCTTGAACTGTTGGAATTGTTAATGATAACCATCTTTCCTGAAAAGGTACAAGATTAATTATATGCGATGCATGATATGCATTATGTGATGATGTTCTCAAAATAAATGAGATTATGCTGTATGCAATATGTATGCGCATGTCATGATGTATGAACATGAAATGCTATTGTGACATATTCGAGTCTGGGAAAATAAATCCTTGACTGCTGCTAGAGAGTGCCAGAAATTGAATTCTTGACCGTTGTAGAGAGAGTGGTTCTTCTACTTCCGCTGGGGATGGTGAACGGAGATGACTATGCCGCGGATTTACTCCTTTTTGTTTGTGAATATTCTGCCGGGGAAATAACTTTGTTGGAGGATTAACTTTCGTAGTTGAAGGAATAAGCTTTGTTGGGGGTTGAGTTATTGTACTCAGAGAAATAAACTCTGCTTGGGAGATAAACATTTACTGATTCACTCGCGACTATGAAATTCAGCTGGGGAACATACGTCAGGTTTTTGAATGACCCTGGCTGGGGAGGTTACTTCCTGTTTTGGAAAAGGTTGGCGCCAATGCCTTTGAAAGCTTTTACTTTGTGGGGAGTAGTGATATAACGAGATCGCATGTACTGATGACTGTGTTCCAAAGTCGTCTCTGCCTCGGTACCTGGTGGACAGAGTAACTATCGGGTTTGACATTCTTTTAGTTTTTTTTACTCCTGTTTCTTAAGTTACGAGCAATTGTCTTTCTGTTTCCTATGCAAATATTTGTGAACAGCAATTATATTCAAATGCACATGTCAAGAATAACTCATTGAACATTCTCGCAAAACAAAACAGAAAAAGGGAAAACAAACATTTTTGTGTCTAAGAATGACTTGTATTAATTTTGAAGTTGGCCTATAACAGGCGTTTTTGTACAAGGAGGCTGACGTTTTAGTAAGAGAACACCGTCGTAAAAATAGAAGCTATACAAAATTGTGTGAAAGTAAAACAGCTATGTGAAACGATCCCATTGAGTTTCAACTCCGCTATTGCTTCTATGTCTTCGAGTGTCTCATCACTTTGCTACTTGGCCAAAGGTTAATTAAATTGATTGGTGTCGTCCGAGCTTGATAATTGATACCGAAGTCTGGTCGCAAGATGATCCAATGAGACATAGTGATACGCTTTATATCCATAACTTTTGCCTGGACCGCCCTTTCGGGTTTTCAGTCCACCGGGATACCCTTTTTTGCCCAAACCGCCTTTTAAGGTTTTCGACTTGCCGGGTGTACAGATTTTTTTTCATTTTCATCCCTTACTTTTGCCCGAACCCTTTTGGTTCGCCAGGAACCCCTTATTTTTGCCTAGGCCAGTCAACCTAGCGGGTCTTTTGATTAGGCATGGTATCTTTTCACTATGTCTGCATTGACAAGGTGAGGAAGGTCGTCACTGTCCATGGTGGTTAGAATCATAGCTCCACCCGAAAAAATGTTCTTAACCACAAATGGCCCTTCGTACGTGGGGGTCCATTTGCCATTGGGATCACCTTGCGGCAGTATGATGCGCTTGATCACTAGATCCCCGACTTGATATTCTTGATGCCTGACTTTTTTGTTAAAAGACTTGATCATTCGCTTTTGATACGTCTGACCATGGCAGATAGCAGTAAGTCTCTTTTCATCGATTAGATTTAACTGATGAAGTCGGGTTCGGATCCAGTCGTCTTCGTTCAAACCTGTATCCTTCATAATCCTGAGAGAAGGTATATGGACTTTAATGGGTAGGACTGCCTCCATGC
This sequence comes from Vicia faba, assembly GCA_948472305.1. NCBI lineage: Eukaryota > Viridiplantae > Streptophyta > Magnoliopsida > Fabales > Fabaceae > Vicia > Vicia faba. Next base: position 1,016,320,201 of record OX451738.1, on the reverse strand, counting down.
CATATACCAGAGAGTATGGTGTTACCCCTGTCGACATCCGTGCTGAGGTACGGTACCCATGAAGAGCAAATGGTAATATCTCATGCCAGTCTTTGTACGTCACCGTCATCTTCTGTACAATTTTCTTGATGTTCTTGTTAGTCGCTTCGACAGTGCCATTCATCTTCGGCCAATAGGGAGAAGAGTTATGATGTTGTATCATGAACTGCTTGTAGAGCTCGGTGATCATCGTGTTATTAAGATTTGTGCCATTGTCAGTAATAATTCTCTCTAGCACACCATACCGACAGATCAAGTTATGTCAGATAAACCACGCAACAACGTTCTTGGTCACAGTAGAAAAAGAGGATGCTTCAACCCACTCCATGAAGTAATCAATGTCCACTAGAAGGAAGCAATTCCCATTGGAAGCGGTAGGTCTGATTTCTTCGATCATGTCAATGCCCCGCATTGCAAAGGGCCAAGGAGCCGCCAAGACATTCAGAGGAACCGGAGGCACATGCACCTTATCAGCATAGATTTGGCACTTATGACAGGTTCGAGAGTGCTGATAACAATCCGCTTCCATAGTGGACCAATAGTATCCCGCCGGTAGGATCTTCTTAGCCATGGTGTGTCCACTTGAATGGGTTCCAAAGGTACCTTCATATAAATCCGCCATGATTCTTTCTGCTTCGCCCTTGTCTACACACCGCACTAAGGTAGAGTCATGGTTACACTTGTAAAGGATTCCATTACTGAGGAAGAAATTTACAGCGAACCTTCTCAGAAACTTTTTGTCATTGATAGATGCTCCCTCGGGATACTCCTAAACCTTGAGGTACCTCTTTACTTCTTGAAACCAAGGTTTATCTGCTACCTCTTCAGTCTCAATCTCACAGCAGTGTGCTGGTTCATCCAACCTCTCAATGGTAATTCAGGGTGCTTCGTTGTCCCACCTGACTTTGAACATAGAAGACATGGTAGCTAACGCGTCCGCTAACTGGTTCTCCTCTCGTGGGAAATGTTCAAAGGTTACCTCCTCCAAATGTGGGAGCAATGTCAGCACGTACTCTTTGTATGGGATGAGATTCAGGTGCTTCGTATCCCATTCGCCTATGATCTGACTTATTACCAAGGCTGAATCCCCGAAGACATCCAAGAACTTGATCCTTAAGTTAATAGAGGCTTTGAGACCCATGATGCAGGCTTCATACTCTTCCATGTTGTTAGTGCAGTTGAAACATAGTCGGGCGGTGAAAGGAGTATGACAGCCTTCCGGAGATATGATTACGACGCCGATGCCATTACCAAGTGCATTTGAAGCTCTATCAAAAACCATAGTCCATCGATATCCCTCTTCGGGTCCTTCATCCGATCCAGGTTTTTCACAGTCAGTTACCAGCATAATATTCTCATTCGGGAACTCAAAATTCATGGACTGGTAGTCATCCACGGCCTGATGAGCCAAATGATCAGCCAATACACTCCCCTTGAATGCCTTCTGGGTTGTATATTGTATATCGTACTCGGTTAAGATCATTTGCCATCTTGCTATTCTTCCGGAGAGTGCAGGCTTCTCAAAAATGTACTTGATCGGATCCATCTTCGATATCAACAAGGTAGTGTGGGTCAGCATATACTGTCTTAGTCGGCGAGCAGCCCATGCGAAAGCACAACAAGTTTTCTCGAGCAATGAGTATCTTGTCTCACAGTCGGTAAACTTTTTGCTAAGGTAGTATATTGCGTGCTCTTTTCGACCAGACTCGTCATGCTGCCCCAGAACACACCCCATTGAATTGTCTAGCATTGTTAGGTACAAAATCAAAGGTCTTCCTTCAACCGAGGGCATCAAAATTGGTGGTTCTTGAAGGTATTCCTTGATTATTTCGAAAGCGGTATGGCATTCATCATTCCACTTTACCACTTGATATTTCTTCAAAAGCTTGAAGATTGGCTCACAAGTAGCAGTCAGATATGAAATGAACCTGGAGATATAATTCAGGCGTCCCAAGAAACCTCTAACTTCCTTCTCTGTATGGGGAATCAGAATCTCTTGTATGGCTTTTACCTTCGCAGGGTCTACTTGAATACCCTTTCCACTGACAATGAACCCCAGAAGCTTACCAGACCTTACCCCAAAGGTGCACTTGTTCGGATTCAACCTCAACTTGTATATCTTCAACCTGTCAAACAACTTTTGCAGATGATTAAGGTGCTCTTCTTTGGTTTGAGACCTGGCGATCATGTCATCCACATAAACCTCTATCTCATGGTGAATCATATCGTGGAACAAAGCGACCATGGCGCGCTGATAAGTTGCCCCAACATTCTTCAATCCAAAAGGCATCACCTTGTAACAGAAGGTGCCCCACTGTGTAACGAAGGTTGTCTTCTCCATGTCTTCAGGAGCCATCTTGATCTGGTTGTAGCCAGAGAAACCATCCATGAAGGAGAAGATCTTGTGTTGCATGGTGTTATCAACCAGAACGTCAATGTGTGGAAGTGGGAAATCATCCTTGGGACTGTCCCTGTTCAGGTCTCTGTAGTCCACACACATCCATACCTCACCGTCCTTTTTAGGTACTGGGACGATGTTAGTAACCCATTGTGGGTAGGAAGTGACAGCTAGGAACCCAGCGTTGAACTGCTTCATAACTTCCATTTTGATCTTCTCTGACATTTCGGGACACATACGACGGACCTTCTGCTTTACCAGAGGGCAATCTTCTTTAGTCGACAGGCGATGTACCACAATATCGGTGTCCAAACCAGGCATGTCTTCATAGGACCAGGCGAAGATCTCAACATAGTCGTGCAACATCTGTATCAACCTTTGTTTGATGCTAAGCTCCAGATTTGAACATATTTTAACCTCTTTTTTGTCTTCCTTAGTACCCAAGTTCACTGTCTCAACTGGCTCTTCGTGAGGCTGTATGGCCCTCTCTTCCTGATGTAGTAGTCTAGAAAGCTCCCCATGCACCTCACAATCTTCCTCACCTTCGTCCTCGACTTGGTTGATCAGATTTTCGAAGTCATAATGAGCAGTAGCAGAACTGTTATCAATGGGATCCAGAGTGGATATGGATCTGCAGTTTGATACGTGAGTGTGTGTAAGAGCATAGTTGTATTTTAAAAAGCAGGAAAGAAAAAAATAGAGAGCGCAAAATTTGTATGCAAGAATGTCCAATATTTTATTGATGACATGTAAAGATGGCATATAATAGCCCTCACAAATAGAACAGTTGTGTCCCGGGCAAGACACAAGGCCATAAAGTTTAAATTGTTTATTACAAGCTCAGAAAACAAATAAGACAATTACTGCAGAATGAAAGAAACTGGTATAAAATCTCTGTCTATCCAATTACTAGGTCCACCGTTGGTAGTCAGGTAGATCCAGTTGTCAATGTCACAGTCTTCCTCATTGTCTTCGACGGCGTTAACCCCACGATTGTTGATGCGTATGGGAGGTCCTCCAGCCCGAGCACGTCGAACAACCCTTTGAGCCCCTGTAGTAAAGCCCAAACCAAATTTGTCAGTTTTGTGAGTGAAATCAGGGAGCTGACCCCAATTGGTACACCCACCTTCTTCAACTACGGCCCTGGCGTCCTTGAGAGCAGCCATCTTCAGAGGAGGTTTGTTGCTGGTAGTAGTTTCATTCGATGCCAATATCTGAGGGACCTCTTCGAAGTTCTGATAAGGAGTTTCTATGAATTCCCCACCCATATCTATGTACCAGAAGGAATTGAGGTGGCTCACCATATACTCCTCTTCATCCCTCACAGTGACAATCTTCCCTTTTACCGGATACTTCAGCATTTGGTGTAGTGTGGAAGTAACTGCCCTAGCTTCGTGGATCCAAGGATGACCCAACAAACAAGAATATGACGGACTGATGTCCATCACATAGAAGATGGACCCAAAGGTCTGAGAACCCACTTTGACAGGGATGTCCACCTCCTCGTGCACCATTCTTTTCGACCCATCAAAAGTCATTACCATAATGTTACTAGGCTTTAAAGTCAAACCCTCACAATCCAATCGGTCCAATGCCTTCTTGGGCAGAACATTCAGCGAAGACCCAGTATCCACCAACACATGAGCCATAGTGGTGCCCCTGCATTCAATCGAGACATGCAGAGCATCATTATGCTTCCTTCCCTTTGGTGTCAAGTCTACATCTGAAAAACCCAGCCCATTGTCAGCAGTCAAGCTAGCCACGCAATCTTTAAATTGATCAGCTGAAGTCTCTTGCGACACATGTGCAGTTTTGAGGAATGCAATCAAATCCTTTGCATGGGCCTCAGAGCATAACAACAGGGATAACATGGATATCTTTGAGGGGGTCTGCCCCAGCTGCTCGACCACATTGTAGTCGCTCTTTTTAATTATTTTCAATATTTCCTCTATCTCTTGCTTAGAGGCTTCCACAACAATTTTTCTAGGCGCCTCCGTCCGGGCAGGCTCGCCTATGATTTCTTTGCCTCGGGTCCCAGATGACTCGTCGGCGAGAGTGATAATTGGAGTAAACACAGGAGTAGTAGTTGATGTACCAGCAGGAGTAGCAGATGAAATAACAATAGGCCTCTTGACAGTCTTAGGGGAAATCTCGAGAGAGAAGACCCTTCCACTTCGAGTAACCTTGCTGGTCCCGACAATGTTATCAATACCAGGATCAGCCTCTTCATTTTTCATATCTTTTTTGATGCCATGGTAGCACGCATCGGCACCATAATGCCAGGGGACAGCTTTGTCTGAGGCATGCAGGATAGGACCAGGAACAGTGATTATTAGCGGAGCGATTCTTCGAGCTGATGTAATCCTAACAGGTCTTCTCGAGGAGACCTTGGAAGGATTGGCGGAAATGGTTATAATGGCAATGTCTTCAGATGGAGCAATAGGAAACAAAGTTTTTTTGAACAAAATTTCTTTGCTGTCCATCAGGCGTTGGACACCTGACTTCAGCAAATAGCAACCAGAAGGCAGAAATAAACACATACGGCAACCTTCACCATAACCTAGAAATAAACCGGCCAATAGCAAATTCTTCTTCACAGTCATGAGAGGAGTAGAAACTTCATCCACCGAGGTCACAAACAAGTCGATATCAACAGCATTAACTCCACTACCGTGCTTAGGCATGGGAGAAATTATGACATTGGGCTTTTCCGGAGCATCGAACTCAATTTCCTTGGCTTCGATCAGATCTTGTACCTTATTTTTTAGGGCCCAACAGTCATTGGTATCGTGGCCAGGACTCTCAGAATGGTAGGCACAATGAGCATTTGGGTTATACCGAGGAGATGTAGTGTTTGGGTTCTTAGGAGCCTCTTTCAAGGTCGCCAGGTTAGATCTCAGCAGATGGGGTAGCACTTCAGCCAGCATCATGTTGATTCGAGTAAACTGCCATTGTGGTCTTTCTACCCTTTGTTGATTGTTGTGTTGTGGAGCAACTGCAGGCCTAGGTATCATTATGGTGTTTATTGTCTGATGGTGTTCAGCTTTTCTTTGGCCTCTCGAACTATAGATGGCATTGGCTTCCTTCTTACCAGCAAAAGGCTTCTTTATCGAACACGAAGAGGCATCCTTCTATATTTTACCGCTCTGAATCCCAGCTTCTACTCTCTCCATTTAGGATCAGCTCGGTGAAACCAGCTGATGAACTGCCGATCAAATGATTAAAGAATGGACCAGATAGCGTCCCCAGAAACATATCAACCAACTCCCTATCAGACAACGGGGGTTGGACTCTCCCAGCCAAGTCTCTCCATTTCTGTGCATAGTCCTTAAAGCCTTCACCTGCACCCACGGACATACTCTGGAGTTGAGTACGAGTAGGAGCAAGGTCGGCGTTGTATTGATACTGCTTATAAAAAGCAGCAGCCAGATCTTCCCAATTTCGGACATTGGCTCTCTCCAATTGGTAGAACCATTCAAGTTGAGTCACTGACAGACTGTCTTGAAAGAAATGAACCCACAAATTTCTATCAGCGGTGTGGGGCTGGATTTTTCTGACGTAGGAACAAAGATGGAGTTTTGGGCAAGACACCCCATCATACTTAGCAAAAATTGTAGCCTTTAACTTCTACGGGATGATCACTCCCGAAACCAATCCCAATTCTTCAAAATCTAACCCAGGTATCCTCTGGATCTCCATAGCACTCAGACGGTCTTCCAACTTCTTGTACTTATCCTCAGTGGGAGGATACTGCTCATCATTATAATTTGTGTCATCATCAGAAGCTTCAAGGCTAGGGTCCTTCCCCCTAGTTTCATCTTCCTGATTCTCCCTTTCTCTCGACGAGGATGTCAGCTCAGTTGCCCGCCTCAACGGTCCTTTAATCCTTCTTCCTATGTTCAAAATACCAGTGGCCTTCTTCTTCTTTATATCCTTCAGAATGAGGGCCTTCAGATCCTCCTGCCCTTTAGCCAAGGCCACAAACATTTGCTAGAACTGGGCATTTTGTGCCTGAAGACTTTGATGCTTTGTTCGGAAGACATTTCTATTGAAATACATAACGAAGAAGATGAGAAACCTGTAATGGTACATGTTTATGCGATGCTATGAATGAGATGCGTATGCAATGATTTCAAGGATTTTTAAAGGCTCAGATTTGTTTAACCAAAAGAAACACACGTTAATTGCATTAATAAATTCGAATTTTCACAAAGAATGCCTTTTAGGCTTACAATTAAACAAAACAAAACTTAAAACAAAAAGAAATTAGGTCTCCCAGGAGCGCGTCCTCTTTGGCGCAATGTAGGCATTTATGTTTCGTTCTTCATGAAGTAGCCTAGTGAGCTCCAGGACCTTCTTCTCGCTAGTATAGAACTGAGCTTCAAACGTGTTCCACTCCTCTTTGAGTTGAACCCAGGACTTCTGTAACTCTTCATGATCGGTTGGCATGTCGGGATGATGACCAAGTGAAGTAGTGTCTCCTTCAGTAGCTGGCTCCACGGTTATTGGTAGGACAGTTGGGTAAGGAATCCTAAGACTTTAGGCGTGAGCTCGTACCCACCGGAGATAAGGCTCAAGAGGAATGGAATTCTTGTGCCCTAGCGCCTTGCTATCAATTTTATGCACCATGCCCTAAGCCTTTATGAACCTTTTGCGGTATCCTTGAGCATCATTCTCATAGTTGAAGGCCATTTCCTGGATCAACGCATCATGTGGGCCATCTCTTCTCGCATAACCAAACTAACGTAAGGCCAAACAGGGATTGTAAGTGATTCCTCCCCTAATGCCTAAGAGAGAGACATTAGGGAATTCACCATAGTGATCGATGATGGTAACATCTTCCGAGAACCACGAACACCAATAAATGTCTGAATGCTTAAAGGACATTAGCCTACAAGACCATTTCAAACCCTGTTCATTCTTCAAAATAGCCATGGGTATGTGCTAAATAAACCACCTAGCCAATAGAGGAGTGCAACACAGGAGGGTCCCCCTTCTCTTTAGAGTGCGAGCATGCAGAGAGTGTAGAATATCCCCGAGTAATATAGGCACTGGATTATGAGATAGGAAAACCTTGATGGTGCTCACATCTACGAGTTGATCAACATTAGGGAAAAGTATCGTCCCATAAATAAGAAGTGCCAGCACCTCTTCGAAAGCTTGTAAATATAAGGTATCCCAAAAATGATAATCCTTCTCAAATAGAAACTTAACTGGAATTCCTTGGACACTCCCTCTAGTCTCCCAATTTGCCACTATGTCAGACCGTTGTAAAGACAGAGCTCTAGCAATTTCTTCAGGCTTTGGATGTCCTTCCGTACCGTTGAAAGGCAACTGGTCAAGAATAGATACCCCCAACAACTGATAAAATTCCTCCATAGTAGGTACTAGCTGGTAATCCGGGAAGGTGAAATAATGGTGCACCGGATCGAAGAACTGAAACAGCACTTTTAACAACTATTCATCAGGTTTTGTAGTGACCAAATTGAGCAATTTAACATGATTTCTAGTGAAATGAGAACCTTCAAGAACCCTTAATTCCAGATCCTTTAGTTGGAGAGACACTTTCACAAGGTTGATCTATATAGTGTTCCTACGGGCAGATGCCATGTCCTACAAAACAGAGCAAAAATGAGCCCTAGGGAATCCTTGAAATGGTTAGTCATGATATGCCATGCTTATGATGTCATGATTAGGTTAGAAAATCACAGGTATAGAAAACAACAAACAAGTCACACCAAGTCCTTAGGTTTAAGGCTTGCATGAGTTTTAAGGTCATACCCTCTTGAAGTTGGATTGGTTCAACCTATCCTATAAATAGTAACAGGGTTCTAAAAGGGATCTCAATATCACTGATCTTTCTCCCAGCTTCGTTCAATAGGCGATTGACTCGCAACCAAACAAAGCTCAAGAGTCAAACCTCAATGAGTATAGCATCGAGTATCTGTCGACTTTGGAAATACACCAAGGCCAGCCACCTCGCTACGTCCTACTGGCCAAGTTGTGCGATTAAAGGTTCTAAGGTCAGTTAATGCTTGACGACACCATGCAGCGGCCCCGTACTCTCCCTGATTGGCTCAAGGGTTACCGGACCAGCCAAAGTGCCACATCAACATAGCTACTGCTTCAACCGTTTCGGTATACCCCAGCATAGTTCCCTCACTATTTATTGCTACTTACCTAAAAGGTGTTCCCCGGATCCGGGTGTAGGATCTATAGTAACCCCGAACAAACCCTTAAAAGTAAAGCAATCAAGACAATCAAGAGAAGCAATTTTAAAAGACCTAGATCCTAAGGTATACCCCACTTTATAGAATCCCCAGCAGAGTCGCCAGTTCTATGATATGGTGGCAGAACTGACAGTTAATACTGGTTTGCGTTTTATATTCGCAAATGTCGCGGTAAGCAAGAGTCGCCACCGACTTTTATTTCCTCCAATAGAGGAAAAGGAAAAAGAATAGAAAAAAACTTTTTTCGAGAATATTTCTGAGTACGGGGGTAGATTATAGAAAGGGAAGGTGTTAGCACCCTTTCTATCCGTGGTTTTCCACGGGCTCCTAGGTACTTGATCATTTTAAAATTGCTTGTGTGTGTGCTTGTTTTGAAAAAAGTTTTACTTCGTGATAACCCTTGTATCAGTCCTCAAGGGTGTGACGAAGTTGTTTTGAAAATTTTTTTGAAAAAGTGTTTGTGTGAAAAGTTTTGTTTGATTGATTGAGCAAGTACTTAAGAGTTAATCTACCTACTCGAAAAAGACTGTTTGTTTTCCTTTAGACAGCGCTATCCCATTATTAAGGAATAGGTAGCACCGTCTTTGGAGTTTTAAGGGACGTTTGAAGGGACAGATACAGTCACAAAAGCAATGTTAGGGAATCTTAGTAATCCTCCTAAATCCTTAAAGATATTTTCCGAGGCAACATCTGAATGGGTCATTTTTAGATCTTTCAGGGCTAGAGGATGACCACTAATAAACCATATGCTTCATGACTATTTAACCAAAGGAAACCGGAGTGGAGTAAACCCTAGGAGTGAATATGTGCATGTGTTTATGTTTCAGTTAATTTAGTCTTTGCACATTTAGGTTATCTACCGTTTTAATTTTCAAGCATTCTTCCCATAGAATCCTATTAGCCATGCATCTAGACAGTTAAAAATTGCAGGAATTTAAAGTGTATAAATAGATATCCTAACTATTACAGGGCCTCGGGGATGGGGATTACATAACCAAAACTGGGGAATAAGAGCAATAAATTAAGCCCTAATTTAAAACTATTACAAACCATCAACAGTTACATTAATAATAAAAAGTAATTAAAATGTGCGCGGTGAGTTAAATGCGAGGATGATTAAAAGGAACCTAAAAACCCTAATTGAAAAAATATTTAAGTTATTTTTTGAAGAAAAAAATTAATTATGTACAAAATTAAACCCTAATTTCTAATTATTTTTAATCATGAAAAATAAGATTTAATTGCCCTAATTTAACTAAATTAATTAATTCAAGGAAACAAAATATTTTTTATGAAAAGGGTTTTTTGGTGTTTTTGTGATTTTGATTTAATAAATAATAAAAAAATGATTTATGTGTTATTTTGATAAAAGAGAAAATAATTAGTAAATAAATAAATAAATAAACAAAAATATGAAAGAAAGAAGATTTGGGCCTGTTTGCTGGATGAAAGGGGGGGGGGGGGGTATTGTGAAAATGCTTAGGCCCAAAGAGCTGGTCAGCCCAGTCAACGCTTTATCCAGTGGTGCTCCCTTCTGATGGTGTACCATAGTCTCTGGCAGGTGGGGCGTTGGATTGGATTGATGGTGAATCCCATGGTTGGATGTTGATGGCACATGGTGAGCATTTGAGAGGATGATGCACCTGATCTGTAAAGGAGAAATAAAATGAAGAAAATTGTTGGGACCTGGGATCGAACCCAGGTCCTCACGTTCAACACCAACGTGCCTAGCCATCTGGGCTATCTCTTTTATTTGTTAAGACAATAAGAACAGAATATAATATATGAAATAAAGTATTTGCATTAAAACACGCGCGAAAATTCAAATCAGCCAGTGGTGGATAGACACGTTGTCGTCTTCCTCTTCATCTGTCGTATTAGATCCCTGCATTTTTACCTACGGACAAATGTTTGTATCCATAGCCCTACAAACTTCAAAAATCATCAAAATGCATGATAAATACATTATTATTACATGGTTCAATTTGTCTTGAACCCACGAACATCATAGTATCCTTTTCGTTGGCCAATTTAACCTGTATGGAGAAGCCCTAAAACGAACTCAGAAACCCTAGTAATGGCAAACGCGTATGTAAGCATCAAAAATTCAATTAAACCATTCAGTCAGGTTGCAAACATATCAACAATCACAAATATAACATTCAAATGTGTTAATGATGCAAGAATTACTGTGATCGATTTTGAAAAAGAGGGCAAACCGTATGAGGTCTAGGGAGTGATTCTGGGCGCGATAGTGCTTTCTACTAATTGTGTGAGCTTCTGGGAAGGTCCAGGAATCTATTGGTGGTCTCAGAATGGCCTGAATCAACCTTTAAGTCCAAGAATGATCTCTCACTTTCTTGCAAATTTTTGAGTTTTTGTCCTCTGTTTTCCATGACTGCTTGCCTTCCTTATGCACTTGGTCTTACTCCATATATATCCCTGAATGAATTGGGGTTATAAAAACTACATGTGTCTTTGAAAATTTTGAAGATTTGATTTCATTCCTTCCTTGTATGATTTGTTTCTAAATTAGGCCTAATCATGCCATTCTTGTGCCAATCCACCTTGATTCGATTTGATCCTGATATGTCAACATAATTAGCTTGTGATCCTGTCCAAAAATTAGATCAAAATAAATCTTTGCTATTAGTTGTCATTTATTTGATTTAATTCAATTTTTAATTAATAAAAAATCAAAATAAAATGGAAAGTGAAGCAAACAATGTTTGGGTGAATATTTGGATCGTGGACCATCTTATGAGTTAGGTGCAAGCATAAAAACTTAGGCCCATTTGGCAAAAAATGCATCTTTGAGCACATTTGACGTTTAGCAATTTTGCAAAAATTGTCAACTTTGACAAGGCATATCTCTTCAAATTTTAACCCTAGAGAGGTATTCTTGGACTTTTTATAAAGTTTAGTATGTATCCTAAACAACCCTTTTAGTCTCATCTCAATTGGGTCTTCCATGTTCATGTAAGAAGTTTTGACCCAAAAAGTGTTTTTGTTGACTTTTCAAAATGACCTATAATGTAGAAATTCATATCTTTTGATGAGTGCATATTTTGAACTTGAGGGCTAAAGATTAACTGTAGGGGATTGCATCCTCTTCAAAATGAGCCTTGGATGGAAAATTTATGATAAAGTATGAGGAAGTTATGCTTGGTCAAAGTTTGGTTGACTTTTCCTGAGAAACCCTAATTTAGCAACTTTTGAGTTTTGATGAATTAGGAGCATTCCTTGAGGTATCATGATCAACCCTTGATCAAATGATGAAATTCACTTCAAAATGTTGATGTTGACCAAAAAACTTGAGGTTTGACTGTATGTGGGTCACAGTTGACTTTTGACCTAATACAGTCGATTCTCAAGCATTTGAGCAGTTGACTGAGCAAACTTCTTGTGCAAGGCATGAAACTTGACATGGATGATCTTGAGAGCATATTAGGACCATGGAAAGAATTTTAGGCCTTTGGAGTACACATATCTTGATGAAAATGGAAACCCTAATTTGAGACACATTGCCTTAGGAGAGAGTTTGTCTGGTCAACTCTTGGGCAACCTTGAGAAAATTGAGGATCTCAATGGGCATGTGCTGAGTAAAATGAGAGGGCAAATTTTGGGGTACAACAGTAAAAAAATTGTTTTTGATTGATTTCATGAGCAAGCAACTAGGAGCTATTTACCTACTCGAAAGGTTTGTTCTTTTCCTCTTTTCCTTTAGATAGTGTTATCCTACTATTAGTGAGTAGGTAGCCTTATCATTGGATGTTTGAGGGATGGGAAAGGGTTATCGTACAATCATAAAGGCAACTCGTAGGCAATTTAGCAATTTTATCATAAAGGACTAGATCATTTATCGAAGGCAGCATTGGAGGGTCATTGAGGGACTACGATCTTTTTAACGAGGGTCTTTGCTAAAGTGTCACACGTTCGAGGGACATGACTGTTTTTCAAAGGCAACAAGTGAAGGTACCTTAGAGGTGCGCGTGTGCGAGTGTGTTGTATTTCAGTTATTTATCTTCGGATGTTAGTTTTGCTAGCGTTTGCTTTTAATCTTATCATATAATCCTATTAGCATTCATCTAACAGTTAATATCAGTACGAAAATAAAAATGCGGGAATTTAAATCTACGTTATAACAAGGATTTGGGGTGGGGGAATTACAAATCCGATACGGGGAATTAAAAAGTAAAAGTCCTAAGTTTACAACTATTACATCCTTTTTGCAGTTACATCAATAAAAATGTGAAACTTAAAATGAGCGCGTGAATATGGAGAGCGAGGTAAAAAAACCTAAAATACTTCTATACACTTAGCATATTTTTGTTATTTTTATTAAGAAAATACTTAAATTGAACTAAAAAAAAATAATCTTAATTAAATAAAAAGTGATAAATAATTGCAATTAAATTTAATCAAGAGAGGAAACTGATTCTAACTTTTTTTTTGTATTTTTATTTGGAAAAAGATTTGAAATAAATAAACCTAGTTCTAATTGGTTTTTAAATTAATCAAAATAATTAAATTAATTAATTAATTAATTTACAAAAATTTAATTGGAAAAAACCTAAATCTATTTTTTTGTGATTTTTCTGATTTTATCATAAAATAAAATAAATGGTTTTGAAAAATAAATATAACAATTAACTAAATAAATCTAAAGTAAAGAAAAAGAGAAAATGTCATGGGCCTGATAGACAAAGCAAAAAATGGGGGTGCGTGTTTGGAATTTGTCAAGGCCCAATTCCAGTACCGACCCAAAGTCCTGCGTTCAATTTGGTGGAGAGTGCATCCTAAGGTACGCCATGGTCTTTAGCCACTGGGAGCGTTGGATCTGCAGCTGGATGGATCCAAAGGTGATGAGGATGGGATGCATGTATACACGCTAGCCCCCTGGGACACTAGATCTGCAAGAACCAAATATTATGAAAACAAAATGCAAGAGGCACGGGTCGAACCCCTGCCCATGCATACAAACGCCTTATCACACGATACTTCTACCACTGGGCCATTCAAGTCAATTGATAATATAACATAGCAAAAATAATATAATGAGAAATCAAATCTATTCCCAAATTTTCAAAACGCGCGCGAATATTCAGTCGTACCAATAGGGACACGACGCCTGGGCCACCAGAGTCAACCTTCCAATTGTCTTCTCTGGTGGGTTCCAAACCCTAATCTGCAAAATAGTCAAAATCAAAAGATCAAAATAACCCTACCCCCTTAAAATGATACGTTGAGTCTGAATCTGGCCTTAATTTTGGCTAAAAGTTGTTGGATTTTGCATTTCGAAACAAAGTAGCAGATCAGAGTCAAAATTGGCATCTCCTGATCTTGGTCCTAAATCTTACATGTTCCATGTCCAACCTGTTCTAAATATGATTATGAACAAATATGTAAATGTTAAATTGGAAAATAATGCAGGTTAAATAAAATTGGATTAATAAAAACCATACCAAACGGTGTAATTCATATGGGTGGTTCTAGAGTGCCTCTGGTCAATATGAGGGATGGAGAAGATCCCTGGGAACCTCAAGAGATGATTGCAGTACTTTGTTTAGATGGAAACAGCTTGGATCGGACTGTAGCCACTTGCACTCTTTTGAGAAAATTTTGAAACAATTTAAGGTTTTGTGGAGGCAGCAACTCGTGTCCTTTCAGGCTGGCATGTTTGTGTTTATATATGGTGTCAATTAGGGAAACAAATATGGAAATGGATCATTGTTTTGTAATGGTTATAAAAACCAAATAAAATTCACTTTACAACTTTCCTATTTTGGAGATTTTGCCCAAAGTTGGCCTTTGTTTGGTTGTCACGATTTTGACAGCTTGCTATGAGCTATTTGGGCCTCCAACTTGATGAAAATCAAAAGCTTACATGCCTTACATCATACTTTGTATTTTATTTTAATTTAAATGGTATTTAAATGAATAAAATTCAAATAAATAAAAATAAAAATAAAAATCACAATGGTGCATGAGTAAGTTTTAAGGGTCCTTTAGTAATTCATAAAGATGTTTGAATTCCAAAAAATAGGTCCATGAACTTAAACATACATTTTTGCTCAAAGTTGACTTCTTGCATTTTCACCAATTTGCCCAATTTGCACTGATTATAACTTGCTCATTTTTCATCTTTTGAAGATGATCTTGGACTTTTCGGAAATCCTAAGATGTCCCTTACAATCATTTTTTTGATCATGTTTTCATTTGGAGAATTTATCTTAATGTAACTTTCCTTGACAAAAAATACCTTTTTGTTGACTTTTAAAAAGGACTTGTAATGTATTGGCTCATATCTTTCCAATGATTCATTTTTGGAACTTGGGGACTGTTGTACCCCAAAATTTGCCCTCCCATTTCCTCAACATTTTCTCATCACAAGACCTTTGAAGATCAAGATCCAGTTAGGGTTTCCTCTGCTCAAGACTTCTCCTTGCACTGTGGACCCAAATTAGGGTTTGTGTTTGCCCAAGGATGTTTTGACCTAAAATGCCTAAGATGACTTTCATGCTTCATGTTGGACTCCCAAGTTTACCTATACCAAGTTTCAAGTCTTGATTCCAAGTTTTGCCCAGTCAATTGGACAGTTGACCTAGAAATCAGCTGTATTGGGGAAAAAGTCAACGGTGGCCAATTGACAGTCAAACCTCATGAAAATTGACCCACATCAATATATTGAACTCATATGGACCATTTGATCAAGTTTGGATCACAATTCTCCAAGAAATTTGATCAGATCACCAAAAGGGCAAAATGGTCATTTTTAGGGTTTTGACTGCACAAAGGCAATTTTTGACTGTTTGACCTAGCCACTGGCAAATCAAGCTCACATATGGACTCAAGGACCCCATGGAATTATCTTGACATGTTCATCAAGCTCAAAAGATCCCAAGTACACAAGATTGACAGTTGAATTTCCCAGTCAATTGATCAATTTTGACTGTACACTGAAAAGTCAAACTTTGACTTTTTGGTCAAAATCAAGAGTCAAGATTCATTTTTCATCAAAACATGCCAAATCATGAAACTTGTTCACCAAGAAATCACAAAATGCAAATTAGGGTTTGAAAATGGAATTTTTCATAACTTAGAATTTTTCTAAGTTATGAAAAACCCTAATTTTTTTCCCAACTTTTCCCAATCTTTTCACCAAGATCCATTTGGATTCAAACAAAAGTCAAAACATGAAAGTTGTAGCTTGTTGCATAATCTACAACTTTGATTCACAAAGTTTTCTCATTTGAAGCTTGTATCTCAAGTTACAATTTTTTGAATAAGGGCACTAAACCATTTTTAACTTAGTAGAATTTTAACCTATTTTGACAAGGTTTTCTACCCCACTTCAAGGCCATTTTTCATACCCTTCCACTTGGAATTTCAACTTGCATTTCAAAGATGGATTATAGTACACATTCCAAGCTTTCCAAAATGTCCAAGAACTCATCAAACAACCTCATAACTTGAGAGATTCGAATTTCACAAGTTGGCAAAAATTCACTTTTGTTCTTCATCAAAACATGTCCATAACCTTGCCATTTGAAACTCAGCTTGCTTTATGCTTGATTACAGGTCCTTGAACCATTCCATACTCAATAATTTAATGCATATTCAATGTGTTAAAGTGTTGTTCTTTGAGTGCAAGCATTGTATGCAAGATTAATCCTAAACTAGATAAAGTGAACTTTCCATTTTTGAAAAGATTAACTTTATGTCCAATTGCAAATCAAGAAAGTACATGGAAAATCTGCTTGGCACAAGATTATGTGCATAACACACTGATCAAGAGAGGATTATGCAGCACATTAGGAGACCCCCTACTGACCTAAACCATCAAGTTGCATTTGTTTGCTTAAAATTCAAGAAAAGTCCATAACTTATCACAACTCTCTCTTCAGCTTACAAACACAAGAACAAAGTTATCAAACACCTTCCATAGAACACAACCAAGCTTTGGCACGAATCCTTGACCTCCAAAACACCCTCCATCTCAGAATCATCCTCAAACTGCAAAAACAGAGTTGCCTCTGCAGTTTGAGTGTCAACTCCCATTTCCCTCGAGCATTCTTACCAAAATCAATCCATACACATTCCCTAGCATATATGCAAGCTAACCATGACCTAAAACCTGACCTGTAATCCCTCTAACAGCTTCCACCATTTTCACTTTTTCCTTTTGCAAGTGAAGTTCTATAGCTTGATACAAGAAGTTTCAAGACAAAGTAAGCACTGAAAAAGCATCCATGGACCTCAAGGAAGCTTTTCCAATCATTACCTTGCACTAGAAGTTCCTCATTCTCCAGATAGAAGTTCAACTGCACAGGTAAAATTTTGAACTCGTATCTCTCTTATCATGCATCTTTAGTCTTAAGTTTGTGAAGAAACAAGGTTCTACTCATAGCCTTGAACATGTACATATCTTTACATTTCATTTCTTTTGCCTGAGTAGAGAGAATTTGTAGTTTGAAAATGGCAGAAAAACTAGGTTAGGATTTGGGGGAGGAGAAATTCTCCCTCATCTTAGAGAGTTAGGTCAAGTTCTATACATGGTTGGAACCGTCTCTTCATGCTGAGCATTTTTTATGTTATGAGTTTTTGCTAAAAAGCCAGGAATCAAGAGTTGGACATTGAAGAACAGAGGCGCGCGTTTTTTCAAATGCTTGTGCTGGAGGTTGAAGACAGTGGCATTGGGCTGGGCTTGTCTTGTGTTTTCCTTTTCACACCCCATAATTGCTATTACACCCCCCAAGCCCATTTGTCTTATTTTTAATTCTTTTTGACTTTTTCTTTTTTTGTTTGACTTGTTTATTTTTTCTCAGCATATTAAAATTTTGAAAATATTTTTCTCACCACTTTTTGATTTTTATTTGATTTTAGTTAATTTTCCTTTAGTTTATACATAAATACATATATTATTATTATTTAGGATAAATAGAAAAAAATGTGAAAACACTTCTATTTTTATTTTTATTTTATATTATCCTCTGAAAATATTTCACATAAAAATACCTTTTTATTGAAAAAAAATTTTTAATTATTATTATTATTTGTGTATAATATTTAGAACTTAATATATATATATATATTATTATTAGTATATTTAGGTTAGAATAAATACTTGAATTTTTTTCACTTTTATTAATATTTGATACAAAAATACTTTTTTCATAATATACTTCATTTTATTTTTATTTTTGTAAATAATAAATAAATACTTGTATTAAATCAATTAATATCCATTTTCATTAAAATTAGGGTTTTTTGCCCTAAATTCAAAATACTCCAAAAAATAATATATTTTTATTTTCTTTTCTCTTTTACATAAATAATATTTTTTTCATACATATACAAAACATTTCTTTTGCATCTTGCATTCTTATTTAATTTTTGTACATTGATTAAATTGCAAATATTCAAATTGATGTAATAATTTAGATTTAAATTCTTGTCAATATCCTCATTTGAACATTTGTACCCCCCTTCCCATATTTGGTTTTGTAATAGCTTAGTAAATTTATTTTCGCACTTTATATGCTTTCTAATGATAACATGTTAGAATTAGGGTTCGTATGCGAAAAAATGATTAAAAAAATAGTTATGACCTAATCTCAAGATAAACAAGCATGAAAATGGACACACAAATCACACTTGCACCCCCTAGGGTATTCCACTTGTTGCCTTTCAAAATTGGGCCATATTGCATGTTGAACTTCTTTGGGTAAAACAAACAATTTGAATGATCATAGTCCCTCGATAAAACTTTTCAAAACAAACAAAAACAAATGATCAAGTCCCTTAAAGAAAATTGCCCAAAGACATTTGACGCCGTTGCAATTATGGTCTAAACGATGACCCGCGCCCGTCCCTTTCACATCCTAACATAAGGTTGTCCACCAAATTCAATGGTGGAACAAACTTGTTAAAAGGGTTAAAACATAGCAGTAATCTTTTGAGAAATTTAGGAGTAGATAACCTCTTAGTTACTTGAATCAAACTTGCAAACACTTGCCTAAATTCAAAACCACACCTCACAACACTTTCAAAACAAACTTTCAAATGAAAACCTTTTTCAAAAGACATACACCTTTGTATACATCCCCACATGGATCATTACAAAGGTTGCCACCACCTTGGCCTCTTTTCAAAATATTTTCAAACCCACACACACTCAAGCACCATTTCAAACAATTGAAAACAAAAGGCAAGTGATCTAAGCAAGTAACTAAGAGCCCATGGATAACCATGGATAGAAAGGGTGCTAATACCTTCCCTTTCTATAATCTACTCCCCGAACCCAAGAAAACATCTCAAAAGGTTTTTGCTGTGCTTTTTAACCTTTCCTTAGGATAAAATAAAAAGTCGGTGGCGACTCTTGCTCAACCGAAACATTTGCGAAAACAAACGCAAAACACTAGTCAGTTCTCCCACCGTACCACAGAACTGGCGACTCTGCTGGGGAGAATTTAAAAGTGGAGTAACCTTAAGGCTTAGATCACCTTTGTTTTCAATTGATTGTCTTGTTTGCTTTTACATTTGTGGGCTTTGTATCGGAGTTTTATAGATCCTAACCCGGATCTTGGGATACCTTCTTAGAAAGTAGCAACAAGGCTGTGAGGGAACTGTGCGGGGTATACCGACATGGTTGAAGCAGTCTGCTACGTTGATGTGGCACTTTGGTGTGTACCGGTAACCCTTGAGTTCAGTCAAGGAGAGTACGGGGCCGCCGCGTGGTGTCATGAAGCATCAACTGACCTTAGGAACCTTAATTGAACCATCTTGGCCTTTTTAGGGTAGTGAGATAACTGACTTTGGTGCAGTCCGAGGTTGGTTGATACTCGATACTACACTCAATTGAGGGTTGCTTTCCTGGGATATTTCGGTCGCCAGTTAAGTGGCTAAATCGAAACGATGAACAATGAAAGTAATCCAGTGATATTGGGACCCTTAGAACCCGGTTACTTCTAATAGGACAGGTTGAGCCCACCAAACTTCAAGAGGGTAATACCCAGACCCCATGCAGGCCTAAACCCTAAGGGATTGTCTTGTGTGACTTGTGTGCCTTACCATGTTTGCCTTTGTGAATATTTGTGGTGTGTTTAATCATAACATCATGACATCATACAAACATCATGTGCATTGACTAACCATTTCAAGGGTTTCGAATCTTCATCTTTGTTCTTGTTTTATAGGACATGGAAACTGCTCGCAGAAAGACAATTCAGATTAGTCTTGTAAAGATCCCTCCTCAGCTTAAAGAACTTATGTCCAGGATTCCCGAGGGTTCTTCATTCAGTGAGAGACATGGAAGACTCATCAGCTTGGTTAACACCAACATTGAGGAAGATTTGATAAAGGTCCTGTTCCAGTTCTTTGACCCTCTTCACCACTGTTTCACTTTCCCTGACTATCAGTTGGTACCCACTTTGGAGGAATTTTCTCAACTCCTGAGAATTCCTGTCCTCAATCAACTACCCTACAACGGTACGGAAGAGGAACCCAAGCTTGAAGAGATTGCTAAAGCCCTGCACTTACAACCGTCTGACCTCAAGGGGCATTGGGAAGTTAGAAGTGGTATCAAGGGGTTCTTAGCCAGGTTTCTGTTCGAGAAGGCCCAAGAATGTTGGAACTCCCTTGACCTACAAGCTTTCGAAGAAGTTATGGCCCTCCTTGTCTATGGTTTGGTGTTATTCCCTAACCCAGATCAGCTTATTGATATCAGTGCTGTCCAGATCTTCATGACCAGGAATCCTATACCTACGTTGCTGGGGGACATCCTTCACTCATGTTACACTCGAACCATGAGAAGAAGGGGTGTCCTTATGTGTTGCACTCCTCTCCTGGGAAGGTGGTTTATTTCGCACCTTCCACAATCAGTTTTGAAGAACGAGCGGGGTTTGAGATGGTCACAACGGTTAATGACTCTCACGCATGCAGATATACATTGGTGCCCTAGGTCCAGGGAAGACGTCACTATCATTGATCGTTGCGGGGAGTACCCTAATGTTCCTTTATTTGGAATCAAAGGAGGTATTACTTACAACCCATGCCTGGCTTGGAGACAATTTGGTTATGCTCGGAGGGATGGCCCTCATGACATGTTAATTCCTAACATAGTTTTTGATTTCGACAACGATACTCAAGGACTTCGTCAGAGATTTATCAGAGCTTGGAGGATGCCAAGTAGGATAGACAGCAAGACACTGGGGCACAAGAACTCCATCCCGTTAGAACCCTATCTCAAGTGGGTACGAGCCCGCTCCCAGAAATTAGTGATGCCTTATCCTCACATGCTCCCTGTGATCAAAGAACCAGTCTTGGAAGGAGAGGTGTCCTACACCATTCAACATCCTGACATGCCCACCTCCTGGGAAGAAATGCAGAAGAGCTGGGTCCAGCTTAAGGAAGAACGAAATTCTCTTGAGACCAGTCTACATGCTAGTGAAAAGAAGGTCCTGGAACTCACTCGCCTACTGCACGAGGAGAGGAATCTCAACACCTACATCGCACCAAAGAGGATGCGCAATGTTTTTTTGCCTTGAGAAGTCATTTTGTAATATTTGGCCCATGGGGCATTTATGTACTAACGAATTTCTCCTTATTAATATGATGTGCGTTCCTTTTTGTCTGCAACAAATTTTGAATATTCTAAATCCTTGAATGCATTGCATACATACGCATTCCATTGCACCATATGCATAGCAGGTACCCTATTTCACAGGTTGCTTAATCTTCTTCGCTGTTTGTGTGCACAGTCATCATGAATCCAGACTCCTCCAGTGAGCAAGCAATCAAGGCCCTTCAGGCCCAAAATGCACAGTTTCAAGAGATGGTCCTAAGCCTAGCTCAAGGTCAGCAAGAGTTGAAGACTCTACTCCTGAAGAAGAAGAAGAAAAAGAGGACTGCGCTGTTCAACACCGGACGCAGATTTGGGAACACACTCCATAATGAAGCTGATCCAACTACTTCTTCTGCTGAGAAAAACAGTCCCCAAGGGGGAGGAGCTCCTAGTCCCGCAGTCTCCGACAACGAGACGGACTATAACGACGAACAATACCCACCTGCTGCTGACAGATACAAGCAATTGGAGGACCGCTTGAGCGCCATGGAAATTCAGAATGTGCTGGGGCTGGATTTCGGAGATTTGGGGTTATCTTCTGGGGTAGTAATTCCACACAAGTTTAAGGCGCCTGCCTTCGCCAGGTATGATGGGGTCTCCTGCCCAAAGCTACATCTGAGGTCGTACGTAAGGAAAATCCAACCTTACACGGCGGATAAGAACCTCTGGATTCACTTCTTCCAAGATAGCCTCTCGGGGTCACAGCTTGAATGGTTCTACCAATTGGATGGAACTAGCATCCGACACTGGGAAGATTTAGCAACCGCATTCTACAGACAATACCAATACAATTCTGATCTCGCTCCTACGCGTACCCAACTTCAGGGTATGTCTCTAGGAACGGGTGAAGGGTTCAAAGAGTACGCTCAAAAATGGAGAGATTTGGCTGGCAGGGTGCAGCCTCCGTTGACTGATCGCGAGCTGGTTGATATGTTTCTAGGGACGTTGTCTGGTCCGTTTTTCAATCATTTGGTTGGTAACTCCTCCGCTGGGTTTACAGATTTGATATTGACGGGAAAAAGAATTGAAGCTGGCATCAGGTCAGGCAAGATACAAAAGGCTGCCTCCACAAGTGCTGAGAAGAGGCCGTTTAAGAAGGAAGCAAGTGCCGTCTATGGTACTAGAAGACAAGTCAAGACCGAAAGTCGCCAAGCCGTCAATGCTTTGGTCATCTCAAAACCTGTTGCTGCTCCTCAGCAGTACAATCAACAAAGAAGCGAAAGGCCCAAGAGGCAGTATACTCGACTGAGTATGACCTTATCTCAAATTTTACCCCAACTGTTATCCACCAACCTGGTGACCCTCAAAGAAGCTCCTAAGGTCGTCAACACTGCGTCTCCTAAGTATAACCCAAATGCCCGGTGTGCTTATCATTCTGATAGTCCCGGGCACACTACTGATGATTGTTGGGCCTTGAGAAACAAAGTGCAAGATCTGATCGACGCAAAAGAAATTCAGTTTGAAGCGCCGGAAAGACCAAATGTTGTAACTGCTCCTATGCCCCAGCATAGGGTAAATGCCATTGAGGAGGAATTGTATGCTGTTTCGGTAAATGAAGTTGTTACCCCTCTGAAGACCGTCAAGAAGAACCTACTGCGGGCCGGTTTATTTCCGGGTTGCGGTGAAGGTTGCCTGTTCTGTGCTGTTTCCCTATCTGGCTGTCCCTTGCTGAAGTTAGGTATCCAAAGCCTAATGGATAGCAAGGAGATTCTGTTTAAGAAGTCTGTTGTTCAGTTGGTTCCGGTAAAAGAAGTTTCTGTGGTTACCATCTTCAATAATCCAATCAAGGCTCTCCCGAAGAAGCCTGTTCAAATCATGACTGTTGCACCTGTGATTATTACCGTTCCGGGGCCTCTCCCCTACGTATCTGATAAAGCTGTCCCCTGGCATTATGGGGCGGACGTATATGTGAATGGAATCAAACAAGAATTCGACACTGGCGCCAGTATCTGCGATATCACTGGTCCAGCCAAGGTCACCCGCAGTGGCAGGCTCTTCTCGCCTGACATTGCACCGCCCGCTATTCGAAAACCCCTCCTTATAACACCTACAAGTGTACCTGTTACTGTTGCTGATAAAGTTGTTTCCCCTGCTGCCGAGTCATCTAATGCTCGGGGCAAAGGGATTGAAGAAGAGCCTGCCCGGATGGAGGCACCGATACCTATAAATGCTGAGGCCTCCCAACAAGAAGTGGAGGAAATCCTGAAAATAATAAAGAAAAGTGATTTCAATGTTGTCGAGCAGTTGGGGCATACGCCCTCCAAAATCTCCATGCTCTCCTTGTTGCTATGCTCCGAGGCCCATGCTAAGGCCTTGATCTCATTTCTCAAGACGGCCCATGTGCCGCAGGAGGCGTCTGCGGTCCAGTTCACTGATTGCGTAGCAAATCTGACAGCGGACAATGGCTTGGGTTTTTCAGATGCTGACCTGACTGCGAAGGGAAGAGACCACAATGATGCCTTGCATGTCTCTATCGAATGCAGGGGCACTACTCTGGCGCATGTATTGGTGGATACTGGTTCCTACTTGAATGTTCTACCGAAAAAGGCTTTAGACCGTTTGGATTATGAAGGCCTAGAACTGAAGCCCAGCAATATCATCGTCAGGGCCTTTGACGGTTCAAAAAGGATGGTTCATGGAGAGGTTGACATCCCTATTCGTGTGGGCTCTCAGGTGTTTGACTCTACTTTTTATGTGATGGATATACGTCCATCGTACTCTTGTCTACTGGGTCGACCTTGGATCCATAAAGCTGGGGCTGTGACCTCTACCTTGCACCAGAAGCTGAAGTATCCCGTCAGGGGGAAGATTGTCACTGTGCAAGGAGAAGAGGAGTATATGGTGAGCCATGTGAATTCCTTCAGATACATTGAGATGGACGGGGAGTTCATTGAAACCCCCTTTCAGCATTTCGAGGAGGTACATCCAATTTCAGCAGCAGCAGAAACAACAGTCGAAGAGAATGTTTCCTTGAAGATGGCTTCCCTAAGGGATGCCCGGGCTGTGGTTCAGAAAGGCAATTGTGCAAACTGGGGTCAGCTTCCTGACTTCACTCAGAAGAACGACAAGTTTGGGCTGGGCTTTACTGCAGAGGCTCAGAGGGCTGTGCGCAAGGAGAAGGTCAGAAAGGCTCCGGTGTTTATCTCCAGCTCAAGGGTGAATGCTATCGAGGAGGATGTCGAGGAAGCAGAATTTGACAGTTGGATCTACCCAACTACCAGCAACGGACCAAGCAACTGGACGGCAAAGGATTTTACCCCTATCACATTTGTCACGCAGTAATTAATTTCTTTTGATTTCCAATTTGTAACAAACAATATGTTAAAACTTTGCTGGCTCGGTGTCCTACCCGGGGCATCGTAGCTCCATTTGTGAGGGCTTTTTGTATGACATTTTCATATATCATCAATCAAAACATTGGACGTTTGTTGCATTTCAAATCTTGTGCTCTTTTCCTTTCTGTGTTATATATATTGCAAAACAGCTATATTTACACACACTCACTTATACAGGTTTCAATCCACTCTGGATCTCACTGGTAACAGCTCTGCTACCGCCAGTTATGACTTCGAAAATCCGATCAACTTGGTCGAAGACGAAGGTGAAGATGATTGCGAAGTGCCTGGTGAACTCGCAAGACTGCTACTCCAGGAAGAGAGAGCTATTCAACCACATGAAGAGCCGGTGGAGACAATTAATCTGGGTACTGAGACAGATAGGAAAGAGGTCAAGATTGGTGCCAATCTAGAGCTCAGCGTGAAGCAACAATTGATCCAGATGCTACAAGACTACATGGAGATTTTTGCTTGGTCCTATGAAGATATGCCTGGTTTGGATGCCGACATTGTAGTTCACCACCTGCCGACCAAGGAAGATTGCCCTCCGGTAAAGCAAAAAGTCTGACGGATGCGTCCAGAGATGTCTGAAAAGATCAAGGCCGAGGTTATGAAACAGTTTGACGCCGGGTTCCTTGCAGTGACTTCTTACCCTCAGTGGGTTGCCAATGTGGTGCCAGTACCGAAGAAGGACGGTAAAGTTAGAATGTGTGTTGATTACAGGGATCTGAACAGGGCCAGCCCCAAGGATGACTTCCCCCTACCTCACATTGATGTCCTTGTTGACAATACAGCTCAACACAAGGTGTTCTCCTTCATGGATGGTTTTTCAGGGTATAATCAAATCAAGATGGCTCCAGAAGATATGGAGAAGACTACCTTTGTGACTCAGTGGGGCACCTTCTGTTATAAGGTCATGCCATTCGGATTGAAAAATGTTGGGGCAACCTATCAACGTGCCATGGTTGCTTTATTTCATGATATGATCCATCATGAGATTGAGGTATACGTTGATGACATGATTGCAAGGTCTCAAACTGAGGAGGAGCACCTTGACCATCTGAGGAAGTTATTTGACCGACTCAAGTTGTACAAGCTGAGATTGAATCCCAACAAATGCACCTTTGGGGTAAGATCCGGAAAATTGTTAGGTTTCATTGTGAGTGATAAGGGTATTCAGGTGGACCCTGCCAAGGTAAAAGCCATACAAGAGATGCCGACTCCAAAAACAGAGAAAGAAGTCAGAGGCTTCCTGGGACGACTGAATTACATTGCCCGATTCATCTCACACTTGACTGCTACTTGTGAGCCAATCTTCAAATTACTGAAGAAAGATCAAGTAGTACGCTGGAATGATGAATGTCAGGCTGCCTTTGAAAAGATAAAGGAATATCTCCAAGAGCCACCCATTCTTATGCCACCAGTGGAAGGAAGACCTCTGATACTATACTTGACAGTGCTTGACAATTCAATGGGGTGTGTGCTGGGGCAGCATGACGAGTCTGGCCGAAAAGAGCATGCTATTTATTACTTGAGCAAAAAGTTTACCGACTGTGAGTCTCGTTACTCACTGCTTGAGAAAACTTGTTGCGCTCTTGTATGGGCTGCTCGCCGGCTGAGACAGTATATGCTGACTCACACTACCTTATTGATTTCAAAGATGGATCCCATAAAGTACATATTTGAAAAGCCCGCTCTGTCTGGAAGAATAGCGAGATGGCAAATGATCTTGACAGAATATGACATCCAGTATACAACTCAGAAAGCAATTAAGGGAAGTGTACTGGCAGATCATTTGGCACACCAACCTGTGGACGATTACCAATCATTGAACTTTGATTTTCCGGACGAAGACATCATGGTGGTAACTGACTGCGAAGTACCTGGACCGGATGAAGGACCTGAGGAAGGATCCCGATGGTCTATGCATTTTGATGGAGCCTCCAATGCTTTGGGTAACGGCGTCGGCGCTGTAATCATATCTCCCAAAGGAACTCATACTCCCCTCATCGCCCGATTATGTTTCAGTTGTACCAACAATATGGCAGAATACGAGGCATGTATCATGGGTTTACAAGCTGCAATCGACTTAAGGATTAAATTTCTAAGTGTTTTCGGAGACTCCGCTCTCGTGATCAATCAGATCAAAGGCGAGTGGGATACGAAACACCCGAATCTTATTCCTTACAAGGAGTATGTGTCGACCTTGCTCCCCCACTTCGAAGAAATAACTTTTGAGCACTTCCCTAGAGAGGAGAATCAGCTAGCGGACGCCCTAGCTACGATGTCTTCAATGTTCAAAGTTAAATGGGACAATGAGGCTCCCCGAATCATAATCTGGAAGTTGGATGAACCGGCATACTGCTGTGAGCTCGAGGCTGAGAAGGTTATTGAAAAACCCTGGTATCATGAGGTGAAGAGGTACTTGGAAGCTCAGGAATACCCTGAAGGTGCGTCTGTCAATGATAAGAAGTTCATGAGGAGGTTTGCTGCAAAATTCTTCCTCAGCAACGGCGTTCTCTACAAACGGAATCATGATTCAACTCTGCTACGTTGTGTGGATAAGGCTGAAGAAGAGAAAATTATGATAGAACTGCATGAAGGTACATTTGGAACACATTCCAGTGGACACACCATGGCTAAGAAAATCCTTCGGGCAGGATATTTCTGGTCCACAATGGAAGCCGATTGTTCCCAACACTCCCGAACTTGTCATAAATGCCAGATCTATGCTGACAAGGTGCATATCCCTCCAGTTCCTTTGAATGTCCTGACGGCACCTTGGCCTTTTGCAATGTGGGGCATCGATATGATCGGTGAGATCCGACCAACGGCATCCAATAGGCATCGCTTCATCTTGGTGGCGATCGACTATTTCACGAAGTGGGTTGAGGCAGCATCCTACGCCACAGTAACCAAGAGCGTCGTGGCACGTTTCATCCGGCATAACCTGATCTGTCGGTACGGCGTCCCAGATATAATCATTACGGACAATGGTACCAATCTCAATAACAAAATGATCACTGAACTCTGTGAACAATTCAAGATATAGCACCACAATTCTTCTCCCTACCGGCCGAAGATGAATGGGGCTGTAGAGGCAGCCAATAAAAATATCAAGAAAATTGTGCAGAAGATGACAGTGACCTATAAAGATTGGCACGAGATGTTACCGTTCGCTCTTCATGGGTACCGTACCTCAGCAAGGACGTCAACCGGGGCAACTCCCTTCTCCTTAGTCTATGGCATGGAAGCAGTCTTGCCAATTGAAATCCAGATACCCTCTCTCCGGATAATGAAGGATGCAGACTTGAATGAAGATGATTGGATCCAGACTCGACTTGATCAATTAAATCTGATTGAAGAAAAGAGGCTCACTGCTATCTGTCATGGTCAAACGTATCAAAAACGGATGATCAGGGCATTTAACAAGAAAGTCAGACCACAAGAGTATCAAGTTGGGGACCTGGTAATCAAACGCATCATCCTTCCTCAAAGTGATCCCCGGGGCAAATGGACCCCTACATACGAAGGGCCATTTGTGGTTAAACGTGTGTTCTCAGGAGGAGCCATGATCCTGACCACCATGGATGGTGACGACCTTCCTCACCCCGCCAATGCAGACATAGTGAAAAAATACTACGCATAAATAAAAGACCCGCTAGGTTGACATACCTAGGCAAAAATAAGGGCTTCCCGGCGAACCAAAAGGGTTCGGGCAAAAATAAGGGACGAAATGAATAAAAATCTGTACACCCGGCGAGTCGAAAACCTGAAAAGGCGGCTTGGGCAAAAATGGGTATCCCGGTGGACTGAAAACCCGAAAGGGCGGTCCAGGCAAAAGTTAGGGATAAAAGCGTAACACTATGTCTCATTGGATCACTTCGCATCCAGAATTCGGCATCAACTATCTGGCTCAGACTTCGGCATCGACCAATCAGCTTCATCTTCAACTAGGCAGCAAAGCAATGAGACGTTCGAGGACATAAAGGCGATAGCAGAGTTGGAACCCAGTGGGATTGTTCACATAGCTGTTTTGTTTCCTTTTTCAAATTGTAAACTCTATGTTATTTGGTGGCGTCCTCTTACTAGGATGTCAGCCTCTTGTACAAAAACGCCTATTCACAGGCAAAGTTTAAATCAATACAAATTCACTTGTCCATACAAATTACCATTGTTTTCTTTTTTCTGTTTTGTCTTGCGAAGAACGTCCAATGTTCATTTTTGATATATGCATTTGACATTAAATTGTTGATTCGTAAATATTTACACATAAAACAAGAGATTGATTACGGGTGACATCAGAGACAAGGGCAATATGAGGTTGTCTAATGCAGTCTGGTTGTTTTGTCCGCCAAGGTGCCAAGGTAGATTCAACTGAAGAATGTGGCCGAATCATCTCAACTCCCCGCAGAGTAAAACAAGGTTCAGCAATACTTTCCCCAAGCGGAGTTGACTCTCCAACAATCCTGAAAAGGCACAACATTCCTCGGCAGGTTTTGAAGCTCATCCCCAGTAGATCCTGGAAGCTTATCCCCTGCAGAGTACGGACGTCTCTCCCGAGTTTTATTTAGAGTTATTTCCTCACAAGGACTTATAACTGGGTTATCCTCAGCTAAAAACCACGGAAGATCGCCCTCGGCAAAGTTCCTTCAATCCCCAGCGGAGTTTATCATCATTATCCCCAGCGGAATCCATCATTAAAGTCCTCAGCAGGCCTCTCATAAACTTCGGCCAAGTACCTCTTCCACGGAGCAGCCCCCCGGCCGTTCGTCAAGGATTTACTTTCCTAAAACGAAATTACATTCATAAACATTTCACATTTTCATACATCTTGCTTACATACATGATAAAGTGCATGCAACACCATCTCATGTTGAACATCATGGCACCGTGCATGTCATACATCATGACATCGCATACAACTTATATTTTTGCCTTTTCAGGAAAAGGACAAATCCCAAAAAACAACTACCTTCAACTGTCACAATTCCAGATTCGATACCTGCATCTAGCCAGGGCACGTCTGAAGAAGTTCGAAGATTCGATTCCTATATCCAGCCAGGGCATATCTAGCAACTATCGCAACATCTCCAGATTCGATTCCTGTATCCAGCCAGGGCATATCTGTTGACGACTATTTCCAGACTCGATTCCTGTATCTAGCCAGGGCACGTTTGAAGAGTTCAAAGATTCGATTCCTGTATCCAGCCAGGGCACATCTATCAACTGCAACATCTCCAGACTCGATTCCTGTATCCAGCCAGGGCATATCTGTTGACCACGTTTCTAGACTCGATTCCTGTATCTAGCCAGGGCACGTCTGAAGAGTTCGAAGATTCGATTCCTGTATCCAGCCAGGGCATATCTCTCAACGACTATTTCCAGATTCGACTCCTGTATCCAGCCAGGGCACATTTGTGAACAACCAATTGTAGATTCTATACCTGTATCTAGCCAGGGCATATCTTCATAAGGAGACTGAAGATCAAACGCCTGTAACAAACCAGGAAAACATCCGTCTTTCTCAAATACACCAGTTCTCGCTAAGGAATCTCTTATGCGATCGACACTTCCAAATGGCATCTATAAGCCCATTCCCGACAAGGTTCTGTCACATCTCCAGATGGCATCTATAAGCCCATCTCCCTATCCACCATCTCTCCAAATGGCATCTATAAGCCCATTCCTGACATCACATTGTTGAGACTCCAGCATGCGAGTGCAAATTTCCGGGCACTCTAGTGTCCAATCTCCTTTTACCCTCGAGTCACGAAAGGCAAACTTGCCAATCTAACTCTTCAGGTCCAAGAAGATTGAACAGGGGCAACTGTTGTACCCCAAAATTTGCCCTCCCATTTCCTCAACATTTTCTCATCACAAGACCTTTGAAGATCAAGATCCAGTTAGGGTTTCCTCTGCTCAAGACTTCTCCTTGCACTGTGGACCCAAATTAGGGTTTGTGTTTGCCCAAGGATGTTTTGACCTAAAATGCCTAAGATGACTTTCATGCTTCATGTTGGACTCCCAAGTTTACCTATACCAAGTTTCAAGTCTTGATTCCAAGTTTTGCCCAGTCAATTGGACAGTTGACCTAGAAATCAGCTGTATTGGGGAAAAAGTCAACTGTGGCCAATTGACAGTCAAACCTCATGAAAATTGACCCACGTCAATATATTGAACTCATATGGACCATTTGATCAAGTTTGGATCACAATTCTCCAAGAAATTTGATCAGATCACCAAAAGGGCAAAATGGTCATTTTTAGGGTTTTGACTGCACAAAGGCAATTTTTGACTGTTTGACCTAGCCACTGGCAAATCAAGCACATATGGACTCAAGGACCCCATGGAATTATCTTGACATGTTCATCAAGCTCAAAAGATCCCAAGTACACAAGATTGACAGTTGAATTTCCCAGTCAATTGATCAATTTTGACTGTACACTGAAAAGTCAAACTTTGACTTTTTGGTCAAAATCAAGAGTCAAGATTCATTTTTCATCAAAACATGCCAAATCATGAAACTTGTTCACCAAGAAATCACAAAATGCAAATTAGGGTTTGAAAATGGAATTTTTCATAACTTAGAATTTTTCTAAGTTATGAAAAACCCTAATTTTTTTCCCAACTTTGCCCCATCTTTTCACCAAGATCCATTTGGATTCAAACAAAAGTCAAAACATGAAAGTTGTAGCTTGTTGCATAATCTACAACTTTGATTCACAAAGTTTTCTCATTGGAACCTTGTATCTCAAGTTACAATTTTTTGAATAAGGGCACTAAACCATTTTTAACTTAGTAGAATTTTAACCTATTTTGACAAGGTTTTCTACCCCACTTCAAGGCCATTTTTCATACCCTTCCACTTGGAATTTCAACTTGAATTTCAAAGATGGATTGTAGTACACATTCCAAGCTTTCCAAAATGTCCAAGAACTCATCAAACAACCTCATAACTTGAGAGATTCGAATTTCACAAGTTGGCAAAAATTCACTTTTGTTCTTCATCAAAACATGTCCATAACCTTGCCATTTGAAACTCAGCTTGCTTTATGCTTGATTACAGGTCCTTGAACCATTCCATACTCAATAATTTAATGCATATTCAATGTGTTAAAGTGTTGTTCTTTGAGTGCAAGCATTGTATGCAAGATTAATCCTAAACTAGATAAAGTGAACTTTCCATTTTTGAAAAGATTAACTTTATGTCCAATTGCAAATCAAGAAAGTACATGGAAAATCTGCTTGGCACAAGATTATGTGCATAACACACTGATCAAGAGAGGATTATGCAGCACATTAGGAGACCCCCTACTGACCTAAACCATCAAGTTGCATTTGTTTGCTTAAAATTCAAGAAAAGTCCATAACTTATCACAACTCTCTCTTCAGCTTACAAACACAAGAACAAAGTTATCAAACACCTTCCATAGAACACAACCAAGCTTTGGCACGAATCCTTGACCTCCAAAACACCCTCCATCTCAGAATCATCCTCAAACTGCAAAAACAGAGTTGCCTCTGCAGTTTGAGTGTCAACTCCCATTTCCCTCGAGCATTCTTACCAAAATCAATCCATACACATTCCCTAGCATATATGCAAGCTAACCATGACCTAAAACCTGACCTGTAATCCCTCTAACAGCTTCCACCATTTTCACTTTTTCCTTTTGCAGGTGAAGTTCTATAGCTTGATACAAGAATTTTCAAGACAAAGTAAGCACTGAAAAAGCATCCCTGGACCTCAAGGAAGCTTTTCCAATCATTACCTTGCACTAGAAGTTCCTCATTCTCCAGATAGAAGTTCAACTGCACAGGTAAAATTTTGAACTCGTATCTCTCTTATCATGCATCTTTAGTCTTAAGTTTGTGAAGAAACAAGGTTCTACTCATAGCCCTGAACATGTACATATCTTTACATTTCATTTCATTTGCCTGAGTAGAGAGAATTTGTAGTTTGAAAATGGCAGAAAAACTAGGTTAGGATTTGGGGGAGGAGAAATTCTCCCTCATCTTAGAGAGTTAGGTCAAGTTCTATACATGGTTGGAACCGTCTCTTCATGCTGAGCATTTTTTATGTTATGAGTTTTTGCTAAAAAGCCAGGAATCAAGAGTTGGACATTGAAGAACAGAGGCGCGCGTTTTTTCAAATGCTTGTGCTGGAGGTTGAAGACAGTGGCATTGGGCTGGGCTTGTCTTGTGTTTTCCTTTTCACACCCCATAATTGCTATTACACCCCCCAAGCCCATTTGTCTTATTTTTAATTCTTTTTGACTTTTTCTTTTTTTGTTTGACTTGTTTATTTTTTCTCAGCATATTAAAATTTTGAAAATATTTTTCTCACCACTTTTTGATTTTTATTTGATTTTAGTTAATTTTCCTTTAGTTTATACATAAATACATATATTATTATTATTTAGGATAAATAGAAAAAAAATGTGAAAACACTTCTATTTTTATTTTTATTTTATATTATCCTCTGAAAATATTTCACATAAAAATACCTTTTTATTGAAAAAAAAATTTTAATTATTATTATTATTTGTGTATAATATTTAGAACTTAATATATATATATATATATATATATTATTATTAGTATATTTAGGTTAGAATAAATACTTGAATTTTTTTCACTTTTATTAATATTTGATACAAAAATACTTTTTTCATAATATACTTCATTTTATTTTTATTTTTGTAAATAATAAATAAATACTTGTATTAAATCAATTAATATCCATTTTCATTAAAATTAGGGTTTTTTGCCCTAAATTCAAAATACTCCAAAAAATAATATATTTTTATTTTCTTTTCTCTTTTACATAAATAATATTTTTTTCATACATATACAAAACATTTCTTTTGCATCTTGCATTCTTATTTAATTTTTGTACATTGATTAAATTGCAAATATTCAAATTGATGTAATAATTTAGATTTAAATTCTTGTCAATATCCCCATTTGAACATTTGTACCCCCCTTCCCATATTTGGTTTTGTAATAGCTTAGTAAATTTATTTTCGCACTTTATATGCTTTCTAATGATAACATGTTAGAATTAGGGTTCGTATGCGAAAAAACAATAAAAAAAATAGTTATGACCTAATCTCAAGATAAACAAGTATGAAAATGGACACACAAATCACACTTGCACCCCCTAGGGTATTCCACTTGTTGCCTTTCAAAATTGGGCCATATTGCATGTTGAACTTCTTTGGGTAAAACAAACAATTTGAATGATCATAGTCCCTCGATAAAACTTTTCAAAACAAACAAAAATAAATGATCAAGTCCCTTAAAGAAAATTTCCCAAAGACATTTGACGCCGTTGCAATTATGGTCTAAACGATGACCCGCGCCCGTCCCTTTCACATCCTAACATAAGGTTGTCCACCAAATTCAATGGTGGAACAAACTTGTTAAAAGGGTTAAAACATAGCAGTAATCTTTTGAGAAATTTAGGAGTAGATAACCTCTTAGTTACTTGAATCAAACTTGCAAACACTTGCCTAAATTCAAAACCACACCTCACAACACTTTCAAAACAAACTTTCAAATGAAAACCTTTTTCAAAAGACATACACCTTTGTATACATCCCCACATGGATCATTACAAAGGTTGCCACCACCTTGGCCTCTTTTCAAAATATTTTCAAACCCACACACACTCAAGCACCATTTCAAACAATTGAAAACAAAAGGCAAGTGATCTAAGCAAGTAACTAAGAGCCCATGGATAACCATGGATAGAAAGGGTGCTAATACCTTCCCTTTCTATAATCTACTCCCCGAACCCAAGAAAACATCTCAAAAGGTTTTTGCTGTGCTTTTTAACCTTTCCTTAGGATAAAATAAAAAGTCGGTGGCGACTCTTGCTCAACCGAAACATTTGCGAAAACAAACGCAAAACACTAGTCAGTTCTCCCACCGTACCACAGGGACAAAATAAAATTTGTAGAGAATTGAATTTTCTTTACAATGAGCTTTTGTTGGTGCAAAATGGATGAAGCATGTGAAAGTTATGCCTAGTCAAAGTTCAGTTGACTTTCTCTAGGAAACCCTAATTTAGCAATTTTTTATTCTTGATGGTTTGAGAGAATTCCTTGAGGAATCATGATCAAACCTTGATCAAATGACGAATATCACTTCAAAATGTTGATGTTGACCAAAAATCTTGAAGTTTGACTATATGTTGGCTACAATTGACTTTTGGCCTAATACAATTGATTTTTAGTCATCTGAGCAAACTTGTGATGCAAGGCATGAAACTTAGCATGGACATTCTTGGGGACATATTAGGGGCCATGGAAATCACTTTAGGCCTTTTAAACCAAAACTTCTTTGTGAAAAGTGAAACCCTAGTTAGAAATTCAATGCTTAGGAGGAGAATTTGTCTTGTCAATTCTTGGTTAACTTTGAGCATTTAAGGGCCTCTAGGAGTATGTTTTGAATAAAATGAGAGAGAAACTTTTGGGGTGAAACAACTGGACTAACCAAATTGGTGAACCAGGATAAGTTATTTGTTCATTTTATTACTGTCTTATTTTATCTCATCCTTAGTGCATAATTAAATTCACACACTCATAACACTATTTAATCTAGCTAATTCTTAAAGTTCTAAAATCTACTTTATTCTTATTATACTCATATTGCATTCACTTTATATATATATATATATATATATATATATATATATATATATATATATATATATATATATATATATATATATATATATATATATATATATATATATATATATATATATATATATATATATATATATATATATATATATATATATATATATCTTATATCAGAAATATAAAGAAATTTCACCACTGTCAATGACTTTTAAAAAGGGCACAATCTGACCCCCCCTTATTGTGACATATCCTTTTACATCAAGAAAGTCAGAGTGGTTTCATATTTAGGGGGTCCTAAATAGAAATTCAAGGTTAGTATTACAAAAATGACTTTGAACTAGAAGGCTTCAACTAAGACCAATTTGTAATTTTACTATTAAGAGTGAATTTTCTCTTTTGGGTTAACGTCACGTAGACGTATACGACTTTGCACCAATCCGAGTTAACAATTCCTTGTGTCTTTTTACTTTATTCGCAATTTAATTATTACTACATTAATCTTGTCATAAACATTGTCCAACATATTGTGTCTGACATCTTTCTAGTGGAAGAACAAAATTTCAACAAGCCATGAAATAAGCATAATAACAATTATGGATTTATAGCTTAATATAAACCCAAATCATTTGATGATATGATTCTAAACTCAAAATAAGTGTGAAGGTTACACCATCAACTACGATAATCAACTCCTTGTGATTACACATAGATATGTAGGTTAAAGTGTAGTTTATTCCATAAAAAATGAATTTGAATACCCTACTTCATAAATCCCTCATCACATGTCATTACTATAATTTGAAGTAATTTTTATCATTGTCTCCCTTAATTGTATCTTTCTTAAAATCCTAACGTAATCATTTTCACTAAATGCAAGATAACTTAACTGAAAAGAATGTGGGTCTTAAATTACTGTAAGGACATCACAATTTAAAGATGAAATTATTTATGGTTCAGTTCAATTTCAGATGACTAGTTTAAAAAATGTGATCCAATTCAATTACATGTGGTTTAATTTAGAGGGTTAAATATACGTTGCCCCCTTCCTTTATAACGAATTTTGTTTTCACCCCCTATAAGAATTTTTTTGTGATTCCCTCCTTATGAAATACATATTCATTTTCCATACACCCTATTGTCACCATGTGCAATGTAATCTTCCTAGGTAGCATGTAAAGGCTGGGTGACTGGATAAAATTTGTTTAATCTAATGCCACGTCATAATTTAGTGAATAAAATAAATTAGAAAATAATTATCCATCCTATTTACCCTCCGTGAAAATGTTAGGGTTCAGATTTGGGAAATTCACCCTAAGAGGAGAAGACAAAGTTCACCCTAAGCAGAGAAGATGAAGGCGAAGGCATGGTGGAGTGAGGCCAAGATGGAGACGAAATGTCACATGTTAGTATGGTTTGTTGTATCTCTTACTTGAATCTAACATGCAAATACAATTTTGTTTTACATTTCGTGTTTAATTTCATAACATGCAATTGTTTAACGTTGTCTTTCACCATTGAGGGGAGTTTTTATGGGTGATTAATGGTCAAACAATTTACAAGAGTGGTGTGTAAACCACATTTTCTGGGCAACACCTTGAAAAATGGTCAATGGTTAACCTTTGTAGTTTGGTCAATGGATGGGGTTACCTAGAAGGGACGTACAAAACGTGGACCAAAATTCTTGACATAGATGAAAACTTTTTCCAGATTAGGAATGATGATGGTGATGCTTATGATTTTCCAGCATATGCTTGTGTGATGAAGGTAGATGGGGAAATGTTTATAGAACATGATGGCAATGGTGTATAAGTCAAATTTAAAAGTCCAAGGTGTGTGAGTGAAATGGTCGAGTTAGATGTAATTCATAAAGAGGGATTTGAAAGGTTGAACGACGGCGAGATTGAGAGAGCCACTGCTATTGCAGATGGATTTGATGAAATTAATGTCACTATACCAATTAGGGAGGGTCCATTAGTAGCTGGGTTGATAACCAGTTCCAATAAAGGGAAATAGGAAGATGATGAATATGTTAGTGAAGAGCTAGACAACTCTGATCCAAATGATTCTGAAGATGAAAATGGCCTAAGTTTGAAAAGTTTAGGAAAGACCAACTTAATAAGAATTTTAAGTTTAAGTGGGGAATGGAATTCAATTCTTTTAATGACTTTAGGGAGGCAATTCGTGAGTGGCAATTTTAAATGGTAGAGAAATTACTTTTGTGAAAAATGAGAGCTACAGGGTAAGGGTGGAATGCAAGGCTAAATGTGGTTCTTTAATGTTATGCTCTAAGGTGGGCCATAAGCACACTTATGCCATTAAGACTATAAAAGACAACCACACATGTGTTAGGGTTTTGGATAACATATTTTCAAATTCAAGGTGGGTGGCTAACGCGGTTATCAAGAAAATACAAGCCTCTTAGAGAATTAGGATTTGTGATATTATTCAAGACATCAGACAAGGCATGTTGTTGCAACATTAGGTTTTAGGCAACAAAATATAGTAAATTTTGTCGATGAATGTTACTCTAGGGAAAAATACGCCCTTTGTTGTGGATTTGCTGTGTGTCCCATTAATGGACAGGAGATGTGGCCTGAAGTTGAAATTGAAGAGCTTCTACCTCCTAGGTACAAAAAAGGTCCTGGCATACCAAGGAAACTAAGAATTAGGGATTCTGGTGAGAAAGGTGCTAGAATAAGGTTGCCTGGTGTATCTTATAGGTGCACTAAGTGTGATAAGCTTGAAGATAATGTTAAATCATGCAAGAGCAAGAAACAAGATCCAAATTCCTTGAAAAGAAATGTATTGTTGTTATCTTGTTCATTGTTGTTGTTCCAGAATTTATTGTTGCTTGTAATGTATGTTATGTGTATTGTGTTTTGCAGAAAAAGGTGAAATATGATGCAGGTACAACTACCACTGATGCAACTCAGAATAATGTAAGTGTAACCGATGCAAGTGCAAGTGGAACTGGTGCAATTCAGAATGATGTTTATGGTAAACAAAACCAACCAACTGCTGGAGGTTAAAATGATACTTCTGTTACAAGATTGTTTGGGGATATTACTGATGAGATGATGTCAACCATACCTGACATAATCTAATTGTGCAAACAACAACTAGCATCAGCTTGCCAAGTACCAAAAGGAAAGGCAAGGCTAAGGTCAAACAAGAAGCCAAAGCAATGAGAAAGAGGTCAAGCGAGATAATTAAACTAAAATGGTTTCAAAAACCAATCATAGGGCCTGGTTCAAACCCGGACCAACCAATGTATTTGACTCAATAAGTAGAAGAATAAGAAGAAAGAATTCTGATTCAAGAGTGCAATGGCTCTCAAAATGTAAGGAAGGCTACAAAGAAGGCTCCAAAGAAAAAAAATCAGTTTATGACCTTTAGTAATGACTGTAATGACTAATGCACACTTTTGGTGCTATTTTGTAATGACTAATGCACCCTTTTGGTGCTATTTTGTAATGACTAATGCACCCTTTTGGTTCTATTTAGTAATGACATATGCTTATGCTTTTGGTGCTATTTTTATAATGACTAATGCATACTTTTGGTGCGATCAATTGATTGACAGATAAATTAAGCATTTCATTAATACAAATAAGTTGCAACAACATGAAAATTACAATAGTTCACCCTACATAACTTCCAAATACATCAAACCACATAAAATTACATTAACTTGCACAACAATACAAAAATCAACCAGGACATCAAAAGTGCCATCTTCAGCTTCACATTTATCTTCCTTTGAACTTCAACCTTCATTTTCGCTTTAACTAACTTCTTCAATGCATTTTCTAATTTCACTTATGCTATCTCACAATTTTGGCAAAAATGCTTGAATATTGCAATTCCCTTTCATAGAGTCTCTAATTTCATCATCCCACAAAAACAAGTCACATATATTCCCATTCTACAAACACAATTTACACATTTGTTAACATCTTAAAGATCAACTTTTTTATTTTAAGAAACATTTACAAAAACAAGGATCTTACCCTAGAATTGCGACATTTCCATAACTTTCTATTGTGGTTTGGAACTGTGTTAGAGACCCACATCTGTATTGGACAATCATAACCACACCTGGGTAAACCTGGAAATCAAACGGATAGTGTGCTTCTACTTCCGACTGACTTGCTTCTAACCATGCTTTTGATTGAGTAGAAGAACGAATTCAATGTAATGGAAGAATGAGAAGATGGAAAAGAGCGTGAATGGAACGATGGAACACAAAAACCCTAGGTTGAATATGAAGAAGAACACAAAGGCTCAACATTATGATTTTCATTTATGCAATTAGTTATGATGTGGCCTTAGATAAAAATTTATAAATCCAGTCACCCATCCTTTAAATGCTAACTATGAAGATTTCACTACACATTCAGCTAAATAGTGCAAAAAAGATGTATGAAAAAGGAATGTTTAATTTTTAAGAGGGAAATCACAAAATATATTCTTATAGGGGGTGAAAACAAAATTTGCTATAATAGTAGGGACAACATATATTTAACCCTAATTTAGATGGATTTTTGAATACGTAAATTATTAATTATAATTAATTTGTTAATATTAATATTCTAAATTGATAAATTTGAAGTAATATATAATATATTAAAATTTTAAAATAACAAAAAATAAGAAATATCAATTATGTTTAAAACTAATGAATTATTTTTATAAAATTATTTAAAATAAATTAAAAAATAAAATTAATAGATAATATTAAAATCAATTAACTATCAACAAATAGCAAATTAATAAAATACATCTCACTAATGAAAAAAGGAAGTATTAGTGCTCAAATCTCAATTCAACCGATGTCAGAAGTTCATATTGTTAGATCTAAATGCTAGTATTATTAAAGTTCATATATCAATACTCATGGAATTTTTTTTTAAATAATCACATTTTTTTAAAAAAAATTCTCAAGTAATCACATTTTCAAAATATTTATCAAACTAACCACTTTTAAAATATAAAAAATTCGCCACACATAGGAGTAGCCACTATGTGTGGCGCATGCAGGCTTTTTAGAGAGGAGACGCCACATTGCATGGCTTGTCCTCCTCTGTAAAGCCATATAGTGTGGCGCATGCATGTATTGACAGAGAGAAGGTGTCATCTTCTTTGGCTTGACAGTGTTATTTATTTATTTATTTTTAAATAAAAATAAAAGTAACTAAAAATATTTTATATTACACAACACATGGATTTTTTTTTGGACGGCCTCTCAACTTAAGCGGGTCCCAGTATGACATAAACGACTCTGCCTTTGCCTCACCCCTTGTCTCACTCATCTCTGTTGATTTTCCCGAGGTGTTTGGGGTATATTCTGACTCACTTGATTATGAGGTGCTTGATGTGATGGTTCTGGTACATCAGGATCATACATTTGATCGATCATTTCGCCCCACTCTATTGTGCTTCCAAAGAGATAGGTGCCCATGTTGTTGAAGTTTGGTATTGTTGGTTGGGATATGTGTGGGTGGGGTGGTTGATAGTATTGAGATGTTGAATCGTGATGGAAACGAAGCAACGGTTCTTATGGTGTATGAAATTCGTATGATGGTTAGGTACTTCAATGGTATGATGTTTGACTGTATTTAAGTTGGGTGGTATGGTAGGAAGGAGATGTATCATATGTGTCTTGGGTGTTATGGTAGGATGAGGATGGTGCATATTGTTGGTGGTGGGTCGGGTCACGCTCTTGGTATTGTGTTTATGTGTGTGGCATGAATTGATGACGGGTTTGGTTGAATGTGGTGGTGTATGGTTGTTGGGTTTGAGTGGGTTGACATTGTGGGTTGGTTTGGTATTATTGAGGAGTTGGTTGTTGGGTTTAGTATTGTTGAGGGGTTGGTTGTTTGGGTTTTTGTTGGGCGTATGTTGCAGCTCTTTGGCGTGGGTCGAGCAAATATGTCTCTTGATACAGAAAAAAATTTGTTGAAACTGATGTGTACCATCTCAAATATTGGAGCGTCGGTTTTAAGTCATCTTGCAAGATTGGCTCCCTTAGGACCAATTCACGTCGATGCCTCCATTGACGACATTGATTTTTAGTGAAGTCTCTCAAATCGTTAAATCCTTATTGGTCACTGTTGTACCCCAAAATTTGCCCTCCCATTTCTCAAAGGGTCATCCTGGATTCTCAGGTTTGCTTCTATCAAGTTCCAAGTCTTGAATTATCACTTTTCAAGGAAATCGTCCACAAGGGAAAAATGGTCAAAAGCACACTAAAAAAGTCAAACTTTGACTTTTAAATCAAAAATCAAGTTTCAACAATTATATTTCATCAAGACATGAAACTAGTTCATCAAAATCAGGAGTCAGAAGTTACTTTGAAAAAATCAAAATTTCTAAAACATTTAGAAAATTTTCTAAGTGTTAAGAGCATATGATACTTCAGAACTTCTGAGTCAGCCTCCATGTAAGCGCAGTCAAAAGTTGCAAATATGGTTCAGAACATAGTCTTCAATCAGAACATGACTCTTCAACCTCCA
This sequence comes from Vicia faba, assembly GCA_948472305.1. NCBI lineage: Eukaryota > Viridiplantae > Streptophyta > Magnoliopsida > Fabales > Fabaceae > Vicia > Vicia faba. The sequence continues at coordinate 1,016,278,407 of OX451738.1, read as the reverse complement.
CGCAAGTGCAGTAAGAAGTTGCAAACATGGTTCAGAACATAGTCTTCCATCAGAACGTGATTCCTCAGCGCATGGAGGTTACGTTTCTAATCTTCTGCGATCAGAACATCACCAAATCCCAAGACCTCGTTTAAATAACCTTCTGCCCTGCTACATCACAGTCCTGCAATCAGTTGTTGACCCAGTCCATGCCTGCACTTCCTCAAACCCCATATTTGCATCAAATTAACATACGAAAACTATGATTAAAAAGCAATGGAACAGTATACCAAAAAGGTTTGAATCCCATTTGTTTTCCCCCAAAAACAACAGTAAACCCACCTATAAATAAGATGCTGCGTCACACATTCAAGGGGATGGTTGGCTTTTGGAGAGAGGGAATCATCAAAAGAGAGAAAAGAAATTTGTGGAACCCCTTCATAAAAATCCAGAAATTCCAAACAGAAAACCAAACCTTTGTTCTTCCTTTTGAATCAAAGAGCTTGGCATTTCCTCTTACGTTGCTCTTGCTGACTCAAAACATCTAAAGGTAGCAGCTCAAGTCCCCAACACACGCTCCAGGTTCAAGGTAAGTCTCCCTGACTCTGCATCTTCTCATTCAGAACATCATTAAACATGTAAATATCATAATATTGATGTTGTCCATATCATTGCGTAAGTAGAAAAACTGAGGATCAGAACTTCCTGATTAAGGCTAGACTCATGACCAGGATCAGAACTTCCATAAACTGTTATGCTTTTATCCTTCTGATTTTCTGTTTGCTGAAAAACTGAATAAGTTACCGTTATGCTGATTGATATAAGGAAAGAGCTGAAATGTGACACAGAACTTCTGTTTTTTACTCACCATTCTAACACATAGAACTTCCATGATTCATTCACTGTTCTAACACAGCACAGAACTTCTGGGTTCTCCCTACATGTCAAACATACTAAACTCCTGATGTTTCCACTCGCTATTTTTACACACTCAGAGTTTCTGATTTTTACATGCTGACAATACACTGAATTTATGGGGTTTACTCACTGTTTTAGTGTAATACAGAACTTCTGACTTGTGGTCCACTGTCTGAATACCACCCATAACTTTTGTGTTTCCCCTCTAATGTTCCTTGCAGGACCCCAGAGTTTACCAACTCAGAACTTCTGACACCCACTGACATCTCCTGCTAAGTCATAGCGCTCTTGGCTTCGGAACTTCTGATTCCGTTTGTTTTGCTTGTAGTAGCACGCTGGTCTTATATCTCATTTATTTTCCTTTTATCACTCACAACATTAAAACTCTTTCCATCAATATAAAAAGGCATAAAAATATTTCCGTTTTTACTAAGCTAATCATTCCTCTTTTTTATTCATCAACACAAAAAACATTTTTTAAACAAGGCCCCTTTTCTTTCTTGCATTATTTCAATATGGTTGTAATAAATAATTAGGATTTGTTTTCTTGCAAACCCCCATTCGTAAATTTGTACACCCCATCCCCCTAATAATTGTAATAGCGTAGAATCCTTACTTTCCGCACTTTTATTGCTTTCATACATTGTTAGTAACTAGGGTGTGTATGGCAAGATATGAAATCAACAAATAGATCACCCTAATCAAGACTAAATGCATGCAATCAAACAAGCTTTGCACACACGCACCCTTAGGGTAATCTCACTTTGTTGCCTATCGGAAAAATAATCATGTCCCTCGAACATAGGTGTTTTAGCAAAAGACCCTCGATAAAAGATCATAGTCCCTCGATGACCCTCGATGTTGACTTTGATGAACGATCTAGTCCCTAAACGACATTGCTAAAATGTTCCATGGGTTGCCTTCTATGACTATATAAACGTCCCAACGCCCATCCCTTCACATCCAACGATGGGGCTTCTTACCAAAACAAGGGTAAGATAGCAACGTCTAAAGGAGAAGGAAAAGAACATCTAAGACCTTTTGAGTAGGTAGATTCGCTCCTAGTTGCTTGCTTGCTCACAACAAAAACATTCTATACACCAACACTTTGAAACATTTTCAAAAGTTAACACTTTGTACGCGTTCTTATAGAGATAAGAGCCATTGCAAAGAAAACCCTTTTCAAAATCACTTTCAAAAAACACATCTCACAAACACTTTCTTGAAAACATTTTCGAAACAAACACTTTGTATGTGTTCTTATAGAGATGAGAACCATTACAAAGTTACATTTTTAAAATACTTTCAAAAATCACCATCATAAGCACACATTCAAACAAAAGCAAGTTGATCTAGAAAGTAAATAAGAGCCCATAGAAAACCATGGATGAAAAGGGTGCTAACACCTTCCTTTTTCATAATCTACCCCCCGAACTCAAGAAAACATCTCTAAAAGTCTTTCCTGTGCTTTTTCACCTTTCCCTTTGGATAAAATAAAATTCGGTGGCGACTCTTGCTAAACCGTAACATTTGCAAATACAAACGCAAATCTTCCAAGTCAGTTCTCCCACTGTATCACAGAACTGGCGACTCTGCTGGGGAATATACTTAAAAGTGGGGTTACCTTAGGGTTAGATCACATTTACTTGCCTTCATTTGTTTGAATTGCTTTCTTTACATTATTGGTTCCTTGTTTGGGTTTGTTTTGATCCTCTACCCGGATCTGGGGCACCTTTTTAGGTAAGTAGCAATAAATTGTGGAAACTGTACGGCATAGACCGATATGGTTAAAATAATGGCTACGTTAGTGTGACGCATTTATGGGTACCGATATCCCTCGTGGTGAATCGAGGAGAATACGGGGCCGCTGAGTGGCGTCGTGAAGCACTAATTGACTTTAGAACCCTAATTGAACAACTTGGCCATTAGGACATAGTGAGATAACCGGTTTCGGTGTAGAGCTGAAAATTGGTTGATACTCGATACTACACTCATTGAGGCTGGACTTTTGGGATATCTCGGCCGCAAGAAAAGATTGATTGTGCTGAGACAATGACTAAGAGAAAGGTCGGTGATATTGAGATCCTTTAGAACCCGATCACTATTACTAGGACAGGTTGAGCCAACTGAACTTCAAGAGGGTACTTACCTATAAAACCTCATGCAAGCTTAAAACATAGGGACTTGTCTGCTTTGTGTGTGTATATACTTGTACATAACATCATAAACATCATAAGCATCATACGCATGCTCACTAACCATTTCAAGGATTTAGAAATTTATCTTTGTTTTTGTTTTGTAGGTCATGGATTCCGTCCGAAGGAACACCATCCGAATCAGCTTTGTAAAAGCACACCTTCAGCTTCAAGAGTTAGCCTCAAGAGTGCCCGGGGATTATCCTTTTACCAAGAAATACGATCTACTCCTCAGTTTGGCTACATCCGGTTTTCAAGAAGAGATGATGTGTGTGCTGTTCCAATTCTTTGATCCCGTACATCATTGTTTCACTTTCCCGGACTATCAGTTAGTACCTACACTGGAAGAGTTTTCTCTACTCTTAGGGGTGCTCGTGCTTGATCAGATACCATTCACTGGTCTAGAAGGGATTCCAAAGCCTGAAGTCATCGCCGAAGCTTTGCATATGAAGAGAGTCGACATCATAGCCAATTGGGAGATAAGAAGCGGGGTTAAAGGTTTCCTAGCCAAGTTTCTATTGGAGAAGGCTCGTTCATTCTGGGACGACATGGATTTCCAAGCTTTTGAAGACATCCTGGCTCTTCTCATTTATGGTTTGGTTCTGTTCCCCAACTCAGACCAATTCATAGATGTTAACGCCATCAAAGTCTTTCTTCGCGCAATCCCGTACCTACCTTACTGGGAGACATCTTGCATTGTCTTCATGCCCACACCATGAAGAAGAGAGGTACTCTTTTGTGTTGTGTTCCCCTACTCGCTAAGTGGTTCACTTCACACCTACCTCGGTCAGCATTGAAGAACGAGCAAAGACTGACATGGTCCCAAAGGATGATGTCCCTCACCCATACTGACATCCGTTGGTGTTCAAGATCCTTGGAAGACGTCTCTATCATTGACCGTTGTGGGGAATTACCTAACGTCCCTTTTCTTGGTATTAGGGGAGGTATCACCTACAATCCCTGCTTATCTCTTCAACAGTTTGGGTATGCCCAAAGAGACGGTCCACATGAGATGCTCATTCAAGGTCTGGTGTTCGACTATGACCAAGAAGACCAAGGTTACCTCCCGAGATTTACACGAGCTTGGAGAATGATGAACAAGGTGGACAGTAGGACTCTGGGACACAAGAACTCTATCCCTCTCGAGCCTTATCTTAGGTGGGTACGAGCTCGTGCTCAAATTCTCCTAATGCCTTACCCTTCCATCCTCCCTGTTATCATAGAGCCCGTTGTTGAAGGAGACATCTCATACACTGTCCATCATCCTGACATGCCTACCTATCTCAAATACTTGCAGAAAGTTTGGGTTCAGTTGAAGGAAGAGAGAGACACCTTTGAAACCCAATTTTACGCCAGTGAGAAGAAGGTTCTGGAACTCACCAAACTACTTCATGAAGAGCAGAATCTGAACGCCTACATCGTTCCAAAGAGGATGCGTTCGACCTTTCTGCCTTAGGAGCTTTTGTTATATTTTATTTCTTTCATTGTAAACCCAAAGAGGCATGATGTATTCAAACTTTGATCTAATATAACATGTTTTCCTTTTGGTTTGAGCAAATTTAAATCTCTAATTTCCTTGAAATCATCTGCATATTGCATCTTCATTCATCATAACAACATACAAGTTTCTTACAACAGGTTTCCTTATCCTTCTACTGTTTATTTCAGTGAGATGGATATTGAACAGACAGTGAAAGATCTTCAGGCGTAGAACGTCCAGTTTCAACAAATGCTCTTGACTCTAACAAAAGGACAAGAGGAGTTGAAGACTCTACTGGCCAAAGAGAAGAAGAAGAAGAAAGCGAAGAAACCAACTGGTATTGTGATCATGGGAAGAAGGTTCAAAGGACAAGCCAGACGGACTTTGGACTTTGCAACCTCATCGGTGAAGGAGATAATTAAGAAGACAAGACCAAGGAAGTGAACAACAACCCAGTATCTGAAGAAGAGGAAGAACCTGATTACTCTGAGGAACAGTATCCTCCTGCTGATAATAAATACAAGGAGCTAGAGGATCGTTTGAATGCTATGGAGGTCCAGAGGGTACCCGGACTAGATTTTAAAGAGTTAGGACTTGTCTCAGGGGTTGTCATCCCACAGAAATTCAAGGTCCCCACTTTTGCTAAATATGACGGTGTCTCTTGCCCGAAGCTGCATTTAAGGTCATACGTCAGAAAGATTCAACCCCATACGGCTGATAAGAATTTGTGGGTGCATTTCTTCCAAGAGAGCTTGTCAGGGACACAGTTGGATTGGTTCTATCAATTGGAAGGGACCAATATTCGCAATTGGGAAGATTTGGATGTTGCCTTCTACAAACAATACCAGTATAATGCTGACTTAGCTCCAACTCGGACGCAATTGCAAAGCATGTCTATAGGTGTAGGTGAAGGTTTCAAAACCTATGCTCAGAAATGGAGGGATCTCGCAGGCAGAGTCCAACCTCCTATATCTGACAGAGAATTAGTGGATATGTTCCTAGGCACATTATCAGGACCATTCTTCAACCACCTGATCGAAAGTTCCTCAGCTGGATTTACTGAACTAATCATGATCGGTGAGCGGGTCAAAGCCGGTATAAAAAGTGGCAAAATTCAAAGGGATGCATCCTCGAGCACAATGAAGAAACCCTTCACTTGTAAGAAAGAAGCCAGTGCCATTTATAACCTGAGAGATCAGAGCAAAGCGGGATACCGTCCAACGGTAAGTGCTGTAATAATACCTAGGCCTGCGGCTACCCCACAATGCAACAATCAGCAAAGGGTGGAAAGACCACAAAGGCAATTCACATGGATCAACATGACATTGACAGAGGTTCTACCCCATCTGTTGAGATCTAACTTAGAAACTTTGAAAGAGGCTCCCAAGAATCATAATACCTCCTCTCCTCGATACAATCCGAACGCTCGGTGCGCCTATCATTCTGAGGGTCCTGGTCATGACACAAATGACTGTTGGGCACTAAGAAATAAAGTACAAGATTTGATTGAAGCCAAGGAGGTTGAGTTCGATGCTCCAGAGAAGTCCAATGTCATAACTGCTCCCATGCTTAAGCATAACCATGGAGTTAACACCATTGATATTGATCTATTCATAACCTCAATGGATGAAGTTTCTACTCCTCTTATGATTGTTAAGAAGAATTTTCTGTTGGCCGATTTATTTCCGAGTTATGGTGAAGGTTGCCGCATGTGTTCATTTCTACCTTCTGGTTGCCATTTGGTGAAGTCGGGTGTTCAAAGCCTGATGGACAGCAAAGAAATTTTGTTCAAGAAAACTCTAGTTCCCGTTGTTCCATCTGAAGACATTGCTATTATAACCATTTCCGCAAATCCTTCCAAGGCCTCCTCGAGAAGACCTGTTAGGATTACACCCGCTACGAGAATCGCTCCGCTAATAATCACATGTCCTGGTCCTATCCCGTACGCCTTAGACAAAGTTGTCCCTTGGCATTATGGCGCCGATGTTTACTATCATGGCGTTAAACAAAACTTGAAGACCGAAGAAGTCGATCATGATGTCGGTAACATTGTCGGGACCAGCAAGATTACTAGAAGTGGAAGGGTTTTCTCTCCTGAGATCTCCCCGAAGACTGTCACTAAGCTTGTCGTTATTTCATCTTCTGCACCCTCCAGTACTTTAGTTACTATTCCTATTCTTACTCCAGCTGGTACCCCTACCGATAAGTCATCTGAGACTCGAGGAAAAGAAGTTGTAGGTGAGCCTGCCCAGACGGAGGTACCTAGGAAAATTGTTGTGGAAGCCTCTAAGCAAGAGATAGAGGAAATATTGAAAATAATTAAAAAGAGTGACTACAATATGGTCGAACAGCTGGGGCAGACCCCCTCAAAGATATCCATGTTATCCCTGCTATTATGCTCTGAGGCCCATGTGTGGGCTTTGATTGCATTCCTCAAAACTGCGCATGTGCCGCAAGAGACTTCAGCTGATCAATTAAAGATTGTGTGGCTAGCCTGACTGCTGACAACGAGCTGGGTTTTTCAGATGCAGACTTAACACCGAAGGGAAGGAAGCATAATGATGCTCTGCATGTCTCAATTGAATGCAGGGGCACCACTATGGCTCATGTGTTGGTGGACACTGGGTCTTTGCTGAACGTTCTTCCTAAGAAGGCATTGGACCGGTTGGATTGCAAGGGATTGACTTTAAAGCCTAGTAACATTGTGGTAAGGGATTTTGACGGGTCGAAAAGAATGGTGCATGGGGAAGTGAACATCCCTGTCAAGATAGGATCTCAGACTTTTGAGTCCACCTTCTATGTGATGGATATCAAGCCATCGTACTCTTATTTGTTGGGTCGTCCTTGGATCCACAAAGTCGGGGCTGTTACTTCTACATTACACCAAATGTTGAAGTATCCAGTGAAGGGGAGGATAGTCATTGTGCATGGCGAAGAGGAGTATATGGTGAGCCACCTAAACTCCTTCAGGTACATAGAGATGGACAGAGAATTTATAGAGACTCCCTGTCAAAACTTTGAAGAGGTTCCCCAGATTTTGGCGTCAACTGAGACCACTACCGGCAAAAACCTCTTCTGAAGATGGCTTCTCTCAAAGACGCTAGAGCAGTAGTTGAAGAAAGCAGGAATACCAATTGGGGACAGCTCCCTGAATTTATTTGCAAAACTGGAAAGTTTGGCTTAGGCTTTACTCCAGGGGCTCAAAGGGTTGTTCGGCACGCTCGAGTTGGAGGACCTCCCCTATGCATCACCAATCAAGGGGTCAATGCTATTAAAGACAGTGAGGAAGATTTTGATATTGACAGTTGGATTTACCCGACTACCAACGGTGGACCGAGTAATTGGACGGCCAGAGATTTCATACCAGTTTCTTTTATTCCGCAGTAATTGTCTTATTTGTTTTCTAAGTTTGTAATGAACAATTTAAACTTTATGACCTTGTGTCTTACTCGAGGCACAATGCTTTTATTTATGAGGTTATTATATGTCATCTCACATGTCATCAATGAAGCATGGGACGTTCTTTTCATACAAATTTTGCACTCTCTATTTTTTCTCGTTTCCGCCTTTGCTTTATCAATACAGTTATGCTCTTACACACAGTCATATATCAAATTGTAGATCCATATCCACTCTGGAGCCCATTGATAACAATCCTGCTATTGCCAGTTATGACTTCGAAAATACGATCAACCAAGCCGAGGATGAAGGTGAGGATGATTGTGAGGTACCTGGAGAACTTGCTAGACTGCTACTACAGGAAGAGAGGGCTATACAGCCTCATGAAGAGTCATTTGAGACAATAAACTTGGGCACAAAGGTAGACAGAAAAGAGGTTAAAATAGGTGCAAATCTGGAGCTTAGCGTCAAATAGAGGTTGATACAGATGTTGCACGACTACATTGAGATCTTCGCCTGGTCCTATGAAGACATGCCTGGTTTGGACACTGATATTGTGTTACATCGCCTGCCGACTAAGGAAGACTGCCCGCCGGTTAAACAGAAGGTTCGCCGTATGCACCCTGAAATGTCAGAGAAGATCAAGGCAGAGGTCATTAAGCAGTTAGACGTTGGGTTCTTAGCTGTCACCTCCTATCCGTAGTGGGTTGCTAACATCGTGTCGATACCTAAGAAGGACGGCAAGGTACGAATGTGTCTGGATTACAGAGATCTGAACAGGGCAAGCCCCAAGGATGACTTCCCGCTTCCCCATATTGATGTTCTGGTTGACAATACCGCGCAGCACAAAATCTTCTCTTTCATGGATGGTTTCTCTGGCTACAACCAGATCAAGATGGCTCCTGAAGACATGGAAAAGACAACTTTCATTACACAGTTGGGCACCTTCTGCTACAAGGTGACGCCTTTTAGGTTGAAGAATGCTGAGGCAACTTATCAGCGCGCCATGGTCGCTTTGTTCCATGATTTGATTCACCATGAGATCGAAGTTTATGTCGATGACATGATAGCCAGGTCTTAGACTGGGGAAGAGCACCTTGATCATCTCCAAAAGTTGTTCGACAGGTTAAAGACATACAAGCTGAGGTTGAATCCGAACAATTGCACCTTTGGGGTAAGGTCCGGTAAGCTTCTAGGTTTCATCGTTAGTGAAAAAGGTATCCAGGTAGACCCCGCAAAGGTAAAGGCTATACAAGAAATGCCAGCTCCCCGTACAGAGAAGGAAGTTAGAGGTTTCTTGGGACGCCTGAATTATATCGCCAGGTTCATTTCACATATGACTGCTACTTGTGAGCCGATCTTCAAACTTCTGAAGAAAGATCAAGTGGTAAAGTGGAATGATGAATGCCATACCGCTTTGTAAAGAATCAAGGAATACCTTTAAGAGCCACCAATTATGATGCCTCCGGTTGTAGGAAGACCTTTGATTTTGTACTTAACAGTGCTAGACAATTCAATGGGGTGTGTGCTAGGGCAGCATGACGAGTCTGGTCGAAAAGAGCACGCGGTATACTACCTTAGCAAAAAGTTTACCGACTGTGAGATAAGATAATCACTGCTCGAGAAAACTTGTTGCGCTTTGGCATGGGCTTCTCACCGACAGAGACAATATATGCTGACTCACACTACCTTGTTGATATCAAAGATGGATCCAATCAAGTACATTTTCGAGAATCCCACTCTCTCCGGAAGGATAGCAAGGTGGCAAATGGTCTTAACTGAATACGATATACAATATACAACCCAAAAAGCAATAAAGGGGAGTGTATTGGCTGATCATTTGGCTCATCGGGCCGTGGATGACTACCAGTCCATGAATTTTGAGTTCCCGAATGAGAATATCATGTTAGTAACCGATTGTGAAGAACCTGGGTCGAATGAAGGACCTGAGGAAGGATCCCGATGGTCTATGTATTTTGATGGAGCCTCAAACGCACTAGGTAACGACATTGGCGCTGTAATCATATCTACCGAGGGTTATCATACTCCATTCACTACCCGATTATGTTTCAACTGCACCAACAATATGGCGGAGTATAAAGCATGTATCATGGGTCTTCGAGTTGCTATTGACCTGAGGATTAAGTTCTTAAGTGTATTCGGGGATTCTGCTCTGGTGATTAGTCAGATCAAGGGCGAGTGGGATACGAAACATCTGAATCTCATTCCTTACAGAGAGTATGTACTGACGTTGCTCCCACACTTTGAAGAAGTAACCTATGAATATTTCCCACGAGAGGAGAATCAGTTAGTGGACGCGTTAGCCACCATGTCTTCTATGTTCAAAATCCGGTGGGACGACGAAGCTCCCCGAATCACCATTGAAAGGTTGGATGAACTAGCACAATGCTGCGAGATTGATACTGAGGAGGTAACAGACAAACCCTGGTTTCACGAATTCAAAAGGTATCTCGAGGCTCAAGAGTATCCCGAAGGGGCATCTGTCAATGATAAGAAGTTTTTGAGAAGGTTCGCTGCAAAGTTCTTCCTCAGTAATGGAATCCTCTATAAACGCAACCATGACACTACCTTACTACGGTGTATAGACAAGGGTGAAGCAGAGAGGATCATGACAGATCTACATGAAGGAACCTTCGGAACCCATTCTAGTGGACATACCATGGCTAAGAAGATCCTACGGGCAGGATACTACTGGTCCACTATGGAAACCGATTGTTATCAACACTCTCGAACTTGTCATAAATGCCAAATCTATGCTGATAAGGTACATGTGCCTCTGGTTCCCTTGAACGTCTTGACAGCTATGTGGCCTTTTGCAATGTGGGTGTGATATGGTGGCAGAACCAACTGTTTAATACTGGTTTGTGTTTTTTGTTTGCAAAATGTCGCGGTAAGCAAGAGTCGCCACCGACTTTTATTTTATCCAACCGGAAAGGAAAAAAGTACAGAAAAAATCCTTTTTCGAGATGTTTCTGAGTATGTGGGGTAGATTATAGAAAGGGAAGGTATTAGCACCCTTTCTATCCGTAGTTATCTACGGGCTCTTAGATACTTGCTCATCATTTTAAAAATTGCTTCTGTGTTTGATTTGAATTTTTTTTTGTTTTACTTCGATTTAACCATTGCTTCTGTCTTTAAGAGTGTTATGAAGTTGTTTTGAAAACTTTGTTTGAAAAGAGTGTAAGTGTGAAAAATAGTTTGTTTGTTTGAGCAAGTACCTAACAGTTATCTACCTACTCGAAAAAAGATTGTTTCTATTCTTGTTTCCTTTAGACAGCGCTATCCTACTATTGAGAAATAGGTAGCACCATCGTTGGAGTTTGTAAGGGTCAATTCGAAAGAGACGTAATGGTCATTGAAGGCAACATGTAAGGATACCTTAGCATTTCGAAGGGACTGTCATCATATATTCGTAGGCAACATCGAGGGACAAGATCATATACCGTAGGCAACTTCGAGGGACATCGAGGGACCATGATCTTTATAATGATTTTAATCGAGGGTCTTAGATAAGGGTATCCCTACGTTCGAGGGACATGACCATTGTTTTCCGAGGCAACCAAGTGAGGAGTACCCTAGGAGTGAATATGTGCATATGATTTGTTTCAGTTATTTAATCTTTGCACATTAGGTGATCTACCATTTTAATTTTCAGTTTGTCTTTCCATACAATCCTATTAACATACATCTAGACAGTTTATAGTTTACGAAAATAAAATGCAGAAAGTTTAAAGTCCTAGCTATTACAAGGCTTCGGGTATTTACATAGCCAAAAACAAACCCTTAAAAAAACGATAAATAAAAGTAAAAAGGTCATAATTAATCTATTACAACTTGTGAGCAATTACATTAATATGGTAAAATAAAATAAAGCGCGCGCGAATAAAGAACGAGAGCGAATTAGGGTTTTGACCCCGTCTAACCTAATCGAAAGAAATTTTTTTTTTTAATTATTTCTAAGAAAAAAGAATTAGGTTTTTTAAAATTAAATACAAAATTAATTAGTAATTAAATTAGTTAAAAATAATAATTAAATGGCCTATTTTTGTGTTTTGTTATTTTAAGAAAAAGGAAAATAGAATTAAGTTAGAAACAAAATCCTAATTGTTCTAATTAATTTTAATTTATTTACAAAACAATTAAAGTTACCTAAAATTAAATTAAAACGTAAAATTAATTATTCGAGTTTATTACAAAAAATCAAAGGTTTGTGAAAAATGTTAAGTTTTATGAAAAAAAAATTTAAACAGAAAGAATAAAAATAGGTAAAAGGATAAATAGAAAGGAAGAAAATCAAAACCAATAGGGGTGGTTGTTGAACCCATGCCCTTAACCTTCTCAGGATGTCTGCCTCGCCATGTATTGGTATCATGTGTTGGCTGTTCTGTTTTGGCCATTTGTGTTTTAGCCAGGATCCTGTCTAAATCCTTACTGGAGAAGTAGTGATATGAATGCTTTTATGTACTTTTGATCATGGAGATCAAGTCAGCCTTACCCTTACTAGAGAAGTAGTGAGATGTGGGTTTGTAACAGGGATGACTTGTTTGTAGTGAGATGGAGGTTTGTAATAAGGATTTCAAGGTTTTAGGGTTCTTGAAAGAATTTGATATTCTGACAGCGTTGTGGCAAAGATTTTTTTTTCTCCTTTCTTGTTTGTGTGAAAAGAATGAGATTATATAATAGAAATTAGAGAGAAAAAAATGGGCTTTGAATGTGCAATTGAGCCTCCAATGTTCACTTGAGTTCGTCACATTCCAGGCTAAATCTCAGGGGCTTAAGTGCAATTTTTGAAATTTAAATGTGAAAAGAAAATGTAGCCGATATTGAGAACTAACTCCTGTCTGAAAATGGGCTCAATCGGATAAAAGGTGAATTAGTTATGAATTTTTGAAATTTCAGCTCAGACAAACTTATTTTGGGCTCCAATGTCAACTCTGACACATTCTTCAATAAAAAACTGGTATTGATCAGAGCATAATCCGGTCTCGACTTTTGAAGAAAATTTGTAGATCTCTGAGTCCGTGACCTTGTGTAAAAAAATGAGCCCAATCCGATAAAAATTGACCGAGTTATGAATTTTCGAAGTTTCGACCCAGATAGAATAATATTCAGCATTCAGGATTTTCGGTGCGTCACACGCACTCTGAGCAAAAAACGAATGCCTTTTGAATATCGTTCGAACTCGATACCTCCTGTGAAAACATATCCAACTCAATTTTTGAAATTTTGGCGCTGGAACCAGCTCGATACGATGAAAATCGACCAAGTTATGATTTTCTGAACATGACGCAAATAAACTTGTCACATATTTTCTGTACGAAAATACTTGATAAATCCGCATTTTTGAAGACCTTCTGATTGAAATTGGCTTCCAGCCGTGAGAGATGAAAACGTATATGACGTCAAGACGGAATTTTGGCCACCGGAACGGGTTCAAAACGAGCCACGATCTTCAAGTTATGAATTTTTTAGCACGTAAAAACTGCACTTTCAGCACACTTTTCCACCATATTTCTTCGAGAAAACTCACCCATTCGGATACCTTCTTTAAAAAATTGACTCTTGAGCCGAAGCTGAATTTGAGAATACGCTATTAGAGATATCTTGGCAAAAGAACACCTGAATATGATGCGCCGGGTTTGACTTGTGAATCTTTGAACCCCGAATCGTTGCAAAACGGCGAACCGATCTTCAACACGGAAAATGCTCTGAGAATATCCATTGACGAAATAAACGTCATTTGTAACCTGAAGAAGCTTGATAAATATACTTTAATTCCATAACCATAAAACCAATAATATGCATGTATGAAAAGAGGGAAAATTTTGGGGTACAACAGTGGGGCATCAACATGATCGGAGAAATCAGGCCCACCGCTTCTAATGGACATCGTTTCATCCTAGTAGCCATTGACTACTTCACGAAGTGGGTTGAAGCAGCCTCTTTTTCCACAGTAACCAAGAACATTGTGGCGCAGTTTATCCGGCATAATTTGATCTGTCGATACAGTGTGCCAGAGAGAATTATTACTGACAATGGTATGAATCTCAACAACACAATGATCACCGAGCTCTGTAAACAGTTCAAGATACAACATCACAACTCTTCTCCCTATCGGCCAAAGATGAATGGCGTTGTTGAAGCATCTAATAAGAACATCAAGAAGATTGTACAGAAGATGACAGTGACATACAAAGATTGGCATGGGGTGTTACCATTTGCTCTTCATGGGTACCGTACCTCAACACGGACGTAGACAGGGGAAATACCCTACTCTCTAGTATATGGCATGAAGGCAGTCCTACCCATTGAGGTCCAGATCCCTTCTTTAAGGATTATGAAAGATGCAGGTTTAAACGAAGACGACTGGATCCAGACTCGACTTGATCAACTAAATTTGATCAATGAAAAGAGACTTACTGCTATCTGCCATTGTCAGACGTATCAAAAGCGAATGATTAAAGCTTTTAACAAGAAGGTCAGACGCCAGGAGTATCATGTCGAGGATTTGGTGATCAAGCGCATCATACTGCCGCAAGGTGACCCCAGGGGAAAATGGAATCCCACATACGAAGGGCCATTTGTGGTAAAAAAATGTTTTCTCGGGTGGAGCCATGATTCTAACCACCATGGACGGTGACGACCTTCCTCACTCTGTCAATGCGGACACAGTGAAAAGATACTACGCATGATAAAAGACCCGCTAGGTTGACTGGCCTAGGAAAAAATAAGGGCTTCCCGGCGAACCAAAAGGGTTCGGGCAAAAATAAGGGATGAAAATGAAAAAATCTGTACACCCGGCAAGTCGAAAACCTGAAAAGGCGACTTGGGCAAAAAGGGTATCCCGGTGGACCGAAAACTCGAAAGGGCGGTCCAGGAAAAAGTTAGGGATGAAAAGCGTATCACTATGTCCCATTGGATCACCCTGCGATCTGACCTCAGTATCAACTGTCAAACTCAAACGGCATCAATCAATCTAATCAGCTTCGGACAAACAGCAAAGTGAGGAGACTCTCGAAGGCATAGTGGCAATAGCGGACTTGAAACCCAATGGGATTGTTGCACATAGTTTTTTTCTTTTTGTACACAATATTGTATATCTTTCATTTTTACGGCGATGTTCTCTTACTATAGCGTCAGCTTCCTTGTACAAAAACGCCTGTTATAGGCCACCGTCAAAATTAATACAAGTCATTTTTACAAAACTGTTTGTTCTTCTTTTTCTGTTTTGTTTTTGCAAGAACGTCCAATGATTTATTCTTGACATATGCATTTGAATATGATTGTTGTTCACAAATATTTTCATAGGGGAAGAAAGACGATGACTCATAACTTAAGAAACAGGGACGAAAAAAAACTAAAATTTCAAGCCCGACAGTTACTCTGTCCAATTGGTACTGGGGAAAGACAACTTTGGAGCATAGTCATCAGTACATGTGACCTTGCAACATCTATTCCCCACAGAGTAAAAGTAATCAAAGCATTGATATCAATTCTCTCAAAATGGGAAGTAATCTCCCTAGCCAAGGGTCGTCCAGAAACCTGACACCTATGTCCCTCAGTCGAATTTCATAATCGCGAGCGGATCATCATAAATTTTTTTTAACTCCCCAAGCAGAGTTTATTTCTCTGGATACAGGAGCTCAATCCCTGACAGAGCCCATTACTTCAGCTAGGGAAATTCACCTTCCAAGTTTTCCCCCGCAGAGTTATTCTCAAAACAAAATCTCCCTCTGACAAAAGTACAGTCACTTCCATTCATCATCTCCAACGGAAGTAAAAGAGCCGTGTTTCTCTACAACAGTCAAGAAATTCTATTTTCTCCAGCAGCAGTTAGAGATTTATTTTCTCAAACTCGGACACGTCACAACTAACATGCTCATACACCATGACATGCACATATATATCACATACAGCATAATCTTGTTTATTTTGAGAACGTCATCTCACAACGCATTTCATGCATCGCATATAACTAACCCTATTATCTTTTCAGGAAAGGCAGTTATCACCAACAATTCCAGCAGTTATACATGTCATATCTGCAGGAAACTAAGGGAAAATCAGTTCCCGAAACCAAACGGGTCAACTAATCCACATGATCAAATAAAGTAACCCTACTACCCAGGTTCCTTCTCACAAGCCCTACTACCCAGGCTTTCTTTTCAAAGTAACCTTACTATCCAGGTTCCTTCCCATAAGCCCTACTATCCAGACTTTCATTTCGAAGTAACCCTACTACCCAGGTTCCTTTCCACAAGCCCTACTACCCAGGCTTTCTTTTCAAAGTAACCTTACTATCCAGGTTCCTTCTCACAAGCCCTACTACCCAGGCTTTCTTTTCAAAGTAACCTTACTATCCAGGTTCCTTCTCACAGCCCTACTACCCAGACTTTCTTTTCAAAGTAACCTTACTATCCAGGTTCCTTCCCATAAGCCCTACTATCCAGGTTCCTTCTCACAACCCTACTACCCAGGCTTTCTTTTCAAAGTAACCTTACTATCTAGGTTCCTTCCCACAAGCCCTACTATCCAGGCTTTCATTTAGAAGTAACCCTACTACCCAGGTTCCTTCCCATAAGCCCTACTACCCAGGCTTTCTTTTCAAAGTAACCTTACTATCCAGGTTCCTTCTCACAAGCCCTACTACCCAGGCTTTCTTTTCAAAGTAACCTTACTATCCAGGTTCCTTCTCACAAGCCCTACTACCCAGGCTTTATTTTCAAAGTAACCTTGCTATCCAGGTTCCTTCTCACAAGCCCTACTACCCAGGCTTTCTTTTCAAAGTAACCTTACTATCCAGGTTCCTTCTCACAAGCCCTACTATCCAGGCTTTCATTTAGAAGTAACCCTACTATCCAGGTTCCTTCTCCCTTATCTCCAGACAATAGTTTACAACACTGTAAGGCCTGGACCAGACCAGATACGGTCGATTTCACATTTCCCTAGTGAGTCGCTGTACAGCTTGGACCCTGACCAGGTATACGTTCTACACTCACTTCCTCAGTCAGGAGATAATTCCCCAGTAGAGTAATGGACAATAGAAGCTCCTGGACTTTACTTCCCAGTGCATAAATCAACATTCCCCGGCAAAGTCCCCCTCAATAGTAGGTACATGAATTTTCACCCAGGAATCTCTTATGCAACCAATCTTTTCTGGATGGCATCTTTAAGCCCATCTCCAATGATTTCCCGTTGCCTTCCAAATGGAATTTGTGAGCCCATTCCCGATATCACCGATCAGTATTACTTCATGCGAGTGCAAATTTCTGGGCACTCTAGTGTTCAATCATCTTCCACCTTCAGATCACAAAAGGCAGATCAGCCAATCTACATCCTCAGGCTTAAGAAGATTGAACAAAGGCAACTGTTGTACCCCAAAATTTGCCCTCCCATTTCTCAAAGGGTCATCCTGGACTCTCAGGTTTGCTTCTATCAAGTTCCAAGTCTTAAATTATCACTTTTCAAGGAAATTGTCCACGAGGGCAAAAGGTCAAAAGCACACTGAAAAAGTCAAACTTTGACTTTTAAATTAAAAATCAAGTTTCAACAATTATATTTCATCAAGACATGAAACTAGTTCATAAAAATCAGGAGTCATAAGTTACTTTGAAAAAATCAAATTTTCTAAAACATTTAGAAAATTTTCTAAGTGTTAAGAGCATATGATACTTCAGAACTTCTGAGTCAGCCTCCACGCAAGCGCAATTAGAAGTTGCAAATATGGTTCAGAATATAGTCTTCAATCAAAACATGACTCTTCAGCCTCCACGCAAGTGCAGTCAGAAGTTGCAAGCATGGTCCAGAACATAGTCTTCCATCAGAACCTGATTCCTCAGCACATGGAGGTTACGTTTCTGATCTTCTGCGATCAGAACATCACCAAATCCCAAGACCTCGTTTAAATAACCTACTGCCCTGCAACATCACAGTCCTGCAATCAGCTGCTGACCCAGTCCATGCATGCACTTCCTCAAACCCCATATTTGCATCAAATTAGCATATGAAAACTGTGATTAAAAGGCAATGGAACAGTATACCAAAAAGGTTTAAATCCCATTTGTTTTCCCCCCAAAAATCACAACAAATCCACCTATAAATAAGATGCTCCATCACACGTTCAAGGGGATGGTTGGCTTTTGGAGAGAGGGAATCATCAAAAGAGAGAAAAGAAATTTGTGGAACCCCTTCATAAAAATCCAGAAATTCCAAACAGAAAACCAAACCTTTGTTCTTCCTTTTGAATCAAAGAGCTTGGCATTTCCTCTTCCGTTGCTCTTGCTGACTCAAAACATCTAAAGGTAGCAGCTCAAGTCCCCAACACACGCTCCAGGTTCAAGGTAAGTCTCCCTGACTCTGCATCTTCTCATTCAGAACATCATTAAACATGTAAATATCATAATATTGATGTTGTCCATATCATTGCGTAAGTAGAAAAACTGAGGATCAGAACTTCCTGATTAAGGCTAGACTCAGGACCAGGATCAGAACATCCATAAACTGTTGTGCTTTTATCCTTCTGATTTGCTGTTTGCTGAAAAACTGAATAAGTTACCGTTGTGCTGATTGATATAAGGAAAGAGCTGAAATGTAACACAAAACTTCTATTTTTCACTCACCATTCTAACACATAGAACTTCCATGATTCACTCATTGTTCTAACACAGCACATAACTTCTGGGTTCTCCCTACATGTCAAACATATTGAGCTCCTAATGTTTCCACTCGCTGTTTTTACACACTCAGAGTTTCTAATTTTTACATGCTGACAATACACTGAATTTCTGGGGTTTACTCACTGTTTTAGTGTAATACAGAACTTCTGACTTGTGGTCCACTGTCTGAATACCACCCAAAACTTTTGTGTTTCCCCTCTAATGTTCCTTGCAGGACCCCAGAGTTTACCAACTCAGAACTTCTGACACCCACTGACGTCTCTTGCTGAGTCACAGTGCTCTTGGCTTCAGAACTTCTGATTCCGTTTGTTTTGCTTGTAGCAGCACGCTGGTCTTATATCTCATTTATTTTCCTTTTATCACTCACAACATTAAAACTCTTTTCATCAATATAAAAAGGCATAAAAATATTTCTGTTTTTACTAAGCTAATTCATTCCTCTTTTTTATTCATCAACACAAAAAACCTTTTTTAAATAAGGCCCATTTTCTTTCTTGCATTATTTCAATATGGTTGTAATAAATAATTAGGATTTATTTTCTTGCAAACCCCTATTCGTAAATTTGTACACCCCATCCCCCTAATGATTGTAATAGCGTAGAATCCTTACTTTCCGCACTTTTATTGCTTTCATACATTGTTAGTAACTAGGGTGTGTATGGCAAGATATGAAATCAACAAATAGATCACCCTAATCAAGACTAAATGCATGTAATCAAACACACTTTGCACACACGCACCCTTAGGGTAATCTCACTTTGTTGCCTATCGGAAAAATAGTCATGTCCCTCGAACATGGGCGTTTTAGCAAAAGACCCTCGATAAAAGATCATAGTCCCTCGATGACCCTCGATGTTGCCTTTGATGAACGATCTAGTCCCTAAACGACATTGCTAAAACGTTCCATGGGTTTCCTTCTATGACTATACAAACGTCCCAACGCCCATCCCTTCACATCCAATGATAGGGCTTCTTACCAAAACAATGGTAAGATAACAACGTCTAAAGGAGAAAGAAAAGAACATCTAAGACCTTTTGAGTAGGTAGATTCGCTCCTAGTTTCTTGCTTGCTCACAACAAAAACATTCTATACACCAACAATTTGAAACATTTTCAAAATTCAACACTTTGTACGCATTCTTATAGAGATAAGAGCCATTACAAAGAAAACCCTTTTCAAAATCACTTTCAAAAAACACATCTCACAAACACTTTCTTGAAAACATTTTCGAAACAAACACTTTGTATGCGTTCTTATAGAGATGAGAACCATTACGAAGTTACATTTTCAAAATACTTTCAAAAATCACCATCACAAGCATACATTTAAACAAAAGCAAGTTGATCTAGCAAGTAACTAAGAGCCCATAGAAAACCATGGATGAAAAGGGTGCTAACACCTTCCCTTTTCATAATCTACCCCCCGAACTCAAGAAAACATCTCTAAAGGTCTTTCCTGTGATTTTTCACCTTTCCTTTTGGATAAAAGAAAAGTCAGTGGCGACTCTTGCTAAACCGCAACATTTGCGAATACAAACGCAAACCTTCCAAGTCAGTTCTCCTACCGTATCACAGTCGCCAACTCTGAGTAGATGCCATTGTCCCAAACATGTAGGGGGGGTCGGGGATACCCTGTTGCATGCCGAACTGTAACTTCACACGATCACTCTAGTGCATCTCTGATAACGAGAAAACATATCGTATAATTAACATACTTTTTACCGATTTTATATTCCATTAAGTCGTCTAACCCTCGATTATTCTGAGATTATTTGTCTTTTTTGCAGGTGTGACACTTGTCGACTCAAATCTATGAAAAAGGACAACATGAAGAAAGCTAGACGAAAAACAAAGAGAAAAAGAATAAAAAAATACAAAGTGTGGACTTCTGGATGCCTGACGGTCGTCACGCCCCTGTGACGGGCGTAACACCCCACAACATAAGGAAACGGTCGTCACGCCCCTGTGACGAGTGTAAGACACCACTTCAGCGTGTGACGACCGTCACCCACCTGTGACGACCGTCACACGTGTAAAGGAGGACGTTGCGCATAATTGAAGACGTGGGCGTGAAGGGCAGACTACTTCTCCCGGTTTCCACTGAATCTCCTATTTTATTGCCACAACTACTACTCCTCCTAGAATTTCTCCACGAAGACTTCCTCAAGAATTCAAAATTAAAACTGCTGATTTTTCCTGCTATATATATGAGTACCAAGGCACAGTCCAGGGGTCGAAGAATTTTCTACAGACCAAATTTCTATTTTTCTGCATTATTTCTATTTCCTTGTTTTTGAGATTTTTCTATATTACTGCAATTTCTATTTCAAGTTTTAGTTTTAGGTGTTAATTCTTCATTCAAGAATTAACACGATTTATTTACTGCAATCAAGCTCAAGGATTATTGTAATACTTCAAGATTACCACAACAACTTTGATTCCAGGTTTTTATTGAAATTAATATTTATTCAGTTTTTATATTATGCCAATTGTTGTTATGAATTATATTTTGAATTGTATTGCTTCCAAGTTAATTATGCCCGGCTAAATTATTAATACTGGTATGTGACCCGTAAGAACTAAAGGAATTCAGTGATACCTTGGCCAAAAATATTTATAAAACAAATTTCTGGTTTCCAATTTCCAAGATTAATTTAACTAACCTTGTCACGAGAGTGAGAGGTTAATTAACACGATTTTGCCACGAGAGTGGGAAATTAATTAAGGCAAGAACCTGCATGCGAGAGCTGGGGTTCAACCCAGATAGTGGTAACGAAACATTGATTTTTAAATACACGAGAGTGTTTTAATAAATTAATTAAACTCAAATTGTTTTCAAAAAGTGTTATTAAATTTAAAGTGCATCCACTAGGTTTAGTAGCATGACTTATTTCATAAACACGAGAGTGTATGTCTCAGGTTTTTAAACAATTAGCTTTTACCGAAATACTTTATAGGCCAAGCGATTCACCGAATTCCCCAAGTCCGATTATCACATACCGGTATAACTAGTACTATTATTTTTAATTAAACTGTTTCCCCCAAATATCGAATATTCATCGCTTAGTTAGACAAACTGTAGCATTAGATCGTATGTGATTGATCCTCAGTCTCTGTGGGTTCGATAATCTTTTAAAACTAGAACGACTGAACTGTATACTTGCAGTTAGTATCCCGACAGACTCATAAAGTCCCGATCAATCTCCACAGTAGTGAACCTGATGAGTGTTGTTTTTGCAGTCCATACTTCAGCATCAACTGGGTTAATCTCATGGTCGAGATCCTTGTATGGCCTCTATACAAACTGTAGAGGAAAAAAAGTTATATAAAATATTAAACTTAATTAACCTATTGAAAGCATTGTATAAAATATATAAGTTTAATACCTCTTCAGGTCCAACATAATCAATAAGATTTCAGTAGACTACTATTGTATTTCTAGGGGATTTTTTGTAATTCATCCCAGGAACAGACCACCTACATAGAAAAAATGGGTAATAAATTAATACATGTTAGTTACAGTATGGTTTCGTAATCTTACTCTGTAGCAAAGGGGAAAGACAAATGGCCTTGTGTTGCGGGGGGGCAAGTGTCGGCATTATCGACCAGCACCATGCCTGGAGAAAAAAGGCACAGGAATAGAAAGAACAATTGTCGTTCGATGCATTTTTACATAAGGAACTATACAGATGGGCCAAAACAGCAGAGCCCCAACTATATGTGTTTATTTTATCAAATTGTCTTAACAATGGTAAATACATGATATTAACAGTATTACCCGTTGTTTCAGGAAATAAAAAGTGGCCAAATAATATCACTATGTAACACCGAGCTTTCACAATTTTTTCTTGCTCGGTAGAGTTTTCGGTTATTACGAGACTACTATGTTATTCTCTAAAAAGACGGAGATTAATACCTTGGCCTCTAGACCCTTGTTCAAATAAATAGATTCCTAAAAGTTCCTCGCATATGGTGTTGTTTTGGTTGACTCGGAAATTGACAGCCTTACCATCAATCGGTAGACCGAATAACATGTACACCTCCTCTAGTGTGATTGTACATTCACCACATGGAAGATGAAAGGTGTGAGTTTCGGGTCTCCATCTCTCCACTAATGCGAGAATAATTTTATAGTCAACATGGTAATTGACTATGTTGAGTAACGGACCAAAACTAGCATGTCATGAGTACGGTTCAATTTGAACGTCGTAAGGGACATACTCATGGACACGACAACTAAATCTTTTAACATCCTATTAAAAACACGAATTACATATAAGAAATATAAGATTTGCGTATAACAATCATAAGAATTACAGATACACTTACAACGGTTTCAATGTTGTTGAGAGTTCCTCTATGTAGATCATCCATGGTCAAGAGAGACATTTTTTCTTGATTACTCTTGTGTTGTTGTTGATGTTTCAAGAAAGAAATAGTGTGAGTTATGATTGTGATGAACATATAGGGTGAATGTTACATGTATTTATAGGAAAATATTGAATAACATTATGCATTCACGTGACAATACTTTGCATACAAGATATACACATAGGCGCCACCCTTGGTGGTGCATGCTCTTGTTTAATACACATAGGCGCCACACTAGGTGGTGCATGCTCTTTTTGATACACATAGGCGCCATTCAATATGGCTTGTTACTTTTTGCATGCATGCAAACCTGCAGCGTGGCAGGGATTAGATGGCATGCATGTAAGTTTGTTATTCAATGACAAGCCACCCTAGGTGGCGCATGCATGCAAAAAGAAGAGGATGATGTTGTTCGAAACATGTTTCGAACTCATGAACAATCTAGGTTCAATGAGATTGAGTTGTATGTTTTATTACAATAATCAGATCAATCTCAGGTGGGAGATCCTTCTCAATACTTTGAAGAAGAGGATGAATCTGACGAGGACAACAATCCCGAAGTCGATGTTATTGACCAAGAATAAGATAATGAGGCAATGATTGATTTTATGGTCAATGATGACGCTGCAGATTAAGAGCATGAACTTGTACCTACGAGTCATGCGTACGAACCTCCGTTTCACATGACGAACTTGAACTTGGGGGAAGATGAACCAACCTCAGATATCTTTCACAATCCTTATATGTATACCGAAGGGGCCTTGAAAGTTGGAGACAGATTTCGAACAAAAGAAGAGTGTCTTAGAGCTATCAAAAAATACCACACATAAATTTTAGCTGACTTCACTATAGATAAAAATGATTCAGGGAGGTACGTTATTTTATGTCATCGAAAACCAATTTTCCCTTTTCGGTTAACTGCATCTTATAGAAAGAGAAGTGATTCATGGGAAATAGGTTCCATCGATCCACTCCACACTTGCATCACCACTGTTTTGACGCAGGATCATCAAAAACTTAGTTCTCAACTAATATGTCAAGAAATCTTGCCTCTTATTAGCAAGGATCCATCATTAAAGGTGAGTACAATTATTTTTCATATCGCTACTAGATTCAATTGTACTCCCTCTTACAGGAAGGCATGGATCGAGAGGACTAAGGCAATTGAACTTGTGTATGGTAATTGGGAGGAATCGTACAAAGAACTTCCAAGATTTTTGGTGGCACTCAAATATTATGCTCTGGGAACTGTTATAATTTTGGAGACACTCCCGACATTTACCCCAGACATAACCCGTGTTAGTGGAAATGGAATATTTCATCAATTGTTCTGGGCATTTGAACCATGCATCAAGGGTTTTGCATTTTGCAAACCTATTATACAGATTGATGGAACTTGGTTATACGGGAAGTATAAAGGAACATTACTCATGGCAGTGGCACAAGATGGGAACAATAATGTTTTTTGGATCGCCTTCGCTCTAGTTGAAGGTGAGACAGGTGGTGCATGGAATTTATTTCTGAAGAAT
Organism: Vicia faba; assembly: GCA_948472305.1. NCBI lineage: Eukaryota > Viridiplantae > Streptophyta > Magnoliopsida > Fabales > Fabaceae > Vicia > Vicia faba. The sequence goes on along the minus strand of OX451738.1, from coordinate 1,016,253,839 downwards.
CTCCGATTACACGTTGCTCCTCAATCCAACCTTTGTTTGATTTCAGACAGACATCCATCGATTGTGAGTGCATACAATAACCCTGATAACGGTTGGCAGGATCTCCCTTAAACACATGTCTATTGTATTAGACATATCACACAAAGCTTCACGCTCCATATCAAAGACAAGACACTTCGAAAGAAAGTTGTTAATGCAGGGTATGCCTTAACAGAACCATCATTCCGACACTATCGCGAGGAAATACGGTTGGCAAACTCAGAAGCATTAAGGTGGATCGATAACATTCCAGTGGAGAAGTGGACTCAGGCATTTGAAAATGGTCAACGATAGGGCCACATGACAACAAATTTGGTGGAATCATTGAACTCTGTCTTCAAAGGCATCTGAAACCTACCAATTACTGCTTTGGTTATAGCAACATATTTTAGGATGGGGTCATTGTTTGACACAAGAAATTCAAAATGGAGGGCAATGTTACAATTAGGGCAGTTGTTCAGTGAATGCACGATGAAAGCATTTAACGAGGAGGCTGTGAAAGCAAACACCCATAGTGTCACCGTGTTTAACCATATTAAAGGTTGGTTCAGTGTACAAGAGACAATGGATCATAATGAGGGGAGGCCAAGGGGATATTATCGGGTCGAACTAGATAGAGGTTGGTGTGATTGCGGAAAGTTTCAAGCATTTTGCATGTCTTGCTCTCATGTCATAGTGGCATGCTCGCATGTTCGCTTGGACCCAATACAACATATATCCGCCGTGTACACAGTAAAGAGCGTTTTAAGTGTGTACATCAATACCTTTTCTGTGTTGGCAAAGGAGGATTATTGACCTGCTTATCAAGGGGACATTGTTTGGCACAATGAACAAATGCGACGGAAGAAAAAGGGGCGCCCGAAAAGCACTCGTATTAGAACTGAAATGGATACGACCAACAAAATGATAAGATTATGCAGTACATGTCGTCTTCCCAGACACAATCGAAAAAATTGTCCGAATATTGGGTCTAGCTCTGCAACCTAACTTTTTTATAGCAAACTTTCCCGAGTGGTTAATTTGTTGTACGCAATATATTTCAATTTAAATTCGGGTTATCATTTTGTGTTCAATTTATCATTCAATTACATTAACCTTCACATAATGACACAAAAAATTACAACACCACAAACTCAGGACAACAACACAACAACATGATAAATAGACAAAACAACTAAACAAATCATAATATCTAAGAGATAAAAATCATCAATACAATATTGTCTGATCCAAGCATCATTATCATGACATCAGCGTTGCATCTCACCTTTTTCCATGATCGGCTTACTCTATTTTCGTTCCTCACTGTAATTTGCCTTTCTATTTTTCTGATATGTTCACCTTCAGGAATGTCTCATTCCAACCAGCGAATCAAGTGTCTCTGAAAATGCTCGAACGTTCGCGTGTTCTAAAGTTTGATATTCACCGGAGGCTTTATCGCCGAAAAAATAGCATGCGCATCTCTTTTGATCAGTGAAAACCTTGGCAAGGGAGTTGAAGACATTTTCTAAGAGTTATGTGACAAATGGTGTGAAAAAATGAAGATGATGGGTGGTTGCATTTATAGAAAATCATATAACACTGTCAAGCCACACTAGGTGGCGCCTCCTCTTTAAACATACATGCATGCGCCACACTGCATGGATTTACAAAGGAGGACAAACTATTCAGTGTGGCGCCTCCTCTCTAAATAGCATGCATGCGCCACACATAGTGGCTACTCTTCTATGTGGCGATTTTTGTTTTGTTTGGAAAGTGGTTAATTTAGTAAAATTTTTTAAAATGTGATTATTTAAGAATTTTTAAAAAAAATGTGATTATTTAAAAAAAATCATACTCATGATTCTGTGTGCATTTTTAATAGTATTACCACTTAATCTATTAAAATAAATAAATTATAATCATACAGTTGGAATAGATTTAAAACAATTTTAAAAATTAATTTAAAACACAATTTAATATCAATGATTTTATAATAGTCAATTTAAGACCTGTTTGTTTCAACTTTAAAATAATAATTTTTTTTTGTATTTTTAAAAATAAAATTTATGAAATTGTTTCTTAAAATATTATAAAAAAAATTATATTTATTTTTTCTAAATTGAAACACTACTTTTAATATTCTATAACATAAATATACAATATTGAAGATCAAAATATAGTTGAAATTATAATTTTTTTAAAAATTTTATTTTAAAAATAATTTCTATAAAAAATTATTTGAAATAACTTCAAAATTAAGTGATTTTTTAAAATTTTAATATCTAAAAAAAGTTTTATTAAAATGATAAAATATTTAAAATAAGATTTTAAGAATAACTATTCAAACTAATTTTTATTAAATGTTTTTATGAAAAAAAAATTTATAAATTTTTTTTACACAATTATATTATACTATAAAAATTATTTTTAAAAAAGTCAAAATAAACTGGTCCTTAAACACATTTTAAAAAATTTTTTAATCCGTTTGTGATTTGTATTTAGATTAATTGTGATATGAAGATTTAATTAAATTAAAATTTTAATCTCTTTATTAAAATTGGACAGTGATCGTTTTGGGTTAGACTAGGGTCTAATATGTCAATCCGAACTAAATCATGGGTGCAATTTGCAGACCCAATTTCGATTGAATTTATGATTGCTTTGATCGGATTTGATTAAATCGATTTGTCAGATTGGTTTACTTAGTTAATTGTATTTAATATTTGGAAATAAAATACTATTAAATATATAATTTGAGCCTTCAAATTCTGGCCTTCAAATATTGCAAAGGGCCTTCAAAATATTATAAATAGTTGAACTTTCATCAAACTATAATATTACAATATTAGAGACCATTCAAGCATTCTTGGTCAATAAACATGTAATAAGGCACAAAGCCACAAGACCACTAACTTTTGTATAATGATCAAAGTTACCTAATAGATATAAAATATAATACAGCAAATAGATCAAAATATAGCTTCTCAATACAATGTAAATATTACAGTCATCCAAATTTAATTCTTCAAATCAAATATCATTGATAAACAGAGTAGATGAAGCTGAGTTGCCTCTATATAATCACTTATCCCCCTTGTGTTGTCATTGGTTTGTTGAGTCAAGTTTTCTGATATAGAAAAGAATCTTAGGACAAAACCAACTCCACTTAAAATTCTATACATAATAAATTGAATCATTTCCCATAAACATCAATTAAACAAGAATTAAGGTGCAAAACCTTCCAAAGTACCTTGTTCAGTCTGCTGGAAATTGATTTTCAAGGCTAATAAACCTCTCTAAAAATGCAGGTATGCTTACAAAACACACAAATCTGTCAAAAAAGAAAATCAGCTCCACAAAATCTTAAGAACGATTTAAACCAAGTCAATCACATAATTGATTCAAGTAACAACCATCAACAAGCACCACAACCCGCAACAAATTCACCATTTGCTGTCTGTCACAAAATACCAAATTTTATGATTGGATGAAAATGTAACTGATCAAATAAGTGTTTCTAATATGGCATAATTATTAAGTAGGAAATAAATACTGCTAACTATACTAGTTATTAAGTAACAATGCAAAGGATTAAATTATAACTAATCAATAGAAGGAGAAAGAGAACAAGTATGAAAGAATGAAGCTTACATGATCGGTGGTGGCGAGGTGGTGTGTCGCGGCGGCTACAACTCGAGGTTGAAGAGAGAACGGGTGTGTTTGTCAATGAAAAGGAAAAGAAAACCTCGAAAACTGAATGTACTGATCCAGAGTTAGACCAAGTCTACTACTAAACTCAGAATAATTGACATATTGAGCCGGTCTGTTATGGATATGGATATCATCCTTGATTTAGTAGGTCAAGGGAAATCCTCTTTAGAATGTAAGATAAGATGAGAGTTTATTTTGAATTATCTTTTCCCTTTCATTCATGAGAAAAAATATATTTTATAGTTTTAGTTTTGGATCTAAATTTAACGTGATAAAATAGAATCTCATATTTTAAGGAGTGAAATATTTGATCCAGTTAATCGGAAAATCTAAGACAGTTAATAATTGATCATAACAAACTTTAGAAATTTCTTTTATATTTTGGCATCTTGTGCTATTAGTCTTCAAATTTGTTAGGCCTTTTGATGGTTTTTTTGGGCCTGTTTGGAGCTACTGTTAATGTGCTTAAGTCCATAGTAGTTTTGGGTCTTGGTTCTGCAGTTAGGCTAATAATCCTTATTGCTTGAGAAGACACATTGTCCTCAAGGTGATAATCAAAGCAGAGATTTTCTCAGGACTCCCAACTCGTGTCTTCTGGTGCCAGACCAGACCACTGTACCAGTGCCATTTTAGTTGGAGGGTTTGTGCATGTATCAAATTTGGTGTCAAGAATTGTCAAGGGTGTGATAATGGGGTGATGATAAATGGAAATTTGTGGAATGGTAGTGATTGTAGAAATGGGATCATGGTGTAATTTGAGTAGTGAACAATGGAAAATAGGGTGGATTTTGGAATTTGCTGGAAAGTCAAGTTTATAGACAACTTTTCCAATTTTCTGTAGTATCTTAAAAAGGACCATAAAATCTTTTGGAAAGTTTGGTGTAAGGAGGATTAGTAGCTGTTTTCTGGCCATAGGGGCGCATACAGACATAAACATAACAGCCTTCGGTGAATGCGATGTCTCTTTGATGTTTGTCAGTGTTAAGTTTTATGACAGATTGTGCTTTGAGTATTTTGGCTTTGAGTTTGGTGATAAGCTGTTGGCGGCAAGTGAGTAAGGAATCTACTGCTTCAATGGAAGATTGTCCTTGTATATATTGGGGTATGGATGGAGGTTCCTTGCCATATGTGATTTGGTATGGTGTAAGTCTTGTAGTAGAGTGGACAAAAGTGTTATGGGACCATTCAGCCAAGGAAAGATAACTGGACCATTGGGATGGTTTATTGTGAACAAAAGATTGTAAGTATTGCTCGAGAACTCAGTTAAATACCTCTGTTTGACCATCACTTTCAGGGTGGTAGGCGATGCTCATGCGTAATTTGGTACCACAGAGGGAGAAAAGTTTGCGCCAAAATTTGCTAATGAATAATGGATCACGGTCAGATACTATACTCCTTAGCATACCATGTAGTTTGCACACAATTTCAAAGAAGACAGTGGCTATCTTGTGGGCAGTAAAATTAGGATTTAATACAGCCAAATGTACGCCTTTAGAAAGGCGATCTACTGCGACCAAAATTGGATTGTGGCCTTTAGAAAGTGGTAATCCAGTGATGAAGTTGAGAGAAAGATCCTCCCAAATGGCCTGAGGAACTGGGAGGAGTTGTAAGAGGCCTGGTGGTTTTTTTGTTTCGTATTTGACTTGTTGGAAAATGGCACGGGTTTTAAAAAATTCTTGTACTTGGTATCTCATACCTTCCCAACGAAAATTGGCTTTCAAATGGGCTAAGGTTTTGGAGAATCCCATGTGTCCAACTGTAGGAGAACTATAGAATTCTTCTAAGAGTGTGTGACAAAAGGAAAGGGGGTGATGAAGCCAGATGCAGTTATTCAATAAAATGAGGCCTTGGTGAATTTTATGGTTAGGAAATTGGGAAGGTGTTTGTGAAATTTGGTTGTATAGTGAGGTGAAATGGGGATTAGTAGCCAATGCTATTTTTAGTTGCTCTAAAAATAAAAAAATTAGGCATAGATAGATAGATAGATAGATAGAGAGAGAGAGATATGTGTACCTAAGATTGTGTCTGGAATGCGAGAGAGTGTCTGCAACTAAATTAGATTTCCCTGTCTTGTACTGAATCGTGTAATCATATCCCATGAGTTTGGCTAAGTAAATCTGATGCTCAGGTGTTTGTATGGTTTGTGTAAGGAGTTCTTTAAGGCTCTGGTGGTCAGTATGAATGATGAATTGGTGACCCAAAAGGTATTGCCTCCTTTTTTAACGGAAGTGGTGATAGCGTGGAGTTCACGGACACATGTAGAAGCCTTTTTAAGTTTGGGGAAGAAGGGTTTGTTGAAGTAGGCAATGTGGTGTGAGTTTGGCATTAAGATTGTGCCCATAGCAAGGCATGAAGCATCGGTTTCTAGGAAAAAAGGTTGTGCGAAGTTTGGGAGTGCTAGAGTACGATAAGAGGTGACAGAAAGTATTAGGGCGTCAAAGGCTATGAGATGTGTAGCAATGGATGCATATCCTTGAATGAACTTGCGATAAAACCCGATAAGTCCTAAGAATCCTCTTAAGGCTATGATGTTATTGGGAAGGGTCCAGTCTAGTATGGCTTGTATCTTAGAGGGTTCAGGTTTAACATCTTCGAAGGAAACAATGTGGCCCAAGTAGTTCAAACTGCGTTGAGCCAATAAGCACTTAGATTATTTCAGAACATACTCACCTTGTAGTAGAGTGAGGAAAACACATTCAAGGTGTTGAATATGATCATTCAATTTTTTGCTATAAACGAGGATGTCGTCAAAGAAAACCGTGACAAATTTTTGCAAGAATGGTTGTAAGAGTGTGTTCATGGCTGCTTGGAAAGTCGAGGGTGCGTTGCAGAGCCTGAAGGGCATAACACAAAATTTATAATGGCCCTGGTGTGTTTGAAATGTTTTCTTAGGTATGTCAGCTAGGTGCATTTGAATTTGCTTAAAGCCTTGTCAAAGGTCTAGTTTAGAAAACCAATAGGCATTTCCTAACTCATCAAGTAATTCATCAATGGTTGGCATGGGGAAGTGGTCACAGATAGTGATGGTGTTGAGGGCTCTGTAATCGATGCAGAAGCGCCAACCCACATCTTTCTTTTTGACAAGAAGTACTAGGGATGAGAATGGACTTTAACTAGGTTGGATGAATTTAGTGTTAAGCATAGTTTGTATTTGGTGTTCAATCTCAGTTTTCTGGAAGTAGGGGTAGCGGTAAGGGAGAGTGTTCATGGGGTTGGAGTTGGGTAAGATATTGATGTAGTGATCAACATCACGTTTTGGGGAAGTTTGGGTTCTGAATTGAAGAGTTTAGAGAAATGAGTAATTAGGGATTGTATTTAAGGGATAAATTATGGGGGAATTGGGTCGAGTTTTGGATGTGGGTTGGTGGGTAAGATTTTGTAGTTGGAATAGTTCAGTTGTGGAATGGGTTTGGATTAGGCGTTTAACTTGATGGGTCGAAGCTTGAGTTATTTTGGCCTTTTTGTCAGCAATGAGGGTGATGTGTTTATTTTGGTGGGTAAAGGATATATTGAGATTAGTATAGTCCATGAGTACAGGCCCAATAGCTTGTAACCATGGGGCTCCCAGTGCTACGTCAGCTCTACACAATTGGAGGACATAGAAATCAATAGAATTTCTCAATTTGGAGAAGTAAAGGGACAGTGGCGCAGAAACGGTTACAATCGAGGTTCTCACTGTTGTCGACCATGACTTTAAGGTTGGTGGTTCGAATTGAAGGAAGTTCTAGAAATCGGGAGATGCGATCTTGAAAAAAATTGTGTGTACTTCCTCCGTCAATTAATACGTTGCCTGGGTGGTTGGAGATGTGTCCACTGAGACGGGTAGTTGAGGCGGCTGCACACCCTGAGATTGCATGTAAGTTGATTTGAGCTTATGTAGGAGTGTTGTTCTCAATGGTGGAAGGTTCCTAGTCGAAAACAATAGGTGTGACATCGAATAGATCAAAGGTAGTGTCGGGTGGTTCTTCACTAATAAGCAGAAAAAATCGGCCTTTGCACTTGTGTTAGGGGAGGAAGGTTACATCGCAGTTGTAGCACAACCCTTTTTTGCGGCGAGAAGCCATCTCTTTTGGTGATAGTTTTCTGTAGTTAGGACGTGAAATTGGTTTGGGGTTTGGAAGTAGCGGTGGTAACTATGGTGTGGGTGTAGTTGAGTGATTTGTGGAGGGTGTGGGTTATGGTGTGGAAGTTTTGGATTTGAAGAAACATTTCCGTTCTTCGATTTTGTCTTCTTGGAGTTTGGGTAAGGAGGTGGCTTGGGTTAGTGAGTATGGTCGGAGTGCCTAGACTTCACGACGGATCTCCGGTGACAGTTCAGAGATGAAATAGCTGATTAAAAAAGGTTGGGGAAGACCAATGATTCTGTTGGCGAGACGCTCGAATTCTGCAAGGTATTGGTTGACGGTGGAACGTTGGACGAGTTTGAAAAGGGAGCTGGAGGGATCGTCGTAATATGAGGAAGCAAAGTGACTTTCTAGTGCTTGCAAGAATCCAGTCCAGGTGGTGATTTGGCTGTTGCGGAACATCCATTAATACCAACTGAGAGCGGAACCGTCCATATAGAATGATGCAACGGTGAGGCGTTCTGCTGCTGGGGTTTAGTGATAATCAAAAAATTGTGAGATTTTGAAGATCCAACCCGGACATTCTGCACCGTCAAATTTCAAGACATCGAGCTTCATTCTAGGCGCGGGGAAACGAATGGCGTGGTGGTTTAGGTGTGTAGGTGATGTGGGTGGTGAAGGTGGTGGTGGTGGTGGAAAAGAGGTGAGAACTGCGATTTGTTTAGCTAGGGCATAGATTTTGGATGAAAGATCATCGAATCTTTCTGCATTGGTGGGTCTGTTTTCCATGGGAGGTGAGTAGGAGCAATGAGAGCACCAATTTGTTATGGATATGATCATTGATTTAGTACGACAATGGAAATCCTCCTTAGAATGTAAGATAAGAAGAGAGTTTGTCTTGAATTATCTTTTCCCTTTCATTCATGAGAAAAGATACATTATATAGATCTAGCTTTGGATCTAATTCTAATGTGATAAAATAGAATCCCACATTTTAAGGAGTGGAATATCTAATACAACAAATTTGTTAGGCCTTTTGATGGTTCTTTTGGGCCTGTTTAGAGTTGTTGTTAATGTGCTTGAGTCCATAGTAGTTTTGAGCCTTGGTTATGCAATTGGGCTAACACGGCCGAATTCAATTTTTGATGGGATGAAATTAACCATCCGAAATCGACTGCCCAAACCCATGTAAAACCATTTAAATCTAAATTGATTATCCGAAAAATCGTCCAAATCCGAACCGTGCTTTGCGGGCCTTGTGGATAGGTCAGATTAAGTCGGTTATAAATTTTTTATCCATCCTTACTCTTATCCTTAAGTTGGTAAGAGTCGCATCAATTTGGATGTCATATATAGTATTATGTTAAAAATATTCAGAAGTTAGAATATATTGTACTTGTAGTATTGGTTTAAACCAACAATTACACTATTTTTACAATTTTTCTTGCATTGTACGGTAGTGTTCAATTATACTCAAATATATCAAAGGACAATGAACAGTGGCGTGAACAATACATGAATAATGCTTTGTGAACAATGTCAGTAAATAGTATATGAATAGTGATTTTTTGTAGTAGATCAAAATTAGTTAATAAAATGTAAAAAGTTGGTTAGTGAAGTGATGAAGTTGGTTAATAAACACTCAGATATTAAAAATAATTTTTAATAATAAAATAAAATTGGTTAATATAATATAAAATATTAGTTAGTGAAGTTATAAAATTAATTAATAAATATTCAGATTTTTAGTAATTATGAAGTTGATTAATAATATTTAAAATGTTGATTAATAAAGTTATAAAGTTAATTAATTATATATATATTTTTTTAAATTTTAAAAAATAAAAAAATTTAATAATTTTTTTTATTATTATAATATTGTATTATTCATCATATTAATAAATAGATAGTGAAATATAATGTAGGTATAGGATATAAGATAAGAATAACATTTTTCTTAGATTAATATCCTGAGAATGACACAAGACATACAGCCATTTTAAGTAGAGTGATTGACTTATATAATAGAGTATGTTTTGTATGAAAAATCCAAATATCCAATGCCACACTAAAATCTAAACACTATAGTTTTTCCATTTTAATTTAAATAAATAGAAAATCATAATAACAGTCTAATCCCATGCCACTATACTTAACGATTTTTAACTGTAACTAGTACTATCATCTTATCCTATACCCTCCAAGCGCAGTTTAGCCCCGCCCCTCAACTAACTTTATTAAGAAACAATTACACGTGTACCCCTAATCACAAATCCACGTCATCACCTTCGTTGTCTTTCATTTCGCCATTACCTTTACTCTTTCACACTCTTTTCTTTCTTCTTTCTTCGTTCTTCTCTTTCTCTTCAATCTCTCTGATTTGAACTGAATTAGGGTTTTCTTCTTCTTCTTATTCTTCTTTCACCATGGGGTCTATCCCCGATCCCGGCGAGTTAACCGAGTTGGCTCAACCCAGCTTCGACGACTTCCAACGCCAAACCTCCCTCATGACCAGCTGCACCCTCCTCTGGAAGGAACTCTCCGACCACTTCTCCTCTCTCGAACAAGACCTTCTCACCAAATCCGAAGCGCTTAATCGGAAAATCTGTTCTCTCGATAACCAAACCAATGAGTCTCTTAATCTTCTCCGTCACCGTGAGTCCACTCTCGACGACGCGCTTCAGATCGCGCTTCGTGACATCGATAACCGTACCGAAGCTGCTCTTGCTGCACTCTCGCGTGTAAAAGAGGACGTTGCTGGTGATGGTGATGGTGAGGTTGATAATGGAGATGGATTGATGATGAAACTGAAGTCGTTTTGTTTGAACATGGACGCGTTAGGGTTTTGGGGGTTTTTGATAGGGAAGAAGAAGGAACTGGAAGGTTTGAGAGCTGAGATGCCGGAGGCCTTGGAGGAGTGTATAGATCCGGCGAAGTTTGTGCTGGAAGCTATATCGGAGGTTTTTCCGGTGGATAAGAGAGGTGATAAAGGAGGAAATGATCTCGGTTGGGCTTGTGTTCTGGTGTTGGAGTCGCTGGTTCCGGTGATGGTGGACCCAGTGTTGAAATCGAGGATGTTGGTGACACCGTCTGTGAAGGAGCTTGCGAAGGATGTTGCGGAGAAATGGAAGGTGAGCTTGGAGGAACGCGGTGGCGTGGAGAATGTGAAGACACCTGATGTTCACACGTTTTTGCAGCATCTTGTTACGTTTGGGATTGTTGACAGTGATGATTTGCAGTTGTATCGTAAGCTTGTTATTGCTTCTGCTTGGAGGAAACACATGCCTAAGCTTGCACTTTCCCTAGGTCTCTCTGATCAAATGCCTGGTAAATCTAAATCCATTATCTTTACTCATTATTCATTATGGTGATGATTTGTTAACAACTTCATGTTACTTACTATATTTGTAAATTTGTCTATGTTTATTTTTTTGGTTTCTCTGTTGTCTTGTGTACTGAATTCAAATGTCAATATTTGTGATTGTGTTTTCAGATATGATTGAAGAGTTGATCAGCAAGGGACAACAGCTTGATGCTGTTCACTTCACATTTGAAGTGGGTCTTGTGGACAAGTTCCCACCTGTTCCACTTCTCAAATCTTTCTTGAAGGATGCTAAGAAAGTTGCTGCATCTATTTTGGAAGATCCTAATAATGCAGGACGAGCTTCGGTAATCTTCTCATCATTTTAATTTAGTAATCTATAAAAACTATAATCTAACAACAACAACAACCAAGCCTTATCCTGCTACGTGGGGTCGGCTTCATGGATCAACATTCGACATAATGTTCTATGTAGGACCATGCTTCTATCCAAATCGTTAATCTCAAAAACTTTCTTAATAACTTCTCTTAAAGTTTTTCTAAATATGTTAAAAGTTGTGGGGTCTAAACTAAGATGTCTTTTATGCTTGTCAATGAGTAGCATAGCATATCTTTCATTTCAATGCCGATTTCGTATTAGGTGCGCTTGGTGTTGCCAGAAATAATACATGCCATAAATAGTATCACGGATTCTGTTATCTTGTGAATGTGTGTTTGATTGAGTCCAGAAATTGTCTCGTTGGTTTACTTCTATAAAATATGCAGCTTAGGAAGATTTCACTTGAGAATTGTGTGTGAATTAAGGGAATTTGGTGTTGAAATTAATTACTCTTAGATTGCAATGTGTTTATAGTTTGTAAATACTGATTTTATTTCTGGTTTATCTCATCTATTTGTGCTGTTTTTTTATTAGTTGGAAGAAAAAAAGTCTGCAATGGTAACACAGTTTTCTATTACATTTCCTTGACTTATTACAAGCAGGTTTACTATTTGAACTGATGTTTTTTTATGCTGAATGTAATTTCTCAGTATCTAGCTGCAAGAAAGGAGCAGTCTGCACTCAAGGCTGTGATTAAATGCATAGAAGAATACAAACTTGAGGCTGAATTTCCTGCCGAGAGTCTGAAGAAGCGACTTGAACAGTTGGAGAAGGTCAAGCCTGAGAAAAGGAAACAAGTTGTGGTCCCTGCCAATAAAAGAACAAGAGCAAGCAACAGCAATGGAGGCCATATGCCACCTGCCAAAGCTGGGCGTTTGACTAATGCATATGTATCATCTTTCCCTGCTGCTCCTACATTTGTTAGATCTCCTTCACACGGGCAATACCCAGCTGCTCTACCACCTTATCCTTCACCACCCCACATGTATGGCAGCAGAAGTCCATCCTATGCTTATTCACCAGAGCCAGCACCAGCTATTGCAGCGTCTTATCCATCACCACCCATGAATTATCCTGCTTATGGTGGCTATGGAAATGTTTTGGCACCCACTTATCAGCAGGCTTACTACCGATAGAAATGACTACACTTGGAAGATGGTAACTACTGATATGATGACCTTGATCCCATTTACTTTCGCAATGTTGTTTGTAATCACTAACCGTTTAACGGTAGCAGTTCTGTGTGTTAATTATAACTACTGTTTCACTTCCTACTCTGCATGGGTGGGAGGAGAAGTTGTATTTCTAATGTTGATCCCATAGTAGCTGATTGTGGAAAGTAACTAGGACGGCCAAGAAACATCAGAAACTCTACTACCACTGTTCGGTTTAGTTGTAGAAAGACTTACTTTTTTACTATGTTTACATAATATATGCTTATCCTGGGGTCGAAGTGAAGGGAAAAAGAAAAGAGAAAAAAAAGGTAATCTGTTTCTTGGCAGCTGTTTACTATGTTATAAACTCTATGAAGGAAATAATCTTATCTATGATGAATGTATTTTACTTTGACAATTGGTCTTAAAATTATAATCTCATAGTAGGGTTAGTCATCTTTCGTTACATGCTCTCTTTTGTGGTATTCTTTGAAATGAGAAATGACACCCAGTGGGGAAGAATATTGCCAGCTAAATCCAGTTCGTGGCTTTTCATAAAAATGATGATGGCATGTGATCACAAACGTGGTCCTAGAAAAAAAGTATTATTTACGTACGCCACTTAGCACACTGAGCCCACTAAAGGTCGCAAGAAAGCATGAAGTTTGTAAGGAGGTTTGTAGGGGAAACCACGATGGGGGCAGGAAATCTTTTTCTCACGTGAAAATCTAGCTTCATAAAACATGAAATAATTCCCTTCATTGACAACTCTACGATTTTTATCTTAACATCACAATAAAGTTTGATGACCCACTGCTGAGTTTTAGACTTTCACAATAATACAGATATCAAAAACCTTTGTTCATGTGTGGGGAAATTGCTAGTTTGTTTCCGTGTCGCATTCCATTTGGAAGAATATGACGTTTGACGTTGCTTCTACTTCAGCGGGCATTAGCCAATGATATTTCTATCGTTATTTACAATCAAGCGAAATGACAAAGATGGGAGCGAAGCTTCAAAATTCAGATTGTTTTCCAAACTCATCATTGGTGTATACCAAAATGGAAAGCTGATCAAGATTAATCAAGTAGATCGTTCTCTGAGATAATCCTTCCAAACACATTTGTTCTTGTTTACTTTGATCAACAGAACCACTTACAAGAAACACTCCAAGATTGCAGCCAAACCAGAGTCCAATACCTTTGATGGCTTGGTATCTCGGCCGGACTACCCCTCATTCTCAACCAAACAATGATATAGAAGCAGACTGGAACGTTCAAGACTGCCTATCATCAAGGCTGATGCTAACTGGTAGAGCTAGAAAAATGGATCAATTCCATATTACACAGGATTTTAGGAAATAATTTATTCCACCCTAAGTGGTAGAAAAACATCTTAAAGAAATTCAAAAATACTCATTAGATTTTGGAATTGCATTTTCGGACGCAAAAAAACGTCATAAAGGGGATTTCACTTTTTTTTCTCTAAAATTTAATCCAAAGATGTATTTACGCATTAACCTCATAAGTACCTCATGCATTCCTCACTGAAACACCTTCAAAGTGATTTGGAGATGCATCTTTGTAATCTCTCAAGACAGAATACAGAGATGTATTTCCGTATTCATACCAAACATTAAATTTTGACTTTGTTTTAAAGATACACTAATGTAATTGACGATGAATTATAATTATACTATCATATTAACTTTTATATAAATTAAACCATACACTTATCAAATAATATGAAAAAAATATATAAATGATTAAATTCGGAATACATAATGAAGTCAAAATAAATTATAAAAGATAATATATGCAGTGTCGTTCGTGCCTTCTTCACGATGGCATCTAGAATGTCCCTCACCTCTGAGTTTTGTGAAAAGACTCTTATGTCTATACTCGTCTTTCCAACATTATTTGCACTAGCATGCTCTTCCTCTAATATCTCCTGATGAGCTGACCTAGATGGACACCCAGAGCATCCGGTGTCATATAAGAATGTGGCAGTTTCAAATACCACTACATGTACATGTATGCATCACTACAATCGTTAGGAGCTAGGGTACCACATGCCTAATTCGGTATCAGATAATTAAGGTAACCATCAAACATGACATCCACATTTATGTGAACCATAATAGAAGGAACAAAATCATATGAATATCTAAGAACAAACTGCATGTAGCCGAACAGTCGCATGACATGCTCAGGAAGATGTGGATGTAAAAGATGTGACTCGCAAGCCAACCATTCATAAGAGAAGGTTATGCCTTCCAAGGAATGTGTCTCAGGCTAATCGACGTACTCCTGGAAGTGTATATCTCTGCTACCAACCGATCAAGATACAATTTGAAGGGTTTTATCACCTGATTCCGTCTCAGCGAGGAAAATGCAAAAGTACGTGGCATATCCTAAGTGTAGATCGAAACTCATGGCCAACTGAATATGGGTGGAAAGTGTTGGAGGATCCAAGTCTGAAAATGGTACATATGAATTATTAATAATGGCGTAGCATAAGTGTTATAAAAACGACACATAAACACTAAAATATTTAAATATATTGTAAAATCAAGTTTCTCAAATGAACTTTTGTTTTGATGAAGACAAATCATGATTGACAAAGAAGGCAAAGATTTTTTTGATCAAGCTCAAGACATCTATGGACAAAGTCTTCAGTTCAAGCTCTTAGCAATTTTCAAGGTATAATGATAATACTTACTTTGAACTTAAGACATAGATGCTCAATGGTGAAAAGAAATGTTTTATAAATCCTTACTCAAGTTTTTCTAAGTTAAAATTCATTTTTCACTTGAGTGCAATCGATTGCATGCTTCAATTTTTCAGATTTTTTGCTACTGTTTCTCAGTGCAATTGATTTGCATATTAGTGCAATAGATTGTATGCTTAAAATTTTCAAAATGTTTGCTTCTGTTTCTCAGTGCAATCAATTTACATTGCTTGTGCAATCGATTGCACTCAATCATTTTTTACTACTGACTTCACATGCAATCAATTTACATTCTTATGCAATCGATTGCACACTTAAAACTTTTGAAAATATAGTTGTTGAAACCCTGTGCAATCAATTTACACAAAGGGTGCAATCGATTGCATGCTACACGATTTTGAAAAACAGCAGCTTTGCACAAGCCTGTTCATAATACCTTTTCATTGAAACCTTTCACTCAATCTTGGCAATTGTTCATGATTCATTTACAGAACTTTATGATGTTTCAAAAAGGTGCTATGAACATATAAATACTCATTTTCAAAATCATTTTCAACACCTCTTTTAAATATATTTTCTGAATTTTCAAAATACAAACTCAGGCTTTTCTTCACTTTCATACATAAGTTTTCTGCACACTTTCACATATTGTTAAACCAGAAAACTTTGAGCATTTATATATCTTGAGTCATTGTACAATATTATCATTGGAAGAGAAGATCATTCATTGTTAAATCACTCTAAGTGATCAATACTACTCAACTCACTCAAAATAAAATATTGATAGTTACTTACTGATCTTACCGGATCAGACTTGGACCGTCACGATTGGCTCGAGCAGAATTTGAGCGAGATGAGGGGGGGTACCTGCAAGGAAATCTGATGCTAAAATGAGTGGAGGAATGAGCAGGAGAAAAATGTATAGGTGCGTAATAGATGAATACCTGACCCTCTGGGAACAAAGGGTATTTATAGCCCCCAGCGCTGGGCCAAGGTCCTCTCATTGGGCTGACCAGAACCGACCCAATAAAGGAACTGCCAGGTTCTGCGTGCGTAGTGGGGCCCCACACGTGGTCCCCTTCCTGGTGGTGCTCTGTGAAGAATAAGGAGGGACGAAGACGCGGTCTTTCCGGAGTTTAGAGGATTCGATAACGGTCAGAATAGACAGAATCTGCCCTACGGGGAGGGTGCTCGAGCAGGCCTCGAGCTGGAGTTCCCTTGGTCGGGGACACTGTGTGCCGCGGGAAATGGCGGGCGTAGTGGCTACAGTCTGTTGTCGGGCACGTCAGTGGTGATCCGCTGTTGAGCATTCCCCGAAGAGTCTGCCTGGATTGGGCCCTTATCTGCGCTTTGGGTCAAGGTGGGCCAAGTCTAGAACAGGAGCCCCCCAAGTCGTTGCTCCTGGGGCAGGAGTTATGACTTGATTTCAGCTCGCCTTCACCACGGGGATCTGATGCGCGGACCCGTGTTTGCCTTTCCGACGCCCGCTCGAGGAGTTTCTCGCGGGCTGCGTTCCTCAGATACGCAGCGCAATCCTCGTCGACGCGTGCTCGAGGGATTCTGCGCGGGCTGTGTTTGTCGGATACACGAGGCAGTGCTTGGGAATCGTAATGCCACCCTAGCAATAATAGGATCATCATTGCCTAGGGGAATAGGTGTCGAGGACAGGGAAGTTCGTGGCTCCCCGGTGTGACATTTCGTATTCCACGTCATCCCTATAAATAGGATCCTTGGGCCCATAATTTGTTTTTATTCTTTGCGCTTCTCCTTCTTCCTCTGCTTCCGCCGCCGTCGTTTACTGCAACGCCGTGAAATCACCTCACCATCATCCGCTGATTACTGCCATCGTTGTCGTACGTTCCTCTTTCTTCCAAGTAAGTGTTCATTTCTCTTGTTTTTCTTCGTTGTAGGTAGTTTTGACGTTATTTGGATGTTAGAAACCCATATCTGGGAGTAGTGCCCGGTAGATTCATGATTGTGCCCGGTAAAATCATAGTTTTAGGTACATAACTTGCGATGCTGCCCGTGACCTTCATAGTTTTAAGCATATGACTCATGATACTGCCCGCGACATTCATAGTTTTAGGCGTATGACTCATAATATTGCCCGTGACATTCATAGTTTTGGTCGGTGCACCCATGAGCTGGCCGGGATGTTGACCCCTTAGGAAGTATGTAGGGTAGTCCCTCGCAATATCCTAGTGTCGGGCAGGCGAAGCCAGGACCTTGCTCGAGTCATTCATGTTTTTTGCCCGGGGTGTTCGTGCTACTCCCTTGTTGTCCCTGATGCCTGGTTGGAGCTGGGGTGTCCGTGTTCGGCTTGTTGTGTACTACTTCCTGTCTCTGGCGAGCACACAGATTTGCTCTCGAATTTCACCGGTTTCCTGTGCTTTGCAGGTAAGTGGCCGAAGAACCGAAATCTTCGAGGAAAAATGAGGTCGAGGACCCAAGTACCAAAGAGAACGTGACTTTAGTTGATACCATCGATGACCCCTCGTTGGACTGGGTGGGCGCCGAGCCCCGGGGGATTGCCTTGGCGTACTGTCAGCGTAGCCGGCGTGCATATACTGTCGTCGAGCACGACGGTAGTCATCCAGGTTTCCAGAAGAATTTTATTGTGATGAGGCCGTCCATCGATGCGCGAATCTGCTCGGAGTTTACCGAGTATGGGTTTCCTATGTACAAGATCGTGTTCAGGGATCTCGGTTTTAAGCTCCCCTTCAGCGATTTTCAAGCCGGGGTGTTCTTCCATCTGAACTTGGCCCCTTCCCAGCTTCACCCTAATTCGATCGCTTTCCTCCGAGCGTTCGAGCTGACGTGCCGTTTCTTGAGGATCGGGGCGACGATTCCCCTTTTCTTCAGGGTTTTTCACCTACAGCGCCAGTCTCGAGGAGGCAGGCATAACTGGGTATCCTTGAAACAGTCAAAGAGGTTGTTCAGGATGTATATGGATTCGGTCCGGGGCTTCAAGGATAAGTGGTACGTTCTGCAGCCGGTTACCCAAACTACCTTGGATTCCTTGTTCGAAGCAGAAACCGCGGTGGTCGACGAGGACGGGGAGCCCCTCATGGATGCTGAGGGTCGTCCGGCAGTAGGGTGCGTTTCCAAGTTCCCGATACATTGGTGCTCGGGCCATTATGACCATGGCACCGGGTACTATCATACGCCCGCGGGAAGCATGAGCGTCGAGGACGAAGAGGCCTATGTTGTCCTTTGCAAGTATGTCGACAGCTTCTTCCCTGCCCGGTGGGTCACGAGGGAGGGGGAAGATATTCTTGACGAGGAAGGGTACCCGACATCGAGGCCCGTCCCATCGACACAAAGACGCTCGTCGAGTTCCAATCTTACGGGCAGGCCGTAGATCTACTAGGTTTCTTTCTTTTTCTTTTATTATTGTTTTATTCCATTTTCGTTGTTTTTGCTTTCTTGTAACTAACCCGAGTTTTGCTTTTCTTTGCAGGCGACATGACTGAACGACGGGAGAGGCTGTTGAAACTGACTCAGGACAAGAAAGTAAACAAAAGGCTGGTGCGAGCTCCGCAAGCCACGAGGATGGGCCTGCTGGCCAGTTCGGGCGATGCCTCTAGTGGGTCCCCGGGCTCCCTTGACGCCGAACAGCCCACCGAGCTGATTACGAGAAAGAGAAGTCGGGCTGATAATAGGTCGGAGGTCGGCGACGATTCCGTAGCTGCGAGGGCCTTTGGCTTACCCCCCTATTTTAAAGAGAAAGATTTCTTCGAGGGGTTTCCTATGACAGTGAGCAACGACGAGGCCGAGACTATCAGACGACTCGACAAAGAAAGCCGGAGGAAACACCTGGCCGCCAGTATGGTCGGGATGGTGAAGATGGCCGAGATGGCCGTTGTCCTTGCCGAGGAAGGGTCGGACTCCTCGGACCGTGTTAGGGAGTTGGAGTCGGAGAAAGCTTCCCTCGCTGCCAGTTCTCGTAAGTTAAAGGCGGCCCTCGAGTGGTCCGAGGAAATGTTTCGCGAACAAGCCAACCTGCTGGCGGGGGAGAAGGAAAATTCCGGGAAGGTTGCTAAGGAGAGGGATTTCCTCCAACTAGACAAGGAACGCTTGGAGGCTGACAACGAACGTTTGTCTAAGGAAGTCGAGGAGCTAAAAGTTGTTATGCTTCCTGCTGACGATGAGTCGGAGGAGACAACCCCTTTGCGGACCCGTTCGGATTTGGTCGCGCGCATCCATCTCCTGGAGACAGACTTTGTCGGCGCTTTAGCAGATGCGTTCGAGGCCGCGGTCAGCCAGCTCGCCATACTGAATCCGGGCATGAATACCGAGGGAGTGGGGTTCATGTCTCAGATTATTGACGGTCAGGTCGTGCCTCCTCCTGAGTCTCATGTGGTGGACGCCGGTAGTCCTGGGAATGTTTAGCGTGGAGTTTTTGGTCGGGCCTGCGTGCCCGCGTATTGGTATTTGTTTTGGGGTCTGCGTGCCCGTGTTCATTCTTGGGGCCTGCGTGCCCGTGCTTATTTCTTTTGACCGTTGTGCCATGGCTTGTAACCCCGAATATCGTCGGCCTTTTTGGTTGGTTCATTTTTAACTTGTCTTGTGTATAAACGTTTCAATGGATGCTCATTTAACTTTAACTTTGCTCGTATCTAAGTTTGTATTTGATTGTTACTTTGTGACGAAATTTGTCTAAGCTTGTATTCAACTGCTGCTTTGGAGACATCCTTTCGACCCCTTTGGTGGTCCGACGTACTTCGAAATGCGTCGGTTGTGCAGAGTGAAGCCCGCATGTCGAGCGTATGACCCATATCGGGGTCGTATGCCCGCGGTGTGAACTGCCCATCGCGAGCTGGGTGTTCTGCCATGTGGTTACTTCGACAGTGGAGCTCGATTGAGGTGTCCCTGTCGGGCATCATCGTTCGGCCTCGTTGGTGGAACGGCGTTATGTCGTTTGGGTGCAGATTGGGCCCGTACCTTGGCCTATCTACGTGGTCGAGACATTTCTCTCTGTTGACTAGATGTGGATGTTCAACGGCGAGAGTCCTTAGTGTTTTAAGGGCTTTATCTATAGTATTGCTTTAGCTTAGCAGCATTCCAGGGTCGTGGTAATGGTTCTCCGTTTAGCTGCTCGAGGTAATATGCCCCGGTGCCTGTGGTGCGATGGACGCGATAGGGTCCTTCCCAGTTCGCGGCCAATTTCCCTTCGCGGGAGTCTTTCTGGTTTCTGAGCAAAACCAGGCTACCGATTTGGAATTTGCGTCTGACGACCTTGTCATCATGACGCAGAGCTACTCGTTGTTTTAGAGAAGCCTCGCGCAGGGCTGCCCCTGGTCAAATTTCTTCGACAAGGTCGAGTTCGTCTCTCAGTGCTTCGTCGTTCATTTTCTCGTTGAGAGGCATTTCTGTCTGCCTGAAGGGTTCTCTGATCTCCACTAGGATGACGGCCTCGGTGCCGTATGTCATTCGAAAAGGGGTTTCGTCTGTCGTTGAGTGGGGCGTGGTGCGATAGGCCCATAAGACGCTGTGCAGTTCCTCGACCCACCCTCTTTTTGCTTCGTCGAGTCGGTGTTTGAGTCCTCGTAGAATGACCCTGTTGGAGGCCTCGGCTTGCCCGTTGGTTTGGGGGTGCTCGACCGAGGTAAAATGTTGTTTGGTTCCTAGTTTGGTGATGAAGTTTCGGAACCCGTGGTCGGTGAATTGGGTGCCGTTGTTTGTGATCAACGCCTTTGGGATTCCAAATCTGGCGAGGATGTTTCGTTTGTAGAAATTGAGGATGTTGTGCGAGGTGATCTTCGCGAGGGCCTTGGCCTTTATCCATTTCGTGAAGTAATCCACGGCCACAATGAGGAACTTGTTTTGGTAAGTCCCTTGCACAAATGGTCCGAGGATATCCATCCCCCACCACGCAAATGGCCACGGAGACGACAGTATGCTCAGCTCGTGAGGGGGGGCGAGATGCATGTCGGCGTGCTTTTGGCATTTGTCACACTTCTTAACATGCTCTTTGGCGTCCTGCTGCATCATCGGCCAATAGTACCTCGCTCGGAGGGCTTTCCTCGCCAGGGACTTACCACCCATGTGCTGGGCGTTAATCCTTTCGTGTATTTCCCGTAATACCTCGGGGACTGTGGATTCGTCGATGCACTTCAGGAGGGGAATGGAGAATCCCATGCGGTACAGTTTATGCTCGAGCACGACGTAGGAGCACGCTCGTCATTTTGTTGTGGTCGCTTCTGTCTGGTCCGAAGGGAGCTCGCCCTTTGTCAGAAAATTGTACATCAGGATCATCTAGCACGAAGTGTCTCCGATGGCGTGCACCTCGACTGGGTTCGAGGTCCTTTCGATGCTCGGGCGCGACGGGGATTCTTGTATGACAGATTTGTTTCCGCCTTTCTTTCTTGTGCTTGAAAGCTTGGACAGTATATTGGCCCTCGTGTTTTGCTCGCGCGGGACGTGTGATATTTCTGCTCGGTCGAACTTCTTCATGTGTTCTTTGACTAAGTTTAGGTATTCAACAAGGCTGTCGTTTTTAGCTTGGTAACTCCCTTGGACTTGGGAAGCAACGAGTTGAGAGTCTGAAAATTTGTACTTCGCGTGCTCCTAGGTCTTCGGCTAGCCTCAGTCCTGCGAGCAGGGCCTCGTATTCTGCTTGGTTGTTCGAAGTTGGGAAGGAGAGGGTTAACGAGTGCTCGATCACTACGCCCTCCTTATTTTCTAGGAGGATCCCCGCGCCGCTTCCGGACGAGCTGGAAGCTCCATCGACGAAGATGGTCCACTTGTGCTCTTTCCCTGCGGGCGAGTTGTGAGCAGTCATTTCCGCGACGAAGTCGTCCAGGGCTTGTGCTTTTAGAGCTTTTCTTCTCTCGTATTGAATTTCAAACTCAGAGAGTTCCAAGGACCACTTCAACATTCGGCCCGCCATGTCAGGCCAACCTAAGAGTTGTTTTACCAGTTGGTTGGTCCGTACTATGACTGTGTGGGCCAGAAAATAGTGTCTGAGTCTCCTCACCGCGTTGACAAGGGCTAGAGCTACTTTTTCTATCTGTTGGTATCTGCTCTCGGGTCCTTGTAGGGCTTTGCTTGTGAAATATACGGGTTTCTGCCCGTCGGTGGTTTCGCGAATGAGGGTCGCGCTGATGGTTTCGTTCGAGACGGCTAAGTATAGGAATAAAGGTTCCCCGTCGACTGTTCGAGACAGTACAGGCGGTTGGAATAGACTTTGTTTTAGGTGGCACAACGCCCGTTCAGATTCCTCTGTCCATTCGAAGGCTGCCTCTTTGCGAAGGATTTTGAAGAAGGGGAGGGCGTGCTGAGCGGATCTCGCGATGAAGCGGGACAACGAGGTAAGCATGCCGTTCATGACTTGTATTGATTTCTTCGACGTAGGTGTCGGGAGGTCGAAGAAGGCTCGACATTTGTCGGGATTGGCTTCAATCCCTTGTTCTGTCAGGTAAAACCTGAGGAATTTCCCTGCCTTGACCCCGAACGTGCACTTCTCGGGATTGAACCTCATCTTACATTATCTTGCTTGGGCGAAGACTGCTTTGAGATGGGCTGCGTGATCGGTGTCTGCTCGGGACTTGACGATCATGTCGTCCATGTAAACCTCGAGAATGTCTCTGATTTGCTTGTTGAACACTCTGTTCATCATACGTTGGTAAGTTGCCCCTGCGTTCTTTAGTCCAAAGAGCATTACGTTGTAGTAATAGTTGCCCGAGCTGCTCATGAAGGTAGTGCAACGCTTGTCGCCCATGGCCATTGGGATTTGTTTATAGCCTGAATAGGCATCCATGAACGACAGTATCTTGTAACCGGCCGAGTTGTCGACCAGCATATCTATGTTCGGTAAAGGAAAAGCATCCTTCGGGCATGCCCGATTGAGATCAATGTAGTCAACACACATCCGCCATTTTCCATTATTCTTTTTAACTAGTACAACATTTGACAGCCAGGTTGAATATCGGGCTTCAGAAATAAAATTTTCCTCTAAGAGGTCTTTTACATCTTTTTCAGCGGCCTCCGTTTTCTCCAGAGACTACCTACGTCTATGTTGTACTACTGCCTTAGCGGCTGGATCTATGGCGAGACGGTGACAGACGACCTCGGGGTCGAGTCCGGGAATTTTTGTGGCGCTCCACGCGAACAAGTCAACATTCTCGCTCAAGCAGGCTTTGATCTACTTCCTTTCCAGGTCGGGGAGGTCGGTACCAATCTTCACTCCTTTGCTCGCGTCCTCGCCGAGGGGGACGAGCTCGAAGTCTTCGTCCGGAATTGGTCGGAGGGGGACTTGCTCGCCGCTAGGGGCTCGTCCTGGTCGAAACGGGTATCCAGAGCTATGGAGTCGACCTTTGGGGGAGCTCTCTGCTCTTCTGCTTTGACGGGCTCTGATTTGTCGGGTTCTTGTCTTGTCGTCGCTGGTCTCTTGGCGGGCCTCGCCCTAGTGTCGACCGTGTCGCGTCTCTTAGATGCAACATTGAAACACCTTTGAGCAGCGGCCAGGTCCCCCTGGATGGTAGCGACCCGTGCCCTCTTGGTGTAGAATTTCATCTTCAAGTGGGCGGTGGAGGGTACCCCGGTCAGCTCTGCCAGTGTTGGTCTTCCCAGGATGCAGTTGTAGAGGGACGGGCAGTCGATGACGAGGAAGCGCACCTTGACTTGTCTCGTCGTTGTTCCCTCTCCGAAGGTAACCATGAGCTCGACGTATCCCCATGGTTTGGAGGTCGAGCCGCTGAAGCCCTGTAGGTCCGACCCCACATAAGGTGAGAGGTGCGAGTCGTCGAGCTGCAGGGTCCAGAATAACTGACTGTACATCACGTCGACGGAACTTCCTTCGTCGACCAGAACGCAGTGTACGTCAAAGTTAGCCATTCTTGCTCTTATCAGTAAAGAAATGACCATGTTGGGGGCCCCTCCGGGATGTTCTTTGAGGTAAAAGGTGATAGGCTCCGACCTACCTTTCACCCTTTCAAAAGTCACCGTCTGAGGAGGGGCAGAGTCGACCAGTTCATCCAGCTTCCTCTCGGCCGAATTTATGGTTAGGTCGTTGAATCATCCACCATTGATAACCATGGCGGAGGGAAAGTACTCCCACCTGATGTGCATCGTGAGAGGCTCTTGCAGGTGTTCGGGGACGTAGAAGTCCTCGGGTCTTGTGACGGAGAAGGCGGTCTGGATGGTGACCGATTCGTCAGATGGTCAGGCGTCCTCCTCCGGCTCTCTCGACTCCCAGGCGTCGTGACGGGGAGCATCGATTCGCCGGTATTGGGCGAGCCTCCCTCCCTTGATGAGGGTTTCGATGGCGTCCTTGAGGTGGACGCAGTCTTCAGTCAGGTGATCATGGCTCCTATGGTACCGACACTATTTGCTCTTGTCTACCCTGGGCTTGTGTTGTACCCCAAAATTTGCCCTCTCATGTTTTCAAAGGTCTTCCCTTACATGGTTAGTCACAAACACTTGTCTAACGAAAATAAAGTTTTTTGAAGATGAACAAAGTGTCTTTCGATTGGCATCTGGGAAAAGTCTTCGATTGGGTATCCAAAATTCTTCGATACAGGCTTGACTCACCAGTCTTCGATTAGGCATTTGGCACTCTTCAATCAGGCTTTGATTAGTAAGCTTCGATTAGGTGTTTGGAACCCTTCGATCAAGCTTTGGTCTGCAAGTCTTCGATTGAGCACTGGACCCCCCTTCGATCAAGTCAATTTCACAATGCTTCGACTATGCGTTAACTACTTTAGGCTTACCTTCGACTCACGAGGCAAGAATCTCCTACAAGTTTGTTTCGATTCACAAAGGAAAAGGCCCCTCAACTTGCCAGCACACCAGGCAAGAGGCTCATTCGAAGAACATGTAAATGACTCATTCGAAGAACATGTAAAGGTCCATTTGAAGAAGCATTCAAAGGGTAAATTCGAAGAATATTCAAAAGGCCCATTCGAAGGGTACATAAGAAATCCATTCGAAGGAGGCAAATCAAGACCAATCGAAGAGCATGGCCTGGAGGCATTCGAAAATCAAAGGTGTCCAGGTTCATTCAAGATTCCAAAGAGACATGAATATTTCAAAAAAGGAAATCTTTTAATATGTCTGATTCTTGTCTCATGGCCTTAAAGGCCTGGTTAAATGGTTGTCCCTTGCCATTTTCGTGCACCCCCACACTCCTATAAATACGAGGCCAGTGACACATTACAAAAGAAACAAAAAAAAAGAAAAAAAGGAGAAACAGGGAGGATTTGGAGATACACTGCCCACAAACCCACCAAAGGTTATCAGCATTTTCATAAATAATCCAAGCCAAAGCAGCCATTCAGCGAACATCTCCACACCCAGAGCCACAAATCATACATCTTTAATTGGTAAGGGTTTGCAAAACAAAAATTGCACCTTCATGACATTTAAATACACATTGCATATGTATTCTTGTTATTACTAATTATGTTGCATGTAAGATGAAGCGCAAAGATGAGATCGTGCCATTGTTGGGGCACGATCTAAGTTTCTCCTTTGAATCTCAGGATAAAACAAACCCAGGCCCAGATTCAGCAGATTCAAATTGAGGAAGGATTCAAATTGGGAGGAGATTCGAATTAGGTGGGTAAATTCCCCCCTGGATCTTTAACATTTGTCTCGTTTTGCAGGAAATATCTTCTCAGAATCTTGTTCAGAGCTTCGAAGCTTAGCAGCTTAGCTTCGAACTGGATCCAGGGTTCCCAGATTGAAGGATGACATATCCAGATCGAACACCCCCAAAGTACAGCCCCTCATGCACCTTCGATCAAGCCTCTTCACTGGATCGAAAGACAGCCCACACCTCTTTCGATCCAGGCCTCCAGAATTATACCTTTCTTGATTTACTGCCTGTTCCTTCGATTTCATCTTTGTTTTGACTATTTTATTTCTTTTTTTTAATCAACATAAAATCAATTAAAAAGAAAAACCACAAAAACATTAGGCTAGTTTTTTCTATTAAATTAACTTTGTTAATTAATCATTTAATTATCTTAACATTTTCTCAAAACTAAAATTAAGAAGATTTAGATCATTTTCCCAAAATGAAATAAAACAACAAAAAGATTTTATTCTTAGGATTTTTAGAAGTTATGTTCAGATTCGCGCGCGTTTATTTTATTGTAACTGTCTACTGGTTTGTGATAGCTTAACTAAGACTTTTACACTTTACTGCTTTATTCCCCCAATTTTGGACATGTAAATAATCCCCCTCCCCGAAGCCTTGTAATAGCGTAGGATTTACAATTCCCGCACTTTAAATTCCTATACATATATTAACTGCTTAGATGTATGCTAACTAGGATTGTATGACAAGATCTGAAAACAAACGGTAGAACACCTAAATATACAAAGATAATATAACTGAAAAACAATACACTCGCACATGCCACTCTTAGGGTACACCTCACTTGGTTGCCTCGAACGTGGTCATTGAGTATAGGATGCTTTAGAGGTCGCCCTCTTGTCCAAAGATCATAAGTTGCCTCAAAACGGTTGCCTCGGATAAAATGATCTAAGACATTAGGGTTACCACTAAGGCGTCCTAACATTGCTTTAGTGACCATACGTCCCTTAATCGAATTGACCCGAAAAGCTCCAACGACGGTGCTACCTACTCCTCAATAGTGGGATAGCACTGTCTAAAGGAAATTTGCACGGTTTAATTCCTTTTTGAGTAGGTAGAGGTTCTTAAGTACTTGCTCCTTTAAAAACAAAACAAAACTTTTCGCACTTACACCCCTTTTAAAACAAAAACTCTTTACAAACCCACAAACACAAAGAAAAGCAAACTTTTGAAAACACAGTGAGCAAGTACCTAAGAGCCCGTGGATAACCACGGATAGAAAGGGTGCTAACACCTTCCCTTTCTATAATCTACCTCCCGAACCCGAGAAACATCTCGAAAAGGAATTTTTATATGCTTTTGTCCTTTCCTTGTTGGATAAAATAAAAGACGGTGGCGACTCTTGCTTACCGCGACATTTTGCGAAAACAAACGCAAATGCGAACCAGCATTCCAAAACAGTCAGTTCTCATTCCCATCGATCACAGAACTGGCGACTCTACTTCCCCAGTGGACTACTCTACAATCCCCAGCAGAGTCGCCAGTTCTGTGATCGGTGGGAATGAGAACTGATTGTTTTGGAATGCTGGTTCGCGTTTGCGTTTGTTTTTGCAAAATGTCGCGGTAAGCAAGAGTCGCCACCGTCTTTTATTTTATCCAACAAGGAAAGGACAAAAGCATATAAAAATTCATTTTCGAGATGTTTCTCGGGTTCGGGAGGTAGATTATAGAAAGGGAAGGTGTTAGCACCCTTTCTATCCGTGGTTATCCACGGGCTCTTAGGTACTTGCTCACTGTGTTTTCAAATGTTTGCTTTTCTTTGTGTTTGTGGGTTTGAAAAGAGTTTTTGTTTTAAAAGGGGTGTAAGTGCGAAAAGTTTTGTTTTGTTTTTAAAGGAGCAAGTACTTAAGAACATATACCTACTCAAAAAGGAATTAAACTATGCAAATGTCCTTTAGACAGTGCTATCCCACTATTGAGGAGTAGGTAGCACCGTCGTTGGAGATTTTCGGGTCAATTCGATTAAGGGACGTGTGGTCACTAAAGCAATGTTAGGACGCCTTAGTGGTAACCCTAATGTCTTAGATCATTTTATCCGAGGCAACCGTTTCGAGGCAACTTATGATCTTTGGACAAGAGGGCGACCTCTAAAGCATCCTATACTCAATGACCATGTTCGAGGCAACCAAGTGAGGTGTACCCTAAGAGTGGCATGTGCGAGTGTATTATTTTTCAGTTATATTATCTTTGTATATTTAGGTGTTCTACCGTTTGTTTTCAGATCTTGTCATACAATCCTAGTTAGCATACATCTAAGCAGTTAATATATGTATAGGAATTTAAAGTGCGGGAATTGTAAATCCTATGCTATTACAAGGCTTCGGGGAGGGGGATTATTTACATGTCCAAAATTGGGGGAATAAAGCAGTAAAGTGTAAAAGTCTTAGTTAAGCTATCACAAACCAGTAGGCAGTTACAATAAAATAAACGCGCGCGAATCTGAACATAACTTCTAAAAATCCTAAGAATAAAATCTTTTTGTTGTTTTATTTCATTTTGGGAAAATGATCTAAATCTTCTTAATTTTAGTTTTGAGAAAATGTTAAGATAATTAAATGATTAATTAACAAAGTTAATTTAATAGAAAAAACTAGCCTAATGTTTTTGTGGTTTTTCTTTTTAATTGATTTTATGTTTATTAAAAAAAAGAAATAAAATAGTCAAAACAAAGATGAAATCGAAGGAACAGGCAGTAAATCAAGAAAGGTATAATTCTGGAGGCCTGGATCGAAAGAGGTGTAGGCTGTCTTTCGATCCAGTGAAGAGGCTTGATCGAAGGTGCATGAGGGGCTTCACTTTGGGGGTGTTCGATCTGGATATGTCATCCTTCGATCTGGGAATCCTGGATCCAGTTCGAAGCTAAGTTGCTAAGCTTCGAAGCTCTGAACAAGATTCTGAGAAGACATTTCCTGCAAAATGAGACAAATGTTAAAGATCCAGGGGGGAATTTACCCCCCTGATTCGAATCTCCTCCCAATTCGAGTCCTTCCTCAATTTGAATCTGCTGAATCTGGGCCTGGGTTTGTTTTATCCTGAGATTCGAAGGAGAAACTTAGATCGTGCCCTAGCAATAACACGATCTCATCTTTGCGCTTCAGCTTACATGCAACATAATCAGTAATAACAAGAATACATATGCAATGTGTATTTAAATGTCATGAAGGTGCAATTTTGGTTTTGCAAACCCTTACCAATTAAAGATGTATGATCTGTGGCTCTGGGTGTGGAGATGTTCGCTGAATGGCTGCTTTGGCTTGGATTACTTATGAAAATGCTGATAACCTTTGGTGGATTTGTGGGCAGCGTATCTCCAAATCCTCCCTGTTTCTTTTTCTCCTTTTTCCGTTCTTTTTGTAATGTGTCACTGGCCTCGTATTTATAGGAGTGTGGGGGTGCACGAAAATGGCAAGGGACAGCCATTTAACCAGGCCTTTAAAGCCATGAGACACGAATCAGACATATTAAAAGATTTCCTTTTTTTGAAATATTCATGTCTCTTTGGAATCTTGAATGAACCTGGACACCTTTGATTTTCGAATGCCTCCAGGCCATGCTCTTCGACTGGTCTTGAGTTGCCTCCTTCGAATGGACTTCTTATGTACCCTTCGAATGGGCCTTCTGAATACTTCTTCAGATGGACCTTTTGAATGTTCTTCGAATTGACCCTTTGAATGCTTATTCAAATGGACCTTTACATGTTCTTCGAATGAGTCATTTACATGTTCTTCGAATGAGCCTCTTGCCTGGTGTGCTGGCAAGTTGAGGGGCCTTTTCCTTTGTGAATCGAAACAGACTTGTAGGAGATTCTTGCCTCGTGATTCGAAGGTAAGCCTGATGTAGTTAATGCATAGTCGAAGCATTGTGAAATTAACTTGATTGAAGGGGGTCCAGTGCTCAATCGAAGACTTGCGAACCAAAGCTTGATCGAAGGGTTCCAAACACCTAATTGAAGCTTACTAATCAAAGCCTGATCGAAGAGTGCCAAATGCCCAATCGAAGACTGGTGAGTCAAGCCTGATCGAAGGGTTCCAAACAACTAATCGAAGCTTACTAATCAAAACCTGATCGAAGAGTGCCAAATGCCCAATCGAAGACTAGTGAATCAAGCCTGTATCGAAGGATTTTGGATAACCAATCGAAGACTTTTTCCCAGATGCCAATCGAAAGACACTTTGTTCATCTTCAAAAAACTTTATTTTCGTTAGGCAAGTGTTTGTGACCAACCATGTAAGGGAAGACCTTTGAAAACATGAGAGGGCAAATTTTGGGGTACAATAGCTTGGCAGGAGCTGGTCGAGGGCGTTTGACGCTACCATCTTTGAAATCCATGCTAGCACACTCCACCAAGATGCGCTCGCGAGAAGCTGTGAGCAGAGTGTATTCTATGAAACGCCCCGAGGGTCCTCTCTGTTCTCGGACTTCTCGGGGTCTGTCCTCTTTTCTTTTCTCTCCGGTTCGTCGAGGAGGAGCGGTCTCTTGGTGCGGGTTGCTGCTGGATCCGCGAGTTCTGGGGTCCCGGGCTCTGTTGGCCGCTTCCCTTTCCTCGTAATCCATATATGCCCGGGCCTTCTCGAGGAGGGCATCGAATGTTCGGGGTGGTTCGATGCCCATCGCCTTTCTGAATTCTGTGTCGGGGAGGAGCCCCCTCTCCAGCATGTACCTTTTCATGTGGTCTGCACAGGGGACCTGTATGGCTTCGCGATTGAAGCGATTGATAAATTCTCTCAAGGTTTCATCCTGTCTCTGGATGATGGCCTCGAGCGCTGCCTCAATCTTTGGATGTCGCCGAGACGCGGTGAACGAACTTATGAATTGATTCTTCAGGTTTCGCCACGAGGTGATTGATCCCGGGGCGAGACCTTTATACCAATCCATTGCTGCCTTTCTGAGGGTCGTGGGAAACAACCGACATTTGATGGGTCCCCCGACATTATGGTAATGTAGAATAGCCCCAAACCCGTCTATGTGGTCGATTGGGTCCGCGACTCTGTCGTATTCTTTCAGATGTGGAGGCTTATCCATGCCCGGGGGAATGGGAGCCTCCATGATGGCTTGTGAAAGGGGACCGCGGGGGCCGTCCTCGTCACTTCGCTCTGGGGATAGGGACGGGGACCTGAGATATTGTCGTGCCCAACGATCCTGGTCGTGCTGGATACCCCTCGAGCGGGATGCTCGTTGGTCTACTCTCCCGTGCCTGTCTCCAGGGTGTCTTCTTTCTTTCCGTATGGGGCCGTGGTTGCGCCCTCCGGCTTCAACGACGGGTTGCCTCTCCAAGGGGGGTCGTCTCCCCGATGGTCGGGGTGACGGGCTTTGGGAGGTGTCTCTGTATTGTCTCCGCGGGGGAGACAGGAGATGTACCTCTGTTACTCGAGGAGGTGGGGTCTGAGGTCTCCTGTGTCTCCTCGCGGGTCTTCTATCGTCTTCTAGGGCCCTCAATCTTTCCCCCTGGGAAAAGATGAGGTAGTTAGTTTGATTGATTGCCGCGAATAGCGCGCGGGTCGTGGCATCTTCCCCGGCAGGGACAGGGACTTCCTGAAATTGGGCAGCTAGATAGTTTGGGGGAGCCGTATTGTCTTCTTCGAGTGGCAGAGGGACTGAAGAAGATGAGGCAATAGCTCTGTCGCGGTGGCCCGAGGGCCCGGGGAGTGTGCTATGGTCGGGGTTGCCGACGTTGTCGGGAATTCCGTTCTTATCCGCGAGGTTGTTGTTGACGTTGACGACGCGGATGTTCTGGTTATCCCGAACTTGGTCAGCCATGACGGTAGAAGGTGATTTTGAGCTTTGGTCTTCGAGAGTTTGCAAGACGAGGAAGCTAGTTTCCCACAGACGGCGCCACTGATCTTACTGAATCAGACTTGGACCGTCACGACTGGCTCAAGCAGAATTTGAGCGAGATGGGGGGGGGGGGGGGGTACCTGCAAGGCACTCCGATGCTAAAATGAGTGGTGGAATGAGCAGGCGAAAAATGTATAGGTGCGTAATAGATGAATACCTGACCCTCTGGGAATAGAGGGTATTTATAGCCCCCAGCGCTGGGCCAAGGTCCCCTCATTGGGATGACCAAAACCGACCCAATAAAGGAACTGCCAGGTTCTATGTGCGTAGTGGGGCCCTGCACGTGGTCCCCTTCCTGGTGGTGCTCTGCAAAGAATAAGGAGGGACGAAGATGCGGTCTTTCTGGAGTTTAGAGGATTCGATAACGGTCAGAATGGACAGAATCTGCCCTACGGGGAGGGTCTCGAGCAGGCCTCGAGCTGGAGTTCCCTTGGTCGGGGACACTGTGTGTCGCGGGCAATGGCGGGCGTAGTGGCTACAGTCTGTTGTCGGGCACGTCGGTGGTGACCCGCTGTTGAGAATTCCCCGAAGAGTCTGCCTGGATTGGGCCCTTATCTGCGTTTTGGGCCAAGTTGGGCCCAGTCCAGAACACTTACTTATTTTTCCAGGATTGTTGGAAATAAGTTTAAGTGGTTTTTTAAATCTTGTCTTTCCAAGATTGTTGGATACAAGTGTAGTCACTTTAAGAGGATTGCTCTCATTATTGACATAGTGAAAATCCAAGAGGATTGTTCTTGGTCCAAGAGGATTGTTCTTGGTGGTTTTATTGGTTAGAGTCTTGTATAGAAGGACTAGGGTATCTTGTCTAGAGATCTAACAATAAGGAAATCTCTTTCATGTTGAAAGGGGACTGGAGTACTTCCGGACTGTGAGGGGAACCAGGATACATCTGTGTTCTTTACTTTTCCGCATTTACCGCTTTTATCACTAGCCATAAACCAGAAAAGAAAGAAACACATTTGTAAACTCCTGCACTAAACCAGAAAAATAATATCCATCATCACTAAAACCGTAAAACTTTTAAAATACCTAATTCACCCCCTCCCCCCCCCCCCTCTTAGGCGCACTCTCATACTTACATATATTATTGTCACCAACGTGCAACTTCCTGTCATATGTTTGATATTCCAAATATAATCTTATTCTTGCGTAGGAACAATATTCGGTTAGCTTCCCTCCGAGAATAGGAAAAGCCACGAAAGTAGGTTTTGTAAAGTGATTAGGAATTTGGAGCTACGTCAATGATGCGTATTGTATCAAAAATGTATGTCTCGCTTATCTCTCTTGCGGGAGCCCCTATGTATGGTGTATTATATCTCAAGAATAAATGTCCTTTATGGATCCCTATAGGACCCTTTATATAGTCGTTTACTGGCCTAATGGCTATTAATCTACTTTCGTAACATTTGTAACCATCCATAAGTACTGTAACTATCCACTTTCACAAATAGATCGACTCATCGACAACATCTCAGGGTACAGACTCTTCAGCTTCATGGATGCATACTCAAGTTATAACCAGATCCACATGAGTCTAGCAAATGCACCAAAGACAACCTTCATGATAAGCCAGAGCAACTATTATTACGAAGTGATGTCGTTCGGTCTGAATAACATGGGAGCTACCTACCAGCGATTAATGGATAAGTTATTCGCCACTCAAATCGGAAGGAACTTGGAGGTATACGTAGATGACATGGTCGTAAAAACCACAGTTGAAAAGCGGCATGTGACGGACCTGAAAGAAACGTTCACGTTCATAAGGCACTACGACATGAGGCTCAACTCAGACAAATGTATATTCGGAGTTCATGCCGGCAAGTTCCTGGGGTTCATGCTCACAAACCGGGGAATAAAAGCCATTGCGGACAAGTGTCAAGCAATCATAGATATGCGAAGTCCATCTTCAAAAAAGGAAGGGGTAGTCTTGGTTCAACGGTAAGGTTGTTCCAAAAATAAAAACAAATGTCTGTAAATACCTCTCTTGCAACTCGGCTTCAACCTTGCTAAGGATCTAGACCTACTCGGCCAACCCTTACATGAGGCTCTGTTCCAACAAAAAGTTGAAGCACACTTTATGCCTCTTGCAACTCGACTTCAACCTCGCTAAGGCTTTGGATCTACTCGGCCAACCCTTACAAGGGGCCTTGTTCCGAAAAAAAGTTGAAGCACACTTTACGCCTCTCACAACTCGGCTTCAACCTCGCTAAGGCTCTGGACCTACTCGGTCAACCCTTATAAGGGGCTCTGTTCTGGTAGAAGTCGAGGCGCATTTCGTGCCTCTCACAAAAATAGCTTCCAATATTCCCCAGATCTAGGTTGAGTTCTTTAAACTACTCCCCTCATCTGGGTCGAGTTCTTCACAAACAACTCCCCTCATCAGGGTCATGTTTTTCAAAATACTCCCCTCATCTGGGTCGAGTTTATAAACATACTCGTTTCATCAGGGTCGAGTTCTATAAAATACTCCCCTCATCTGAGTCGAGTTCATAAACATACTCCCCTCACCAGGTCAAGTTCATAAACATACTCCCCTAACCAAGGTCGAGTTCATAAACATACTCCCCTCATCTGAATCGAGTTCATAAACACACTCCTTTCATCTGGGTCGAGTTCTTCACAAACAACTCCCCTCATCAGGGTCGATTTCTGCAAAATACCCCCCTCATCTTGGTAGAGTTCATAAACATCCTCCCCTCACCAGGGTCGAGTTTATAGACATACTCCCCTCATCTGGGTCTAGTTCATAAACATACTCCCCTCATTTGGGTTGAGTTTATAAACATACTCCCCTAATCAGAGTCGAGTTCTATGACCAACTCCCCCTCTAGGTCGAGTTCATAAAAGCGTTAAATATGTCAAACACTTGTAGAGATGGTACCTGATAGTACATGATCAAACACGTTTAGCCCTATGAACTTCGTATCCGAGAGGCTTATACATATCGAGTTATCTTAAAAAACAAACGCATACAATGCCTAAAGATAAATGCATAGATAAATGAAGAATGAAAATCAACGATTACATAAAAGGCCACAAAGAGCCATCAAAAGTACAAAGCTCGAAGGAGATAAGCCCGGAAGCAATAGTTTAGGAGCAACAAAAAAGGATGGCAAAACCACTCCTTATAAAAAGCATTACATAAGTGCATCCTTATCGGATGGCTAACAAAACCAACAAAACAACATCAAAATGTCATAACTAAGGGTCTTCCTTCTTGGCATCATTGTTGACATTTTCCTCGACAGTAGGATCCTCGGGATTCAGCTGAGGAGAGGAAGTCTTCTCCACTTCTTCAAGATCAACTAGGCGGCCATCCTGCACCACCTTGAAAAGTCCATCTTTGATATGGCCAGGACGGGATGGAGGCACAACACCTGATATTTTTCTCTCTCGAAAGCCACATCATCGGCAGGAAGAACGTCCATCTGAGACTTCTTCAGAGCTTCCCTCAACTCAGCATTAGTAGTCTTTAACTCGTCATTAGCGGTCTTCTCTGCCTTCAACCGCTCATTGAGCTGGGTAAACGTGGCCTTATTCTCTGACTCCAGAGTCTCTCGGTGCTCTTTCTCTTTCACCAAGGCCTTCTCCGTGACGAACATCTTCTCGGATTGAATCTTCTGGGTTTCCCTCAAGCGAGCTATCTCCCCCTCCAGCTTCATCTCCGTCTCCTCATGATTATCTGTAAACTCAAAGAGGCCACGGGTCAAGACGACACACGTCATTAGATAGGAGCTAAGATTATGCGTTATATTTTGACGAACAACAGACTTCACCTTGTTGACGTCCTCGATAGCATTGAGATAATCATATAAGAATCAGAGCCCATCGAAGTTTTGGACCAAAACTTAAATTCCTCAAAGGCATAACTATTCTCGGGCTCTCCCATCAGAGAAGTAATCTCCATGTCAGCTCGACAAACTTCATCGCTCATCAGGGTCTTCATCTTCTTAGGAGTGCTTTGTTATACCTCCTCATGAATAACCAGGAAGGAAACTTCAGACTTAACATGCTAGAAGTAGCCTTAGAGCCTACCCCTTTATGCTTTTTTAATGCCCGAGCCTCCAACCTAGATATGTCTGATTTAATCGCGAAGGTCCCGCCTACAGTCCTCTGAGCAGCCCTTGCCTCCATCATCAACCTCTTCTGCTCAACCACAGAAAGGTATGTCATCTTATATGCAAGAAAAGAAAAAGATAATGTAAAACATTGCATAAAAATATATGATGGTAAAAAAAACAAAGGCTATTACCGAGGAAGTCATGAATTTGTTCAACGGGTAGAGACAATAAGTCTTCGACCTTCATTACATGGAAGGAATCAAGAACGGTTAAAGCCTGAACTTCCAAGTCGCTGAGCTTCTCAAAAGTAAAACCAGATATGGGAGAAGGATCTCGGGTCCAGTAGAAAGGAAAACGGGGATGCCCGCCCAAAGCATACAACACTTGGGGGAACCTCAACCCACACTTCACCTTTAGAAACCGATCCTTGAAACCTTTATAATTAGAGGTATACATCTAGAGGAAGCTTCTGTGAGGAAGGCCATTGACTTGAATCCATGAAAGGTTCTTGGCCCTCTTTACCTCATAGAAAGAGAAGAATAAGGTCGACCGTAGGAATGATGTCCATCGCCTCACAAACAATTTCGAAGGCCTTTATAAAACCCCAACTGTTGGAGCGAAGTTGTGAGGGTGCGACATTCATAGCCTCCAGGACATCGGCCTCAAACTCGGAAAAGGATATACAGACTTGAAAATCTTCCAAAACCCCGACGTAGAAATAAAAGAAATCTTCGTCAGTGTCCTTCCGACGGAGCACACACACGTGCTGAGACACACGGTTCTAGAATACATCACTTTCCTCCCAGTCGAGGAGACCCTCATCAAAGACCTAATTTTTGTAATCTCTGTATCGTCGAGCATGTTGTTCTTGTAATCCATGACTTCAACGTCAAAATGGGCGGAAGAATAATGGTCAGAATCACTCAAAGAAGAAAGGGTTAAACCATAAACCTCTTGGGTGATCCAATTAAACTCCTCCTGACCTAGAGCGCCACTCATCTCTCGCAGGCACTGATCCCATAACTCTTATCTTTCTTCAACACTAGAGGATTTCACAACGTTTCCTTCATTGTCACACTCTCTCAATACGACCATAATCTAAAAAGCAAAAACGTAAATGAAGAGAGTAAAAATGTTCTTTTGCAAAGATAATCGTCTTCTGCAGTTACCAAGATAGAAAAGAGAAAGAAATATGACATTTAATAGAGCTCAGTGAATAATGCACTAGGCATGGGAAACGCCGTCCAATAAACAAGAGTTTAGGTGGGAGTCATCATTACCTCAGGAAAGAGAAAATGGTGACTCTTTGTTCCGCGACACGTAGGTCAAGAAAAGAGCAGCAACTCGACAACGCATGTGTTACCTTCTGTGACCACGTGACCGAATACGGCGTCCTCACAAAGAGGGGACTTGAAGTCGGGGGGCTTATGTACATTCCGGAAATAACAGACCCTACCGACTAGTGTAACCGACAAGAAGAAAAGGGTAAACTAGTAAACAACATAAGATGAAGATACCCGGCTGAGACCAGACGCCCCATGAGCTCGAGTAGCAACTCGCCCTCATCATCAACCTGGAGGAGGAAGATGACCGAGTAGCACCTGCTCTTAACCGATCATCATCTCAGTCCATTAAAGCCTGTAACTGCCTGCAGCACATTCATTGCTACGTTACATAACACTAATCATCTTCATTCATGTAGACGGCGGTAATTACACAGTTATAGAACTCAAGAGTCCCTCATTAACTGAGACTCTTGATGAAGTCAAGACACTCACTATA
Source organism: Vicia faba (assembly GCA_948472305.1). NCBI lineage: Eukaryota > Viridiplantae > Streptophyta > Magnoliopsida > Fabales > Fabaceae > Vicia > Vicia faba. The sequence continues at coordinate 1,016,216,177 of OX451738.1, read as the reverse complement.
TAAAGAGACTTCCGCAGGAAGAATAAACAAGATATTCATCTTGGAGCGCACGCATCACTGTCGTAGTTCTCCCTAACTGCCTTTTGAAAAATCAGCCAAATATTTATTCTACATAAAAACACAGTCCAAACCAAACCGACACATCCCTACATACTTCCCCTAACATTTTATCCAAACAAATCCTTATGTTTGCCGTCCTGGCATATTATGATCTGTTTGCCCTTAACCGTTTCTACTTTGTACTATTCTGTCGCGTTGTACATTATTAGTATAAAATAAAACTTTAGTTTTTAGTTTTAAAATTTGTCATATATAGCATCAAAATCATCATCCTTCAATAGTTCAGATCACATTTCAATATTTTTCCAATTGCATGCATCACAGCCACCCATGTTTTCATAATATAATTCAACAGCTATCTCTCAAACTCATTAACCCCAAAAACCGTCTATGTTCATAAACTAATCTACTAATTTGTCATAACTAATCTCACATTATATATACGTCCAAATTGTTGTCATTTTTCAGAGTCCAAAGCTCTTGTCATTTTTCAAAAGGTGACATTAATCTCTCTAATTATTTCTTACAATTAAATAATTAATCATGCCTCATTTCTAATCAAACATCTAAACTAGGTTTATCTTCATCATGTCCCCTTTCTGTTTGTACAAATGCATGCATCATACAATTGGGTTGACTTTTAATTTTCACTGGAATTAGGATCTCAATTTCGATCATTGTTACTTTTTTGCATAAATTTTAAGGATTTTCTAAGGCAAATTTGGATGTTGATAATTTGTTTTTGTTTTCCAGTGTTATAGTGAGCTTATAGCATGGCGGTTGAAAGGTCTGGAATTGCCAAAGATGTTACAGAAGTGAGTTTATTTGTGTATTTTGATGATATTTTAACGTTTCATACTGTGTGATTTATATTAATTTCTGTTATTGATTTTGCATTTGTAACTTGTTTAGTTGATTGGAAAAACCCCTCTAGTATATCTGAACAAAATCGCGGATGGTTCTGTTGCTCGCGTTGCCGCGAAACTTGAATTGATGGAGCCATGTTCCAGTGTTAAAGACAGGTAACAACTTAGGTTTCTTCCAATAGTGCTAGTAGCTATTTTTTGAGTTGTGGTTCTTGCTTTTGGGAGAAACATGCTTTTGAATTGGCTTGTGATTCTTTCTTTCGATAAACGTTATAAGTGTAGGATTGGCTATAGTATGATTACTGATGCAGAGGAGAAGGGGCTCATTACGCCTGGCAAGGTTAGTACTCGATACGGATGAAAATTCATCGACGCGTTTCTAACAAATTAGCAGTTGTTTAAATTCACTTACTAGTACTAATTATGTGTATCTCTGAGTTCATTATCAGCGGTACTTATTTTGATTCATGTTGATAATATTGTGTTATTGAAGAGTGTCCTCATTGAGGCAACGAGCGGTAACACGGGAATCGGATTGGCCTTCCTAGCAGCAGCAAAAGGCTACAAGCTTATCATTACAATGCCTACTACAATGAGTCTTGAAAGAAGAACCATTCTTCTATCTTTTGGGGCTGAGTTGGTTCTGACAGATCCTGCAAAGGGAATGAAAGGGGCAGTTCAGAAAGCAGAAGAGATATTGGCCAAGACTCCAAATGCATATATCCTTCAACAATTTGACAACCCTGCTAATCCAAAGGTATCAATTCAATTGTTCTACAACTATTGCTAGTTAATGTTTGACATCGTTGGGTGACACATTTGTTATATCATTGTATTTATAGGTGCATTATGAAACTACTGGCCCAGAGATATGGAAAGGTACAGGAGAGAAAGTCGATGCACTTGTTAGTGGTATAGGTACTGGTGGTACTATAACAGGTGCTGGGAAATATCTTAAAGAGCAGAATCCCAACATCAAGGTTGAATTTTAAGTCATTCATTTGATTGGTAGTGATTTACCATTAAAATTGAACTTTTGACTCCGAAAACATATACATATTAATCTTGCGTTTCTTTTCCTGATAATAAACATTAGGTTCCGATTTATAGTTATGATTTGATTTATGCAGCTGTATGGTGTGGAACCAGTTGAAAGTCCTGTACTCTCTGGAGGAAAACCTGGTAAGTTGTAAATTTTTAATACTGTTTTGCTCCTCAGAGTTGATATAAAAGCTTACTTTTGAAGCTGTTGCTGATGTACAAATTGCGATTATAAATGTCCAGGTCCACACAAGATTCAAGGGATTGGCGCTGGTTTTGTTCCCGGTGTATTGGATGTTAGTCTTCTTGATGAAGTAGTTCAAGTAAGTTTCAATGTTTTCTGAAAAATTATAATGCCCCGTCATGTATCATATTAAAAGATTTAAAGATAGAGCATTTTATTATATCTAAATATCTCCTAGTGACTTGAATTATAGTTTTTTTTGTTCGAACTTCTTTTATCTATTACCATTGGACTCCTAAAGCACTTCCTACCAAATCCTGATATGTGTGATTTGGCAGATATCAAGTGATGAAGCAATAGAAACTGCAAAGGCTCTCGCTCTTAAAGAAGGCCTATTTGTAAGTTCTAAACCTTTAGAAGCACCAAGAATTGAGGCTATCCTTAATCCTCTTTCACGATTCATATCTGAATTTGTAAATCAATTAAAACAATTGTATTATTTTCTCGTTCTAATTGGATTAATTTGTTGATTCTCTATGGTGAATATTGTTTCAGGTTGGAATATCATCTGGAGCCGCGGCTGCAGCTGCCATTAAGATAGCAAAAAGACCAGAAAATGCTGGAAAGCTTATTGTTGTAAGTTGATTGAATTCATACAAATTTTTATTTTTCATTTTGTTAAAAGCGTTATGGTTTAAAGCAATGACATTTTCATTTTAATATGAGGCAGGTTGTTTTCCCTAGCTTTGGTGAGAGGTACCTATCCTCTGTGCTGTTTGAGTCGGTGAGACGGGAAGCCGAAAGCCTCACATTTGAACCATGAATTTCAGTTGAAGGACGTAATCTAATAAATCTTTAATGATTTCGAGTGATGGATTTTCACTGGTGAAGCCGGGTTGTGTTTCTGAATTAGAATTACTTCAAAAGATAAGAATACTTGTTACTTTTGCAGAAGACTCTTGTATTTAATCTGTATTCAACGTCTACAATAATTAGTTTTCTATTAAACTTAAGTTTCAGATTAGTTGGGATACAAAATTTAATTTTCTGTTGTTGGATTCTATAAAATAAAAATGCCTCAAGACATTACTATTAACTTGGGTGACAAAATGAACTTTATATTTATAATAGTGACTCATATGTAGAGAAAAAAATTCAATAAACTAATTTAAATATATAGATATAGTTAAACCTAGTGTGATTAATGAGTTTCATACTAAGTTGTTTGAATCTTTCTGATGGTAAACTCTTTGTTAACACATTTGTCAACTGTTGTTTAAAAGGTATATATGTGGTAATTATCAAATACAATATTCAACTTTTCTTTGATGAAATGTCGGTTAATCATCAATATGTTTTTTCCTATCATGTTAAATTAGATTATGTGCAATACTGGTCACTAATTTATTGTTAAAAAACAACTTCATAGGACTTTCCTACTGTATCTCCAAATCTTCTAACATTTGTTTCATCAATAATTGTTCACAAATTTTTATTTTCTAATATTTATTTCATCAATAATTGTTTACAAATTTTTAATTTCATAGTTGTGAATTCTGCTTCAACGCTTAATCGAGCAGTTACACTCTATTTCTTACTCTTCTAAGCAACAAAGTTTTCACACAAGATGATACAATAGTCTGAAGTAGATCTTCTATCAACCAATGAACATGCATAATCAACTTCAGTGTAAACTTTCATATATAGTTTGACTTCCACCTCTTTTAAATAAGAATCATCTTGGAATGACTTTGAGATATTGTAGAACAAGATCAACTGGATGTAGGTGTCTCACCCTCAGATCATACATGAATTGACTCACCATATTGATTACATATGCCAAATCCGGTCTTGTGTGTGTCAAGTAAATTAAAATTTTCACTAACCTCCGATATTGATCTTTGTCAGCTTTGCCACTTTCTTCCTCGTAACTCATCTTATGATTTTGTCCAATAAGAACACTAGTAGGTGCATTCATGTGTTTCTGTTCCACGCAAAAGATTAAACACATATTTTCTCTGAGAGATAAAAATGTCTTTATTTGAATGGAGTTCCTCAATTTTCAAGAAGTACTTGAGTTCTCTAAAGTCTTCATTTTAAATCTTGTCGATAAATTTTTAAATAGATGTTTCTCACATAAATCATCTCCTATAACAATAATATCGTCAACATAAACAAGAATTATAGTACACTTTCCTCCTCGTGTATATGTTCAAAAAACAAGAGAATCTCTCTCTCCACCATATAATGAAAAGAAAAATCCTACGCATTTTCTAAATTGCCCCTTGAAACTGGAGATATATTTCCGATACGCACCTACACCACACACAAACAGACCAAATATGGTTCTATCCTATTTAAAAGATAAAAATAGAACCGAAAATATACTTTCGATTGTACCTGGTATTCTATTTCCGGTTTGTATAGCGGGAATACTGAATTTTCTGCCACCTTGTAATTTTATATATTGCCGAAAATATACTTCCGGTATTATGAAAAATACAAAATACTTAAAAGAGTAACCAACATGGTCATCTTCATTTCTTCATCCTTCCATAAACCCTTTAAAAAACCCTTCCATTCTCAATCCATTTTTTCACTCCAAATCTTCATTCTTGTGGTTCATCATATCAAAAGGAGTTCAAAAAACTGAAATTTAAGGTAAAGATTATTCATTTCAACCCTTATTCTTCATATTAATCTTCTTTTCATTTAGAAAAAGGTTACACTAATATCAGATATATATTTTCGGTTAGTAGCTGAACATTATCGGAACTACACTTCATGTTCCTAAATGTGCTTTCATTTCAAGCAAATGTGGATTAATTAGCTTAATTTTTTTTCCACACCAGATATGGTGTATTTAGATAACATTCCCAAACCTAATGTGTCTCAAGTTATTTTACCTCTTGTATCTCCTATCCTAACTAAGGTGGTAGATATTCGTTACCATTTTGAAATTGAAGAGGAGTTTGAATTACGTGAAGACATACTGCAGTGGATTCGTATAAAGGCCACCAAACTAGGGTTTGGTGTTGTGATTGGAAGGTCCTATAATGCGGATAGAAGATGTGAATTTATGACTTTGACATGCGAAAGAAGTGGAAAATATAGACGTCGGACCCAAAATTTGAAATGCGATGACACCGATTCAACGAAATGTAAATGTCCATTTAAGTTACGTGGTTATCTGTTGCCAAATAAGAAATGGAGATTTAATGTGATACGTGGTTTACACAATCATGATTTAAGTCTAAGGTTAGCTGGTCATCCAATTGCATGTCGACTCCTTCCGGATAAGAAGAAATGTGTTTCCGACATGACATTAAATTTGGTATCGTCCAAAAACATACTTGCAACCTTGAAGCGCAAGAGACCCGAGAACACATCAAATATCAAGCAAGTGTACAATAGACACTATTTATCCAAATTAGCGCTTAGGGGGAATCAAACCGAAATGCAACACCTCTTGAAACTTCTAGATGAAAACAATTATGTTTGTAGACACCGAAGATGCGAGGACGAGGTAACAGTAAGAGATATTTATTGGACTCATTCTAATTCCATTAAATTGTTTAATACGTTCCCCCACCATGTTCATATTGATACAACGTATAAGATCAACAAATACAGACTTCTATTGTTGGAAATTGTTGGTGTTACTTCGACTGAGAAGACGTATTCGATTGGTTTTGCATTTCTAGAGTGCGAAAAAGAGGATAATTTTTCATGGACTTTAGAGGTTTGTCGGTCAATATTGAAGGACCAAGAAGATATGTCAAAAGTCATTATTATCGACCAAGATACAACGTTAATGAATTTGGTTGTAATAGTATTTCTCACTTCTTATGCACTACTTTGTAGGTACCACATTACTAAAAATGTGAGAAGTTGGGTTAGACCCGCGGTAGGTACAAAACATATTGCAAATGAAAATGGAAAACTGGTCAAAGCGGACGTTATTATGGAGAAAATTATAGATACATGGAATGTTATAATGAATGCATCTATAAAAGAGTTATATGCTGATGTTATTTTACATTTTAGGAAGGTTTGTGTGAGCTATCCCTATCTACTGAAATATGTTGAAAGCACAATATTAGATTAGGTAAAGGAAAATATTGTTTGTGCCTGGATCGATCATGTTATGCACCTCAGAAATACAACAACAAACCGAGTTGAGTATGTTCATGCGTGTTTGAAGAATTGGAGGAGAAATAACAAAAGTGATTTTAGTACGGAATGAGATTTTGTGAACCATATGATACTAAACCAGCATAATGAGATACAGACTACATTTGGTCCAAGTATCACAGTGTTGGAACACAGGATCAAAGACAATACCCTATATTCTCAGTTGGTCGGTAACATCTCTCGGTCAGCTCTGAATTACATTTTACACGAAGCTAAACGAGCTTTTAATATAGGTTGATAAAGCTCAAAGCGTGATTGCACAATTGTGAAAACATATGGACTCCCTTGTGCTTGTGTCATATCTAAAAAGATGAAAGTTGATTTCCCAATAAGTATGGACGAGGTCTTCAATTATTGGAAGAGACTCAATTTTGAAGATGGCGGTAAAATTAAAGACGATAAATCTAGTATCTTCATCTTGACTGAATGGGAAGCGATCCAAGAAAGACTTTTGAAAGATGACGCGTCCACCAAACTCCAAATCAAAGAAAAACTTAGGAAGATTGCATTTCCGGAGACCACTGACTTGAAACCACCCTCTAAACCGATAAAAATTAAAGGGGCACCTAAGAAGGTGAAACCAACACCTGACGATAATTCAACAAAGAGAAGTCCTTCATATTTTGAACATGTTGACAAAGTTTTTCCCGATTCACCTACTCTGAAATCTCAAAAAAGTGTTTTCAAAGGATCCCGTATTAGCAAACTACCTCATACACCGACTCCACCAAAAATACCATTCATCGAGGAGATGTCGGTTTTTATGCACAAGTACATTGAACAAATCGTCAATGTCAAGTGTGACGGTAACTGTGATTTTCGAGCTGTTTCGAGTTTGCTCGGAAAAGGGGAAGGTGTTCTCCATATTGTCTAAGATACTCTTATCAGAGAGTTGAGGGGCAATAGAGAAATCTACATACGGGTGGCTCGGGACTAAAGAAAAAGTTGAAGACATATATAACACTCTTGTACCTTGCGTCAGTGGAGATTCAAATCTGCGACATTTTGTTCAAGTATATTTGAAATCGAGATACCCAATATCACTTACATCACCGGGATGGGAAAATCATTACACAATCACTTCTGAGACCTGGCCTGACCAATTTATTGAAAGGATGCAAGACTACAATAAGTTGAACAAAATTGAAATAGAAAAAAATAGGGAAAAGTCAAAAGAGGTAGCACCTGTGGATTTGGTCGGCGACAATTATTTTGGATAATTTAAGTAGTTAGATATCATTTTATTGTATATGTAATTTTGTCAATGTATTATGTTGTGGAATATAGCCATTTTGTAGTTTGACCAAAAATATCATCTTTCAATACATGAGATTTTTGTTTGAGTTTCTATTTATGCTTTTGTTTTTGTTCTAGTTTTCGGTCCCTGGGGACTTATCAAAAATATATTTTCAGTATATATTTAGGTGGAACTGGAAATGAATATTTGATTTACTCTGTCACAGGATATGATTTATAAGGTCCATGTTTGCCTTCAACTACTATAAATAACCTCACTTGACATATTGTTTCATACCAAAACACGAAAAATCAGAATGAGCATCAAATGAAATGTTGGAAATGTCAACTTTACCGGTAATACACCATCACGAAAATTTAAATTCACCGAGTACACCCCTCTTGAAGATCTACAAGACATGTTGCAGGACCTGCTACCTTATGGCAACAATCGCAAAGTTATGAAGATCGAGTACTGTTCACCATCCATTGACAAAGATGAGAAGCTTGCCTTCATCAACCATGAGCTGAAGAATAATACTGATATACGGGCTATGTGACATACTTTTACCCGTTTTGAAGCGAAAGTTTTGATCGAGTTAGATGCGATTGTTTCGAGATCAGTAGATGGTGTTATCAAGATGTTGCAACGTCCATCTGGACGTTGAAGTGTAATGTTTGATGTATGTTTTAATCCTTAATGTATTAACTATTTTATGATATGAATTATATTTTGAATTTGTGAAATTTAATACTATTCAGAACTGTTTTTCTGCTCTCTATTCATCAACTTATCAAAAATATAAGTCCAATTATAAATCGGAAATTAAACTCCAATTTTAACCCACATTTTATTAAATTTTGATACACACCAAAAATATATTTTCGATTTTAAGGAACATTTAAAATTTTGTGTGATACGCAAAAAAAATAAATATAAAATAGAAAAAAAATCTTCAAAAATAAAATATGATCTTTCGCTTATAGCCTAAACACAACATTATTTTATGAATCTTCCGAACCATGTAAGAGGGGATAGTTTTAGTCACCTTGTTCTATCTCATCAGATAAAAAAACATTAAATTTATTTTCGAGAGAAGTTTAACTTTATTTTATCTCGTCATAAAAAATTAAATAAGTTTTGAATAAAAAAGTGCCTAGAACTGGTACGAGAGATTAATAAAACAGTAAAATTTAGTTATGAACCAATCAACTTACTCCATGTTGAAAATCATAGCTTGAGCTCGGTGCGCCATTGCAATTCCATCTCCGGTGACTACCAATAAAGTTAGTCGCTGTAATAATATAAAGTCATTAATTTTTTCAGTGTTTTCTTTCAAGATAATAATATAGTTACAAAAATGATTCCAGAATGCAATAGAACTGCATTATATGATAAGGTTAGATTATTCCATTTTTCATCATGTTTCATATTGTTAAATATTTAAAATAGAAAATTAAACTCAGAAGCAAAATAGAAAAAGGAGAATTCAAACTCTAGATAAGATAACTGCCAATGAATTTGCGGATTTATGATAAATATGTCCAGCTCCCCCTGACGCTAGTAAAGCCGTCTTGCTATTCCCACTTCTAAAGGTCTGCTTAGTTAAAGACATATTATAATAATAATAATAATAATAATAATAATAATAATAATAATAATAATAATAATAATAATAATAATAATAATAATAATAATAATAATAATAATGAAAATACGAGAAATATAAAATGAAGATAAAATTTGTTCAAAATAATTTTTTTAAATATTTTAATAAGTTAAATTTATATTTAAATAAATAAATAAAAATAAATATGTAAACATAATTATAATTAAAATGAAACGTCTCTTCTCCTCTTCAAATTTCCCTAAATCTAAGAGAAGTAAAAAGTGGTTCAAAAAAGATTTTGGTTCCCTTCATCTACCTCTCCTCCCCCTCTTAAAATATGAACCAAACACATAAACTATTAAATATTCTCTCACATCCCCTCCTCTCCATTTACTCCCAACCAAACAAATCCTAAATATATGTTAGGTTTCACGCGGATCACTAATGATAATATCTAGAGCGTTGATATTCATTAAATAGACGACACAATTTTTTTTAAGGACGGTGAATATCTTAAAAAAACACGCTTAAATATTTCCTCGATTATGATAAAACCGAGATAAAAAGTATTTCTTTCCACATACCCCTCGGTTTCAGTTGAAAACCGAGGTGAATAAACATTTATTTATTTTTTTATAAATTATATTGTGTATACATAATATTAAAATATATTGTTTACAACAAACTGTCTTTTGACAAATCTTTCCTCTTATTTCTGATTTAGTTGTATATCTTTTGTTCCCCACAAACACTCTATAACTTATCCAATTCTAATAAGTTATATATTCCAATCATGAGAATTTTTTTTACACTTGCAATTCATCCTAGAGATTTGTTATTGAGCATTTTAAGAGCAAATATTTTCACGAGAAAGAAAACAAGATATATAGTGTTGGCAATATCTTGAGCAAATTTTATTGTATACCCTTTGATTAACAACATATGAAGGTTATTCCAAAACAACAACATCAACATGTAAGATAGATTGTAAGGGCAGAAAAAAAATTGTTTAAAAAAGAAGAACATTGAAGATTTTTCCTGTCTTGCAATCCATTCAAAAGATGGATGCGTACAAGTTTGGAGCGGAGCGACTACATCTAATTTAGATTTATGGTAGAAATTTATTAACGAGTGCTTTTATAGTAAAATATGATTATATATTTCCTCAGTAATTTGAGAAATTGAAGGATTAGATGATTTGATTTACAAATAAAAAATAAACTGCATTTTCTAGGTATCATGAATTCGGTTTTATACAAAAATCGAGGGATAAGATGATTTGTCCAATATAAACACCTTTTTGGTCATAAATAAAATTTAATATTGCAGGAGCTGAAAATCGAAGCTCAAATATCGAGCAACATTTTATGCTGGATATAGACAAAACCGAGGTATAAGATATTTCTTTAAAAAAATGAATAATGGAGCGTTCTAGGTCATTTGACCTCGCATTTTCAATGGCTGAGATGAAGGATTTGTCATGAAAAGTATTATTTTTAGCAGTGAGAATTTTTTTTTATTAGGGGGCTTGACAAGATGTTGAATCTTGCTCCTACGTATCCTAAGTGCGATGGGAAACTCAAAGCTATGTAGTTCTTTGTAGCAAAAATTTATATATTTGATTGATTTTAAATAAAAAGTTTGATCACACATAGACAAAAAAAAGTTCGTTGATTGCGAATAAAAAAGACTTTGCTCGCGCTAGGGCGGAAATTAAAAGTTTATTTATTGTCGTTGTTTTTAGGAGGAAGACGAATATTCGAACTTAAACAAGACATATATATCTTGTGCTTGTTTATTCGAGGATAAAAAGATGTACATCTAATTTTTCCCTTTTTCATCCATTTTGGTTTATAAAAGAATTAGTATTGTATACGAGAATCAGAAGTTACACAAAACAAATGTATTGCATTCTGACCCTCCGGAACAAAATGGATGTACATTCAATTATTCCGTTTTAATCTGGTTTTATTCTTCGCTTTGATTATTAATGTCTTAAAAAAAGTAGCGAAAGTAAGATAAATGAAACAATCTTCGAGAAGGAAATGAAGATAACTTAAACAAGACATACATCTTACGTTCGAAAAATTCAAGAGCAAAAGGATGTACATCCAATTACTCTATTTTTTATTGTAATTTTTGCTTGGTTTATAAAAATAAGAATTGAAATAATCATGTTGTGCAACTTGCGTCTCACAAACTCAACGGTTAAAATAAATATACATTTATTTATCGGTTTTTATTCTTCTCCCCTAAATTATTATTAATTTATAGAAGATTTACTTTCCATTCTCTTAACCCATTTTTCACCAAGAGAAAAGTATAGAATAACTCATAAAAAATAACATAATAGTTTAAAGTTAACGCTTATTCGAAACAAAAAGAAAATTAAGGACTAACACGAAAATATTATTTTCCATGAAAATTTTAATTTTTTTATGAAAGATTTAACTTATTAAATGAAAATCTAATGGCGGTTTAGAACTAGAGTTATTAACAATAAGATGCATATCTAAAAAAGTTAAAAATGGACTAGGCTCAACAAGACTACCACAAAATTAAATCCAGAATGAGGAAGGGGGTCGTAAATAGTAGAAAATCAAAAGCTCGATTTATTATTAAAATTAGTGTGATACTAGTGTCTTTGCACGCGTATCTATTTTAGTCTTTTCATTTTGTTTAATGTTTACATTATTGCATAGCAAAATATATATATATATATATATATATATATATATATATATATATATATATATATATATATATATATATATATATATATATATATATATATATATATATATATATATATATATATATATATATATATATATATATATATATATATATATATATATATATATATATATATATATATATATAGTTATAGTTATAATTATAAATTATTTTTTTGTTTTAAGTAAAATAAAAAAATGATTTCATTTATAGTAATTTATTTATATATTATAAAAATGGGTAAAATAAAAATAAAAATATAAAAAAGAAAAAAAATATTATATAATAATTAAATGAAAATCATTTTAATTCTATCATATTAAAAAATAATACAGAAAAAGATATAATAAAATAAGGGTTGATTCTTAATATTTGGACTAAAAAATTAAGAAAACTATATTAGACTGTAATTGAATGGATCAGGCCCATAAAAAGATTTATCATACAAATTTTCATTGGTCCAGCAAGAATAAATTAGATTTGGTAAGAGATTTAGAGAATTACATGTTTATAATTAAAACTGGTAGGATATCCGTGCGTTCACACGGATATCAATATGGTACGCGTATTTCCATTAATACTATTCTTTTATCTATAAAAATATTTGTATCACTAATATATTTTTTTCTTTTAAAAAAAATTTGAACCAATAATATATTTTTTCCGTTTATAAAAATAACTGCGTTTATTAAAATATTTAGATCAACATTAAATTTTTTATTTATATAAAATTATTTTTATGTTGATATCGTTTATAAAAAAATTGGATAACGATAAATTTATTTTCATTTATAATAATAATTTGGATCAACAGTAAAAATGTATTTTATAAAATTAAATTGATAAACATTTTGTGATAACATATAAATAATTATATGATTTTTTAAATGAATTTACGCTATTATAATCAATATTTGACATGTATTATGTTAATTTATTTTAATTGAAAATTTAAGATTTTTTTTAAACAAATTATTATTATTTTTTTTGAAAAAAAATATTGTACTAAAGAATTTCTTGTTGTCTCAACAAATATTCAGCAATTTAGAAACTCAAATATAAAAAATATTTAAGTTTTCTACATGGAACATAATCTGACATTAAAGCCGGGCAATATTTTACATTTTCTCATAAGAAATTATTGACCGTCAGCAGAAGTAGCCAAACCCTTAATAGTTTCTACCGACTTCGCCGCAAGTTCAGAAGCCAGTAAACTCCTTAGACCATTTACAATGGTTTTTCAACTCAACACCCACTTTTTCAACTCCCAACACTCCACATCATTTTCTCTTTCTTCCACCTAATAACTCAACACTCATTCAACTTTTACCCTCTCCAATGGTTTTTCACTCAACACCCTACCCCACCACTTTTTATTTTCATATTCTTATTTAAATTTTATTTTTATTTTTATGATTACATAAAATTACAATTATCGATTAAAATTAAATTAAAATAATAAATACTTAATAATTTATTTTTTAATTTTTTGTAATAAAAACAAAATTTATTTAAATAATTGGATACGATACAAATCATCTTAAATTAATTTAAAATACAACACACAATTAACGTAATTAGTACGTTACAAATAATTTAAAATGCAATACAACACACAAGTAACGTAATTAGTACGATACAAATAATTTAAAATGCAATACAACACACAAATAATTCAATCACGGAACATTCCAAACTTTGTCCATATGTGCTTCACTAGATCGGCTTGCAATTCTTGATGAACATTTGGATCACGGAACTCTGATCTAGCACGCACATGATTTGCAAAAGCGGGTAACACCTCGGTCGAGTATGGTTGTGGTGCACTAGATCCACTTTCCCCAGACTGCTCAAAATCGGTCCAACGTTGAGAATATGAATCTCGTTCATCCTCAACAATCATATTATGTAATATGATGCATGACCTCATGATGATACCCAAATCAGCTATGTCCCACAAGCGAGCTGGTTCACGGATGATTTTAAATCGAGCTTGGAGCACTCCAAATGCACGTTCGATGTCCTTCCGACATCCCTCCTGAAATTTTGCAAATAATTTATCGGGTTCACTTTGAGGAAGTCTAATCGATTTGACGAAAGTTGGATAAGAAGGGTAGATACCATCAGCTAGATAGTATGCCATATTATATGGACGTTGATTCACAAAGAAATTCACACTTGGAGCCTTTCCCTGTTCCACGTCATCAAACACTGGTGACCGGTCTAGAACGTTTATATCGTTCAACGTTCCCGGACATCCAAAAAAGGCATGCCAGATCCATAGGTCATGAGATGCAACTGCTTCAAGAATAACTGTGGTGGTTCCCTTATCCCCTCTAGTAAATTGTCCTTCCCATGCTTTAGGACAATTTTTCCACTCCCAGTGCATGCAGTCAATACTCCCAATCATCCCTGGGAACCCCCGCATTTCACTAACATGCAGTATTCTTTGCAGGTCATCTTGGGTTGGTGCTCTCAGATACACTTGCTCGTACAAGCGTATGATTCCTTTACAGAATCGACGTAAGCACTCCAATGCTGTAGTACCTCCTATTTTGATGTACTCATCGACCGCATCTGCTGCCACACCATATGCTAACATTCGCATTGCTGTGGTACATTTTGCTAAGGGTGATATACCTTCTTTATTGGCTGCATCAACTCGTTGGGTGAAGTAGTTATCACTACTTGAAAGGTCCCCAACGATTCGAAGGAAAACATTTTTTTTCATCCGGTACCGACGACGAAACATTGCATCGTCATATGTAGGCTCATTGGCAAAGTAGTCGTCAATCAGTCTTTGGTTTGCCGCTGCATGATCTCTATTGAGATATTTTCTACTACGAGGTGCATTATCTTCCGATATTTTGTTTCTACGCTCTCTAAATCGATTGACTATATAATTTTCTTCAATTTCACGATTTTGATTGTAGGCTGCGATATCAAAATGATATTGTGATGGATCCATTTTTTTGTGATATTGGAGGTAGCTAGATTGGATGGGATTTGGGATATTGGTACATAAATGGATGTATGAGTCCCTATATATAAATGGATGTGGGTGGTGGACCACTGACGGATTCGAAATAATTTATTGTATATAGTTAATTATCAGATAAGGAATAGATTCGAATTGGGTGGTGGACCACTGACGGATTCGAAATAATTTATTGTATATAGTTAATTATCAGATAAGGAATAGATTCGAATTGGGTGGTGGACCACTGACGGATTCGAAATAATTTATTGTATATAGTTAATTATCAGATAAGGAATAGATTCGAATTGGGTGGTGGACCACTGACGGATTCGAAATAATTTATTGTATATAGTTAATTATCAGATAAGGAATAGATTCGAATTGGGTGGTGGACCACTGACGGATTCGAAATAATTTATTGTATAGAGTTAATTATCAGATAAGGAATAGATTCGAATTGGGTGGTGGACCACTGACGGATTCGAAATAATTTATTGTATAGAGTTAATTATCAGATAAGGAATAGATTCGAATTGGGTGGTGGACCACTGACGGATTCGAAATAATTTATTGTATAGAGTTAATTATCAGATAAGGAATAGATTCGAATTGGGTGGTGGACCACTGACGGATTCGAAATAATTTATTGTATAGAGTTAATTATCAGATAAGGAATAGATTCGAATTGGGTGGTGGACCACTGACGGATTCGAAATAATTTATTGTATAGAGTTAATTATCAGATAAGGAATAGATTCGAATTGGGTGGTGGACCACTGACGGATTCGAAATAATTTATTGTATAGAGTTAATTATCAGATAAGGAATAGATTCGAATTGGGTGGTGGACCACTGACGGATTCGAAATAATTTATTGTATAGAGTTAATTATCAGATAAGGAATAGATTCGAATTGGGTGGTGGACCACTGACGGATTCGAAATAATTTATTGTATAGAGTTAATTATCAGATAAGGAATAATTAAAGCAAACACTACACTGGCATATTGAAACAACAATAATTAAAGCAAACACTACACTGGCATATTGAAACAACAATAATTAAAGCAAACACTACACTGGCATATTGAAACAACAATAATTAAAGCAAACACAACACTGACAAATACTTCATTGAAATTAATTATCAAATAGTTCTGCCTCCAACTTTTTCAACAGCTGGTTCTTCCGGTCATCTAGATGCTCTTCGGAAGTTAGCTTTAGATACATCTTCATTTTCTTGGTTTTAGTCTTCTCCAAGGCTATATTGTTAGCCTGCTGTTGCATCAACGCTATGTTGTCCAATCGTTCAAGCTCTTTCGTCTTGAATTCTTTGTATTCAGCCCATTCTTTGTCCACCACCTCCGAGGCATATTCGTTGCTTTTCTTTTTACCCTTTTTTTAGCTGCCTCCCTTCCTATAGGACGAGCACTGGATTCTACAGTGTTTGAGCCACATGCATCACTCTCGCGAGATCTCTTAGATCCACTACTTCCTGAGCCAATATTTCCTCCTACTTGACTACCATAACGTGGTTGATCACGGAGAGCGTGCCATTCTTCCATTAAAGTGAATTTAACATTCTTCCCACATGCATATAATTCCTGCGCTTTTGCCAAAACATCATTCTCCGACCAACCACTTCCTTGCATACGCTTAGCGCCATCATAAGCGCCAATCCATTTACCCAACACTTTGTTCATATAATTAAAACGGTTTCGGCATGCAGGTGCATCACGCGGAGGATCGAATGAGCAATGCTCATTACAATACTCAGCAATTTTACCCCAATATGTTTCACCTTTCTGGTTTCTCCCGACAACACTGCTTGTTCCAAATTTAATCCACCCACTAATTAGAACCAAATTTTGTTCAGTGTTCCATGCAGGTTGCTGAGTTTTCCTGCTCTTAGGAGTTGAATCCTCTGAATTCGGACCGACTTCATTAGAAACAATCATGCCACCAATAGTTAGTTGTGTTGAAAACTCGGGAAATTCAGGTACACCACCACTTGGAAAATTTGCATTCGCCATTGTCACATAACCATTAAACGGGGGTGTTTGAGATGGATTTCTCGGCATAGATCCATAATATGTTTGAAAGTTTGGAACAGAGGATGTCTGGTTGAAATTTGGTGGAAAACCAAAATTAGGTATGTTTTGAGGATGTTGGTTGGAAAATTGATTTGGATTTTGATAATAGTTGGGATTTTGATAATTGTTGGGATTTGGAAAATTGTTGGGATTTTGGTTAAATGGAAAATTAGCAGAATTTTGAGTGTTAAAATGATTATTGGGATCCATTTCACTAAAAAAAGACACTTAACTTCAAAATAAACACTAATAATAAAATTAAGATAGTGAAAAACTTAGTTTTTTTTTCTGTGTCCAAATCAAATGAACCAAGTCTCTATTTATAGAGAAAAAAAAATCATGAATTTTGGTAAAAAAAAAAAATAAAAAAAAATTAATTTGCAACGAAATAATTGAGTTCAAAGTATTAAATGGATAAAAATCTGGTCAGCCAATCAAGCACAGCCACGTGGCTGCACTTATCCCTTTCAATTGTGTTGAGTTTTCTCAACACCTCTCTCTTCCAACACACACTCAACACCTCTCTCAACACCCATTGGAGGAGATTTTGTATGTTGAGTTCAAACTCAACATACCCATTGCACATGGTCTTAGTAGTATCACCAGCAGAAGCAACCAAACCCTTAACAGTTTCCACCAACTTTGCCGCAAGTTCAGAAGCCTTAGGTGCAACATATCCAACCGCTCCTTCAATAGCATTCACCGCAACCAATTGTTGGTTTATCTGCAGTTAGAAATTACAGTGGATGATACTTATATTTCACATGACATTTCTTTATAATCTCTTGTGCAAGGATTAAGAATTATAATTATAGGATGTATTTAAATAGCATCATTATCATAGACACAAAAAGTGACATTATGTATTGGAAGAATATTGAAGTGTGGGAATTTGTTGCATATACTAAAAGGTCATTCATTTTAAGAATAAATGGTGAAATTGGACACATCATCTTCAAACAACAAACGTAAGTACAAACTATCAACAGTGCATGATTCTAAAGTATAGGAAACCAGTGTATAGCTAACTAAAAATAAATACTAACCAAGTTAATGTCGGCATGCGAAAACTCATAAATAAACCTGCATAATATTCTCAAACCTCCTGATGTTGTAAAGAAACATCCTGAAATGTGAAAAGATCTGCTACCTCTTAGAAATAATTAAAATTGTGTATCTTCTATCTATTGAATATGTGTTTACTATTATTTTAAACGTCCACTCCATTTCAATCTAATAGTTATTTCTATTGATATATAATCTGACAGGATAATATATTATTGAATAAACATTAAATGTTTTAGTAATAAAGTTTTACATTAAACATGGTATTAGGAAGGACAAAAGTTTTAGTAAGTTATTAAGTTATTAGTAGCAGTTATGTTTTAGTTTATGTTTTAGAATTGTAAAAGCTATTTGGGTCTATAAAAGACCAAAAGTGTATTTTATTTCACAAGAGCAATATACAAGTTTTCATACAGAAGTCTGATTCGATTTTATAACAATTTGGCATCAGAGCTCATGGCAAACATGATGAATCAAATGCCGTTGCCACGACTAACGAAGTCTAATTATGAAAACTGGAGTATCCAAATGAAAACTCTTCTTGGATCTCTAGACGCGTGGGAAGTGACCAATGATGGATTTGAAGAACCAACAGAAGTTGGGGGATATACGGCAGCTCAAACGAAGGCGTTGAAAGAGACGCGATCGAAGGATAAAACGGCATTATACATGTTGTTCATGGCTGTAGATGAATCAGGCTTCGAGAAAATTGTTGGTTCGACTACGTCGAAACAAGCGTGGGACACGTTAGAAAAAGTGTTCAAAGGAGCAGATCGAGTGAAGCAAGTTCGACTCCAAACTCTTCGTGGCGAATTGGAGAGAATACAGATGAAGGATACAGAAATTGTATCTGACTACATCACACGTGTGCAAAAGGTGGTGAATCAACTCACCAGAAATGGAGAGACAGTACCTGATGCACGAGTTGTTGAAAAGATCTTGAGATCTTTAACAGACAAGTTTAAAAATTTTGTATGTGCAATAGAAGAGTCGAAGGACCTTTCAACGCTCTCAATCGAAGAGCTCGCTGGTTCTCTCGAAGCACATGAACAACGAAAGATGAAAAAGAAAGAAGAAGTAGACGAAGAAGCAAACCAAACCAAGGAATCGAACAAAGACGAAAAGGTACTCTTTTCTCACAACTTTCGAGGAAGAGGACGTGGACGTGGAGGTCGTGACAGTGGTCGAAGTGGTAGAGGTAGCAACTTTAAAAGAGGACAATCGAGCCAACAAAATCGGCGTGGCAGAGGACGTGGTCAAAGAGGTGGTCGTTCGAATTATTCGAACTTCGAATGCTACAAGTGTGGGAAGTATGGTCATTATGCGAAGGATTGCAACTCCTACAAATGTTACAACTGCGACAAAGTGGGACATCTTGCAAAAGACTGTCGAATCAAAAAGAAGATTGAAGAAACAACCAACCTAGCCTTGGAAGCTGAATCGAATGAAGGCTTTCTCCTGATGGCTCAAAACTAAATCAACACCAATGACAGTGTTTGGTATCTTGACTCAGGAGCAAGTAATCACATGTGTGGTTACAAACACCTGTTTAAAGATATGAAGAGAATTGAAGATGGTAATGTGTCTTTTGGAGATGCATCGAAAGTGAAGATCGAAGGAAAGGGCACAATCAGTTACTTGCAGAAGGATGGCTTGATTGGATCAATCGAAGACGTTTACTATGTACCAGATCTCAAGACCAACATATTAAGTCTGGGACAACTTACAGAAAAAGGTGCTTCGATACTGATGAAAGATCGAACACTGCATTTGAAGGACAAAGCAGAATATCTGATTGCCGCTGTCGAAATGGAAAGAAATCGAATGTACAAACTGAACCTGAGGAACATTAGAGAGAAATGTCTGCAAATCGAAGTGCAAGACAAAGCGTCACTATGGCATATGCGCTTTGGTCATCTACATCATGCTGGTTTGAGAAGGTTGG
Source organism: Vicia faba (assembly GCA_948472305.1). Lineage (NCBI taxonomy): Eukaryota > Viridiplantae > Streptophyta > Magnoliopsida > Fabales > Fabaceae > Vicia > Vicia faba. The sequence continues at coordinate 1,016,196,167 of OX451738.1, read as the reverse complement.
CAAAAAGGAACATGGTGCATGGACTACCAGACATGGATTTCGAAGGAAAATTCTGTGAAGAATGTGTGCTTAGCAAACAAACAAGAACCTCATTTCAAAGGAAGGCAGAGTATCAAGCTAAACATATTCTCGAATTGATACATACTGACATATGTGGGCCAATCACTCCAGAATCCTTCAGTGGAAAAAGGTACTTCATTTCTTTTATTGATGACTTCTCAAGAAAAACCTGGGTCTACTTCCTGAAAGAAAAGTCTGAAGCATTAGAAGTGTTCAAAAAGTTCAAAGTAATGGTAGAGAAGGCAACAGACAGACACATCAAAGCAATTCGATCTGACAGAGGAGGTGAGTATACTTCAATGGCCTTTGTGAAGTACTGTGAAGAACAGGGCATAAGGAGATTCCTAACTGCACCATATTCACCTCAGCAAAATGGTGTGGCTGAAAGGAAGAATCGAACTATTTTTGACATGGTTCGATCAATGCTCAAAAGTAAGAACATGTCGAAAGAATTCTGGGCAGAAGCAGTACAATGTGTTGTTTATATTCAGAATAGATGTCCACATTCGAAGTTAGAAGAAAAAACACCACAAGAAGCATGGAGGGACAGAAGCCAACAATTTCTCATCTCAAGGTATTTGGTAGTATAGCTTATGCACATGTACCAGATCAACAAAGAACAAAGCTTGAAGACAAAAGTCAGAAGTACATATTCATTGGATATGATGAGAAGACGAAAGGGTACAAGCTCTTCAATCCCATAAGCAAGAAAGTGATCGTGAGTAGAGACGTTCGAATGAACGAAGCAAGCAAGTGGGACTGGAACATTTCGACAGAGGTTGTTGACACAGTCGAAGAAACAACTGTAGCTGTACCAACAAGCATTCCAACAGAACATGAAGAAACAGAAGATGGAGATGAACCTCTACAACCCAAAATGAGAAGTTTGCAAGATTTGTATGATTCAACAAGTGAGGTGCATCTTGTGTGTCTCCTGGAAGATGCTGAAAACATCAGCGTCGAAGAAGCGTTACGAGATAAGAAGTGGAAAAGTGCCATGGACGAAGAAATTAGAGCAATCGAACGCAACAATATTTGGGAGCTAGTCGAATTACCAAAAGGAAGTCAACCCATTGGTGTAAAGTGGGTATTCAAGAAAAAGATGAATGCTCAAGGAGAAATCAAAAGATTCAAAGCACGGCTGGTTGCGAAGGGATACAAACAGAAAGCAGGAATTGACTATGACGAAGTGTTTGTGCCTGTTGCAAGAATGGAGACAATTCGATTACTCATTTCTCAAGCTGCTCAGTTCAAATGGCCAATATTTCAAATGGATGTCAAGACAACATTTTTGAATGGTGTGCTTGAAGAAGAAATCTATGTCGAACAACCACTTGGATATATGAGAACTGGAGAAGAGAAGAAGGTGTTGAAACTGAATAAATCACTGTATGGGCTGAAGCAAGCACCTAGGGCATGGAACACACGTATTGACACATATTTCAAGGAGAATGGGTTCGAGCAATGTCCTTATGAACCCGCCCTCTATGTGAAGAAAAATGGAAGTGATTTATTACTTGTTGCTCTCTATGTTGATGATCTTATCTTTCTAGGCAGTGATGTTCAGATGATCGAAGATTTCAAGAGCACCATGACAAGCGAATTCGAAATGACAGACTTAGGTATGATGATATTCTTTCTTGGTCTGGAGGTTCGACAAGAAGAAGCTGGAATTTTCATCTCACAAGAAAAATATGCAAAGGAAATCTTAGAAAAATATAAAATGAAGAATTGCAATCCAACTTCGACGCCAATGGAACCAGGTACAAAACTATCAAAGTTTGATGGAGGAGAACGGGTCGAAGGAAGCAAGTATCGAAGCTTGGTAGGTAGCCTTCGATATCTCACATGCACAAGGCCAGACATTTCACTAAGTGTTGGCATAGTGAGTCGATTCATGGAGGAACCAGTACACACACATTGAAAGGCGCTGAAACGAATTCTAAGATACATCCAAGGAACAATATCACTAGGAATGTTTTATTCAAAAACAGAAGACTACAAGTTAGTTGGTTATTCTGACAGTGACTGGTGTGGAGACATAGACGATCGAAAGAGCACCTATGGATATGTGTTTTTCATGGGAAACACAACATTTACTTGGCTATCGAAGAAGCAACCTATAGTAACACTTTCGACGTGTGAAGCTGAATATGCGGCAGCATCCTGGTGCGTCTGTCATGCAGTATGGCTCAGAAGGTTGATAAACAAGATGGAGCTGAAACAGGAAGATCCAACAATAATACAAGTGGACAATAAATCAGCTATCGAATTGGCAAAGAATCCAGTGAATCATGAACGAAGCAAACATATTGATGTTCGATTTCACTTCATTCGTGAACATGTGAAATAGGGAAGTGTCGAATTAAGGCATGTAGCAAGCAGAAACCAAGCAGCGGATATTTTTACAAAACCACTATCAAGAGAGGTCTTCGACAGAGGCAAGAAGATGATAGGAATGCTGGATGAAAGAAACATTTAAGTTTACAGAGGAGTTTTGTTGAATAAACATTAAATGTGTTAGTAATAAAGTTTTACATTAAACATGGTAGTAGGAAGGACAACAGTTTTAGTAAGTTATTAAGTTATTAGTAGCAGTTATGTTTTAGTTTATGTTTTAGAATTGTAAAAGCTATTTGGGTCTATAAAAGACCAAGAGTGTATTTTATTTCACAAGAGCAATATACAAGTTTTCATACAGAAGTCTGATTCGATTTTATAACATATATCAGTTTAATTGTTTACTTACTTCTGATCCTAATTCTATAGTTTCTTCAGTAATTTCAGTCCTTAAGGGTTGCTAGTTTCCTGTCAGAGTTACCTTTAGATATTACAAATCAAATTATGGGATATGGATAAGAAAACTCAGAGGAAAGTTATGCATTGGTCATCAAAATCTTTGCTATCAAAATACTTTTAGGAACTTGCCACCTATTTTTGGTTTTTCTTCCAACTGTTTCATTGTCAAAATGCATTGATTTACAATTACAACCGAGAATTATTAAGTGAAACGAAAACATGAATAAATGAAGTCTTTTCCACTGTACTTGTAGTTGTGTTACACAAGAGCTTCACTGCCAAAGCAAGAAAACTATGAGAACATTTGTACCTTGTGATGTAATTCCTCGATATCCACAGTGAAGAGCCTCTGGTTCACGGGCCACTAATGTTGTGGGCGCCCTGTTGATCAGCCGTAGAATAGAATCTAGAAAGGAATAGCAAACAATAAATTATGATCCATGAGTATGTCAGTAACAAATAAATTTTGAAAACTTCAAACCAAGCACACGAAAATATATTTACACAAACCAAGATACATGAAGTGATTTGAAAAACCACTGATGGAAGCCACCACTCACCACTCTTAAAATGTGACCCTGTGAACTGGATTTTTTAGCTTTATGAGCAGCAAGTTGAAACAAAGTAGTAAGGTCCGATTGACTGCTAGATGTAGTGACCCTGCAAACTGGATATTTTAGCTTCATGAGTAGTAAGTTTAAAACTATTTTATTTCAACTATTTTAGTCCTGAATGTATATCTATACATAAAACCCGAGCATATATCATCCTCTCAGCCTTTTCCGCATGCTCACCTGAAAATTGGTACGTAAAACCTGAGCATATATGTTGATCACATAAAAATGTATTTTGTTTTTAATTTTTAGATAACTTAGGGAAGAAAACAGTTACCTGTTTATCTAACTTCTTGACTTTCACAATACAAAAGAGAATTTGAAAACCAAAGATCGCACAAAAGAAATATGCTATAGTGGCAGGTACCGGAATGAGATAAGATACAACTAAATATCAAAAAAGGACAGCCAGATAGATAATCAATTAATTGATATGATAATCTAAAATGATTGTGTGATTGACAACCATTTAAACATAATTCTCCATCTGAATAATGTGTTCAAAACATGATTATGTTATAGGCTAAAATGAAGCTAGTGTGAGTGATTTCCCTTTGTAATTGTTAGAATATGAATCAGACTTCTGTTTTACTTTTAACTTCTTGTATATTGCTTCTTTTAAATAAGTTACATACTTGGTCTTTTATAGACCCAAACAAACTCTTACAATTCTAAAACATAAAAGTAAAAACATAACTGCTACTATCATAACTATTAAAAACTATTGCATTTCCTACTACCATACTTAATACAAATCATTTATTTCTAACACATTTAATGTTTATTTCAACAAAACTCCTCTTTAAACATTAAATGCTTCTTCGATCCAGCATCCCAATCATCTTCCCGCCTCTTTCGAATACTTCCTTTGATAGTGGTTTTGTGAAGATATCTGCTGCTTGGTTTATGCTTGCTACGTGCCTTAGTTCCACGCTTCTCTCTTTCACATGTTCACGAATGAAGTGAAATCGAACGTCTATATGCTTGCTTCGTTCATGATTTACTGGATTCTTTGCCAATTCAATAGCTGATTTGTTGTCCACTTGTATTATTGTTGGACCTTCCTGTTTCAGCTCCATCTTTCTTATCAACCTTCTAAGCCATATTGCACGACAGACGCACCAGGATGCTGCCACATATTCTGCTTCACACGTCGAAAGTGTCACTATAGGCTGCTTCTTCGATAGCCATGTAAAAGCTGTGTTTCCCATGAAAAACACATATCCTGCAGTGCTCTTTCGATCGTCAATGTCTCCACACCAGTCACTGTCAGAATATCCTACTAACTTGTAGTCTTCTGTCTTCGAATAAAACATCCCAAGTGATATTGTTCCTTGGATGTATCTCAGAATTCGTTTCAGCGCTTTCCAGTGTGTGTGAACTGGCTCCTCCATGAATCTGCTCACTATGCCAACACTTAGTGAAATATCTGGCCTTGTGCATGTGAGATATCGAAGGCTGCCTACCAAGCTTCGATATTTGCTTCCTTCGACCCGTTCTCCTCCATCAAACTTCGACAGCTTTGTACCTGGCTCCATTGGCGTAGAAGTTGGATTGCAATTCTTCATTTTATACTTTTCTAGGATTTCCTTTGCATACTTTTCTTGTGATATGAAAATCCCATCTTCTTCCTGTCGAACCTCCAGACCAAGAAAAAATCTCATCAGACCTAAGTCTGTCATTTCGAATTCTCTTGTCATGGTGCTTTTGAATTCTTCAATCATCTGAATATTATTGCCTAGAAAGATAAGATCATCAACGTACAGAGCCACAAGTAATAAATCACTTCTATTTTTCTTTACATAGAGGGCTGGTTCATAAGGGCATTGCTCGAATCCACTCTCCTTAAAATATGTGTCAATACGTGTGTTCCATGCCCTAGGTGCTTGCTTCAGCCCATACAATAATTTCTTCAGTTTCAGCACCTTTTTCTCTTCTCCAGTCTTCATATAACCAAGTGGTTGTTCGACATAGATTTCTTCTTCGAGCACACTGTTGTACCCTAAAATTTGCCCTCTCATTCTTCAGGAAATTATCCTGGATTCCCAGAGTCTCTCTGAAGCAAATCCAAGTCCTGAATTATCTTTTCTTCCCAAGCAAACCATTTACAAAAGCAAAATGATCACACAAGATCTAAAGGCAACGCTTTTACCTTGAAAAATTAAATTCTAAACATTTGGAATTTTTCTCTAAAAATGGGTGTTTAAGAAGAAAATAGTACTTCAGAACTTCTGGACCAACCTCCAGACGGAAACGGTCAGAGGTTGCAAGCTTGGCTCAACGCAGTCAGAAGTTGGCTCTTCAGCAGCTACATTAACTCAGTTAGAGGTTGCAAACATGGTTCAACACGCAAGCCTCAAACAGAACATGGCTCTTTCAGCAGTTACACAAGTTCAGCCAGAGTTTGCTAGAGGAATGCAAAGGAAGCAAAGAAGTCTGAAGGCTCCTTCAGAACATGCTGGAATCAGAAGATGAAAGGGTCAGAAGAGTGGGTGTTACACTGACACAAAATCTCTAAGTCCAGGATTTCCAGAAGCAAATCCAAGGAACGTGTTAGAAAGTCAGGAGAACCCCTAGAATTTGCTGAGATAGCAAGAGGCCAAGATCAGAGCTTGGTTTACGTTGTTTTTGGTAAAGCAGAACTGCTGGTTCAGGTTTTTTTCCTATTACAAGAATTTTGGTGTTGATAAGTCTCATCACCATTTAATGCTTATTAATGCTCCCAACCACTCCTGAACATTCATCCAAGGGGTCTCTTCACGTGTGGCTTGGTAAACACCTTTATGCAGGCTTAGGCATGGGTCTATGCGCCACCTTCCACCTATAGAGGTCACTTCTCCTCAATCCTTGCCTGCTGTTTCAGCCTAGGTTGAAAAGCTGTACATTATCACAACTTTCCATGAACTTCTTTAAAAAAAAAAATTTAACCTCTATTGGCGCCTTTAACGTTCAAGAATCCACAAGAGCTTTGCCTATAAATAGAGCACCATTGGCCACTAAGAAGCGGTCCAGAAAAAACCAGAAAAAATTGCTAGAAGAGAAATAGAAATTTTTTAGCAAGAAAATACTTTGAAACTCTGTCAAAAAAAATCTTGGTGTTTCAAGAGCCTCAAACATAACTTTGAATCTCCTGTCTTAAAACCTCATTTGTACCCAGATTGCTTCTTGATTAAAGAAATACGCCCCTACAGCTTCTGACCACATATACTCTCCATCCACCCCTTCAAAAAAGAACCTGTCCAGAACACCATAAGAACTAAAAGCTAGCTCTCACTCACAAACTTATCCAACAGCCAGGTAAGCACCTGCTGACCTTCATCACGCTGCTAAGCATCATCAGCTTTGCATGCTCAAATAAACATAATGTAAATATCATGTTGCTGCTGTTTGCGTTCTGAGGATTTTCATACCTCAGAATGTTTAAGTAGGAAGTAAATCAGTGTAGAACCTGCCTGTGACCTTGTTGGTTCTGTCCCCTGAAACACTTTGACAGTTGCTGAAGCTGTCCCAAACATGTTTTCTGTTTTGTGGAACAATAACAAAACTACAGATGTTCTGACTAGCACAGGGAGAAGCCAAGTGCTGACTTTGACGTTAGCACATCTGAAGCCTGTTCTGCTGTCAATGATATCAGAACTTCTGAAGATTATTGTATCTCCAGCAGGATCAAAACTTATGATATCCCCACTAACAAACTTTGTCTTGCAGCGCATGGGGGTCAGAACTTATGATCTTCTCACTAACAGGTTTCTGTTTTGCAGGTGCCAGAGTCAGAAGTTCTGACTCATACAGTTTAACCAAAAGGTTGATAATCTGGCAGCAGGCCTGAGTCAGAACTTCTGATGGCCTCTCAGCAGCGCGCTGGCTCTCTCTCTCTCTTTCTCTCTATCTTGCCTTTGTTATTTTATTTTCTTATCTATTTTTCTCATTGAACCACCCCATGTACAAATATGTATCCCCACCCCCCTAATTGCTGTAATAGCGTAGGATTTTATATTTCTGCTTTTTATCGCTTTCAAATATAAATGCTAGTAATTAGGATGTGTATGGCAAGATAAAATCAATGAAATAGAAAATCCTAATTCAAAGATAAACTCTTGTATGCAATAAAATACACTTGCACACTTACACCCCTAGGGTTACATCCATTTGTTGCCTTCAAAAATGGGCCATGTTTGCATGTCAAGTATTTTGGCAAAACAAAACAAAAACAAACAAAATGATCATAGTCCCTCGATGACGCTATCTAGTTGCCTAAACAAAATGATCATAGTCCCTCAAGAAAATTGCCAAAATACTTGACACTATTGCTTTCATGGTCTATACGATGACCCGCGCCTGTCCCGTTAACATCCTAACGCAAGGTTGTTCACCAAACAATGGTGAAACAACACTGTTAAAAGGGTTAAAAACATAAGGAAAAATCTTTGAGTAAAATAGGGTAGACAACTCTTAGTTACTTGATCAAACTTGCAAACAAACATCCTTGCTACTTTCCAAAAAAAAAACACACATCACAACACAATTTCAAAACAAAACTTTCAAAAACATTGAAAACGTTTTTTAAAAGACAATACACCTTTGCATACATTCAAACAAGAATCATTACAAAGGTTGCCACAAATAGCCTCTTTTCAAAAAATATCTTTCAAAACCACGCACAAAGCACCATTTCAAACAATTAAAAATGCAAAGCAAGTGATCTAAGCAAGTAACTAAGAGCCCATGGATAACCATGGATAGAAAGGATGCTAATACCTTCCCTTTCTATAATCTACTCCCCGAACCCAAGAAAACATCTCAAAGGTTTTTCCTGTGCTTTTTAACCTTTCCTTAGGATAAAATAAAAAGTCGATGGCGACTCTTGCTCAACCGAAACATTTGCGAAAACAAATGCAAAATCCCAAGTCAGTTCTCCCACCGTATCACAGAACTGGCGACTCTGCTGGGGATCTCTTTTAAGTGGAGTAACCTTAGGGCTTAGATCACCTTTTGCATGACTAATTGTTTGCTTTGATTGCTTTACATTTTGGTTCTCTTGTTTGGGCTTGAAATCCTACACCCGGATTTAGGGAAACATTCATAGATAGCAATACGTTATGGAAACTGTGCGGGGTATACCGACACGGTTGAAGCAATAGCTATATTAGTGCGACATATTTGTGAGTACCGGTAACCCTTGAGTTCAATCAAGGAGAGTACGGGGCCGCTGAGTGATGTCACTAAGCACTAATGACCTAGAACCTTACTTGACCATCTTGGCCTTTTATTAGGGGTAGTGAGATGACCGGATTTGGTGCAGTCCGAAGTTGGTAGATACTCGATACTACACTCATTGAGGGTTGTTTTCTTGGAATATTTTGGTCGCTAGTTAAATGGCTAAACCAAAACAATGAACATGGAAAACAATTCAATGATATTGAGCTCCTTAGAACCCTGTTACTATTTATAGGACATGTTTTTAAGCCAACTACACTCAAGAGGGTACTTACCTATGAAACCTCATGCAAGCCTGAAACTAGGGTTTTGTGTGAATTGCTTGTACATGTGTTTGTGCATACATCATGAACATCATAAAGCATCATATGCATCCACTAACCATTTCAAGGGTTTGGATCTTCATCTTTGTTCTTGTTTTGTAGGTCATGGAAATTATTAGCAGAAAAACTATCCAAGTCAACCTTGTGAGAATCCCTCCTCAACTCAAGGAGCTTACATCCAGAATTCCGGAAAGTTCTCTCTTCGGTGAAAGACATGGTAGACTGCTCAGCCTAGTCAACACCAACATTGAAGAAGACATGGTGAAAGTGTTGTTCCAATTCTTTGACCCCCTTCACCACTGTTTCACATTCCCCGACTACCAATTGGTGCCTACTTTAGAGGAATTTTCTCAACTCCTGAGAATTCCTATTCTTAATCAACTACCCTACAACGGTACGAAAAAAGAACCAAAGCCTGAAGATGTTGCTCAAGCACTGCACTTGCAACCATCTGACATCAAGGGGCATTGGGAAATTAGAAGTGGTGTCAAAGGCTTCTTGGAAAAATTCTTGTTTGAGAAGTCACAAGAGTGTTGGAATTCTTTGGATCTGCAAGCCTTTGAAGAAATTGTGGCACTCCTCATTTATGGGTTGGTCTTGTTCCCAAATCCTGACCAACTTATAGATGTAAATGCTGTCAAGATTTTCATGTCCAAGAATCCCATACCTACATTGCTTGGGGACATCCTCCACTCATTTTACACACGAACAATGAGGAAGAGAGGTGTTCTCATGTGCTGTACTCCTCTCCTAGCAAGGTGGTTTATTTCACACCTTCCACAATCGGTTTTGAAGAACGAGCAGGGTTTAAGGTGGTCACAACGATTGATGACCCTCACACATTCTGATGTACATTGGTGTTCTCGGTCCAGAGAAAGTGTCATCATCATCGATCGCTGTGGTGAGTTCCCTAATGTACCATTACTTGGCATTAGGGGAGGCATTACCTACAACCCTTGTCTAGCTTTGAGACAATTTGGATATGCTCGGAGGGATGGCCCTCATGACATGCTGATTCCTGACCTAGTTTTTCACTTTGACAACGATGCGCAAGGACTTCGCCAAAGATTCATCAGAGCTTGGAGGATGCCTAACAAGGTAGATAGCAAGACACTGGGGCACAAGAACTCCATCCCTCTTGAGCCTTACCTCAAGTGGGTACGAACCCGAGCCCGGAGTCTTATGATGCCTTACCCTCACATTCTCCCTTTGATCAAAGAGCCTGTTAAGGAAGGAGAGGTTCCATACACCATCCTACATCCTGACATGCCAACATCATGGGAGGAAATGCAGAAGAGTTGGATCCAACTCAAGGAAGAAAGGGATACTTTTGAAGCCAGCTTCTACGCCAGTGAGAAGAAGGTTTTGGAGCTTACCCGCCAACTTCACGAGGAGGATACCCTCAACACTTACATTGCACCAAAGAGGATGCGCAACGTCTTTTTACCTTAAGAAGTTTTTGTAATATTTGGCCCATGGGGCATTTATGTACTGACAAAATTTCTTCTTATTAATATGACGTGTGTTCTTTTTGTCTGCAACAATTTTGAATTTATAAAATCCTTGAATGCATTGCATGAATAAACATATCATTCATCATATGCATAAACAGGTCTTCACACCAGGTTTCCTTATCTTTCTGCTGTTTATTTCAGTAAGATGGATATTGAGTAGACGGTCAAAGATCTGCAGGCACAAAACTCGCAGTTTCAACAGCTCCTTATGACCTTGGCAAAGGGTCAGAAGGATCTTAAAGCACTGTTAGGGAATAAGGAGCAAGAAAAAGGAAAAAAGAAAAAGAAAAGAGTTGGGGTAGCTACACTGGGAAGAAGATTTGAGAATGAAGCTAGGAGAGTTCTTGAATTACCCTCCACATCTGACGAGGGGACCGGCAAAGGAAAAGGAGCTGCATTACCTTCTGAATCCGAGGCTGAAGAGGAAGAGGTTGAGGAAGATGAAGATTATTTAGAGCAGCAATACCCACCAGCGGACGACAAATACAAAAACCTGGAGGATAGACTGGCAGCTATGGAGCTACAAAGGGTTCCCGGGTTAGATTTTGAAGAATTGGGATTGATTGCTGGGATTGTGATCCCTCCAAAGTTTAAGGTGCCAACTTTTGCGAAATACGATGGTCTGTCTTGCCCGAAGATGCACCTGAGGTCGTATGTCAGAAAAATTCAACCTCATTCATCCGATAGAAATCTTTGGGTACACTTCTTCCAGGACAGCCTGTCTGGTACACAGCTAGATTGGTTTTACCAGCTTGAGAGGTCAGAAGTGCATAACTGGGAAGACTTGGCAGTTGCCTTCTATCGCCAGTATCAATACAACGCCGACTTGGCGCCAACCCGTACTCAGCTACAAGGTATGGGGATGGCCTCAAATGAGGGATTCAAAGAATACACCCAGAAATGGCGTGACTTGGTCGGAAGAGTACAACCACCGCTTTCAGATAGGGAGCTAGTTGATATGTTCTTGGGGACCCTATCTGGCCCTTTCTTCAACCATTTGATCGGGAGCTCTTCTGCAGGGTTTACTGAATTGATTCTGACTGGAGAAAGGGTGGAAGCTGGTATTAAGAGTGGGAAGATTCAAAGGGATGCCTCTGCCTCCACAACTGTTAAGAAACCGTTCCCGGCCAAGAAGGAAGCAGCTGTTATATACTCTCAGAAAGGATTGAGAAGAACTGAGCGCCGACCAACTGTAGGGGCCGTGATGATTCAAAATTCGTCAAATGATCAACCTCGTAACAATCAATCCAGACCTAATCAGCAACGGGTAGAACGACCACAACGGCAGTTCACCCGCATCAACATGACGCCTGCATAAGTTCTTCCCCATTTGTTGAAGCTAAATCTCACCAATATTATAGAGGCGCAAAAGGTTGTGAATACCACTTCCCCACACTATCATCCCAATGCTAAATGTGCCTATCATTCTGACAGCGTCGGGCATGACACCAACGATTGCTGGGCGCTTAAGAATAAAATTCAGGATTTGATAGACGCTAAAGAGGTTGAGTTCGACGCCCCTGAGAAACCAAATGTAATCTCCGCTCCAATGCCAAAGCATGGTCGCAATTTCCATGTTGTTGAAGAAGATCTGTTTATTTCTATTGTTGATGATCTGATAACTCCACTACTGACAATCAAGTTGAATCTGTTGAATGCTGGGATTTTCCCAGGTTGTAAAGAAGATTGCTACCTTTGTTCCTCCCTACCAATCGACTGTCCATTGCTGAAGATAGGCATCCAACGCCTAATGGACAACCAACAAATTCTTTTCGAAAAGACTCCTGTTACTCCAACTCCTATCAATGAAGTTTCAATAATAACCATTTCCGCCAATCTTTCCAAGGTCCCCAAAAGGCCTGTTAAGATTACATCCGCTCCGAAGATTGTACCCTTGAAGATAACCATGCCTAGGCCCGTCCCATACAAATCTGAAAAATCAATACCGTGGAATTATGGTGGAGAAATCTACTACCATGGTGTTAAACAAATTGAGATAACTGAAGAGAGCTCCGATGAAGAAACTGCCGACATTGGAAACATTGCCGGTACGAGCAAAATTACCCGAAGTGGAAGAATTTTCTCTCCAGAGATTGCCCCTCCAAAGGTAATCTTTGGACCCTTAGCTGTTCCCAAAGTTACTCATGCACCGGTAAAACTATCTGCAAGAACTCCAATGATTGAAGAAGCTGTTACTCCTGTGGTTGTCCCTCCCGCTGCTGCTGATAAGGGGAAAGGGATCCAAGAAGAGCTCATCAGAACGAAGGCTCAGCCATTGGTCATCCCTGGAACCTCTAAAAAAGAAATGGAGGAGATTCTGAAAATAATCAAGAAGAGTGATTATAATGTGGTGGAGCAACTGGGGAAAACCCCCTCGAAGATCTCCATGTTGGCCCTGCTGCTTTGTTCGGAGGCTCATGCCAAAGCTTTGATAAGATTTCTGAAGACGGCCCATGTGCCCCAAGAAACCTCAGCCGATCAATTCCAGGATTGTGTAGCCAACCTTACCGCCGACAATGGTATGGGTTTCTCTGATGCTGACCTGACTCCGAAAGGAAGAAAGCACAATGACGCACTGCATGTGTCAGTTGAATGCCGAGGAACCACTCTCGCCCATGTCTTGGTCGATACTGGTTCTTCTCTAAATGTGCTGCCTAAGAAGGCTCTGGACTGGTTGGATTGTGAAGGCTTGGAGTTGAAACCAAGTAATATCATTGTCAGGGCCTTTGACGGGTCTAAAAGAATGGTGCATGGGGAGGTCGACATTCCCATCAAGGTAGGCACCGAGGTGTTCCACTCCACATTCTATGTAATGGACATCCGCCCATCCTACTCTTGCTTGCTAGGAAGGCCGTGGATTCATAATGCTGGGGCAGTCACTTCTTCTCTACATCAGATGCTGAAATACCCTGTTAAGGGAAAAATCATAACTGTACACGGTGAGGAGGAGTACATGATCAGTCATCTGAATTCCTTTCGGTATGTGGAAGTGGATGGCGAATTCATCGAAACACCCTTTCAACACTTTGAGGAGGTTTCTCCCGAGGTGGCAGTAGCAAAGGCAGTAGCTGAGGTACCCAAGCAGGTGGCCAGGATGGCATCTCTAAAAGACGCAAAGGCTGCAATGAAGGAGGGGAAGAGCTCAACATGGGGACAGTTGCCTGACTTTCCTCACAAGACAGACAAGTTTGGGTTGGGATTTACGGCTGCGGGGCAAAAGGCTATGCGTCGCTCAAAAATTGAAAAGACACCCATCAAGATTTCTCCTCATGGAATCAATGCTTTAGAAGACGAAGACGAAGAGGGTAACATTGAAGATTGGATCTTCCCAACCATTGAAGGGGGACTGCACAACTGGGAGGCGAAAGACTTCGTTCCCATTACTTTCATCAATCAGTAATTTATCTTTCGAACATTTCCTGTTGGTCTGTAATAATTACTAAAACAATCTGCACACTATTTTTCACCTCATGTCTTGCCCGGGGCATGTAGGTCCATTTGTAAGGGCTTGATTATCTTCATAACCATATGCCATGTTTAATGAGTCATTGGACGTTTTTCATTTATAAACTGCTATGTTCATTTTCTTCCCTTTTGCATTTTTGTTTGTTTAAGGATGGCTATCCCTTACACACACCCACACTCACAAATGCAGGTACCCATCCACTCCGGATTCCATGGGTGACTATTCTGTTGTATCCTTCAATAACTCTGAAGATTTGGTCAATCAGGCTGAATACGAAGATGACGAAGATTGTGAAGTACCGGGAGAGCTAGCCGGACTTCTACAACAAGAAGAGAGGGCCATCTTACCTCATGAAGAGTTGTTGGAAACCGTCAACTTAGGAACAGAGGAAGACAGGAAAGAAGTACAAGTGGGTGCCAATCTGGAACCAAGTGTCAAGGAGCGCTTAATACAACTGTTGAATGAATACGTTGAAATCTTCGCCTAGTCTTATGAAGACATGCCGGGGTTAGACACAGATATCGTGGTTCATCGTCTCCCTACAAGAGAAGACTGTCCACCGATCAAGCAAAAAGTCCGCCGAATGAGGCCCGACATGTCTGAGAAGATTAAAGCTGAAGTAATGAAGCAATTCAACGCTGGCTTTCTGGCTGTTACATCCTATCCGCAATGGGTTGCTAACATTGTGCCCGTTCCCAAAAAAGACGGCAAGGTCAGAATGTGCGTGGACTATCGGGATTTGAACAGGGCTAGCCCTAAAGATGATTTTCCGCTGCCACATATTGACATCTTGATTGACAACACGGCTCAGCACAAAGTGTTTTCTTTCATGGATGGATTCTCGGGCTACAACCAGATTAAAATGGCCCCCGAGGACATGGAGAAAACAACCTTTGTTACACAATGGGGTACCTTCTGCTACAAGGTGATGCCGTTCGGACTGAAGAACGCAGGGGAAACTTATCAACGCGCCATGGTAGCTTTGTTTCATGATATGATACATCATGAGATTGAATTTTACGTAGACAACATGATAGCTCGATCACAAACGGAAGAAGAACACCTTGAACACTTGCAGAGGCTGTTTGCCAGGCTGAAGGAGTACAAACTCAGACTGAATCCAAGTAAGTGCACTTTTGGAGTTAGGTCTGGTAAACTTCTGGGATTTATTGTCAGCAACAAAGGCATTGAGGTCGATCCAGCAAAAGTAAAGGCTATACAAGAAATGCCTGCCCCCCGTACTGAAAAGGAGGTTAGAGGGTTCTTGGGACGCTTGAACTATATTACCAGATTCATCTCTCATCTGACGTCTACCTGTGAGCCAATTTTCAAACTATTGAAGAAAGATCAGGTAATTAAATGGAATGATGATTGTCAAACTGCTTTTGATAAGATCAAGGAGTATTTGCTAGAACCTCCTATTCTGATGCCACCCGTCGAAGGAAGGCCGCTGATCATGTATCTAACTGTTTTGGACAACTCAATAGGGTGTGTACTGGGCCAACATGACGAGTCTGGTCGAAAAGAGCATGCCATTTATTACCTTAGCAAAAAGTTTACCGACTGTGAGACCCGCTACTCACTGCTCGAGAAAACTTGCTACGCTTTGGTATGGGTTGCTCGCCGACTAAGGAAGTATATGTTGACTCATACCACTTTGCTGATTTCCAAAATGGACCCGATCAAGTATATCTTCGAGAAGCCTGCTTTATCTGGAAGAATTGCTAGATGGCAGATGATCCTGATTGAGTATGACATCCAGTATACCACCCAAAAAGCTATAAAAGGGAGTGTACTAGCTGACCATCTAGCTCATCAAGCTATCGAAGATTATCAATCCATGAGATTCGACTTCCCGGACGAGGACATCATGACTTTGGATAACATTGAAGGTAACAGACCGTATGACGGACCTGAAAATGGATCCCGATGGACCCTGTACTTCGATGGTGCTTCAAATGCACTTGGAAACGGTATCAGTGCGGTACTCATTTCCCCAGAAGGTTGCCATACACCTTTCACGGCCTGAATTTGTTTCAGCTGTACCAACAACATGGCCGAATATGAAGCTTGCATCTTTGGTCTCAAGGCTGCTATAGACTTGGGAATCAAGTCTTTGGTTGTATTTGGAGACTCGACTTTGGTTATCAGTCAAATCAAAGGAGAGTGGGACACCAAACATCCTAATCTTATCCCATACAAAGAACATGTCCTGATGTTGCTGCCTCATTTCGAGCAGATCACCTTTGAGCATTTCCCGCGAGAAGAAAATCAGCTAGCAGATGCTCTGGCTACAATGTCTTCCATGTTTAAACTCAACTGGGATAACGAGGCTCCCCAAATCACCATTGAGCGAATGGATGAACCTGCGCATTGTCATGAGATTAATACCGAAGAAGTAGTGGAACAACCTTGGTTTCACGAAATCAAAAGGTATCTCCAGACTAGAGAATATCCCGAAGGAGCTTCCGTCAATGACAAAAAGTTCTTAAGGAGATTTGCGGCCAAGTTCTTCCTGAGCAATGGCATCCTTTATAAACGCAGCCATCATTGTGTTTTACTCCGATGTGTAGACAAAGCCGAAGCAGAGTTGATCATGACTGAGATACACAGTGGCACGTTTGGCACCCACTTGACCGGACATACAATGGCTAAGAAGATTCTAAGGGCAGGCTATTACTGGTCTACCATGGAAGCTGATTGCCATCAACATTCCCGTACTTGTCACAAATGTCAAGTCTACGCCGACAAGGTTCATATTCCTCTTGTTCCTCTCAACGTTTTGACAACTCCTTGGCCATTCACAATGTGGGGCATTGACATGATTGGAGAGATCAAGCCCACGGCATCCTATGGACATCGCTTCATCCTGGTTGCTATTGATTATTTTACCAAGTGGGTCGAAGCAGCTTCCTTTGCCTCTGTTACGAAAAATGTGGTTGCCCGCTTCATCAAGCAGAACCTCATATGCCGGTATGGTGTCCCCGACAGGATCATCACAGACAATGGTACAAATCTGAACAATACTATGATCACCGCTCTATGCGAACAGTTCAAGATTTATCATCACAATTCATCTCCCTATCGGCCGAAGATGAACGGTGCTGTTGAAGTTGCGAAGAAAAACATCAAGAAGATCATTCAGAAAATGACAGTCACCTACAAGGACTGGCATGAAATGTTACCGTTTGCTCTGCATGGATACCGTACCACGGACCGTACTTCAACAGGGGCAACCCCATTTTCTTTGGTATATGGCATGGAAGCTGTCTTACCTATGGAAGTTCAGATTCCTTCTTTAAGGATTATGAAGGACTCTGGTTTGAGTGAAGACGATTGGATTCAGACCCAACTTGATCAACTCAATTTGATCGATGAGAAGCGACTCACTGCTGTTTTCCATGGTCAGACGTACCAAAAATGGATGATCAAGGCTTTCAACAAGAAAGTCAGACGTCAAGTATATCAAGTCGGAGATCTTGTGATCAAGCGAATCATCTTGCCGCAAAGTGATCCCAGGGGAAAATGGACTCCTACTTACGAAGGACCGTTTGTGATCAAGAGCATCTTTTCTGGTGGTGCAATGATTCTAACCACCATGGACGACGACGATTTGCCACACCATGCGAACGCAGACATAGTCAAAAGATACTACGCATAAAATAACCCGACAAGTCGAAAACCCGAAAGGGCGACTTGGGCAAAAATGGGCATCCCGGTGAACCGAAAACCCGAAAGGGCGGTTCAGGCAAAAATTAGGGATAAAACAAAAAATTTGTACACCCGGCAAGTTGAAAACCCGAAAGGGCGACTTGGGCAAAAAAGGGTTTCCCGGTGGATCGAAAACCCGAAAGGGAGATTCAGGCAAAAGTCAGGGAATTAAAGCGTATGACTATGTCTCGTCGGATCACTTTAAAGAACAATCTCTTCATCAATAAGCTCCGAGCTTCTGATCAATCCAGTCATCGGCGGATGAAGCATTGGATGGACAAGATATTCAGAGTTGTGAAGGCTATAACAAAATGGAATCCCATGGAATTGTTACACATAGCCATCTTTCTTTTCTGTATAAATTTTTCAATGTTTACGACAACATCCTCTTACTAGGATGTCTGTCTCCTTTGTACAAAGATACTCATAAAAAGTTAATACAAACGCTTTTCCAAATACAAAAATTTTCTTTGTCTTCCTTTTGCTTTTTACACTTATGTTTTATTTGAGAAACGTCCAATGTTTTGTTAAATAGGCATATGCATTTGAACATAATCATTTTCTTACAAATCAAGAAAGATGATTGCTGATAGGTTGAAGGTACAGATAGATATCTTGATGCCCTTTCAGAGGAAATCCCCAGCGGAATTAAACTCCAGATTCCTCAACAAAGTTAAAATCCAGAACTTAATTCCCCAAACAGAGTTAAACTTCAGGATCCTCAGCAGAACAAAAGCTTTCTCAAAGCTGATCTCCCCAGCCAGAGAGCCTTCCAGAATCCAAATCCCCTCAGAGTTAAGTTTCAAGATCCCTAGTGGAGCCAAAACTGTTAGTCCCCAGCAGAGCTGAAACTTCCAACTATCAATCCCCATCGGAACCAGATTAGTAAACATTCTCCCCACAGAGATACTTCCCATCAGGTTGAAGATTCTCAGTCTTACTTCTCCAGCATAAGTCTACCAGTTTCTGGACTCCCCAGTAGAGATCATCAGAATTCTCATTCACCACAAGTCACCAAGGATTTTCAATCCCCAGCAGTGGTCCTAAAATCCCTCAACAACTGAAAATCTTGCTCCCCAAGCAATCGGCAGTCAGCAAGGATTTCTCACCCTCAGTAATCAAAGGATTTTCAATCCCTAGCTTCGATTATGGGTTTATTTCCCCAACATTTGTCAAGGATTTATTCTCCAAAACAAATTACATTTCAAATTGATCGGTCGTTCAAAAGTTCCTTCATCACCTGTTGGAAGTTACGGTCGTCAAAGATCAAATTCTCGCAAAATTCAAGTTATGAAGCCCAGATTCGACCAGATAGTATCTTGATCTCTACAGCATATTGTGAAGCCCGGATTACGACCGGATAACAGTATCAGACTACCGCGAAGCCTGGATTATGACCAGATAGTGGTATCTCCTAAGAGCAAGCTATGAAGCCCGGATTTGACCGGATAATAGTTTAATCCCCACCAAGTTATTGTGAAGCCTGGATTATGACCAGATAGCAATACAAGTTTCTGTGAAGCCTGGATTACGACCAGACAGCAGCCAAGAATACTACGAAGCCTGGAGTCGACCAGATAGTGGTATATCTTTAACACAAGCCGTGAAGCCCGAATTCGACCGAATAACAGCTCAACAAGTTATTGTGAAGCCTGGATTATGACCAGATAGCAATACAAGTTTCTGTGAAGCCTGGATTACGACCAGACAACAGCCAAGAATACTACGAAGCCTGGAGTCGACCAGATAGTGGTATATCTTTAACACAAGCCGTGAAGCCCGGATTCGACCGGATAACAGTTCAACAAGTTATTGTGAAGCCTGGATTATGACCAGATAACAATACAAGTTTCTGTGAAGCCTGGATTACGACCAGACAGCAACCAAGAATACTACGAAGCCTGGAGTCGACCATATAGTGGTATATCTTTAACACAAGCCGTGAAGCCCTAATTCGACCGGATAACAGCTCAACAAGTTATTGTGAAGCCTGGATTATGACTAGATAGCAATACAAGTTTCTGTGAAGCCTGGATTACAACCAGACAGCAGCCAAGAATACTACGAAGCCTGGAGTCGACCAGATAGTGGTATATCTTTAACACAAGCCGTGAAGCCCGGATTCGACCGGATAACAGCTCAACAAGTTATTGTGAAGGCTGGATTATGACCAGATAGCAATACAAGTTTCTGTGAAGCCTGGATTACGACCAGACAGCAGCCAAGAATACTACGAAGCCTGGAGTCGACCAGATAGTGGTATATCTTTAACACAAGCCGTGAAGCCCGGATTCAACCAGATAGCAGGTCAACAAGTTATTGTGAAGCTTGGATTACGACCAGATAGCAATACAAGTTTCTGTGAAAGCCTGGAGATCGACCAGATAATAGTTAATCGTTAACAGAATGAAGATTCTCATCCTTGAAACCTCAGAAGATTGGTATGCTCCCAATTTCTGACCCTTAACAGAATGAAGACTCTCGTCCTTGAATCCCCAGTAGATTGGCATACAACCCAAGCTCCTGATTCCCCAACAGTGGTCCCGGGACTTCTCATTTTCAACGATCAAAAGATTCTTGCAATCCCCTGCAGCAGTCAAGGATTTACTTTCCCCTGCAGCAGTCAAGGATTCACTTTCCCCGGCAGCAGTCAAGATTCTATTATCTCCGGCTATCCAGGATTCATCTATCCTCAGCAAGACATCTACTCGACTTACATGCATAATCATTACATTCATATAGCATAAACCTTGATGAAACGCAATTCATTGCATCATACATATCATGCAACATAACTTTGTGTTTTAGCTAACATTTTATCCTTTTCAGGATAAGATTAAGAGGCTATCGCTAACAAATAGTCAGATACAGTATGGATACACCCCAGACACGGCGGTCATTCTATTACTCATTCAGAACTTCAACTTCAGATACAGTATGGATACACCCCAGACACGGCGGTCATTCTATTACTCATTCAGAATTTCAAGTCAGATACAGTGTGGATACACCCCAGACACGGCGGTCATTCTATTACTCATTCAGAATTTCAAAGTCAGATACAGTATGGATACACCCCAGACACGACGATCATTCTATTACTCATTCAGAATTTCAAGTCAGATACAATATGGATACACCCCAGACACGGCAGTCATTCTACTACTCATTCAGACTACAGCAATCGGATACAGACTAGATACGCTCCAAACACGGCAGCCATTATATCTCTCATTCGGATTCATTTATCAAACTCAAGTCCAGATATGCTCCAAACGCGGATGCCATCCTGACCCTTACACCAGCAGTTTGATTCTCCCCAGTGCAGTCGCCACAGAAGTCATTCTGTCACTTATTCGGATCCCAGTTACAATACAGATACACCCCAAACACGGCGGTCATTCTACTACTCATACAGATATCAACTCCAAGGTACAGTCCAAATATGCTCCAGACACGGTTGCCATTCTGTCACTCATTCAGAGTTTATCCCCAACACACAGTTGCTCCATACACAGATATTCCTCTGTCACCCAGATACAATACAGATACACTCCAGGCACGGCATACATTCTGATATTCATTCTACATTCAAACACAGCTACAGCTCAGATACGCCCCAGACGCGGAGGCCATTCTTTTGCTCATACAAATTCAGTCTCCAGATACAGTTCGAATGCATTCCAGACACGGATACCATTTTGATACTCATTCTTTTGACTTACAACATTGCAAGTTAACAAAGATTCTTGGATGGCATCTTTAAGCTCATCTACAGCAAGATTCTACCATCTCCAAATGGCATCTTTAAGCCCATTTCCTCAACTATGCTTTGGACGAGTGCAAATTTACGGGCACTCTAGTGTCCAATCCTCTTTTACCTTTGAGTCGCGAAAGGCAAACTTGCCAATCTAACTCTTCAGGTTCAAGAAGATTGAACAGGGGCAGCTGTTGTACCCTAAAATTTGCCCTCTCATTCTTCAAGAAATTATCCTGGATTCCGAGAGTCTCTCTGAAGCAAATCCAAGTCCTGAATTATCTTTTCTTCCCAAGCAAACCATTTACAAAAGCAAAATGATCACACAAGCTCTAAAGGCAACGCTTTTACCTTGAAAAATTAAATTCTAAACATTTGGAATTTTTCTCTAAAAATGGGTGTTTAAGAAGAAAATAGTACTTCAGAACTTCTGGACCAACCTCCAGACGGAAACGGTCAGAGGTTGCAAGCTTGGCTCAACGCAGTCAGAAGTTGGCTCTTCAGCAGCTACATTAACTCAGTTAGAGGTTGCAAACGTGGTTCAACACGCAAGCCTCAAACAGAACATGGCTATTTCAATAGTTACGCAAGTTAAGCCAGAGTTTGCTAGA
Organism: Vicia faba; assembly: GCA_948472305.1. NCBI lineage: Eukaryota > Viridiplantae > Streptophyta > Magnoliopsida > Fabales > Fabaceae > Vicia > Vicia faba. The sequence goes on along the minus strand of OX451738.1, from coordinate 1,016,174,095 downwards.
GGAATGCAAAGGAAGCAAAGAAGTCTGAAGGCTCCTTCAGAACATGCTGGAATCAGAAGATGAAAGGGTCAGAAGAGTGGGTGTTACACTGACACAAAATCTCTAAGTCCAGGATTTCCAGAAGCAAATCCAAGGAACGTGTTAGAAAGTCAGGAGAACCCCCAGAATTTGCTGAGACAGCAAGAGGCCAAGATCAAAGCTTGGTTTACATTGTTTTTGGTAAAGCAGAACTGCTGGTTCAGGTTTTTTTCCTATTACAAGAATTTTGGTGTTGATAAGTCTCATCACCATTTAATGCTTATTAATGCTCCCAACCACTCCTGAACATTCATCCAAGGGGTCTCTTCACGTGTGGCTTGGTAAACACCTTTATGCAGGCTTAGGCATGGGTCTATGCGCCACCTTCCACCTATAGAGGTCACTTCTCCTCAATCCTTGCCTGCTGTTTCAGCCTAGGTTGAAAAGCTGTACATTATCACAACTTTCCATGAACTTCTTTAAAAAAAAAAATTTAACCTCTATTGGCGCCTTTAACGTTCAAGAATCCACAAGAGCTTTGCCTATAAATAGAGCACCATTGGCCACTAAGAAGCGGTCCAGAAAAAACCAGAAAAAATTGCTAGAAGAGAAACAAAAATTTTTTAGCAAGAAAATACTTTGAAACTCTGTCAAAAAAAATCTTGGTGTTTCAAAAGCCTCAAACATAACTTTGAATCTCCTGTCTCAAAACCTCATTTGTACCCAGATTGCTTCTTGATTAAAGAAATACGCCCCTACAACTTCTGACCACATATACTCTCCATCCACCCCTTCAAAAAAGAACCTGTCCAGAACACCATCAGAACTAAAAGCTAGCTCTCACTCACAAACTTTTCCAACAGCCAGGTAAGCACCTGCTGACCTTCATCACGCTGCTAAGCATCATCAGCTTTGCATGCTCAAATAAACATAATGTAAATATCATGTTGCTGCTATTTGCGTTCTGAGGATTTTCATACCTCAAAATGTTTAAGTAGGAAGTAAATCAGTGTAGAACCTGCCCGTGACCTTGTTGGTTCTGTCCCCTGAAACACTTTGACAGTTGCTGAAGCTGTCCCAAACATGTTTTCTGTTTTGTGGAACAATAACAAAAATGCAGATGTCCTGACTAGCACAGGGAGAAGCCAAGTGCTGACTTTGACGTTAGCACATCTGAAGCCTGTTCTGCTGTCAATGATATCAGAACTTATGAAGATTATTGTATCTCCAGCAGGATCAGAACTTCTGATATCCCCACTAACAAACTTTGTCTTGCAGCGCATGGGGGTCAGAACTTCTGATCTTCCCACTAACAGGTTTCTGTTTTGCAGGTGCCAGAGTCAGAAGTTCTGACTCATACAGTTTAACCAAAAGGTTGATAATCTGGCAGCAGGCCTGAGTCAGAACTTCTGATGGCCTCTCAGTAGCGCGCTGGCTCTCTCTCTCTTTCTCTCTATCTTGCCTTTTTTATTTTCTTTTCTTATCTGTTTTTCTCATTGAACCACCCCATGTACAAATATGTATCCCCACCCCCCTAATTGCTGTAATAGCGTAGGATTTTATATTTCTTCTTTTTATCGCTTTCAAATATAAATGCTAGTAATTAGGATGTGTATGGCAAGATAAAATCAATGAAATAGAAAATCCTAATTCAAAGATAAACTCTTGTGTGCAATAAAACACACTTGCACACTTACACCCCTAGGGTTACATCCATTTGTTGCCTTCAAAAATGGGCCATGTTTGCATGTCAAGTATTTTGGCAAAACAAAACAAAAACAAACAAAATGATCATAGTCCCTCAATGACGCTATCTAGTTGCCTAAACAAAATGATCATAGTCCCTCAAGAAAATTGCCAAAATACTTGACACTATTGCTTTCATGGTCTATACGATGACCCGCGCCTGTCCCGTTAACATCCTAACGCAAGGTTGTTCACCAAACAATGGTGAAACAACACTGTTAAAAGGGTTAAAAACATAAGGAAAAATATTTGAGTAAAATAGGGTAGACAACTCTTAGTTACTTGATCAAACTTGCAAACAAACATCCTTGCTACTTTCCAAAACAAAAAACACACATCACAACACAATTTCAAAACAAAACTTTCAAAAACATTGAAAACTTTTTTTAAAAGACAATACACCTTTGTATACATTCAAACAAGAATCATTACAAAGGTTGCCACAAATGGCCTCTTTTCAAAAAATATCTTTCAAAACCACACACAAAGCACCATTTCAAACAATTAAAATGCAAAGCAAGTGATCTAAGCAAGTAACTAAGAGCCCATGGATAACCATGGATAGAAAGGGTGCTAATACCTTCCCTTTCTATAATCTACTCCCCGAACCCAAGAAAACATCTCAAAGGTTTTTCCTGTGCTTTTTAACCTTTCCTTAGGATAAAATAAAAAGTCGATGGCGACTCTTGCTCAACCGAAACATTTGCAAAAACAAACGCAAAATCTCAAGTCAGTTCTCCCACCGTATCACACACACCATTCAAAAATCCTGTCTTGACATCCATTTGAAATATTGGCCACTTGAACTGAGCAGCTTGAGAGATGAGTAATCGAATTGTCTCCATTCTTGCAACAGGCGCGAACACTTTGTCATAGTCAATTCCTGCTTTCTGCTTGTATCCCTTCGCAACCAGCCGTGCCTTGAATCTTTCGATTTCTCCTTGAGCATTCATTTTTTTCTTAAATACCCAGTTTACACCAATGGGTTGACTTCCTTTTGGTAATTCGACCAGCTCCCAAGTATTGTTGCGTTCGATTGCTCTAATTTCTTCGTCCATGGCCCTTTTCCACTTCTCATCTCTTAACGCTTCTTCAACACTGATGTTTTCAGCATCTTCCAGAAGGCACACAAGATGCACTTCACTTGTTGACTCATACAAATCTTGCAAACTTCTCATTCTGGGTTGTAGAGGTTCATCTCCATCTTCCGTTTCTTCATGTTCTTCTGGAATACTTGTTGGTACAACTATAGTTGTTTCTTTGACTGTGTCAACAACCTCTGTCGAAGTGTTCCAGTCCCACTTGCTGGCTTCGTTCATTCGAACGTCTCTGCTTACAATCACTTTCTTACTTATGGGATTGAAGAGCTTGTACCCTTTCGTCTTCTAATCATATCCAATGAATATGAACTTCTGACTTTTCTTCAAGCTTTGTTCTTTGTTGGTCTGGTACATGTGCATAAGCTATGTGTTGTACCCCAAAATTTGCCCTCCCATATTCTTCAAGAATTGCCAAGTCAAAGCTTCAAAATCTCCCCAAGGGTTGCACAGTTCAAGGGCCTCATAACAGTCAAAAACTAGGGTTTTAGTTCTGAAAAAGAAAATGAAGTTTCCATGGGTCCAATCAAGTCCCACATGCCTACAAATATGGTCAAGCATCATCATACCAAGTTTCAAGACTTACAGCACAAAATTGCACAGTCAAAAACCCTAATTGCACTACAGTCAACTGTAGGGGCAAAATGGTCATTTGACAGTCAAAAGTCCAAATTTTTGGTCAACATCTCATTTTGAAGCCACAAACATCATTTGATCAATGCTTGATCATGATTCTCAAAGCTTGGCTCAAAAAGTCTCAAGATGCAAAAGTTTCCATATTTGGACAGTTGAAAAAGTCGACTGTAACTTGACCAGGGCATAACTTTCACATGGATTATCAGAAAAATACCATCCAAAGCTTATTTTGAAGACAAATAGATTTCCTACAACTCCTCTTCACACTTAAAGTCCAAGAAATGCTCTCACAAAAAGTTATCAATTTCAACATTATAGGTCATTTTCAAAAGTCAACAAAAAGGGACTTTAAGTCAAAGGCCATAACTTGCGATTGGTAAATCAAAATGACATGGGACCAAAAGAATTGGTTAGAGGACTCAAAGTCCTTTCCAAAATGTCCAAGAACATGAGCAAATCTTAAAAATTGAGCAAGTTATGCCTTGTGGAAGTTGGGAAATTTTTGGATATTTTGAAAAGTCAACATTGATTCAAAATGACCTAAAAATGCTAATGGGCCTCCTTTTCTTCCAAAATCCATCATCCAAAACATGTGCACGACCATTTGGCCCAAAGGGAAGTTTTTATCATTTTTATTTTATTTATTTGAATTTTTAAATGCTAGAAATTCATTTAATTAATTAAAATATATGAAAAATACTAAACCTAGGTTTTAAATCTTTTTATGCATGATATATACTCAATATTTCGTGCATGGATGGATTTGGAAAGAATCAATATGATTTGTCATGATTTGGTAGCAAATATGCATGAAAAGATTGGAAAATATTTTGCCATGAAAATCAATATACTCTCCATCAATTCCTTGATCCTTTGGCTCTGAATTCTTACCCTAATCACTCACACATATATACATATGCAAACCCTCGTGCCCATGACTTCTCAGCTGCGCCATAGACAAAGAACAAAACTTGAGTTTTTGCCAAGAAAGTTGAAAACTGAAAACTAGGTTTTAGGGCTTTTCAAGGTCAAATAATCACTCCATTAGCTTGCCAAGGTTGCCAGGAGACGATTCCAATCAAGAACTTTGTCCCATACTCGAGGAGGTGGTATATCTGAGTCAAGCTTTGCACGAAAAATTCCATAATTGAATCATGAATCTCATGCATTTTTCTTGCGTTTTCTTTATTGATTTATGTTCCTTGATTAATTCTGAAGCTAACCACATGGATTAATTGAGTTTTTATATACTATACACGAATCTGCCATTGTTGTCTTTTAGGGTTTTCCAAGCTTTGAATTGGGTACTTTTAAATACTGTAAAATTGGAAGCTCTCAATGCCATGACCAAACTCAGCGTGATTGGACGATTGGAATAGATACCTCACGCTCAATTTATGAGCTACCACAAGCTAATCGCTATTTTCTGGAATGGCATGTTTTGGAACGGTTCAAAACCGTTGCTGATTCTTTTATGTTTCAGGAAAAAACAAAAGCGAGGAAGACGAAGACTAGGTGTAAAGCTGTGGTTGGTTTATTTGAAATTTCGCGCTAATTTGTCCATTAAATCTTGTTCTACTTTATATTATTTGTTTATTACTATATAATCAAAACGCGCTAGGTGGCTCAGTGGCAAGCAAGCATATTGGTGACTTCCAGGACCTGGGTTCGATCCCAGGTCCCCCTTTCTATTCCATGATATTTTGCATAATATATTCCTATGCAGTTCAAGCTTCAAAGCATACCATGCACTCATAATCTCAACGCACCACGTGGCCACTGAAGACCATCCAAGGGCCCAGATCTGAGGAGCTCCATATACCCTGGTCAAATGTGCCTCACACGCCCAGAAAGGTCAAGCCAAGCCAAGCTTCTTGGGCCAAAAAAATGCTAAGCAAAACCTCCATTTGGGGACAGACCCCCCTAGGTTTGCAAGTTTCTTTTATATTTTTTCATTTTTATTTTGATTCAATTATTATTTTTAATTAGTTCTTTAATTTAAATATTTTCATAAAAAATATAATAAACAATATAAAATCAGAAAAAGACAAAAAATAAGTATTTTTATTTAATTAATATATTTTTTGTAAATAAATATTGTTCATTAATTTTAGCTATTAAATTAGGTTTAATTCAAGCATTTTCTTAATTAACTCAAAAATTTGTAGAAATTAGGTTTAATTATTTTAATTACTTTTATTCTTTTTTTTTCACCATTATTAATAATTAAATATTATTTATTTTTGTAATTAAATTACCATGTAAGTAATTAGGTTAATTTAGGTTTAATTTTAATATTTTTCTTAATAAATAAAAATTAGAATTAGGGTTAATTTCTCAATTTAATTCAATTTCATTAAAATCATAAAATACAAAAATACCAAAAATAACTTCCTTTCATTTTAATTTTCATTAATTTAATCATTTAATTTAATTTCGTTAAAAGGGTCCAACGCCCTCGTTTCCGGTTTTAATTCAATTCGCGTATTTATTTCTTTTTCTTTTAATATTTATGTACCTCTCCCAAAGCCTTGTAAACTCGGACATTTTAATCTTTCGCACTTTACTTTAATTATTTACTTTCTGTCAAATCGGGTCCTGGAAATTTTGGCGATGTGGACCCGCGCCTTTGTAATAGTTTAGGAATTTTATCTTTCCGCAATTTTTTAACTGTTAATAAATGCATGCAAGAATGAATGACCAAAAAATAAAAACAAACGCCTAGATCACCCATGACATGACAAAAGACAAAAATAAATGAATCTGACACACGAATCACACATCACTCCTAGGGTACGCCTCACTGTTGCCTTGCCTCGAAAGGTGATCGTCGAGTAGAGGATGTCTTAGTAAGTCCTCATGATCCGGGAACCTGGCATGAGGGTAGCTTCTAAGGTATCTTCCCATTACTCCGGTGATCACACTGTTGCCTTGTCCCTCGAAACGTGGCCGTCGACTATAGGACGTCTTAGTGAGTCCTTATGTTCCATTGATCTAGTTGCCTCAAAACGGTTGCCTCGGAACAAGTTGCCTCAGAATAGTTACCTCGAAATAAAAGATAAATGGCATAAGGGTAGCTTCTAAGGTGTCTTACCTCTGCTCGGTGACCACATCGTCCCAAAACTCGAATTGACCCGAATAACTCCAATAGTGGTGCTACATACCTCTCAATAGTGGGAGGGCATTACTGTAAAGGACATTTACACAGACGAATTCCTTAGGGTAGGTAGACGACTCTAGATACTTGCTCTAATTTCAAAACAAATCAAAAAACTTCTTTTCGCACCGACACTTTTCAAAAAGCTTTCGAAAGCAATTTTTCAAACACTCTTGAGGACCGATACAAGAGTCGAACTGGAATTTTCAAAGAAACTTTTTAAAACCCACAGTTGAAAAGCAAACAAACCATTTTTGAAAACACAATGAGCAAGTATCTAAGAGCCCATGGATAACCATGGATAGAAAGGGTGCTAACACCTTCCCTTTCTATAATCTACCTCCCGAACCGAGAAACTATCTCATAAGGAATTTTTCTGTGCTTTTGTCCTTTCCTTTTGGAGAAAATAAAAGACGGTGGCGACTCTTGCTTCCGCGACATTTCGCGAACCAGCTTTAAACAGTCAGTTCCAGATCCACCGATCACAGAACTAGCGACTCTGCTGGGGAGAAATTTATAAGTGAGGTGTACCTTAGGACTAAGATCACTTGTGTTTTCAATTGCTGTGTTTGTTTGCTTTATTATTTTGGGTACTGTTTCGGAGTTACATAGATCCTAACCCGGATCTGGGGATACCCTGTTTAGGTAGCATAAGCTGTGAGGGACCTGTCCGACATAGACCGACACGGGTGAAGCAGTGGCTACGTTGGTGTGGCACCTTGGTCTGTATCGATATCCCTTGTGTCGCAACGAGGAGAATATGGGTCTTCTGAGGAGTCATTAAGCACCAACAACCTTAGAACCTTAAATGACCCAACTTGGCCATTAGAACAGTAGCAGTATGCTACGCCCATTGAGGCTAAACTCTCATGATGGTTCTGGATGCAAGAAAAGATTGCGATGCTGGAGTTATGACTGATTGAGGGTAGTCAATGATATTGGGATCCTCTAAGAACCCGGTTACTTTGATAGGACAGGTATGAACCAACCAACTGAAAGAGGGTAACACCTAGACCTCATGCTGGCCTAAACTCTAAGGGCTTCTCTTGTGTGACTTGTGTGCCTTCGTACTTGACTAATTGCATGCGTGTTATCTGACACATAAGCTACTTGCAGGTTTTGTTTATAGTCCTTAACTGGGACTCATAACAGGGTTTACTAGGTCTCCTGCAGGTTTTGTTTATAGTCCTTAATTGGGACTCATAACAAAGTATACTGAATTTCTTGCAGGGTTTGTTTATAGTCCTTAATTGGGACTCATAACAGGGTTTACCCATAGTACCCCATGCATACCATAACATCATACCATTGCATACATCCTAACCCATTTCAAGGATCTCAAGGGCTTGTGATGCAGGTCATGATAAATCAAACATCTAGCAAGGGGCAAAGAGGATTTATTTTCCTCTAGCTAAGGTTGTCAGGGGCTATGACCCACTTGATATGGTGAGCTTTTGACCCTTGAAGAAGGACTTTCAACAATATGAAGTACCTTCAATCAAGCCACCAGTTTCCAATGTTAACAATTTTCTTGTTTACCCCACAAGATCCTTGAAAACATTGCATGCATATCATACATATCATTGCATTGCAGGTACCCTTTTGACAGGTTGCTTACCTTCTTTGCTGTTTATTTCAGCCGATCGTCATGAATCCTGAGTCATCAACTGAGCAGTCCATCAAGGCCCTCCAGGCTCAGAATGCCCAGTTCCAAGAGCTGATCATGAATTTGGCCCAGGGGTAACAAGATCTGAAAACCCTGCTCTTGAAAAAGAAGAAGAAGAGGACTGTGCTGTTCAACCCTAGGCGCAGATCTGGAAATACACTGCAGAATGAAACCCAGAGGACTACTCCATCTATTGGGGAAGGCAGTCATCAGGAGGAAAGGGTTCCCAGTCCAGTGGTCTCCGACAACGAGACAAATTTCAACGACGAACAATACCCTCCTGCTGAAGACAAGTACAAGCAGTTGGAAGACCGTCTGAATGCAATGGAAATTCAAAAAGTACCTGGTTTGGATTTCGGAGATTTGGGTCTAACTTCTGGTGTGGTGATCCCACACAAATTCAAAGCACCCTCTTTTGCTAAGTACGATGGGGCATCCTGTCCCAGGCTGCATCTCAGGTCTTATGTGCGGAAGATTCAACCGTATACTGTGGACAAGAACTTGTGGATCCACTTCTTCCAGGAGAGTCTTTCAGGGACTCATCTCGAATGGTTCTATCAGTTGGACGGAACCAAGGTTCGTAACTGGGAGGAGTTGGCTACTGCTTTTTACAAGCAGTATCAGTACAATGCCGACCTCGCTCCTACGCGTACCCAACTCCAGGGTATGTCGCTAGGATCGGGAGAAGGTTTTAAAGAGTATGCGCAGAAATGGAGAGACCTGGCCGGTAGGGTACAACCACCGCTGACTGACCGTGAACTTGTGGACATGTTCTTGGAGACCCTGTCTGGTCCATTCTACAACCACCTGATTGGGAATTCGTCTGCTGGATTCACAGATCTTATCTTGACTGGAGAGCGAATAGAAGCTGACATCAGGTCTGGGAAGATTCAAGAGGCTGCACCTTCTGATAAAAAGCCTCATCATGGAAAGAAAGAGTCCAATGCTGTGCACGGTAAAAAGAGCCGTCATGAGGTAGGGGCAACCCAGATCTCCAATCCTGGACCTGCTCAACAAGGACAGGGGCAGCAGCGCAAGGAGAAACGACAGTTCACTAAGATCAACATGTCGCTGGATCAAGCACTACAACAAATGTTGAAGGCAGGGCTTATCACCTTAAGGGCTCCTCTTCGGAATCCGAATACTTCTGCTCCGAACTACCATCCCAACGATAGGTGTGCCTACCATTCTGATAGCCCGGGGCATACTACGGACAACTGCTGGCCTCTCAAGAACAAGATTCAAGACATGATCGACGCCGGAGAAATTCAATTTGAAGTACCTGAGACTCCGAATATAATCACTGCTCTGTTGCCCAATCATTGAAGACCTTTTGTTTATTTGAATTTCCGAGTTGTATTTTTCTTTGCTCATACAAACAATTAATGTCATAGCAAACTCTTTTATTCTATTAAAGCATCGCATGTGTCTGTTTTGGAATTAATACAATTGTTTTCATTATATTCAAAATTGCTTTCATTTTTCTGTGATGATCAACTCTCGGTTAATAATTTCTAAGCCTCTTGAGGGAGGATGACGAAAACGATACCACGATCTCTACAGTATGCTTTTGAACGGACCCCGCTGATGAAGTACATGCATTGTTTCAATTCCTAAACACTGGAGTAATAAGGAAGATAATCCCTCGTCAACCCCTCTGAGCCAAAGAAGTAGGAGTTTTTCTTTTCGAAAATTAAAACCCTTTATCATAACCTGGGGCAGGGTAGTTCTCTCAGTTGATCCAGGTGTATAACAAAGGACACCAAAAGAAGTCCTTACAAAACAAAAAGACAGTGATGGTTCCGAATAATCAATAAGGATAGGCAGTCATTATATCCCAAAAATAAAAGCCCAAAAAGTCAAAACCTATAAAGGGGACTTACGAAACTGGGGCATCCCGCTGACTGTAATTCCAAAAAAGGAAACAGCTCAGGCAAAAAATAGGGATAACAAAATCAAAAAAGAAAGAGGTCTTATAAACCCTCAACAATAACAAAAAGGAATGACTGTCTATCCAACATAAACGTTCAGTATCCGACCATCACTGGAAAATCAGAGCAAAGACTCAAACAAGGGCTAATGTATGATCAGCTGAGTTTAGGTTTGGAGAACATCACGAAGAGCGGGTGGGTACAAATAATTTGAGCCTTTATCCTTTGTTTCTTAAACCATGAACCAGGCCACGTTATAACCCTCAAAAGTCCTAGCTGAAGCATGGGTTAGTTCGAAAGCATACTGTTACGAAAGGTATCCTGACTCCTTAAGGCCTACGGTAAATACGGAGTTGACATCACGTTTTACAAACATTCACTTGTTTTATGAAAAAGAATGCATTTTCAAAATCTTCAAGACAGACATAGGCTTTGCATTTTTAACATAACTTTGTTTGCATATGACTTTTTGTTTGAACAACATAGAAATTCGCACGACGAATGCCTAATAAACAAAAGTACTTCCAATCAAGGGGGCATGATATAATCATGGTCTGTTATCTGGGGCAGTCCAATCAAGATTCGGAGAATCTCTCAAAGGCCAAATAGCCTGGGGCAAATCTCCTCCTGAGTCACTTGGGGCATTTCGACAACGAATCTTGCCGGATCAAACACCTTCCGGTGGCATGACAAAGCACTTCTAACAGGGGCAACTCCCCACATTCTGAAAGCCCAGACATAGTCGAAAAAATACTACGCAAAATCAAAGACCCGCTAGGTTGACGTACCTAGGCAAAAATAAGGGCTTCCCGGCGAACCAAAAGGGTTCAGGTAAAAATAAGGGATGAAATGAAAAAAACACGTACACCCGGCAAGTCGAAAACCTGAAAAGGCGGCTTGGGAAAAAATGGGTATCCCGGTGGACTGAAAACCCGAAAGGGCGGTCCAGGCAAAAGTTAGGGATCTAAGCGTACGACTATGTCCTGTCATCTTGTCACCTGCCTACCAGAAGAAGATTGGTCAATCGGCAGTCACCAAGCACCCCCACAGGTCTTCCTCCCCCACTTCAGAAACATGGGCAATAAAGAGTTGTCTAAGCAATCTGATTGTTCTGTCCTCCAAAGTATCAAGGTAGGTTCCGTTGAAGAACATAACCAATACAGTTTAATACTTCCCCAGGAGAGTCCAATCCAGTTTCCCCAGAAAGTTGGAATCCATCTCCCCAAGCAGTAAGCTTATCCCCAGTAGGTTCTGGAAGCTTATCCCTCGCGGAGCACGAACGCGTCTCCCGGTTTTATTCAAAGAGTTATTTCCCTACCAGGATATAACTGGGTTATCCTCAGCCAAAAGCCACGGAAAGATCGTTCTCGACAAAGTCTTCTTACCCCCAACGGAGTCTATTAGCACTTCCAACATAACACTGGTATCCCCAGCGGAGTTATCATCAACCTCAGCAAAATACCTCTCTCCCCATAGAGTATTGCTACCCAGCAAGGTCGTTAGAGTACTTTTCTCCCCACAGAGTATTGCTACCCAGCAAGGTCGTTAGAGTACTTTACTCCCCCACAGAGTAATCTCCAAACATATTCCACAACGGAGTCATCTTCTCCTATCGGTTCATTCTTGCAAAGCGAAGAATTCTCTCTTCAATACCAGCCCAGGAGTTAACTTCCTGGCACCCGTCAAGGATTTATTTTCTTAGACAAAAATGCATTCATGAACATTACATCTTCATACATTATAGCATGCATATGCATCATACTACACGAATCTCATCAATTTTGAGGACATCCTGAAATCATGCAGTTCATGCATCATGGTCTTGCATGCAACTAATGCTTTACCTTTTCAGGAAAGGTCAATACAAAGATGATTACTATCAACTATCGCAACTCTTCCTAGATATAGTTCAGATGTGAACCAGATATGGTGACGTTCTGATACTGCTTCCAGATTTCCTTCTAGATATAGTTCAGATGTGAACCAGATATGGTGACGTTCTGATACTGCTTCCAGATTTCCTTCTAGATATAGTTCAGATGTGAACCAGATAGGGTGACGTTCTGATACTACTTCCAGATTTCCTTCTAGATATAGTTCAGATGTGAACCAGATATGGTGACGTTCTGATACTGCTTCCAGATTTCCTTATAGATATAGTTCAGATGTGAACCAGATATGGTGACGTTCTGATACTGCTTCCAGATTTCCTTCTAGATATAGTTCAGATGTGAACCAGATATGGCAACGTTCTGATACTTCTTCCAGATTTCCTTCCAGATATAGTTCAGATGTGACCCGGATATGGCTACCTTCTGATAATTGTCCCAAGATTCTCTCAATGATTGCTGTTGAGGTTGTAGTCGCCCATGGTTCTCTCCCCGATACTGCGGAGGTAGTAATCACCCCAAGATTCTCTCAATGTTTGCTGTTGAGGTTGAAGTCGCCCAAGATTCTCTCAATGATTGCTGATGAGGTTGAAGATATCCAAGATTCTCTCAATGATTGCTGTTGAGGTTGAAGTCGCCCAAGATTCTCTCAATGATTGCTGTGGAGGTAGTAATCATCCCCAGATTCGCTCAGCGTTACTGTTGAGGGTGAAATCGTCCAAGATTCTCTCAGCGTTCCTGTTGAGGTAGTAATCGTTCAAGGTTCTCCCACCGTTCCTGTTGAGGTAGTAGCCATCCCTGGTTCATTCATCACCTTTTGAAGATCCAGATCCAGCTCCTGTAACCAGTCAGGACACATCTACACAAAGAATTTGAAGACCAGCTCCTGTAATAGGCCAGGTAATCATTTTTCTCTTTTGCAGGTACGCAAGTTCTCGCTAAGGAATCTCTTACGCGATCGACACCCAGGTGGCATCTATAAGCCCATCCACCTTCCATCACCTCTTAGCATGGCATCTATAAGCCCATCATCCTATCCATCAATCTCCAAATGGCATCTATAAGCCCATTCCCCACACCAATACTATGTGAGCGCAAATTTCTGGGCACTCTAGTGTTCAATCATCTTCCACCTTCGGATTACGAAAGGCACGTCAGCCAATCTGCATCCTCAGGTCTAAGAAGATTGAACAGAGGCAACTGTTGTACCCCAAAATTTTCCCTCCCATATTCTTCAAGAATTGCCAAGTCAAAGCTTCAAAATCTCCCCAAGGGTTGCACAGTTCAAGGGCCTCCTAACAGTCAAAAACTAGGGTTTTGGTTATGACAAAGAAAATGAAGTTTCCATGGGTCCAATAAAGTCCCACATGCCTACAAATATGGTCAAGCATCATCATACCAAGTTTCAAGACTTACAACACAAAATTGCACAGTCAAAAACCCTAATTGCACTACAGTCAACTGTAGGGGCAAAATGGTCATTTGACAGTCAAAAGTCCAAATTTTTTGTCAACATCTCATTTTGAAGCCACAAACATAATTTGATCAATGCTTGATCATGATTCTCAAAGCTTGGCTCAAAAAGTCTCAAGATGCAAAAGTTTCCATATTTGGACAGTTGAAAAAGTCAACTGTAACTTGACCAGGGCATAACTTTCACATGGATTATCAGAAAAATTCCATCCAAAGCTCATTTTGAAGACAAATACATTTCCTACAACTCCTCTTCACACTTAAAGTCAAAGAAATGCTCTCACAAAAAGTTATCAATTTCAACATTATAGGTCATTTTCAAAAGTCAACAAAAAGGGACTTTAAGTCAAAGGCCATAACTTGCGATTGGTAAATCAAAATGACATGGGACCAAAGGCATTGGTTAGAGGACTCAAAGACCTTTCCAAAATGTCCAAGAACATGAGCAAAGCTTAAAAATTGAGCAAGTTATGCCTTGTGGAAGTTGGGAAATTTTTGGATATTTTGAAAAGTCAACATTGATTCAAAATGACCTAAAAATGCTAATGGGCCTCCTTTTCTTCCAAAATCCATCATCCAAAACATGTGCACGACCATTTGGCCCAAAGGGAAGTTTTTATCATTTTTATTTTATTTATTTGAATTTTTAAATGCTAGAAATTCATTTAATTAATTAAAATATATGAAAAATACTAAACCTAGGTTTTAAATCTTTTTATGCATGATATATACTCAATATTTCGTGCATGGATGGATTTGGAAAGAATTAATATGATTTGTCATGATTTGGTAGCAAATATGCATGAAAAGATTGGAAAATATTTTGCCGTGAAAATCAATATCCTCTCCATCAATTCCTTGATCCTTTGGCTCTGAATTCTTACCCTAATCACTCACACATATATACATATGCAAACCCTCGTGCCCATGACCTCTCAGCTGCGCCATAGACAAAGAACAAAACTTGAGTTTTTGCCAAGAAAGTTGAAAACTGAAAACTAGGTTTTAGGGCTTTTCAAGGTCAAATAATCACTCCATTAGCTTGCCAAGGTTGCCAGGAGACGATTCCAATCAAGAACTTTGTCCCATACTCGAGGAGGTGGTATATCTGAGTCAAGCTTTGCACGAAAAATTCCATAATCGAATCATGAATCTCATGCATTTTTCTTGCGTTTTCTTTATTGATTTATGTTCCTTAATTAATTCTGAAGCTAACCACATGGATTAATTGAGTTTTTATATACTATACACGAATCTGCCATTGTTGTCTTTTAGGGTTTTCCAAGCTTTGAATTGGGTACTTTTAAATACTGTAAAATTGGAAGCTCTCAATGCCATGACCAAACTCAGCGTGATTGGACGATTGGAATAGATACCTCGCGCTTAATTTATGAGCTACCACAAGCTAATCGCTATTTTCTGGAATGGCATGTTTTGGAACGGTTCAAAACCGTTGCTGATTCTTTTATGTTTCAGGAAAAAACAAAAGCGAGGAAGACGAAGACTAGGTGTAAGGCTGTGGTTGGTTTATTTGAAATTTCGCGCTAATTTGTCCATTAAATCTTGTTCTACTTTATATTATTTGTTTATTACTATATAATCAAAACGCGCTAGGTGGCTCAGTGGCAAGCAAGCATATTGGTGACTTCCAGGACCTGGGTTCGATCCCAGGTCCCCCTTTCTATTCCATGATATTTTGCATAATATATTCCTATGCAGTTCAAGCTTCAAAGCATACCATGCACTCATAATCTCAACGCACCACGTGGCCACTGAAGACCATCCAAGGGCCCAGATCTGAGGAGCTCCATATACCCTGGTCAAATGTGCCTCACACGCCCAGAAAGGTCAAGCCAAGCCAAGCTTCTTGGGCCAAAAAAATGCTAAGCAAAACCTCCATTTGGGGACAGACCCCCCTAGGTTTGCAAGTTTCTTTTATATTTTTTCATTTTTATTTTGATTCAATTATTATTTTTAATTAGTTCTTTAATTTAAATATTTTCATAAAAAATATAATAAACAATATAAAATCAGAAAAAGACAAAAAAATAAGTATTTTTATTTAATTAATATATTTTTTGTAAATAAATATTGTTCATTAATTTTAGCTATTAAATTAGGTTTAATTCAAGCATTTTCTTAATTAACTCAAAAATTTGTAGAAATTAGGTTTAATTATTTTAATTACTTTTATTCTTTTTTTTCACCATTATTAATAATTAAATATTATTTATTTTTGTAATTAAATTACCATGTAAGTAATTAGGTTAATTTAGGTTTAATTTTAATATTTTTCTTAATAAATAAAAATTAGAATTAGGGTTAATTTCTCAATTTAATTCAATTTCATTAAAATCATAAAATACAAAAATACCAAAAATAACTTCCTTTCATTTTAATTTTCATTAATTTAATCATTTAATTTAATTTCGTTAAAAGGGTCCAACGCCCTCGTTTCCGGTTTTAATTCAATTCGCGTATTTATTTCTTTTTCTTTTAATATTTATGTACCTCTCCCAAAGCCTTGTAAACTCGGACATTTTAATCTTTCGCACTTTACTTTAATTATTTACTTTCTGTCAAATCGGGTCCTGGAAATTTTGGCGATGTGGACCCGCGCCTTTGTAATAGTTTAGGAATTTTATCTTTCCGCAATTTTTTAACTGTTAATAAATGCATGCAAGAATGAATGACCAAAAAATAAAAACAAACGCCTAGATCACCCATGACATGACAAAAGACAAAAATAAATGAATCTGACACACGAATCACACATCAACCCTAGGGTACGCCTCACTGTTGCCTTGCCTCGAAAGGTGATCGTCGAGTAGAGGATGTCTTAGTAAGTCCTCATGATCCGGGAACCTGGCATGAGGGTAGCTTCTAAGGTATCTTCCCATTACTCCAGTGATCACACTGTTGCCTTGTCCCTCGAAACGTGGCCGTCGACTATAGGACGTCTTAGTGAGTCCTTATGTTCCATTGATCTAGTTGCCTCAAAACGGTTGCCTCGGAACAAGTTGCCTCGGAATAGTTACCTCGAAATAAAAGATCAATGGCATAAGGGTAGCTTCTAAGGTGTCTTACCTCTGCTCGGTGACCATATCGTCCCAAAACTCGAATTGACCCGAATAACTCCAATAGTGGTGCTACCTACCTCTCAATGGTGGGAGGGCATTACTGTAAAGGACATTTACACAGACGAATTCCTTAGGGTAGGTAGACGACTCTAGATACTTGCTCTAATTTCAAAACAAATCAAAAAACTTCTTTTCGCACCGACACTTTTCAAAAAGCTTTCGAAAGCAATTTTTCAAACACTCTTGAGGACCGATACAAGAGTCGAACTGGAATTTTCAAAGAAACTTTTTAAAACCCACAGTTGAAAAGCAAACAAACCATTTTTGAAAACACAATGAGCAAGTATCTAAGAGCCCATGGATAACCATGGATAGAAAGGGTGCTAACACCTTCCCTTTCTATAATCTACCTCCCGAACCGAGAAACTATCTCATAAGGAATTTTTCTGTGCTTTTGTCCTTTCCTTTTGGAGAAAATAAAAGACGGTGGCGACTCTTGCTTCCACGACATTTCGCGAACCAGCTTTAAACAGTCAGTTCCAGATCCACCGATCACACTATGCTACCAAATACTTTGAGATGAGAGATTGTTGGCTTCTGTCCACTCCATGCTTCTTGTGGTGTCTTGTCTTCTAACTTCGAATGTGGACACCTATTCTGAATATACACAACACATTATACTGCTTCTACCCATAACTCTTTCGACATATTCTTGCTTTTAAGCATTGATCGAACCATGTCAAAGATAGTTCGATTCTTCCTTTCAGCCACACCATTTTGCTGAGGTGAATATGGTGCAATTAGGAATCTTCTTATGCCCTGTTCTTCACAGTACTTCAGAAAGGCCATCAAAGTATACTCTCCTCCTCTGTCTGATCGAATTGCTTTGATGTTTCTTTCTGTTGCCTTTTCCACCATTACTTTGAATTTCTTGAACACTTCTATTGCTTCAGATTTCTCTTTCAGGAAGTAGACCCAGGTTTTTCTTGAGAAGTCATCAATGAAGGAAATGAAATACCTTTTTCTACTGAAGGATTCTGGAGTAATTGGCCCACATATATCAGTATGTATCAATTCGAGTATTTGTTTAGCTTGATACTCTGCCTTCTTCTAAAATGAAGTTCTTGTTTGTTTGCTGAGCACACATTCTTCACAGAATTTTTCTTCGAACTCCATGTCTGGTAATCCATGCACCATGTTCCTTTTTGCCAACCTTCTCAGACCAACGTGATGTAGGTGACCAAAGCGCATGTGCCACAGTGACGCTTTGTCTTGCACTTCGATCTGCAGACATTTCTCTTGAATGTTCCTCAAGTTCAGTTTGTACATTCGATTTCTTTCCATTTTGACAGCAGCAATCAGATATCCTGCTTTGTCCTTCAACTGCAGTATTCGATCTTTCATCAAGATCGAAGCATCCTTTTCAGTGAGTTGTCCCAGACTTAATATGTTGGTCTTAAGATCTGGTACATAGTAGACATCTTCGATTGACCCAATCAAGCCATCCTTCTGCAAATAGCTGATTGTGCCCTTTACTTCAACCTTCACCTTTGATGCATCTCCAAAAGACACACTGCCATCTTCAACTCCCTTCATATCTTTAAACAGGTGTTTGTAACCACACATGTGATTACTTGCTCCTGAGTCAAGATACCAAATACTATCATTGGTGTTGATTTCGTTTTGGGCCATCAGGAGAAACCCTTCATTCGATTCAGCTTCCAGGGCCAGATTGGTTGTCTCTTCAGTCTTCTTTTCATTTCGACAGTCTTTTGCAAGATGTCCCACTTTGTCACAGTTGTAACATTTATAGGAGTTACAATCCTTCGCGTAATGGCCATACTTCCCACACTTGTAGCATTCGAAATTGGAATAATTCGAACGACCACCTCTTTGACCACGTCCTCTGCCACGCCAGTTTTGTTGGCTCAAATTTCCTCTTTCGAAGTTACTGCCTCTACCACTTCGACCACTGTCACGACCTCCACGTCCACTTCCTCTTCCTCGAAAGTTGTTCGAAAAGAGTACCTTTTCATCTTTCGATTCTTTTGTTTGGTTTGCTTCTTCGTCTTCCTCTTCTTTCTTCTTCATCTTTCTTTGTTCGTGTGCTTCGAGTGAACCAGTGAGCTCTTCGATTGAGAGCGTCGAAAGGTCCTTCGATTCTTCTATTGCACACACCAGATTTTCAAACTTGTCTGTTAAAGATCTTAAGATCTTTTCAACAACTCTTGCGTCAGCTACTGTCTCTCCATTTCTTGTGAGTTGATTCACCACCTTCTGCACACGGGTGATGTAATCAGATACATTTTCTGTATCCTTCATTTGTATCCTCTCCAATTCGCCACGAAGCGTTTGGAGTCGAACCTGCTTCACTCTGTCTGCTCCTTTGAACACCTTCTCTAACGTGTCCCACGCTTGTTTCGACATAGTCGAACTAGCAATCTTCTCGAAGCCTGATTCATCCACAGTCCTGAACAACATATATAATGTTGTTTTGTCATTCGCCCGCGTCTCTTTCAACGCCTTCGTTTGGGCTGCTGTAAATCCCCTAATTTCTGTTGGTTCTTCAAACCCATCATTGGTCACTTCTCACGCATCTAGAGATCCAAGAAGAGCTTTCATTTGGATACTCCAGTTTTCATAGTTTGACTTCGTCAGCCGTGGTAACGGCATTTGGTTCATCATGTTCGCCATGAGCTCTGATGCTAAATTGTTAGAATATGAATCAGACTTCTGTTTTACTTTTAACTTCTTGTATATTGCTTCTTTTAAATAAGTTACATACTTGGTCTTTTATAGACCCAAACAAACTCTTACAATTCTAAAACATAAAAGTAAAAACATAACTGCTACTATCATAACTACTAAAAACTATTGCCTTTCCTACTACCATACTTAATACAAATCATTTATTTCTAACACATTTAATGTTTATTTCAACAGTAATATGGTGGACTAATATTCAGTGACAAGGAGCAAAAGTACCATCAGCAAGAATTTACAAAAATTTACAACATACTGCATCCTCATCAGCAAGCACGTGTTCAATTGGGGAATCAACTCCACATTCAATCATTATTCCTCCAACAGGTCCTTGTGTATTACCAACAAACTTCTCCTTACTTATTCTTTATAATTTGAAGTTTGGCAGCTGCTCATGTATTCTTTTGTTGGCTCTTCCCGCTTTTATCATAACACCATAATAAAAGGATCGACACATTAATGCAAGGAACAATACAAATAATATCTTATTAAGTTATAAGGCGTTGTGGTCCTGTCCGCTCATGATTAGAAATAGATACACATATATCATCTACAAACTGGTAGGAATGTGCACTGAAGGATGCATATGATTAGAATTTAATAGGAATCTCTTGTTATGTTACTTCATTGACGTTGACATTAGATATTGCTATACCGAGTTGCACCTTCCCACTAAAGACAATTTCACTAGCAGTATCAGATTTGAAACCTCCCGTGATGCTGATATAAATATTTTTTCATCTGTTTTGACAGGATATACAAAGAGATTCCTTAAGTGAAGATGAACTAAAATTATTGATTTGGAATTTTTATCGAACACTTTGTAGGTAACATGTTTAAACCTGGATATGCCATAATACTAAAACAAATCATTGTCAAAAATGAACACAAATCTCTACCACAAATTCTATTATACACATACACCATTAAACACCGTTAAACAATAGAATACTTACATGAAGAGGAAGAAACCCTAAAGTATAAATAAAACTTGTAAAAAACCTGCACATATAAACAACATGACAAGAAAAAAAGAGAAAGTTGAAATTGAACTTCTTTCAGAATATTAATCGTCATCCTCCATGTAACACCCATATTCTACCCCAAGCAATTATCGGAAAATCAGAGTATAAAAATTTCCAATATAATCAGGATGTCACATATTCAATAAAACACATAAGCCTGTCATGCTTTTAGAATAGATACATAACACTTAAAGAAGCAGAATGAACACAATTCATGAATATAGTCTTCATAACATAAACCAAATTTTGATTAATCACGCAGCGAATTCATAATAGTTCTCTAAATAAGATATAACATCTTTTGAATCATAAAACAACATCAATACAATAAACTCCTCAAGTAAGAACGTATGATTCAATAAATAAACAACAAAATAAGACAAGCGTTTATTTCCCCCCGAGTGCTACGTTTTAGAGTAAATGACACCGAACTCGAACTAACAATGCTATCGGCTACTCATCTTGGTTACATGCACGTTACCAACAAAGGAAAACATTCAAACAGAAGGGGTGAGATATCAAACCATATAAATAGGTTTATGATAAACAATATATTAGTTAAAGAATAAAAATAATCACCACTTCATACAACAATAATTCAACACTTCACAAATCATCAACACCATAATTCAACATATACGACTCGAATATGCAACTCGAAACTATGCGAATGCATGTGGTACCATCAGAGTAAAACTCTCAACATAAACATTTCCAGTAATTTCTAGGCACAAGGCATAAACCTTCTTCACAAATCATTTTGCCAATACAGGCCTTCACAAAATCCGCCAATACAGGCCTTCACAAATGCAAATGTATGAATGTATAAGACATACAAAAACATCATTAAACACTTCACGAGTGTTGTACCCCAAAATTTTCCCTCTCACTTATCAAGAATTTTTCTGACAAGATCTCCTGGACTAAAGACTGCACTAGGGTTTGATCAGCTCAAGACACCTCCTCATGCACTAATGACCAAAATTAGGGTTTGAGTTTGCACAAGGATTTTTGGACTATCAATGATTCATATGACTTTCAAGGATCATTATGGACCCCCAAGATTACTCATGTCAAGTTTCAAGCCTTGGATCACACTTTTGATCAGTCAATTGAACAACAGACCTAAAAATCAGTTGTATTGGGAAAAAAGTCAACCATAGCCAATTTACAGTCAAACTTCATAATTTTTGATCCACATCAACATTTTAGACCCATATGTATCATTTGATCAAGTTTGGACCATAATTCCTCAAGAAATTTGATCAAATCTCCAAAAGAGCAAAATGGTCAAAATTAGGGTTTTGACTGGGAAAGGGAAATTTCTGATTTTTGACCTAGAAAATGAGCAATTGGTTTAAGGCATGATCTCAAGAGTCCAATTTCATCATTTTGACCTAATTACATGATTCAAAACATTGCAAGTCCATTGGATTGACAGATGAATTTTGTAGTCAATTGATCAAAAGTCAACTGTATACTGAAAAGTCAAACTTTGACTTTTTAGTCAAATTCAAGTGCCAAAGATCATAATTCATCAAAAAATGTCAAAATTTGAAACTTAATCATCAAGAAATCAAAAAGTCAAGATTTCATTTTGAAAAGTCAAAATTTCTAAACTTAGAAATTTTTCTAAGTGTTGGAAATTTCATGTTTTTTCATAACTTTGATCCAAATTTTCACCATGATGCAAGATAATTCAAAGGAAACTTCCAACATGAAATTTGTAGATCTCCATGAAATTTACAACTTTGCTTCACACAACTTCTCCTAAAAGTTCTTGGATATCAAGTTATAATGTTGTGAATACATGCTCATGAACTAAAAAAGACTTAGTGAAATTTTTCCCTAGTTAGGCAGATTTTTGACCTAACTTCATGACATTTTTTTATATAGTTCCAAGAGGTATCTTCGAAAGCAATTCAAAGATGAGTTATAGAGAACATTGCAAGCTTTCCAAAATATCCAAGAACTCCTTGAGATCATTCTTGAGTAGGGAGAATCAAAGAGATGAAGTTAGGGTTCTATTCTTGTTTTTCAAGCCATTTTCATGATGAACATTGGATCCAATCTTCAAGCATGCTGTACACATCTCACTTTGCAGGCTTCTAACTTGACTTTCACTCCATAATTAAGTATTTTCACAGCTGTTGGAGGCTTTAATCTAAGCATTCAATGCATTGTACAAATATAATTCCATTTTGGGAAGAAAGGCAACATTGCCATTTTAGAAAAGCAAGCTTTATGCAAAGTCAGCTTGCATTTGTTCTTTTTGCACAAACACACTCTACACAATCAGAACAAGTGTGTTTAAAGGTTTCAACCACCCTACAAGCCTTGTACCTTACATTGAAACCATGCTTATCAACTTTGCTTCAAAAATAAGTAACCAAGCCATAACATGTGAGTTTCAAATTCTGAGTTGTTACAAGCCTAAAAAACTATTGCTTATAAGTATACACACTATTTGCAAGTTGACACACGAATGCTAGTGCCCTGAAACTACCTCAAACACTCAAAAACCAAAAACCTGTTCAAGAACACCATTGATACACAGTTTTGAACCAAAACTTATGATCTTCATTTCCACTCGTGCGCTTTGAAAACTAATCACCCAGACACCTTCTATATATCATACCAAAGCAATCCAGGCCCCTGTTTCAAGACCGTAACTCCTCCATCACTATCCACCATTTTCAAATATCAAGCTTGCAGGTTGACTTGAGTAGAGAGATTCAGGGACTTTCAAGGCAAAGTAAGAGTTGGAATACACTCAAGGAGGTCCAGGAAAGCTAAACAGATCCTCAGGCCATCTCAAAAGTTGCTCAAACTCCATTCACGACTCCAGCTGCAAGAGGTAAAAACTCAAACTTCTATCTATTCATACAAGCATCATTTGATCCTGATTTGTGAAGACAAAATGTAGATATCTTTGCTCTAAAGCTGACCATGTTCATAGTTCCCATTTATATTGACTGTGTATAGAGAATTTTGGGTTTGAAATTTCTGAGAAAATTAGGTTTCAATTTAGGGCCAACAAAAATAGATTTTATCTTTGACTTTTAGCTTACATAAGTTATATGGTTGAATTCGTGGGAAGAAACACCACAACTTTCATGTTTGAACTTTCCATTTTTGTGGAGAGATGAGGAAGATACAGGTGGTCCGGCTAGGCGCGAGGTTGAAGATGAAGTTGCCTTCAGAAAGCAGTTTCTAATATGTATTTATGCTTTGATTATATGACAAGATGAAACAGCCACCCCAGTGGCAAGCGCGCGCGTACTAAGTCATTGCTTACCTAAAGGGTGAGGGTTCGAACTAGTGTGAACCCCCCTTTTGCATTTTTTTTCTTCATTTTTTTGATTTCCTAACACTTTTTTTGTAGGCGCTGGGCCCTTTGGGCCTGACATTGTTTTTTTTTGCTAGCTCACCCCCACTACCTACTTTTGGCATCCCTTGGCCCATTTATTTTTATTCACTTATTTATTTTATTTTTCCTTTTAAATATATTTTCTAAAATACCAAAAAAATAATAAAAAGTATAAAAATAATAGATTTATATTTTGACATAATTTAAATATTTTTCCACATAAAAAAATATTTTATTCATTATACTTTATTTGCTTTTATTAATTTCCTTGTAAGTTAAATTAAAACTAGATTATTATTTATTTAAATATATTTATTTTAATATAAAAAAGACCAAAAATATTTCATAACACCACATATTACTTTCAAGACAAAAATACAAAAAAATACTTTTTCTTTAAACTTATTTTCTTTTAATCAACTAAAATAGATTTAGGGTTTTATTCAAAAATCTTTTATTAATTAATTCCTTTTCTTAATTAACTTAAGTTAACTTAATTTAATTACTTTTTTCTCTAATTAGGTTTAGGTTAAAACCTCCTTCATATAAAAATCAAACACAAAAATCATTTCTTTCAGTTTGCATTTGTACTTTATATATTTCTTCAATTATTTGGACAATATTCAATTTGGTTGTAATAGATTAATTAGGTTTATATTATTGAAATCCCCATTTATAAATTGTATACCCCCTCCCACAAGTGTTGTAATAGCGTAGTAACTCTAAATTTCACAATTTATCGCTTTTACATAATATCCAGTAATTAGGGTTTGTATGGAAAGAATAAAATCAATCAAGTAGAAAACCCTAATTCAAGAGAAAATCAATCATTAAAACAACTCACTTGCACAAAAGCACCCTTAGGGTAAAATCCACTTGGTTGCTGTTGTACCCCAAAATTTTCCCTCTCATATTTCTCAAAGCATTGCAAGAAAAATCTCCAAGTTGCTCAAGTTTGCTCAAGAGTTGGACATACAAGCTATCTCCTAAGGCAGTCAACCCCAAATTAGGGTTTTGTGTTGTATCAAGATCCTTGAGTTAAAATGACATCAAGTTCTCCCCAATGCCATAATATGTTCTCAAGATCATCCATGTCAAATTTCAAGCCTTGTAGAGGAAGTTTGCTCAGTCAATTGCTCAAAAAGTCCAAAAATCGACTGTGCTAGGGCAAAAGTCAACTGTGACCTACAAATAGTCAAACTTCAAGATTTTTTGTCAACATTCTCATTTTGAAGTATATTTCATCATTTGATCAAGGGATGATCATGATTCATCAAGGATCGCTCAAAATTCATCAAGACTCAAAAGTTGCTAAATTAGGGTTTTGTAGGAAAAGTCAACTTAACTTTGACCAAGAATAACTTTCTCATACTTTTGGAGAAATGACCCATCCAAAGCTCATTTTTAAGAGGATTCAATTTCCTACAATCCATTTTCATACCCCAAGATAAAAAAATGCACTCACAAGAAGTTATAAATTTGGACATTATAGGTCATTTTTGAAAGTAAACAAAAACACCTTTTTTTCCAAAGCTCATAAATTGAACATGGAATATCAAAATGAGATGAGACCAAAAGGGTTGGCTAGAGAACATCTCAAGCTTCCTAAAAAGTCCAAGAACACCTCAAAAAGTTCAAAATTGAAGAAGTTATGCATTGTTGAAGTTGGACATTTTTGCAAAATTGCCAAAAGTCAACTATCCCCAAAACTTCAAATTTTGTCAAATGGGCCCATGCTTTTCCACTTGATTTGAGTTTTCATCATTGTCCACATTCCCTAGCTTCAACCATGTGTCCATATATTATTTTTATTATTTAATTTGATTTTTATTTGAATTTATTCATTTTAAATCAAATTAAATCATATAAAATCAAAAAAATTGATAACCAAAGATTTTTTATTGATTGTAGGCTTCAATGGATAGCTAGCATATCTCCAAACTCGTACCAAGGCAAATCATGTGCAAAAAGATTGAATCAAATCAAATTTGGCAAGTTGGTAAATGGGAATCAAATCATATTCATGTGCATTGATTTGGAGGGATTCAGTCCATGATTTCTACCCTAATGCAAAGCATGTTACATAAGGAAGCCAGAGGATACGAAACAAGGGTTGGAAAGTGCAGAGGGAGGCAGAACAAGATTTGGAAAATACACAAAAAAGCTTGAGATCGAAATCATAGTTAGAGGTGTTTTCAAGAGCTGAGACCTATCTCAATTGATTCCTGGGTGTTCACTCAAGCTAAACCAATCCAAAGCAAGCTTTTTCAGACGTCCAAACGGGCTGTAAGTGTCACGAAACCCAGCTCTATTCTTGAAATCGAAACTCATCATTCTTGCATCTATAATGAAAACTAACTGCATATTTGTAATCCTCACAACATTTCCAAGCTATTTGCATCATTTAATTTCGTTTATATAACCTGTAATGAAAAAACACCATAGCTAGGGTTCTTGGAGCTTTTTTGGGCATTTTTATTTCAAGGATAATTGACCATCAAGAAGGGTATGGTTGTGACCGGGAGGGTGAGACAAACACAACCATGCCCTTGGAATTCATTTTTGTGGCATGAGAATGATTTGTGAGGTGAGCAATGTTGTAGCTACGGACTTCTGTCCGTTGGTATAGGTCTGTGCACTTTTAGCCACAGACGAGAGGTTGAAGACAATACATGGCATCCATCCAGTACGTCATTCAAATAGCGTGCATTTTTTATAATTTTTCTGGCCATTGACTTGTTTTATTTTATTATATACTCTTTGTATTATACTAACAAATGGACCATCACAGCGTAATGGCAAGCATGCACGTGTAAACTCCTTCAGGACCTGGGTTCGAACCCCAGGTCCCCCACTTTCTCAATGTTTTTTCTCTTCAGGTACTCCTATGTGCGCTTAGGCTTGCAGAACACCATGCATCCTAATTCATCCAATGGCCAGATGGCCAAAGGCCAAATCTGAGAGTCCAAGGCTGAGGGTCCACCATAGGCAAAGTCCAGGCGTGCACACCAGATCAAAAAAGTCAACAAAGGCCAACCACTAATGGGCCTCCCAGTTGCTAATCACACCACCTATTCAGGCCCATACTCCCTTCTCCCTTTTATTTATTTCATTTTTGTTTTAATTATTTTTATTATTTTTATTTAACTTCTAACTAATCACAAATTTCCTTTCATAAAATAAAATCACAAAAAATATTTTTTTTATTATTTCAAATCAAATTTTAATCTTTTATTTTCCTTAATAAATTTATTAATTGATTAGGTTTTAATTAGAGAACTTTAATTTCTTTTGAAAAATAATTAAAATTAATTAGACTTTATTAGTTTTAACCATTAATTTAATTATTATGATTTATTTCCTAAATAATCAAAAACAAAAAAATAATTTATTTTATTAATTAATTAATTTAATTTAATTTAGTAATTAATTTAGGATATTTCTTTCTTAAAATAAAAAAACAACAAAAAGCTATTTTCTTTAACCAAAAAGGGTCAAAACCCTAATCATGCGCTCAACTTAATTTCCCGCACGCGATTTATTTATTTTTATCCAATAATGTACTTGCTCCCGGATTGTAATAGTTAAATAGGACTTTTATTTATTTTTATCGCTTTATTTATGTTCAAAGCGTTTGTCTTTGGCGATGTAAATATCTGACGCCTTATAATTTAATTTTCGCACTTTTAATTCTGCAACTTATAACTGCTAGATGTTTGATAATAGGGTTTGCATGACAAGACTGAATGCTAATTTTAAAAACAAACTAGATCACCCCTAACATGTACACAAAGATAAAATAACTGAAAGCGACACACTCGCACATGCGCACTCTTAGGGTACACCCCACTTGGTTGCCTTCATACACGGTCATTGAGTATAGGTCATTTTAGAGGTCGCCCTCTTGTCTACACGATCATAGTCGCATCGAAATGGTTGCCTCGGATATTGTTGCCTCAAACAAATGATCTAAGACATTAGGGTTACCGCTAAGGCGTCCTAACATTGCTTTAGTGACCGTATGTCCCTCATTCGAATTGACCCTCAAACTCCAACGACGGTGCTACCTACTCATTAATAGTGGGATAGCATTGTCTAAAGGAAATTAGCATCAACGATTCCTTTTTCGAGTAGGTAGATGGTTCTTAGACACTTGCTCTTTCAAAAACAAAACTTTTCACACTTACACTTTTCGAACAAAGTTTTCAAAAACACTTCATACACTCTTGAGGACAGAAGCAAGAGTTAAATCGAAGTTTTCAAAACAAAAACTTTTTCAAACCCACAAGCACGAAGAAAGCAATTTTGAAAACAATTGAGCAAGTACCTAAGAGCCCGTGGATAGCCACGGATAGAAAGGGTGCTAACACCTTCCCTTTCTATAATATACCCCCCGAACCCAAGAGATAATCTCAAAAAAGGAATTTTTCTATGCTTTTTTCCTTTCCTTGTTGGAGAAAATAAAAGTCGGTGGCGACTCTTGCTTACCGCGACATTTTGCGAAAACAAACGCAAAACGCAAACCAACATTCCAAAAAACAGTCAGTTCTTCCCACCGTATCACAGAACTGACGACTCTGCTGGGGATATTTAATAAGTGGGGTGTACCTTAGGAATAGTTCATAATGTTTTCAATTGCTTGACTTGTATGCTTTATCTTTGCGGGTTTGAATCGGAGTTACTATAGATCCTAACCCGGATCTGGGGGATACCCTTTAGGTAAGTAGCAATAAACTATGAGGGAACTGTACGGCGTAGATCGATACGGTTGAAGCAGTAGCTACATTGGTGTGGCACTTTAGTATGTACCGATATCCCTTGTGGCGCAACGAGGAGAATATGGGTCTGCTAAGGGGTCATTAAGCACCAACTGACCTTAGAACCTTTAAATTGACCAACTTGGCCATAGAATAGTAGTAGTATACTACACTCATTGAGACTAAACTCTCGCGATGATTCCGGCTGCAAGAAAAGGTTGCTAAACTGGAATTATGACCGATCGAGGGTAGTCAGTGATATTGAGATCCTCTAGAACCCGGTTACTATTTTTAGGACAGGTTTGAACCAACTGAACTGAAAGAGGGTAGTACCTAGACTCCTTGCCAGCCTGAAATCTAAGGGCTCTCTGTGTGATTTGTGTGCCTTTACCATGTTTGCTATCTGTGAATACTTGTGATGTGTTTCTATCATGACATCATGACATCATGACATTGCATGCATCTTGCATTGGACTAACTTATTTCAAAGACATGAGGGATTCATCTTTGTTCTGTTTTGTAGGTCATGGCACCCATGCGTAGAAATACCATTCGGATCAACTTTGTCCAGATTCCCACTCAGCTTAAGGAATTGGTTGCAAAGGTTTCAGATACTACCTCCTTCATCAGAAGACATGGGCACCTCCTTGGTTTGGTCACCTCCAAGATGGATGAACAAATGATGAGTGTCTTAGTCCAATTCTTTGATCCACTATACCACTGCTTTACCTTTCCAGACTACCAGTTGGTCCCTACCTTGGAAGAGTTCTCCGATCTACTTGGTATCTCTATTCTGGAGCAGACCCCGTTCACAGGTTGGGAGAAAGTCCTTAGGCCAAAAGAGATTGCTTCAGCCCTCCATCTGACAAAGGCTGAGGTA
Source organism: Vicia faba (assembly GCA_948472305.1). Classification (NCBI taxonomy): domain Eukaryota; kingdom Viridiplantae; phylum Streptophyta; class Magnoliopsida; order Fabales; family Fabaceae; genus Vicia; species Vicia faba. Next base: position 1,016,144,607 of record OX451738.1, on the reverse strand, counting down.
ATGTCTAATTGGGAGACTAGAAGTGGAACAAAAGGCTTCTTGACTAAGTTCTTGGTTGGTAAGGCTAATCATTTCTAGGACAGTCTAGACTTTTAGGCATTTGAAGACATTCTGGATCTTCTCATATATGGTTTGGTGCCGTTTCCTAACTCAGATTCCTTCGTCGACGTGAATGCAGTGACGATTTTCATATTCGGTAATCCTGTGCCCACTCTCTTGGGTGAAAATTTGCACTCTCTTTATGCCCGTACTGCTCGGAAACGGGGAACCCTTATGTGCTGTGCGCCATTACTGGAGAGGTGGCTTATTTCTCACCTCCCCAAATCAGTTTTGAAGAACAAAGAAGGCATGGGCTGGGCCTATAGGATTATGTCTCTCTCTCATAATGACATCATTTGGACTATCAAAGGCATGGAAGACGTGGCTATTATTGATCGCTGTGGGGAATACCCCAACGTTCCACTGATAGGAACCAACGGAGGAATCACTTATAATCTGTGCTTGGCCTTACGTCAGTTTGGGCGAGCTAGGAGGGAAGGACCTCATGAGTTGCTAATGCCTAGTATTGTCTTTGACTTCCAAGGGGATAGTGACGAGCAACGCTGCAGATTCATAAGAGCTTGGGATAGAGTACACAGGTCTGATCCGCACGAGTTGGGTGCAAAGACTTCTTTTCCGATGGAGCCATATCTCTGATGGGTTCAAATCCGTGCCCAAAAGCTGGGAATGCCGTATGAAGCCGTCTTGCCTATAATTGTTGAGGTTGCTGATGAAGAAGGGGTTCCTCCTACCATCCTCCATCCATACATGCCTAATGACTTTGGGGCATTAGAGAGATCGTGGATGCAGCTGAGAGAAGAGCGAGATACTTACAGAGAAAAGTATCACGAGCAAGAGCAAAAGATTCAGAAGTTAACAAGGCAGCTGGAGAACGAGCGGATCCTTAATGACTATGTCCGCACCGACAAGAAACAACCATGGGAGCACTGATTGTCTTTTGATTATTTCTAGTTTTGATTTACTTTTCAGTTTTTCTTTCTTGTAACGCCTTAAAGGCATCTGTTGAACAATTGAATTTCAAGTTTAGCTAATAAAAGTGTGTTTCATTGTGGTTTACGAATTTGAATCCCTAAAATCTTTAAAATCATATCATGCGCATATCATTCCCATGCACCTCATAACAGGTACCCTTACAGGTTTTTCTCATCTTCTTCGTTGTTTATTTCAGCATCATGTCTTCTGAACCATCAACTGAACAAGCAATCAAGGCTCTGCAAGCTCAAAACGCCCAGTTCCAAGAGCTGTTCATAAGTTTGGCTAAGGGTCAGCAAGATCTGAAGACCCTTATCTTGAAAGAGAAGAAGAAGAAGAAGAAGAAGACAGTCCTCCTGAACATGGGTCACAGGTTTGGAAACAGGCTGCGAGATGAAGTCAATATATCCCACTCATCTAGAGGGGGAGAAAACCAAGAAGAAAGGAGGGTGCCTAGCCCTGTGGTATCTGACAACGAGACTGACTTTGATGAAGACCAGTATCCTCCGGCTGAGGATAAGTATAAATAGCTGGAAGACCAGTTGAGTGCGACGGAAGTTCAGAAAGTGCCTGGCCTGGACTTTGGTGATTTGGGTCTGTCATCTGGGGTGGTGATTCCCCACAAGTTCAAAGGACCAGCCTTTGCTAAATACGACGGGGTTTCTTGCCTAAAACTGCACCTCCGTTCGTATGTTAGGAAGATTCAGCCATACACTGCTGACAAGAACCTCTGGATCCACTTCTTTCAAGACAGTCTCTCAGGGACTCAGCTTGAATGGTTTTACCAGCTGGAAGGAGCTAGTATCCGTAGTTGGGAAGATTTGGCCGCTGCTTTCTACAGGCAATACCAATACAATTCCGACCTCGCTCCCATACGTACCCAACTCCAGGGCATGTCTATGGGTGCGGGCGAAGGTTTCAAAGATTATGCTCAGAGGTGGAGGGACCTGGCTGGAAGAGTGCAACCACCCTTGGCTGATAGGGAACTAGTGGATATGTTTCTGGGGACCTTGTCTGGTCCGTATTTCAATCATCTGTTTGGAAGTTCATCGTCCGGGTTTACAGAGCTGATTATGATCGGGGAAAGGATTAATGCTAGTATCAAGAGCGGTAAGATACAAAAGGGTGCTTCATCAGGCACCGAGAAGAAGCCTTTTAAGAAGGAGTCCAATGCTGTTTATAGTTCAAAGATCCATAATGAACGTCGTCAAGCTGTTAATGCGGTCGTTATATCGAGACCCGCTGTTGCTCCTCAGCGCAACAATCAACCAAGGGTCGAGAGGCTGTGAAGATAATTCACTCAGCTGAATATGACTTTATCCCAAATTCTGCCGCAGTTATTGAAGACCAACCTAGTGACTCTGAGGGAGGCCCCAAAGAGTCCCAACACAACATCACCGATGTACGATCCGAACGCCCGCTGTGCTTTTCACTCTGATAGCCCGAGGCATGATACGGATAACTGCTGGGTTTTGAAGAATAAGGTACAGGACTTGATTGATGCTAAGGAGATCGAGTTCGGAGCACCAGAAAAGCCTAAACATGATGTGGGAGTGAATGCTATTGGGGATGATGATGATGAAGAGTTTGACATTGACAACTGGATTTACCCGTCTGTCGACGGTGGATTGAGCAACTGGACAGCGAAGGATTCTATGCCTGTTTCTGTTATCACCCAGTAATGAGACTTTTGTTTTGATCTTGTAACAAACATTTTTAAACTTTACGGCCCAGTGTCTTACCCGGGGCACCGTGGCTTCATTTGTGAGGGCTTTATGTGTGTCATCTACATATATCATTAATAAAAGCATTGGACGTTTCTTGCATTTCAAATTTTGTTCTCCTTGTTTTTCTTTTATTACATATTGCAAAACAACTATTTTACACACACTCACATATATAGGTCTACATCCACTCTGGATCTCACTGGTAACGACTCTGCTACTGCCAGTTATGACTTCAAAAGTCCGATCAACTTAGACGAAGACGAAGGTGAAGATGATTACGAAGTGCCTGGTGAACTTGCTAGACTGCTACTTCAGGATGAGAGGGCCATACATCCGCATGAAGAGCCAGTGGAATCAGTAAATCTGGGTACAGAGATGGACAAGAAAGAGGTCAAGATCGGTGCAAATCTGGAAGCTAGTGTTAAGCAACAGTTGATTCAGATGATGCGTGACTATGTGGAGATCTTTGCCTGGTATTATGAAGATATGCCTGGGTTGGATACCGATATCGTGGTTCACCGCTTGCCTACCAAGTAAGACTGTCCTCCAGTGAAACAGAAAGTCCGCTGAATGCGCCTAGAGATGTATGAGAAAATCAAGGCTGAAGTGATGAAACAGTTTGACGCCGGTTTTCGAGCAGTTACTTCTTACCCACAGTGGGTGGCCAACGTGGTTACAGTGCCAAATAAGGATGGTAAAGTTCGAATGTGTGTTGACTATAGGGATCTGAACAGGGCGAGTCCCAAGGATGATTTCCCTTTGCCTCACATTGACATTCTGGTTGATAACACCGCACAACATAAGGTCTTCTCCTTTATGGATGGTTTCTCCGGTTATAATTAGATTAAAATGGCTTCCGAGGATATGGAGAAGACAACCTTTGTTACTCAATGGGGTACCTTTTTCTACAAGGTCATGCCTTTTGGATTGAAAAATGATGGGGCAACGTATCAGCGCGCCATGGTCTCTTTGTTCCACGACTTGATCCATCATGAGATTGAGGTATACGTTGACGACATGATTGCAAGATCCCAGACTGAAGAAGAGAATCTGGACCATCTTCAGAAGTTATTTGATAGGTTGAAGTTGTACAAGCTGAGGTTAAACCCGAACAAGTGCACCTTCGGGGTAAGATCTGGTAAGCTGTTGGGTTTCGCCGTACGCGATAAAGGCATTCAGGTGGATCCTACAAAGGTGAAAGCTATACGGGAGATGCCAGCTCCTCGAACAGAAAAAGAGGTCAGAGGCTTTCTGGGACGTTTAAACTATATTGCCCGATTCATCTCACACCTGACTGCTACTTGTGAGCCAATCTTCAAGTTGTTGAAGAAAGATCAAGTGGTAAGATGGAATGATGAATGTCAGGCCGCTTTTGAAAGGATCAAAGAGTATCTCCAAGAGCCACCCATTCTGATGCCTCCGGTTGAAGGGAGACCTCTGATCTTATACTTGACAGTACTCGACAATTCAATGGGGTGTGTGCTGGGTCAGCATGACGAGTCTGGCCGAAAAGAGCATGCTATCTATTACCTTAGCAAAAAGTTTACCGACTGCGAGACCCGATTCTCGTTGCTTGAGAAAACTTGTTGTGCTTTGGCATGGACTGCTCACCGGCTGAGACAGTATATTCTGACTCACACTACTCTATTGATATCAAAGATGGATCCAATCAAGTATATCTTCGAAAAGCCTGCCTTGTCCAGAAGAATAGTAAGATGGCAGATGATCTTGACTGAGTATGACATTCAATACACGACTCAAAAGGCAATCAAGGGAAGTGTGTTGGCAGATCATTTGGCACATCAGGCAGTGGACGATTACCAGTCTATGAACTTTGAATTCCCGGATGAGAATATCATGATAGTAACTGACTGTGAAGAACCTGGACCGGATGAAGGACCTGAGGAAGGATCCCGATGGTCTATGTAATTTGATGGAGCTTCAAACACTTTGGGTAATGGAATTGGCGCCGTGATCATATCTTCTAAAGGCTCTCATACTCCATTCACCGCCCGACTATGTTTCAACTGCACCAACAATATGGCAGAGTATGAAGCATGCATCATGGGTCTTCGAGCAGCAATTGACCTAAGGATTAAGTTTCTAAGTGCTTTCGGAGATTCCGCTCTCATGATCAGTCAGATCAAAGGTGAGTGGGATACGAAACACCCAAATCTTATTCATTACAAGGAGTATGTATTGACGTTTCTTCCGCACTTCAAGGAGATAACCTTTGAACACTTCCCTAGAGAGGAGAATCAGTTGGCGGACACGCTAGCTACAATGTATTCTATGTTCAAAGTCAATTGGGACAACGAAGCTCCCCGAATTATCATTGAAAGATTGGACAAACCTGCACATTGCTGTGATATTGAGACTGAAGAGGTAGCAGATAAACCCTGGTTTCACGAGGTGAAAAGGTATCTTGAAGCTCAGGAGTACCCCGAGGGTGCATCTGTTAATGACAAGAAGTTTCTGAGGAGGTTCGCGGTGAAGTTCTACATCAGCAATGGCATCCTTTACAAGCGTAACCATGATTCGACCTTACTGCGATGTGTGGATAAGAACGAAGCAGAAAGGATCATGGCAGAGTTACATGAAGGTACTTTCGGAACTCATTCCAGTGGGCACACCATGGAAAAGAAAATCCTTCGGGCAGGATATTTTTGGTCCACAATGGAAGCCGACTGTTATCAGCATTCTCGGACCTGTCACAAGTGCCAAGTCTATGCTGATAAGGTGCACATACCTCCAGTACCTCTAAACATCTTGACAGCTCCTTGGCCTTTTGCAATGTGGGGCTTTGATATGATCGGCGAGATCAGACCTACAACATCCAACGAGCATCGTTTCATCTTGGTAGCTATTGATTACTTTACGAAGTGGGTTGAAGCAACTTCCTTTGCTACTGTGACCAAGAACGTCGTGGCACGATTCATTCGGCACAATCTGATTTGTCGATATGGTGTACCAGAGAGGATCATTACGGACAATGGTACAAATCTCAACAATAAGATGATCACCAAACTCTACAAGCAGTTCAATATACAGCATCACAACTCTTCTCCTTACCGGCCGAAGATGAATGGGGCTGTTGAAGCGGCTAATAAGAACATCAAGAAGATCATGCAGAAAATGACGGTGACATACAAAGATTGGCACGAGATGTTACCTTTTGCTCTTCATGGGTACCGTGCCTCAGCACGGACGTCAACAGGGGCAACACCCTATTCTTTGGTATATGGCATGGAGGCCGTATTGCCCATTGAAGTTCAGATACCCTCTCTTAGGATTCTGAAGGATGCAGGTTTGAGCGAAGATGACTGGATTCAGACCCGGCTTGATCAACTGAACTTAATCGATGAAAAAAGGCTTACTGCTATTTGTCATGGTCAAACGTATCAAAAGCGGATGATCAAGGCATTTAACAAGAAAGTTAGACGACAAGAGTATCGAGTCGGGGACCTGGTTATCAAGCGCATAATACTACCTCAAGGTGATCCCAGGGGTAAATGGACCCCTACTCACGAAGGGCCATTTGTGGTTAAGAACATTTTCTCAAGAGGAGCTATGATTCTAACCACCATGGATGGTGACGACCTTCCTCACCCCGTCAATGCAGACATAATGAAAAGATACTACGCATGATCAAAGACCCGCTAGGTTGACTAGCCTAGGAAAAAATAAGGGCTTCCCGGCGAACCAAAAAGGTTCGGGCAAAAATAAGGGATGAAAATGAAAAAATCTGTACACCCGGCAAGTCGAAAACCTGAAAAGGAGGCTTGGGCAAAAAAGGGGTATCCCGGTGGACTGAAAACACGAAAGGGCGGTCCAGGCAAAAATTAGGGATCAAAGTGTAACACTATGTCTCATTGGATCACCTTGCGACCAGACTTCGGTATCGACTATCAAGCTCGGACGAAACTAATCAATCTGATCTACCTTCAACCAAGTAGCAAAGTGCTGAGATGCTCGAGTCCATAAGGGCAATAGCAGAGTTGGAATCCGGTTGGATTATTCACATAGCTGTTTTGTTTAGCTTTTCACAAATTATGTAAATTCTATTATTCAGCGACGTTCTCTTACTAGGACGTCAGCCTCTTGTACAAAAACGCCTATTTACAGGCCAAACTTCAAAATCAATACGATTCATTTTCAGAGAAAATTCAAACTATTTTTTCCTTTTTCTGTTTTGTTTTGCAAAGAACGTCCAATGTTCATTTTTTATATATGCACTTGACATTAATTGCTGCTCATAAATATTTACATGTGAAACAAAACTATTTACATGTGAAACAAAAGACCATTACTTGTAATATCAGAAACAGGGGCAAATAAGAATTGTCCAAACTGTACAATTGCTCTGTCCACCAGGTACAAGGTAAATTCAGCTGAAGAACATGGTTGAGATGCATTCACTCCCCGCAGAGTAAGACAATAATGTTAACTCTCCCCAGCTGAGACTTGCAAACTGTGAATGAATCGGTAATATTCTCCCCAAGCAGAGTTTATTCACCATCAGCACTGAAAGGTCTTAATATTTCACAGCGGAGTATAAGTACATTCCCCGGCAGAGTACAAGGTATCCCCAGTGGAGTCCGAAATTTTTCCAGCGCAGTCTGAAAAGCTTCCCCAGTAGAGCTTGGAGAATCATCCCCAGTAAACTTTGGAAGATTGTCCCCAGCAAGTTCAAAGGATTATCCCCGTAAGAGTCTAAAACATTATCCCCAGTGAAGTCGCAACTGAAAGATCATCCCCAACGGAGTTCTTTCCTTTCACAAATAAGGAATCAATCCCCAACATGATTCAGTATCACCAGCAACGGTAATTCATCCCCAGTAGAATTTATCAGTGGAATCCTCAGTAGAGCATCTCTTCCCCACAGAGTGATCTCCTCATCAGTTTATTCCCCAACAGAGTTATCCTCTCCTGCAGGTTTATTCTTGCAATCATCTTCGTTCGCCATCCCCAGTGGAAACAAAGAATTCAACTCTTTTCTCCAGCAGCTATCCGAGATTTATTTTCCCCCAGCTAAAACATTACATTTCCATACATCATGATACATGCACATACACATCATACAACACAATCTCATTTATTTTGAGAACATCATTGCTTGATATATATCATGCATTGCATTCGACTGACCTTTACCTTTCAGGAAGGATGCAGTTAAGTTCTCAGCTATGTCGAACTACTGACCGGTTCTTAAATCTCAACTGAACTATTCTCGGTTGAATTACAGATAAGGTTCTAAATCTCGACAATTTTCCTCCCTCAAAGTGTGGACAAGTTCTTAAATCTCAACATAATTATCCTCCGTTGAAGTACAGACAGGTCCTAGATCTCGATGAAGAAGTTTCCCTCAGTCGAAGTACTGACCGGTTCTTAAATCTCAACTGAATTATTCTCGGTTGAATTACAGATAAGATTCTAAATCTCGACTATTTTCCTCCGTCGAAGTGTGGACAAGTTCTTAAATCTCAACAGAATTATCCTCCGTTGAAGTACAGACAATCCTAGATCTCGATGAAGATGTTTCCCTCAGTCGAAGTACTGACCGGTTCTTAAATCTCAACTGAATTATTCTCGGTTGAATTACATATAAGGTTCTAAATCTCGACAATTTTCCTCCGTCGAAGTGTGGACAAGTTCTTAAATCTCAACAGAATTATCCTTCGTTTAAGTACAGACATTCCTAGATCTCGATGAAGATGTTTCCCTCAGTCGAAGTACTGACCGGTTCTTAAATCTCAACTGAATTATTCTCGGTTGAATTACAGATAAGGTTCTAAATCTCGACAATTTTCCTCCGTCGAAGTGTGGACGAGTTCTTAAATCTCAATAGAATTATCCTCCGTTGAAGTACAGACAGTTCCTAGATCTCGATGAAGATGTTTCCCTCAGTCAAAGTACTGACCGGTTCTTAAATCTCAACTGAATTAGTCTCGGTTGAATTACAGATAAGGTTCTAAATCTCGGCAATTCTCCTCAGTCGAAGTACTGACCGGTTCTTAAATCTCAACTGAATTAGTCTCGGTTGAATTACAGATAAGGTTCTAAATCTCGACAATCCTCCTCAGTCGGAGTACTGACCGGTTCTTAAATCTCAACTGAATTAGTCTCGGTTGAATTACAGATAAGGTTCTAAATCTCGACAATTTTCCTCAGTCGAAGTACTGACTGATTCTTAAATCTCAACTGAATTATTCTCGGTTGAATTACAGATAAGGTTCTAAATCTCGACAGATTTCCCCCCAGTTGAATTATGGACAATTTCTTAAAACTCAGCAAAGATGCTCTCTCAGTTGAAGTACAAGCAAGTTCCTAAATCTCAACAAAGATCAGACTTCCCCGAGCGAAATCTTCCACAACAACAGGTATGCAAGTTCTCGCTAAGGAATCTCTTATGCGATCGAAAATCGTGTAAATGGAATCTTTAAGCCCATCCTCCCGCCGACAAACTCCAAATGGCATCTGTAAGCCCATTCCCTACATCACAAGGCTGATACCACTTCATGCGAGTGCAAATTTCTGAGCACTCTAGTGTTCAATCATCTTCCACCTTCGGATCACGAAAGGAACGAGAGCCAATCTACATCCTCAGGTTTAAGAAGATTGAACAGAGGCAGCTGTTGTACCACAAAATTTGCCCTCTCATATTTCTCAAAGCATTGCAAGAAAAATCTCCAAGTTGCTCAAGTTTGCTCAAGAGTTAGACAGACAAGCTATCTCCTAAGGCAGTCAACCCCAAATTAGGGTTTTGTGTTGCATCAAGATACTTGAGTTTAAATGAACTCAAGTGCTCCCCAATTTCCTAATATGTTCTCAAGATCATCCATGTCAAATTTCAAGCCTTGCAGAGGAAGTTTGCTCAGTCAATTGCTCAAAAAGTCCAAAATTCGACTGTGCTAGGGCAAAAGTCAACTATGACCTACAAATAGTCAAACTTCAAGATTTTTTGTCAACATTCTCATTTTGAAGGATATTTCATCATTTTATCAAGGTCTGATCATGATTCATCAAGGATTGCTCAAAATTCATCAAGACTCAAAAGTTACTAAATTAGGGTTTTGTAGGAAAAGTCAACTCAACTTTGACCAAGCATAACTTTCTCATACTTTAGGAGAAATGACCCATCCAAAGCTCATTTTGAATAGGATGAAATTTCCTACAATCCATATTCATACCCCAAGGTCAAAAAATGCACTCACAAGAAGTTGTAAATTTGGACATTATAGGTCATTTTTGAAAGTCAACAAAAACACCTTTTTTTTTCCAAAGCTCATAACTTGAACATGGAATATCAAAATGATATGAGACCAAAAGGGTTGGTTAGAGGACATCTCAAGCTTCCTAAAAAGTCCAATAACACCTCCAAAAGTTCAAAATTGAAGAAGTTATGCATTGTTGAAGTTGGACATTTTTACAAAATTGCCAAAAGTCAACTATCCCTAAAACATCAAATTTTGTCAAATGGGCCCATGCTTTTCCACTTGATTTGAGTTTGCATCATTGTCCACGTGCCCTAGCTTCATCCATGTGTCCATATATTATTTTTATTATTTAATTTGATTTTTATTTTAATTTATTCATTTTAAATCAAATTAAATCATATAAAATCAAAAAAATTGATAACCAAAGATTTTTTATTGATTGTAGGCTTCAATGGACATCTAGCATATCTCCAAACTCGTACCAAGGCAAATCATGTGCAAAAAGATTGAATCAAATCAAATTTGGCAATTTGGTAAATGGGAATTAAATCATATTCATGTGCATTGATTTGGAGGGATTCAGTCCATGATTTCTACCCTAATGCAAAGCATGTTACATAAGGAAGCCAGAGGATATGAAACAAGGGTTGGAAAGTGCATAGGGAGGCATAACAAGATTTGGAAAATACACAAAAAAGCTTGAGATCGAAATCATAGTTAGAGGTGTTTTCAAAAGCTGAGACCTATCTCAATTGATTTCTGGGTGTTCACTCAAGCTAAACCAATCCAAAGCAAGCTTTTTCAGACGTCCAAACGCGCTGTAAGTGTCACGAAACCCAGCTCTGTTCTTGAAATCGAAACTCATCATTCTTGCATCTATAATGAAAACTAACTGCATATTTGTAATTCTCACAACATTTCCAAGCTATTTGTATCATTTAATTTCATTTATATAACCTGTAATGCAAAACAGCATAGCTAGGGTTCTTGGAGCTTTTTTGGGCGTTTTTATTTCAAGAAAAATTGACCATCAAGAAGGGTATGGTTGTGACCGGGAGGGTGAGACGAACATAACCATGCCCTTGGAATTCATTTTTGTGGCCTGAGAAGGATTTGTGAGGTGAGCAATGTTGTAGCTACGGACTTCTGTCCGTTGGTATAGGTCTGTGCACTTTTAGCCACGGACGAGAGGTTGAAGACAATACGTGGCGTCCATCCATTGCGTCGTTCAAATAGCGCGCGTTTTTTATAATTTTTCTGGCCATTAACTTGTTTTATTTTATTATATACTCTTTGTATTATACTAACAAATAGACCATCACAACGTAGTGGCAAGCATGCACGTGTAAACTCCTTCAGGACCTGGGTTCGAACCCCAGGTCCCCCACTTTCTCAATGTTTTTTCTCTTCAGGTACTCTTGTGCGCGCTTAGGCTTGCTGAACACCATGCATCCTAATTCATCCAATGGCCAAATGGCCAAAGGCCAAATCTGAGAGTCCAAGGCTGAGGGTCCACTATAGCAAAGTCCAGGCGTGCACACCAGATCCAAAAAGTCAACAAAGGCCAGCCACTAATGGGCCTCCCAGTTGCTAATCACACCACTTATTCAGGCCCATACTCCCTTCTCCCTTTTATTTATTTCATTTTTGTTTTAATTATTTTTATTATTTTTATTTAACTTCTAACTAATCACAAATTTCCTTTCATAAAATAAAATCACAAAAAATATTTTTTTTATTATTTCAAATCAAATTTTAATCTTTTATTTTCCTTAATAAATTTATTAATTGATTAGGTTTTAATTAGAGAACTTTAATTTCTTTTGAAAAATAATTAAAATTAATTAGACTTTATTAGTTTTAACCATTAATTTAATTATTATGATTTCTTTCCTAAATAACCAAAAACAAAAAAATAATTTATTTTATTAATTAATTAATTTAATTTAATTTAGTAATTAATTTAGGATATTTCTTTCGTAAAATAAAAAAAAACAAAAAGCTATTTTCTTTAACCAAAAAGGGTCAAAACCCTAATCATGCGCTCGACTTAATTTCCCGCACGCGATTTATTTATTTTTATCCAATAATGTACTTGCTCCTGGATTGTAATAGTTAAATAGGACTTTTATTTATTTTTATCGCTTTATTTATTTTCAAAGGGTTTGTCTTTGGCGATGTAAATACCCGACGCCTTGTAATTTAATTTCCGCACTTTTAATTCCGCAACTTATAACTGCTAGATGTTTGATAATAGGGTTTGCATGACAAGATTGAATGCTAATTTTAAAAACAAACTAGATCACCCCTAACATGTACAAAGATAAAATAACTGAAAGCGACACACTCGCACATGCACACTCTTAGGGTACACCCCACTTGGTTGCCTTCGTACACGGTCATTGAGTATAAGTCACTTTAGAGGTCGCCCTCTTGTCTATAAGATCATAGTCGCCTCGAAACGGTTGCCTCAGATATTGTTGCCTCAAACAAATTATCTAAGACATTAGGGTTACCGCTAAGGCGTCCTAACATTGCTTTAGTGACCGTATGTCCCTCATTCGAATTGACCCTCAAACTCCAACGATGGTGCTACCTACTCATTAATAGTGGGATAGCATTGTCTAAAGGAAATTAGCATAGAACGATTCCTTTTTCGAGTAGGTAGATGGTTCTTAGACACTTGCTCTTTCAAAAACAAAACTTTTCACACTTACACTTTTCGAACAAAGTTTTCAAAAACACTTCATACACTCTTGAGGACAGAAGCAAGAGTTAAATCGAAGTTTTCAAAACAAAAACTTTTTCAAACCCACAAGCACGAAGAAAGCAATTTTGAAAACAATTGAGCAAGTACCTAAGAGCCCGTGGATAGCCACAGATAGAAAGGGTGCTAACACCTTCCCTTTCTATAATCTACCCCCGAACCCAAGAGATAATCTCAAAAAATGAATTTTTCTGTGCTTTTTTCCTTTCCTTGTTGGATAAAATAAAAGTCGGTGGCGACTCTTGCTTACCGCGACATTTTGTGAAAACAAACGCAAAACACAAACCAACATTCCAAAAAACAGTCAGTTCTTCCCACCGTATCACAGTTGCCTTATACAAAATGGCCATATTATGCATGTAAGGTATCTTAGAAAAAACAAACAAATACAAGATCATAGTCCCTCAATGACGTTATTCAAAGTTGCCTCACAAATGATCTTAGTCCCTCAAAAAGAATGCTAAGATACCTTGCAACATTGCTAATCATGGCTATACAATGACCCACGCCTGTCCTGTTTACATCCAAAGATAGGGTTACTTACCAAATCAATGGTAAGACAACAATGTCAAAGGAAGAGGAAATGAACAATAAAGACATTTGAGTAGGTAGATTGCTCCTAATTACTTGCTCCATTTTAAAACAAACATCCTTGCTATCTTCAAAAACAAACACCTACACATTTCAAAACATCTTACAAAATCGAAAACATTTTCAAAAGATCAACATCTTTGTATACATTCTTACGAACGAGAATCATTACAAAGATTGCCTAAACAATGGCCTCTTTTACAAAATACCTTCAAAGACCACACAAAGCACAATTTCAAACAAAAGCAAGTGATCTAGCAAGTAACTAGGAGCCCATGGAAAACCATAGATGAAAAGGGTGCTAATACCTTCCCTTTTCATAATCTACCCCCCGAACTCAAGAAACAATCTCAAAGGTATTTCCTGTGCTTTTCACCTTTCCTTTTGGGATAAAAGAAAAGTCGGTGGCGACTCTTGCTAACCGAAACATTTACGATAAAACGTAAAACACCCAAGTCAGTTCTCCCACCGTATCGCAGAACTGGCGACTCTGCTGGGGAAATTTGTAATAGTGGGGTTACCTTAGGGATAGATCACATTTACTTGCTTACATTGTTTGATTTGTTTGCTTTACATTATGGTTCTTTGTTTGGGTTTGAATCCTCTACCCAGATTTGGGATACATTATAGGTAAGTAGCAATACATTGCAGAAACTATGCGGGGTATAATGACATAGTCTAAGCAATAGCTACGTTAGTGCGACATATTTGTGGGTACCAGTAGCCTTTGAGTTAATCAAAGAGAATATGGGGCCGCTGAGTGATGTCAAGAAGCACTAATGAACTTTTAGAACCTTTACTTGACCAACTTGGCCTTTAGGACGTAGTGAGATGACCGACTTTGGTGCAGTCCGAAGTTGGTAGATACTCGATACTATACTCATTGAGGTTTAGTTTCTTGGGACATTTCAGTCGCCATTAAAGAGGCTTGAGTTGAAACAATGACCAAGGAAATAATCCAGTGATATTGAGCTCCTTAGAACCCAGTTACTATTACTAGGACAGGTTTAAGCCAACTAAACTTCAAGAGGGTACTTACCTATAAAACCCCATGCAATCCTAAACCTAAGGATTTGTTTATTTTGTTTGTATATGCGTACTTGTACATAACATCATGAACATCATGAACATCATATACATCCACTAACCATTTCAAGGATTTTGGGATTCATCTTTGTTTCTTGTTTTGTAGGATATGGATTCACTTTGCAGGAAAACTATTCAAGTCAACCTTGTGAGGATCCCTCCATAACTTAAGGAGCTAGCTTCAAGAATTCCTGAAAACTCTCCATTCACCGAGAGACATGGTCTCCTACTCAACTTGGTAACCTCCAACATAGACGAGGATATGACGAAGGTGCTTTTTCAATTCTTTGATCCTTTGCACCACTGCTTCACATTTCCAGACTATCAACTTGTGCCTACTTTGGAAGAATTCTCCAAACTCTTGAGAATTCCCACTCAATCAACTACCTTTCAACGGTACAGAAAGAGACCCAAAGCCAGAAGAGATTGCTCAAGCTCTACACTTACATTCATCTGATGTCACAACTCATTGGGAAACATGGAGTGGTGTCAAAGGTTTCCTAGAAAAGTTCTTGTTTGAGAAAGCCCAAAGCTGTTGGAATTCCATGGATTTGCAAGCCTTTGAGGAAATTGTGGATCTCTTCATCTATGGGATGGTTTTGTTTCCAAATCCTGATCAACTCATAGATGTGAACACCGTCAAAATCTTCATATACCGCAACCTAGTGCCTACATTGCTAGGAGATATCCTACACTCTTTTCACACTCACACAATGAGGAAAAGAGGTGTTCTCATGTGTTGCACCCCTCTCTTGGCAAGGTGGTTTATTTCGCATCTTCTCCAATCTGTATTAAAGAATGAGCAAGGTCCAAGGTGGTCACAAAGGTTGATGACGCTCAAACAATCAGACATTCATTGGTGCTCCCGATCCAAAGAGAATGTTATCATTGTCAACTGTTGTGGAGAATTTCCTAATGTAACTTTACTTGGCATTAGAGGAGGAATCACCTACAACCCTTGCTTAGCCTTAAGACAATTTGGTTATGCCCGAAGGGATGGCCCGCATGAGATGCTGATTCAAGGTTTGGTATTTGACTATGACAACGACGATCAAGGTCTTCGCCCAAAATTTATCCGAGCTTGGAGGATGTTGAACAAGGTGGATAGAAAGACTTTGGGGCACAAGAATTCCATCCCTCTTGAGCCTTACCTCAAATGGGTACGAACTCACGCTCAGAGTCTTATGATGCCTTACCCCTCCATTCTCCCAGTAATCATTGAGCCTGTCATGGAGGGAGATGTTCCATACACTATCCTACATCCTGACATGCCCACATCTCTTGAAGACCTACAAAGGGATTGGATACAACTCAAAGGAGAGCGAGATACTTTCGAAGCCCAATTCTACGCAAGCGAGAAGAAGGTTTTGGAACTCACTAGGATACTTTATGAGGAACAAACTCTCAATGCCTACATTACACCAAAGAGGATGCATACTACTTTTCTATCTTAGAGTTTTTGTATTATTTTGCCCAAGGGGCATTGATGTACTCAAGCTTTAATTTATTAATATAACGTGTGTTTCCTTTTTGTCTAAAACAAATTTGAATATTTGAAATCCTTGAAATCATTACATATGCATATACCATTCATCATAACATAAGCAGGTCTTTTGCAACAAGTCTCCTCATCTCTCTACTGTTATTTCAGTAAGATGGATCTCGAGCAAATAGTGAAAGACCTCCAAGCTCAGAATACACAGTTTTAGCAGTTGCTCTTGACCCTAGCCAAGGGACAAGAAGAATTGAAGACTTTGCTGGCTGAAGAGAGGAAAAAGAAGACAAAGAAGGTAACCGGAGTCCTGAACATGGGAAGAAGATTTCATGAGAAAACAAGAAGGACCTTAAACTTTGCAACAACATCCGGTGAAAAAGACAATCAGGAGAGGAAAGGCAAGGAAACAGTTGTCCCGTCAGAATCGGAAGAGGAAGAGGAAGAAGAAGACTATTCTAAAGAACAATACCCTCCAGCTGATGACAAGTATAAACACCTCGAAGAGCGATTGAGCGCGATGGAAATCCAAAAGATGCCTGGCTTGGACTTTGAGGAATTGGGTTTAATGTCGGGGATTGTGATTCCTCCGAAATTCAAATAACCTGTATTCTCTAAATATGACAGAGTTTCATGCCCTAAAATGCATCTCCGGTCATATGTGAGGAAAATCCAACCCCATACCGCTGATAAAGACTTATGGGTGCACTTCTTCCAAGATAGTCTGTCTGGAACTCAACTTGACTGGTTTTACCAACTAGAAAGAGCCAACGTCCATAATTGGGAAGATTTTGCCGCAACTTTCTACAAACAATACCAATACAATGTTGATCTCGTGCCTACCCGTACTCAACTCCAGAGTATGGCCATGGTTTCCAATGAAGGTTTCAAAGACTATGCACAAAAATAGAGAGAGTTGGCTGGAAGAGTTCAACCCCCTCTATCTGAGAGAGAATTGGTAGACATGCTCTTGGGCACCTTGTCTGGTCCCTTCTTCAATCATTTAATCAGAAATTCATCTGCAGGCTTTACTGAACTAATATTGACCGAAGAGAGGGTAGAAGGCGGTATAAAGAGTGGAAAGATTCAGAAAGATACATCTTCTTCTACAGCTGTAAGAAAGCCTTTCATCAGAAAGAAAGAGATGGCTGCTGTATATCCGCAAAGAAACCAAGATAGGGCTGAACGTCGACCAATGGTGGGGGCTGTTATGATTCCTAAGCCCGCGTCTGATCAGCAAGAAATAATCAACCAAGGATGGAAAGGCCAGTCAGGCAGTTCACCAGAATCAACATGACCCCGTCCCAAGTATTACTGCATCTACTAAGATCCAATTTGGTGACCTTGAAAGAAGCTCCGAAAAACCCCAATACAACATCTCCTCACTATCATCCCAATGCCCATTGCGCATATCACTCTTAAAGTCTTGGTCACGATACTAATAATTGTTAGGCTCTAAAGAACAAAATACAAGACCTCATTGATGCAAAAGAAAATGAGTTCGATACGCCCGAAAAGCCAAATGTCATTTCTTCCCCTATGCCCAGACATGACCACAATACCAATGCCATTGAAGAAGGATTGTTTGTTACTTCAATTGATGAATTCATGACCCCACTTCTGACTATTAAAATGAATTTTTTGAATGCCGGTGTGTTCCCGGGCTGTGGTGAAGTTTGCCATCTCTGTTTGTCCTCACCAACCGGTTCTCCATTGTTGAAAGTAGGCGTTCAGTGCCTAATAGATAATAACGAGTTTTTGTTTGAAAAGACTCCTGTTCCACCTATCCCTTTTGAAGATGTTTCTATCATTACCATTTCCGCCAATTCTTCCAGGGTCTCCACCAAAAGACCCGTTAGAATTACATCAATTCCGAAAGCAACTCCTTTAATAATCACAATGCCTGGACCAGTCCCATATGCGTCAGACAAAACCATACCATAGAATTATGGATGGGATGTCTATTACCATGGTATCAAGCAGGACTGGCCAGCCGCCGAAGATTCAAGCTCTGAGAAAGTGGTTTCCGACGTCAGTAATAATGCAGGAACTAGCAAAATTACCCAAAGTGGTAGGATCTTTTCTCCAGAAATTGCTCCCCTAAAAGCAGTTTCTGGACCCATAATCATCCATGTGGCTGTTCCAAAGGATACTCCCACACCCATAATCATCTCTGCAAGTACTCCTATTGACAAAGCCATTACAACCCCTGTTATCATTCCTACTAACACTCCTGCTTCCGAGTTAACCGAGACTCAAAGAAAAAGTATTCTGGTTGAGCCTGTCTGGATGAAGGCTCAGTCATTGACTATCCCTGAGACCTCCAAGAAAGAAATGGAGGAAATCCTAAAAATTATAAAGAGAAGCGACTACGATGTAGTTGAACAACTGGGGAAAACTCCCTCTAAAATCTCCTTGCTGGCATTACTACTATGTTCCGAGGCGCATGCAAAAGCCTTGGTAAAATTCCTGAAGATCGCCCATGTACCTCAAGAAACCTCTGTCGATCAGTTCCAAGATTGCGTAGCCAGCCTAACTGCGTACAATGGTTTAGGTTTTTCAGATGTTGATCTAACGCCAAAGGGAAGGAAGCATAATGAGGCATTGCATGTCTCAGTGGAATGTAGGGGCACAACTCTGGCTCATGTTTTGGTGGACACTGGCTCATCTCTGAATGTATTACCTAAAAAAGCTCTTGATAGACTCGACTGTGAAGGACTGACATTAAAGCCAAGCAACATAGTAGTAAGGGCTTTTGACGGTTCGAAAAGGATGGTACATGGGGAAGTGGATATCCCCATAAAGGTTGGAACCCAAACTTTCAATTCAACTTTTTATGTAATAGACATCCGCCCTTCATACTCCTGCCTGCTAGGCCGACCATGGATCCACAATGCTGGCGCTATTACTTCTACGTTGCACCAAATGTTGAAGTATCCAGTTCAAGGGAAAATTATCACCGTTCATGGAGAGGAAGAATACATGATCAGCCATCTCAATTCCTTCAGATATATGGAATTAGATGGTGAATTTATTGAAACTCCATTTCAACACTTTGAAGAGGTCCCCCAAGATGTGGCAGTGACCAAGGCTGTGTCTCAGGTTCCCAAGATTACAAGGCCTCCACTCCGGATGTCATCTCTGAGGGATGCCAAAGCAGTGGTAGAAGAAGGAGGGTGCACTACTTGGGGATAGCTCCCAGATATCCCATATAAGTCTGACAAGTTTGGCCTAGGTTTCACTTCAAGTGCTCAAAAGGCTGTACGCCGTGCTCGTGCTGGAGGACCATCCTTGAAGATCAGCAACCGTGAAGTCAACGCAGTAGAAGATGATGAAGATGGTTGCAACCTGGAAGATTGGATCTTCCCAACTTTCAATGGAGGGCTCAACAATTGGGAGGCTAGAGACTTTGTCCCGATCACCTTTATCCCACAGTAATTTGTCTTTACATTTTGTTGGATCTATAATATTGAAACAATTCACACTCTTAAAACCTTGTGTCTTACCCGAGGCACAATGGTCCATTTGTAAGGGTTATTATCTCATTTTCATATGACATCAATAAATCATGGACGTTTTCGCATACAAAATTTTGTGCTCATTGTTTTTCTTTTACACTTTTATTTTCTTTCAAAGATAGCTATACCCTTACACACACCCACACTCATAATGCAGGTATACATCCATTCGGGATCCCATGGGTAACGGTACTGCTATGGCCTTTTGTGACTATGAGAATCTAATCTACCAAGCCGAAGACGAAGGTGAGGAAGATTGTGAAGTACCAGGGGAACTTGCCAGACTGCTACAACAAGAAGAGAGAACCATTCAACCTCATGAGGAACCCGTGAATTTAATCAACCTAGGTACCGAAGAAGACAAAAAAGAGGTCAAGATGGGTGCCAATCTGGAACCCAGTGTCAAGGAGCGTTTGATTCAATTATTACACGATTATGTTGAAGTCTTTGCCTGGTCGTATGAAGACATGTCGGGACTTGATGCAAACATTGCGGTACATTGTTTGCCTACAAGAGAAGATTGTCCGCCAGTAAAGCAAAAGGTTCGCCGCATGAGACCCGATATGTCAGAAAATATTAAACCAGAAGTCATGAAGCAGTTCAACGTTGGATTCTTGGCTGTCACCTCTTACCCCCAATGGGTTGCCAATATTGTTCCCGTACCCAAAAAAGACGGCAAAGTGCGAATGTGTATGGACTACAGAGATTTGAATAGGGCGAGCCCTAAGGATGATTTTCCACTCCCCTACATTGATATCCTAGTTGACAATACAGCACAACACAAAGTGTTTTCCTTCATGGACGGATTCTCAAGTTACAACCAAATCAAAATGGCGCCTAAGGACATGGAGAAAACAACATTCGTCACACAATGGGGCATATTCTGCTACAAGGTAATGCCATTCGGACTAAAGAACGTTGGGGAAACCTATCAGCGTGCCATGGTAGCTCTATTTCATGACATGATACATTACGAAATAGAGGTCTACATGGACGATATGATAGCCAGATCTCAAACAGAGGAAGAGCATCTTGATCACTTACAAAAACTGTTCGAGAGACTAAAGAAGTACAAGCTGAGGTTGAATCCTAACAAATGCACATTTGGGGTACGATCTGGTAAACTCCTAGGCTTTGTCGTCAGCAACAAAGGTATTAAGGTCGATCCTGCCAAAGTTAAAGCAATACAAGAGATTCTTGCTCCTCGTACTGAGAAGGAAGTCAGAGGATTCTTGGGACGTTTGAACTATATTGCCAGATTCATTTCTCACCTGACAGCTACTTGTGAGCCAATCTTCAAACTATTGAAGAAAGATCAAGTAGTCAAATGGAATGATGAATGCCAAGTTGCTTTTGACAAAATCAAAGAATACATACAAGAACCTCCTGTGTTGATGCCACCAGTCGAGGGAAGACCATTAATCATGTATCTAACTGTTTTAGAAAATTCAATGGGGTGTGTATTGGGGCAGCATGGCGAGTCTGGCCGAAAAGAGAACGCTATTTATTACCTGAGCAAAAAGTTTACCGACTGTGAAACAAGATATTCACTGCTCGAGAAAACTTGCCGCGCTCTAGCATGGGCTGCTCGCTGGCTAAGACAGTATATGTTGACCCATACTACCTTGTTAATATCTAAGATGGATCCGATAAAATACGTCTTCAAGAAGCCTGCTCTTTCTGGGAGAATAGCAAGATGGCAGATGATTCTGACGGAATATAACATACAGTATACTACCCAGAAAGAAATAAAGGGCAGTGTATTAGCCGATCACCTTGCTCACCAATCTGTGGAAGACTACCAGTCTATGAAATTCGAATTTCCGGATGAAGACATCATGGAATTAGACAACTGTGAAGAATTCAGGCCATATGACGGACTTGAACAAGGATCCCGATGGACCCTGTTCTTTGATGGGGCATCCAATGCACTCGGCAATGGTATTGGTGTTGTACTCATATCTCCTGGAGGGTGTCATACTCCCTTTACTGCAAGACTATGCTTCAATTGTACAAACAACATGGCAGAATACGAAGCGTGCGTCTTTGGTCTCAGAGCTGCCATAGACTTGGGGATCAAATCCTTGGATGTATTCAGAGACTCAACTTTGGTCATCAGTCAGATCAAAGGGGAGTGGGACACCAAACACCCAAACCTTATCCCTTATAAATAACATGTTTTGACATTGCTACCACATTTTGATAAGATTACCTTCGAGCATTTCCCACGAGAAGAAAATCATCTAGCAGACGCACTAGCCACAATGTCATCTATGTTTAAACTTAATTGGGATAACGAGGCTCCCCAGATCACCATTGAACGGATGGATGAACCAGTGCACTGTCACGAGATTAATATTGAAGAAGTAGTGGACCAGCCTTGGTTTCACGAAGTTAAGAGGTATCTCGAGACTCAAGAATATCCAGAAGGAGCTTCAGTCAATGATAAGAAGTTCTTAAGGAGATTCTCTGCTAAGTTCTTCCTTAGTAACAACATCCTGTATAAACGCAATCATAACTCTGTGTTACTTCGGTGTGTAGATAAGGTTGAAGCTGAAAGGGTCATGGCTGAATTGCATGAAGGCACTTTTGGCACCCACTCCAGTGGGCATACGATGGCAAAGAAAATCCTACGTGCAGGCTATTACTGGTCTACCATGGAAGCAGATTGCTATCAACACTCTCAAACCTGCCATAAGTGTCAGATTTATGCTGACAAGGTGCACATACCTCTGATTCCTCTGAATGTCTTGAGGACTCCTTGGCCCTTTGCTATGTGGGGAATTGATATGATTGGGGAAATCAAGCCGACAGCCTCCAATGGACACCGCTTCATCTTAGTGGCCATTTATTACTTTACAAAGTGGGTGGAGGCAGCTTCCTTCGCTTCCGTTACTAAGAATGTTGTTTCCCGCTTCATCAATCAAAATCTCATTTGCCGGTACGGTATCCTGGAGAGGATCATCACTGACAATGGTAAAAATGTCAATAATACTATGATCACAGCCTTGTGCGAGCAATTCAAGATCCAACATCACAATTCTTCTCCTTACCAGCCGAAGATGAATGGTGATGTCGAAGCTGCAAATAAGAACAATAAAAAGATCATATAGAAAACGACAATCAGATACAAAGACTGGCATGAGATGCTACCATTCACTCTCCACGGGTATTGTACCACAACTCGCACATCAACCAGGGCAACACCCTATTCTCTGGTTTATGGCATGGAGGCCGTCTTGCCTATCGAGATCCAGATCCCCTCTCTAAGGATTATGAAGGATGCAGGGTTGAACGAAGACGATTGGATTCATACTCGACTTGATCAACTAAACTTGATTGATGAAAAGAGACTTACTGCTGTTTGCCATGGTCAAATGTATCAAAAACGGATGATCGAGGCTTTCAACAATAAAGTCAGAAACCAAGTGTAACAAGTTGGGGATTTAGTGATCAAACGCATCATATTGCCACAAGGTGATCCCAGGGGAAAATGGACTCCTACCTATGAAGGACCATTTCTAATCAAAAACATTTTCTCTGGTGGGGCAATGATCCTGACCACCATGGATGGTGATGACCTGCCGCATCCTGTGAACGCGGACATAGTTAAAAGATACTACGCATAAGAGACCCGCTAGGTTGACATACCTAAGAAAAACAAGGGCATCCCGACGAACCAAAAGGTTCGGGCAAAAATTATGGATAAAATAAAATAAATCTGTACACCCGGCAAGTTGAAAACCCGAAAGGGCGACTTGGGCAAAAAAGGGTTTCTCGGTGGACTGAAAACCTGAAAGGGCGGTCCAGGAAAAAATTAGGGAATTAAAGCGTATGACTATGTCCCGTTGGATCACTTTACGGACAATCTTTGGCTTCCACTGACAAAATTCAGAGTTTCTGATCAATTCAATCATCTTCGGACGAGGCAACAAATAGACAAGATGCTCAGAGATACAAAGGCTATAGCAGAATGGAAACCCCATGGGATTATTACACATAGCTATCTTTTCTGTATATTAAAATTTTCATTTTTTACGATGGCATTCTCCTACTAGAGTGTTTGTCTCCTTGTACAAAAATACTTACTCAAAGTCAATATAAAGATATCTCTTTGAAAGTGAAAAAACTATTTGTTTTTCTTTACGCTTGTATTTTGTTTACAAAAACGTCCAATGATTCATTGTTGAACATATGCATTTGAACATAATTACTGTTTACAAATAAACAAAATGAAAAAGGCAATTACTGATAGGTTGAAGGGATATGGAAATACCTCTAGGCTATTCCATAAGAAATCCCCGCAGTACATCGTTTAAATCCCCAACGGAACAAAGCTACAAATTATCAACCCCCGGTAGAAATCATCCAATTTCTCCAAACATTTTAAGCAACACATGGCATTTCCCTTATAACAGAGTTTATTTCTCTAAACAGAAATTCATCAACACTTCGACTTCAAGACATGAAGACTTACATATCCTTATCAGCAATCAGGGATTTATTCTCCCTAATCCAACAACAGTGCAGCAAATTAGCTCACATACGCATACATCACATCCATATATCGTAAACAGTTATAGCACGAATGCATCATACCATGCATTTCATACGACATGACTTTGCATTTTAGCTAACATTTACCCTTTCAGGATAAGATTAACAACTACCATTAACAATGTTCAGAGTTTTCAGATACAATTCAGATACGCTCCAGACACGGATGCCATCCTGATACTCATTCAAATTCAGCTTTCAGATACAATTCAAATACGCTCCAAACACAGATGCTATCCTGATACTCATTCAGATTCAACCTTCAGATACAGTTCAGATACGCTCCAGACACGGATTCCATCCTAATACTCATTCAAATACAGTTCAGATACGCTCTAGACATGGATGCCATTCTGATACTCATTCAGATTCAGCCTTTAGATACAGTTCAGATACGCTCCAGACACGGATGCCATCCTAATACTCATTCAAATACAGTTCAGATACGCTCCAGACATGGATGCCATTCTGATACTCATTCGGATCCAAATTTCAGATACAATTCAGATACGCTCCAGATACGGACGCTATTCTGATACTCATTTAGAGCCCCTTTCAGATGCAGTTCAGATACGCTCCAGACACAGACGCCATTCTGATACTCATTCTTTCAACTTACAAATTACTATTCAACAATCACTTTTGGATGGCATCTATAATCCCATCTCCTATAGCTTTCTACCGCTTCTCCAAATGACATCTTTAAGCCCATTTCCTCAACTATCACATCACCGAGTGCAAATTTCTGGGCACTCTAGTGTCCAATCATCTTCCACCTTCGAGTCACGACTAGAAAAACACGCCAATCCAACTCTTCAGGCTTAAGAAGATTGAACAGGGGCAGCTGTTGTACCCCAAAATTTTCCCTCTCACTTATCAAGAATTTTGCTCACAAGATCTCCTGGACTCAAGACTGCACTAGGGTTTGATCAGCTCAAGACACCTCCTCATGCACTGATGACCAAAATTAGGGTTTGAGTTTGCACAAGGCTTTTGGACTATCAATGCTTCATATGACTTTCAAGAATCATTATGGACCCCCAAGATTACTCATGTCAAGTTTCAAGCCTTGGATCACACTTTTGACCAATCAAATGAATAATTGACCTAAAAATCAACTGTATCGGGGAAAAAGTCAACCATAGCCAATTTACAGTCAAACTTCATAATTTTTGATCCACATCAACATTTTAGACCCATATGTATCATTTGATCAAGTTTGGACCATAATTCCTCAAGAAATTTGATCAAATCTCCAAAAGGGCAAAATGGTCAAAATTAGGGTTTTGATTGGGAAAGGGCAATTTCTGATTTTTGACCTAGAAAATGATCAATTGGTTTAAGGAATGATATCAAGAGTCCAATTGCATCATTTTAACCTAATGACATGATTCAAAACATTTCAAATCCATTGGATTGACAGATGAATTTTGCAGTCAATTGATCAAAAGTCAACTGTATACTGAAAAGTCAAACTTTGACTTTTTAGTCAAATTCAAGTGCCAAAGATCATAATTCATCAAAACATGTCAAAATGTGAAAATTATTCATCAAGAAATCAAAAAGTCAAGATTTCATTTTGAAAAGTCAAAATTTCTAAACTTAGAAATTTTTCTAAGTGTTGAAAATTTCATGTTTTTTCATAACTTTGATCCAAATTTTCACCATGATGCAAGATGATTCAAAGGAAACTTACAACATGAAAGTTGTAGATCTCCATGAAATCTACAACTTTTCTTCACACAAATTCTCCTAAAAGTGCTTGGATCTCAAGTTATAATTTTGTGAATACATGCTCATGAACTAAAAAAGACTTTGTGAAATTTTGCCCTAGTTAGGCAGATTTTTGACCTAACTTCATGACATTTTTTCATATAGTTCCAAGAGGAATCTTTAAAATCAATTCAAATATATGTTATAGAGCACATTTCAAGCTTTCCAAAATGTCCAAGAACTCCTTGAGATCATTCTTGAGTAGGGAGAATCGAAGAGATAAATTTAGGGTTCTATTCTTGTTTTTCAAGCCGTTTTCATGATGAACATTGGATCCAATCTTCAAGCATGCTGTACACATCTCACTTTGCAGGCTTCTAACTTGACTTTAACTCCATAATTAAGTGTTTTCACAGCTGTTGGAAGCTTTAATCCAAGCATTCAATGCATTGTACAAATATAATTCCATTTTGGGAAGAAAGGCAACATTGCCCTTTTAGAAAAGAAAGCTTTATGCAAAGTCAGCTTGCATTGAGCCTTGCATTTGTTCTTTCTGCATAAACACACTCTACACAATCAAAGCAAGTGTGTTTAAAGGTTCCAGCCACCCTACAAGCCTTGTACCTTACATTGAAACCATGCTTGTCAACTTTGCTTCAAAAACAAGTAACCAAGCCATAACATGTGAGTTTCAAATTCTGAGTTGTTACAAGCCTAAAAAACTCTTGCTTATAAGTATACACACTATTTGCAAGTTGACACATGAATTCTAGTGCCCTTAAACTACCTCAAACACTCAAAAACCAAAAACCTATTCAAGAACACCATTGATACACAGTTTTGAACCAAAACTCATGATCTTCATTTCCACTCGTGCACTTTGAAAACTAATCACTCAGACACCTTCTATACATCATACCAAAGCAATCCAGGCCCCTGTTTCAAGACTGTAACTCCTCCATCACTATCCACCCTTTTCAAATATCAAGCTTGCAGGTTGACTTGAGTAGAGAGATTCAGGGACTTTCAAGGCAAAGTAAGAGTTGGAATACACTCAAGGAGGTCCAGACAAGCTAAACAGATCCTCAGGCCATCTCAAAAGTTGCTCAAACTCCATTCACGACTCCAGCTGCAAGAGGTAAAAACTCAAACTTCTATCTCTTCATACAAACATCATTTGATCCTGATTTATGAAAACAAAATGTAGATATCTTTACTCTAAAGCTGACCATGTTCATAGTTCCCATTTATATTAACTGTGTATAGAGAATTTTGGGTTTGAAATTTCTGAAAAAATTAGGTTTCAATTTAGGGCCAGCAAAATTAGATTTTATCTTTGACTTTTAGCTTACATAAGTTATATGGTTGAATTCGTGGGAAGAAACACCAATTTATTTTATTCACTTATTTATTTTATTTTTCCTTTTAAATATATTTTCTAAAATACCAAAAAAATCATAAAAAGTATAAAAATAATAGATTTATATTTTGACATAATTTAAATATTTTTCCACATAAAAACTTATTTTATTCATTATACTTTATTTACTTTTATTAATTTCCTTGTAAATTAAATTAAAACTATATTATTATTTATTTAAATATATTTATTTTAATATAAAAAAGACCAAAAATATTTCATAACACCACATATTATTTTCAAGACAAAAATACAAAAATTACTTTTTCTTTAAACTTATTTTCTTTTAATCAACTAAAATAGATTTAGGGTTTTATTCAAAAATCTTTTCTTAATTAATTCCTTTTCTTAATTAACTTAAGTTAACTTAATTTAATTACTTTTTTCTCTAATTAGGTTTAGGTTAAAACCTCCTTCATATAAAAGTCAAAACACAAAAATCACTTCTTTCAATTCGCATTTGTACTTTATATATTTCTTTAATTATTTGGACAATATTAAATTTGGTTGTAATAGATTAATTAGGTTTATATTATTGCAATCCCCATTCATAAACTGTATACCTCCCTCCCACAAGTGTTGTAATAGCGTAGTAACTCTAAATTTCGCAATTTATCGCTTTTACATAATATGCCAGTAATTAGGGTTTGTATGGAAAGAATAAAATCAATCAAGTAGAAAACCCTAATTCAATACAAAATCAAGAATGAAAACAACTCACTTGAACACAAGCACCCTTAGGGTAAAATCCACTTGGTTGCCTTATACAAAATGGCCATGTTACGCATGTAAGGTATCTTAGCAAAAACAAACAAATACAAGATCATAGTCCCTCAATGATACTATTCAAAGTTGCCTCACAAATTATCTTAGTCCCTAAAAAAGAATGCTAAGATACCTTGCAACATTTCTAATCGTGGCTATACGATGACCCACACCCGTCCCGTTTACATCCAAAGATAGGGTTACTTACCAAATCAATGGTAAGACAACAATGTCAAAGGAAGAGGAAATGAACAAGAAAGACATTTGAGTAGGTAAATTTGCTCCTAATTACTTGCTCCATTTCAAAACAAACATCCTTGCTATCTTCAAAAACAAACACCTACACATTTCAAAATATCTTACAAAATTGAAAACATTTTCAAAAGATCAACATCTTTGTATACATTCTTACGAACGAGAATCATTACAAAGATTGCCTAAACAATGGCCTCTTTTATAAAATACCTTCAAAGACCACACAAAGCACAATTTCAAACAAAAGCAAATGATCTAGCAAGTAACTAAGAGCCCATGGAAAACCATGGATGAAAAGAGTGCTAATACCTTCCCTTTTCATAATCTACCCCCCGAACTCAAGAAACAATCTCAAAGGTCTTTCCTGTGCCTTTTCACCTTTCCTTTTTGGATAAAAGAAAAGTCGGTGACGACTCTTGCTAACCGCAACATTTACGATAAAACACAAAACACCCAAGTCAGTTCTCCCACCGTATCACAATGAGGCATACCCCTATATCACTACTTCACTGGCCATAGGCCCACAATATCATCATCGTAATCAACAACAATTCATGGCAACAACATATTCGTTATATATTCACTAGGATTCACACCATAAGGTCACCCATAAAAATAATTCATAATCACATTATCAATAGCGAATTCCACATATACACAATGATATCTCGCAACAACAACATATTCATCAACACAAAAGAACACAACATTGGTCATAAGACCTATAATCAACGATGTCCATAAACCGTACGGAATGACTTAACCTGCTGTACCGGAAATTCGGCGTAATCGACATAATTTCAAAAAAAATACATATCCACATTTACCTACTAATTAAACTTAGTTACTCGGTTAAATTTCGTTAAATTCCGGACAAATAATTATACCGCCTAATTCGGCTACTGATCAGTGGTTTTTACACAGGAATTTTAGTAGTTACTTAGTCATTGATTCGTTCAACTAATTGATGTTTTATTCCTTATCACCATATTTTATGCTTTGGTTTGCAGAAGAATCAAACAGGACGAATCCGGTCAGAAAAAGTGCATAAGTCTAATTTTCAGAAAATTTGCTACAGCAGCTGACACAGGTGGCCGTGTTGCCTAACACGACCGTGTCAGAAGAAGGAAAGGGGAAGGCATGGAGTGCAGGGGCTGACACGGGTGCCAGTGTTAGCTGACATGACCTGTGTCAGGAGGCCGGCGCTTAGAAACTGTTTTTGCCTCCCTTTACACATGTGCCTTGTTTTTGTTCATTCCTTGTTTCAATTTACCAATTGTCCTAGCTTAGCATTAACCCAACACAGTTCAAATACAACAAATAACAATACAACTCAAATCAATCGTTAATTTTAATAGCAACACAACTAATTTTTAGCACAACATAGTAGTGAAACTAATACCCTAAACCCAAATTAAAATTCATCATACTCCCATTTATTTAGCAAGAACCCCACCCTTACCTTGGATGGAGTGCAACTCTAAGAAACTTTAATGGAATTTCTAGAAATTTGGCACTAGTAGCAACCTCCTCTTGTTCTTCTTCTCCTCTCAAAACCCTATTCCTCTTTTTCTTCTTTTTCTTTCTTTTCCTGATAACACTAACTCTCTCTCCTCTAATTCTATTATAATAATATTATTTCTCTTAATAAATCTAAATGGGCCTAAGTGACATACCCCATTATTACTCCACAACACCACAACTAAGCCCAATATCATATTTAAGCTTAATAATAAAAATAATACTTCAACTTAATTCCACCAAATTAAATCCGATTATTTATCTTGCCACTAAATAAAATAATTCCGACTTCGACGATTAAAATTCGAATTAATATAAACTATTCAAAAATATTTATAATTAAATAATTACACATCGGGGCGTTACACTCCACAACCAACAACGACAAATTATCAGAAACTGCACTACCGATGAACCTTCCCCCTTTCGCGTGAGCCAACACCACCAAACCTGAAACTTTGAAAACTAAATCAAAATCAAAGTCAAAAGAGAGAGAAGATGAAGAAATCAGAAGTCCAGTGAAGTTGGAAGTGAGAAGACAAATGAAAGAAAGAGCAAAATGAGAAGTTGTGATAATGAGGTTAATGGGTGATGAAACCGTTATTGAATGTGGAATAAGGAGAGTGAAACCGCTCAATTGCATAACCACCGATGAATTTGGGCAAGATTCGAGCGGAACAAAAATTGGGGAAGGAGAGGGAAAAAATGACTTTTTTTATAACAAAGAATCATATAAGAACTTTTCAAATTGGAACATATGAAATTGGACCCCAAATATGCTATCCACGTGGTGTGATTTTGGAACAAAAGGACAAAACATGATTTTTTGGTAGATACAATTTTCTTATATTATAGATTAGATGCTAAATGAAAATGAAACTAAATAAAAAATAAATAATAAAACAACAACAGGGAGTATATAAAGTAAACAGTAAGGTGTACAAGGTGTACACATAATGATGCAAATAGACTCAAACAAAAATATTCAAACAATAACAAACATCCATTTAACCTAAATCTTTCTTAATAATAATAAAAAAATAAAATAAAATAAATAATAATAATAATTAAAAAAAAACCAAAGTTGTTGACTTTTCAAACAATGTATTAAGTCACTCATTTTTATTCTGGAGCAAAGCAAGATAGTGTAACAAAACTTTAAAAAAATGCAGAAATGTCCTGAAAACAAAAAGAGGCAAAAAAATGAACTGGAAGATAATCAGAGATGTGCAGAGCTCTGACTGGAGAAAGGAGATCATGGTATGGAGGTGCATTTCTGCTCGTGGCGTAGGTACTTTGGTAGTTATATTGGATGATCTCTCATCACTTTTCCATATTTCGTTGGCAGGTAGTTTCTTCATCGCTTCTATCATTAGTCAGGAGAAAGCACGTATGACAATTGTGTAATACTTGGGAGTGACTAAGGAGCAGGTGATAGAGAAGTTTATGACTATAAAGGGTGTTCACTTTCACCTATCTTAGCTGCGGGATATGTTTCACGTTCTAGTGTATCAGGGTATGTATAAGGAAATCGCTAGGGTATACATGCTACATCTTGTAGGATGTACTATCTTAGCGAATAAATCTCATGTATATATCGATGCAAAGTACTTGTAGCTGTTTAACAACCTTGAGCATTGTAGCTGAGCATGTGAGTGTGCTGCATTGACTGTTCTATATGTCTACCTTGGAGAGATGACTATTTTTAAGACCAGACAACTTGTCGATTATATGAGTCTTATTATGTTAGTTCTATTTATGACATATTTATGGTTATATGAGTCTTTGTTATTGTGTAGTGTTGGATATATGAGCATTTTCCGTCTATTTGTGATAGACGAGTTATTACTACCACTGTTAGGTCCCCACGGTACAAGAGATGGAAAGGTAGGCATGCACACTCAGGAGGTGTTGTGGAGTACAAAAGGATGATTTATGCGCTGACTGTAGGTGATATCATATGGACATCTTACACAGACCATAGAGTGAATTATGGGTTCGATGACGTTAAATTTTTTCTAGTTATCTACGATGGGAGGGGTTAGTGGCTAGACACTTACCTGAGAGGTGTATGCACCAATTTGAATATGTCCAGGACATCCCACAACCAGTCTCTGATATTCCATTTGAGGGCATTGATAATTGGTTTCATGGTAACATTATAAGGTCTTCGTCTGCCAACTCTCATCACTTTCAAGCACCGGTTTATGGTTGCAATAGAAGTATGAAAATGTGTATGTAAAACTCTGTTAAAAATCCTAAAAGGAGATTTTGGAAGTTTCAAAATTCAAGGTTAATATCTGATTGCAAGTTGTTCACTTAGGATGATGACCTTGAACGAAATCGACCTAGTGATCCTACAAGTTCAAGTGGATGCAACTACTCAGATATGTTGAAGGATTTATGGTCCATAGTTAATGAGATTGAGATTGGAAAAAATGGCAAAGATGAAGATTAAGTTGGAGAAGGAGAAGAGAAAAGTGACTCTATTAAATATATTGTTGGTTGTATCATGGGGGTTCTTCTTTGCTTATCACAAGTGGTGGTGAATCCCATTTATTTGTGTTTGTTTGATGGTTTTTGATTTTAGTCCTTGTAAAATTAATGTATTTTGAAATTGGTCCCTGTACCATATGATGAATGAAAAATATGTTTTGGTTTTGGACAATATATGTTTGGAATTTTATTGCTCCTCCTGTTTTGAATTTGCATAAACCAAACTTGATAATGTGCATAAAACAAACTTGATAATATGCATAAAAGAAAAATTGGTACTAGGCCATTTCAATTGTGCATAAAACAAACTTGATAATGTGTCCAAAATATACAATGTATCATAAACATAAAGGCTTAAGACAAAATACATGCTTGTATGCAAAACATAAAGGTTCAAACTCTAAGGCTAAAGACAAAGTAGTATTATAATCAAAATACATAGTACACAACAACAAGGCTTAAGCCAAAATACATAAGTCAAAACAGATCCAATGTCTACAATTTCCATGGTTGTGCAGGTGTACTACGGTGAGAGAACTGACTTGTTTTGTGTTTTATCGCAAATGTTGCAGATAGCAAGAGTCGCCACCGACTTTTCTTTTATCCAATAAGGAAAGGGTGAAAATAACAGGAAAGACCTTGATAGATTTCGAGTTCGGGGGGTAAGTTATGAAAAGGGAAGATGTTAGCACCCTTTTCATCCATAGTTATCTACGGGCTCTTAATCGCTTAGCTCACTTTGAAAATTTGCTTTGTGTATGTTTTGAAAAATATTTTTGAAATTTTCCAATGTAAGGCGAAACTTTGTAATGATTCTTGTATCGGTCCTCAAGAATGTGTACAAAGTGTTTTGAAAATATCATTGAAAGTGTTTGTATCAAATGTTTTTGTTTTGAAGAGTTTGTGAGCAAGCGATTAACAGTTCTACCCACTCAAGGCCGTTCTTGTTATTTTCCTCCTCCTTTAGATAGTGCTACCCATACCATTAGTTAGTAGGAAGCCATATCCGTTGGATGTGAAGGGACATCGTAGGGTCATCGTACAGTCATTGAAGGCAACTTGTAAGGATGCTTTAGCAGTTTTGTAAGGGACTGGATAGTTTATCGAAAGGCAATGTCTAAAGGGTCATTAAGGGACTATGATCTTTTATTCGAGGGTCTTTGCTAATGCGTCCCCACTTTCGAGGGACATGTCGTTTCATTCTGAAGGAAACAAGAGAGGTTACCCTAAAGGTGTGAGTGTGCAAGTGTGTTCATTTGAGTTATTTATCTTTGCAGTTAGGGTTTTCTTTCGTTCGTTTTTTTATCTTTCCATACAAACCCTAGTTACTAAGCAGTAATAGCAAGTATAAAAAACAGTAAAATACGGAAAGTAAAGTTCCTATGCTATTACATGGCTTTAGAGCAGATATATAATAGAGGTGCGAAAAATAAACCTAACTATTATATCCCGGGAGGCAGGTATGTAATAATGAAAAAGAAAGCGGGAAATATAGGCTATTACAATTGTGAAATCTATACAATTTAATCTATGAATTTAAAATAAGAGGAAAATAGGAAAGAGGAAAAACAAAATATTGTTTCGTGATATTTTATGAAAAATGGTTTTTGATGATGATTAAAATAAACCTAAAAAGCTAATTAATTTTAATTAATAAAAGAGTTAATTAATTAAATTAATTAAAAAACCTAAAACCTAAATAATTAGGGTTTGTTAATTATTAGGGTTAATTAAAACTAGGGTCAGGGAAGAAATTAAGGAAGAAAAACAAGTTAGAAGCAAAATAAAGCAAAATGCCAAGGGTGGGTGTTAAACCCACCCCCTTAGCCCTTTCCATTACACGCTTTGCCACTATGCCAGGCGCGCGCCTGTGTTAGGAGAATTGAAACCATGCGCTACATGTTAAAACCTGCAAAATATTGAAAAAAAACATAAAAACATCAAAAGGCAGGGATCGAACCCATGCCCTTGTACGCAAATGCCTTAACGCGTGCTTCCTTGCCACTGGGGTGGCTGAGTCATCCACTAACATTGTGAAAACAAACAAATAAATAATAATCAAAAACCATTAGGCCGGAGAAGCGCCGACCCTAGCTTTGTTCGTCTTCTTCGGCGAGCGTGTTCTTCGTTCCTACAAAAATAGAAAATTTTAATGACTTAGTAGTACCTTACCCCCCTAATTTGGGCCTTGCGATTTCAATGGAACCCTTAGTTTAGGATAAATCTTGATGTATTATGAGATACAATGTGAACAACCTCAAACGGTGCAAACATGGGCAAACACGATTCAACCATTATGGGGGTCATGTGATAGTCTCATCTTGCACATTGATATCTCAACAACATATTAGTAAGGTTAGTATGCATCAAAATGCAAAGAAAACAAAAATATAAATGTCATGCAATATTGGAAATCGGCGAAGCATATACGAGGGTTTCAGGCCCTTTGGATCTTCAAAGTTGATCGATTCTTACCCTACAGTGATTCTGGAGGTGAATGATGTTAGAACAATGTTTGAATCTAGTACCCTATATTTAAGTTTTGATGATAACAAAGTGAAAAGATATAGTATTTATATGTTTCATGTTTGAACTATATACTACCTAAAATTACTATGCTCTGACTTGCAGATACGCTGATTAAAATAAGCAAGATCACTTCTTCAGCATCAGAATTTGATTTGATACACCAGCATCAGAAGTTGCTGAATCAGAACGTCAAGATCAGATGATCAACTCACGTACATGCTGAAGCTTGATGAACAGAACTGCGCGTAAACACTCTGATACAAAAACAATAGTTCATCAGCAGCGAAGCAGAATCAGAATGAGCTAAGCCAGAACGTGCATTGAAGAAGCAACGGTACTGTGCATTGAACGCTAATTAATTCCAACGGCATCATTCTAGACAAGATCTTCTCAAAAAGGAAAGCTTGTTATTAGCATTGAATCAAGAATATTGCATTCAACGTTCATCTTCTCAAGTGCTATATAAACAGGCTTCGAAGATTATAATGGCTAATGCTTCCAAATTCTTTACACGCACAAAGCTGAACAATAATCTTCATCTACCAGTTTTGCTAAACCAACAAACTCTGATACTCCATTAGTGTTTAGCAATCTAAGTTTCTAAGCTTAATTTGTGTATACATCACAGTTGTGATAAAGTTTTGTAGAAAACATTCACACACACTTGTTTTATACCTTTGTAAGAAAGTGTTGCCTTGACAAACCGGATTGTGGTTTGAATCAAGAAGGCTTTAGCAGTTGTTAAAGCAGATTTGTATTCAGTTGAATATAGTGAATTAAGACCTCGTTGGAGAGAGGCGAAATCACCTTGACGGGTGGACTGGAGTAGTTTGAGATCAAACGAACCAGGATAAAAATATCTTGTCAATTGCTTTAAGATTCCAGTTTTACAATTCAACCCCCCCTTCTTGTGTTTTTCACCCCTTCAATTGGCATCAGAGCGCCTGGTTCTGAGCTAAAACACTTAACCGTGTCAGTACAAGATCCAGCGTCAGAAAAACACAATGGCAGGAAACAACTCTCATTTCAGCAATGACAACAATGAGGACAGAGACAGATTCAGCGGCAAACCTCCAGTCTTTGATGGAGAAAACTTTGATTACTGGAAAGACAGAATTGAAAGCTTCTTTCTAGCACATGATGCTGATCTGTGGGATATGGTGACAGATGGATACACGCACCCTGTGAATGCAACTGGTCAGAAGATTTAAAGAAAATCAATGACTGATCAACAAAAGCGTGATTTCAAGAATCACCATAAGGCCAGAACCATCCTCCTCAGTGCCATCTCATATACTGAGTATGAAAAGATCTCCAACAGAGACACAGCTAAGAACATCTTTGATTCTCTCAGAATGACGCATGAGGGCAACGTTCAAGTCAAAGAGACAAAAGCTCTGGCGCTCATTCAGAAGTATGAGGCGTTCAAAATGGAAGAATCTGAATCCATTGAAACTATGTTCTCTAGATTCCAGATTCTGGTAGCTGGTCTCAAAGTTCTGGACAAAGGATACTCTACTGCTGACCATGTCAAGAAGATAATCAGAAGTTTACCCAAGCAGTGGAGGCCTATGGTTACTGCTCTGAAGCTAGCGAAGGATCTCAACAAAATCACTCTGGAGGAACTTATAAGCTCCCTCAGAAGTCATGAGATAGAGCTAGAAGCTGATGAGCCTCAGAAGCAAGGTAAGCCTTTAGCTTTAAAATCTAACAGAAAATCTGAATCTAAAGTTTTGCAGGCAGTTGAAGAAACATCTGATGGATCCTCATCAGAAGAAGACGAACTTTCCCTTCTCTCCAGAAGAGTAAATCAACTGTGGAAGCAAAGACAAAGGAAGTTCAGGAATCCCAGAAGATCTGATCAGAACGAGTCCTCTTCCAGATACAGAAGGACAGATTCTTCCTCTGGATACAGAAGATCTGAAGGATCCTCCGGTAGCAAGAAGCCAAACACAAAAGACATCATCTGCTACGAGTGCAATGAGCAAGGACACTACAAGAGTGACTGCCCAAAGCTTCAGAGGGAAAAGCCCAAAAAGAAGTTTGGAAGAGAGAAGAAGAAAAGTCTCATGGCCACATGGGATGACTCTGACTCGTCTGAAGCTGACTCAAAATCAGATGATGAAAGGGCAAACATAGCGCTCATGGCTAACATTCCAGATGATAGTGAAGCTTCTGAATCAGACTCAGAATCAGACACAGAAGAGGTATTCCCTAACTTCGCTGTTAATTTTACAAAGGCTGAACTTGCTGAAAGCCTCAATGAAATTCTGGAACGTTATCAGCAGATTAGAGCTAAATTCAGAGACCTGAAAAGGAATCTTGAATCTGACTCTAATAAGTCTGAGAGTCTCAAATTGGAAAACTCTGAGCTGAGAGATAAAATTTTAAAATTAGAAAACTCTTTACAAAACTCTCAGAAGGAACCAATTTCTGAAACTCCCAGCAACGCTGATGAGATCATCAAGGAGTATGATCATAGTTTCCAGAAGTTCCTTGCTAAAAGCATAGATAGAAGCAGAATGGCTTCAATGATCTATGGAGTTAGCAGAAACGGCAGGAAAGGAATAGGATACCTAGGTAAGGTTCCTACACCTAAGAATGTCATGGATTTAACCATTAAACACACTCCTTTAAATTCACACTTTGTGTATGGTCACACACATGACATCAAATATACTAGTAGTAAACACTCTGTGAAACCAAAATTCAACCAGAGTTTTGGTAAAACTAACAAATCAGGACCCAAGAAGATCTGGGTACCTAAGGATAGAATAATACATGTTGCAGATATATTTAGCAGCAAGTCAGAAACACCAGTCATGGTACCTGGACTCTGGCTGCTCACGACACATGACGGGAAGAAGGCATATGTTCCAAAGCCTGGAACTTAAGCCTGGAGGCCACGTTGGCTTTGGAGGCAATCAGAGGGGAAAGATTATTGGCTCTGGAACTGTAGGTAACGGAAATCTTCCCTCTATTAATAATGTTCTGCTAGTTGATGGATTGATGCATAATCTGTTATCCATAAGTCAATTAAGTGATAACGGTTATGATATAATCTTTAATAAAAAATCATGTAAAGCTGTTAGTCAGAAAGATGGGACTATCCTGTTTAATGGAAAGAGGAAAAACAACATTTACAAAATCAAACTTTCTGAACTAAAGAGTCAGAACGTAAAATGTCTTCTGTCTGTTAACAACGAGCAGTGGATCTGGCACAGAAGATTGGGGCATGTTAGTATGAGAAGAATATCTCAGATTAACAAACTCAATCTGGTCAGAGGACTTCCTAATTTGAAGTTCAATTCAGATGCTCTGTGTGAAGCATGTCAGAAAGGCAAATTTGCAAAACCTTCTTTTAAATCCAAAAATGTTGTTTCTACCTCTAAGCCATTAGAACTTCTGCACATTGACTTATTTGGACCAGTTAAAACTGCTTCAGTCAGTGGCAAGAAGTATGGGTTAGTAATCGTAGATGACTATAGCAGATGGACATGGGTAAAGTTCTTAAGACACAAGGACGAGTCACACTCTGTGTTTGTTACCTTCTGTAACCAAGTTCAAAATGAAAAAAGATCTTAGAATCGTTAAAGTCAGAAGTGATCATGGTGGAGAATTTGAAAATAAAGATTTTGAGTCATTCTTTAATGACAAAGGCATTCTGCATGATTTCTCTTGTCCTAGAACTCCCCAACAAAATGGAGTTGTAGAACGAAAGAACAGAACATTGCAAGAAATGGCCAGAACCATGATCAATGAGACAAACGTTGCTAAGACTTTCTGGGCAGAGGCAATAAACACAGCGTGCTACATTCAGAATAGAATCTCAATAAGACCTATTCTGGAAAAGACTCCATATGAATTGTGGAAGAACAGAAAGCCCAACATTTCGTATTTTCATCCATTTGGATGTACTTGCTTTATATTGAATACGAAGAATTATTTGAACAAGTTTGATTCTAAGGCACAGAAGTGTATTATGTTAGGATACTCTGAACGCTCAAGAGGGTACAGAGTATACAATACAGAAACACAGATTGTGGAAGAATCAATCAGTGTTCGTTTTGATGACAAGCTTGACTCTGAAAAGTCAAAGCAGAATGAAAATCTTGCAGGTATAGAAATTGAATTTGCAGGTTCTGAAGACAAGTCATCAGAAGCTCTCAACACAGACATTCCTTCAACGTCTGAAAGGAGCAATGCTAGAAATCCTTCAACAGCTGCTGATCAACCTCAGAAGAGATTGCCCAGAAGCAGTTTGGACCACCCAGAAGAGACTATCCTAGGAAGAAAGGAAGACCCAATCAGAACAAGAGCAAGCTTCAGAAACTCTGAAGAAACTCTTATGGGACTTGTGTCTCTGATTGAACCTTCTTCTATTGATGAAGCACTTCTGGATAATGACTGGATTCTGGCAATGCAAGAAGAGCTGAATCAATTCACCAGAAACGACGTATGGGATCTCGTTCCCAGACCAAAAGGATTCAACGTCATTGGAACAAGATGGGTGTTCAGAAA
The DNA here is from genome assembly GCA_948472305.1 of Vicia faba. Classification (NCBI taxonomy): domain Eukaryota; kingdom Viridiplantae; phylum Streptophyta; class Magnoliopsida; order Fabales; family Fabaceae; genus Vicia; species Vicia faba. The sequence continues at coordinate 1,016,105,400 of OX451738.1, read as the reverse complement.
CAAGCTTAATGAACAAGGTGAAGTCGTCAGAAACAAGGCACGACTGGTTGCACAAGGTTATAGTCAGCAAGAGGGGATAGACTATACAGAAACCTTTGCCCCAGTCGCCAGGTTAGAATCTATCAGACTTTTAATCTCATTTGCTGTTAATAGAGGCATCACTCTGTATCAGATGGATGTCAAAAGTGCATTCTTAAATGGTTATATAGAAGAAGAAGTTTATGTTCACCAACCCCCAGGTTTTGAAAATACAAAACATCCAGAACATGTTTTCAAACTGAAAAAGTCACTGTATGGTCTGAAACAAGCTCCCAGAGCTTGGTATGAAAGGCTAAGTAACTTTCTGCTTGAAAATGAATTCACCAGAGGGAAAGTGGACACTACTCTATTCTGTAAAACATTTAAGAGTGACATTTTAGTCTGTCAAATTTATGTTGATGATATCATTTTCGGTTCTACTAATCCTTCTCTTGGAAGGAAATTTGCTAAGTGTATGCAGGCAGAATTTGAGATGAGCCTCATGGGGGAACTGAAATTCTTTCTAGGAATTCAGATAAATCAAACTCCAGAGGGAACTTACATTCATCAGAGCAAATACATCAGAGATCTTCTGAAGAAATTTGACCTCTCAGAATGTAAGCCATCAAAGATTCCAATGCATCCCACGTGCATTCTGGAAAGAGAAGAGGTAAGCAAAAGTGTAGAACAGAAAGTCTACAGAGGTATGATTGGTTCTCTCCTTTATCTGACTGCTTCAAGACCTGATATCTTATTCAGCGTATGTATTTGTGCTAGATTCCAATCAGATCCTAGAGAATCTCACTTAACAGCAGTTAAGCGAATTTTCAAGTATCTGAAAGGTACTACTAATCTAGGTTTGTTTTATAGAAAATCTAGTGATTACAGCTTAGTAGGCTACTGCGATGCTGATTTTGCTGGAGACAGAGTGGAATGTAAAAGTACTTCTGGAAGCTGCCAGTTTCTGGGAGAAAATCTGATCTCGTGGTCCAGCAAAAGGCAATCAACAATTGCTCTGTCAACAGCAGAAGCTGAGTACATAGCAGCAGCAGGATGTAGCACACAAATGCTCTGGATGAAAAGTCAGCTTGAAGACTTCCAGATTTTTGAGAGTAACATTCCTATTCTTTGTGATAATACTTCTGCTATTTGCTTAAGTAAGAATCCTATTTTACATTCTAGAGCTAAGCATATAGAAATAAAACATCATTTCATTAGGGACTATATTCAGAAAGGAATTTTAAACTTGAAATTTATAGATACAGACCATCAATGGGCTGATATCTTTACTAAACCCCTTTCAGAAGATAGGTTTAATTTCATTCTGAAACATCTCAGCATGAAAGTATGCCCAGAATGAAAATGTTTTAATTCCATGTATTTATCTTCAGAATGTAATTATATTACTGTGAACTTCTGATCAATCTTCTTTCAGAAAGATAGAACATGCAGATTGTATCAGATGCAAGTCTAAAGATCTGAGAGTCTAATCTCAAAGACAGACGTGCTGATCACTACATCAAACAAGTGTCATCCAATCATCAGCAAATCTCTGAAGCAGAACGCGTGCACGCTTCTGAGAAAGGAAAGCGCTGATTGGGTGCATTGAGACACATGTCTGGTAACCGTTTTTAAGTATCTTTCTCAAATCCCCCAAAATCAGCAAGCATTTAATGAAAAGTAATCACGCTTGTTAATGGCAATCATTATTTTTTTTCTCTCTCTTAAAACCGTTTAATTTTTCAAAATAATTTTTGAAAACTTTATTTAAGCACATTATTCTTCATTCTTACTCTTTACGCTTTCTCATAATCTCTCAAGAACTTTCTGCATATTTCTGAGTTTATCTCCTTCAAAACCTTTTTCTCTCAAATCATTCTAAAATCTTTGTTGTGTGAGAACAATGGCATCCTCCAGCATTTCTGCAGGAAATCAGAAGAAAGAAACCTCTGAACAATATCAGGTGCCTATCAGAACTCTTCTCACACCGGTAAAGAATCTTGAGGTTCTCTCTGAGTTAATCATCGACTTTGAAAGTTTGAAGGATAATGGATTTGACCTAACTGAGGAAATTAGGGCTCAAAAGTGGGAAAGGTATTTCGATAGGTTGGTTGGACCAACATTCCCAGAGCTTGTCAAGGAATTTTGGATTCACGCCAAGATTCATAAACATCTAGTCATCTCTTCTGTCATGGGAAAGAAGATAGTAATTTCTGAAGACCTCATTGCTAGGTTAATCGGTCAAAGTGGTGGTGGAGTCCGTTGTGTGGACATGGCTGATAGATGTCCTGATATAGGTGTGGTAGCCAACAGCATTTTCACTCTTGGATTTCCCAGCAGCAAAATTAAGGATCTGAAGGATCACTGCAGAGTATGGGCCAAGATTGTTCTGGGCTGTTTCAATCACAGGAAGCCAACAAGCTCTCCTGATTATATAAACGTGGATCAGCAATTTCTGATCTACTTTATTGATCAGAGGGTGAAGATCAATCTGGCACACTTCCTGTTCAACCATCTCAAGACCAGTGTCAAAGAGACTAGAGAAGAAGAAAGGACCAAAAGGGACTGGATACCGTTTGGAAGGCTCATATCAGATATTCTGACAGAGAATAAGCTGATAGATTATCTGAGCGAAGCTCAAGTGCTGAGCACTCTTGAACCTACTATTGGAAAACCGCTGAACGCTAAGAACCTGAAAAAGATGAAGCTGATAGAAAATATTAGGAAGGAACCCAGAGCTACTTCAACTGCTGACATCTCCAGCAGAAGAGTGCCTCTGAATGATTTCCCAAAATTTTCTGAAATGGAATCCAAACCTGATATGTTTCTCAAGTATCCAGATTCATACAAGGAAGAAGATACAGGTTCAAAGCTGAAGATCAAAGATCTGAGTCAAGTCCAACCAGAAGTGACTCAGAAGAAGACAAAGAAGAGGAAAGCAGAAGGATCATCTCATCAGACTCCAAAGAAAAGAGGTAATTCATCTACTGCCCCTATTTCAATTTCATCTACTATTCCAACATCTGCTGCCCCTCCTAAAACCTCTCACAGAATATCCATTCCAATCCCTACCATTGATGAAACCATACCAGAAGACCCTTCTGAGGCCTTACTACTCAGAAGAACCAGAACTAAAATTCCCAAACAACCAACTGTTTCAACAACACCAGCACTTGATAGAGTGCTAGCTGATATTGAGCGTGAACATGCTTCTGCTCAACCAAATTCTGAACCACCAAATATTCCTCCTCCTCAACCAGAACCACAACCTGAACCAGAAATACAACCAGAACCAGAACCAGAACCACAACAACAACAACCAATCACAGAAGAACCTCTGATCCCTGAGCAATCAGAGATTCCACCTCCTCAACCAGAAAATAATCCACCCTCACCACAAACAGAGTTTCACCGCTATGAAACCCCTTCTCCTCATCATTCTGACCCTCACTCACCTCAACCTTCACCGCTGGCAATCCAGTTGCCATGTGGAACCACCATTGTCAGGCCCCAGTTGCCATCTTCAGAGGAATCAACACCTCCAAAAACTCCAACCACTCCAATAGAAATATCTGACTCTGATTCTGATAACCCTCCTCCAAAACAAACAACCTCTCAGAAAACCGCTGAAAACCCCAGCAGAACTTTCATTGACTTCACAAGTCTTGAACGTCTTGCTGACCTAAGACACAAAATTGCCATACCCAAACCAAAGCAACCAGATGTTGGCTCTGGTATTTTGAATTTTGAAACAGGTATGCTGCAATGGATTGCTTCTTTGAAGCAAGTCTGTCCGGGGATGATTGACCCAGCTGCTTCTGATCAGCTCTGGTCACAGTTCAGACTATGGGTACGTGCTGAAGCCCTCAAGCTGCAGGACGTCAACTATGAGCAGGCTCAACAGAACTTTAGCAAGCTGCTGAAGGAAGTTGAGAGTCAGCTGCCTCAAGAAGTTGTGCTCCCTCTGGACAGTGAATCTTGGTCTGAGAAAGAGCAAGCTGCACAGGTGCAACCATCAGAAGAAGACAAGACCCTTCAGGAAGAAAATCCAGCAGAAGATGTAGCTGAAAGTTCTGAGAAGCGTCCTCCTTCTGAAAATTCTCAAGCTGCCTTGGACAGGCAGGCTCTGGAAGAATTAAGGCTGAATGACTTGCGTCTACAGCAGCGGATGGAAGAGAATGATCAGAAGATGAAAGCAAGAATGGACGTACAGGACAGCAAAATTGACACTGTTGTCACCATGGTTCAGAAGCAGAATGAAACTTCTGAAAAGATTCAAGCGATGCTGGAAAGCCTGTTCTCACGCATGCCCCCTCAACCATAAATCTTTTTCATGCATAATTTTTCATGTTTTCTTCATTTTCTGTTGTGCTGTTTGGACTATGTTTTGTAATGTTCTTTTGCTCTGATTCTGAACTATTTTAATATAATTTGTTTTTCTGATCTAAATTGTTTTAGCACATCACCAACACTTTTTGATTGCTGACAAAAAGGGGGAGAACAAGAATGATATTTAAAATCAATAACGGCTAACTAGACAGAAATTCTCAAACATTCTAACTCTATTACTTGAAATGTTTTTCTGTTTTGTTTTTAAGTCTACAGGCACAAGGAAGCTCCTGAACCTATGAAGACTAGAAGCTAGAAGCTCTAATCAAAATGTAGAAGCTCATGTTGCTCTGATCATATATGAAGTTCTGATCGACCTAACACTCTGATCCGAAGCAAAGCTCTGACAGGAAAAGCTCTGAAGCTCTGCTCTCTGATAAGTCAAAGACCTATAATCTGATGCTCAAAGATAGAAAAAGATCTGATCCTGAAGAACACGCATATCAAAGGGAAGTAACAAACTCAGGGGGAGTATCTCTTAAACTCTGATTTCTCTTTACTTCTTAACTCTGAAACATTTCCCAGATACCTTTTCACGTTATTTTTTCATTTAAAATATCTAGTTTTTGTCATCATCAAAAAGGGGGAGATTGTTAGAACAATGTTTGAATCTAGTACCCTATATTTAAGTTTTGATGATAACAAAGTGAAAAGATATAGTATTTATATGTTTCATGTTTGAACTATATACTACCTAAAATTACTATGCTCTGACTTGCAGATACGCTGATTAAAATAAGCAAGATCACTTCTTCAGCATCAGAATTTGATTTGATACACCAGCATCAGAAGTTGCTGAATCAGAACGTCAAGATCAGATGATCAACTCACGTACATGCTGAAGCTTGATGAACAGAACTGCGCGTAAACACTCTGATACAAAAACAATAGTTCATCAGCAGCGAAGCAGAATCAGAATGAGCCAAGCCAGAACATGCATTGAAGAAGCAACGGTACTGTGCATTGAACGCTAATTAATTCCAACGGCATCATTCTAGACAAGATCTGCTCAAAAAGGAAAGCTTGTTATTAGCATTGAATCAAGAATATTGCATTCAACGTTCATCTTCTCAAGTGCTATATAAACAGGCTTCGAAGATTATAATGGCTAATGCTTCCAAATTCTTTACACGCACAAAGCTGAACAATAATCTTCATCTACCAGTTTTGCTAAACCAACAAACTCTGATACTCCATTAGTGTTTAGCAATCTAAGTTTCTAAGCTTAATTTGTGTATACATCACAGTTGTGATAAAGTTTTGTAGAAAACATTCATACACACTTGTTTTATACCTTTGTAAGAAAGTGTTGCCTTGACAAACCGGATTGTGGTTTGAATCAAGAAGGCTTTAGCAGTTGTTAAAGCAGATTTGTATTCAGTTGAATATAGTGAATTAAGACCTCGTTGGAGAGAGGCGAAATCACCTTGACGGGTGGACTGGAGTAGTTTGAGATCAAACGAACCAGGATAAAAATATCTTGTCAATTGCTTTAAGATTCCAGTTTTACAATTCAACCCCCCCTTCTTGTGTTTTTCACCCCTTCAAATGAGACAAGTATTTGGCCTTGAGGGAGGCTGCAAGGTAGGATTTCAATTTGCCCTAGTTTTGATATTTTTGGAATTTTGGAAAGGTGATCTTGTACAAGGTTTTCATGTCCTTGTTATGTCTGAACAATTAGAATATATAGAGGAAATTAGGTCAAACAAATGGGCTTGGACCTTTGTATGGAAAGTCTTGATTTTATCTTATTTAATTTTGAATTTTAAATAAATAAAATCAAAGACAAATAGAATAAAAATCCAAGTGGTGTATGAATAAGTTCAGAGGTTCATATTGAGGCCTATAACACGTTTGGACCTTGAAACATCAGCCCATTAGCCCAAAAATTCAAGTTTGGTCACTTTAGGTTTCATGCATTTTCTCAAAATTGCTCAACTTGTACCAATCATATCTGTCTCAATTTTTATCATATGAAGGTGATCATTGACTTTTTGGAAAGCTCAAGATGTCCTCTACAATTTCTATTTTTATCATTTTTTCATTTGAAGATTTATATTGATGTAAGTTGCCTTGACAAAAAGTGTCTTTTTGTTGACTTTTGAAATGACCTATAATGTTTTGGCCCATATCTCTCAAATGAAGCATTTTTTGGACTTGAGCTTAGAGAGACAAAGATGTAGAGAATTGCATTTCCTTCAAAATGAGATTTGGTTGAGAAAAATATGATGAAGCATGTGGAAGTTATGCTTGTTCAAAGTTCAATTGACTTCTCCTTAAGAAAAACCCTAATTTGGTAACTTTTGACTTTTGATGAATCATGAGTTTTCTTGATGAATCATGATCAAAAATTGATCAAATGATGAATATGACTCTTGATGAATCATGATCAAAACTTGATCAAATGATGAATATGACTTCAAAATCTTGATGTTGACCAAAAATATTGAAGTTTGACTGTATGTTGACCACAATTGACTTTTTCTCCAAAATATAGTTGATTTTTAGTCATCTAGGCAATTGACTGAGCAAACTTGTGATGCAAGGCTTGAAACTTTTCCTGAGCATTCTTAGAAACATATGAGAGACCATGAAATCAACTTGAGGCATTAGAAGTCCAATATTCCTTGAGAAAAGAAAAACCTTAGTTGTAGGTCAACTGCTTAGAAGGAGAATTTGTCTGATCAAACCTTGAGTAGCCTTGAGCAATTGAAGACCCTAGAAGCATGAGAAGATGTATTGAAGAAAATGGGAGGGAAAATTTTGGGGTATAACAGCTTCCCCTGTTCAATCTTCTTAAACCTAAAGAGTTAGATTGGCATGTTCGCCATTCGTGATCTGAAGATGGAAGAGGATTGAACACTTAAGTGCTCATAAATTCGCACTCACCGGTGCATGAAGTAAATTTGTTGGTAGATGGTGTTGCTTGAATTGGATTGAAGATTCCATTCAGAGAGATGATAGAATATCTGGGGATGGGCTTACAGATGCCATCCAAACTAACTGGTTTTCATTGGTAAACTTGTCCTGTTTCGGGAGTTCATACCGTCTGGTCATATAGATAGTTTCCCCGTCTTGTTTTAGGAATTAATCTCAGACCTGTTTTCTTATTGGTAAACTCGTCCTACTTTGGGAATTCATACCACTTGGTCATATAGATAGTTGCCCCGTCTTGTTTCGGGAATTAATCTCATACCTATTTTGTTATTGGTAAACTCATCCTGCTTCAGGAATTCATATCGCTTAGTTATATAGATAGTTTCCCCGTCCTATTTCGGGAATTAATCTCTGACCTATTTGTGTTGGTAAACCCGTCCTGTTTCGGGGATTCATACCGCCTGGTTGGATAGATAGTTTCCCTCTCCTGTTTGAGGAATTAATCTCAGACCTGTTTTCTTGTTGGTGAACCTGTCCTACTTCGAGAGTTCATACCGCCTCGTCATATAGATAGTTACCCTGTCCTTTTTCAGGAATTAATCTTTGACCTGTTTGAAAGTTGATGATGATTTTTGTTTGTTTGCGAATTTTACTTGAAAAGACAAAGTTAGCTTTACGTAATATCATGATGCATGTAATGCATTGTGTAACGATGCTCTCAAAATATATGAGAATGCTATAGGTGTTTCGTATGCATATGCTATGATGTATTATTAAATGATGTATGGATGTAAGATGTCGCTAGCGGCAGCGGTAGCTTCATATAACATCATTGGCTGGAGAAAATAAATCTCTGACTGTTGTTAGGGATGAAGAATATGAATCTTCAATCTTGTTTAGAATGCTTTCGCTGGGGATTCCTGCTTCCTGTTTAAGGATATTCCACTGGGGATGTTCGAATTTTGCTTAGGGATAGAAGAATTCCAAGGAAATTGGTCATTCATCATTATCTTGAAGGATTTGATTCTTATGTATGTTAACTGGGGATAAAAGATATAGATAGTCTTCTGATGCATGGATGTCAACTTTTCTAGGGAGGACAAAGTTGAATGACATCTGACCTGGGAAGAGAATCCCGTCGGGGAATTGCGATAATCGGGAAAATAACCTCTGTTTGGGGAATAAACCCTGTTGGGGAAATAAACTCTGTTGGAGAAGAGAATTCTATCGGGGATTTTACAGTGTTGGAGAAATAAACTCCGTTGAAGAATTAAATTCCTGTAAACTATGCTGAGGGAATCATTTATGATGGGAATTAAAATTTCATAGGCTGTGCGAAGGAAGTTTTCATCGTATGCTGGGGAAATAGTCAAACTTCCTTATACGCTAGGGGACCTACTGGGGAGATGATCATGTGAACTATTGGAAGATGCCTCAATTTCTGTCTGAAGGCATATTAGACTTGTTGGGGAATATATCTCTGTCGAGGATGAGCTTGTAAACGTAGCTCTGAGAGGATTTCTCTGTGGGGATTTGTGGACTACTTGAACGTTATCCCAACTCCTAGAGTCTTTAGTAAATGCTAACCCTATTTTTATTCACATATTTGTTAACATTAATCATATTCATATGCATATGTTCACTCTATTTAGTCATTGGACGTTTTTTCAAACAAAACAGAGAAAGTAAATTTGAATTTTGAATTATATTTGTATTGATAGTTTGTCTATAAACATGCAGTTTTTTACAAGGAGACAGAGATCCTAGTAAGAGTAAATCATCGTAAAATGAATAAAATACAAATAAAAATAGCTATGTGGAAAAAATCCCATCGATTTTCAACTCTGCTATTGCCCCTATGTCTTCAAGCATCTCATCCCTTGTTGTCGGAAGAAGTTGACTGCATTGATCCGTACCATTTGAACTTGATGCTAGTAATGAAGCTGGTTGCAAGTAAATGGTGATTCAACGGGACATAGTTGTACGCTTTAATCCCTAACTTTTTCTTGGACTGCCCTTTCAGGTTTTCAGTCCACCGGGATACCCTTTTTTGCCTAAGCCGCCTTTTCAGGTTTTCGACTTGCCGGGTGTACAAATTTTTATATGTATCCCTAATTTTTGCCTGAACCATTTTGGTTCACCGGGATGCCCTTATTTTTTCCTAGGCCAGTCAACCTAGCAGGTCTCTTTCATGCATAGTTTTTTTTACTATGTTCGTGTTCATCGGGTGCGGGAAAACTTCACCGTCCATGGTGGTCAGTATCATATCAACGCCAAAAAATATCCTCTTAATCACAAATGGATGGAGTCCACTTTTCCTTGGGATCACCTTGTGTTAAGATGATGTGCTTTATTACTAAGTCGCCATCCAGGTATACTCGATGTTTAACTTTCTTGTTAAAGGCCTTGGTCATAAGTTTCTGATACATCTAACCATGACAAATAACCGCAAGCCTTTTCTCGTCGATCAAGTTTATCTGGTCCAGCCTAGTCTAAATCCACTCATATTCATCTAAACTTGCATCCTTCATAATCCTTAAGGAAGGAATATGGACTTCGACATGTAAGACTGCCTCCATACTGCAGACGAGAGAGAATGGGGTTGCCCCAGTTGATGTGCGTACTGAGGTGCGATAACCATGAAGAGAAAATGGTAACATCTCATGCCAGTATTTGCATGTCACTATCATCTTCTGCAAGATCTTCTTGATATTCTTGTTGGCGGCTTCCACTATGCCATTCATCTTTGGTCGATACGGAGATGAGTTGTGGTGCTTAATCTTGAACTGCATGCATAGTTCTGTGATCATAGTATTGTTAAGATTAGTACCATTATTCGTGATGATCCTCTTGGGTATGCCATACCTACAGATGAGATTATGCTTAATGAACTGGGCCACAACATTCTTGGTAACAGAGGCAAATGAGGATGTTCAACCCACTTCGTGAACTAATCAATATCAACCAGGATGAAACGATGCCCATTAGATGCAGTAGGCTTAATCTCTCCAATCATATCAAGGCCCCACATTGCAAACGGCCAAGGAGCAGTCAAGACATTTATAGGAACCGGGGGCACGTGTACTTTGTCAGCATAAATCTGACATTTATGATAAGTTCTGGAATGACGATAGCAATCAGTTTCCATGGTATACCAATAATAACCCGCTCTCATAATTTTCTTAGCCATCATGTGCCCACTGGAGTGAGTACCAAAGACTCCTTCATGCATATCTCCCATAATCTTCTCAGCTTCCTTCTTGTCTACACAATGAAGCAGAGTCAAATAATGATTGCGTTTGTACAAAATTCCATTGCTTAGAAAGAACTTGGCAGAGAACCTCCGTAGAAGTTTCATGTCATTGATAGATGCCCTCTCGGGATACTCTTGAGCCTCGAGGTATCTTTTTACTTCGTGAGACCAAGGTTTTTCCTCTACTCCATCGGTGTCAACTTTGTAGCAATGTGCCGGTTTGTCTAGTCTCTCAATAGTAATTTGAGGATTCTCATTGTCCCATTGATTTTGAACATAGACGACATGGTAGCCAACGCGTCTTCCAATTGATTCTCTTCTCATTGAATATGTTCAAAAGTGATTTCATCGAAGTACGGGATTAATTTCAAAACATGCCTGATCACTAGGGATAAGTTCCCATACACATCCAAGAACTTGATTCTCATGTCAATAGAAGCTTTGATACCCATGATGCATGCTTCGTATTCAGCCATGTTGTTGGTACAGTCAAAGCATAGTCTAGCGGTAAATGGCATATGGAAACCCTCGGGAGAAATAATCACAGCACCAATTCCATTACCAAGTGCGTTGGAAGATCCATCAAAAACCATAGTCCATCGGGATCCTAGCTCAGGTCCTTCATACGGTCTAAGTTCTTCACAATCTGTAACTAGCATGATATTCTCATCCGAGAACTCAAAATTCATAGATTGATAGTCATCTACAGCTTGATGAGCCAAATGATCTACCAATACACTTCCTTTGATTGCCTTCTAAGTGATATACTGAATTTCGTATTATGTTAAGACCATTTTCCATCTGGCTATCCTTCTGGAGAGAGCGGGTTTTTTGAATATGCATTTTATGGGATCCATCTTAGAGATCAACAAGGTAGTATGGGTCAACATATACTGTCTTAGTCGGCGAGCAGTCCATTCCAAAGCACAACAAGTTTTCTCGAGCAGTGAGTATCTTGTTTCACAATCAGTAAATTTTTTACTAAGGTAGTATATTGCATGCTCTTTTCTACCAGACTCGTCATGTTTCCCCAGTACACACCCCATTGAGTTTTCTAACACTGTTAGGTACATGATTAGAGGTCTTCCTTCAACCAGTGGCATCAGAGTTGGAGGTTCTTGGAGCTACTCCTTGATTTTGTCGAAAGCTATCTGACAATCGTCGTTCCACTTTACTACTTGATCTTTCTTTAGCAACTTGAAGATCAACTCACAAGTGGCAGTCAAATTGGAAATAAATATGGCAATGTAGTTCAATCATCCTAAGAAACCTATGACTTCCTTCTCAGTAAGGGGAGCTAGAATTTCTTGAATTGCTTTAACCTTGGTAGAATCCACTTCGATACCTCTGCCACTGACGACGAAACCTAAGAGTTTACCAAATCTCACCCCAAAGGTGCATTTGTTTGAATTCAACCTCAACTTGTATTTCTTCAACATCTCAAAAAATTTGTGCAGGTGGTCAAGATGTTCTTCTTCAGTCTGAGACCTGGCTACCATATCGTCGACGTAAACCTCGATCTCATGATGTATCATGTCATGGAACAAAGCTACCATAACACGCTGATATGTCGCACCGGTGTTCTTCAAACTGAAAGGCATAACCTTGTAATAGAAAGTGCCCCAATATGTGACAAAAGTAGTATTCTCCATGTCTTCAGGTGCCATCTTGATCTGATTATAACTCGAGAAATCATCCATGAAGGAAAATACGTTATGCTGAGTGGTATTGTCAACCAGAACGTCAATATGCGGAAGCAGAAAGTCATCTTTGGGGCTCGCCGTATTCAGACCCCTGTAGTCTACACACATACGCACTTTGCCATCCTTTTTAGGTACTGGTACCATATTTACAACCCACTGAGGATATGACGTAACAACTAAGAAACTTGCGTTGAATTTCTTCATAACCTCAGCCTTGATCTTTTTTGACATCTCGGGACACATATGATGAACCTTTTGCTTCACTGGAGAACAACCTTCTTTCATCAGCAGACGGTGAACCGCAATATCAGTATCAAGCCCTGACATGTCTTCGTATGACCAAGCAAAGATCTCAACATAGTCACGTAACATCTGAATTAATATTTTTTTGACACTGTCTTCTAGGTTTGAACCTATCTTGACCTCTTTCTTATCCTTTTCAGTACCCAAATTTACAAACTCAACTGGCTCTTCATGCAGTTGTATGTCTCTTTCTTCCTGCATTAATAGCCTAGCAGCTCTCCAGGTACTTCACAATCTTCCTCACCTTCTTCATCGGCTAGGTAGATCCGATTTTCAAAGTCATAATTGGCAATGGAAGAATTGTTATCAATGGGATCCAGAGTGGATATGGATCTGCAATTTGTTGTGTGGGTGCGTGTAAGAACACATGGCTATTTTGAAAGCAATAAAGTAAAAAAAGGCAAAGAGTGCAAAAATTTGAATGCAAACGTCCAATGATTTATTGAATGAAAATATGAAAATGAAATATGACAATCCTAACAAATGGACCGTTGTTCCCTGGGTAAGGCACAAGTCTTAAAGTTATTGTTTAAAATTACATATCCAAAACTTTGAAAGCAAAAAGAAACAGAAAATAGCATTTACTCCCGACTAAAGGAGATTTGTATAATGTTTTCAGTCTTCCAATTGCTGAGCCTGTTGCCAGTGGTGGGAAAAATCCAGCTGTCTAGGTCGTAGTCACTATCAGCATCTTCTACCGTGTTGACTCCATTTTTGCTAACGCAGAATGGTGGTTTTCCAACACGAGCACGCGAACAGCTCTCTGATCCTCTACAGTGAAACCCAAACCAAATTTGTCAGACTTGTAAGGAATGTCAGGAAGCTGACCCCAAGTAGTACAATCACCTTCTTCTACCACAGCTCTGGCGTCTTTCAGAGAAGCCATTCTGGGAGGAGCCTTGGTAATCTTAGGAATAGCAGAAACGTCTTCAGTAACAATAGTTGTCTGAGGAATAACTTTAAAAGTCTGGCAGGGAGTCTCGATGAATTTTCCGTCCATCTCAACATACTTGAATGAGTTCAAGTGACTTACCATGTACTCTTCTTAACCACAAACCATGACAACCTTTCCTTTCACGGGATATTTCAGCTTTTGCTGTAGAGTGGAAGTGAAATCTCCTTCCCCATGAATCCAGGGGCGTCCAAGTAAACAAGAACAGGTTAGACCAATGTCCATCACATAGAAGGTAGAGTCAAAGACTTACGAACCTACTTTGACCGAGAGATCCACCTCTCCATGCACCACCCTCTTCGAGCCATCAAAGGCTCTAACCACAATGTCACTGGGTTTCAGCACAACCCCTTCCAAGTTAAGCCTGTCTAAACCACCCTTTGGTAAAACATTTAATGAGGAACCCGTATCAACCAACACATGAGCTAAGTAGTTCCCCTGCATTCAATAGAGACATACATGGAATTGTTATGGTTCCTTCCTTCGGAAGTCAAGTCAGCATCAGAAAAACCTAGCCTATTATCAGTGGTCAGGCTAGCAACATAATTTTCAAATTGATCAGCAGAGATTTTTTGCAGTACATACGCAGATTTTTAAGAACTTCACCAAAGCCTGAGCATGGGCTTCTGAGCATAACAATAGGGATAACATGGATATCTTGGAGGGAGTCTGCCCCAGCTGTTCAACAATCTTGTAGTCACTTTTTCGGATGACTTTTAGTACCTCCTCCATTTCTTTTCGGGAAGTATCTTCAGCGGTAACTTCTTTAGGTGCCTCCGTCTGGGCAGACTCAGTCATTTGTTCTATGCCCCGAGTCTCAATAATTGACTCAGTAGCGGTAACACGAACTGGTGTGGTGATAGTCTTCAGAGAGATTTCGGGAGAGAAAATCCTTCCACTTCTAGTAACTTTACTTGTCCCGACAATATTGTCAACATTGGGATCAGTAACTTCAGTATTTCCACCTTTAACAACCAATCGTTCACGCTTAACACCATGGTAGTAAACATCAAATTCATAATTCCAGGGGATAGTCTTGTTAGAAGAATATGGAATTGGCCCCGGTGTGGTGATGATCAGAGGAGCAACTCTAGGTTCGTTCGTAATCTTCACAAGGCCTTTGGAAGTTATCCTTATAGGAGTACCAGGAATTACAGATACCTCTTCAAGCTCCAAGTCTTGAAAAAAATCTCAATAGAAGTAGTCTTCTCAACTAGAATTATATGGTTATCCATCAGACGCTAAATACCTTCTTTCAACAGTTTGTAGCCATTGGGTTGGGCTGCGCAGTAGTAGCATCTTTCAATGCAACCCGGAAATAAACCAGCTTGCAATAGATTCTTCTTAATAATCAGGAGTGGAGTAGTCAAGTCGCTTACAGTTGTAACATACAAAACATCATCAATAGCATTAATGCCTTTGTCGTGCTTAGGCATAGGAGCGGTAATCACATTGGGGGTCTCAGGAGGATAAAATTCAATCTCTTTATTTCCAATCATATCTTGAATTTTATTTTTCAAAGCCCAGCAGTTATTTGTGTCGTGTCCTGGACTATTGGAATGATAAGCACATCTTACATTAGGATTGTACCGAGGAGAGGAGGTGTTGGGATTCTGAGGAGGATCTATTAACGTTATTAACTATGCCTTCAATAGATGTTGCAATTCCTGAGACAATGGCATACTAATCTTGGTAAATTGTATTCTTGGTGTGTCTGACCCATGCTGATTTCCTTGTTGATGTTGTCGCACTAGTGCAGGATTAGAGATTAGCACAACTCCCACAGACTGGTTGCAGTTATTTCTAGCACGGCCCTTCTGGCCATACACAACATTAGTTTCTTTCTTAAGATTAAACATCTTATTCACAGTACTTGAAGAAGCGGCCACCTGAATTTTTTCAATTCAGATTCCACCTTCAACCCATTCTCCTGTTAATATCAGCTCGGTGAATCTGGCTGAAGAGCTTTCGATTAGATGGTTGAAGAAAAGACATGTAAAAGTTACCATAAACATATCAACAACCTCCCTATCAAACAAAGGAGGTTGGACTCTTCCCGTCAGATCTCTCCATTTTTGGGCATACTCTTTAAAGCCTTCGTTTGAGCCCATAACCATACTCTCTAATTGCACACGAGTTGGTGCAAGGTCAGCATTGTATTGGTATTTTTTTATAAAAAGCAGCAGCTAAGTCTTGCCAAGTACGAATATTGGTCCCTTCCAGTTGATAGAACCATTCTAACTGTGTTCAAGATAGGATTTCTTGAAAGAAGTGCACCCATAACTTCCTGTCAGCGGTGTGGGGTTGGATCTTCCGAATATAAGACCTCAAATGGAGCTTAGGACAAGACACACCATCATACTTTGCAAAAGTAGGGACCTTGAATTGTGAGGGACAACAACTCCCAAAATTAGTTCCATCTCTTTAAAATCTAGTCCAGGAACTCTCTGGATCTCCATAGCATTTAAACGATCTTCCAACTGTTTGCATTTTTGATTGGCAGGCGGATACTGTTCATTTGAATAGTCTTCTTCATCTTTATCAGAACATTGGCTAGAACTAAGGTAGTTTCCTTTCTTATCCTTCACACTCTTACCATATTCACCCTGATTATCATCTTCGTTTGATGGAATATCACAGTCTTGAGCTCACTTGATAGGACCTCTGAATCTTCTTCCCATGTTGAGGATTCCTATTGGTTTCCTAGTATTTTTCTTCCTCTATTTGGTGATGAGGGTCTTCAATTCTTCCTGACCCTTGGCTAAGTTGAGGAACATTTATTGGAACTGAGCATTCTGGGCCTGAAGATCTTTGACTGTTTGTTCGAAAGCCATCTTTTACTGAAATAAACAGCAAGAAGATGAGAAAACCCATCTTAGAAACCTATTATGATATGATATGCATGGTATGTAGATGCATATGAAATGTTTTCAAGGATCTTGCAGGATAAAAAAATGAAATGTTAGAAATTGAACCTGGTTGCAGCTTTGACTGAAGAACTTCATGTATTTGTTTTTGGACGCTCTTCTGTAAGAATCAAGCTCACCATATCAAGTGGATCTTAGATTTTGACTCAAAAGAACACACTTCATTTTTTGACGGCATCTGGTAGGAGGAAAATAAATCCTCTTGCCCATTCCTAGAAGTCTAGTTTATGATAAACCTGCACCAAAGGGCCCTAAGAGCCTTAGGTTTAAAGGCTTGTATGAGGTCTATATGTAAGTACCCTTTTCTATTGAAGTTCAGTTGGCACAACCTGTCCTAAAAATAGTAGTCGGGTTCTAGGAGTCTAAATATCGCTGATATTTCTCACAGGGTTTATTTTAGCACAACAACTGACTTTCCGCCAAAACATCCTGAGAGTCAGATCTCAATGAGCGTAGCATTGCGTATCAACCAACATTAGACTGCACCAAAACCGACCATATTACTACCTTCTAATGACTAAGATGGGTCAATTAAGGTTCTAAAAGACAGTTAGTGCTTATGACACCATGCGGCAGCCTAGCGTTATCCTCGGCTGACTCAAGGAACACCAATACAAACCAAAATGTCACACTAACGTAGCAATCACTTCAACCATATTGGTCTACGCCGTACATTTTCCATGATCTATTGCTACTTACCTAAGGAATCCCTAGATTCAGGTGTAGGATCTTTGCAAGAATTTAAACCCAAGCAACCCTCAGATTTAAAGCAAACAATGCAATCAAATAAAGCAAATAAAGTGATCTAAGACTCTAAGCTAACCCCTCTTTTTAATTATCCCCAACAGAGTCACCAGTTCAGTAATACAGTGGGAGAACTGACTTGTTTTGCATTTTATCACAAATGTTGCGGATAGCAAGAGTCGCCACTGACTTTTCTTTTATCCAATAAGGAAATGGTGAAAAGAACAAGAAAGACCTTGATAGTTTTGAGTTCGGGGAGGGGGGGGGGGGGGGGGGGTAAGTTATGAAAAGGGAAGGTGTTAGCACCCTTTTTATCCGTAGTTATATACGGGCTCTTAATCGCTTAGCTCACTTTGAAAATTTTCTTTGTGTGTGTTTTGAAAAATATTTCGAAATTTTCAATGTAAGGCGGAACTTTGCAATGATTATTGTATAGGTCCTCAAGAATGCGTACAAAGTGTTTTAAAAATATCTTTGAAAGTGTTTGTGTGAAATGTTTTTGTTTTGAAGAGTTTGTGAACAAGCGATTAACAATTCTACCCACTCAAGGTCGTTCTTGTTATTTTCCTCCTCCTTTAGATAGTGCTATCTGTACCATTATTTAGTAGGAAGCCCTATCTGTTGGATGTAAAGGGACAATGTAGGGTCATCGTATGGTCATTGAAGGAAACTTGTAAGGATGCTTAGGCAGTTTCATAAGGGACTAGATCATTTATCAAAAGGCAACGTCCAAAGGGTCATCGAAGGACTATGATCTTTTATTTGAGGGTCTTTGCTAAAGCGTCCCCACTTTCGAGGGACATGACCGTTTCATTCCGAAGGCTAAAAGAGAGGTTACCCTAAAGGTATGATTGTGCAAGTGTGTTCATTTCAGTTATTTATCTTTGCAGTTAGGGTTTTCTGTCGTTCATTTTTTAGCTTTCCATACAAACCCTAGTTACTAAGCAATAATAGTAAGTATAAAAAATAGTAAAATGCAGAAAGTAAAGTTCCTACGCTATTACATGGCTTTGGAGCAGATACATAATAGAGGTGGGAAAAATAAACCTAACTATTACATCCCCGGAGGCAGGCACATAATAATGAAAAAGAAAGCGGGAAATCTAGACTATTACAATTGTGAAACCTATACATTTTGATCTATGAATTTAAAATAAGCGGAAAATAGGAAAGAGGAAAAACAAAATATTTTTTGGCAATTTTTTTGAAAAAAAAGTTTTTAATGATGATTAAAATAAACCTAAAAAGCTAATAAATTTTAATTAATAAAAGAGTTAATTAATTAAATTAATTAAAAAAACCTAAAACCTAAATATTTAGGGTTTGTTAATTATTAGGGTTAATTAAAACTAGGGTTAGGGAAGAAATTAAGGAAGAAAAACAAGTTAGAAGTAAAATAAAGCAAAATGCCAGGGGTGGGTGTTGAACCCCACACCCTTAGCCCTTTCCACTACACGCTTTGCCACTGCGCCAGGGGCACTCCTGTGTTAGGAGAATGGAAATCATGCGCTACATATTGAAACCTGCAAAATATGAAGAAAAAAACATAAAAACGTCAAAAGGCAGGGATCAAACCCATGCCCTTGTACTCAAATGCCTTAACGTGTGCTTCCTTGCCACTGGGGTGGATGAGTCATCCGGTAACATTGTGAAAACAAATAAATAAATAATAAACAAAAACCATTAGGCCGGAGAAGCGCCAGAGCCCTAGCTCCGGCCGTTTTCTCCAGCGAGCTTGTTCTTCGTTCCTGCAAAAATAGAAAATTTTAATGACTCAGTAGTACCCTACCCCCTAATTTGGGCCTTGCAATTTTAATGGAACCCTTAGTTTAGGCTAAATCTTGTTGTATCATAAGATACAACTTGAACAACCTCAAACGGTGCAAACATAGCCAAACGCGATTCAACCATTATGGGGGCCATGCGATAGTCTCATCCTGCACATTGATATCTCAACAACATATTAGTAAGGTTAATATGCATCAAAATGCAAAGAAAACAAAAATATGAATGTCATGCAATATTTGAAACTGGAGAAGCATATACGAGGGTTTCAGGCCCTTTGGATCTTCAAAGCTGATCCTTTCTTACCCTACATTGATTTTGGAAGTGAACGGGACAAGTATTTGGCCTTGAGGGAGGATGCAAGGTGGGGTTTCAATTTGCCCTAGTTTTGATATTTTTTTGGAATTTTGGAAAGGTGATCTTGTGCATGTTTTTTGTGTCCTTGTTATGTCTAAACAATGAGAATATATAGAGAGGAAATTAGGTCAAACAAGTGGACTTGGACCTTTGTATGAAAAACCTTGATTTTATCTTATTTAATTTTGAATTTTAAATAAATAAAATCAAAGATAAATAGAATAAAAATCCAAGGCGTGTATGAATAATTTCGCAGGTTCATATTGAGGCCCATAACACGTTTGGACCTTGAAACATCAACCCGTTAGCCCAAAAATTCAAGTTTAGTCACTTTAGGTTTCATGCATTTTCTCAAAATTGCTCAACTGGGACCAATCATAACTCTATATTTTTTTCATATGAAGGTTATCTTGGACTTTTTGGAAATCTCAAGATGTCCTCTACAATATCTATTTTGATCATTTTTTCATTTGAAGACTTTGTATTGATGTAAGTTGCCTTGATAAAAAGTGTCTTTTTGTTGACTTTTGAAATGACCTATAATGTTTTGGCCCATATCTCTCAAATGAAGCATTTCTGGACTTGATCTTAGAGATACAAATTTGTAGATATTTAAATTTCCTTCAAAATGAGCTTTGGTTGAGAAAAATCTGATGAAGCGTGTGGAAGTTTTGCTTGGTCAAAGTTCAGTTGACTTCTCCTTAAGAAAACCCTAATTTGGTAATTTTTGAATTTTGATGAATCTTGAGTTTTCTTGATGAATCATGACCAACCTTTGATCAAATGATGAATATGACTTCAAAGTCTTGATTTTTACCAAAAATCTTGAAGTTTGGCTGTATGTTGACCATAATTGACTTTTTGTCCAATATAGTTGATTTTTAGTCATCTGAGCAATTGACTGAGCAAACTTGTGATGCAAGGCTTGAAACTTGGCCTGAGCATTCTTAGAGACATATAAGAAATCATGAAATACACTTGAGGCATTAAAAGTCCAATCTTCCTTGAGAAAAGCAAAACCCTAGTTGTAGGTTAACTGCTTAGGAGGAAAATTTGTCTGATCAAACCTTGAGTATCCTTGAGCAATTAAAGACCCTAGAAGCATGGGAAGATGTCTTGAATAAAATGGGAGGACAAATTTTTTGGTACGACAACAAGTTTACTTCCTTATCCCTTGAGCTTTTTGCATTTGAGTACCCTTGCTCTATCACTTCTCCTTAACTCCAACTTCCTTGCAACCTTTTGTTTGGGTTTCTTTGCCTACAAAGACACAATAAAAACAAATACAATTAGGCCAATATCAATAAAGATGAGAACATACACCTTAAATCAATTAGTCATTAGCAGACTCAATTGGTTTAGGATTTTTACGAGGCGTAGAGACAAGTTCCTTAAGTGGAGGTGCATGAACAGGGTTAACCTCTTGAACATGTGCAGGGAGAATGTAGTTTGGTTGTGAGTCACCAAATTCTTGTGAAGCCATTACATGTGCAACCTCAATAGTCAGAACATGGTCACTGGAAAATTGAGGTGGAGTTGGAGTTGGAGTTTGGGAAGTCAAATCATTGACATTGGGTTGAGGTTGTGTTGTTTCAAAAGCTGCACAAAGATCTGCTGCAAGCATTTCAAACTCTTGGTCCATATCACATTGTGTTTAAGGATGTTATTCAGTTGAAGGTTCATTTTCAGGTTGTTGTTGTTCAGTAGAAGCTTCACCTTTATCATGAGTTGTTTGTTCTGCTACAGATCCAGATTGTGTTGTTTTTGTAGCATTTTAATTTGGTTTTTTATGCACATAAAATGATGAAATCAATATCACTTAGAAATAGTTAGTAAGAATACATATTTGAGCTAAGTTAATACCTTTCTTTATTGAGCTTCAGGGCCAGGCACCAGAACTGAACAACTCCTTGCATTGTGGCCATGCACACCACAATACAACAATAAAATGTCTATGTCTATCCCTTGTTAGGGTCCTTATCAGGTTCCGTCCTCCTTAATTTCTTTGGCCTACCAGAGCCTCTTTTGTATGATGAAGGCAACATCTCCTCAGTATTAACCTCATGCCACATATCTTGGCTATTAATTTGGCTAACATAGAAATCATATCATGGCACATATGTTTCTTTTGAATAACAGTCATCTACAATGTCTTCCGGGCATTGGTTCCTAAAGCCTAAGGCAACAAATGTATGTCTACATGGTATGCATACCAACTCCCAAAATTTGCAGGTACAAGTTCTTTTAGAAGTGTCCACTATGAAGTTATATTTGTTATGGATATGTTTAAATTTCTAAATAGTATCACTTGGGATGGAAAAAAAACTTGTACTCGCGGGTAAAATCTGTCTCGGGTACGAGTTAGATAACTTATGGACACAGATACAAATTTGATGGTACCCGTACCCGCGGGTATCTGTATCCGTTAATAATTAATAAAATTACTTAAATATCCTTTTAAAATTGATATACTATAATACTTGATAATATACTTTTCACTAAAACGTAAAAACCCTAGTTGTGTTATGCATTCCTATTGTACCACTACATCTTCTTCTTTCTCTCTTTCAAAAGCAAAGGAAGTCGCAAATTCTTCCATTCCTCTCTCAGCAACATCGCTTTCTTCCATTCTTCTCTCGGCGGAGGAAACTTATACAGGTGAGTGATATTCATTTTCTCTCTCTCTCTCTCTCTCTCTCTCTCTCTCTCTCTCTCTCTCTCTCTCTCTCTCGCTCTCTCTCTCTTGACGGTAGCGTTTTCTTCCCTTCCTCTCTAGTATCAATTGTTAACTTGAGGAACAGTAAGAGTTTTCATTATGAATAACTCCAACTTATGTATTCCGCTATTGTATTACAAATCTAAGTTTTATCAATGTAGTTCATTTGAATGTTAAATTTGTTCTGTTTTTACAAGCTCAACCTTAAACTATATCAGGTTCACACTCTATTGATTTGCTATAAAAATTTAGAAATGTTTCCTCTCACATTTCTTATTTTTGTAAGTTGATTTCGTTATATCTTTTACTTTTCTTGTTTTCCTAATAGCTCCTTACTTAGAATTTTTTAATTCACAGCTCATGAGAATTAAGACATTGTGATTTGTTTTTTTTAAGCTCACTATTCTTTCTTTTTTTTGTCCATGAGTAACAGAAGTAACAAGATGTTTGTTTTAGATGATTCTTATTTCTTAAACTTATTATGTTTTTCCCTTCTTTGTAAAATGAATTTTAAACAAACATTTCCTCCTATGGAAAGTGTACAAGAGAATTTGGAACCGTCAAACACGGATGAGTCTAATACCGTCGCTTCGAATGTTACTAATTTTAAAACTAATTCAACTCCTACACAAATTGAATATGTAACTCCATGTGAATCTCAAGCTGAGACACAAGTCACACAACATACTCGGAAAAGAAAACTAACTTCAGATGTTTGGCTTCATTTTCAAAGGCATGAAATAGATGGAAAGATGAAGGCCATTTGCAACTGATGTGGTGCAAGACTCTTGGGTGATCCAGGACAAGGAACATCACACTTTCGTATTCATTGGAAGACTTGTACACTTCGAAATACTCGAGATATAAGGCAAGCTATTATCAAAACTGAACAAGTTGACAATCAAACGACAATGGTTGGTTATTATTCATTTAATCAAGACATAGCAAGATATGTGGCTGCTAAGATGATCATTCTTCATAAGTATCCTTTAGCGATGGTTGACAACATTGGTTTTAAAGAATTTTGTGTTGTTATGCAACTTTTATATGTTGTGGTTTCTCGCAACATTATTAAGGTTGACATCATGAAATTGTATAAGGAGGAGAAAGAGAATACGATGAAGTTACTGTCGAAAAATCAAAGTCACATTGCAATTACAAGTGATATGTGGACTTCAAGTAATCAAAATAAAGGATATATGATAATTATAACTCATTTTATTGACGATTCATAGAAACTACAAAGTCGTCTCATAAGGTAATAATATGCTCTATTCTTTAGCTATTGTCTCAAACTCTAGCAACATATATGATATTTGAAATAATTTGTATGCTACTTTTACTTGTAATTTGTATGCTATTTTGTATGGATGCATATTTTGTATGCTATTTATATATTGAAAATTAAGCTATTGTAACTACTTTATTTTTAACTTGAAAATTATGCTACTGCTACTTTAACTTGATTTTCTATGTTATATGTCATACCTCAAATTTACCCCATCCTTATTTTATATCTAGGTTTCTTTTTAAGTAAATCGCATTATATAGTTTTCACTTCTATAGGAGTGTTTTAAAACCGGAGAAGATTTATTTTGATCCAAAAAAGGACCATCAATATCTGATGGCCCATTGAGTTTTAGAAAATAAGTCCATTTCAAGTATTAAAATAAGGGGGGTCCATAAAACAATTTTTTTTTCTTTTTGTCAAAGCCCGTTAAAGTTTCTTTATTTTTAGAAAAGATGTATAAAACACTTTATTTTGTTTGAAACCCAATGCAATTAAATTATAAGGCCCGTTAATTTTTTTAATAAAGCAATATTTTTTTGTTGAGGCCCAATAATGAAACAATATGGCCCATTTAGTCGGTTAAACTGTTTTGGAATTTGTTTTGAGATTATTATTATTGTTACCTTATTAATTGTTATTACTGTTTTTAAAGCTTTTTTTCAAATAAAAAAAGTACATTTGCAAACATTATCAGAGAGGCTTTTAAGGGCGCACAGTCCAGCCCAAGCTCGCATAGCCTTACATGCCCAAATCAGGAAGAAGCATTTACTATGTACAAAAAAACATTCACTATTTGAATCAATCAAGACAAAAATGAAAACAGAATTAAACACGAAATCAAAACTTTGCATACAGAAATTAAAAACCTTAATACTGCCTATAATCAAAAACAGAAACAAGATGAAGCTATATACAAAAACTTATCATCTTCATCAATTGTGCAATAAAAACGAGATCAAAACAAAATAGAAAACCAAATCATTCCCTTTATATTTGGAGACAACATCAAATTAGTATGGAAACTAATTGAACTGAATAATACAAATCAAAATAGAATAATGACCTAATTAATCTTTTTCCTAAAACTACAAACCTTAAATGCTATAAAAAAAGGAAATTACAGAATGGAGGTCGCACTAAATTAGTACTGAGGGAGGAAAATTGAAGGAGTCCTTCAAGCGAAAATCACCAGAAAGAGAAGGAGTAGGAGTAGAAGAGACAAGATTTAGGATTTTCAATATCTGAAAATCCCAAATCCTCACTGCCGAATCCCTTTGCACCGTCGATACCTCGGCCCGCCGCGCTCCCTCATCACTCACTAATACCTCATAACGCTCAGATGAAGAAGGTAACACTCGACTCTCGTTTCTTTGTTTTTGTTATTTTTTTGAGGGTGGTTATGGTGTTCAATTTAGGGTTGAAAAGGGCTAGCCGCCGTGTGTGTAATTTATGGTTTTTATTTTGGTTGGGATGAAAGAGACATAAGAGAGGTGAGAGGCAGAGAGAGAGATGAAACAACAAAGAAATAAAAAAACTATTGTGTAAAAACAAATAATAACTTGTTTAATAATCCTGCACGTATCATCCCACCATCGTTACTATGCACCCTCAATCTAAGCCACGCGATCTCAATCAAATGGTCTAAAAAATGCATACTCATTGTAACACCATGCATCCCTCACACGGAATCCAAACGAACTACCAAAGACTTGTGTCGGACCCAATCATTCCTAACACACTCCCTCTTTTCTTTATTTTTGCTAATCAGTATAAAATGTCCCCCCTTCTCCTAATGGGTCCAGTCCAAAATCTGGACTTGGGCCCCTGGTGATAATACACCCCAACTTTTACTATACAGTTTAAAATCACACCCCCTTTGCCTCTTGGGCCTGAATTCAATATTTGAATTCAGGCCCATTGTTGTACCCCAAAATTTTCCCTCTCCTTTTTCAATACATTCCTCATAAATGATCTCTACTTCTCAAGGATTCTCAAGGAATTGATCAGACACAATCATCTCTGAAGCGCTGGGACTCCAAATTAGGGTTTTGAGTGAGAGTGACAAATCTTTGATTTTTGACCTAGTACATGACTTATTGGTTTGAAATATGATCTCAAGGATTTAAGTGCATCATTTCTACCTAGTGGGTTGATAGATGAAATTTGGTCAACTGATGAAAAAGTCAACTATACATTGAAAAGTCAAACTTTGACTTTTTGGTCAAATTTGAGTTTCGAAAATCACATGTCATCAAGGCATTCAAAACATGAAATTTAATCATCAAAAATCAAGAAGGTCAAAAATCAAACTTGGCAAGACTTGGAAAATTTTTCTAAGTATTTTCCATACATGATTAATTTCATTACCTCATGACATCTTTCTTCACTACAATTCAAAATAATTCAAGAATGTTACAAATAATTCAAGTTATTACAAGACTGCATTTTTTTAAGTTAGAATTTGTTAAGTTACAAATCCTAAAGCCTTGTCTTGTTTGAACTTTTCCCTTGACTAAATCCACAAAAACGGCCCTGTTATGCTGTCACAGTCTGCTCCAAAACCTGCAACACTGCCTTGAAAATCTTCATCATATCAGTTCCATGTTTGCACCAAATTAGCATATAAGAGCTGCTCCTAAAAAGGCTACGAAACAGCATAAAATGTCCCTCCCAAACTTCAACCAACTTCATCTACAAATAAAATGTTTTCACAACATACAAAGGGTGGCTTTTAATGAGAGAGAAAAGAGAAAAAACATAAGTCTTTGTAACCTTGTTCATTCAAAAAACTCTGCTCTATTTGCATTCACTAAACAGAAAATCCTCAACTCACTGTTTCACCTTGCAAACACTCTCATAAACCAGCTAAACATTTCATATCACATAGAGATTGTTCAAGCACAAGAACAGTTTCTATAGTGCCCTTATCCTTACCTTCTAAACAAAACACATTATTGTACAACTTGACAGTTTGGAGTTTGGTTCAACAACTTTCAATACAGAAGGAGGTTCAACAACTTTTTAGATGTTCATTGAAGTCCACACAGCATCTTGAAAAGTGTTCAGACTCAAAACATAAAGTGCAGTTCTAAGGTAAGTCTTCTTGAATTCGCAATTTCCATACATCATATTTGGTTCATTTGTGAAGATAGAATGTAGTAATCACTGCCCTTTAAAGTTAACCATTTACTTGCTGTTCATTTTTATCAAATATATGTTGAAAACTGACTGATACATGCAAAAGAATGATGGTAGAGGCAAAAAACTGCAGCATGAGTCGACACATACCCACATGGGTCGACTCATTCTAGTGACAAAATAGGGTATGAATCGACACCTGGCCTTATGCATCGACTCATACTGTTATCCAGGCCCTAAAGCAGAAGGATGAAAGGTGCATGAGTCGACACAAAATGAGTATGTGTCAACACAAATAGGTGCATGAGTTGACACATCCCATTATGCATCGACTCATACTAAGTTGATTTTGTTTTACAGGAGCAAGAAGAGTTATATATTGATGCATAACAATATTGTGTCGACAAATAATAGTTCAAAATGCAATTTTTATTTCTTTTTACACTATCTTTACATTTTTCACAGATTTTCTTCATTACTGTCCAACTATTCGATATGGTTGTAATAATTAGACATCTACTTCATCCCCATTTGTAAATTGTACCCCCACTCCCCTAATGATGTTATAGCGTAGGATTTTAATTTCCCCAAATTTATCACTTTTCATATAATTGTTAGTAATTAGAGTGTGTATGGAAATATAAAATCAACTGTTAGAAAACCCTAATCTCAAAGACAATGCATGCAATCAAACACACTGTTCACACGTGCACCTCTAGGGTAACCTCGTTTGTTGCCTCGGAAAATAGTCATGTACCTCGAACATGGGCGCTTTAGCAAAGACCCTCGATTAAAAAATATCATAGTCCCTCGATGACCCCTCGATATTGCCTTCGGTAAATGATCTAGTCCCTTGCGAAAATTGCTAAAACGTCTCATAAGTTGCCTTCTATGACTATACGATTGACCCATGCTCGTCCCTTCACATCCAACGATAGGGCTTCTTACCAATCATTGGTAGATAGCAACATCTAAAGGAGGAGGAAAAGAACAACGACCTTTTGAGTAGGTAGGACGCTCGTAGTTGCTTGCTCACAAACTAAAACCATTTCTACACTCACAAAACATCTTCAAAAACAAACATCTCTTTGAACTATTTTCAAAACCAACACTTCGTATGCATTCTTATAGAGACGAGAGTTATTACACAGTTTGCTGAAACAAAGGCGTTTTCAAAATATTTTCAAACTCGCACCAATCAGAAACACATTTCAAACAAAGCATTTTCAAAGTGATCAAGCAACTAAGAGCCCGTAGATAACTACAGATGAAAATGGTGCTAACACTTTTCCTTTTCATAACCTACCCCCCGAACTCAAGAAAATATCTCAAAAGGTATTTCCTGTTCTTTTCACCCTTTCCTTATTGGATAAAAGAAAATTCGGTGGTGACTCTTGCTATCCACAACATTTGCGATAAACCACAAAACACCCAAGTCAGTTCTCCCACCGTATAACACCCATGCTATTAACACCTCTCCATTTTACTACCCTACATAATTTGCACCCCCTACATTTTTTTATAAATTATTTTTTTTATTTTTTTATTTTTCTTTTTTTATATATTTATATATTATAATATTATATTAACTATTATTTTATAAATCATAATATTTTCTTAAACACATTTAAATATATTTTATTTATTACATTAAATTATTTCTTTTGATCATGTATTTAAATAAAATATTTTCATAATTAATATACTAAAAAATATTTAACCAACCACAAATCATTTTCATAAATAAATTAATTCAACAACTAATTTTCGAAAAGGATTACGAAGCATATTTTAATTAACTGTGCGCTTTGTCTAAATATCTTCGTGTAATACGGGGGAAGAACTGACTTTGGTGTTTTTCATTTTATCGCAATTGTTGCGGATAGCAATAGTCACCACCGAATTTTCTTTTATCCAATAAGGAAAGGGTGAAAAGAAAAGGAAAGACCTTTGAGATATTTTCTTGAGTTCGGGGGGTAGGTTATGAAAAGGGAAAGTGTTAGCACCCTTTTCATCCATAGTTATCTATGGGCTCTTAGTTGCTTGCTAGATCACTTTTGAAATTGATTTGTTTGAAATGTGTTTGTGGTGGGTTTTGAAATTATTTTTGAAAAACGTCTTCGTTTAGGAAAACTTTGTAATGATTCTCGTCTCTATAAGAATGCATAAAAAGTGTTGGACTTTTTGAAAATATTTCATGTTTTGGAAGTGTTTGGTGGGTTTGAAAAGATGTTTATTTTTGAAGATGAATTGTAAGCAAGCAACTAAGAACGTTCTACCTACTCAAAAGTCTTTTGTTCATTTCTCTCTTCCTTTGATATTGCTATCTCACCATTGATTGATAAGTAGTCCTATCTTTGGATGTAAAGGGATGGACATGGGTCATCGTATAGTCATTGATAGCAATGTTGTGAGATATCTTAGCATTTTTCTTAATGGACTAAGATCATTTGTAAGGCAATATTCGTAGCATCATCGAGGGACTATAATCTTGTATTTTTTATTTGTTTTGGCTAAGGTGTATCACATGCATATCATGACCATTTATTTCTTAAGGCAACAAGTGGAGTTAACCCTAGAGGTGCAAGTGTGCAAGTGTTTTGTATTTCATGCTTGATTCATATCGGATTAGGGTTTTCTATGTATCGATTTTATCTTTCCATACAAACCCTAATTAACTAGCATTTATATTTGAAAGCGGTAAATTGCGGAAAGTAAATATCCTACGCTATTACATCATTAAGGGATGGGGTATACAAATTTACAAATGGGGATTGCAAGAAATTAAGTCTTAATTATCTATTACAACCATATTAAATATTTGCAAGAATTAAATATACAAGAATGAATAAATGAACATAATGTACAAGGCAAAATGGAAAAAGAAGTGAATTTTGTTTTGGTTCTTGTTAAAGAAAAAAGGTTTAGATCTAACCTAATTAAATAAAATAAAATGATTGACTAAAATAAGAAAATTAAATTAAGTTAATTAGAAAAGAAATATTTTTTTAGGTTTTTTTGAGAAAAGAAATTAATATTAATCAAATAGTATGAAAAAAAAAGAAATTAATTAATTAAAATAAAGAAACCTAAAATTTTTAATTTAATTTTAATTGAAGAAAATAAAATAAATAAAATCCTAATCTAAATATTAATTGATTAAGAAAGAAAAGAAATTAAGTTTGTAAGAAAATTGTTTTTTGATGTTTTTGTCTTGAAAGAAAAATAAAATAGTATATAGTATAATAAAAATGTTTTTGGTATTTTTTTATTAATAAAAATATATATTATAAGAATATTAATAATAATAAAAGAAAGAGAAAATAAAATTAAAAAAAAAAAGTCAGGGGGTGAAAATTGAATTTGGGGTATTATGTGTCAAAGGCAGATTTTTGTGTTAAAAACCTATCCCATTAAGGCTTTGTTAGTAAAAAAAAAAAGAAATGAAATAAATGAGGTGGACTACGTGTGATGTAGTAATCAGGGGGTGATGGTTAGAAAAATGAAGCCAGACCCAACACAAAGAAGTCCAATGCGCTGCCAAACAAAAAAAGAATAAGAAAAATGTGAAAAATGCAAAAGGTCTCGTTGGGGCTTGAACCCAGGACCTTCTACATGGCAAGGCTTTAGCGCGCGCTGTTTGTACCACTGGGGTGGTCTATTTCACCCATTTATAGAATAACTTCAATTAAACTTAACATAAAACACGTCATATGGCCAACTTCGTCTTCAACCTTGCGCGCGCGTAACAGAGCAAACAACCACAAAAATTTGAAAACTATAACTTCACCATTTCTCAACCATTTGCAAAACTTCAAACATCAAACTTGTTAGAAATTTCACCATGATTCTAAATATGTAACTAACTTAACCTAATTCTCAAAGATGAGCATGAATTTCTATTGGCACCAAATCTGACCTAATATTTTCAGAAACTTCAAACTCAAAATCTCCCTACTCAATCAATATAAATGAAAACTATGGACATATATAGTTTCAAGGCAATGATATCTACATTTTGTATTTGAAAATGCAAGCCTAACAATGCCTAAATAATGAGATGAAAATTCAGAAAATACCTTGAAAAATGAAAATCATATCCTGGGTTTAAGCTTGTCCCAAGTGATGGTGATGATCTAGATAACTTCCTCAAGTTCCCAGGAAGCTAATGCAACCTTTACTTGGAGCTGGAAGTATCTAAATCGTGCTAGAGAAGTCAATGTGCAACACCCTGTTTTTGGTTATGGAGGAAGGTGATGAAGGTGTTACAGTCGTGTAACATGGTGTGGGGTTGTTTGTAGATGATGTTTAGGAACTTTTGGAAGTGAAAGGCCAAGAAACGCACGAGTGAATTAGGTGTTTGGGATTTCTAGCCAGAAAATGCAACAATGGAGGTTGTTCATGCAATCCTGACTTTGAGAGGGTTTTAGGGCTTCAGCATTCTTCCCTTGGCTTGCAAATGATGTATGTATTTATAGGCAAAAGGTTTCAAGTGTTACAACAACTCAGAATTTGAATTCTCAAGTTGTGGCAACTTTACTTGTTTTTGAAGCAATGTTGAAACATCTTGTTCCAAGACATGATACAAGTTTGTATAAAGTGGTTAGAACTTTAAACATGCTTGATTTTGGTTTATAGGGGTTGTGTGTGCAGAAAGAACAAGTGCAAGGCTCAATACAAGTTAACTTTGCATAAAGCTTGCTTTTCTAAAATGGCAATGGTAACTTTGTGCCATTAATGGAAAATTGGTTTGGACAATGCTTCAAGCACTTGGATAAGAGCTTAATCAATTGTGTAAACCATTAATTATGGAGTGAAACACAAGTTTGATGCCTACAAAGTGAAGATTGTGCAACATGGTTATGGATTTGGCTCATGTTCATCACAAATTTTCCTTGCAAAACAAGAATGAAACCCTAACTTCACGGCTTCGATTCTCTTAGGTCAAACATGACCTCAATGAGTTATTGGACTTTTTAGAAATCTTGTAAAATGCTCTACAGTTACTCTTTGAATCTCTTTTGTAAACTCCAATTGGAACTATGTGAAACTTGGCAAAGAAGTTAGGTCAAATCCTGACTTAATATGCTTAAAATTTCACTAAGTGTTTTAGTTTCATGGATATATCTTCACAAATTGATAACTTGAAATCCAAGAATTTTTAGAACTTATCCTGTCCTACAAAGTTTTAGATCTCATTGATATCTACAACTTTCATGTGGGAAGTTTTCCTTGAATCATCTTGCATCATGGTGAAAAGTTGAGATGAAGTTATGAAATAATCATGTTTTTAACACTTAGAAAAATTTCTAAGTTTTAGAAATTTTGACTTTTTAAGATAAAATTTGACTTTTTTTGATTTCTTGATGATCAAGTCTCAAATTTTGACATGTCTTGATGAAATATGATTTTTGAAACTTGATTTTGATCAAAAAGTCAAAGTTTGACTTTTCAGTGTATCAGTTGACTTTTCATCAGTTGACTGAATTTCAACTATCAATCAATTGATCTTTGGGGAATGTTTTAAGACATTCCATTAGGTCAACATGATGCATTTTAATTCTTTATATCATGTCTCAAACCAACAAGTCATGTGTTAGGTCAAAAGTCAAAAATTGAACCTTCTTAGTCAAAATCCTAATTTTGACCATTTTGCTCTTTTGATGATCTGATCAAATTTCTTGAGGAATTGTGATCCAAACTTGATAAGTTTCCATATATGAGTTCAAAATGTTGACAGAGATAAAAAAATTATGAAGTTTGACTGTAAATTGACCATATTTGACTTTTTCCCAATATAGTTGATTTTAGGTCAACTAATCAATTGACTGAGCAAAAATGTGATCCAAAGCTTGAAACTTGACATGAGCAATCTTGGGATCCCAAAATGATCCATGAAAATCATATGAATCATTAAAAGTCCAATTGTTCTTGTACAAACTCAAACCCTAATTTTGAGTCATCAGTGCTTGAGGAGGTGTCTTGAGCTGATCAAACCTTGTGCAGTCTTGAATCAATGGAGATCTTGTGAGAGAAATATTGAGAAATTGAGAGGGAAAATTTTGGGGTACAATAGCTTCCCCTGTTCAATCTTCTTAAACCTGAAGAGTTAGATTGGCGGGTCCGCCATTCGTGACTTGAAGGTGGAAGATGATTGAACACTAGAGTGCCCAAAAATTTGTACTCGATGGTGTATTGATTCGGGAATGGGATTATAGATGCCATTTGGAGATATGATGGTAGAAAATGGGAGAAACATCAACATAAATGTTTGGTCTATTCGTGCCGAAAACCAAGTATCTTGTTTGTCTTTGACTGGAAGAATCAATTCTGATCCAGAAGAGGTCTTTGGATTAATGATTTTTTGCTGCAAGGAACAAAAGGGGTTAGTTGTATGCGAATGTATGCATGGTGTAATGATATTCTCAAAATAAATGAGATTATGTTGTATGTATATGTTATGTATGTTATATGATGTATGAATGCAATATGTTGTTGAAGCGTATCCTTGACAGATACGGTGGAGATTTGAGAAGTTAAATCTTGGACTGTTGTTGGGGATGAAGAGTATGTGTATCTTCAGACTTTGTTAACAATGCTCCTGCTAGGGATTCCTGCTTTGTTGAGAAGAATTCCATATGGCTTCCTTTTAAGACCAACTCAGCTGGGGAGAGGATCTTCCGGAGATTGAAGCTCTGGCTAGGGATTTTATGAATCCAAATTCATGGGGATAATGCTAATGAAATAAATCTGTGGGGATATCTCAAATGCATTTAAGGAGATGCTTGTTACTGTTTTTAAGCATACATTTGTTAAAAGTTTAATCATGTTCATATGCATATGTTCATTCAATTTTAGTCATTGGACACTTTTGCACTCAAAATAGGAAAAACAAAAAAGTTTTCACTTTAAAGTATATTTGTATTGATGCTTTGCCCATGAATTAGGCGTTTTTATACAGAGAGACCGAGATCCCAGTAAAAGGAAATCATCGAAAAAATGGAAAGAATACAAAGTGAAAACAAAAATAATAGCCTTATGAAAGTGATATCATTGTGTTCCAACCCCACTATTTCCCCTATGTCTTCGAACATTATCCCTTGTCATTGAATAGAAGTTGATTGGATTGATCTTGGACCATTTGGACTCGGACCTTGGTAATAAAACCGACTGTAGAGATCCCATGAGACATAGTCATACGCTTTAATTCTTAACTTTTTCCTGGACCGCCCTTTCAGGTTTTCAGTCCACCAGGATACCCATTTTTGCCCAAGTCTCCCTTTCGAGTTTTCAACTCGCCGGGTGTACAATCTTTGCATATATCCCTAACTTTTTCTCGAACCTATTTAGTTCACCGGGATGCCCTTATTTTTTCCTAGGTATGTCAACATAGCGGGTCATTTTATGCGTAGTATTTTTTAACTATGTCCAGGTTAACAGGAGGTGGGAAGTCTTCGCCATCCATAGTAGTCAGCATCATGACACCACTAGAGAAGACTTTCTTTAAGATGAATGGCCCTTCATAAGTGGGAGTCCATTTTCCCCTAGGGTCGCCTTGTGGAAGAATGATGCGCTTTATTACCAAGTCGCCAACTTGATACATCGAGGCTTGATCTTTTTGTTGAACTCCTTGATCATACGCTTTTGATACATCTGACCATGGAAAACAGCAGTCGGCCGCTTCTCGTCAATAAAGTTCAGCTGATCCAACCTAGTCTGAATCCATTCATCTTCGCCTAGACCTACTTATTTCATTATCCTTAGAGAGTGAATTTTAACTTCTACGGGCAAGACGACTTCCATGCCATAGACCAAGGAGAAAGGAGTTACCCCAGTTGACGTACGAGCCAAAGTATGATATCCATGGAGAGCAAACAGTAACATCTCATGCCAGTCTTTGTAGGTTACCACCATCTTTTGCATAATTTTCTTGATATTTTAATTGGCAGCTTCCACTGTGCCATTCATCTTGGGTCTGTACGGAGAAAAATTGTGATGCATGATTTTGAAGTAAGTACAAAGTTTCATAGTCATAGCATTGTTGAGGTTGGTTCCATTGTCAATGATGATTCTTTCGGGGATACCGTAACGACAGATGAGGTTATGTTTGATAAACTTG
Source organism: Vicia faba (assembly GCA_948472305.1). NCBI lineage: Eukaryota > Viridiplantae > Streptophyta > Magnoliopsida > Fabales > Fabaceae > Vicia > Vicia faba. The sequence goes on along the minus strand of OX451738.1, from coordinate 1,016,070,828 downwards.
GCTACAACGTTCTTTGTCACAGAGGCAAATGAGGCAACTTCTACCCATTTGGTGAAGTAATCGATAATGACAAGAATGAAGTGATTTCCTTAGAAGCAGTAGGTTTGATCTCTACAATCATATCAATGCCCCATATTGCAAACGAACACGGAGCAGTCATGACATTTAGAGGAATAGGAGGTACATGGACCTTGTCAGCATAGATTTGACACTTGTGACAAGTCTTTGAGTGATGATGACAATCAATTTCCATTGTGGACCAATAGTAACCAGCCCTCAGGATTTTCTTGGCCATAGTGTGTCCACTAGAGTGCGTCCCAAAGAGGCCATCATGCATGTCTTCCATAATTTTCTCCACCTCCTTCTTGTCCATGCACCGGAGTAGAGTAAAATCATGGTTGCGCTTGTATAGGATCCTATTGCTTAGGAAGAACTTAGTTGAAAATCTTCACAATAATTTCTTATCATTGACGGAAGCTCCTTCAGGATATTCTTGTGCCTTAAGATATCTCCTCACCTCATGGTACCATGGCTTCTCTTCGTCAGTGTTAAGCTCATAGCAATGTGCAGGTTCGTCAAATTTTTCGATTGTAATCCTAGGAGCTTCGTTGTCCCATTTGACCTTGAACATGGAAGACATTGTTTCCAAGGCGTCAGCCAACTGATTTTCTTCTCTAGGGAAATGTTCAAATATGATCTCCTCGAAGTATGGTATTAGGGTTAACACAAGCTCCTTGTAAGGAATAAGGTTAGGATGCTTAGTGTCCCATTCTCCTTTGACTTGACTGATCACTAGAGCAGAATCTCCAAATACATCCAAATGCTTAATCCTTAAGTCAATAACAACCTTCAAACCCAAGATGCACGCCTCGTACTCAGCCATATTATTCGTACAATTGAATCACAGTCTAGTGGTGAAAGGAGTGTGACAACCTTCAGGAGAAATTATCACAACACCAATTCCGTTACCCAAAGCGTTGGAAGCTCCATCAAAAACCATAACCCATTGAGATCTTTGTTCAGGTCCGTCATACGGTCCAGGTTTTGCACAGTCAGTCACTAACATGATATTCTCATCCGGGAAGTCAAAGTTCATAGATTGATAATCATCAAAAGCTTGATTGGCCAAATGATATGCTAATACACTTCCTTTGATGGCCTTTTGTGTTGTATATTGAATATCATATTCAGTCAGAATCATTTTCCATCTAGCTATCTGTCAGAGAGAGCGAGCTTCTCGAAGATGTACTTGATATGGTCCATCTTAGAAATCAATAAAGTGGTGTAATTCAACATATATTGTCTTAGCCGGCGAGCAACCCATGCCAAAGCCAACAAGTTTTATCGAGCAGTGAATATTTGGTTTCACAGTCGGTAAACTTTTTGCTCAGGTAATATATTGCATGCTCTTTTTGGCCAGACTCATCATGTTGGCCCAACACACACCCCATAGAGTTCTCTAGAACACACGATCAATGGTTTTCCTTCCACTGGAGGCATAAGGATAAGAGGTTCTTGCAAATATTCTTTGATCTTGTCAAAGGCAACTTGACAGTCGCTGTTCCATTTGACTACTTGATCTTTCTTCAGGAGTTTGAAGATTGGCTCACAAGTAGCAGTTAAGTGAGATATGAAACGGGAAATGTAATTAAGACGACCCAAGAATCCTCTAACCTCTTTTTTAGAGCGGGGAACTGGAATTTCTTGAATGGCTTTTACCTTTGCAGGATCAACTTTGATGCCTTTACCACTGACGATAAAACCTAAAAGCTTTCCAGATCTTACTCCGAATATGCACTTATTAGGGTTCAACCTCAACTTGTACTTCTTCAACCTTTCGAATAGCTTGTGTAGGTGGTCGAGATGCTCTTCTTTGGTTTGCGACCTTGCAATCGTATCATCCACATAGACTTCTATTTCATGATGAATCATGTCATAAAATAAAGCTACCATAGCTCTTTGATATGTTTCCCCTGCATGCTTTAATCCGAACGACATGACTTTGTAGCAAAAGGTGCCCATTGTGTAACAAAAGTAGTCTTTTCCATGTCCTCAGGAGCCATCTTGATTTGGTTGTAGCCAGAAAATCCATCTATGAAGGAGAAGACTTTATGTTGAGCGGTGTTGTCAACCAAGACATTCATATATGGTAGAGAGAAATCATCTTTGAGGCTTTCCTTATTCAGATCCTTATAATCTACACACATACGAACCTTCCTGTGATACGGTGGCATAACCGACTGTTAATACTGATTTTGCATTTTGTATTCGCAAATGTTGCGGTAAGCAAGAGTCGCCACCGACTTTTCTTTTATCCAACAAAGGAAAGGGTGAAAAGAACATAAAAATACCTTTTTGAGAGTTTTCTGAGTAAGGGGGGTAGATTATGGAAAGGGAATGTGTTAGCACCCTTTCCATCCATAGTTTTCTACGGGCTCTTAGAGGTTTGCTCATTCCTAAATAACTTTGTGATTTATGTATTTGAAAATGTTTTGAAAATACCTTAGTATGGCGAACTTTGTAATGTTTCTTGGGATAGTGGAGAAAGTATACAAAGTGTTTTGAAAAATGTTTTTTGAAAAGTAGTATTTGTGTAAGTGCAAAATGTTTTGAGCAAACTTCTAACAGCTATCTACTTTGTACTCGAAAAAAAAATTTATTCTTTTCCTCCTATCCTTTAGATAGCGCTATCCTACTATTAGTGAGTAGGCAGCCCTAGTCGTTGGATGTATAAAGGATATTCGAAGGGAAGTTACAGTCACGAAGGAAATTTGGCAAGAAACTTTAGTAATTGTCCTAAAGTTCTAAGATCACTTTTAACCGAGGCAACGTCGAGAGGGTCATCGAGGGACTCATGATCTTTTCAAACTAGAGGATAGTCACTAAACTTCTCACATTTCGAGAATTATGACCGTTTTTCGAAGGCAACCAAAGTGGACGTGCCTTAGAGGTGCATATGTGCATGTGTGTTATATTTCAGTTATTTTTTCTTTCTTATTAGGTTTGCTAGCATTTGATTTTAGTCTTTTCCATACAACCCTATTAATCATACATCTAGCAGTTTATATGAAAAGCAGTAAAAAAATGCAGAAAGTAAGGGTCCTATGCTATTACAACTAAATCGAAAACAAGCAAAATATAAAAATAAAGAAGAGAAATGAGTTCTTCGATCCAGGCCATGGACTCCTTCGATTCACCCTTCTTTTGCCTTCTTTCGATTGGGATTAAGGGTTGACATGGGCATGCTTCAATTTGCACCCTTTCCTGCCTCCTTCGACTGGGTTTAGGAATGATATGGGCAACCTTCGATTGCATCCTTCTCTACTTCTTTCGATTGAGCCAGGGAGTGGGCATGAGCAACCTTCGACTGCAGCCTTCTCTACTTCTTTCGATTTAGAATATGAAGTAAAATGGACCTACGGAGAAGCATGAATGCATATCCTTCAATCATATTTTTTTTGTCTTTCGTTTAAATCTGTACAGGTTAGTTCCAACAAGAAAAGCAAACAAACCAAAAGGGTAGAAACGAAGAACATAACTAAGAGGCTATCTACATTATGCTGAAATGCAAAGTAGGTAAAGGTTATTTACATGCCATGCTGAAATGAAAGATGCAAGGTAAATGGGGCGTACCTTGCTTGAAACTGGAACTTACATGGGGAACTAGAGTTGCTGGATGCTTTTGGATTCGAAAGGAGAGAGGAAAGTGTGGTGTGATCTTGTTGAGTTTTGAGAGTTTTTTTGGTGTGCTTCTCTTAGGCTGTGTATGCGTGTAAAAAAATATGTGTGTAAGGTTCCCCTGGGATTCCGTCTCTACCTCTTGTGCGTATGTATGTGGTCTCCTTATATAGAGGGGATGGAGGGGACAAGAAGGAAAAGTAGTAAAAAGACATTAAGTTGGTGTTTTAAGGCCATGAATACCATTTTGAGACGTTGCAAAAGACATCGTTTCTTTTCCCTTTTTGAATTTGAATGAACCTGGACATTTTACTTTTGAATGCTCTCCTTTGAATGACTCTGATTGCCTCCTTCGAATGGATTTGTTGGCCTCCTTCGAATGGATCTGATTCGGCTCCTTCGAATAGCTCTGATTCAGCTCTTTCGAATAGCTCTGATGGCCTCCTTCGAATGGCTTTAATTTCCTCCTTCGAATGGCTCTGATTAAGCTCCTTTGAATGGCTCTGATGGCATCCCTTGAATGGCTCTGATTCAGCTCCTTCGATGGAGTCCATCCATATCAATTCAAATTTCCCAAATCTTTAGAGTTTTCCCTTATTAGATTTTCTTTAATTAAGTCAATATCTGCATCAATTCGAATTGCCCAAAATTCTCTTCGTCTAAGCATTTTTCCTTGTGAATTCAAGACAAGCCTGAGGAAACCTCTGTCTTGTGGATTGAAGGCCAGTTGGGGGACACTTTTGACTTAGGTAGTCCAAGGCAAGCATGAAGAGGCCTTTGCCTAGTGATTCGAAGGTTTCACGTAGAGGCCACTGCTGGTGAATCGAAAGGGACTTGTAGGGGGTTCTTACCTTGTGAATCAAAGGCAAGCCTGAAGTACCTAACGCGCAGTTGAAGCCTTGGGAACCAAGCTTCATCGAAGGAGGCCCACCGCTCCATCGAAGACATTGTGAAATCAAGGCATGATCGAAGAGGGCCGAATGCCTAATCGAAGACTTTGAAACAAAGCTTGCTCGAAGGATTTAGATGCCCAATCGAAGCTTGTCAAGATACCAATCGAAGGACACATTGTTCAGATGCCAATTGAAAGACACTTGATTATCTTCAAAAAATTCATTTTCTTTAGGCAAGTGCTTGTAATCACCCATATAAGAGAAAAAACCTTGGGAAACATAAGAGGGAAATTTTTTGGGTGCAACACTTCCCATCTTTCTTTGGCACGGGAACCACATTCGCAACCTATTAAGGATAGGATGTGACGGCCAGAAAACCTGCATCAAATTGCTTCATTACCTCGAATTTTATCTTTTCGGACATGTCGGGCCGCATACGACAAACCTTTTGCTTAACAGGGGGACAATCTTCCTTCGTTGGCAGACGATGAACTACAATGTTGGTATCCAATCCTGGAATATCTTCATACGACTAAGCAAACACTTCAACATAGTCATGTAACATCTGAACCAATCTGCTCTTAATACCATCTTCTAGGTTGGCGCCGATCTTGACCTCTCTCTTATCTGTCTCAGTACCTAAGTTGATGACTTCGACTGGCTCTTCATGAGGTTGAATAGCTTTCTTATCTTATATTAGAAGTCTGGATAATACTCCTGGTATTTCACAATCTTCCTCGCCTTTGTCTTCGGCTTGGTTGACTGGATGTTCGAAGTCATAATTGGAAATAGTAGAGTCATTAGCAATGAGACCCGGAGTGGATGAAGATCTGCAAGTGTGTGTGTGCATGTAAGATACATGACTATTCAAAAATGTAATAAAGGAAAAGAAAGACAATGAACACAAAAATTTGAATGCAAAAGGTCCAATGGTTTATATTAAATGATCATATGATAAATGAACATGAACAAAACCCTTAACAAATGGACCATAGTTCCCCGGGCACGACACATGGCTTAAAAGTCATTGTTTGGAAATTAAGATTACTGACAAAAGTTCTTGAATTGACAGAAAACAGTAAACAGTAATTACTCCTCAATGAAGGAGATGGGCGTGAAATCCTTTGCATGCCAGTTGTTGAGCTTTCCTTCGACAATAGGATATATCAAATCTTCAAAAGTATTTTCATCATCAGAGTCTTCCACAACATTCACTTCATCATTCCCGATGCGGAGAGGTGGCTTTCCCACGCGAGCACGCCTGAATTTTTTCTGAGCTTTGATGGTGAAACCCAACCCAAATTTATCTGCTTTAAATGGAATGTCAGGAAGTTGTCCCCAGATAGTACAGTTACCATCTTCGACCATGGCACGTGCATCCTTAAGAGAAACCATTCTTGATATAACTTCATCAACTTTTGATATCTTGGAGGATATTTTGGTGGCGGAAACCATAGGAGGAACAATTTCAAAGGCATGGCACAGAGTCTCTATGAATTCACCATCCATTTCCACATACTTGAAGGAATTTAGGTGGCTCACCATAAATTCTTCTTCACCGCTAACAGTAACGATCTTCCCTTTGACTGGATACTTTAATTTTTTATGAAGGGTGGATGTTACTGCCCTTGCCCCATGGATCCAAGGGCGTCCAAGCAAACAAGAATAGGCGGGACATATGTCCATTATATAAAAGGTAGAGTTAAAGATCTGTGAGCCAACTTTAATTGGGAGATCCACTTCTACATGAACCATTCTCTTAGACCCATCGAAAGACCTTACGACAATGTCACTTGGCTTTAATACCAGTCCTTCACAATCTAGTCGGTCCAAAGCACCTTTGGGTAACACATTTAAAGATGAGCCAGTATTAATTAGGACATGGGCCAGGGTGGTCCCCTTGCATTCAATAGAGATATGCAAGGCTTTGTTGCGGTTCCTTCCTATAGTAGTAAAATCAGTGTCAGAGAACCCTAATCCATTGTCAGCCGTTAAACTTGCTACACAGTTCTCAAACTGGATAACGGTGGTTTCTTGAGGCACATGGGATTTCTTCAAGAACTTGATTAGAGCATGGGCATGAACATCCGAACGGAGTAACAATGACAGCATGGAAATTTTGGAGGGAGTTTTCCCCAGTTGCTCAATTATTTTGAAGTCACTCTTCTTTATGATTTTCAGGATTTCCTCCATCTCTCGAGCGGAGGGTTCTTCAGCGTCAGTATCTTTGGTAGGTGCCCCTATCCCAACAGGCTCACCTTCTTTCTCTTTGCCTCTAGTTTTGGCACTAGACTTGTCATTGGTTATGCAGACGAGAGTATTATAGTAGTGGGCGGTGAAATATCAGGGGAAAAGATTCTCCCTATTCTTGTTACTTTACTGGAACCTGCAATGTTAGTAACATCATCTTCGTTTTTGTTGATCCATGAATCTTGTTTTATCCCATGATAATAAACCTCGACACCATAGTTCCATGGAACCGCTTTATCAGAGGAGTAGGGAATAGACCCATCGGCAACGATTATTAAAAGAGAAATGGTTGGTTCATTTGAAATTCTAATAGGACCCTTTGATGGGATCCTAAGAGGCTTGTTGGAAACAGTTATTATGGACAGGTCTTCAGCTTTATTGGTTACACTTTTGATGGTAGGAATCTTCTCAAATAGAATCTCGCGGCTATTTATCAGGCGTTGCACACCTTCCTTCAGCTGCTTGCACCCATTTACTTGTTGATCACAACAAACACAATATTTTGAACAGCCAGGGAACACCCCGACTCTCAGCAAATTAATCTTCATAGTAGTTAATGGGGTTGTTAAATCTTCAATGAAGGATACAAAAGTAGTGTCATCAATTGCATTAACACCTTTTCCATGATTCGACATTGGTGCGGTTATCACATTTGGAGTAGTAGGTGGATCAAATTCAATTGTTTTATTGTCTATCAGATCTTGAATCTTATTCTTCAAAGCCCAACATTTATCAGTTTCATGCCCGGGGCTGTTGGAATAATTCGCACATTTGGCATTTGGATTATACTTAGGTGATGAAATGTTTGGATTGGATGGTGGATCGCGCAATGTCACTAAGTTGGCCTTCAAGAAATGTTGTAAGGCTTGGGATAATGACATGCTTATCCTCGTGAACTGTCTTCGAGGAACTTCGGATCATTGATTGTTAGATGATTGCCTTTGAGCATATAGAGGGTTGTAGATTAACACAACATTAACAGAATATCGATGATCCTTCTTGGTATGGGCCCTTGCCCCATACACAACATTTGTTTCCTTCTTTCCAGTGAAAGGCTTGTTCACAGCATTTGATGCGGAAGAAAATGTCATGGGAATTTTTCTGCTCTTGATGCCACTTTCGACCCTTTCACCAGTTAGGATCAACTCGGTGAAACCAGATGAAGAACTACCAATCAATAGGTTGAAAAATGGTCCAGTTAATGTACCCATGAACATGTCAACTAGTTCTCTGTCAGTTAGTGGTGGTTGGACCCTACCAGCAAGATCCCTTCATTTTTGTGCGTACTCTTTAAACCCCTCATTAGTACCCATTGTCATACCTTGAAGTTGGACTCTAGTTTGTGCCAGATCGGCATTGTATTGATACTGATGATAAAAAACAGTGGATAGATCTTCCCATGTGTGGATGCGGCAATCCTCCAATTGATAGAACCAATCTAGTTAAGTCCCAGCCAGACTCTCTTGGAAGAAATGGACCCAGAGCTTTTTATCGATAGTGTGCGGCTGTATCTTGTGCACGTAATACCTTAGATGAAGTTTCGGGCAGGAAACTCCATCATACTTGGAGAAGACTGGTATTTTGAACTTATGGGGAATGATGACCCCAGGTACTAAGCCCAGATCACCAAAGTCTAAACCAGGTACGACTTGAATTTCAACAGCTTTCATTATATCCTCTAACTGCTTGTATTTATCCTCGGCAGGTGGGTACTATTCATCAAAGTAGTCTTCATCTCCAGAAGCTTGATCATTTGTACTCCTAGCACAGGTGCTCCTTGCCTCTTTGTCTTGATTTTCGTCCTCCTCAGACTACTCTTCGACTATCTGCACCTGACGAATCGAACCTTTGAATATCTTACCCATGTTGATGAAGGCCTTCTTTTTGGTTTTCTTCTTGGCTACTAGCATAGTCATCATATCTTGTTTCCCCTTAGCCAGGGTCAGCAAGGTCTCTTGGAACTAGGAATTCTACGCTCGTAAGTCCTTCACTGTTTGTTTGATATCCATCTTACTGATACACATAGTAAAAAGATAAGGAAACCTGTTGTGGAAAACCTATTTATGTTATGATGCATGAAAATGCGTATGCATATGATTTCAAGGACTTAGAAGATTTAAATTTGTTTAGACAAAAGGAACAAACATCAATTGCATTAATAAATTCAAATTGATTACAAACATGCCTCGTGGGCTTACAATGGAGGAAATAAATACAAAATAAACTCCTAAGACAAAAAGGTCGAGTGCATCCTGTTCGGCGCAATGTAGGCGTTCAAACTTCGCTCTTCATGAAGTTGTCTCGTAAGCTCTAAAACCTTCTTTTCACTTGCATAGAACCGAGTTTCAAAGTTGCCTCTCTCTTCCTTTAGCTGAATCCAAGCTCTTTGTAAATCTTCAAGAGAAGTAGGCATGTTAGGATAAATGACAGTATACAGAATATCTCCTTCGGCAATAGGCTCCATGATGATAGGTAGGATGGCTTCATAAGGCATCATGAGGTTTTGGGCGCGAGTTCGCACCCACTTGAGATAAGGATCCAAAGGAATGGAGTTCTTATGCCCCAATGTCTTGCTATCAACCTTGTTAACCATGCCCCAAGCTCGTATGAATCTCTGACGATAACCTTGGACATCGCTCTCGTATTCAAATGCAATTCCTTGGACAAGTGCATCATGAGGGCCATCCATCCTAGCATACCCAAATTGTCGTAAATCCAAACAAGGATTATAGGTGATACCTCCCCTAATGCCAAGTAGAGGGACATTAGGGAATTCCCTACAACGGTCAATTATAGTAAGGTCCTCCATAAATCAAGCACACCAATAAATATCAAAATGTGTGAGTGACATTAATCTTTGAGACCATGTCAAGCCTTGCTCATTATTCAATGTTGATCGAGTTAGGTGTGAAATAAACCATCTAGAGAGTAATGCAACACAAAAGAGTACCCCTTTTCTTTATGGTGCAAGTGTGGAAACAATGTAAAATGTCTCCTAGCAAAGTAGGTATGAGATTACGAGAGAGAAAAACCTTGATGGCATTCACATCTATGAGTTGGTACGGATTTGGAAATAGAACCAAACCTTAAATTAGAAGGGCCAAGACATCCTCAAAATCTTGAAAATCCAAATCTTCCCAGAACAAATGAGCATTTTCCAAATGAAACTTGGCTAAGAAACCCTTAACTCCACTTCTTGTCTCCCAATTTTCCACAATGTCAGATCTCTTCAAATGCAAAGTGTGATACGGTGGCAGAACCGACAGTTAATACTGGTTTGCATTTTTCTTTGCAAATGTTGCGGTAAGCAAGAGTCGTTGTCGGCTTTTATTTCATACAACAAAGGAAAAGGAAAAGAATAGAAAAACCTTTTTCCGAGATATTTCTGAGTACGGGGGTATATTATAGAAAGGGAAGGTGTTAGCACCCTTTCTATCCGTGGTTTTCCACATGATCTTAGGTACTTGCTCATTTTTAAATTGCTTATGTGTGCTTGCTTTGAAAAGTTTTGTTTACTTCGTGATAACCCTTGTATCGGTCCTCAAGAGCGTGACGTAGTGATTTTTGAAATTGTTTTGAAAGTGTTTATGGGAAAGAGTTTTTATTGTTTTGAGCAAGTACTTAAGATTTTCTACCTACTCGAAAAAGGCTGTTCGTTTTCTTGTTTCCTTTAGACAACTCTATCCTACTATTAAGGAGTAGGTAGCTCAATCGTTGGAGTTTCAAGGGACATTCAAAAGGGACATTATGGTCATTAAAGGCAACATGTAAGGATACCTTAGCATTTCGAATGGACCGTCATCATATATTCGTAGGCAACATCGAGGGACCAGATCATTTCTCGTAGGCAACTCGAGGGACAGTAAGGGACCATGATCTTTTATGATGAATTTTATACTGAGGGTCTTGACTAAGATATCCCTACGTTCGAGGGACGTGACCATTGTTTTCCGAGGCAACCAAGTGAGGCATACCCTAAAGGTGCAAGTGTGCAGCAGTGTTTGTTTTCAGATATTTATCTTGTAATTAAATAATCTATTTTAATTGATTAAGCATACAAACTTAGGTTGCTAACAATTATATACAAGCATATAAAATAAAAGCGAGAAAATAAAAGAGTCCTACGCTATTACAAGGCCTCGGGGAGGGGTTTACATAACCAAAAATCGGGGATTAAACAGTAAATAATATGCGGTAAGCCCTAATTAAAAACTATTACAAACCCGAAGCAAATACAATAATTGAAAAATAAAATATTGCGCGCGAGAATTAAGTAAGGGAATCAAAGTTTAAATTCTAAAAATCTAATCAATTAAAGAGAAAATATTTTTTTGTATTTTATTATTGAGAAAAATATTTGAAATCTTAACCTAAATCTAATTAATTAAAGAAAAATATTTTTTGGTATTTTATTGAGAAAATTAAATATTTGTGAATTAAACCTAATTTGTCTAATTAATTTTAATTATGAAAAAAATCAAGTCAATATCATTAAATTAATTATTTTCCGGAAAAAAAACTAATTTTAATAAAAAAAAACCCAATTCTACATTTTTTGTGGTTTTCTTGATTTTATTATTAAATTAAAAAAATGATTTTTTTTTGTTGTTTTGTAAAAGGAAATTAATCAAATAAAACAAAAGAAAATAAAGAAAGAAAGTAACTGGGCCTGTGGTGAAAGCAGATTAGGGGGTGTGAAGCTAAATTTCATTGAGCCCAAATCCTTTGGTCCAATCAGGCGTTTGGATCCAGTGCTGGCCACGTTTGAGGGTTCATCATGGTCTGCATGTGTTGAGTGTTAGATCTGGATATGATGAGATCTTGTGGTATGGTGATGGAAGTGCATGAGGAGCGCGCATAGACCTGGAGCATTGGATCTGAAGACACAAATTAGTGAAAATTAACTTTGCAAAAGGGCTGGATCGAACCCACCCCATTTTGGACTAAAGCCTTATCATGCCCTGCCTTGCCAACTGATCCAAGCGTGTTAATTGTTAACAAAATAATACAAAATAAATATAAGGCAAATAAAGATATATGGCCACATGTCAAAAACGCGCGCGCTGTGGGTCCCCGATGGTTTGAATGGACGAATCAGTAAGCACCACAACATCACCTTCTTTAGGGATTCGTCGTTTTAGATGGGGAACTTTTACCTACAGCAGTTTTCCATCACTATAGGTTGTAGTGACGGATTTTGTTCGTAACTAAAAACCTGCAAAATTCAAAAATGCAGCACAAGCAGAATAAATTCAAACCAAAGGCATAGATCAATTGCAAATCATCTCCTGAGCATGATAGTACCCCTAATTTTGTCCAATTTTAACTTTATATATAATTTCCAATTTGGGACCTCAAAACCCTAACAATGGCATCATGCCATTCCTGCACTTAAACTTCAATCAAACCAATCAAAAACATTGCAAATATGATAGCAAGCATGGATATATGATCAAAACATGTTTATGATGGATAAATAATTGAAAATGAATCTTGAAAAAATATGCAAACCGTGGCACTGTGAGCCGTGATTTCTGAAGGTTTTAAGGCTTGAGGATGATTGGAATGGCTTCAGAAACTGTCCAGGAAAAGATTGCTGGCCTTGGAATTGCTTGAAACGACCTATAGAATCATTACTGACCTGCACTTTTTCCATAAAAATTTGACACTTCTTCCTTTGTTTTCACGACCCCAAACCCTCTTTTCTTTCCTTGATAATGTTATTTCCTTATATTGGAATGAATTAGGTCAATAAAAACCAATCATATCTTTGCAAATTATGGAGATTTAATTTCATTCTTTGTCTTGTATGATTTGTTTCCAAAATAGACCAAATTAAGATCTTTTCCAATCAATTGGCTCATGCACGAATTTTTTGATTTTCTAGCTGTTCATGGACTCATAATATGCTCATAAAATCAAATCTTTGATTTTATTTGATTATTCTACTATTTAAATTGATTTATTTTGATTTAAATGGATAAAAAATCAAAATAAATAATAAAAATAATAAAATAATAGGTGGATAAGATCAGGGGTCGTGGGCCATCTTAGGAACAAGTTTCAAACAAGAAAGCATGGGCCCATTTAGAAAAGAAGTCATTTTGATCAATGTTGACTTCATGCACATTTCCAAAAATTGGTCAACTTTGACAATACATATCTCCCTCAATTTTAACCATAAGAGGGTGTTATTGGACTTTTTAGAAAGATTAGGATGTCCTCTAAATATCCCTTTAGGTTTCATCTCACTTGGATCTTCCATGTTCATGTAAGAAGCTTTGACCAAAAAGGTATTTTTGTTGACTTTTCAAATGACCTATAATGTCTGAATTTATATCTTTTCACGAGTGCATTTCTTGAATTTGAGGGATGAAGATGAGTTGTAGGGAATTGAATCCTCTTCAAAGTGAGCCTTGTATGGGAAATTTTTGATAAAGTATGAGAAAGTTATGCCTAGTCAAAGTTTGGTTGACTTTTCCTATAGAAACCCTAATTTAGCAACTTTTGAGTTCTGATGAATTTGGGGCATTTTTTGAGGGATCATGATCAACCCTTGATAAAATCATGGATTTTACTTCAAAATGTTGATGTTGACCAAAAATCTTGAAGTTTGACTGTATGTGGGCCACAGTTGACTTTTGACCTAGTTTAGTGGATTTTTAGGCATTTGAGCAGTTGACTGAGCAAACTTCTTGTGCAAGGCATGAAACTTGACATAGATGGTCTTGAGAACATATTAAGACCATGTAAAAGATTTTAGACTTTTTGAGTTCACCCCTCTTGATGAAAATGGAAACCCTAGTTTGAGGTTCATTGTCTTAGGAGAGCATTTGTCTGGTTAGTTCTTGGGCAACCTTGAGCAAGTTGAGGACCTCTAGGAGTATGTTTTGAGTAAAATGAGAGGGAAAATTTTGGGGTACAACACAAATCTTTGGCAATAACTTCAGGTTTTGGGGTATCTTCTAAACCGGTGAATGGTATTTGATCAAGCACAGACACTCCTAACAATTGAGAGAATTTTTCTATTGTAGGCACCAATTGATAGTTGGGGAAGGTGAAACAATGATGCATAAGATCAAAGAATTGGAAAAGCACACACATCATTTCTTATTGGAAGTTTGAGATAGCCAAGTTGAGAATTCGACCATATTTCTTGGTAAAAGGATAATCTCCAGACACTCTTGATGCTAACTCTTGAAGTTGAGGATGCACTTTCACGAAGTTGACTCATATGGTATTCCTACGAGTAGAAGTCATGACCTACAAAATAGAACAAATATAAATTCGTAAATCCTTGAAATGGTTAGTGAGAAATGCTTTATGATGTTATGATGTTTATAATGACATGAATAATAATCACAAACAAAGCACACAAAAACCTTAGGTTTAGGCTTGCATGGGTTTCATAGGTAAGTACCCTATTTAAGTTTAGTTGGTTCAACCTATCCTAGAAAGTAATTAGGTTCTAGAGAATCTCAATATCACTGATCTTTCTTTATTGGGAATTGGCACACTCAATCTTTTCTTGCGGGCAAAATATCCCAAAAGTCTAATCTCAATGAGCGTAGTATCGAGTATCAACCAATTTTCAGCTTTCCACTAAAACTAGCTATCTCACTACTTCCTAATGGCCAAGTTGTTCAATTAAAGGTTCTAAGGTTCGTTAGTGCTTCATGAAATCACTCAGTGGCCCCATATTCTCCTTAATTCACCATAAAGGATACTGGTACCCACAAATATGTCACACTAACATAGCTATTGTCTCAACCATATCGGTCTACACCGTACAATCTCCATAATCTTTGCTATTTACCTAATCGTGTTCCCAGATCCGTGTAGAGGATCAATACAAACCCAAAAAAGGACCCATAAAATGTAAAGCAAACAAATCAAACAATGAAAGCAAGTAAATGTGATCTAGCTCTAAGGTAACCCCACAAGCTATGAATTCCCCAGTAGAGTCGCCAGTTCTATAATATGGTGAGAGAACTGACTTTGGTGTTTTGCATTTTATCGCAATTTTTACAGATAGCAAGAGTCGCCACCGACTTTTCTTTTATCCAATAAGGAAAGGGTGAAAAGAACAGGAAAGACCTTTGAGATATTTTCTTGAGTTCGGGGGGTAGGTTATTAAAAGGGAAGGTGTTAGCATCCTTTTCATATCCATAGTTATCTATGAGATCTTAGTTGCTTGCTAGATCACTTTTGAAATTGCTTTATTTGAAATGTGTTTGTGGTGGATTTTGAAAGTATTTTTGAAAAGCGCCTTCGTTTAGGCAAACTTTGTAATGATTATCGTCTCTATAAGAATGCAAACAAAGTGTTGGACTTTTTGAAAATATTTCATGTTTTGAAAGTGTTTGGTGTGTTTGAAAAGATATCTATTTTTGAAGATGGATTGTGAGCAAGCAACTAAAAACGTTCTAACCACTCAAAAGTCTTTTGTTCATTTCTCTCTTCCTTTGATATTGTCATCTCACCGTTGATTGGTAAGTAGCCCTATCTTTGGATGTAAAGGGACGGGCATGGGTCATCATATAGTCATGGATAGAAATGTTGCGAGACATCTTAGCATTTCTCTTAAGGGACTAAGATCATTTGTAAGGCAACATTCGTAGCGTCATCGAGGGACTATGATCTTGTATTTTTTATTTGTTTTGGCTAAGGTGTATCACATGCATATCATGACCATTTATTTCTTAAGGCAACAAGTGGAGTTAACCCTAGAGGTGCAAGTGTGCAAGTGTTTTGTATTTCATGCTTGATTCATCTCGGATTAGGGTTAGTATAGATTTTATCTTTCCATATAAACCTTAATTAACTAGCATTTATATTTGAAAGCGGTAAATTGCGGAAACTAAATATCCTACGCTATTACATCATTAGGGGATGGGGTATACAAATTTACAAATGGAGAGTGCAAGAAATTAAGTCCTAATTATCTATTACAACCATATTGAATATTTGCAAGAATTAAATATACAAGAATGAATAAATGAACATAATGTACAAGGCAAAATGGAAAAAGAAATGAATTTTATTTTGGTTTTGTTAAAGAAAAAAGGTTTAGATCTAACCTAATTAATTAAAATAAAATAATTGACTAAAATAATAAAATTAAATTAAGTTAATTAGAAAAGAAATATTTTTTTAGGTTTTTTTGAGAAAAGAAATTAATATTAATCAAATAGTATGAAAAAAAAGAAATTAATTAATTAAAAAAACGAAACCTAAAATTTCTAAGTTAATTTTAATTGAAGAAAATAAAATAAATAAAATAAATAAAATCCTAATCTAAATATTAATTGATTAAGAAAGAAAAGAAATTAAGTTTGTAAGAAAAATACTTTTTTTTATGTTTTTGTCTTGAAAGAAAAATAAAATAGTATATAGTATAATAAAAATATTTTTGGTATTTTTTTATTAATAAAAATATATATAATAATAATATTAATAATAATAAAAGAAAGAGAAAATCAAATAAAAATAAATAAAATAAGTCAGGGGTGAAATTTGAATTTGGGGTGTTTTTGTGTGAAAGGCAGATTTTTGTATTAAAATCTTGGCCCATTAAGGCTTTGTTAGTAAAAAAAATGAAATAAATAAGGTGGGCTACGTGTGATGTAGAAATCAGGGGTGAAATTTGAATTTGGGGTGATTTTGTGTGAAAGGCAGATTTTTGTGTTAAAATCCTAGCCCATTAAGGTTTTGTTAGTAAAAAAAAAGAAATAAATAAGGTGGGCTACGTGTGATGTAGTAATCAGGGGGTGATGGTTAGAAAAATGAAGCCATTCCCCAACACAAACAAGTCCAATGCACTGCCAAACAAAAAAAGAACAAGAAAAATGTGAAAAAATACAAAAGGTCCCGCTGGGGCTCGAACCCAGGACCTTCTACATGGCAAGGCTTTAGCGTATGCTGTTTGTACCACTGGGGTGGTGTATTTCATCCGTTCATAGAATAACTTCAATTAAACTTAACATAAAACACTTCCTATAGCCAACTTCGTCTTCAACCTTGCGCGCGCGTAACAGAGTAAACAACCACAAAAATTTGAAAACTATAACTTCACCATTTCTCAACCATTTGCAAAACTTCAAACATCAAACTTGTTAGAAATTTCACCACGATTCTAAATATATAAATAACTTAAGCTAATTCTCAAAGATGAGCATGAATTTCTATTGGTACCAAATCTGACCTAATATTTTCAGAAACTTCACACTCAAAATTCTCCCTACTTAATCGATATAAATGAAAACTATGGACATGTAAAGTTTCAGGGAAATGATATCTACATTTTGTCTTTGAAAATGCAAGCCTAACAATGCCTAAATAATGAGATGAAAAGTCAGAAAAATACCTTGAAAAATGAAAATCGTATCCTGATTTTGAGCTTGTCCCAAGTGATGGTGATGATCTGGATAACTTCCTCAAGTTCCCAGGAAGCTAATGCAACCTTTACTTGGAGCTAGAAGTATCTAAATCGTGCTAGAGAAGTCAATGTGCAACACCCTGTTTTTGGTTATGGAGGAAGGTGATGGAGGTGTTACAGTCGTGTAACAGGGTGTGAGATTGTTTATAGATGATGTTTAGGAACTTTTGGAAGTAAAAGGCCAAGAAATGCACGAGTGGATTAGGTGTTTAGAATTTCTGGCCAGAAAATGCAACAATGGAGGTTGTTTATGCAATCCTGACTTTGATAGGGTTTTAGGGCTTCGGCATTTGTCCCTTGGCTTGCACATGATGTATGTATTTATAGGCAAGAAGTTTCAAGTCTTGCAACAACTTAGAATTTGAATTCTCAAGTTGTGGCAACTTTACTTATTTTTGAAGCAATGTTGAAACATCTTGTTCCAAGACATGGTACAAGGATGTATAAAGTGTGTGATACGGTGGGAAGAACTGACAGTTTTTGGAATGCTGGTTTGCGTTTTGTGTTTGTTTTTGCAAAATGTCGCGGTAAGCAAGAGTCGCCATCAACTTTTATTTTATCCAACAAGGAAAGGAAAAAAGCACAGAAAAATTCCTTTTTCGAGATGTTTTTGAGTACGGGGGGTAGATTATAGAAAGGGAAGGTGTTAGCACCCTTTCTATCCGTGGTTATCCACGGGCTCTTAGGTACTTGCTCAATTGTTTTCAAAAATTGTTTTCTTTGTGCTTGTGGGTTTGAAAAAGTTTTTGTTTGAAACTTCGATTTAACTCTTGCTTCTGTCCTCAAGAGTGTAATGAAGTGTTTTGAAAACTTTATTCGAAAAGTGTAAGTGTGAAGAGTTTTGTTTTGAAAGAGAAAGTACCTAAGAACCATTTACCTACTCGAAAAAGGAATCATTCTATGCTAATTTCCTTTAGACAATGCTATCCTACTATGATGAGTAGGTAACACTGTCGTTGGAGTTTGAGGGTCAATTCGAAAGGGGACATACGATCACTAAAGCAATGTTAGGACGCCTTAGCGGTAGCCCTAATGTCTTAGATCATTTGTTTGAGGCAACAATATCCGAGGCAACCGTTTTGAAACGACTATGATCTTTTAGACAAAAGGACGACCTCTAAAGTGACCTATACTCAATGACCGCGTATGAAGGCAACCAAGTGGGGTGTACCCTAAGAGTGAGCATGTGCGAGTGTGTCGTTTTCAGTTGTTTTTTATCATTATACGTGTTAAAGGTGATCTAATTTGATTTTAAAATTAGCATCCAGTCTTGTCATGCAACCCTATTATCAAACATCTAACAATTATAATTTGCGGAAATAAAATGCGGAATTTAAATTACAAGGCGTCGGGTATTTACATCGCCAAAGACAAACCCTTTTGAAAAATAAAATAAAGCGATAAAAAATAATTAAAAGTCCTATTAACTATTACAATCCGGAAGCAGGTACATTATTGGATAAAAAAAATTAAATCGCGGCGCAAAATTAAATCGGACGCATGATTAGGGTTTTGACCCTTTTTGGTTAAAGAAAATATCTTTTTGTTGTTTTTTATTTTAAGAAAGAAATAACCTAAATTAATTACTAAATTAAATTAATAACTTAATTAAATGAAAAATAAATTATTTTTGGAGTTTTTGATTATTTAGGAAAGAAATTATAATAATTAAATTAATGGTTAAAAACTAGTTAAGTCTAATTAATTTTATTTATTTACAAAAAGAATTAAAGTTTTCTAATTAAGACCTAATTAATTAATAAATTTATTAAGAAAAATAAAAGATTAAAATTTGATTTGAAATAAAAAATATTTTTTGTGATTTTTATTTTATGAAAAAAAGGAATTTTGTGATTGGTTATAAAAATAATAAAACAATTAAAATAAATAAACAAAAATAAATAAGAAGAGGGGAGTATGGGCCTGATTATGTGGTGCTAGTAGCAATTTCGTGGCCCAACATTGCTGGCCCTTTTTTACTTTTTGGGATCTGGTATGCACGCCTAGACTTGGCCTATGGTGGACCTTCAGCTTTGGACCCTTAGATTTCGCCTTTGGCCATCTGGCAATTGGATGAATGATGGTGCATGGTAGGTTGTAGATAGGCGTATGCGTTGGATCACCTGAAGAATAAAAATATTGAGAAAGGGGGGGACCTGGGATTCGAACCCAGGTCCTGAAGGGAAAACATGCGCCTTGTCCACCACTAAGCCAAAAAGTTTCAATGTTAATATAACACATATAATATATAATATAATAAAACAATTCCTATGCCAGCAAAACAGAAAAAGGCGCGCTTGGTTTGAATCCACCAATGGACAGATGACACGACGTCATCCCTGTCCTCAACCATGTAAAAGAATACCTGTGGATTTGAATCCGCGGCTAAAAACGCAAGCCTGCTCCAAAAGTTTCTCCAGGCCATATAAATCTATTCCAAGAACATGGTTTGACTCGTTATGGCCTCCTGATCAAAGCCATGTTCTTCTTGAGTCTCAATTGTGCCTGAAACAAGAAACCCTAAAAACAAACGAAGAACCCTAGCTATGGTGGTTCTCCATTCAGGCCAGATAAACACAATTGAATGATACCAATCACTTGCAAATGTTTTGTAGATTCAAAATATGGTATTAATTCATGAAAAAGATGCTTAAATTCATAATTGCAAAATCAAGAACAGGGGTGGCTATTGCGCAACTTACAATACGTTTGGATGTCTGAAAAAGCTTGCTTTGGATCCAGGTAGCTTGTATGAACGGTCAGGAAGCGATTGAGACCACCCTCGTGTCCTGAAACAGCCTCTAGCTTGGACTTTGATCTCTCACTTTTTTGTGAATTTTTGCACTTTTGTTCTACCTCTTCCCACACTTGCCAACCCTGATTTTCGTCCCTTATGCTTGCTTATGTAATGCTCAGTGTATTAGGGTAACAAATATGGACTAAATCTTTCCATATCAATGCATATGAATTTGATTTGATCTCCATTTTAAACCTTTCCAAATTTGATTCAATTCAATCTTTTTGCCCATGATTTGATTTGATACGAATTCCATGGTGATGCTAGCTGTAAACAAAGCCTAAAACAACCAGAAAATCATGAGTTATTAATTCTTGGGATTTTTTTTATGATATTATTTGATTAAAAATGAATAAATTCAATAAAAAATAAAATTAAATAATAAAAGTGAAATATGGGCACATGGATGGAGCTAGGGCACGTGGGCAATGATGCAAACCCAAATCAAGTGGAAAAGAATGGGCCCATTTGACAAAATTTGAAGTTTTGGGGATAGTTGACTTTTGGCAATTTTGCAAAAAAAGTCCAACTTCAACAATGCATAACTTCTTCAATTTTGAACTTTTGGAAGTTTTTTTGGACTTTGTAGAAAGCTTGATATGTCCTCTAACCAACCCTTTTGGTCTCATCTCAATTTGATATTCCATGCTCAAGTTATAAGCTTTGAAAAAAAAAGGTGTTTTTGTTGACTTTTAAAAATGACCTATAATGTCCAAATTCATAACTTCTTGTGAGTGCATTTTTTGAACTTGGGGTATGAAGATGGATTGTAGGGAATTGAATCCTATTAAAAATGAGATTTGGATGGGTCATTTCTCATAAAGTATGAGAAATTTATGCTTGGTCAAAGTTGAGTTGACTTTTCCTACAAAACCCTAATTTAGCAACTTTTGAGTCTTGATGAATTTTGAGAAATCCTTGATGAATCATGATCAACCCTTGATAAAATGATGAAATAACCTTCAAAATGAAAATGTTGACAAAAAATCTTGAAGCTTGACTGTTTGTAGGTCACAGTTGACTTTTGCCCTAGCACAATCGACTTTTGGACTTTTGAGCAATTGACTGAGCAAACTTCCTCTGCAAGGCATGAAATTTGACATGGATGATATTGAGAACATATTAGGACATTGGGGAGTACTTGAGGTCATTTGGACTCGAATATCATGATGCAACACAAAACTCTAATTTGGGGTTGACTGTCTTAGGAGATAGCTTGTCTGACCAACTCTTGAGCTATCTTGAGCAACTTGGAGATTTTTCTTACAATGTCTTGAGAAATATGGGAGGCAAAATTTTGGGGTACAACAGCTGCCCCTGTTCAATCTTCTTAAACCTGAGGATGTAGATTGGCTTTCGTGCCTTACGTAATCCGAAGGTGGAAGATGATTGAACACTAGAGTGCCCAGAAATTTGCACTCGCATGAAGTGGTATCAGCCTTGTGATGACGGGAATGGGCTTACAGATGCCATTTGGAGATTGCTGGCGGGAGGATGGGCTTAAAGATGCCATCTGCAGGAGTTTCGATCGCATAAGAGATTCCTTAGCGAGAGCTCGCGTACCTGTTGTTGTGGAAGATTTCGCTAAGGGAAGTCTGATCTTTGTTGAGATTTAGGGACTTGTCTATACCTCAACTGAGAGAACATCTCTGCTGAGTTTTAAGAACTTGTCCGTAATTCAACTGAGAGGGAAACATCTTCATCGAGATTTAGGAACTTTCTGTAATTCAATCGAGGATAATTCTGTTGAGATTTAAGAACTCGTCTACACTTCGGCGGAGGAAAATTATCGAGATTTAGAACCTTATCTGTAATTCAACTAAGGATAATTCAGTTGAGATTTAAGAACCAGTCAGTACTTCAACTGAGGGAAACATCTTCATCGAGATTTAGGAACTGTCTGTAATTCAACCGAGGATAATTCTGTTGAGATTTAAGAACTCGTCCACACTTCGACGGAGGAAAATTGTCGAGATTTAGAACCTTATCTGTAATTCAACCGAGGATAATTCAGTTAAGATTTAAGAACCGGTCAGTACTTCGACTGAGGGAAATATCTTCATCGAGATTTAGGAACTGTCTGTAATTCAACCGAGGATAATTCTGTTGAGATTTAAGAACTCGTCCACACTTTTACAGAGGAAAATTGTCGAGATTTAGAACCTTATCTGTAATTCAACCAAGGATAATTCAGTTGAGATTTAAGAATTGGTCAGTACTTCGATTGAGGGAAAATCTTCATAGCTTTGAATGAGATTTTGGCCGCATATTTCCTGAAAGGTAAAGGTTAGCTGTATGTAATGCATGATATGTATCAAGCAATGATGTTCTCAAAATAAATGAGATTGTGTTATATGATGCGTATATGTATGTATCATGATGTATGAAAGTGTAATTTTTTTAGCTGGGAAAATAAATCTCGGATAGCTGCTGGAGAAAATAGTTGGATTCTTCGTTTTCGCTAGGAATGGCGACCGAAGATGATTGCGAGAATAAACCTGTAGGAAAGGATAACTCCACTGGGGAATAAACTGATGAGGAGATTACTCTGTGGGGAAGAGATGCTCTGCTGAGGATTCCACCGATAAATTCCGCCGGGGATGGATTACCGTTGCTGGTGATACTGAATCCTGTTGGGGATTGACTTCTTGTTTGTGAAAGAAAGAACTCCGTTGGGGATGACCTTTCAGTTGCGACTTCACTGGGGATAACCTTTTATACTCTTATAGGGATAATCCTTTGAACTTGCTGGGGACAATCTTCCAAAGTCTATTGGGGATGATTCTCCAAACTCCACTCGGGGAAGCTTCTTCAGACTGCGCTGGGAAAAATTTCAAACTCCACTGGGGATATCTTGTACTCTGCCGGGGAATATCCTTATACCCCGCTGGGGAATATTAAGACCTCTCAGTGCTGATCGTAGATAAACTCTTCTTGGGGAGAATATTACTGATTCATTCGCGGTTGTGAGTCTCAGCTGGGGAGAGCTAACATTACTGTCTTTTCTTACTCTACGGGGTGTGAATGTTACTGAGACGCATGTTAAGGGTATGACGATGGCTTCATATCAAGACTTTTCTGCCCCTGTATCTGCGGGAGAACATGCCCGCGGAGGCCTTGTGGATTGAGTATTATTCCAACCTATGAGGTGCTTGGTAATTGCCGATTGAAATGACAAATATTCTTCTGGTAGGAAAGTGACGAGATGACGGGACATAGTCGTATGCTTTTAATCCCTAACTTTTTCCTGAACTGTCTTTTCAGATTTTCAGTCCACCGGGATACCCTTTTTTGCCCAAGCCGCCTTTTTAGGTTTTCGACTTGCCGGGTGTATAAATCTTTTTGTTTTTATCCCTAATTTTTCCCGAACCTTTTTGGTTCGCCGGGATGCCCTTATTTTTACCTAGCTATGTCAACCTAGCGGGTCTTTATTCATGCGCAGTATTTGCTGACCATGTCCACGCTCTCAGAGCGTAGGGAGTTGTCACTGTCGCTAGTGTCATGTTGCCATACTACCAGAAGATGTTCGTTTGATCATGCAAGATTCGTTGCGGGAATCCATGTCTAATGCCCCAAGTGACTCAGATGGAGATTTGCCCCTGGCTATTTGGCATCTTTGAGAGATTCTCTGAATCTTAACTTGACTGCCCCAGATGATGGACAATGATCATGCCGTGCCCCTTGGTTGGAAGTGTTTTTCCACTTGAGGTGATCTTTTTTATTGAAAAGGTATTTTGTTCACTAGATATTCGTCGTGTGAATTTCTCTGCTGTTTGAACAAATAGTCATATGCAAACAATGTTATTTTAAGAATGCAAAGCTTATGTCTGTCTTGAAGTTTTTGAAAATGCATTTTTTCAGTAAGATAGGAAAATTTTGTAAAATGTGACGTCAACTCAGGATTTACAGCAAGCCCTACAGGAGTCAGGATACCTTTTGTAACAATATGCTTTCGAACTAACCCATGCTTCAGCTAGGACTTTTAAGGGTTATAACGTGGCCTGGTTCACGGTTTAAGAAACAAATGATAAAGGCTCAAATTTTATATGTACCCACCCGTTCTTCGTGATGTTCTTCGATCCTAAACTCAGATAATTGTGCATTTAGATCCCGTTTGAGTCTTTGCTCTGATATTCCAGTGATGGTTCGGATACTGACAGTTTATTTTGAACATGCAGTCATTTTTGTTGAGAGTTTGTAGAATCTCTTTCTTTTTTATTTTATTATCCCTGTCTTTTGCCTGAACTGTTTCTTTTGTGATTACAGTCAGCGGGATGCCCTATTTTTGTAAGTCTCCTTCATAGGTTTTGACTTAATGGGCTTTTATTTCTGAGAGATAATGACTGCCTGTCCTGACGATTATAAGGAACCATCACCATCTTTTATTTTGGAAGGACCTCTTTGATGTCATTCATTGTGCACCCGAATTAGCTGAGAAACTACCCTGCCCCAGGTTGTGATTAAGGGTTTTAATTTGTGTGAAAATAAAAACTCCAACTTCTTTGGCTCAAAGGGGTTGACTAGGGATTATCTTCCTTATAACTCCACTGTTTAGGATTTGAAACAACGCCTGTACATCATCAGCGGGGTCTGTTTAAAAGCATATTGTAGAGATTTTGATATCATTTCGTCATCCTCCCTCTAAAGGCTTAGAGTTTTTTAATTGAGAGTTGAACATCACAAAAATGAAAGCAATTTGAATATAGTGAATACAAATGGATTGATTCAAAACAGACATATGCAATGCATTGATAAAGTAACAAAGTTTGACATGAATAAATATTCGAACAAATCAAAAGAAAATTACAAATTGAAAATTCTAATGAACAAAAGCCTCTTTTGTCAGAACTTGTCACTTCAAATGGTGAGCCTTGGAGGATTGACAAAAAAATTCCAGTTGACCATCTTGTGTGAATTCCAATGCTCCTTCATCAATCAGGTTTTGAATTTTGTATTTCAACTTCCAACAGTCATCAGTATCATGCCCCGGGCTGTTGGAATGGTATGCACACCTTGCATCAGGATTGTAGTTGGGTGAAGAAGTCTTAGGATTCGGATGAGGTCCTACCAATGCCACCAGATTCAATCTCAACAGGTGTTGCAAAGCTTGGGACAGCGGCATGTTGAGCTTGGTAAACTGCTTCTTGGGCATATCCGACTTACTCTGATTAACCGGTTGTTTATGGAGAGGTTGTTGTTGGACCCGTGAGGTAGTAGAAACCTGGAGAGGTCCATTCTTTACCAAACCAAATCTTTGTCTTCTTGGAGGCTGATCAATGACTTGGTCCCCGGTCTCGACTGTTTGCTTCATACTTTTGTATTTGTCTTGATGAAGCTAGTTGATAATGGTTCTTAGCTCTTCTTGTTCCCTGGCTAAGCCTTGGATAAGAGCCATCTGCCCCAACATCTAGGTTTTCATGGCACCTAAATCAGCTTGCAGTTGTTCCAGTCGTTCGTCCTTATTGTCTTCAGGAATTTTCTTGACCAAGTTCCCGACGAGGAGTGTTTTCAACTCTTCCCGCCCCTTGGATAGGTTTAGGAATACGTCCCTGAACTGAGCTTCTTGAAGATCTCTGGTGTCTTGTTGGAGAGCCATTGCTGAAATAAACAGCGAGAACATGAGAGACCTGTACTGGGAGACCTGTTATGCAATGATATGTATGATATATGTATGCAATGTTTTCAAGGATCTCGTGGGGTAAATAAGAAACTGTTAGAATTTGAATTTTACAGCTTTGATTGAAGAAACTTCGTGTCTGTTGAGAGTCCTTCTTCAAGAGTCAAGCTCACCATATCGAGTGAGTCATAGCCACCGACTCAAATTATCGTGTTTTGATCTCTAGATAATATTGGCTAGAGGAAAATAAATCCCCTTTGCCCTTTGCTAGATGTTTGATTTACCATAACCGGCATCACAAACCTTTGAGATCCTTGAAATGGTTAAGGAAATGTTAAGGTATGATGTTATGATGTGTATGTTATGCGTTTAAGCAAAAGTACGAGGTAATGTAAACAAGTAAATCTGGAAAGAAATCCAAGGTATTGGATAAGGACTGAAAAACAAAACCTGCAAGGAACTCAAGTTGTTAGATAACAAACATGTGCAAGTAGTTCAAGTTGAAAGCACACAAGTCACACAATAGCCCTTAAATTTCAGGCTGGCAAGGAGTTTAGGTACTACCCTCTTTCAGTTTAGTTGGTTCACACCTGTCCTAGTAATAGTAACCGGGTTCTAGAGGATCTCAATATGCTTGACCACCCTCGATCGGTCATAATTCCAGTTTGGCAACCTTTTCTTGCGGCCGGAATCATCGCGAGAATTTGGTCTCAATGAGTGTAGCATACTGTTACTGTTCTATGGCCAAGTTGGTCAATTATAGGTTCTAAGGTCAGTTGGTGCTTGATGACCCCTTAGAAGACCCATATTCTCCTTGTTCCACCACAAGGGATATCGGTACAAACTAAAGTGCCACACCAACGTAGCTACTGCTTCAACTGTATCGGTCTACGCCATACAGTTCCCTCACAGACTATTGCTACTTACCTAAAGGGTATCCCCCAGATCCGGGTTAGGATCTATAGTAACTTCGATTCAAACCCACAAAGACAAAGCATACAAATCAAGCAATTGAAAACATTATGATGAACTATTCCTAAGGTACACCCCACTTAAATCTCCCCAACAGAGTCGCCAGTTCTGTGATACGGTGGGAAGAACTGACTATTTTTGGAATGCTGGTTTACGTTTTGCGTTTTTTTCCGCAAAATGTCGCGGTAAGCAAGAGTCTCCACCGACTTTTATTCTATCCAACAAGGAAAGGAAAAAAGCACAGAAAAATTCCTTTTTCGAGATGTTTCTGAGTACGAGGGGTAGATTATAGAAAGGGAAGGTGTTAGCACCCTTTCTATCTGTGGTTATCCACGGGCTCTTAGGTACTTGCTCAATTGTTTTCAAAAATTGTTTTCTTTGTGCTTGTGGGTTTGAAAAAGTTTTTGTTTGAAACTTCGATTTAACTCTTGCTTCTGTCCTCAAGAGTGTAATGAAGTGTTTTGAAAACTTTGTTCGAAAAGTGTAAGTGTGAAGAGTTTTGTTTTGAAATAGCAAGTACCTAAGAACCATTTACCTACTCGAAAAAGGAATCGTTCTATGCTAATTTCCTTTAGACAATGCTATCCTACTATTGATGAGTAGGTAGCACCGTCGTTGAAGTTTGAGGGTCAATTCGAAAGGGGACATACGGTCACTAAATCAATGTTAGGACACCTTAGCGGTAACCCTAATGTCGAAGATCATTTGTTTGAGGCAACAATATCCGAGGCAACCGCTTCGAGACGACTATGATCTTTTAGACAAAAGGATGACCTCTAAAGTGACCTATACTCAATGACCGCGTACGAAGGCAACCAAGTGGGGTGTACCCTAAGAGTGCGCATGTGCGAGTGTGTTGTTTTTAGTTATTTTTTATCTTTGTACGTGTTAAAGGTGATCTAATTTGATTTTAAAATTAGCATCCAGTCTTGTCATGCAACCCTATTATCAAACATCTAACAATTATAATTTGCGGAAATAAAATGCGGAATTTAAATTACAAGGCATCGGGTATTTACATTGCCAAAGACAAACCCTTTTGAAAAATAAAATAAAGCGATAAAAAATAATTAAAAGTCCTATTAACTATTACAATCCGGAAGCAGGTACATTATTGGATAAAAAAAAGTAAATCGCGGCGCAAAATTAAATCGAACGCATTATTAGGGTTTTGACCCTTTTTGGTTAAAGAAAATATCTTTTTGTTGTTTTTTATTTTAAGAAAGAAATAACCTAAATTAATTACTAAATTAAATTAATAACTTAATTAAATGAAAAATAAATTATTTTTGGAGTTTTTGATTATTTAGGAAAGAAATTATAATAATTAAATTAATGGTTAAAAACTAGTTAAGTCTAATTAATTTTATTTATTTACAAAAAGAATTAAAGTTTTCTAATTAAGACCTAATTAATTAATAAATTTATTAAGAAAAATAAAAGATTAAAATTTGATTTGAAATAAAAAATATTTTTTGTGATTTTTATTTTATGAAAAAAAAAGGAATTTTGTGATTGGTTATAAAAATAATAAAACAATTAAAATAAATAAACAAAAATAAATAAGAAGAGGGGAGTATGGGCCTGATTATGTGGTGCTAGTAGCAATTTCATGGCCCAACATTGCTGGCCCTTTTTGACTTTTTAGGATCTGGTATGCACACCTGGACTTGGCCTATGGTGGACCTTCAGCTTTGGACCCTCCGATTTGGATTTTGGCCATCTGGCAATTGGATGAATGATGGCGCATGGTAGGTTGTAGATAGGCGTATGCATTGGATCACCTGAAGAACAAAAATATTGAGAAAAGGGGGGGGGGGGGGGGACCTGGGATTCGAACCCAGGTCCTGAAGGGAAAACATGCGCCTTGTCCACCACTAAGCCAAACTGTTTCAATTGTTAATATAACGCATAGAATATATAATATAATAAAACAATTCCTATGCCAGCAAAACAGAAAAAAGGCGCGCTTGGTTTGAATCCACCAATAGACAGATGACACGACGTCATCCCTGTCCTCAACCCTGTAAAAGAATACCTGCGGATTTGAATCCGCAGCTAAAAACGCAAGCCTATTCCAAAAGTCTCTCCAGGCCATATAAATCCATTCCAAGAACATGGTTTGACTCGTTATGGCCTCCTGATCAAAGCCATGTTCTTCTTGAGTCTCAATTGTGCCTGAAACAAGAAACCCTAAAAACAAACGAAGAACCCTAGCTATGGTGGTTCTCCATTCAGGCCAAATAAACACAATTGAATGATACCAATCGCTTGCAAATGTTTTGTAGATTCAAAATATGGTATTAATTCATGAAAAAGATGCTTAAATTCAGAATTGTGAAATCAAGAACAGGGGTGGCTATCGCACGACTTACAATGCGTTTGGATGTCTGAAAAAGCTTGCTTTTGATCCAGGTAGCTTGTATGAACGGTCAGGAAGCGATTGAGACCACCCACGTGTCCTGAAACAGCCTCAAGCTTAGACTTTGATCTCTCACTTTTTTGTGAATTTTTGCACTTTTGTTCTGCCTCTTCCCACACTTGCCAACCCTGATTTTCGTCCCTTATGCTTGCTTATGTAATGCTCAGTGTATTAGGGTAACAAATATGGACTAAATCTTTCCATATCAATGCATATGAATTTGATTTGATCTCCATTTTAAACCTTTCCAAATTTGATTCAATTCAAAATTTTACCCATGATTTGATTTGATACGAATTCCATGGTGATGCTAGCTGTAAACAAAGCCTAAAACAACCAGAAAATCATGAGTTATTAATTCTTGGGATTTTTTTATGATTTTATTTGATTAAAAATGAATAAATTCAATAAAAAATCAAATTAAATAATAAAAGTGAAATATGGGCACATGGCTGGAGCTAGGGCACGTGGGCAATGATGCAAACCCAAATCAAGTGGAAAAGAATGGGCCCATTTGACAAAATTTGAAGTTTTGGGGATAGTTGACTTTTGGCAATTTTGCAAAAAAGTCTAACTTCAACAATGCATAACTTCTTCAATTTTGAAATTTTGGAAGTTTTTTTGGACTTTTTAGAAAGCTTGAGATGTTCTATAACCAAACCTTTTGGTATCATCTCAATTTTATATTCCATTCTCAAGTTATAAGCTTTGGAAAAACGGTGTTTTTGTTGACTTTCAAAAATGACCTATAATGTCCAAATTCATAACTTCTTGTGAGTGCATTTTTTGAACTTGGGGTATGAATATGGATTTTAGGGAATTACATCCTCTTAAAGATGAGCTTTGGATGGGTCATTTATCATAAATTATGAGAAAGTTATGCTTGGTCAAAGTTGAGTTGACTTTTCCTACAAAACCCTAATTTTGCAACTTTTGAGTCTTGATGAATTTTGAGCAATCCTTGATGAATCATGATCAAACCTTGATAAAATGATGAAATACCATTAAAAATGAGAATGTTGACAAAAAATCTTGAAGCTTGACTGTTTGTAGGTCAAAGTTGACTTTTGCCCTAGCACAATAGACTTTTGGACTTTTGAGCAATTGACTGAGCAAACTTCCTCTGCAAGGCATGAAATTTGACATGGATGATCTTGAGAACATATTAGGACATTGGGGAGTACTTTAGATAATTTGGACTCAAAGATATTGATTCAACACAAAACCCTAATTTGGGGTTGACTGTCTTAGGAGATAGCTTGTCTGACCAACTCTTGAGCTATCTTGAGCAACTTGGAGATTTTTCTTGCAATGTCTTGAGAAATATGGGAGGGAAAATTTTGGGGTACAACAGAGTGGTTAGAACTTTAAACATGCTTGATTTTTGTTTATAGGGGTTGTATGTGCAGAAAGGACAAGTGCAAGGCTCAATACAAGTTGACTTTTCATAAAGCTTGCTTTTCTAAAATGGCAATGGTAACTTTGTGCCATTAATGGAAAATTGGTTTGGACAATGCTTCAAGCACTTGGATAAGAGCTTAATCAATTGTGTGAACCATTAATTATGGAGTGAAACACAAGTTTGAGGCCTGAAAAGTGAATATTGTGCAGCATGACTATGGATTTGGCTCATGTTCATCACAAATTTGCCTTGCAAAACAAGAATGAAACCCTAACTTCATGGAAACCCTAACTTCATGCTTAGATTCTCTTAGCTCAAACATGATCTCAATGAGTTCTTTGACTTTTTAGAAATCTTGTAACATGATCTACAATTCATCTTTGAATATCTTTTGCAAACTCCAATTGGAACTATGTGAAACTTGGCCAAGAAGTTAAGTCAAAATCCTGACTTAAGATGCTCAAAATTTCACTAAGTGTTTTAGTTTCATGGACATGTCTTTGCAAATTGATAACTTGAAATCCAAGCATTTTTAGAACTTGTCCTGTCCTACAAAGTTTTAGATCTCATTGAGA
The DNA here is from genome assembly GCA_948472305.1 of Vicia faba. Lineage (NCBI taxonomy): Eukaryota > Viridiplantae > Streptophyta > Magnoliopsida > Fabales > Fabaceae > Vicia > Vicia faba. The sequence goes on along the minus strand of OX451738.1, from coordinate 1,016,039,784 downwards.
TATACAACTTTCATGTTGGAAGTTTTCCTTGAAACATCTTTCATCATGGTGAAAAGTTGAGATAAAGTTATGAAATAATCATGTTTTTAACACTTAGAAAAATTTCTAAGTTTTAGAAATTTTAACTTTTCAAGATAAAATTTGACGTTTTTTGGATTCTTGATGATCAAGTCTCAAATTTTGACATGTCTTGATGAAATATGATTTTTGAAACTTGATTTTGATCAAAAAGTCAAAGTTTGACTTTTCAGTGTATCAGTTGACTTTTCATCAGTTGAGTGAATTTCAACTATCAATCAATTGATCTTTGTTGAATGTTTTAAGTCATGCCATTAGGTAAAAATGATGCATTTGAATCATTGATATCATGTCTCAAACCAACAAGTCATGTGTTAGGTCAAAAGTCAAAAATTGAACCTTCTTAGTCAAAATCCTTATTTTGACCATTTTGCCCTTTTGATGATCTGATCAAATTTCTTGAGGAATTATGATCCAAACTTGATAAATTACCATATATGAGTTCAAAATGTTGATATGGGTAAAAAATTATGAAGTTTGACTGTAAATAGACCACAATTAACTTTTTTCCCAATATAGTTGATTTTAGGTCAATTGATCAATTGACTGAGCAAAAATGTGATCCAAAGCTTGAAACTTGACATGAGCAATCTTTGGAGTCCAAAATGATCCATGAAAATCATATGAAGCATTAAAAGTCCAATTGTCCTTGTACAAACTCAAACCCTAATTTTGAGTCATCAGTGCTTGAGGAGGTATTTTGAGCTGATCAAACCTTGTGCAGTTTTGAATCAATGGAGATCTTGTGAGAGAATTCTTAAGAAATTGAGAGGGAAAATTTTGGGGTGCAACACTCCGTTATTCACACACCTAGATTAAGTATACGAGAAATTTAAATATCTTCGTAATCCATAAAAAACACAAACCAAGTGTGAACTACGAAATGAGACTCTGATTCCTCCTAAGAGGATACGTAGGCATGCGATTAAAATTGTGGCGAGTTCCCCTATTAAAAATAAAAACCATTTTCCCCTAATAAACATTAAAACCTTATTTCCTAAAAATCACGCTTCTAATCCTAGTATCCTTGTGAACAAGGTAGATGAGGGGTGCCTAACACTTTCCCTTCATCTAGAACCGAGTCAGACCTAGAACCTCTGAACTTTTTAGGATTATTCCTTTATACTCCCTTCCCTAGGATACAAATCAAGGGTGGTGAATATGTATTTAAAACCAGTTACAACAGCTGGCGACTCCGCTGGGGACTCAACCCTAGGTTTAGAAGCCTCTCCTTTAGGTTCTAGGGTTTTCTTATTTTTTTGGGTTTTTATTCTTTCTTGTTTATTTATTTCTTGCTTATTTTATTTTATCATTCATTATATTTATTTATTTATGGTGGTATTTAAAATTTTGCAAGAATATTTTCAAAAACCCTTAGAAAGAAGGTTCGTCTATTAGCCAAGGGGATACATCATCCCTATGAGTTTATGTGACGACTTCGCCTAGAGTCGGTGAAATTTTGCAAAAGAAATACGTCTCAAGAGACATCCTCTTGGGAAGTAGGACTTTGGAATGACACCAATGGCTCTTTGTATAAACCTCAAACCAAAATCTCATGATGAGACCCTTCACGACTTAGAGATGAAAGTTTCAGTCTGCAAAGAGACTCCACTTAAGGGAGGCCCTCGTACCTTTCCCTCTAGTGTTATTCATTATACCCTTAAGGAAACCGCCTTATGGGGAAGATAGAATATCCATGAAACCAAGCTAAGAGCCTACCTTCTAGTGGTAATATCCATCGAATCCCGCCATTTAGCCTTATACTCATCCATTCATACATCTTTACATTTCATATACTAATCATTATCCGTTTGCTTTTGTTTGTCTTATTCATAGGGTAAAATGAAATATATATATATATATATATATATATATATATATATATATATATATATATATATATATATATATATATATATATATATATATATATATATATATATATATATATATATATATATATATATATATATATATATATATATATATATATATATATATATATATATATATATATATATATATATATATATATATATATATATATATATATATATATATATATATATATATATATATTAAAAATTCAAAGTTTTTAGTGAGTATCTGAAAATGAATACTAAAGGAAAGCAACTCGTCTGTATTAAATGCTATCAAGTCGGATGTGACCAAAATCAAAGTTGTAAGGCAAAGATTATATGAAAGGGCTCTAAAAACATTTACTCGTCGTTATGGGGATATTCTGGACTTAACCAAAATTGAAGTACATATGGACGCTATTTCTGCTCTGGTGCAATTTTATGACCCTCCATTGAGATGTTTCACTTTTCAGGATTTTCAGCTGGCACCGACCTTGGAAGAATTAGACAGAATTCTGAATTTCTCCAAAGAGAAGGCTTATATGGGCATTAGGAAAACCATCGTTATCAAAATATTGGCCAAAGGTTTACAAATCCCTTATCATGAGTTTTCTCTTAATTATAAGAAAGAAGGAGAGGTGAGAGGAATTAAGAGATGTTACCTGGAAAATAAAACTCTTGATCTAGAAAATAACAAATAATGGGAATCTCGTGTCGACTGTCTGGGGATGCTTATATTTGGTGTTGTCTTATTTCCACACACTGCAGATTATATTGACCCTGCAGCCATCAATGTGTTCTGGCGTACAAAGACTTTTAATACAGATCCAACTCTAGCTCTGCTTGCTGATATCAATTACATCATTCATACACGGTACAAAAAGAAAAGAGGTACCCTGAATTGTTGTATTCTACTGCTATACTCCTGGTTCATGACTCACCTTTATAAGGAGGATTACTTGATTCCGAATCTGTCAAGGTATGAATGGCCTTTGAAGTTAAGGTCTACCACTGCTAGTTCTGTGTTATCGAATGCCAAAAAGTTAGATATTGGCGACATTGTCTACAATTGTGGAGATTTTTCCAATGTTCCGTTGATTGGGTCACAAGGCTGCATTAGTTACAATCCTACCTTGGCCCTACGACAACTAGGGTATCATTTGGAATAAAATCCTTCAGACGATCAACTCCAACAATTGATCATTCATGACATGGGTAGAAAAAACCGAGAGCTACTCAAATAAATTATTCGGGCTTGGAGTAGGGTTAGCAAACGAAAAGCTGAAAAGAAGAATGTTGTAGCAAAAGAACCTCACACTCAATGGGTTCTAGACAGGGTACAAATTATCAAGTTTCCTTTTGATATAGATCCCAAATATAAGCAAGAAGTCCCAGCTACTCCTCCTATGTCTTTGGAAGAGGTAAATGGTCTGAAGAAAACATTGAAATAGGCTCAGAGGGAGAGGGAAGATCTAGAGCTCAATCTCCTGAACTTGACCAAAGAGAAAATACAAATGTAGCACATACTCGAACCAAAAGACCAACAGATTCGAAAATAAGATGAAGCATTTGAAAAGGAAAGTCTGAAAACGAAACGTTCGATCGAAGGGTTGTTAAGTGCTACTTTTAATATGGATTCCCATAATTAGAGGCTGGAAGATGCTGCTAATAAAATCAGAAAGTTGAATAGATGGTATGAAAAAGTCGTGCAAGAAAAGAAACTATTGGAGTAAGAGTTGAGGGCTTAAATCCAAAGCTTGGTCCAAGTATCTCTAGATCAGGAAGAGCAATTGAAATATCTCACTACCAGGCTTCAGGATAGTCAAGAATCATAGGTAAGGGAGCGCCTTGCAAAGATGAGGGCGGAAAGACTTCTGGCCCAGAAAGCTGAAGAGTACGAGTAAATATGCCTTGAACTGGAAGGCCTCCACAAAGATTTCCTGATACAACAAAGACTTTATACGGAGCTGAGGGCTGAAAAGATGTATTGGGAAGAGCAGTATACAAATATTTCCCAAGCAGGAAGGGATAACCACAAGATAATTCCCAAACTCTACCGAGAATACCGATACTACAAAGATAAGCATGAAAGGCTCACTTTCTTGGCCAACAACCTCATTGAAGACATTCCCAGAAGCTTAAGGGACGCAGAAAGTGTAATGATCCCTCTCCTAAAGGATGTTGACGATTTCCTCAAGCTGTGTAGGACATTGGTCAATTGTTTTAGAGAAGACATTCGCAAGAGGGATTAAGAGATTGTTTTCCTCTTGTTTATTTGCCTTTCAGTAAATTTATTGTTTTAGAATTGTAATATCTTTCAGTATCTGAAATGTGTTCTCTTTTAAAGATAATTGGTATTTTCAATAAAAGCATTATGTTTCCTATCTTATTTGTGTATTCATTTTTCAGATACTCACCAATAAAAAAGCAAAACCTAAAAAAATACATGATATTATAAAAAAGAATATAAATATATACCCAAGTGAATAAGACATTCAAAATGTAATTCTTAACATCGTTCATACATAATCATACATTCATAAAAACATTTGCATCTTATAAGTTCACAACTCAAAAACTCATTTTTCAAAATCTTCTCCAGTTGAACCATTGGTAGAAGGAAACCACCACCGCCTTGTCCGTCATATCAAATAAGAGCTCACCAACTAAGAGCCATGGAACAAATCAAAGAAAATCAAGAAGCTTTCAAAGTGGATCTAGAACAAGTTAAAAGCAACGTCGAATCAATGAGAGGGGATATGAGTCAGGTCCTTCTAGCTTTAAAAACATCATTGATAGACAATAACAAATTCCCAGGGTATCCTTCGAGGAAATAACCCAAGCTATCGGTGCATCGAGCGGTCACCAACTGAGAAGAGGACCAGAGACAGAGCCATAAAAATCTGTCATGGCTCAACATGTGACAAGACAAGAAACTAAAGGGTTTATCCCACCTCCACCAAAGGAAGGGGCATCTCATACCCTGCAGATTCCGATTAACGATGCTGATAATTACTTGGATTTGCAATATGGAGATCACGACCTGGAGGATGTTAATCAGGAACCTCAAAAGGTGACTAATACCCTAGTTACTGAAAATCCACTGGCACTGAATCAATATAAAGCTTTAGAAGAAAGGTTAAAAGTTGTAGAGGGATATGATGCTTTTGATGTCGATGCCCTCAAAATGGGACTCATTCTAGACGTAATAATTCTGCTGAAATTCAAAATACCTGACTTTGGAAGATACAGGGAGCTTAGTTGTCTGAGAAATCACATGCTCATGTATTATAGGAAGATGCATGCTTACGCTCAGAACTAGAAATTAATGATCCATTGCTTTCAAGACAATTTGAGTGGGGCATCTCTAGATTGATACACACAGTTAGAGAGGATGCACATCCAGACATGGGTAGATCTTGCCAATGCTTTCCTGAAGCAATATAAATACAATCTGGATATGGCGCCTACCTGCATACAATTCCAGAACCTGCCTCAGAAGAAAGAAGAATCCTTCAAGGAGTACGCTCAAAGGTGGAGAGAGATAGTGTCTCGTGTACAACCACCACTTCCGGAGAAAGAGCTAGTCGACAAGTTCATGGGAACCCTACAAGGGGTATACTATGAAAAGATGATAGGAAGCATCTCTTCAGGATTTTTTGACCTATTGACTATTGGAGAGAGGATTGAGACATGAATAAAGAATGGTAAGTATAATACGATCGGAGAACTGACTTGATTGTTTGGTGTTTGATCGCAATTGTCGCGGATAGCAAGCGTCGCCATCGACTTTTCTTTTATCCAATAAAGGAAAGGGTGAAAAGAACAGGAAAGACCTTTCTAGATATCTTCTTGAGTTTAGGGGTAGGTTATGAAAAGGGAAGGTGTTAGCACACTTTTCATCCGTAGTTATCTACGGGCTCTTAGTTGCTTGCTAGATCACTTAGAAAAATGCTTTGTTTGAAATGTGTTTGTGGTGGGTTTTTGAAAGTATTTTGAAAACTCCTTTGTTTCAGAAAAATTTGTAATGATTCTCGTCTCTATAAGTGTGAAAATGTTTTTGATTTGTGAGCAAGCAAATACGAGTGTCCTGCCTACTCAAAAGGTCTTTGTTCTTTTCCTTATCCTTTAGATGTTATTATCTTAGCATTGATTAGTAGAAAGCCCCTTCATTGGATGTGAAGGGACAAGCGCGGGTCAATCGTATAGTCATAGAAGTTAACTTATGAGATGCTTTAGCAATTTTCGTAAGAGACTAGATCGTTTACCAAAGGAAACATTGAGGGACATCGAGGGACTACGATCTTTTTTTATCGAGGGTCTTTGCTAAAATGTCCATATTCAAGGGACATGACTATTTTTCGAGGCAACAAGTGAGGTTACCTTAGAGGTGTACGTGTGCGAAGTGTGTTTGATTGCATGCATTTTTGTCTTTGAGATTAGGGTTTTCTAGCGGTTGATTTTATCTTTCCATACACACCCTAATTACTAACAATTTATATTAAAGCGGTAAATTGCATAAATTAAAATCCTAAGCTATTACATCATTAGGGGAGTGGGGGTACAATTTACAAATGAGGATGAGGTGGAAACTTAAATATTACAACCATAACGAATAACGATGAAGGAAATGTAAAAACAGTGTAAAAAGAAGGAAAAATTTCATTTTGAATTATTATGTGTCGACATATAACTTTCCTTGCTCCTTCCAAACCAAGTCAACCCAGTATGAGTCGACACATAATGGTATGTGTCAACTCATTCTGCTTCTTGTTTTTGAAAATCCCAAATCAACTCAGTATGAGTCAATGCATAATGGGATGTGTCGACTCATGCACATGTTTGTGTTGACACATACGCGTTTTGTGTCGACTCATGCACCTTTCATCCTTCTATTTTGGGGCATGCATAACAGTATGAGTCGATGCATAAGACCATGCGTCGACTCATACGTTGTTTTTTCACTAGAATGAGCCGACTCATGTGGGTATGTGTCGACTAATGCTGTAGTTTTTCCGCCTCTACCATCATTCTATTGTGTGTGCAGGTCAACTCATATTATATGATTGATAAAAAAAGAATGGTAAGCAAATGTCTAGCTCAAATGGAAAATGATTACTACATTTTATCTTCAAGAATAAATCATTAGTGATGTATGAAAAATGCAAAGTCAAGAAGACTTACCTTGAAACTGCACTTAATGTTTTAAGGTTGAATACTTTTCAAGAAGTTGTGAGGGTCTTAATGAACCTCCAGGAAGTTGTTCCAAGCTTTTTGAACCTTTCTTTGTATTGAAAGTTTCTGAAATAACTCCAACGCGGTCAAGTTGCACAGTGTTGTCTTTTGTTTAGAAGGTGAAAATAAGGGCATAACATAAATTGTTCTTGTGCTTGAACAATATCTATGTGGTATGAAGTGTTTGGATTGCTGGTTTATGGGAGATTTTGTACGGTGAACAATGGTTTGAGGGTTTTTTCTGTTTTATGAATGAAGACAGAACTAAAAATGAGCATAAGTTACAAGAAAAGTTGTTAGATTTTTGTTAAAAACTCTCTATTCTCTTTCTAAAAGCCACCCTTGTATGTTGTGAGAACAATTTGTTTTATAGATGAAGTTTGGATGAGGTTTTGGGGGGAAATAAATAAGCTTTTGAACAGTTTGGGTATGCTGTAGCATTGCCTTTTTGGGTGCAACCCTTTACATGCTAATTTGGTGCAGCCATGGGACTAATATGATGCAAATTTTAAGGACATCATTGCAGGTTTTGGAGCAGACTTTGACAGCATAGCAGGGCTATTTTTATAGATTTCAATCAAAGAGAAAATTTCAAACAAAACAATACTTTAGGATTTGTAACTTAACAATTCTAACTTAAAAAAATGCAGTCTTGTAATAACTTGAATATCTTGAATTATTTTGAATTGTAGTGAAAAAAGATGTCATGAGGTTTTGTACCCCAAAATTTGCCCTCCCATATTCCTCAAAGATTTGTCAAGAATGATCCTCAAATTGCTCAAGATTGTTTAAGGTTGTACAGTCAAACCATCTCCTAAGACAACTGAAATTAGGGTTTTGGTTCTTTCAAGAAATTTGGGGTTTTCAATGGTTCAATCAAGTCTCATATGCCTATATACATCCTCAAGCACTTACATGCCAAGTTTCAAGACTCACAGTGTCAATTTGCACAGTCAAAAGCCCCATTTGATCCACAATCAACTGCAAGGGCAAAATGGTCATTTCACAGTCAAAAGTCAGAATTTTTGGTCAACATCTTATTTTGAGTCCACAATCATCATTTGATCAAGTCTTGATCATGATTCCACAAGGATAGCTCAAAAATCATCAAGGTGCAAAAAGTTATTATTTTTGGACAGTAGAAAAGTCAACTATACTTTGACAAGGGCATAACTCTTTCATGGTTTATCAGAAAAATCCCATCCAATGCTCATTTTGAAGGGGATGCAATTTCCTACAATCCATCTTCACACTCCAATTTCAAGAAATGCTCTCACAAAAAGTTACCAATTTTTACATTATAGGTCAAATTCAAAAGTCAACAAAAGTACACTTTGAGTCAAAGGCCATAATTTGAGATTGATAAATCCAAATGACATGGGACCAAAGGCATTGGTTAGATGACTTCAAGAGCTTTCCAAAATGTCCAAGAACATGGTCATATGATCAAAATTGAGCAAGTTGTGCATTGGAGAAGTTGGGAAATTTTCATGAATTTGCAAAAGTCAACTTTGCTCAAAACACCTTATTTTTGCTAATGGGCCTCAAATCTCTTCTTGAAACTTCATCCATGGCGTATGCACGACCCATTAAGATTAATTGAATTTATTTTCTTATTTTTATTGATTAATTGGATTTTTAATTAATATTAATTCATTTAATTAATTTAAATTGTAGGAAAATGCAAGATTGGATTTTTCAATCAATTTGTGAAGCAAATATGGTCAAGATATGCTGGCAAATTCGTGCACAAGTCAAAGATACAAAAATCTCCAAATTTGGCAACATTTTCCAATCATGAAAAATAAAAAATATTTGATTTTCAATCAAAGATTTAATCATCATTGCACATGGATTTTTGCCCAACTCTTGACCTAATTCAGTTGCCTTATATATATGCAAGAAAACCCTAACCTAGGGGACGTGAGAAAACTGCAGAAACAGCCATAGCATATTGAAAAAATTCCAAGAAAATTGAAAACTGATTTTTACATTCTAGGGCGGTTTAAGTTTTTTTGTTGATTCTAATACACTGCAGGAAGTGTCAGGAGTGTTTTGCAATCCAATTCAAGCGTTAAAGCTCAAAGAATCAAAGAACACAGTGTCACGATTTTCCTTTTCTATTCCAAATCGTAACTCTTAAATCATGCACGTTTAACGTGTTTTCTTGATTGATTTGTGTTGCTAGGAACCATACGAAGCTAATGGTATAATTTAATTGAACTAAAACGCCATGAATCAAAAGATGCCATGAATGAATTTTTAGGGTTCTTGAGTTTTCGAAGAGGGCTTTCTAAACCAGGAACAATTGGGACCAGTGAGACACATGGTTGAGATCGTGAGAATAAGACAAACCTAACCCACCCATCGCGAAATATTTATATTTATCATGCTTCTATTCGCTATTTTTGGTTGCAGGAATTAGTGGGGGTTAAAAACCCCCGCTATCTAATATTATTTTTGCAGGAACAATGAAGAAGATGATGTGGTGTTGTCACATTGTTGGATAGTTTAAAAACAAGCGCGCGTTTTATTGTTTTACAGCATATTGATAAATTTCCCAATATAATAATCGCCACTTATTTTACTAACAATTGAAGCAGCGTAGTGGAGTGGTTAAGGCATTGGCATGTGAGCGCTTGGACCTGGGTTTGAACCCCAGGTCCCCCAAATACTTGTTATAATTTTTCTTTAGGTGATTGTGTGTGACGCAGCAGGCATAGCATATCATGGATTTCCAATTCCTAGCGCACCATGTGGCTTCAGGCTAGGATCCAATGGCCAAAGATGATGACTATCATGCTCCCTAGTCAACAGGCGTGCAGATGATCACAAAAGTCAAACGTGGCTGGAAGCATAATGGGCCACAAATTCTAGAAACACCTCCAAAATTTGGCCCACACCCCATTCAAGTTTCTTCCTTTTCTTTTCTACTTTCTTTTATTTCTTTTAATCATTTATTATAATTATTATTTTCACTAACAAATTTTTTTTTTTAATAAATCCAGAAAACATAAAAAATAATAATATTTTATTTATTAAATTTGATTAGTTATTTTTGTAAATAAATACATAATTAATCTATTTAGTTAATTAGGTTAACTTTAATATTTTCACAATAAATCTAAAACTAATGTAGAATTAGGGTTTCTTGACAACTTTTAATCATTTTTTTATTTATTTCCTTGAGACATTAAAAAACCAAAAATATTTCTTGTATTTAATTAATTAATTAGTCTAGGTTTAATTTAATTAAATGCAAAATAACAAAAACTTCTTTCTTTCTCAAAAAGGGTCAAAACCCGAAGAACTTCTCCGATTCAATTTTTTCTCGCGCGTATGTTTGTTTTATTAATTTTTGATCCATATTTATGTATTTGCTCTGAGGATGTAATAGCTTTAATTAGGACTTTTTATCGCTTTCCTTTAATTTCCCGCAATTTACTTTTTCAAGGGTTGTTTTTGGCGATGTAAATACCCGACGCCTTGTAATAGTTTAGCTTTACTTTCCGCAACTATTAACTGCTAGATGTATGTTAACTAGGCTATGCATGACAAGACTTCTCTTAAATTAAAATCAATCGTAGCTCACCATAACATGTACAAAGATAACTTAACATGAAACCTGACACACGTGCACATGCCACTCTTAGGGTACGCCTCACTTGGTTGCCTCGACGTGGTCATTGAGTATAGGGTGTTTTAGAGGTCGCCCTCCTGTCTAAAGATCAAAAAGTTGCCTCGAAATGGTTGCCTCGGATAAAATGATCTAGGACATTAGGGTTACCGCTAAGGCGTCCTACTATTGCTTTGGTGACCACATGTCCCTATAATCGAATTGACCCGAAAAACTCCAACGACGGTGCTACCTACTTCTCAATAGTGGGATAGTACTGTCTAAAGGACATTTACACAGCTTAATTTCTTTTGAGTAGGTAGAGGTTCTCAGGTACTTGCTCTTTCAAAACAAAAATACTTTTCGCACCTCCACTTTTCTGACAAAAGTTTTCAAATAACACTTTATACACTCTTGAGGACAGACACAAGAGTTAAATCGGAGTTTTCAAACAAACTTTTTCAAAACCCACAAACACAAGAAAAGCAAAACATTTTTGAAAATATAGTGAGCAAGTACCTAAGAGCCTGTGGATAACCACGGATAGAAAGGGTGCTAACACCTTCCCTTTCTATAATCTACCTCCTGAACCGAGAAACATCTCGAAAAGGAATTTTGCTGTGCTTTTGTCCTTTCCTTGTTGGAGAAAATAAAAGATGGTGGCGACTCTTGCTTACCGCGACATTTCGCGAACCAGCATTCCAAAATAGTCAGTTCTATTTCCACCGATCACAGAACTGGCGACTCTGCTGGGGATATTAATAAGTGAGGTGTACCTTAGGATTAGATCACTATGTTTTCAATTGTATGCCTTGAATGCTTTAATATTGTGGGCTTGTATCAGAGTTTTATAGATCCTAACCCGGATCTGGGGATACCCTTTAGAAGTAGCAACAAACTGTGAGGGAACTGTGCGGGGTATACCGACATGGTTGAAGCAGTAGCTACGTTGATGTGGAACTTTGGTGAGTACCGGTAACCCTTGAGTCAAGTCAAGGAGAGTACGGGGCCGCCGCGTGGTGTCGTGAAGCATCAACTGACCTTAGAACCTTACTTGACCATCCTGGCCTTTTTAGGGGTAGTGAGATGACCGACTTTGGTGCAGTCCGAAGTTGGTAGATACTCGATACTACACTCATTGAGGGTTCTTTTCTTGGAATATTTTGGTCGCCAGTTAAGTGGCTAAATCAAAACAATGAACATAGAAAACAATCCAATGATATTGAGCTCCTTAGAACCCGGTTACTATTTTTAGGACAGGTCTTAACCAACTGAAACTGAAAGAGGGTAGTACCTAAAATTCATGCCAGCCTGAAATCTAAGGGCTCTTGTGTGACTTGTGTGCCTTTACCATGCTTGCCTTTTGTGAATACTTGCGGTGTGCCTTTATTATAACATCATAACATCATAACATTGCATACATCCTGCATAAGGACTAACCCATTTCAAGGATCTCAAGGGTTTGTGATGCAGGTCATGATGAACCAACTGTCTAGCAAGGGGCAAAGGGGATTTATTTTCCTCTAGCCAAGGTTGTTTGGAGATTAAAACATGAGTCAGGGGCTATGACCCACTCGATATGGTGAGCTTGACTCTTGAAGAAGGACTCTCAACAACATGAAGCTCCTTCAATCAAGCTACCAGATTCAAACTCTAACAGTTTCTTTGTTTACCCCACGAGATCCTTGAAAACATTGCATACATACATATCATTGCATAACAGGTCATCCTTTACAGGTCTCTCATGTTCTCGTTGTTTATTTCAGCAATGTCTTTCCAACCAGACAACCAAGATCTCCGGGATCAAAACGCCCAACTTCAAGAAATGTTCTTGAACCTATCCCAGGGGCAAGAAGAAATAAAATCTCCCCTCATAAGGGGCTTGGTCCTAGGGAATCCAGGAGGCTTCAGGAATGATCAGTTGGAAGGGCTACAAATTGAGTTGGCAACAATGAAGATCCAGATGATGGGACAGCTGGCGGACCAGATGACTCTCATTCAAGACTTAGCTCAAAGACAAGAAGAGCTCAGGGTCCTCGTCAACAAGCTGCTTCAAAATAACCAAGTGAGGCAAACAACTAGGGTTGAAGATCAAGCCATCATTCAACCACCTTTGGGGCAAGAATATAAGGGAATAGCTCCTCAGCTCGCTTCAGAGTCACAAGCCCCGCATCAACCTCGCCAGCATCAATAGGGTAATCGGCGTAAGCGAAATACGCCTGGAAGACATTTCTCGGAGACTGATATACCATCATCTCTCATACTGAAACGCTTGTTGGAGGTCAATCTGATTGCTTTAAAGGATCCTCCCCGGAATCCCAACACCTCTGCTCCTACCTATCATCCCTATGAAAGGTGTGCATACCACTCTAACGGTCCGGGACATGACACCGATAACTGTTGGACTCTGAAGAACAAGATCCAAGACTTGATCGACGGAAGGGTGCTGGAGTTCATGCCGGATGGCGAGATGAAAATCTCCCACTGAGAATTCTCCATCTAAGATGACTAGTTCAAACTAAGAGACTTTTATTCATTTGAATTCTGAATTTGTATTTTTCTTTGCTTATTCAAACAATTATCATGGCAAACTCTTTTATTTCATTAATGCATTACACATGTCTGTTTTGAATTAATTGTTTTCACTATGCTTAAAATTGCTTTCATTTTGTGATGTTCAAACTCTCGATTAAAAAATTCTAAGCCTTTTGAGGGAGGATGACGAAAACAATACCACGATCTTTATAGTATGCTTTTGAACAGACCCCGCTGATGAAGCACGAGCATTGTTTCAAATCCTAAACAGTGGAGTTATAAGGAAGATAATCCCTCGTCAACCCCTTTGACCCAAAGAAGTTGGAGTTTTTTTTTCTTTTCACAAATTAAAACCCTTAATTATAACCTAGGGCAGGGTAGTTTTCTCAGTTGATCCAGGTGCACAATGAATGGCATCAAGAGAGTCCTTCTAAAACAAAATACAGTGATGGTTCCCTATAATCGTAAGGACAGGCAGTCGTTATCTTTCAAAAACAAAAGCCCAATAAGTCAAAACCTATGAAGGAGACTTACAAAAACTGGGGCATCCCGCTGATTGTAATCACAAAAGAAACAGTTCAGGCAAAAATACAGGGATAACGAAATCAAAAAGAAAGAGATCCTACAAACCCTCAACAAAAAAGGAGATGACTGCCTGTTCAAAATAAACTGTCAGTATCCGAACCATCACCAGAATATCAAAGCAAAGACTCAAACAAGATCTAATGCATGATTAGCTGAGTTTAGGATCGAAGAACATCACGAAGAACGGGTGGGTACAAATAAAATTTGAGCCTTTATCCTTTGTTTCTTAAACCGTGAACCAGACCACGTTATAACCCTTAAAAGTCCTAGCTGAAGCATGGGTTAGTTCGAAAGCATACTGTTACAAAAGGTATCCTGACTCCTGTAGGGCTTGCTGTAAAATCCTGAGTTGACATCACATTTTACAAAAAAAAAATTCACTTATTGAAAACTGCATTTTCAAAAACTTCAAGACAGACATAAGCTTTGCATTCTTAAAATAACATTGTTTGCATATGACTATTTGTTCGAACAGCAGAGAAATTCGCACGACGAATATCTAGTGAAACAAAAATCTTCTCAATAAAAAGGATCACCTCAAGTGGAAAAACATTTCCAACCAAGGGGAAGACATGATCATTTTCCATCATCTGGGGCAGTCAAGTCAAGATTCAGAGAATCTCTCAAAAATGCCAAATAGCCAGGGGAAAATCTCCATCTGAGTCACTTGGGGCATTGGACATGAATTCCAGCAACGGATCTTGCATGATCAAATGAAGATCTTCTGGTAGTATGGTAACATAACGCTACCGACAGTGACAACTCCCTGCACTCTGAGAACGTGTACATAGTAAAAAAAATACTGCGCATGAACAAAGACCCGCTAGGTTGACTGGCCTAGGCAAAAATAAGGGCTTCCCGGCGAACCAAAAGGGTTCGGGCAAAAATAAGGAATGAAAATGAAAAATTTGTACACCCGGCAAGTCGAAAACCTGAAAAGGCGGCTTGGGCAAAAAGGGGTATCCCGATGGACTGAAAACCCGAAAGGGAGGTCCAGGCAAAAATTAGGGATCAAAGCGTACGACTATGTTCCGTCATCTCGTCACTTGCCTACCAGAAGAAGATTTGTCAATCGGCAGTTATCAAGCACCTCCACAGGTATCTTCTCCCACAGAAACTGGGGCAATAAGAATTGTCCGAACTGTACAAGCTGCTCTGTCCTCCAGGTACAAGGTAGATTCAGTTGAAGAGTATGACCAAGATACCTTCACTCCCCGCAGAGTAAGACAATAATGGTAGCTCTCCCCACTGAGACCTGCAACCATGGACGAATCAGCAATACTCTTTGTGATACGGTGGGAGAACTGACTTGAGGTTTTGCGTTTGTATTCACACTTGTTCGGTTTAGCAAGAGTCACCACCGACTTTTTATTTTATCCTAAAGGAAAGGTTAAAAAGCACAGGAAAAACCTTTGAGATGTTTTCGTGGGTTCGGGGGGTAGATTATGAAAAGGGAAGGTGCTAGCACCCTTTTCATCCATGGTTATCCATGGGCTCTTAGTTACTTGTTTTAGATCACTTGCCTTGATTTTCAATTGCTTGAAATGGTGTTTGTGTGTGTATGGTTTTTTTTGAAAATGTTTTGAAAAAATATGCCTTGTCTAGGCGACCGTTGTAACAATTCTTTACTCGAATGTTTTACAAAGGTGTTTGTCTTTTTGAAAGGATGTTTCAATGTTTTTGAAAGTTGTTTTGAAAGTTGTGTTGTGGAGTGTGTTTTGAAAGTAGGCAAGTGTGTTTTGCAAGCTTGATCAAGTAACTAAGAGTTGTCTACCCCTAAATTTACTCAAAGATCTTTCTCATGTTTTAACCCTTTTAACAGTGTTGCTTTACCATTGTATTTGGTAAACAACCTTGTGTTAGGATGTTAACGGGACGGGCGCGGGTCATCGTATAGACCATGAAAGAAATAGTGTCAAGTGTCTTTGGCAATTTGCTTGAAGGGACTATGATCATTTTGTTTAGGCAACTTCAAAAGCGTCATCGAGGGACTATGATCATTTGATTTGTTTTTGTTTTGCCAAAGTAATTGACATGCAAACATGGCCCATTTTTGAAGGAAACAAGCGGGATTACCCTAGGGGTGCAAGTGTGTATTGTGTATTGATTGTCATGCATTTGTCTTTGTATTAGGTTATCTAGCGGTTGTTTTGAATCTTCGCATACAAACCCTAATTACTATACAGTATATAGAAAGCAATAAATTGCGGGAATTTAAAGTCTAAACTATTACAAATAAGTATCCGGGAATGGGGGTACAAATATTTACAAATGGGGATGAGTCTTATCAGGATAGTAGTGTCCAAATAATATTTACAACCAAATCGAATCGCATTCTCAATGTAAAATGTAGCAATGTATAAGAATAAAAGCAATGTATCAAAAGTATTTGTGAAAGTGTATGTGATTATTTACAAATGATAAAAAATGTTAACCTAATATATTATTAAGTATTTTATTTATCTTTAGGTTTTTGTTGATTATGTACAAACAAATGTTTTAGTTTTAAAAAAAAAGGGAATATTCAACCTTAAAAAAAAAGTCTATTTTTTATGTATTTTATTGATATTAATGTTTTTTAGGAAGTTTTATAAAAGTGATTTATTAAGCAAAAGAAAGTTTTTCTTTAAAAAAAATCTATTAATCTAATACTTACTTATTTTAAGTGTAATAAAAGTATTGTTAAAAATAAATATGAAAAATTAATATATTACATACTTAATAAGAAAAATCAGGAATTAAGTTGTATATGAAAAAAGAAATAAAGTGATAATGTAAAGATAATGATTTGTAAACCTAAGAAATAAATAAAACAAATGAATGGGCTTTAGGAGGAAATGTATGGCCCAAACAAAATTTGAAAGAGAAACAAAAAAAAGGGGGTACGCACGCTGAAGGAGGGGTCAGGCGCTAGAAATCAATTGGGCCTAAGGGGTTTTTGTACATGGGGCAGGCCCAATGGCACGTTTGACACATTTTTCTTAGGGTTTTCAATTGTTTGTTCAGAAAGGGTTTGCAGAGGCTTAGAGCGGCGCCGTTTCTCTCCTTCCTCAACGTCTTCATCTTTCTCAAAGCATGGCCTATGACGCTCTCTACGCCTTAGGCCACCAGGCGCCGTCTCCATTCTCCCTCTCTCCAAGATTACTCAGGCAGTGATGACACAAAGGTATGTGATTTCTGTCTTAACGCGTTTTTTAGGGCTTCAGTTCATGCATGTTATTAATTCTGATCTTCATGTTATTGATTCTTTATGTGTTATCTTTGTTTGTATGAGATGTATAAAAAGGGAGAAGGACAATACCTTTGGAGAGGAGACGGAGGAGGGGACTGGAGGTGTCTTAGGCGGTCGGAGGCGAGGGAGTATGATGTTGTGCTAGCTTTGTGGCTTTCCCTGGTATTTGTATCTTGTTCTTGTTAGGTTTTGTGATGAACGTCTGAAAACCCTAGCTTTTAGTTCTCTCTTCTTCTTCTGTTTGCTTGCTCCGAGATACTTGTTGTTGAAATGTTGATGTTGTTGAACCTTGTTGTTCTGATATTGATGATTTTGATGATTTTGATTCTGAGTTTGCTTGCTTATATTGGTTCTGAGTTGCCTTATTTTGATGAAGATGCTTGCTTCTGAAGATGCTTGTATGATTTGCTTCTGAGTTGCCTATTGTTATGCTTCAGTTGCTTTTCCTCTCTTTAGATTTATTACTCGATGATGAACTTAGTTCTGAGAGTTTGGATTGGTTTGTTGCTTCTGAGTTTGATGATGATAACTCTGAAATTTGCTTTTCCTCTCTCTTTTGGCTTTGATTCTGAGTTGGATATACTAACCCTATGATGAACATATTCTGAGGGTTTTTGTTGGTGTTTTGATTTTTATGTTGGTTTGGGTATTTGGATGATGGTTGATGATTCTGGTTTGGATTGAAGGTAGTTTAGAGCAGGCTGTTGTTTTTGCTTTTTGGCTTGTGTTCTTCACACAGTTCTGAAAGGCCTGCTTCTGGTTTATGCTGGCCTTTTGGCTTTGAACACAGGTTTGTGTTTGAAACAGGCTTTTCTGGTTTATGCTAGCCTTTTGGCTTGAAGCAGGTTTAAGGTTTATTGAAGGTTTAGCAGGCTTGATATGCTTGTATGGCTTTGAGCAGGTTTTTGGTATGAGTTTGAAACAGGCTTTCTGGTTCAGGTTTTAACAGTTTGGAATTTTATTTGAGATTTATGCAGGTTAAGGCTTTGTGTTATTGCTTGCTTGTGTTTGACAGGCTGAAGCAGTTTGTATCTTATGCAGGTTTTTGCAATGTTACAATTTGTGTTATCTCTTGTGTGTTCTGCCCCCCTTTTCTTGTTCTGATATTCTCTGTTATAGCTTTTTCTAAGCCTGCCTGTAAGCCTCTCCACTTCTTTCTCTCTTTCTCTCTCCACAGATAAAAAGCATTTTTTATTGCTTTAGACTGTACTTACTCTGAAAAAGTGTGGCTGGAAAATGATGATATTTGAATATGTTGCTTGCATTGTTAGCTTTGCTCTGTGTACTTTCTTCTTTTCCCAGATTTCCTGCATATCTTTGATATCTTCTTTGGACAGTTTTGACAGCTTTTGGACTTGGTTAGGCATTTTTTCAATTTGCATATGTGCAGTTCAGTTTGGACTTTGTAATTTGTTTGGCATATTCAGTTTTTCCATTTTGACATTGTTTGTTGACACTTTGCAATTTGAAATTATGCAGCCTTGTCCATTTTGTTTAATATGTTGCCTTGTACATTTTTATATTTGCAAACATATTTCCTTTCCCTCTTTGTGAACCAAGAATTTTCTTGTGATTTGCAGAGAGGGCGAACAAACTGATTCCGGCCAACACTTTTAATGATGAGCTTTTATGATTAACTGTCTGAGAATGTTTTTTCCAAATTCATCTGTACTGACTTCTTTCTTCTCTTTTTGCAGGTAAATATCAGTTGGGCAATGGGGAGCATCAGTAGAAGATGAAGACTTAGGAAAATTAGGATATAGCTTTATTTTACCTTTAATCATTGTAACAATATTAATGTAAACATCTGTAAATAAATTTACAGTGTTCAAATAATAATTGTAACAAACAATTAAAGATGAATAAAAATCCTTCTTTGTCAGATATTTCTTTAATTCTTCTGCATTCATTTATTTAATTACTTTAATTTCTTGAATTATAATAATTGGAAATTATCCAATAATTTTAACTTAGAAATTATAAATAATCAATAAACGTCTGGCGTTCCGAATAACCAAAAAATATCGCACAGTTAAACAAGCAACGTCCATATGTCCTTTATTTTACTGATTAGACCAAACACTCCAAACTCTCAATCAGAAGCCTCATCCCATATCCCAGATGTTTAGACCTTGAGAAACAAACATAAATCTTGAGCAAACGTCAAAGCAGTGTAACAACCAATTAAAACACTGTGGATTCAAATTCTTCCGAGAATGCGCGTGCAAACCCTGATTCTTGATTTATTGTCAAAGAAGCGTCTGCCTGATCAAACCTTGAGCCAAATTCAACCAAATCAATAGAAACCCTAATAATTTTTTTAGACTGATTCAAAAGTTAATGGAAACCCTAATTTTGTCTGACTGATGAGAAAAGTCTGTTTGACTGATTCTTAAGCCAATCTAAAAAATCAGGAAAAGCCCGAAGCTGTGATTTCTTGTGGAAAAGAGAGGAGGGCAAATTTTGGGGTACAACAGTTGCCCCTGTTCAATCTTCTTGAACCTGAAGAGTTAGATTGGCAGGTTTTCCGTTCGCGACTCGAAGGTAAAAGGAGATTGGACACTAGAGTGCCCAAAAAATTTGCACTCGTCAAAGCGTAGTTTGGAGGGAATGGGCTTAAAGATGCCATTTGGTGATGGGCTTAAAGATGCCATCTAGAGATGTGACAGGGGGATGGGCTTAGAGATTCCATATGGAAATTGTTGGTAGGAGGATGGGCTTAGAGATGCCATCTGGAAATGTTTGTTGAACTGTATGTCATTGGTGAGTATCAGAAAGGTATCCATGTTTTGGAACATCTCTGAACTGGGGGTCTGAATAAGCAATAGATTGACATCCGTATCTGGAAGCATCCGTAAGCTGTCTTCAGAAGTTGAATCTGAACAAGCGATAGATTAACATCCGTGTCTGGAGAATCCGTAAACTGTTTTCAGAAGTCTTGAATCTGAACACGCGATAGGTTAACATCCGTATCTGGAGAACCCGTAAACTGTTTTCAGAGGTCTTGGAGATGAATAAGCAATAGATCAGCATCCATGTTGGGAAGCATCCGTAAACTGTTTTCAAAAGTTGAGTCTGAACAAGCGATAGATTAACCTCCGTGTTTGGAGAATCCGTAAACTGTTTTCAGAAGTCTTGAAATAGAGAAGGAACCGGTGTAGGGTTTCCTGATGATGAGTCAGTGTAAAACTGCATCTGAAATTGAGAAGGAACCGGTGTAGGGTTGCCTGATGATGAGTCCATGTAGAACTGCATCTTGGATAATTGTTAATGATAACCTTTTATTCTTATCCTGAAAAGGACAAAATGTTAGCTAAACACAAAGTTATGTTGTATGAAATGTATGATGCAATACATATGTTATATCAATGTTTATGATATGAATGTAATGAATGCGCATGTAAGCTGATGAGCTGTCTTGCTGAGGATAGATGAATCCTGGATAGCCGGAGATAAAAGAGTCTTGACTGCTGTCGGGGAAAGTGAATCCTTGACTGCTGCAGGGGATTGTTGGAAATGAGAAGTCCTGGAACCACTGTTGAGGAATCAGGAGCTTGGGTTGTATGCCAATCTACTGGGGATTCCTGTCTTGAGGAGATCCTCACTGGAGAATATTTGAATACTCTGTGAGGAACTGAGAATGAGAGTCTTCATTCTGCTTGGGGATTGATAGTTGGAAGTTTTAGCTCCGCTGGGGATTGCAAGAATCTTTTGATTGCTGCAGGTATTAATCTGGGATCTTGAAAAGGTCGATCGGGGAGATAATTGTCCTGGTTGGTTTCAGGTATTAATCTCTGACCTGAGAAAGAAAGATAGTTTTCCTGGCTTGTTACAGGTATTAATCTTCAATCTCTTCCTGTAGATAGTTTTCCTGGCTTGTTACAGGTGTTGATCTACAATTAGTCGTCCACAAATATTTTCCTGGCTTGTTACAGGTATTAATCTGGAACTTGGGTTATACGCCACTTTGAGAATGAGAATCTTCATTCTATTGGGGGTCAGAAATTGGGAATATACCAATCTTCTGAGGTTTTAAGGATGAGAGTCTTCATTCTGTTAACGGTCAGAAATTGGGAGTATACCAATCTTCTGAGGTTTTAAGGATGAGAGTCTTCATTCTGTTAACGATCAGAAATTGGGAGTATACCAATCTTCTGAGGTTTTAAGGATGAGAATCTTCATTCTGTTAACGGTCAGAAATTGGGAGTATACCAATCTTCTGAGGTGTTAAGGATGAGAGTCTTCATTCTTGAGAGAAACAGATTTTTAGGAGCTCCAATTGTCCGTTATTCTGTTGGTGGTTGTAACTTCCAGCAGGTGATGAAGGAATTTGTGATGTTGATCGTAACTTCCAGCAGGTGATGAAGGAAAATTTGAACGACCTTGAGATTGACATTTGAATGCCCCAAGTGATGATGAAGGAGACTTGCCCCAAGCTCACTGAACTTTTGAGAGATTTGTTGAAATCTTGACTGGACTGCCCCAGGTTAACTGAACTTTGAAAGATCTGTTGAAATCTTGACTGGACTGCCCCAGGTTAACCGAACTTTGAAAGATTTGTTGAAATCTTGACTGGACTGCCCCAGGTTAACTGAACTTTGAAAGATTTGTTGAAATCTTGACTGGACTGCCCCAGGTTAATTGGATAGTGACATGTCATGCCCCTTCGTTGATAGGAGATTTTGTCAATGGAAGTGTCATCCATTTTGAAGTGATTTTACTCACTAAGAGAGTTTTCGTTCCTCCGAACATTCATTGTAGGAATTTCTTCGCTGTCAAACAAATAACCATGTGCAAACAACGATATTCAAATAATGCAAAGTTTATGCTTGTCTCGAAGTTTTGAAAAATGCGTTTTTTAGCAGAAAACTTTTTGTAAGACAAGTTCAACACAAGATTTAGGACAAAGCCTTACAGGAGTCAGGATACCTTTTGTAACAGTATGCCTTTGAACTAACCCATGCTTCAATTAAGACTTTTGAAGGGTTGTAACGTGGCTTGGTTCACGGTTTAAGAAACAAAGGATAAAGGCTCAAAGTATATTTGTACCCACCCGCTCTTCGTGATGTCCTTCAATCCTAAACTCAGTTAATTTTGCGTCGAACTCTATTCGAATTTGGAACGACTTTTGGGTGATGGTTCACCAATTGAATATGGAGGGAAGTCATCCTCTCCTTTTTCTTTTGCAACATTTTTCATGTTGTTGAGGATTTGTAATGACCTCGTTCTTTTGATTTGTTATCCCTAACTTTTGCCTGACTGTTCCTGTTTTCGAGATTACAGTCAGCGGGATGCCCCAGCTTTCTTAAGCCTCCTTTATAGGTTTTGGCTCAGTGGGCTTTTCTATTTTGAGAGGTAATGACTTCCTATGTGATAAGGAACCATCATTGTCTTTTGATTCCAAAGGAATGTTTTTTTGATGTTGTTCGTTGTATTACGAACTGAGAGTTTGCGACTTCAATGCGCCTTTTTTGAATTAACTGAGAGACTTCCCTGTCCCAGGTTTAAATCAAAGGTTTTAATTTGTTTAGAATAGAAAACTCCTACTTCTTTGGCTCGAAGGGGTTGACTAGGGATTATCTTCCTTATAACTCCAGTGTTTAGGATTAGAAAGAAATGCCTGTACATCATCAGCAAGGTCTGTTCAAAAGCATACTGTATGAGATTATGGTATTGTTTCGTCATCCTCCCTCTAAAGGCTTGCAGCTTTTTATCAAGAGTTAAGTATCATAAAGAAAACATAAGAGTAGTGAAAACGAATGGATGAATTCAAGACAAACATATGCAATGCATTAATGAAACAAAGTTTGACATTAATAGATAATTGTTTGAATAACAAAGAGATTACAACTTGGAAATTCAAAAGAAACAAAAGTCTCTCAGCTCGAGCCTTGTCAATTCAGGTGGAGAAATCCTTAACGGAAGATTTTCATCTCGCCATCTGGCATGAATCTCAGCACTCCAATGTCAATCAGATCTTGAATCTTGTTCTTCAAGGCCCAACAGTCGTCGGTGTCATGTCCTGGGCTATAGGAGTGGTATACACAAAATGCATCGGGATGATAGCTAGGAGCGGAGGTATTGGGCTTCCTAATAGGATCCCTCAAAGCAGTCAGATTGACCTCCAACAAGCGCTCCAGTATTAGAGATGACGGTATGTCAGTCTCAGTGAACTGTCTTCCCGACGTATTTTGCTTACGCCGATTATCCCGTTGATGCTGACGAGGTTGTTGGTGAGCTTGTGACCCTGAAGCAAGTAGAGGAGCCTTTCCTTTGTCTTCTTGTCTCAAAGGGGGTTGAGTGATGACTTGATCTTTAACCTCAGACGTTTGCCCCACTTGGTTGTCCCGAAGCAGTTGGTTGACGAGAACTCAGAGTTCCTCTTGTCTTTGAGCCAAGTCCTGGATGAGAGCCATCTGGCCCACCAGTTGTCCCATCATTTGGATCCTCATTGTGGTCAACTCAGACTGGAGCTCTTCCAACTGATCACTCCTGGCATTGCTTGAATTCCCCTGGACCAGGCCCCTTGTGAGGAGAGCTTTCACTTCTTGCCCCTGGGACAGGTTCAAGAACATTTCCTGAAGTTGAGCATTTTGGTCCTGGATATCCTTGACAGTCCTCTCTAGAGCCATCTCTTACTGAAATAAACAGTAGGAGAATAAGGAAACCTGAAAAGGAAAAACTGTCATGATGCAATGCATGATATGCGGATGCATGTTTTCAAAGATCTCTTGGGGTAAACACAAGAGAATGTTAGAGGTTGAACTTCGATCTTTGATTGGAGAACTTTGCACCTGTGGATGTCTTTCCACGAGAATCAAGCTCACCATGTCAAGTGGGTCATAGCCCCTGATTCAAGTTGTTGCACTTGATCTTTGATGGCATTTGTTTAGAGGAGAAAACCTCTTGCCTCTTGGTAGACGTCTGGTTCAACGTGACCCTGCATCAAAAGAACCCTCGAGATCCTTGAAATGGTTATTGAAAATGCTATGGTATGATGTCATGATGTTATGTACATGTATGCAGAAGCAAGTAAGTGTATATATAGGTAATCATATTCACACAAAGCAAACAATTCCTTAGGTTTAGGCTTGCATGGGGGTTGTAGGTAAGTACCCTCTTGAAGTTAGTTGGCTCATCCTGTCCTAACATAGAAACCGGGTTCTAAGAAGCTCAATATCATTGGATTATTTTTTGTGTTCATTGTTTTGGTTTAGCCACTTAACTGGCAACCAAAATATTCCAAGAAAACAACCCTCAATGAGTGTAGTATTGAGTATCTACCAACTTCGGACTACACCAAAGTCGGTCATCTCACTACCCCTAAAAAGGCTAAGATGGTCAATTAAGGTTCTAAGAGTTCGTTAGTGCTTCATGACATCACTCAGCGGCCCCGTACTCTCCTTGATTGAACTCAAGGGTTACCGGTACTCACAAATATGTCACACTAACATAGATTACTGCTTCAACCATGTCGGTATATCCCGCACAGTTCCCTCACAGTTTTATTGCTATTTACCTAAAAAGGTGTCCCCAAATCCGGGTGTAGGATTTATAACAAACCCAAACAAGGACCCAAAAAGTAAAGCAATCAAAGCAAGTATGTAAAGGTGATCTAAACCCTAAGGTAACCCCACTTTTAAAGATCTCCCCAGCAGAGTCGCCAGTTCTGTGATACGGTGGGAGAACTGACTTGAGGTTTTGCGTTTGTATTCGCACTTGTTCGGTTTAGAAAGAGTCGCCATCGACTTTTTATTTTATCCTAAAGGAAAGGTTAAAAAGCATAGGAAAAACCTTTGAGATGTTTTCGTGGGTTCGGGGGGTAGATTATGAAAAGGGAAGGTGCTAGCACCCTTTTCATCCATGGTTATCCATGGGCTCTTAGTTACTTGTTTTAGATCACTTGCCTTGATTTTCAATTGCTTGAAATGGTGTTTGTGTGTGTATGGTTTTTTTTGAAAATGTTTTGAAAAAAGATGCCTTGTCTAGGCGACCGTTGTAACAATTCTTTACTCGAATGTTTTACAAAGGTGTTTGTCTTTTTGAAAGGATGTTTCAATGTTTTTGAAAGTTGTTTTGAAAGTTGTGTTGTGGAGTGTGTTTTGAAAGTAGGCAAGTGTGTTTTGCAAGCTTGATCAAGTAACTAAGAGTTGTCTACCCCTAAATTTACTCAAAGATCTTTCTCATGTTTTAACCCTTTTAACAGTGTTGCTTTACCATTGTATTTGGTAAACAACCTTGTGTTAGGATGTTAACGGGACGGGCGCGGGTCATCGTATAGACCATGAAAGCAATAATGTCAAGTGTCTTTGGTAATTTGCTTGAAGGGACTATGATCATTTTGTTTAGGCAACTTCGAAAGCGTCATCGAGGGACTATGATCATTTGATTTGTTTTTGTTTTTCCAAAGTACCTGACATGCAAACATGGCCCATTTTTGAAGGCAACAAGCGGGATTATCCTAGGGGTGCAAGTGTGAATTGTGTATTGATTGTCATGCATTTGTCTTTGTATTAGGTTATCTAGCGGTTGATTTTGAATCTTCGCATACAAACCCTAATTACTATACAGTATATAGAAAGCGATAAATTGCGGGAATTTAAAGTCTAAACTATTACAAATAAGTATCCGGGAATGGGGGTACAAATATTTACAAATGGGGATGAGTCTTATCAGGATAGTAGTGTCCAAATAATATTTACAACCAAATCAAATCGCATTCTCAATGTAAAATGTAGCAATGTATAAGAATAAAAGCAATGTATCAAAAGTATTTGTGAAAGTGTATGTGATTATTTACAAATGATAAAAAATGTTAACCTAATATATTATTAAGTAATTTATTTATCTTTGGGTTTTTGTTGATTATGTACAAACAAATGTTTTAGTTTTTTAAAAAAAAGAAGGGAATATTCAACCTTAAAAAAAGAGTCTATTTTTTATGTATTTTATTGATATTAATGTTTTTTAGGAAGTTTTATAAAAGCGATTTATTAAGCAAAAGAAAGTTTTTCTTTAAAAAAAATCTATTAATCTAATACTTACTTATTTTAAGTGTAATAAAAGTATTGTTAAAAATAAATATGAAAAATTAATATATTACATACTTAATAAGAAAAATCAAGAATTAAGTTGTATATGAAAAAAGAAATAAAGTGATAATGTAAAGATAATGATTTGTAAACCTAAGAAATAAATAAAACAAATGAATGGGCTTTAGGAGGAAATGTATGGCCCAAACAAAATTTGAAAGAGAAACAAAAAAAGGGGGTACGCACGCTGAAGGAGGGGTCAGGCGCTAGAAATCAATTGGGCCTAAGGGGTTTTTGTACATGGGGCAGGCCCAATGGCAGGTTTGACACATTTTTCTTAGGGTTTTCAATTGTTTGTTCAGAAAGGGTTTGCAGAGGCTTAGAGCGGCGCCGTTTCTCTCCTTCCTCAACGTCTTCATCTTTCTCAAAGCATGGCCTATGACGCTCTCTACGCCTTAGGCTACCAGGCGCCGTCTCCATTCTCCCTCTCTCCAAGATTACTCAGGCAGTGATGACACAAAGGTATGTGATTTCTGTCTTAACGCGTTTTTTAGGGCTTCAGTTCATGCATGTTATTAATTTTGATCTTCATGTTATTGATTCTTTATGTGTTATCTTTGTTTGTATGAGATGTGTAAAAAGGGAGAAGGACAATACCTTTGGAGAGGAGACGGAGGAGGGGACTGGAGGTGTCTTAGGCGGTCGGAGGCGAGGGAGTATGATGTTGTGCTAGTTTTGTGGCCTTCCCTGGTATTTGTATCTTGTTCTTGTTAGGTTTTGTGATGAACGTCTGAAAACCCTAGCTTTTAGTTCTCTCTTCTTCTTCTGTTTGCTTGCTCCGAGATACTTGTTATTGAAATGTTGATGTTGTTGAACCTTGTTGTTCTGATATTAATGATTTTGATGATTTTGATTCTGAGTTTGCTTGCTTATATTGGTTCTGAGTTGCCTTATTTTGATGAAGATGCTTGCTTCTGAAGATGCTTGTATGATTTGCTTCTGAGTTGCCTATTGTTATACTTCAGTTGCTTTTCCTCTCTTTGGATTTATTGCTCGATGATGAACTTAGTTCTGAGAGTTTGGATTGGTTTGTTGCTTCTGAGTTTGATGATGATAACTCTGAAATTTGCTTTTCCTCTCTCTTTTGGCTTTGATTCTGAGTTGGATATACTAACCCTATGATGAACATATTCTGAGGGTTTTTGTTGGTGTTTTGTTTTTTATGTTGGTTTGGGTATTTGGATGATGGTTGATGATTCTGGTTTGGATTGAAGGTAGTTTAGAGCAGGCTTGGTTACAAGCTGTTGTTTTGGCTTTTTGGCTTGTGTTCTTCACACAGTTCTGAAAGGCCTGCTTCTGGTTTATGCTGGCCTTTTGGCTTTGAACACAGGTTTGTGTTTGAAACAGGCTTTTCTGGTTTATGTTAGAACAATGTTTGAATCTAGTACCCTATATTTAAGTTTTGATGATAACAAAGTGAAAAGATATAGTATTTAAATATTTCATGTTTGAATTATATGCTGCCTAAAATTACTATGCTCTGACTTGCAGATATGCTGATTAAAATAAGCAAGATCACGTTTTCAGCATCAGAATATGATTTCATACACCAGCATCAGAAGTTGCTGAATCAGAACGTCAAGATCAGATGATCAACGCTTGCACATGCTGAAGCTTGATGAACAGAACTGCGCGTAAAACACTCTGATACAGAATCAAATAGTTCATCAGCAGCGAAGCAGAATCAGAATGAGCCAAGCCAGATCGTGCATTGAAGAAGCAACGGTACTGTGCATTAAACGCTAATCAATTCCAACGGCCTCATTCCAGACAAGATCTGCTCAAAAAGGAAAGCTTGTTATTAGCATTGAATCAAGAATATTTGCTTCAACGTTCATCTTCTCAAGTGCTATATAAACCAAGCTTCGAAGATTATCACGGCTAATGCTTCCAAACTCTCTACACGCACAAAGCTGAACAATAATCTTCATCTACCAGTTTTGCTAAACCAACAAACTCTGATACTTCATTAGTGTTTAGCATTCTAAGTTTCTAAGCTTCATTTGTGTAAACATCACAGTTGTGATATAGTTTTGTAGAAAACATTCACACACATTATTTTATACCTTTGTAAGAAAGTGTTGCCTTGACAAACCGGATTGTGGTTTGAATCAAGAAGGCTTTAGCAGTTGTTAAAGCAGATTTGTATTCAGTTGAATATAGTGAATTAAGACCTCGTTGGAGAGAGGCGAAATCACCTTGACGGGTGGACTGGAGTAGTTTGAGATCAAACGAACCAGGATAAAAATACCTTGTCATTTGCTTTAAGATTCCAGTTTTACAATTCAACCCCCCTTCTTGTGTTTTTCACCCCTTCAATTGGCATCAGAGCGCCTGGTTCTGAGCTAAAACACTTAACCGTGTCAGTACAAGATCCAGCGTCAGAAAAACACAATGGCAGGAAACAACTCTCATTTCAGCAATGACAACAATGAGGATAGAGACAGATTCAGCGGCAAACCTCCAGTCTTTGATGGAGAAAACTTTGATTACTGGAAAGACAGAATTGAAAGCTTCTTTCTAGCACATGATGCTGATCTGTGGGATATGGTGACAGATGGATACACGCACCCTGTGAATGCAACTGGTCAGAAGATTGAAAGAAAATCAATGACTGATCAACAAAAGCGTGATTTCAAGAATCACCATAAGGCCAGAACCATCCTCCTCAGTGCTATCTCCTATACTGAGTATGAGAAGATCTCCAACAGAGACACAGCTAAGAACATCTTTGATTCTCTCAGAATGACGCATGAGGGCAACGTTCAAGTCAAAGAAACAAAAGCTCTGGCGCTCATTCAGAAGTATGAGGCGTTTAAAATGGAAGAATCTGAATCCATTGAAACTATGTTCTCTAGATTCCAGATTCTGGTAGCTGGTCTCAAAGTTCTGGACAAGGGATACTCTACTGCTGACCATGTCAAGAAGATAATCAGAAGTTTACCCAAGCAGTGGAGGCCTATGGTTACTGCTCTGAAGCTGGCGAAAGATCTCAACAAAATCACTCTGGAGGAACTTATAAGCTCCCTCAGAAGTCATGAGATAGAGCTGGAAGCTGACGAGCCTCAGAAGCAAGGTAAGCCTATAGCTTTAAAATCTAACAGAAAATCTGAATCTAAAGTTTTGCAGGCAGTTGAAGAAACATCTGATGGATCCTCATCAGAAGAAGACGAGCTTTCCCTTCTCTCCAGAAGAGTAAATCAACTATGGAAGCAAAGACAAAGGAAGTTCAGGAATCCCAGAAGATCTGATCAGAACGAGTCTTCTTCCAGATACAGAAGGACAGATTCTTCCTCTGGATACAGAAGATCTGAAGGCTCCTCCGGTAGCAAGAAGCCAAATACAAAAGACATCATCTGCTACGAGTGCAATGAGCAAGGACACTACAAGAGTGACTGTCCAAAGCTTCAGAGGGAAAAGCCCAAAAAGAAGTTTGGAAGAGAGAAGAAGAAAAGTCTCATGGCCACATGGGATGACTCTGACTCGTCTGAAGCTGACTCAGAATCAGATGATGAAAGGGAGAACATAGCGCTCATGGCTAACATTCTAGATGACAGTGAAGCTTCTGACTCAGACTCAGAATCAGACACAGAAGAGGTATTCCCTAACTTCGCTGTTAATTTTACAAAGGCTGAACTTGCTGAAAGCCTCAATGAAATTCTGGAACGTTATCAGCAGATTAGAGCTAAATTCAGAGACCTGAAAAGGACTCTTGAATCTGACTCTAATAAGTCTGAGAGTCTCAAATTGGAAAACTCTGAGCTGAGAGATAAAATTTTAAAATTAGAAAACTCTTTACAAAACTCTCAGAAGGAACCAATTGCTGAAACTCCCAGCAACGCTGATGAGATCATCAAGGAGTATGATCATAGTTTCCAGAAGTTCCTTGCTAAAAGCATAGATAGAAGCAGAATGGCTTCAATGATCTATGGAGTTAGCAGAAACGGCAGGAAAGGAATAGGATACCTAGGTAAGGTTCCTACACCTAAAAATGTCATGGATTTAACCATTAAACACACTCCTCTAAATTCACACTTTGTGTATGGTCACACACATGACATCAAATATACTAGTAGTAATCACTTTGTGAAACCAAAATTCAACCAGAGTTTTGGTAAAACTAACAAATCAGGACCCAAGAAGATCTGGGTACCTAAGGATAAAATAATACATGTTGCAGATATCTTTAGCAGCAAATCAGAAACACCAGTCATGGTACCTGGACTCTGGCTGCTCACGACACATGACGGGAAGAAGGCATATGTTCCAAAGCCTGGAACTTAAGCCTGGAGGCCACGTTGGCTTTGGAGGCAATCAGAGGGGAAAGATAATTGGCTCTGGAACTGTAGGTAACGGAAACCTTCCCTCTATTAATAATGTTCTGCTTGTTGATGGATTGATGCATAACCTGTTATCCATAAGTCAATTAAGTGATAACGGTTATGATATAATCTTTAATCAAAAATCATGTAAAGCTGTTAGTCAGAAAGATGGGACTATCCTATTTAATGGAAAGAGGAAAAACAACATTTACAAAATCAAACTTTCTGAACTAAAGAGTCAGAACGTAAAATGTCTTCTGTCTGTTAACAACGAGCAATGGATCTGGCACAGAAGATTGGGGCATGTTAGTATGAGAAGAATATCTCAGATTAACAAACTCAATCTGGTCAGAGGACTTCCAAATTTGAAGTTCAATTCAGATGCTCTGTGTGAAGCATGTCAGAAAGGCAAATTTGCAAAACCTTCTTTTAAATCCAAAAATGTTGTTTCTACCTCTAAGCCATTAGAACTTCTGCACATTGACTTATTTGGACCAGTTAAGACTGCTTCTGTCAGTGGCAAGAAGTATGGGTTAGTAATCGTAGATGACTATAGCAGATGGACATGGGTAAAGTTCTTAAGACACAAGGACGAGTCACACTCTGTGTTTGTTACCTTCTGTAACCAAGTTCATAATGAAAAAGATCTTAGAATCGTTAAAGTCAGAAGTGATCATGGTGGAGAATTTGAAAATAAAGATTTTGAGTCATTCTTTAATGACAAAGGCATTCTGCATGATTTCTCTTGTCCTAGAACTCCCCAACAAAATGGAGTTGTAGAACGAAAGAACAGAACATTGCAAGAAATGGCCAGAACCATGATCAACGAGACAAACGTTGCTAAGACCTTCTGGGCAGAGGCAATAAACACAGCGTGTTACATTCAGAATAGAATCTCAATAAGACCTATTCTGGAAAAGACTCCATATGAATTGTGGAAGAACAGAAAGCCCAACATTTCGTATTTTCATCCATTTGGATGTACTTGCTATATGTTAAATACTAAGAATTATTTGAACAAGTTTGATTCTAAGGCACAGAAGTGTATTATGTTAGGATACTCTGAACGCTCAAGAGGGTACAGAGTATACAATACAGAAACACAGATTGTGGAAGAATCAATCAGTGTTCGTTTTGATGACAAGCTTGACTCTGAAAAGTCAAAGCAGAATGAAAATCTTGCAGGTATAGAAATTGAATTTGCAGGTTCTAAAGACAAGTCATCAGAAGCTCTCAACACAGACATTCCTTCAACGTCTGAAAGAAGCAATGCTAGAAATCCTACAACTGCTGCTGATCAACCTCAGAAGAGATTACCCAGAAGCAGTTTGGATCACCCAGAAGAGACTATCCTAGGAAGAAAGGAAGATCCAATCAGAACAAGAGCAAGCTTCAGAAACTCTGAAGAAACTCTGATGGGACTCGTGTCTCTGATTGAGCCTTCTTCTATTGATGAAGCACTTCTGGACAATGACTGGATTCTGGCAATGCAAGAAGAGCTGAATCAATTCACTAGAAACGACGTATGGGATCTCGTTCCAAGACCAAAAGGATTCAACGTCATTGGAACAAGATGGGTGTTCAGAAACAAGCTCAATGAACAAGGTGAAGTCGTCAGAAACAAGGCACGACTGGTTGCACAAGGTTATAGTCAGCAAGAGGGGATAGACTATACAGAAACCTTTGCCCCAGTCTCCAGGTTAGAATCTATCAGACTTTTAATTTCATTTGCTGTTAATAGAGGCATCACTCTGTATCAGATGGATGTCAAAAGTGCATTCCTAAATGGTTATATAGAAGAAGAAGTTTATGTTCACCAACCCCCAGGTTTTGAAAATACAAAACATCCAGAACATGTTTTCAAACTGAAAAAGTCACTGTATGGTCTGAAACAAGCTCCCAGAGCTTGGTATGAAAGGCTAAGTAACTTTCTGCTTGAAAATGAATTCACCAGAGGGAAAGTGGACACTACTCTATTCTGTAAAACAGTTAAGAGTGACATTTTAGTCTGTCAAATTTATGTTGATGATATTATTTTTGGTTCTACTAATCCTTCTCTTGGAAGAAAATTTGCTAAGTGTATGCAGGCAGAATTTGAGATGAGCCTCATGGGGGAACTGAAGTTCTTTCTAGGAATTCAGATTAATCAAACTCCAGAGGGAACTTACATTCATCAGAGCAAATACATCAGAGATCTTCTGAAGAAATTTGACCTCTCAGAATGTAAGCCATCAAAGATTCTAATGCATCCCACGTGCATTCTGGAAAGAGAAGAGGTAAGCAAAAGCGTAGAACAGAAAGTCTACAGAGGTATGATTGGTTCTCTCCTTTATCTGACAGCTTCAAGACCTGATATTTTATTCAGCGTATGCATTTGTGCTAGATTCCAATCAGATCCTAGAGAATCTCACTTAACAGCTGTTAAGCGAATTTTCAAGCATCTGAAAGGTACTACTAATCTGGGTTTGTTTTATAGAAAATCTAGTGATTACAGCTTAGTAGGCTACTGTGATGCTGATTTTGCTGGAGACAGAGTGGAACGTAAGAGTACTTCTGGAAGCTGCCAGTTTCTGGGAGAAAATCTGATTTCGTGGTCCAGCAAAAGGCAATCAACAATTGCTCTGTCAACAGCAGAAGCTGAGTACATAGCAGCAGCTGGATGTAGCACACAGATGCTCTGGATGAAAAGTCAGCTTGAAGACTTCCAGATTTTTGAGAGTAACATTCCTATTCTTTGTGATAATACTTCTGCTATTTGCTTAAGTAAGAATCCTATTTTACATTCTAGAGCTAAGCATATAGAAATAAAACATCACTTCATTAGGGACTATATTCAGAAAGGCATTTTAAACTTGAAATTTATAGATACAGACCATCAATGGGCTGATATCTTTACTAAACCCCTTTCAGAAGATAGGTTTAATTTCATTCTGAAACATCTCAGCATGAAAGTATGCCCAGAATGAAAATGTTTTAATTCCATGTATTTATCTTCAGAATGTAATTATATTACTGTGAACTTCTGATCAATCTTCTTTCAGAAAGATAGAACATGCAGATTGTATCAGATGGAAGTCTAAAGATCTGAGAGTCTAATCTCAAATACAGACGTGTTGATCACTACATCAAACAAGTGTCATCCAATCATCAGCAAATCCCTGAAGCAGAACGCGTGCACGCTTCTGAGAAAGGAAAGCGCTGATTGGGTGCATTGAGACACATGTCTGGTAACCGTTTTTAAGTATCTTTCTCAAATCCCCCAAAATCAGCAAGCATTTAATGCAAAGTAATCACGCTTGTTAATGGCAATCATTATTTTTTTTCTCTCTCTTAAAAACGTTTAATTTTTCAAAATAATTTTTGAAAACCTATTTAAGCACATTATTCTTCATTCTTATTCTTTACGCTTTCTCATAATCTCTGAAACTTCTGAAAAGATTCAAGCAATGCTGGAAAGCCTGTTCTCACGCATGCCCCCACAACCTTAAAATCTTTTCATGCATAATTTTTCATGTTTTCTTCATTTTATGTTTTGACTATGTTTTGTAATGCTATTTTGCTCTGATTCTGAACTATTTTAATATAATTAGTTTTTCTGATCTAAATTATCTTAGCACATCACCAGCACCTTTTTGATTGCTGACAAAAAGGGGGAGAACAAGAATGATATTTAAAATCAATAACGGCCAACTAGACAGAAATTCTCAAACATTCTAACTCTATTACTTGAAATGTTTTTCTGTTTTGTTTTTAAGTCTACAGGCACAAGGAAGCTCCGAACACTATGAAGACTAAGAACTAGAAGCTCTGATCAAAATGTAGAAGCTCATGTTGCTCTGATCAAATATGAAGTTCTGATATATGAAGCTCTGATCGTCCTAACACTCTGAGCCAAAGCAAAGCTCTGACAGGAAAAGCTCTGAAGCTCTGCTCTCTGATAAGTCAAAGACCTATAATCTGATGCTCAAAGATAGAAAAAGATCGGATCCTGAAGAACTCGTATATCAAAGGGAAGTAACAAACTCAGGGGGAGTATCTCTTAAACTCTGACTTCTCCGTACTTCTTATTCTGATACATAGCTCTGATACCTTTTCACGTTATTTTTTCATTTAAAATATCTAGTTTTTGTCATCATCAAAAAGGGGGAGATTGTTAGAACAATGTTTGAATCTAGTACCCTATATTTAAGTTTTGATGATAACAAAGTGAAAAGATATAGTATTTAAATATTTCATGTTTGAATTATATGCTGCCTAAAATTACTATGCTCTGACTTGCAGATATGCTGATTAAAATAAGCAAGATCACGTTTTCAGCATCAGAATATGATTTCATACACCAGCATCAGAAGTTGCTGAATCAGAACGTCAAGATCAAATGATCAACGCTTGCACATGCTGAAGCTTGATGAACAGAACTGCGCGTAAAACACTCTGATACAGAATCAAATAGTTCATCAGCAGCGAAGCAGAATCAGAATGAGCCAAGCCAGATCGTGCATTGAAGAAGCAACGGTACTGTGCATTAAACGCTAATCAATTCCAACGGCCTCATTCCAGACAAGATCTGCTCAAAAAGGAAAGCTTGTTATTAGCATTGAATCAAGAATATTTGCTTCAACGTTCATCTTCTCAAGTGCTATATAAACCAAGCTTCGAAGATTATCACGGCTAATGCTTCCAAACTCTCTACACGCACAAAGCTGAACAATAATCTTCATCTACCAGTTTTGCTAAACCAACAAACTCTGATACTTCATTAGTGTTTAGCATTCTAAGTTTCTAAGCTTCATTTGTGTAAACATCACAGTTGTGATATAGTTTTGTAGAAAACATTCACACACATTATTTTATACCTTTGTAAGAAAGTGTTGCCTTGACAAACCGGATTGTGGTTTGAATCAAGAAGGCTTTAGCAGTTGTTAAAGCAGATTTGTATTCAGTTGAATATAGTGAATTAAGACCTCGTTGGAGAGAGGCGAAATCACCTTGACGGGTGGACTGGAGTAGTTTGAGATCAAACGAACCAGGATAAAAATACCTTGTCATTTGCTTTAAGATTCCAGTTTTACAATTCAACCCCCCCTTCTTGTGTTTTTCACCCCTTCAGTTTATGCTGGCCTTTTGGCTTTGAACACAGGTTTGTGTTTGAAACAGGCTTTTCTGGTTTATGCTGGCCTTTTGGCTTGAAGCAGGTTTAAGGTTTATTGAACGTTTAGCAGGCTTGATATGCTTGTATGGCTTTGAGCAGGTTTTTGGTATGAGTTTGAAACAGGCTTTCTGGTTCAGGTTTTAACAGTTTGGAATTTTATTTGAGATTTATGCAGGTTAAGGCTTTGTGTTATTGCTTGCTTGTGTTTGACAGGCTGAAGCAGTTTGTATCTTATGCAGGTTTTTGCAATGTTACAATTTGTGTTATCTCTTGTGTGTTCTGCCCCCCTTTTCTTGTTCTGATATTCTCTGTTATATCTTTTTCTAAGCCTGCCTGTAAGCCTCTCCACTTCTTTCTCTCTTTCTCTCTCCACAGATAAAAAGCATTTTTTATTGCTTTAGACTGTACTTACTCTGAAAAAGTGTGGCTGGAAAATGATGATATTTGAATATGTTGCTTGCATTGTTAGCTTTGCTATGTGTACTTTCTTCTTTTCCAGATTTCCTGCATATCTTTGATATCTTCTTTGGACAGTTTTGACAGCTTTTGGACTTGGTTAGGCATTTTTTCAATTTGCATATGTGCAGTTCAGTTTGGAATTTGTAATTTGTTTGGCATATTCAGTTTGTCCATTTTGACATTTTTTGTTGACACTTTACAATTTGAAATTATGCAGCCTTGTCCATTTTGTTTAATATGCTGCCTTGTACATTTTTATATTTGCAAACATATTTCCTTTCCCTCTTTGTGAACCAAGAATTTTCTTGTGATTTGCAGAGAGGGCGAACAAACTGATTCCGGCCAACACTTTTAATGATGAGCTTTTATGATTAACTGTCTGAGAATGTTTTTTCCAAATTCATCTGTACTGACTTCTTTCTTCTCTTTTTGCAGGTAAATATCAGTTGGGCAATGGGGAGCATCAGTAGAAGATGAAGACTTAGGAAAATTAGGATATAGCTTTATTTTACCTTTAATCATTGTAACAATATTAATGTAAACATCTGTAAATAAATTTACAGTGTTCAAATAATAATTGTAACAAACAATTAAAGATGAATAAAAATTCTTCTTTGTCAGATATTTCTTTAATTCTTCTGCATTCATTTATTTAATTACTTTAATTTCTTGAATTATAATAATTGGAAATTATCCAATAATTTTAACTTATAAATTATAAATAATCAATAAACGTATGGCGTTCCGAATAACCAAAAAACATCGCACAGTTAAACAAGCAACGTCCATATGTCCTTTATTTCACTGATTAGACCAAACACTCCAAACTCTCAATCAGAAGCCTCAGCCCATATCCCAGATGTTTAGACCTTGAGAAACAAATAGAAATCTTGAGCAAACGTCAAAGCAGTGTAACAACCAATTAAAACACTGTGGATTCAAATTCTTCCGAGAATGCGCGTGCAAACCCTGATTCTTGATTTATTGTCAAAGAAGCGTCTGCCTGATCAAACCTTGAGCCAAATTCAACCAAATAAATAGAAACCCTAATAATCTGTTTGGACTGATTCAAAAGTTAATGGAAACCCTAATTTTGTCTGACTGATGAGAAAAGTCTGTTTGACTGATTCTTAAGCCAATCTAAAAAATCAGGAAAAGCCCGAAGCTGTGATTTCTTGTGGAAAAGAGAGGAGGGAAAATTTTGGGGTACAACACTCTTCTCCAAGCAGAGTTGGCGTATCATCAGCCCTTAAAAGGCTCGGTATCCCCAGTAGGTCTTAATATTCCCAGCAGGAGTATACAGATATTCCTCAGCAAGCATCCCCGACAGTCTTAATATTCCTCAACGAAGTATAAGAATATTCCCCGGCGAAATACAAGATACCCCCAGTGGAGCCATTTCCCAACACAGTCTAAAAAAGCTTCCCCGCTAGAGTTGAATCATCTCCCCAGTAGATTCTGGAAGCTTGTCCCCTGCAGAGTACAAAGGTTATCCCCACCAGAGTCTAACTGGGTTATCCTCAGCATGTTGCAACTGAAACATCATCCCCAGCGAAGTTCTTTCTATCCCCCAGCGGATTTCATCATTAAAATCCCCAACAGAGCTTATCAACGGAGTCCCCAGCAGAGTTATCGTTAAAATCTCAGCGAAGCATCTCTTCCCCACAGATTAATTCCCCGCAAAGTAATATCTTCGCCAGGTTTATCCCCCAACGGAGTCATCTTCTCCTACCGGTTTATTCTTGCAATCATCTTCGTTCATCCTCCCAGCGGAAACAAAGAACTCTACTCTTCAACATCAACCCAGGATTTAACAAACTCCCCGAAATTTGTCAAGGATTTATTTTCCCAGACAAAAATACATTCATAAACATATCACATTTCACATCTCCTAGTTACAGACATCATGACATCATGCATTTCATACATCATGACATTGCATGCAACTAACGGTTTACCTTTTTCAGGAAAAGGTCAATCAAAAGATGATTACCATCAACCTTTCTTAAGTTCCAGATCAACACCTGTAACTAGCCAGGAAATATCTGTGAACGACTGATTGTAGATCTATACCTGAAACCAGACAGGAAAGTTATCTACATTGAAGAGATTGAAGATTAATACCTGTAGCAAGCCAGGAAAACTATCTTTCTTTCTCAGGTCAGAGATTAATACCTGAAACCAGACAGGACAACTATCTCCTCGACCAAACCTTTCTTAAGTTCCAGATCAACACCTGTAACTAGCCAGGAAATATATGTGAACGTCTGATTATAGATCTATACCTGTAACAAGCCAGAAAAGTTATCTACATGAAGAGACTGAAGATCAATACCTATAACCAGCCAGGAAGACTATCTTTCTTTCTCAGGTTAGAGATTAATACCTGAAACCAGCCAGGACAACTATCTCATCGACCAACCTTTCTTAAGTTCCAGATCAACACCTGTAACTAGCCAGGAAATATCTGTGGACGACTGATTATAGATCTATACCTGTAACAAGCCAGGAAAGTTATCTACATGAAGAGACTGAAGATCAATACCTGTAACAAGCCAGGAAGACTATCTTTCTTTCTCAGGTTAGAGATTAATACCTGAAACCAGCCAGGACAGCTATCTCATCGGCCAACCTTTCTTAAGTTCCAGATCAACACCTGTAACTAGCCAGGAAATATCTGTGGACGACTGATTGTAGATCTATCCCTGTAACAATCCAGGAAAGTTATCTACATGAAGAGACTGAAGATCAACACCTGTAACAAGCCAGGAAGACTATCTTTCTTTCTCAGGTCAGAGATTAACACCTGAAACCAGCCAGGACAACTATCTCATCGACCAACCATTTTCAAGTTCCAGATCAACACCTGTAACTAGACAGGAAATATCTGTGGACGACTGATTGTAGATCTATACCTGTAACTAGCCAAGAAAGTTATCTACATGAAGAGACTGAAGATCAATACCTGTAACAAGCCAGGAAGACTATCTTTCTTTCTCAGGTCAGAGATTAATACCTGAAACCAGCCAGGACAACTATCTCATCGGCCAACCTTTTTCAAGTTCCAGATCAATACCTGTAACAAGCCAGGAAAAATTTGTGGACGACGGATTGTAGATTAATACCTGAAACAATACAGGACAACTATCTACTTGACCATCATGAAGCAACCCTACACCAGTTCCTTCTCTTCTAAGATGCAGTTTTACACGGACTCATCATCAGGAAACCCTGCACCGGTTCCTTCTCTTCCAAGATGTAGTTTTACACGGACTCATCACCAGGCAACCCTACACCGGTTCCTTCTCTTCCAAGATGCAGTTTTACACGGACTCATCATCAGGCAACCCTACACCGGTTCCTTCTCTTCCAAGATGCAGTTTTACACGGACTCATCATCAGGCAACCCTACACCGGTTCCTTCTCTTTCAGATGCAGTTTTACACTGACTCATCATCAGGTAACCCTACACAGGTTCCTTCTCTCAACCTACCAAGTTACAATTCAACAAACAATCTCCAGATGGCATCTATAAGCCCATCCCCGACAAGATTCTGTCACATCTCCAGATGGCATCTGTAAACTTATCCTCCCATCCATCATCTCTCCAAATGGCATCTGTAAGCCCATTCCCGACATCACATTGCTGATACTACATGCGAGTGCAAATTTCTGGGCACTTTAGTGTTCAATCATCTTCCACCTTCGGATCACGAAAGGCACGCAAGCCAATCTACATCCTCATGTTTAAGAAGATTGAACAGGGGCAACTGTTGTACCCCAAAATTTGCCCTCCCATATTCCTCAAAGATTTGTCAAGAATGATCCTCAAATTGCTCAAGATTGTTTAAGGGTTGTACAGTCAAACCATCTCCTAAGACAGCTGAAATTAGGGTTTTGGTTATTTCAAGAAATTTGAGGTTTTCAATGGTTCAATCAAGTCTCATATGCCTATATACATCCTCAAGCACTTACATGCCAAGTTTCAAGACTCACAGTGTCAATTTGCACAGTCAAAAGCCTCATTTGATCCACAGTCAACTGCAAGGGCAAAATGGTCATTTCACAGTCAAAAGTCATAATTTTTGGTCAACATCTTATTTTGAGTCCACAATCATCATTTGATCAAGTCTTGATCATGATTCCACAAGGATAGCTCAAAAATCATCAAGGTGCAAAAAGTTACTATTTTTGGACAGTAGAAAAGTCAACTGTACTTTGACAAGGGCATAACTCTTTCATGTTTTATCAGAAAAATCCCATCCAATGCTCATTTTGAAGGGGATGCAATTTCCTACAATCCATCTTCACACTCCAAGTTCAAGAAATGCTCTCACAAAAAGTTACCAATTTTTACATTATAGGTCAAATTCAAAAGTCAACAAAAGTACACTTTGAGTCAAAGGCCATAATTTGAGATTGATAAATCCAAATGACATGGGACCAAAGGCATTGGTTAGAGGACTTCAAGAGCTTTCCAAAATGTCCAAGAACATGGTCATATGATCAAAATTGAGCAAGTTGTGCATTGGAGAAGTTGGGAAATTTTCATGAATTTGCAAAAGTCAACTTTGCTCAAAACACCTTATTTTTTCTAATGGGCCTCAAATCTCTTCTTGAAACTTCATCCATGGCCTATGCACGACCCATCAAGATTAATTGAATTTATTTTCTTATTTTTATTGATTAATTGGATTTTTAATTAATATTAATTCATTTAATTAATTTAAATTGTAGGAAAATGCAAGATTGGATTTTTCAATCAATTTGTGAAGCAAATATGGTCAAGATATGCTGGCAAATTCGTGCACAAGTCAAAGATACAAAAATCTCCAAATTTGGCAACATTTTCCAATCATGAAAAATCAAAAATATTTGATTTTCAATCAAAGATTTAATCATCATTGCACATGGATTTTTGCCCAGCTCTTGACCAAATTCAGTTGCCTTATATATATGCAAGCAAACGCTAACCTAGGGAACGTGAGAAAACTGCAGAAACAGCCATAGCATATTGAAAAAATTCCAAGAAAATTGAAAACTGATTTTTACATTCTAGGGCGATTCAAGTTTTTTTGTTGATTCTAATACACTGCAGGAAGTGTCAGGAGTGTTTTGCAATCCAATTCAAGCGTTAAAGCTCAAAGAATCAAAGAACACAGTGTCACGGTTTGCCTTTTCTATTCCAAATCGTAACTCTTAAATCATGCATATTTAACGTGTTTTCTTGATTGATTTGTGTTGCTAGGAACCATACGAAGCTAATGGTATAATTTAATTGAACTAAAACGCCATGAATCAAAAGATGCCATGAATGAATTTTTAGGGTTCTTAAGTTTTCAAAGAGGGCTTTCTAAACCAGGAACAATTGGGACCAGTGAGACACATGGTTGAGATCATGAGAATAAGACGAACCTAACCCATCCATCGCGAAATATTTATATTTATCATGCTTCTATTCGCTATTTTTGGTTGCAGGAATTAGTGGGGGTTAAAAACCCCCGCTATCTAATATTATTTTTGCAGGAACAATGAAGAAGATGATGAGGTGTTGTCACATGGTTGGACAGTTTAAAAACAAGTGCGCGTTTTATTGTTTTACAGCATATTGATAAATTTCCCAATATAATAATCGCCACTTATTTTACTAACAATTGAAGCAGCGTAGTGGAGTGGTTAAGGCATTGGCATGTGAGCGCTGGGACCTGGGTTCGAACCCCAGGTCCCCCAAATATTTGTTATAATTTTTCTTTAGGTGATTGTGTGTGACGCAGCAGGCATAGCATATCATGGATTTCCAATTCCTAGCGCACCATGTGGCTTTAGGCTAGGATCCAATGGCCAAAGATGATGACTACCATGCTCCCTAGTCAACAGGCGTGCAGATGATCACAAAAGTCAAACGTGGCTGGAAGCATAATGGGCCACAAATTCCAGAAACACCTCCAGAATTTGGCCCACACCCCCTTCAAGTTTC
Organism: Vicia faba; assembly: GCA_948472305.1. Taxonomy (NCBI): domain Eukaryota; kingdom Viridiplantae; phylum Streptophyta; class Magnoliopsida; order Fabales; family Fabaceae; genus Vicia; species Vicia faba. The sequence continues at coordinate 1,015,997,642 of OX451738.1, read as the reverse complement.
TTCCTTTTCTTTTCTACTTTCTTTTATTTCTTTTAATCATTTATTATAATTATTATTTTCACTAACAAATTAAATTTTTTTTTAATAAATCCAGAAAACATAAAAAATAATAATATTTTATTTATTAAATTTGATTAGTTATTTTTGTAAATAAATACATAATTAATCTATTTAGTTAATTAGGTTAACTTTAATATTTTCACAATAAATCTAAAACTAATGTAGAATTAGGGTTTCTTGACAACTTTTAATCATTTTTTTATTTATTTCCTTGAGACATTAAAAAACCAAAAATATTTATTTTATTTAATTAATTAATTAGTCTAGGTTTAATTTAATTAAATGCAAAATAACAAAAAGTTCTTTCTTTCTCAAAAAGGGTCAAAACCCTAAGAACTTCTCCGATTCAATTTTTTCTCGCGCGTATGTTTGTTTTATTAATTTTTGATCCATATTTATGTTTTTGCTCTGAGGATGTAATAGCTTTAATTAGGACTTTTTATCGCTTTCCTTTAATTTCCCGCAATTTACTTTTTCAAGGGTTGTTTTTGGCGATGTAAATACCCGACGTCTTGTAATAGTTTAGCTTTACTTTCCGCAACTATTAACTGCTAGATGTATGTTAACTAGGCTATGCATGACAAGACTTCTCTTAAATTAAAATCAATCGTAGCTCATCATAACATGTACAAAGATAACTTAACATGAAACCTGACACACGTGCACATGCCACTCTTAGGGTACGCCTCACTTGGTTGCCTCGACGTGGTCATTGAGTATAGGGTGTTTTAGAGGTCGCCCTCTTGTCTAAAGATCAAAAATTTGCCTCGAAACAGTTGCCTCGGATAAAATGATCTAGGACATTAGGGTTACCGCTAAGGCGTCCTACTATTGCTTTGGTGACCACATGTCCCTATAATCGAATTGACCCGAAAAACTCCAACGACGGTGCTACCTACTTCTCAATAGTGGGATAGTACTGTCTAAAGGACATTTACACAGCTTAATTTCTTTTGAGTAGGTAGAGGTTCTCAGGTACTTGCTCTTTCAAAACAAAAATACTTTTCGCACCTACACTTTTCTGACAAAAGTTTTCAAACAACACTTCATACACTCTTGAGGACAGACACAAGAGTTAAATCGGAGTTTTCAAACAAACTTTTTCAAAACCCACAAACACAAGAAAAGCAAAACATTTTTGAAAACATAGTGAGCAAGTACCTAAGAGCCCGTGGATAACCACAGATAGAAAGGGTGCTAACACCTTCCCTTTCTATAATCTACCTCCCGAACCGAGAAACATCTCGAAAAGGAATTTTGCTGTGCTTTTGTCCTTTCCTTGTTGGAGAAAATAAAAGACGGTGGCGACTCTTGCTTACCACGACATTTCGCGAACCAGCATTCCAAAACAGTCAGTTCTATTTCCACCGATCACATGAGGTAATTAATCATGTATAGAAAATACTTAGAGAAATTTCCAAGTCTTGCCAAGTTTATTTTTTTGACCTTCTTGATTTTTGATGATCAAATTTCATATTTTGAATGCCTTGATGAAATGTGATTTTCAAAACTCAAATTTGACAGAAAAGTCAAAGTTTGACTTTTCAGTGTACAATTGACTTTTTCATCAGTTGACCAAATTTCATCTATCAATCCACTGATTTCGGGAGATGAATTGAAATATGAAATTAGGTAAAAAATGATGTATTTGAACCCTTGAGATCATATTTCGAACCAATAAGTCATATACTAGATAAAAAATAAAAGATTTGTCACTCTCAGTCAAAACCCTAATTTGGAGTCCCAACGCTTCAGAGATGATTTTGTCTGATCAATTCCTTGAGAATTCTTGAAAAAGAGAGGGAAAATTTTGGGGTACAATAGTAAGATTCAATGAGGCTCATCAAATTCCCCTTTCAATGAAAAAAGATCGATTCCTAATTTCACAAAGAGGAAAGAGGGTGAAGTTAATGTTGTGGATTCACAACAAAGAGCACAACAACCATTAATCATCCCGCGGGGACATAAACAAAACAAATTTGAAAGAACACCAAGAAAATTGGATCCACTCCTTATACCATCCAGCCAATTATTACAACATTTGCTCAAGGCATCTTTAATAAAGCTGAAACCTTTAGCTCCTCCAGTTGGGCCATTGCCTCCCAAGTACAACGCCAATGCCAAATACGAATACCATGCCAATTCTCCGGGGCATACCATAGATCAATGTTGGGCTTTCAAACATAAATTACATGATCTGATAGACTCCCAAGATATTACTTTTGAGAAACCTAACATCAAATCCAAACCCATGCCTCCGCATGGTGGTCCGACAATAAATGCAATTGAAGTAGTCACCGACTGTGGGGGAAGAAAGACAAGTAAAGGCTCCAATAGATCTGCTGAAAAAGTATTTGTTGGAATGTGGATTCCTTTTGGAACACAACGAAGCTTTTGAAAAGACCTTACAACTATTTGTGAATCAGGGGATAGTCCAATTCGGACCATACCATGAAGATGAATATGTAGCAGCAATTGAAGAAAGTGCAAATAAGCCATGGTAATTCCTTATCAAGGGCCAAACTAGGACGAGAAGACTCTCGTGATCCCGTGGGGAGATTCAACAGAAACTCCTACAATAAAGAAAACTCTGAGAATACCAGTAGCACCGAAGACTACGATGGTAATTAAGGGGCCATCTCATACCCCTTACAAAACTGACAAGGCAGTACCATGGAATTATAATCCAACTTTATATATTAATGGCTCGAAACAAGAATGTGAGTCATCATCAAGTCAAGAACCTGCAATTTTAAATATAGAAGGGACAGGGGGTATGACCCCTAGTGGCCTAGTGTTCGGATCTAAACCATCGGAGAAGAATGACAATGTGTTGAGGAATAAAAATGACATGTTAACAAAAGAAAAAGGAAAAGCAGTAGTGGCGGTTAATCTGGAGCCTCCAAGCAAAAGCTTCACTGACCAAGAGGTCGACGAATTTTTGAAAATAATTAAGAGAATTGACTATAGGGTGGTGGACCAACTTCACCAAACTCCAGCTAAGATCTCCATACTCTCGTTGCTCATCAATTTAGAAGCGCATCATGATTCTCTGATGAAAGTTTTAAGTTCTGCTCATGTTGCAGAAGAAATGACTATGAACCAATTTGATAATGTGGTAGAAAATCTGACATCTGGGTCCTATTTTGGTTTCAACGATAGTGATTTACCTCCACAAGTCCGAGCTCACAACAAAGCACTACACATTTTAATTCAGATAGGTACTACAAGTCTATCCAGGGTGCTCACCGATACTGGTTCTACCATCAATGTTTTACCCAAATCTAGTCTGTTTAAGTTTACACTGGACAATGTTGTGATAAGACAGAGTTCCACGATAGTCAAAGCTTTTGATGGTTCTCAAAGTACAATATTCATAGAAGTAGACCTTCCTGTCAAGATACGTCCACACATGTTCTATATCACCTTTCAAGTCATAGATATAGAACCTACATATACATGTTTACTCGAACGACCTTGGATTAATGCGGCAAGAGCAATCACTTCAACCTTACATCAAAAATTGAAGTTCTTTGTTGAAGGAAGATTGGTCATAATTGGTGGAGAGGAAGACATCTTCGTAAGTCACATTGAGTCCTACAGGTATATTAGTGCTGACGATGATTGCATAACTACACCATTTCAGGTCTTGGAGGTTGCTTCAATGGTAACCCTACCAGTAGAAAAGGCCAAAAAGACCATTGTGACTTCGTGGAGATATTTACAAATAGAAATGGAGAACGGTGACTCGAAAGGCTGTGTAAATCTCCCTGAAATATCTAAGAAGAAGAATCGTTTTGGTTTGGGTTATGAATCATCAAAGGATACTCTGAAAGGCAAGGTACGATTTCCACCAATCTAGAATACCTTCATCAGCGAAGGGGTAGAGCATGGCGAACAAGTGGAAATGACATCCTACAAAGACAACATAAAAAAAGCATCAGATTACATCCATGAATGTGCCTCAGGCGAAGAACTCAAGAACTGAACAATTGTGGAGATTCCTGAAACTTTCTTTCCAAAGTAATTTTCTTTGTTTTTGAAAGAACCTATGTCAAGCCCAAGGTATAGGGGTTGTTTGTAAGGGTCCCCCATTTGTTTCAACCAATATTCATGATTAATAAAAATATGTTTTGTATTCAATTAAGATCCTTGTTTTTCTTTGTTGCATTTATACTACATTTTTAAAATGGAAATACTTCTTCTCATATGAATTTTCCAAATTCACGTACTAAATAAAAACGACACCAAAACCTGATAAATGTGCAGATCCATGCCCAAAATCACCGATAATGTTACTGCTGCTATCTGATATGATTTTGATGCTCCCGTCAACCAAGCTGAAGAGGAAGATGATGATGATATTGAACTTTATGAAGAACTGGCAAAAAGCATAGAGCAAAAAGCTGAAATTATACAACCATAACAAGAACCTATTGAGACCATTAACCTCGGCACAGAAGAAGATCCGAAAGAGATCAAGTTGGGGGCAACGTTAGAAGAAAGCGTCAAGGAAAGGCTGATCAAGTTGTTACAGAAGTACGTGGATATATTCTCCTGGTCTTACAAAGACATGCCAGGATTGGATACAAACATTGTAGTGCATATATTACCTCTCAAAGAAGGTTGTCCCTCGGTCAGGCAAAAGCTCAGGAGAACTCGTCCAAATATGTCCATCAAAATCCGGGAAGAGGTTCTTAAACAATTCGACACAGGGATCTTAGCAGTGGTAGACTATCCACCTTGGATAGTCTACCACTCGTGCCAGTACCCAAGAAAGACGGAAAAGTACATGTCTGTGGATTATAGGGATCTAAATAAATCAAGTCCTAAAGACGATTTCTCGCTACCTCACATCGATGTTCTTATGGACAACACAACTCAAGATTCAGTATTCTCATTCATGGACGACTTCTCAGGCTATAATCAAATCAAAATGACACCCGAATATATGGAGAAGACTACCTTCATGACACCTTGGGGCATTTTTTGCTACAAAGTAATGTCGTTTGGATTAAAGAACGCGGGGGAAACCTATCAACGGGCCATGGTCACACTATTCCATGATATGATTCACAAAGAGGTTGAAGTGTACGTGGATGATATGATTTCCAAATCTCATACAGAGGAGGACCACATCATACATTTACATAGGTTGTTTGATCGTCTGCAAAGGTTCAAACTAAGGTTGAATCCAAACAAATGTACATTTGGTGTCAGTTCGGGAAAATTACTGGGTTTTATTGTAAGACAGCGTGGTATCAAGGTGGACCCTGCCAAAGTAAAGGATATACAAGAAATTCCAGCGCCAAAGATGGAGAAGGAGGTTCATGGTTTCTTAGGGCGATTGAACTACATTTCAAGGTTCATATCAAACCTAACTGCTACGTGTGAGCCTATATACAAACTACCACGAAAAGATCAAACAACAACATGGAATGATAATTGCCAGACAACTTTTGAGACGATAAATAAATATTTACAAGAGCCACCGGTCTTGATGTCACCAGTTCCTGCGATACCACTCATTATGTATCTAATAGTACTTGAAGGATCAATGGGATGTGTATTGGGCCAACAAGACGAAACAGGTAGAAAAAAACATGCAATCTACTACCTCAAAAAGAAATTCACTGAATATGAAACTAGGTACTCACTTCTCGAGAAAACTTGTTAAGCATTGGCTTGGGCTACTAAGAGATTGAGGCAATAAATGTTAACACATACCATATGGCTAATAGCAAGAATGGATCCCTTAAAATATGTGTTCAAAGAAGAACCGGATGACAAACCCTGGTTCTATGACATCAAGAGATATCTTAAAAAACAAGAATATCCAGAAAATGCCTCTATCATCAATAAACAAACTTTGTGAAGGATAGCCTCAAAATTCTTTCTGAGTGGAAATGTAGTATACAAGAGAAACTATGAAATGGTGTTACTCAGGTGTGTGGAAAAACAAGAAGTGAATACGCTTATGAGGGAAATCCGCGAAGGAACTTTCACAACCCATATAAACGGGAATGCTATGGAAAGAAAAATTCTATGAGCAGGGTATTACTGGTTAGAAATGGAAGCTGATTGCTATCGTTACATAAAAACCTGTCACAAGTGCCAAATCTATGCTGACCAAATGAATGTGCCACATACTCCTCTAAATGTCATGATCTCTCCTTGGTCGTTCTCAATATGGGGAATTGATATGATAGGTATAAACGAATCGAAAGCATCTAACGAACACCGATTTATACTAGTCGTCATCGATTACTTTACCAAGTGGGTAGAAGAAGCATCATATGCAAATGTGACAAGCCAGGTGGTCACTCAATTCATCAAGCAAAATCTCATATGCAAATATGGGGTTCCAAACAGGATCATAACTAATAACATGTCTAATCTGAACAACAAAATGATGAAATAATTATGCGATGATTTCAAAATCGAGCAACATAATTCTTCACCATATCGACCTAAGATGAACGGGGATGTCAAAGCTACAAACAAAATATCAAGAAGATTATTCAGAAAATGGTGAAGACATACAAATATTGGCACGAAATGCTTTCCTTTTCTCTACATGGCTATCGTACCTCAATACACACATTAACAAGTGCAACTCCTTTTTCTCTGGTATATGGCATGGAGGCAGTACTCCCAGTTGAAACAGAAATTCCATCACTCTGAGTGCTAATGGAAACAAAGCTCGAAGAAGCCGAGTGGGCTCAAACACGACTTGATCAGCTCAACCTCATTGAAGAGAAACGTTTGACAGTTGTATGCCATTGTTAATTATATAAGAAACTGATGAAGAAAGCCTTCGACAAAAAAGTCCGTCCTCGCATGTTCAAAGAGGGAGATTTAATGCTTAAAAATATTCTGCTATCTCGCCTCAATTCACGTGGTAAATGGACACCCAACTACAAAGGTCTACTTGAGGTAAAAAAACATTCTCTGGTGGTGGTCTTATCCTCACAACAATGGATGGAGAAGAACTACCGCATCCGACAAATACAGACGCAGTAAAAAAATACTAAGTATAAGAAAGCTCGCTAAGATCGAACCTTAAACATGCGACTTAGGAAAAAAGGAGCGTTCCAGTGGATTGAAAACCCGAAAGGCCAATCTAGACAAAAACTAGGGACATATACAAAAAAATTTATCCCTGTGGATTGAAAACCCGAAAGGGAGATCGATGCAAAAATTAGGGATCTTATCCAAAAGAAATAAATAACAAAGAGATTGCGATCTAAGAACTGTGACCACAAACCACAAAGAAAGAGTTAGATCCAAACTATCCAACTCAGAAGTAAAGAAGACTGGAAGCTATCAAAAAGATATTGGGAAATAGCAGTAGCGATTATCATTTTCATTGCCATTTACAGTTTTTAAAATTTATGTAATTACCTCCTTTCAGGAATTGCATCTTGTACTCACGCTTATTCAAAGGCATATCAATAAAACTTATATTTCTCTTCATATCTTGCGAATTATTTTTTTTTCTTCAGTTTTGTTTGCAAAATACTATATCTTTTGAATATAGTGTTGAAATCATTTCAGGGACATGACAAGTAAAAACACTTGATAAAATATCGAAAATCATTTTGGTTTGAAAATTTCAAAAGAAGATCCACATCTGCATCCACATCTATGCTTAGCATCCCTGCGCCTATGCTACGCCTACGCCTACGATTAAAACATCAAGATCTTACTGATATTTTCCACCATGTTCGAATCAATTAAAAAATACCACGATGTTGCAACATGCAATGTCGGGGGGTTGGTAACTCAAAGCTAATGGTTTAAAAGAGAATACAAAACAATTTTCCATAACATTCAGGGAATACATAGTTTGCATCAATATATATTCGAGTGATACACACATTCGTTACATATACATTCCAAAGTCCATATTTTCATGCACGCGCATCATGTACATACATCACACATGACATTTCTCAAAAAAACATGCTTTGAGCAAAGCCAATATTTTAGGGCACTCCATCAGTTCTTACCTCGGTTAGAAACAAATAATCAGTAAAATACGTTCTCATCTCTGATTTAGTTATCTAATATGTGGATAATTTACAACAAATTCCTATATACACCACCCATTGTGTTAGTCTCTATACGACAATGTGTGAAATTTTCTATATTTAACTTAGTGTGTCAGTCTCCACGTAGTAATATGTTTTCCTTTGCGTTCTAACTCATTGTGTCAATCCCTAGGAGACAATGTTGCGAAATTGGTAACCTCACCCATTGTGTCAGTATCTATGCGACTATAATATGGTGGGAGAACTGACTTGGTTGTTTTGCATTTTATTGCAAATGTTGTGGATAGCAAGAGTCGCCACCGACTTTTCTTTTATCCAATAAAGGAAAGGGTGAAAAGAACAGGAAAGACCTTTTGAGAATTTTTCTTGAGTTTAGGGGGTAGGTTATGAAAAGGGAAGGTGTTAGCACCCTTTTCATCTGTAGTTATCTACGGGCTCTTAATTGCTTGATCACTTTGAAATAATTTGTGTTTTGTGTAAGTTGAAAAATGTTTTGAAAATGTTTTAAAAGTGGTAATTTTGTAATGATTCTCATATCGTTGAGAATGTATACAAAATGTTTGTTTTGGAAATATTTTGAAAACGCCTTGGTGCGGCAATTTTGCAATGATTCTCGTATCGTTGAGAATGTATACAAAATGTTTGTTTTGAAAATGTTTGTTTGAAAAGAGAGTGTTTGAAAAGATATTTGTTTTTTGAAAGTGTGAGGTGTGAAAATGGTTTTAATTTATGAGCAAGCAATTACTTAGCAATCTACCTACTCAGAAAGTCTTTGTTCTTTTCCTCCTCCTTTAGATAATGCTTACCTACCATTAGTTAGTAGGAAGCCTTATCATTGGATGTGAGGGACGGGCCTGGGTCATCGTACAGTCATAGAAGGAAACATGTAAGATGTTTTAGCAATTGTCGTAAGGGACTAAGATCGTTTGTTGAAGGCAACATTGAAGGGTCATCGAGGGACTACGATATTTTAATCGAGGGTCTTTGCTAAAACATTTCCACGTTCGAGGGACATGACTGTTTTTATCTAAGGAAACAACTGTGGGCTACCCTAGAGGTGCAAGTGTGCAAAGTGTTTTGATTTCAAATATATTGTCTTTGAATTAGGGTTTTCTATGGTTTGATTTTAGTCTTATCATGCAAATCCTAATTACTAACAATAATAAGGAAAGCGATAAATTGCGGAATTTAAATATCCTACGCTATTACAACGCTTTGGGAATTTGTGAATAGGGAAAAGAAAGCAATAAAGCCCTAATTATCTATTACAAACCATTGAATATGAATAATAGAATGTACAAAATGTAAAGAGGAAGAAAACTGTTTTTAGAGTTTTTGATGGAGAAAAAGGTTTTATAGTTAACCTAATTAGACTAATTAATTTTATTTACAAAATTAATTAATTAATTAATTAACAAAACTTAAAATCTAAGTTAATTGAATTGTAAGAAGAAAATAAACCTAAGTCTAATAATTTGAATGTTTAATACTAATATCGATTTGTAAAAGAAATAATAAAACTAATTTAATAAAATAAAATATTTACATTAAAATATTTTTAGTTTAATTATTTAAGAAAGTATATTTTTATATTTTTGGGTTAAATAAAAATAAATAAATAAATGAAATATAAAAAATGTAAAGAAAAATAAAAAGAAATGGGCTCAGATGTTTGAAAAGAAAAATGGGGGTTAAGAATTAGTAAAAAGGCCCAAGTCTGTTTTTGTTTGAAATCAGAAAACAAAACAAAACAAATAAAAAAGATCATTGGGCCTGTGCTGCTTTTTAGTAAAAGGGGGGGGGTGAGAATTCAAAAATAGTTCAGTCTCAAAAATAGGAGTCCAGCGCCTGTTTTGATTAGGTGTAGCCAGTTCATTGGGGATGCATCCTGGGCTGGCTCATGTGAGGCGTTGGATCTACTTGTCCAATAATCAGATGGTGTAGAGGAGAGGGCATATGATGCACACGCGTGGCTTGTATGCATAGAACCTCAAATAAGAAAATGTGAAAAAACAAAAGGGTACCATTGGGGCTCGAACCCAGGTCCTTATGGGTCAATGCCTTACGCGCGCTTCCTCTGCCACTAGGGTGGTTGTTTCATTTGTGTATAGAACAAGGTGCAATAAATTTAAAATAAACCCTTTCCTGATGACACTTCATCCCTAAGCTCGCGGCAGCATCTCCGTTGTTACATTTTTGAATTTATGATCTTGCTCATTTCTCAACCATTTTAAAAAATGTAAACACGAAAGTTGTTCCATTTTTCAACACGAATTCAACCATGTAAATAACTAAAGCTATAAATTAAAGATGAACACGAATTTGTTTGGTACCAAATAAAACCTAATTTTTTCAGAAAGTTCAACTTCAAAATTCATATCACTCGGGAAACATAAATGAAAACTAAAGGCATGGTTAGCTTCAGGGCAATGATGTCTACATTTTTCATTCACAAAGTAGTCATTAAAGATGCTTGTATGAGAAGTTAAAAGTTGAGAAAACTTACCTCAAAACTGGAAACTGTGTATGGAGTTTGAGCACTCCTGGAAGTGTGGTGATGATCTGGATAGCTTCACTGGACTCCTAGGAAGCTAATGCAACTCTTAGTTTATGCTGAAAGTGCCTGAATCTCCCTGAAGGAGTCAAGTTGCAGAGGTGCAAAGTGAAGTTTGGACAATGATGGAAATGGAGTTACAATTATGAAACAGGGAAGGGGATGAGTTGTAAATGAGGTATGTAAGCTTTGTGATTGATTTAGAGAGGTAACACACGAGTGGATAGTGAGTTTGAAGTTTTTGGCCAGAAATGACAAACAATGGAGGTTTGAAATGAAAATTCTGACTTCAGAGTATTTAAGGGTGTTTCAAGGCTTGTTTATTCATGTATTAGGTTGAAAATGACTTGTCTATTTATAGAGAAATGTTTGAGGGAAGGAGAACATCAGATTCAAGAGATCACATGTTATGGTTTTGAAACTTCTTTTTGAAGCAAACTTGAAATGCATAGTTTCAATGTGAAGTACAAGGGCTTGTAGGGTGGTTAACAAGCTCTAGAGAAGTTGCTTATGGCTTTGGTATTGTGTTTGTTCAGAAGGAATAAGTGAAAAGCTCAAGGAGTTGACATTGTGATTAAAGTTGGCTTTTCCAAAATGGCAATGGTACTTTTATGCCAAAAATGGATTAATCACTTGGGCAATGGCTCAAATGCTTGGACAATGGCTCAATCAGTTGTGTAAACATTTAATTATTGAGTTATTTAAAAGTTAGAAGGCCTGAAAAGTAAGATTATGTAGCATGGCTTGATATTTGTTCAAGTGTTCTTCATGAAAATGCCCTATAATTCAAGAATGGATGTCCAACTTCTTCTCTTCGATTCTCCTAGCTCAAGCATGATATCTTCAAGTTCTTGGACATTTTAGAAAGATTGAAACATTTTCTACAACCTTAATGTTTAACATTTTGGCTAAATCACCTTGGGACTTGGTGAAAAATTTCCAAGAAGTTGGGACAAAAAATCTGCTTAAGTTGATGAAAATTTCACTAAGTGTTTATACAAAGATGTCATGACTTCATGAGTCTATATCTTCAAATCTAAGCATTTTTTGGACATAAACCCTAAGGTTCAAAGTTGTAGAATTCATAAATATCTACAACTTTCATTTTGAAATTTTTCCTTGAATCATCTTGCATCATGGTGAAAAATTGTCATGAAGTAGTGGAATTATCAAGGTTAAAAGCACTTAGAATTTTTCTAAGTATTAGAAACTTTGACTTTTTTGTGGACTTTCTTCACTTTATTAATTATTGATGATCAAGTTTGATATTTTGAATGTCTTTATGAATTTTGATCTTTGAAATTCAATGTTGATCAAAAAGTCAAAGTTTAACTTTTTGTGTATCAGTTGATTTTTCATCAGTTGATCCAATTCTCAACTATAAACCCTTTGATCTTAGGAAATGATTTTAGCTATGCACTTAGGTCAATATGTTGTGTTTGATTCCTTTAAGTCATTCTCTAAGTCATTAGGTCATGTTCTAGGTCAAAACTCAATGATCGGTCATTCTCAGTCAAAAATCCTAATTTTGACAATTTTGCCTCTTTGATGATTTGAGTGCTTTTCTTGAGGCATTGTGATCAACCCTTGATAAATTGATAAATATGACTTCAAAATGTTTATGTTGGCCAAAAATCATGAAGTTTGACTGTACTTTGGCCACATTTGACTTTTTACTCAATACAACCGATTTTCAGTCATCTGAGCAATTGACTGAGCAAATTTATGATGCAAGACTTAAAACTTGGTATGAGCATTATTGGAGACCTATAATGAACCATGAAAGTCTTTTTAAGCATCAAAAATCCAATTTTCCCTGAGAAAACCAAAACCCTAATTTGTGGACTCAGTGCTTAGGAGGTGAGCTTGTCTGATCAACTCTTGAAACTCTTTGAGCATTTGAGATCTTTTATGAGAAACGTCTTGAGAAAATAGAGGGAAAATTTTGTGGTACAACAGTTTCCCCTGTTCAATCTTCTTAAACCTGAAGAGTTAGATCGGCTTGTCCGCCATTTATGACTTGAAGGTAGAAGAGGATTGACCACTAATAGTGCCTAAAAATTTGCACTCGCCGGTGTACGAAGTAAAATGTTTTTTAATTATGCCGGGAATGGGCTTAAAGCTGCCATTTAGAGAGATGATGGAGAGTCGCTGGGGATTGGCTTATATATTCCATCCAAAGTAACTGTTGATAGAGACATTAGACTAAGTCCACGCTCGACGTTAACTGGGAGAAGTATCAGAATAAACCTTTGGTCTATTTAATCTGAGCCAGAAAAGGTCTACTGAGAGAAGTATCAGAATAAATCTTTGGTGGATTTTATCTGATCTAGAAAAAGGTCTACTGAGAGAAATATCAGAACAAATATTTGGTGGATTTAATTTGAGCCATCAGAGGTCTTTAAATCTTTAACTGAGAGAAGTATCAGAATAAATCTTTGTTCGATTTAATCTGAGCCAAAAAAGGTCTACTGAGAGAAGTATCAGAAAAAATCTTTGGTCGATTTAATCTGAGCCTGCAAAGGTCTTTAAATAATTAATTGAGAGAAGTATCATAATAAATCTTTGGTCGATTTAATCTGAGCCAGAAAAAGGTATACTGAGAGAAGTATCATAACAAATGTTTGGTCGATTTAATCTGAGCCAGCAGAGGTCTTTAAATATTTAACTGAGAGAAGTATCATAATAAATCTTTGGTCGATTTAATTTGATCCAGAAAAAGGTCTACTGATAGAACTATGAGAACAAATCTTTGGTCGATTTAATCTGAGCCAGCAGAGGTCTTTAAGTCTTTAACTGACAGAAGTATCAGAATAAATCTTTGGTCGATTTAATCTGAGCCAAAAAAAGGTCTACTGAGAGAAGTATAAAAAAAAATCTTTGGTCGATTTAATTTGAGCCAGCATATGTTTGAAGGGGGTGTTCATCATGTAGATATTTTCCATGTTTTGTTCCAAGGAATGTCCTGCAATCTGTTTTAAGGATTTATTGATGATATCGGTCTGTTGATTGATCTTTCCTGAAAAGGTAAAGAGTTAGTTGTATGCAATGTTATGATGTATGAAATGCATTGTGTAATGATGTTCTCAAAATAAATTAGATTTTGATATATATAAGTTTCGTATGCATATGCTATGATGTATGAATGTGAAATGTTGTTGAAGTGTATTTGTAAACCCGTGCAATATCTTTGTCTGGGAAAATAAATCCCTGACTATTGTTGGGGATGAAAAGTATGTGTATCTTCAATCTTGTCTAGAATGCTTCCACTGGGGAGTCATGTTTACTTGTTTGAGGAAACTTTGCAGGGGATGTATTGATTTCTGCTTGGGGAATAGAGTTTAGGAACATTGGTCATTCGTTGCTCTACTGGGGATTTTAATTCTTATATATCTTGACTGGGATAAAAGAGATGGATAATCTTTCGACTCGTCTGGGGGAGATAAAAGTTAACTGGTACATGGTCGGATTCCATGTTTTGCAGCAACTTTCTTGGGGGTAGTGATGACTTCACTGGGGAGAAGAGTTTTATCAGTGATTTGTAGTAGTCTGAGGAATAGAATCGAGCCAGGGAATTTGTAGGTTGTTGGGGAAATAAACCCTATTGTCGGAGTAGTACTCTGGTGAGGAAATAAACTTTCCTGGGGAAATTGAATTTTGCTAGAGAGAAGAAACTCTGAAAGGTTTCTTTTTCAGTTTTGGAGGACCAAACTCAGCTGGGGAAGAGAATTTCCAGGAAGTGTATTGATTGGAACTCCATAGGGAAATTACGGGAAGGAGATTATACTCCTTTATTTGATAGAGCAATCTGCCATGGAGATTACAGGGAATGTACCCTTATTTGTGAAGACTACTATATGGGTATAGTCTCTTTGAAATAGCTCTGTGGGGATTTTAAAGGACAACTTGAGCATCATTCCAGCTTCTAGAATCTTGAGTAAATGCTTATTCCCGTTCTTATGCATATATTTGTTAACAGTTAATCATGTTCATATGTATATACTTATTCAATTTTAGTCATTGGACGTTTTTGCAAGAAAAATAGAAAAAATAAAAAGTTTGGACCTTAAAGTATATTTGTATTGATAATTGACCTATAAACAGGCGATTTTGTACAAAGAGACATAAATCCTAGTAAAAGGAATTCGTCGTGAAATGAAAGAGTACAAAGTGAAAACAAATATATATATATATATATATATATATATATATATATATATATATATATATATATATATATATATATATATATATATATATATATATATATATATATATATATATATATATATATATATATATATATATATATATATATATATATATATATATATATATATATATATATATATATATATATATATATATATATATATATATATATATATAGCCATGTGGAAGTGATCTCATTGGGTTCCAAACTCTGTTATTTCCCCTATGTCTTCGAATATCTCATCCTTTGCCATCGGAAGAAGTTGATTGAATTAATTGAACCTTCGACTTTAATAATAAAGATTGCATACAATTGATCCAACGGGACATAGTCGTACACTTTTAATCCCTAATTTTTGCCTGGACTGCCCTTTCGGGTTTTCAGTCCACCAGGATACCCTTTTTTTCCCAAGCCGTCCTTTCAGTTTTTCGACTTTTCGGGTGTACAATCTTTTGTATATATCCCTAATTTTTTCCCGAAACCTTTTGGTTCGTCGGGATGCCCTTATTTTTGCCTAGGTCTATCAACCTAGCAGGTCATTCTTATGCGTAGTATATTTTAATTATGTCCGCGTTCATATGGTGCGGAAAATCTTCGCCATCCATAGTGGTTATCATCATAGCACCTCCCGAGAATACTTTCTTAACAACAAATGGCCCTTCGTAGGTGGGAGTCCATTTTCCCCTGGGATCGCCTTGTGGTAAAATGACGTGCTTTATTACCAAGTCTCTAGACTGGTATACTTGATGCTTGATCTTCTTGTTGAATGCCTTAATCATACGTTTTTGATACATCTGACCATGACAGACAACAACCAGCCTCTTTTCATCAATTAAATTCAACTGATCCAACCTTGTCTGAGTCCATTTGTCTTTGTCTAAGTCTGCTTCTTTCATAATCCTTAGAGAATGGATTTGAACTTCGACAGGCAGGACAACTTCCATGCCATAGACCAAAGAGAAAGGGGTTTCCCCAGTTGATGTTCGTGTCGAGGTACAATATTCATGAAGAGAAAATGGTAACATCTCATGCCAGTCTTTGTAGGTCACCAGCATCTTTTTCACAATCTTCTTTATGTTCTTGTTGGCAGCTTCCACTGTGCTATTCATCTTAGGTCTGTATGGAGAAGAATTGTGATGCTTGATCTTGAACTGCATGCAGATTTCAGGTGTCATGGCATTATTGAGATTGGTACCATTGTCAGTGATAATCCTCTCAGGGATACCATACCGGCAGATGAGGTTATGCTTAATGAATCGGGCCACGACATTCTTGGTAACTGAGGCAAATGAATTTGCTTCAACCCACTTAGTAAAGTAGTCAATGGGGACAAGAATGAAACAATGTCTGTTGTACCCCAAAATTTTCCCTCCCTTTTCATCAACATTTTCTCATCACAAGACTCTTGGAACTCAAGATCAAGTTAGGGTTTGCTCTGCTCAAGACCCCTCCTTGCACTGTTGACCCAAATTAGGGTTTGAGTTTGTACAGGGATGTTTTGACCTAAAATGTCCATAATGACTTTCATGCTTCATGTTGGACTCACAAGTTTATCCATACCAAGTTTCAAGCCTTGATTCCAATCTTTGCCCAATCAATTGGACAATTGACCTAGAAATCAGTTGTATTGGGGAAAAAGTCAACTGTGGCCAATTGACATTCAAACCTCATGATTTTTAACCCACATAAACATTATGAACTCATATGAATCATTTGATCAAGTTTGGATCACAACTCCACAAGAAATTTGATCAGATCACCAAAAGGGCAAAATGGTCATTTTTAGGGTTTTGACTGCACAAAGGCAATTTTTGACTGTTTGACCTAACCAATGGCAAACCAAGCTCATATATGGACTCAAGGACTCAATGGCATTGTCTTGACCCATTCAACAAGTTCAAAAGATCTCAAATGCATAGGATTGACAGATGAATTTTTCAGTCAACTGATCAAAATTTGACTGTACACTGAAAAGTCAAACTTTGACTTTTTGGTCAAAATCAAGTGCCAAAATCCAATTTTCATCAAGACATGTCAAATTATGAAACTTGTTCATCAAGAAACCTAAAATTACAAATTAGGGTTTAAAATGAAAAAATTTCATAACTTAGAATTTTTCTAAGTTATGAAATTTCTTTATTTTTTCCTAACTTTGTCCCATTTTTTCACCAAGATTAAAATGGATTCAAACAAAACTTTAAACAGGAAAGTTGTATTACATTGAAAAATCTACAACTTTGATTCACAAAGTTTTCTCAAATGAAGCTTATATCTCAAGTTATGATTTTTGGAACAAGGGTGCCAAACACTTTTAACTTAGAAGAATTTTGCCCTATTCTAGGCAGGATTTTGGTCCAATTTCTTGGCCATTTTTCACATGGTTCCACTTGGAGTTTCAATTTTCATTACAAAGATGGATTGTAGTACACATTCCAAGCTTTCCAAATTGTCAAAGAACTTCTCAAACACCCTTGTGGTTAGAGAGAATCAAATTTGCAAAGTTGGCCAAAACTCACTTTTGTTCATGACCAAATACATGTTCATGGCAACTTGCATTTTCAAATCAGCTTGTCCAATGCTAGCTTGCAGGCCTCAAAACCAGTTTTACACACCTTAATTTAATGCATAACCATTTAGTTGAGAGTTTATTTTGTTCATTTGGATATTGCACACAAAACTAATCCCTAACTAGAAAAAGCAAAGTTCTCATTTTTGGCTTAATGTCACTTTATGTCAAAAGTGAATCCTTGAGGCATGGGGATAGATCTTTGAGGCTAGATAGAGTCCACAAATTACAAGTCTCAAGGGCAAGATGTGCAACATACATTAGGGGTGGTGCAGACCTGCATTGTACACTTACACTTCTTTGCTTCACTTTGAATAAACATTGCAAAAACACTCCAACTTCCACTTCCTGTCAACACAGCCAAGAACAAACCTTGTAAACATTTTCCATACATCAAGCCAAGCCTAAAACACGATTGAACCATCCCTCATACCTCCCAAAACACAAAAACACTGTTTTGCTGCAAAAACAGGGCATCCCTGCAGATTGAGTTGCACAACTCAATTCACTCGTGCGTTTTGGCCAAAGCAAGTTCAAACACACTCCATATCATCCACCTAAACTATTCCAAGCCCCAAACACAAGTTGTAACACCTCTAACCTCACTTGCCATTTTCACTTTTCAGTTTTGCAGGTGGACTTCTATAGCATGATACAGGCTGATTCAAAGCAAGCCAGGTATTGAGGAAGCTTACTTGGACTTCAGGCAAGCTATACAGAAGCTCAAACTCCATTGAAGTTGGCCACATTGCTGTACATGATTCAAGCTGAAACAGGTAAAACCATGGACTTCTATCTCTCAATCTAGGAAGAGTTAAGCTTAGGTTTATGAATGAAACATGTCCTACTCATAGCCCTGAAGCCATACATATGATTATTTTTCATTTATGTTAAGCGTGCTGTGAGAATTTTAGCAATGAACATGAGGAAAAAATTAGGTTAAAATTTAGGGCCAGAGAAATTCTCTCTGGCCTTTGAGTGTTAATCCAAGTTTTTTACATGTTTGAACTCGTGATTTTATGATCTACAATGTTTGTCTTATGAGTTTTGCAAAATAATCAATAAATCAGGAGTTAGTGTTGAACAAGGAAGGGCGCGCGTTTTCTGTTTCAAATGGCTGGAGGTTGAAGAAGGTGGTGACTTGGGCTGGGCCTGAGTCACCCTTACTGTTTGCACCCCCCTTTTCAATTTACACCCCCCTGGCCCATTTAATTAAATACTTGTCATTTTTGTGATTTTATTTTTTATTCTGATTTCATATTTTTTGCTTAAACATAAAAAACACCAAAAATATTTTTCCACATTTTTTTCATATTTATTTGGCATTTGTTTCATTTTATTAGTATATATATATAAATAATACAAATCTTTTCTTTATTAAAACCCTCAAAAATATAATACAAAAATATATTTATTTCTTAGTTACTATTTTTATTTACATCTTGAAAATATTTTATCAAATATACATTTTTTTTATATACATAAATAATTAATTTTCTCTTTTATATTTAATAGGTTTTTGTATATATATATATATATATATATATATATATATATATATATATATATATATATATATATATATATATATATATATATATATATATATATATATATATATATATATATATATATATATATATATATATATATATATATATATATATATATATATATATATATATATATATATATATATATATATATATATATATATATATATATATATATATATATATATATATACTTGTATATTATATTTATTAGAATACTTAGGATAAAAATATAGAAATAATACATTTTTATATTTATTAATATATGACACTAAAATACTTTTTTAACAATATACTTTTTATATTCTTGTATAAATTAATATATATTGTACATAGTTAATAAATAATACTATTTATTCAAAAATTAGGGTTTTGCCCTAAACAACAAAAATAACCAAAAAAATGATTTTTTTTTAATTTTGTTTATACTTCAAACATGAAAACCTTTTTCACATACATAAAAAATTCTTTTTTGCATAATTCATTGCATTTTGATATTTACTTAAATTGTATTTATTTAAATGCCAAATATTAATTTGTATATTCGATATGGTTGTAATAATTTTAGCATTTATTTCCTTGTCAAATATCCCCTAATTCAAACTTGTATCCCCATTCCCATAATCATGTTGTAATAATTTAGGACTTTAAATTCTCGCACATTTAAAAGTTTCCAAATTATGCCATGATAGACTTAGGGCTTGTATGCAAAATCAATCAACATATAGCTTGACCTAATTCAAGATAAACATGCATGAAAAACAAACACAATGCACACTTGCACCCCTAGGGTTACTCCACTTATTGCCTTCAGAAAATGGGCCATGGTTGCATGTTGAGTGTCTTTGGCAAAACAAAAACAAACAAAATGATCATAGTCCCTCGATGACGCTATCAAGTTGCCTAAAAAAATGATCAAGTCCCTTAAGAAAATTGCCAAAGATACTTGACACTATTGCTCTCATGGTCTATACGATGCCCCGCGCCCGTCCCGTTAACATCCTAACACAAGATTGTTCACCAAATACAATGGTGAAATAACACTGTTAAAAGGGTTAAAACATGAGAAAGATCTTTGAGAAATTTAGGGTAGATAGCTCTTGGTCACGTGATCAAATCTTGCAAAACAAACACTTGCCATTTTCAAACACACTTCACAAACACAATTTCCAAAACAACTTTCAAAACATTGAAACATCCTTTCAAAAAGACAAACACCTTTGTAAAACATTCGAGTAAAGAATTATTACAATGGTTGCCTAGACAAGGCATCTTTTTCAAAACATTTTCAAAACCACACACAAAGCACCATTTCAAACAATTGAAAAAAGAAAAGGCAAGTGATCTAAGCAAGTAACTAAGAGCCCATGGATAACCATGGATAGAAAGGGTGCTAATACCTTCCCTTTCTATAATCTACTCCCCGAACCCAAGAAAACATCTCAAAGGTTTTTCCTGTGCTTTTTAACCTTTCCTTAGGATAAAATAAAAAGTCGGTGGCGACTCTTGCTCAACCGAAACATTTGCGAAAACAAACGCAAAACCTCAAGTCAGTTCTCCCACCGTATCACAGAACTGGCGACTCTGCTGGAGACATTTCTAAAAGTGGGGTTACCTTAGGGTTTTAGATCACCTTTACATACTTGCTTTGATTGCTTTGATTGCTTTCCTTTTTGGGTTCCTTGTTTGGGTTTGTTTAATCCTACACCCGGATTTGGGGGCACCTTTTTAGGTAAATAGCAATAAACTGCGAGGGAACTGTGCTGGGTATACCGACATGGTTGAAGCAGTAGCTATGTTAGTGTGACATATTTGTGAGTACCGGTAGCCCTTGAGTAGCCAAGGAGAATACGGGGCCGCTGAGTGATGTATGAAGCACTAACGAACTCTTAGAACCTTACTTGACCATCTTGGCCTTTTTAAGGGTAGTGAGATGACCGACTTTGGTGCAGTCCTAAGTTGGTAGATACTCGATACTACACTCATTGAGGATTGTTTTCTTGGAATATTTTGGTCGCCAGTTAAGTGGCTAAACCAAAACGATGAACACAAAAAATAATCCAGTGATATTGAGCTCCTTAGAACCCGGTTTCTATTTTAGGACAGGATGAGCCAACTCACTTCAAGAGGGTACTTACCTACAAACCCCATGCAAGCCTAAACCTAAGGACTTGTTTGCTTTGTGTGAATATGATTACTTGTATATACACTTACTTGCTTTTGCATACATGTACATAACATCATAACATCATACCATAGCATTTTCAATAACCATTTCAAGGATCTCGAGGGTCTTTTGATGCAGGGTCACGTTGAACCAGACGTCTACCAAAGGGCAAGAGGTTTCTCCTCTAAACAAACGCCATCAAAGATCAAGTGCAACAACTTGAATCAGGGGCTATGACCCACTTGACATGGTGAGCTTGATTCTCGTGGAAAGACATCCACCGATACGAAGTTCTCCAGTCAAAGATGTTGATCAAAATTCAATCTCTAACTTTTTCTTGTGTTTACCCCGCGAGATTCTTGAAAACATGCATCCACATATCATGCATTGCATCATAACAATTTTTCCTTTTCAGGTTTCCTTATTCTCCTACTGTTTATTTCAGTAGAGATGGCTCTAGAGAGGACTGTCAAAGATATCCAGGATCAGAATGCTCAACTTCAAGAAATGTTCTTGAACCTGTCCCAGGGGCAAGAAGAATTGAAAGCTCTCCTCACAAGGGGCATGGTCTTGGGGAATTCAAGCAATGCCAGGAGTGATCAGTTGGAAGAACTTCAGCTTGAGCTGACCGCAATGAGGATCCAGATGATGGGACAACTGGTGGGCCAAATGGCTCTCATCTAGGACTTGGCTCAAAGACAAGAGGAGCTCAGGGTTCTCGTCAACAAACTGGTTCGGGACAACCAAGTGGGGGAAACATATAGGGTTGAAGATCAAGTCATTATTCAACCCCCTTTGAGACAAGAGGGCAAGGGAAAAGCTCCTCAACTTGCTTCAGGGTCACAAGCCCATCAACAACCTCGTCAACGTCAACGGGGTAATCAGCGTAAGCAAAATACGTCTGGAAGACAGTTCACTGAGACTGACATACCATCATCTCTAATACTGGAACGCCTGTTGGAGGTCAATCTGACTGCTTTAAGGGATCCTATTCAGAAGCCCAATACCTCTGCTCCTAGCTATCACCCTGACACATTTTGTGTATACCACTCTTATAGTCCTGGACATGACACCGACGACTGTTGGGCTTTGAAAAACAAGATTCAAGACTTGATTGACAATGGAGTGCTGAAATTCATGCCAGATGGCGAGATGAAAATCTTCCGTTAAGGGTTTCTCCACCAGAAGTGACAAAGCTCAAACTGAGAGACTTTTGTTCCTTTTGAATTTTCAAGTTGAAATTTCTTTTGTTATTCAAATATTTATCTGTGGATGTCAAACTCTGTTTCATTAATGCATTGCATATGTTTGTCTTGAATTCATTCATTCGTTTTCACTATTCTTGTGCTTTCTTTATGATGTTCAACTCTTGATAAAAAGCTACAAGCCTTTAGAGGGAGGATGACGAAACAATGCCATAATCTCATACAGATGCTTTTGAACGGACCTTGCTGATGATGTACATGCATTTCTTTCAAATCCTAAACACTGGAGTTATAAGGAAGATAATCCCTAGTCAACCCCTTCGAGCCAAAGAAGTAGGAGTTTTCTGTTCTAAACAAATTGAAACCTTTGATTTAAACCTGGGGCAGGGTAGTTTCTCAGTTAATCAAAAAAGATGCGCATGACATCAAAAACATTCCTTTGGAATCAAAAGACAATGATGGTTCCTTATCTCATAGGCAGTCATTATCTCTCAAAAGAGAAAAGCCCACTAAGCCAAAACCTATAAAGGAGGCTTAAGAAAGCTGGGGCATCCCGCTGACTATGATCTCAAAAACAGGAACAGTCAGGAAAAAGTTAGGGATAACAAATCAAAAGAAAGAGGTCATTATAAATCCTCAATAAACATGAAAAATGTTGCAAAGGGATGATGACTGCCTTCCAAAATTCAACTGGTGTGAGCCATCACCAAAAAGTCATTCCAAACTCGAATAAAGTTCGACGTACAATTAACTGAGTTTAGGATTGAAGAACATCACGAAGAGCGGGTGGGTACAAATATACTTTGAGCCTTTATCCTTTGTTTCTTAAACCGTGAACCGAGCCACGTTACACCCCTTCAAAAGTCCTAATTGAAGCATGGGTTAGTTCTAATGCATACTGTTACAAAAGGTATCCTGACTCCTGTAAGGCTTTGCCCTAAATCTTGTGTTGAATTCGTCTTATAAAAAGTTTTCTGCTAAAAAACGCATTTTTCAAAACTTCGAGACAAGCATAAACTTTGCATTATTTGAATATCGTTGTTTGCACATGGTTATTTGCTTGACAGCGAAGAAATTGATACAGCGAATGTTCCGACGAACGAAAGCTCTCTCAGTGAGCAAAATCACTTCAAAAAGGATGACACTTCCATTGACAAATCTCCTATCAACAAGGGGGCATGACACACACCTGGGGCAGTCCAGTCAAGGTTTCAACAGATCTTTCAAAGTTCAGTTAACCTGGGGCAGTCCAGTCAAGATTTCAACAAATCTCTCAATTACAGATTAACCTGGAGCAAGTCTCCGTCACCATCACTTGGGGCATTTAAACGTCAATCTCATCAAAGGGTTACGTACAGTCCAAGTGTCCTGGAAATATCACAAGCATCTGATACTAGGGGCAGTGATGAAACCTCTCCAAAATATTTTTGAAAAGAAATTCAAGTGTCCTCGAGAAGTTCATCACCTCTCTAAGCAGACCTGCAGTCATGGTTTTATTTCCCCAACATTTGTCAAGGATTTATTCTCCACAACAAAATTACATTTCAAATTCACGGTCGTTAAAAATTTCCTTCATCACCTGCTGGAAGTTATGGTCGTCATCAAAAATTCCTTCATCACCTGTTGGAATTCACGGTCGTCAAAGATTCCTTCATCACCTGTTGGAAGTTACGGTCGTCAAAGATCAAATTCTCACAAAATTCAAGTTATGAAGCTCGGATTCGACCGGATAGTATCTTGATCTCTACAGCATATGGTGAAGCCTGGATTACGACCGGATAACAGTATCAGACTACCGCGAAGCCTGGATTACGACCAGATAGTGGTATCTCCTAAGAGCAAGCTATGAAGCCCGGATTCGACCGGATAATAGTTTAATCCCCAACAAGTTATTGTGAAGCCTGGATTACGACCAGATGGCAATACAAGTTTCTGTGAAGCCTGGATTACGACCAGACAGCAGCCAAGAATACTATGAAACCTGGAGTCGACCAGATAATGGTATATCTTTAACACAAGCCGTGAAGCCCGGATTTGACCAGATAACAGCTTAGCAAGTTATTGTGAAGCCTGGATTACGACCAGATGGAAATACAAGTTTCTGTGAAGCCTGGATTACGACCAGACAACAGCCAAGAATACTACGAAACCTGGAGTCGACCAGATAGTGGTATATCTTTAACACAAGCCGTGAAGCTCGGATTTGACTGGATAACAGCTTAGCAAGTTATTGTGAAGCCTGGATTACGACCAGATGGCAATACAAGTTTCTGTGAAGCCTGGATTACGACCAGACAGCAGCCAAGAATACTATGAAACCTGGAGTCGACCAGATAGTGGTATATCTTTAACACAAGCCGTGAAGCCCGGATTTGACCGGATAACAACTTAACAAGTTATTGTGAAGCTTGGATTACGACCAGATAGCAATACAAGTTTCAGTGAAGACTGGATTACGACCAGACAACAACCAAGAATACTACGAAGCCTGGAGTCGACCAGATAGTGGTATATCTTTAACACAAGCCGTGAAGCCCGGATTTGACCGGATAACAGCTTAGCAAGTTATTGTGAAGCCTGGATTACGACCAGATGGAAATACAAGTTTCTGTGAAGCCTGGATTACGACCAGACAGCAGCCAAGAATACTACGAAACCTGGAGTCGACCAGATAGTGGTATATCTTTAACACAAGCCGTGAAGCCCGGATTTGACCGGATAACAGCTTAACAAGTTATTGTGAAGCTTGGATTACGACCAGATAGCAATACAAGTTTCTGTGAAGACTGGATTACGACCAGACAGCAACCAAGAATACTACGAAGCCTGGAGTCGACCAGATAGTGGTATATCTTTAACACAAGCCGTGAAGCCCGGATTTGACCGGATAACAGCTTAACAAGTTATTGTGAAGCTTGGGTTATGACCAGATAGCAATACAAGTTTCTGTGAAGACTGGATTACAACCAGACAACAACCAAGAATACTACGAAGCCTGGAGTCGACCAGATAGTGGTATATCTTTAACACAAGCCGTGAAGCCCGAATTCGACCGGATAACAGCTCAACAAGTTATTGTGAAGCTTGGATTACGACTAGATAGCAATACAAGTTTCTGTGAAGCCTGGATTACGACCAGACAGCAGCCAAGAATACTACGAAGCCTGGAGTCGACCAGATAGTTGTATATCTTTAACACAAGCCGTGAAGCCCGGATTCGACCGGATAACAGCTCAACAAGTTATTGTGAAGCTTGGATTACGACCAGATAGCAATACAAGTTTCCGTGAAAGCCTGGAGATCAACCAGATAACAGTTAACCGTTAACAGAATGAAGATCCTCATCCTTGAAACCCCAATAGATTGGCATACAACCCAAACTCCTGAGTCCCCAACAGTGGTCCCGGGACTTCTCATTTTCAACGATCAAAAGATTCTTGCAATCCCCTGCAACAGTCAAGGATTTACTTTACCCTGCAGCAGTCAAGGATTCACTTTCCCCGACAGTAGTCAAGATTCTATTATCTCCGGCTGTCCAGGATTTATCTATCCTCAGCAAGACAGCTCATCAGCTTACATGCACATTCACTACATTTATGTATCATAAACATTGATATAACATATATATTGCATCATACATTTCATGCAACATAACTTTGTGTTTCAGCTAATATTTTACCCTTTTCAGGATAAGATTAATTAGCTTCAACTTTTGAAAACAGTTTACGGACGCTTCCCAACATGGATGCTGATCTATTGCTTATTCAACTTCAAAACTTCTGAAAACAGTTCACGGGTTCTCCAGACACGGATGTTAACCTATCGCTTGTTCAGATTCCAAATTTCTGAAAACAGTTCACGGGTTCTCCAGACACGGATGTTAACCTATCACTTGATCAGATTCTAGACTTCTGAAAACAGTTCCCGGATTCTCCAGATACGGATGTTAATCTATTGCTTATTCAACTTCAAGACTTCTGAAAACAGTTCACGGATTCTCCAGATACGGATGTTAATCTATCACTTGTTCGGATTCAACTTTTGAAAATAGTTTACGGATGCTTCCAAATACGGATGTCAATCTATTGCTTATTCAGACCCCCAGCTCAGAGATGTTCCAAAACATGGACACCTTTCTGATACTCATTTCTTTCACCTACAACATACATTCCAGATGGCATCTCTAAGCCCATCCTCCGACAAGATTCTGTCACATCTCCAAATGGCATCTTTAAGCCCATTCCCTCAACTACGCTTGGACGAGTGCAAATTTTTTGGGCACTCTAGTGTCCAATCTCCTTTTACCCTCGAGTCGCGAAAGGCAAACCTGCCAATCTAACTCTTCAAGTTCAAGAAGATTAAACAGGGGCAACTGTTGTACCCCAAAATTTGCCCTCCCTTTTCATCAACATTTTCTCATCACAAGACTCTTGGAACTCAAGATCAAGTTAGGGTTTGCTCTGCTCAAGACCCCTCCTTGCACTGTTGACCCAAATTAGGGTTTGAGTTTGCACAGGGATGTTTTGACCTAAAATGCCCAGAATGACTTTCATGCTTCATGTTGGACTCACAAGTTTATCCATACCAAGTTTCAAGCCTTGATTCCAATCTTTGCCCAGTCAATTGGACAGTTGACCTAGAAATCAACTATATTGGGGAAAAAGTCAACTGTGGCCAATTGACAGTCAAACCTCATGATTTTTGACCCTCATCAACATTATGAAATCATATGAATCATTTGATCAGGTTTGTATCACAACTCCACAAGAAATTTGATCAGATCACCAAAAGGGCAAAATGGTCATTTTTAGGGTTTTGACTGCACAAAGGCAATTTTTGACTGTTTGACCTAACCAATGGCAAACCAAGCTCATATATGGACTCAAGGACTCAATGGAATTGTCTTGACCCATTCAACAAGTTCAAAAGATCTCAAATGCATAGGATTGACAAATGAATTTTTCAGTCAACTGATCAAAATTTGACTGTACACTGAAAAGTCAAACTTTGACTTTTTGGTCAAAATCAAGTGCCAAAATCCATTTTTCATCAAGACATGTCAAATTATGAAACTTGTTCATCAAGAAACCTAAAATTACAAATTAGGGTTTAAAATGAAAAAATTTCATAACTTAGATTTTTTCTAAGTTATGAAATTTCTTTATTTTTTCCTAACTTTGTCCCATTTTTTCACCAAGATTAAAATGGATTCAAACAAAACTTTAAACATGAAAGTTGTATTCCATTGCAAAATCTACAACTTTGATTCACAAAGTTTTCTCAAAGGAATCTTGTATCTCAAGTTATGATTTTTGGAACAAGGGTGTCAAACACTTTTAACTTAGAAGAATTTTGCCCTATTGTAGGACGGATTTTGGTCCAATTTCTTGGCCATTTTTCACATGGTTCCACTTGGAGTTTAAATTTTCATTACAAAGATGGATTCTAGTACACGTTCCAAGCTTTCCAAATTGTCCAAGAACTTCTCAAACACCCTTGTGGTTAGAGAGAATCGAATTTACAAAGTTGGCCAAAACTCACTTTTGTTCATGACCAAATACATGTTCACGGCAACTTGCATTTTCAAATCAGCTTGTACAATGCTAGCTTGCAGGCCTCAAAACCAGTTTTACACACCTTAATTTAATGCATAACCATTGAGTTGAGAGTTTATTTTGTTCATTTGGATATTGCACACAAAACTAATCCCTAACTAGAAAAAGCAAAGTTCCCATTTTTGGCTTAATGTCACTTTATGTCAAAAGTGAATCCTTGAGGCATGGGGCCAGATCTTTGAGGCCAGATAGAGTCCACAAATTACAAGTCTCAAGGGCAAGATGTGCAGCATACATTAGGGGTGGTGCATGCCTGCATTGTACACTTACACTTCTTTGCTTCACTTTGAAGAAACATTGCAAAAACACTCCAACTTCCACTTCCTGTCAACACAACCAAGAACAAACCTTGTAAACATTTTCCATACATCAAGACAAGCCTAAAACACGACTGAACCATCCCTTATACCTCCCAAAACACAAAAACATTGTTTTGCTGCAAAAACAGGGCATCCCAGCAGATTGAGTTGCACAACTCAATTCACTCGTGTGTTTTGGCCAAAGCAAGTTCAAACACACTCCATATCATCCACCTAAGCTATTCCAAGCCCCAAACACAAGTTGTAACACCTCTAACCTCACTTGCCATTTTCACTTTTCAGTTTTGCAGGTGGACTTCTATAGCACGATACAGGCTGATTCAAAGCAAGCCAGGTATTGAGGAAGCTTCGTTGGACTTCAGGCAAGCTATACAGAAGCTCAAACTCCATTGAAGTTGGCCACATTTTTGTACACGATTCAAGCTGAAACAGGTAAAACTATGGACTTCTATCTCTCAATCTAGGAAGAGTTAAGCTTAGGTTTGTGAATGAAACATGTCCTACTCATAGCCCTGAAGCCATACATATGATTATTTTTCATTTATGTTAAGCGTGCTGTGAGAATTTTAGCCATGAAAATGAGGAAAAAATTAGGTTAAAATTTAGGGCCAGAGAAATTCTCTCTGGCCTTTGAGTGTTAATCCAAGTTTTTTACATGTTTGAACTCGTGATTTGATGCTCTACAATGTTTGTGTTATGAGTTTTGCAAAATAATCAAGGAATCAAGAGTTAGTGTTGAACAAGGAAGGGCGCGCGTTTTCTGTTTCAAAAGGATGGAGGTTGAAGAAGGTGGTGACTTGGGCTGGGCCTAAGTCACCCTTACTGTTTGCACCCCCCTTTTCAATTTACACCCCTCTGGACCATTTAATTAAATACTTGTCATTTTTGTGATTTTATTTTTTATTCTGATTTCATATTTTTTGCTTAAACATAAAAAACACCAAAAATATTTTTCCACATTTTTTTCATATTTATTTGGCATTTGTTTCATTTTATTAGTATATATATATAAATAATACAAATATTTTCTTTATTAAAACCCTCAAAAATATAATACAAAAATATATTTATTTCTTAGTTACTATTTTTATTTACATCTTGAAAATATTTTGTCAAATATACATTTTTTTATATACATAAATAATTAATTTTCTCTTTTATATTTAATAGGTTTTTGTATATATATATATATATATATATATATATATATATATATATATATATATATATATATATATATATATATATATATATATATATATATATATATATATATATATATATATATATATATATATATATATATATATATATATATATATATACTTGTATATTATATTTATTAGAATACTTAGGATAAAAATATAGAAATAATACATTTTTATTTTTATTAATATATGACACTAAAATACTTTTTTAACAATATACTTTTTATATTCTTGTATAAATTAATATATATTGTACATAGTTAATAAATAATACTATTTATTCAAAAATTAGGGTTTTGCCCTAAACTACAAAAATAACAAAAAAAATGACTTTTTTTTATTTTGTTTATACTTCAAACATGAAAACCTTTTTCACATACATAAAAAATTCTTTTTTACATAATACATTGCACTTTGATATTTACTTAAATTGTATTTATTTAAATGTCAAATATTAATTTGTATATTCGATATGGTTGTAATAATTTTAGCATTTATTTCCTTGTCAAATATCCCCCAATTCAAACTTGTATCCCCATCCCCATAATCATGTTGTAATAATTTAGGACTTTAAATTCTCGCACTTTTAAAAGTTTCCAAATTATGCCATGATAGACTTAGGGCTTGTATGCAAAATCAATCAACAAATAGCTTGACCTAATTCAAGATAAACATGCATGAAAAACAAACACAATGCACACTTTCACCCCTAGGGTTACTCCACTTGTTGCCTTCAGAAAATGGGCCATGGTTGCATGTTGAGTTTCTTTGGTAAAACAAAAACAAACAAAATGATCATAGTCCCTCGATGACGCTATCAAGTTGCCTAAACAAAAATGATCAAGTCCCTTAAGAAAATTGCCAAAGATACTTGACACTATTGCTCTCATGGTCTATACGATGACCCGCGCCCGTCCCGTTAACATCCTAACACAAGGTTGTTCACCAAATACAATGGTGAAATAACACTGTTAAAAGGGTTAAAACATGAGAAAGATCTTTGAGAAATTTAGGGTAGATAGCTCTTGGTCACTTGATCAAATCTTGCAAAACAAACACTTGCCATTTTCAAAAACACTTCACAAACACAATTTCCAAAACAACTTTCAAAACATTGAAACATCTTTTCAAAAAGACAAACACCTTTGTAAAACATTCGAGTAAAGAATTGTTACAATGGTTGCCTAGACAAGGCATCTTTTTCAAAACATTTTCAAAACCACACACAAAGCACCATTTCAAACAATTGAAAAAAGCAAAGGCAAGTGATCTAAGCAAGTAACTAAGAGCCCATGGATAACCATGGATAGAAAGGGTGCTAATACCTTCCCTTTCTATAATCTACTCCCCGAACCCAAGAAAACATCTCAAAGGTTTTTCCTGTGCTTTTTAACCTTTCCTTAGGATAAAATAAAAAGTCGGTGGTGACTCTTGCTCAACCGAAACATTTGAGAAAACAAACATAAAACCTCAAGTCAGTTCTCCCACCGTATCACAATGTCCATTAGAGGAAGTAGGCTTGATTTCTCTAATCATATCAATGCCCCACATTGCAAATGTCCAAGGAGAAGTCATGACATTCAAAGGGATTGGAGGCACATGGACTTTATCAGCATAAATTTTGCACTTATGGCAAGTCCTCGAGTGAAGATGACAATCAGTTTCCATGGTTGACCAATAGTAGCCAGCTCTCAGAATCGTTTTGGCTATAGTATGTCCACTTGAGTCAATCCCAAAGATACCTTCGTGCATGTCCTCCATAATTTTCTCTGCTTCCCTCTTGTCCATACAACGAAGCAGAGTTGAATCATGGTTGCATTTGTATAAAATCCCATTGCTAAGGAAGAACTTGGCATAGAACCTCCGCAGGAATTTCATTTCATTGATTGATTCCCTTTCAGGATACTCTTGAGCTTCAATATATCTTCTCACTTCGTGAAACCAAGGCTTCTCCTC
The DNA here is from genome assembly GCA_948472305.1 of Vicia faba. Taxonomy (NCBI): domain Eukaryota; kingdom Viridiplantae; phylum Streptophyta; class Magnoliopsida; order Fabales; family Fabaceae; genus Vicia; species Vicia faba. The sequence goes on along the minus strand of OX451738.1, from coordinate 1,015,966,171 downwards.
TACTCCATTAGTGTTAATATCATAGCAGTGCGCTGGTTCATCAAATCTTTCGACAATAATTTTGGGAACTTCGTTGTCCCATTTAACCTTGAACATGAATGACATGGTAGCTAAGTGTTGTACCCCAAAATTTTCCCTCTCATTTCATCAACATTTTCTCATCACAAGACCCTGGGAGCTCAAGATCAAGTTAGGGTTTGCTCTGCTCAAGACCTTTCCTTGCACTGTTAACCCAAATTAGGGTTTGAGTTTGCACAAAGATGTTTTGACCTAAAATGCCCAAAGTGACTTTCAAGCTTCATGTTGAACTCACAAGTTTATCCATATCAAGTTTCAAGCCTTGATTCCAATCTTTGCCCAGTCAATTGGACAGTTGACCTAGAAATCAGCTGTATTGGGGAAAAGTCAACTGTGGCCAATTGACAGTCAAACTTCATAATTTTTGACCCACATCAACATAATGAACTCATATGAACCATTTGGTCAAGTTTGGATCACAATTCCACAAGAAATTTAATCAGATCACCAAAAGGGCAAAATGGTCATTTTTAGGGTTTTGACTGTACAAAGGCAATTTTTGACTGTTTGACCTAAACAATGGCAAACCAAGCTCATATATGGACTCAAGGACTCAATTGCATTTTCTTGACACATTCAACAAGTTCAAAAGATCTCAAATGCACAAGATTGACAGATGAATTTTCCAGTCAACTGATCAAAATTTGACTGTATACTGAAAAGTCAAACTTTGACTTTTTGGTCAAAACCAAGTGTCAAGATTCATTTTTCATCAAGACATGTCAAATTATGAAACGTGTTCATCAAGAAACCCAAAATTGCAAATTAGGGTTTAGAATGAGAAAATTTCATAACTTAGAATTTTTCTAAGTTATGAAACTTCCTTATTTTTTCCTAACTTTGTCCCATTTTTTCATCAAGATAAAATTGGATTCAAACAAAACTCAAAACATGAAAGTTGTATTCCATTGCAAAATCTACAACTTTGATTCACAAAGTTTCCTCAAAAGAAGATTGTAGCTCAAGTTATGATTTTTGGAACAAGGGTGCAAAACATTCTTAACTTAGAAAATTTTTGACCTATTCTAGGCAGGATTTTTGTCCAACTTCATGGCCACTTTTCACATGGTTCCACTTGTAATTTCAATTTTCATTACAAAGATGGATTGTAGTACACATTCCAAGCTTTCCAAATTGTCCAAGAACTTCTCAAACACCCTTGTGGTTAGGGAGAATCGAATTTGCAAAGTTTGGCAAAAGTCACTTTTGTTCATAACCAAATACATGTTCATACATTGGCATTTTTCAAATCAGCTTGTACAAACTAGCTTGCAGGCCTCAAAACCAGTCTCACACACCATAATTAAATGCCTAACCATTGTGCTAAGATGTTATTTTGTTCATTTGGTCATTACATGCAAGATTAATCTTTAAATGGAAAAAGCATATTTGCCATTTTTGAAAAGATGCACTTTATGTCAAATTCAAAATCCAAGAGGCATGGGCCAGATCTTTGAGGCTAGCATTTGTACACAAATCCCTCTGATCAAGAAGGGGATATGCAGCATAGTTTAGGGCATTGCACAGGCCTGTATTAAAACTTGCATTTTCTTACTTCAAAAACAAGAAAACTTGCAAACTGACTCCAGGATCTCATTCCTATAAACACCAACCAAAACAAAGTTTTCAAACACTTTCCATATATCAAACCAGACCTAAGGCACGACTGAACGAGATACCAAACCTTCTCATTCACAAAAACACCCTCTTGCTGCAGAAACAGAGCAAGTTCTGCAACTTGACTTCCACAAACATTTCCACTCGTGCATTTTGGCTAGAAAGAGTTCAAACATGTTCCATATCATCCATTGAAGCTATCCCAAGCATTGAATCCAAGTTGTAACATCCATAACATCGTTTGCCATTTTTGCTTTCAAGCTGTGCAGGTGGACTTCCATAGCACGATACAGGCACTTTCAGAGCAAGCCAAGCATAGGAGAAGCATCCTTGGACTTCAGGCAAGTTGTACCAAAGCTCAAACTCCATTGAAGATACCTCCATTGATGTACACGACTCAAGCTGAAACAGGTAAAAACATGAACTTCTATATCTCAATAGAGGAAGAGTTAGGCTTAGGTTTGTGAATGAAACATGTTCTCCTCATAGCCCTGAAGCCATCCATATACTTACTTTTCATTTATATTGAGTGTGCTGTGAGAATTTTGGCCATAAACATGGGAGAAAATTTAGGTCAGAAATTGGGGATGAAGAAATTCTCCCTCGTTTTGAGAGTTAGGTCAAGATTTTTATATGTATGAATTCGTCTCTTCATGCTCTATAATGTTTGTGTTATGAGTTTTTGTTAAAAGTCAAAGAATCAGGAGTTTGTTGTTTGAGCAAAGAGGCGCGCGAAATTCAAACAGAATGGCTGGAGGTTGAAGAAGGTGGTGACTTGGGCTGGGCCTGAGTTGTTCTTGCTGCTTGCACCCTCATTTTCCATTTACACCCCCCTGGCCCATTGTGTGATACTTTGATCATTTTTGACTTTTTCTTTTTGATTCTGACTTATTATTTTTTGCTTAAATATAAAAAATATTAAAAATATTTTTCCACCTATTTTTGCATTTATTTGGAATTTATTTGTTTTATTTAAACTTATACATGTAAAGTAATATATATACTTTTATTTAAAAAACACTAAAAAATGATACAAAAATATATTTATTTTCAGTTATTATTTTTATTTTACATTTTGAAAACATTTTCACAAAAAATACATTTTCTGTAAATAATTAATATTTTATTTTTGTATATATTTAGTATATTTAATATATAATATAAATACTTGTATATTTTATTAGATAATTAGGGCAAAAATATAGAAATAATACATTTTTATTTTTATTAATATATGACACTAAAAAATACTCTTTTTTTACAATATACTTCTTTTTTTTTATTTTTGTATATAATTAACAAATATTGTATGTAATTAATAAAAAATATTATTTATTTAGAAAACTAGGGTTTTGCCCTAAAACATAAAAATATTCAAAAATTGACTTTTTTATTTTTGTTTATATTTCACATGAAAAATACTTTCTCATACATAAAAAACCCTTTTTGTGCATAATACCTTTTGCATATTTATTGTATTTATTTAATTATTGCACAATTTGATATTTGTATATTCAATATGGATGTATTAGTTTTAGATTTAATTTCTTGCTAAATATCCCCCCATTCAAACATTTGTACCCCCATCCCCATAATCATGTTGTACACTATGCCAGAAATAACCTACGAAAGCGCTTTTTTTGGGCTTTAAAAGCGCTCTCGTAGGTGGCGCTGCTAAATGTTTTAGCAGCGCTTTTTGTTCAGAAAAAATCGCTCTCGTAGGCCTACCTATGAAAGCGCTTTTTGGTAAAAAGGGCTTTCATAGGTAGGCCTACGAGAGCGCTTTTTTCTGAAAAAGCGCTTTCATAGGTGTATTCAGAATGCGTGATCAGGCAATCTAAAGTAGGCCTATAAGAGCGCTTTTTGTTCAGAAAAAAGCGCTCTCGTAGGCCTACCTATGAAAGCGCTTTTAATCAAAAAGCACTTTCATAGGTAGGCCTACGAGAGCGCTTTTTTCTTAAAAGCGCTTTCATAGGTTTTCTACTGAAAAATCTAAAATTTAAAAAATTTCTAAACCTGCATTTTTTTGCAGCAAACTGTAATTCTTAAACCGGTATTTTACAATCTAATCTAGAAATACCAATATATATTAGTTTTAATCCAAATACCAAATGTAATTCAAATACCAAATATTATATATATATACAAATACCATTATAATCAATTCATATCCAAAATATATATACACCATGGTAATTCAATATTAACATGTTTTTAAACGTAACAAAATACACCCTAAGAAATCAGCTATATAACACTAAGTAAATCAATCCTAATCTACATATATATCCAAGGTCCTGATCCTGCAATATGAACATAATAACACGGTCAGTGTTGTATACACAAAACAATATATTCATAATTAACCAATTTTCACACAACAATGTATTCGTACCTTATTATAAGATTCTTAGCTCAATAAAATATTGACATAACTCCTCTTTGAGTTCTTCCAATTGACGTGGCGAGTAATATGGACAATTGTATTGATCAAAATACTACATTACAAAACAAAATATATGCATGATTTAGTTTAATGTAATAAATTATATGCAAAATCCGATAAGTAATAAAACAAAGTATAAATCCATACCGTGATTGGAATCTCGATTTCATTCATTTGAATGATTTCTTTGATAAACTTCAAAACGAAGTATCCGCAATCTATGTCGTTTTGTTGTTGAGGGCACTACATAGAAAAACAAATAAGATTATACACATCTATTGATTTATCAAGTAGCATAAATATTATAAGCAAAATTGTTGAAATCTATATACCTGTACTTTGATCCAATTAATGTTGTTTGATTTAGACTGTGGTACTCGTGCTTCCCTTTGACATCAGAATACTTTTATTGAACTGATGACAAAATTAAAATATTTATTTAGAACAATGACATTGAAATAATTAAATATATAAACACAAACGAATATTTAGAATAATGTCATTTACGTATCAATCACTAGCTTCATTTCCGGATAATTTGTCCAATCACCGTCAACCGAATTCAGGTAATAGACCACTTCTTTTATGGGATTGATTGCAAGCAACAACCAGTGACATCTATAAATTAAAGCAACAATTTAGAAGCGAATTTTAATGTAAAAAATACAAATATTAAAAGGAGCTTAGAATGAAAATCTAACCTTGTATTATAAGGCAAAAGATACAAGCTCTCTGTACTGGCAGTTGTCATGAATCTTTCGACCAAGTGTTCTCTTACTGAATCAGGTTCCCTAGAAATTGTTGCTCCGCTGACACGGGAGGAAGACACGAAACGAAATCTATTTGACAATTGATTCCCGCGCATCAATTTGTCAAATAACATCCTTAAATAAAAACATAATTAATATTAGACTATTTCAACTAAATGTTTAAAAAAAATGTTCAACCAATTAAATAATATATTGATCGGGTTACCGGATGTACGAGTGCATCACACTGATGCCTAACTCTCGATGATGAAAGATTTGTTCCATGTCCTCTAATCCAATTGTTTCGGTACATGGAAAACCAAAGACAATATCATCCACATCGATTTGACGAATTCCATCATTCATCAAATCTGATGTGCCAACTAGTGTCTCCAGACACTGTCGATACCTAGGCACAAATTTACGGACAGGAACCTTCTTCTTAGGTGGAACCCTACTAACTTTCTGGCTCACCTGTTGTGACTGATCTTGAGAAGGTACCTTAAAAATCATATAGAATTATGTAAGATACAAAGTTATGCAGTTTTTTATTCCGATCATAAATGAAACACTTTAAAAGTACCTGTCTTTGCAATGCAATAGACTCGCCGCACTACAAAATCCCTTTATCCTTAGATGCGGGTTTTGTAGGAGTCTAAAATTACCATGTATAAAATTCAGGTCAGAACTGTCAGTTGAATACTTAAAGATTCATAATGGTTTTCAACATACCTGATCATCTATGCAGATGAGGTCTGATGGCCATGCCACAAAAGATCCTACTGCATCTCGCAGCAATGTGGTCTCCGCAACAATGTCAGGTACCGGTAGCAATGCATTCATATCTAAAACAACATCAACCGATACCTTCATGTGGCCATCCGGGAGCGGTCTATGGTGAATTAAATCTCCCGAGGTGTTGTGCACTTTTCCCTTGCCAACTACCCGATAAGTCAGAGACGCTAGATACAGCTGACAACATGAAATGCCCTAAACCAATAATAACCGTTAGACTTCCTTTAATGTTGACAATAATAATCGTTATAATTATACTTTCTCTAACAGGACACGCTTTTTCACCTTTAATGCTATACCCGGATAGATTGCCGTATGCTGGAAAATCGTTAATTGTTCCAAACAACATCGCCCTCAAGTTGAAACTTTCTTTCCTATAACCATCATAAACCTCCACACCGTTCTCCCACAAAATCTTCAAATCTTCGATTAATGGTTCCAAGTATACGTCTATGTCATTTCCTGGTTGTTTAGGCCCAGAAATTAACATAGACAGCATCATGTACTTACGCTTCATACATAGCCATGGAGGTAGGTTATAAATCATAAGAATCACAGGCCATGTGCTATGCGAGATACTTTGAATACCGTGTGGGTTCATTCCATCAGTAGACAATGCCAAGCGAAGGTTTCTTGCTTCTTTTCCAAATTCAGGATAATCATTATCAATTTTCATCCACTGTGGAGAATCTGCCGGATGTCGAAATTTTCCATCAATAATTCTTTCATCTGAATGCCAAGTCAAGTGTCTTGAATCGGTTTCACTACGATACATCCGTCTAAATCTCGGGATTATAGGAAAATACCATAAGACTTTTGCCGGAGACAACTTTTTCTTATATCGAGGGGCACCACATTTAGGACACTCATTTAACGATGCATACTCGTTTCGAAACAAAACGCAATCTTTTGGACACGCATGTATCTTATCATAGCTCATGCCAATGGAGTACAACATATTTTTGGCCTCATACGTTCGATTGGGAAGAACATTATCCTCTGGTAGCATATCTTTCATAAGGGCTAATAACTCTGTGAAACTTTTATCCGACCATCCATTGCCGGCTTTTAAGTTGTACAACTTTAACACCGCAGACAATCTTGTGAATTTTGTACAACCATTATACAACGGTTTCTCTGCATCGCTTACCAACCTCTCGAACATTTTGGGACAATCGTTAAGATCTTCTTCAAGCGCTTCTGCAATTTCTTCGACTCGATCATAATCGTGTGTATCTGTGCAATCATCATTTGAAACATAGGTCCTTGCATACCCCGATTCAACATTCCCGTTACTTTTCTCACCATGCATATTCCAACATGTATAACTCCTATCAATTCCATACCGAATTAAATGCGATGCCAACTGAACTGCGTCAACCCGGTTCCCATAACAGCAATACAAACAGGGACATGTTATACGACTGGGGTCTTTGGCGTGCGCAACAGCAAACTTAACAAACTCGGAAACACCATTCTCGTAGTCTTTCGACAATCGATTGGAATACATCCATGTCTTATCCATATCAACTAATTAGTGCACAAAACAGTAGTATACTGCGTTTCTGTCAAAACGCAAAGTATACACGGAATGAATTCGTATCAAGAAAATGCAACATACGAAAGACAATTTAAGACAAATTCATCACAATATATACCAGTAATTTGAGGAAGAAAGTTACCTCTCAGATGTTTCGAACTCTAAGAAACGCGGAGAATGAGCGTCGTACGTCGAACTAGGCCAGGAAACGCTGCAAATTCATAGAATGTTATTCAATATTTTGGATCGATTGTCGAAAGATATATACTATTTTAACATAAAGGTTCACAATAAATGTCACATATATATTTTCAATGTTTGGGAAAGCTATGACAATAATACAACACAAATATTAGAAATAGTGAATTCACAAAGTCAACATAAACCCACAAATATAATCCAAAACACAAATCATTTCAATGTTACCACCAAAATTATGTAGCATGCACCCGGAGAAATAAAACATACATCAACCCACAAATAAGAAACATATAAACAAAAAATAAGTAGAAAAAGGATAGTGTTAGATTTGTAAATACATAATTAAAAGATATTTGAAAAAAGGGAAATATACATAATTCTATATACATAATTCTATAGATACAAAGCATTACAAAAAAGGGAAATAACAATTATAACTAAAAGATATTTGAAAAGATGCCATGTAAGGGACTTTTATATCCATTTTCATATGTTTTTTTACCTTACAATCTCCGGAGGCATTTGATGACCAAACTAAAAAATGAATGTAATTCAAACTTACAGGAACAACTTTGTAACTTAAGTACATTCAAAGACTACAAGTGTCATTTGATGACCAAACTAAAAAAGTTGAAGGTAAAACTAATATGAACTATGAAGGGTGTAGGGCCAAAGTCAAGAAAGTACTTAAAATTTAACTCATATTTTCAGTTTCTCTAATTATCATCTTTAAGAAGTTATAGAACCATTGTGTATCATCTTCAAAAGTTAGCCAAATTGGGTAAACATGCAAGAATATATAATGAATGACACGGGTGCGTTTAAAAATCGGTATATGGAATCAAGACAGGCCACATAACATCTTTGGAGTGTCATCAACTACAAACAATCCAGAGTAACCAATATTAAACATATTGTAGCACAACAAGTAAAATGTGCGTAAGTTTCTTCCTGTATCATAACGTTGGTGTTTTCCAACAAGAATCCAAACATATACTAACAGCATTATCTATCCCTAGAAATACTCAGATAATGGAAGAAGAAATCGGAACAGGCCAGAACATGCCAAGATTTAGCCTAATTGAGTGTAAGTTTTAGCCTAATCTCTCTTATACAATAAAAATTAAAAATTAATAAAATAGATTAACTTGACTAATAAACGTAAATTTAAAGGACTTAAAATTTACAAAAATTAGTTATGGGATCAATAAGAAATTAATAATTATGTTAAAGGACTACATGTCTAATTATCCTGTCAATTCAGACATAATCGGAAACAACATTGATTTACACAAGGACACAACATAATCACATTAGATATGGACGAAAACGAAATCAGCGTAGGCATGGAAGAAATCATGATTTATTTAGGCTAGTCAAAAATTAAAATGATTGTCATCTTCAGAAAACTATCAATTATGACATGGTAAAAAAACCAAAACTGATTTTGGTATGGTCGAAAACAAAATACAATTTAGGCAAAGTCGAAAATAAAATCAATTTAGGCATAGTCGAAAATGAAATCAATTTAGGTGTGTTCAAAAACAAAATCGATTTAGGTTTAGTCGAAAACAATGTCAATTTAGGCATGGAAAAAACAAAATGAATTTTGGCATGGTTGAAAACGAAATCAATTTAAACATGAAAGATAACCAAATTTGTTTAGACATAGTCGAAAACGAAATCGATTTAGGAAAAAACTAGGTACATGTAACATGGCGAATCATGGTTTTTAAGAACTACCATTCTTAACATCTAAATTCTTGTTTCTTTGGGAAGAGAATCATCTAAGAAGTTGACTCTATAATTCATCTTTCATATGAATCTACTATGAAATAGTTGAATTTATTAATGCAACATTTCCTTTGTCATTTTTATATGATGCCTGCATGTTATGTACTAAGATTTGTTGTGGTTATTTAATTTTCGGTGTTGTATTGATTGCCAAGATAAGATAATGGAAGAAGAAGAAACTTACCAAGATGGACAAGAACGCAGTGAACGGCGGCGACGACTGAAGAAGAGGGAAGAACGACGGCGACGAAGGAAGACGAAGCAGCAGTGAACGAACGCAGCAATGGGATTCTGGAAACGCAACAATGGGACGAACACGAACAGGAACATGAACGGAATGCAAGGAAGAGGAACAGTAACGGCGACGGCGAGAAACGAACGGTTACAGGAAGAAGAAATGAAGAAGACGAAGAAATGAACAAGTGAGGGAAAATTTCGTATTTAGGGATATAACCTACGAAAGCGCTTTTAAAAGCGCTTTCTAAGACCCATATATGAGAGCATTTCTGAGGTAAAAAGCGCTTTCGTATGTCCCCCATATAAGAGCGCTTTAGAAAGCGCTTTCGTAGGTCCCCCTTTCAGAGCGCTTTTCAAAAGCGCTTTTATAGGGCCACCTATAAGAGCGCTTTTCAAAAGCGCTTTCGTAGGTTAGATATTTCAAATACCTATGAAAGAGCTTTCTGAAAAGCGCTTTCGTAGGAAACCCTATAAAAGCGCTTTTTTTAAGCGAATTTTTTTTAAAGGCTACGAAAGCGCTTTCTCTTAAAAGCGCTTTCGTAGATGCGCTGCCAAAAATTGTTTTTTTCGTAGTGGTAATAATTTAGGACTTTAAATTTCCGCATTTAAAAGCTTTCAAATTATGCCATGATAGACCTAGGGTTTGTATGCAAATCAACCAACAAATAGCTTGACTAATACAAAGACAAAAAAGCATGAAAATGGACAACACAATGCACACTTGCACCCCTAGGGTTACTCCACTTGTTGCCTTCAAAAAATGGGCCATGTTGCATGTCGAGTGTCTTTGGCAAAACAAAAACAAATCAAATGATCATAGTCCCTCGATGACGCTTTCGAAGTTGCCTAAACAAAATGATCATAGTGCCTTAAAGGAAAATTGCCAAAGACACTTGGCACTATTGCATTCATGGTCTAAACGATGACCCGCGCCCGTCCCGTTAACATCATAACACAAGATTGTCCATAAAATACAATGGTGGAACAATACTGTTAAAAGGGTTAAAACATGAGAAAAATCTTTGAGTAAATTTAGGGGTAGACAACTCTTAGTTACTTGATCAAAACTTGAAAAACACACTTGCCTACTTTCAAAACACACTCCACAACACAACTTCCAAAAACACTTTCAAAACCTTGAAACATCTTTTCAAAAAGACAAACACCTTTTGTAAATCATTCGAGTAAAGAATTGTTACAAGGGTCGCCTAGACAAGGCATCTTTTTCAAAACATTTTCAAAACCACACACACAAAGCACCATTTCAAACAATTGAAAATGCAAGGCAAGTGATCTAAGCAAGTAACTAAGAGCCCATGGATAACCATGGATAGAAAGGGTGCTAATACCTTCCCTTTCTATAATCTACTCCCCGAACCCAAGAAAACATCTCAAAGGTTTTTCCTGTGCTTTTTAACCTTTCCTTAGGATAAAATAAAAAGTCGGTGGCGACTCTTGCTAAACCGAAACATTTACGAAAACAAACGCAAAACCTCAAGTTAGTTCTCCCACCGTATCACACTAAGGCATCTGCCAATTGATTTTATTCCCTCGGGATATGTTCAAAGGTAACCTCTTCAAAGTACGGGATCAAGGTGAGTACAAGTTCTTTGTAAGGGATACAATTTGGATGATTTGTATCCCACTCTCATTTAACTTGACTTATTACTAAAGCTGAGTCTCCAAATACGCTTAAGAATCTGATTCTTAGGTCAATAGTATCTTTAAGACCCAAGATGCACGCTTCGTACTCAGCCATATTGTTGGTATAGTAAAAGCAGAGTCTAGCAGTGAAAGGCGTATGGCAACCTTCAGGGGAAATGATCACATCATCAATTCTGTTACCCAGTGCGTTGGAAGCTCCATCAAAAACCATAGGCCATCAGGATCCTTGATCAGGTCCTTCATACGGTCTAGGATTTTCACAATCCATAATCAACATGATATTCTCGTCCGAGAATTCAAAGTTCATAGATTGGTAGTCATCCACAACTTTATACACTAAATGATCTGCCAGTACACTTCCTTTTATTTATTTTTGAGTAGTGTACTTAATGTCATCTTCAATTAATATCATTTGCCATCGAGCTATCCTTCCGGAGAGAGCTAGCTTCTCAAAGATATACTTGATGGGATCCATCTTAGAGATCAATAGAGTGGCATGAGTCAACATATGTTATCTTAGTTGGCGAGCAGCCCATGCCAAAGCACAACAAGTTTTCTTGAGCAGTGAATATCTTGTTTCGCAGTCGGTAAACTTTTTGCTAAGGTAATATATTTCATGCTCTTTTCGACCAGACTCGTCGTGTTGACCCAGCACACACACCCATTAAATTCTCTAACACAGTTAAGTACATGATCATAGGTCTTCCTTCAACTGGTAACATCGGGATTGGAGGCTTTTGAAGGTACTCTTTAATCTTGTCAAAATATATTTGGCAGTCGTCATTCCATTTTACCACTTTATATTTCTTTAGCAACTTGAAGAATGGTTCACAAGTAGCTGTCAGGTGAGAGATGAATCGAGAAATGTAGTTGAGTCATCCTAAGAAACCTCTAACCTCCTTCTCAGTATGGGGAGCTGGCATTTCTTAGATAGCTTTGACTTTGGCAGGATACACCTCAATTCCTTTGCCACTGACAATGAAGCCTAGAAGCTTTCTAGATCTTACCCCAAAGGTGCATTTGTTGGGGTTCAATCTCAGCTTGTATTTCTTCAGTCTTTCAAACAGTTTCTGCAAATGAAGAAGGTGCTCTTCCTCAGTTTGTGATCTCGCTATCATATCATCCACATAGACTTATATTTCATGATGAATCATGTCATGAAATAAAGCCAACATAGCCTGTTGATAAGTTTCACTTGCGTTCTTCAGCCCAAAGGCATGACCTTATAACAGAAGGTGCCCCACTGTGTGACAAAAGTAGTCTTCTCCATGTCTTCGAGCGCCATTTTGATTTGGTTATACCCAAAGAAGCCATCCATGAAGGAAAATACCTTGTGTTGAGCAGTGTTGTCAACTAAAACATCAATATGTGGTAGTGGGAAGTCGTCTTTGGGGCTTGCCCTATTCAGATCTCTGTAGTCTACACACATACATACCTTTTTACCGTTTTTCTTTAACACTGGAACAACATTTGCAACCCATTAGGGATAGGACGTTACTGCCAAGAAACCCGCATTGAACTGTTTGATTACCTGAGCCTTAATCTTCTCATACATATCAGGACGCATGTGACAAACCTTTTGTTTGACCAGAGAATAACCCTCTTTCATTGGAAGACGATGAACCACGATATCAGTATCGAGCCCTGGCATGTCTTCGTATGACTAAGAGAATACCTCAACATAGTTGTGCAACATCTGAACCAATCTTCTCTTGAAACTATCTTCCAAGTTCGCATCGATCTTGACTTTTTTCTTATCTTCCTCCATATCCAAGTTTATCACTTCGACCGGTTCTTCGTGCGGTTGGATAGCCTTTTCCTATTGTATTAGGAGTCTGGCGAGTTCTCCAGGTATCTCACAATCTTCTTCACCTTCGTCTTCGACTTGATATATTGGATTTTCGAAGTCACAAATGGAAATAGCATAGTTGTTGTCAATGAGATCCAGAGTGGATGTGGATCTGCAAATGTGTGTGTGTGCATGTATGGTCACATGGCTATTTGAAAATGCAATAAAGTAAAAGAAAGACAAAGAGCACAAAATTTGAATGCAAAATCGTCTAATGTTTTCATTAAATGAGCATATGATATATGAAATGACAACCCTTAACAAATGAACCATTATGCCCGGGGCAAGGCACATGGTTTAAAGTCATTGTTTTAAACAGAAATTATACATACAAACTTCTTAAAGAAATAAAAATAGGAAATAACAATTACTCTTGGCTGAAGGAGATTGAGATGAAGTCTTTGGCCTTCTAGTTGTTGAGTCCACCATCAGCAGTTGGGAATATCCAATCATCCAAGTCACTATCACTGTCAGTGTCTTCCAGAGCATTGACTTCATTGTTGCTAATACAGAGAGGTGGTCCCCCAACACGATCACGTCGAACCTCTTCCTGAGCCTTTGAAGTGAAACCCAATCCAAATTTTTCAGATTTGTAGGGAATATCAAGAAGTTGTCCTTAGATAGTGCAACCTCCATCTTCTATAATAGCCCTAGCATCCTTCAGAGAGGCCATTCTTGGTATGCCCTTAGAGATTTCAGGAGTAGCAGGAGTAGTAATAGAAACCATTGGAGGGATTACCTCAAATGTCTGGCAGGGGGTTTCAATGAATTCTCCATCCATTTCAACATATTTGAAAGATTTCAAATGAGTGGCCATATATTCTTCCTCTCCACAAACGGTGACAATCTTCCCTTTCACCGGGTATTTCAGCTCTTGATGCAACGTAGACGTAACCGCACCTGCCCCATGAATCTATGGGCGTCAGAGCAAGCAAGAATAGGTCGGGCATATATACATTACATAAAAAGTTTAATTGAAGACTTGAGATCCCACCTTGATCGGAAGATCAACCTCTTCGTGGACCATTCTCTTTGAACCATTGAAGGCTCTTACCACAATATCGCTGGGTTTCAGCACTAGCCCTTCACAGTCTAGTCTATTCAAAGCACCTTTGGGTAAAACATTTGAGGAGGACCCATTATCTAGTAACACATGCGCTAGAGTGGTGCCTTTGCATTCAATAGAGATGCGCAGAGCCTTGTTATGATTCTTCCCTGCTGGATTCAAATCTGCATCAGAAAAGCCTAAACCATTGTCAGCAGTTAGACTCGCAACACAATTTTCAAATTGGTCAGCAGTGGTTTCTTGTGGTACATGGGAATTCTTCAGAAATTTCAACAAATCTTGGCATGTGCTTCTGAGCATAATAACAAGGACAACATGGATATCTTTGAGGGTGTCTGCCCTAATTGCTCAACTATTTTGTAGTCACTTTTTCGGATGATCTTCAGAATTTCTTCCATCTCTTATCTAGATGGGTCTTCAATTGTAACATCTTTGGATGGCGCTCGTCAGCGCAGGCTCAGTAACTTTCTCTTTACCTCGGGCATTGGCAGTTGGCCTAACAACAAGAACGCGAACAGGTGTTGTAATAATTGTTGGAGGAGAGATCTCCAGAGAGAAGATCCTTCATGTCCTATTAACCTTACTAGTTCCGGAAATGTTTATAATCTCAATATCTTCACTTTCATTAACCCATGGCTCTTGCTTGACACCATGATAATAAACTTCTGCCCCATAGTTCCAGGGCACAACTTTGTCGAAGGAATAGGGGACTAGCCCCGATGTAGTGATAATCAGGGGAGCCACTATTGGCTCAGCAGGAATCCTTATAGGGCCTTTAGAGGTGATCCTAATAGGATTATTTGAAATGGTGATTATGGAAACATCTTCAAGTCTCAGCTCTTGAGGTATACTTTCAGGCAAACTCTTCATGGACAGAGTTTTCTCGAATATAATTTCATGACTATCAATCAGGCATTGGATACCTTTCTTCAGCCACATATAACCATTAGTTTGGGAAGCACAATGGTAACAATTTTCAAGGCAGCCCAGAAATAAACCGGCTTTTAACAAATTCTTCTTAACGGTCATCAAGGGAGTAGTTAAATCATTGATGGTGGAGACAAATGAGACATTGTCAATAGCATTAACACCTTTACCATGATTGGGCATGGGTGCGGTAATCACATTAGGGGTTTGTGGAGGGTCAAACTCAATCACTTTTTGTCAATCAAATCTTAGATTTTACTTTTTAGGGCCCAACAATCATTGGTGTCGTGCCCAGGACTATTGGAATGGTATGCACACCTTGCATTTGAGTTATACTTTAGAGATGATGTGTTGGGATTTTGAGGAGGATCCTGTAGTGTTATTAATTGTGCTTTCAATGCATGTTGTAAAACTTGAGACAATGGCATGTTGATCCTAGTGAACTTCCTCCTCGGGGCATCTGGCCTTTGTTGATTGTTTTATCGTTGTGGTCGTTGAACCGGGGTTGGGTTAGAAATCAATACTGCACTTACTGACTGATGACGATCATTCTTGACATGGATCCTTTGTCCATAAACAGAATTAGTCTCTTTCTTGCCAACAAATGGTTTCTTTACAACAGCAGAGGTTGAAGCCATATGGATCTTTCCACTTTTGATTCCACTTTCAACTCGCTCGCCGGTTAAGATCAGCTCAGTAAGCCTTGAAGAAGAACTCCCAATCAACAAATTAAAGAAAGAACCAGTCAAGGTTCCCACGAACATGTCTACTAATTCTCTGTGAGTCAAAGGGGGTTTCACCCTTCCAGCCAGGTCCCTCCATTTTTGAGCATACTCCTTAAAGCCTTCGCTTGAGCCCATAGTCATATTTTGTAATTGCACGCGAGTTGGTGAAGACATGAACCTTGAATTTGTGGAGAATGACCACCCCAGGGACCAAACTTAAATCTCCAAATTTCAAACCAGGCACTGTTTAAATCTCTACAGCCTTAAGTTGGTCTTCTAGCTATTTATATTTCTCATCCGCTGGTGGATACTTCTCTTCGGAAAAGTCTTTATCCTTAATAATCTGGTTGTTTGCACCCCAACTTTGATGCTTCTAACTTCCTCTTCTTGATTGTCTTCTTCCTTAGAAGAAGCCTCTTCTATTTGAGACAGTCGGGCGGGCCCCTTGAACCTTCTTCCCATGTTGAGGATAACATCCCATTTCTTGGTCTTCTTTTTGGTGGAAAGGAGTGCCATCAATTCTTGATGACCTTTATCTAAGTTGAGGAGAGTCTCTTGGAACTGTGCGTGTTGAGTTTGTAGATCTTTGATGGTTTGCTCTAGAGCCATCTTATACTGAAATAAACAGTAAAAAAATAAGGAAACCTGTATCGGAAAACCTACTTATGATATGATGCATTCTATGTGGATGCAATGTTTTCAAGGACCTCAAGAGATTTAAATTTGCTTAGCCAAAAAGGAAACAGAAAAAACAATTTGATTAATAAGTTCAAGAATTACAATTTCCCCTTGGGCTTACAATGAAAAAGCAAAAAGGTCTCCAAGAGACAACAAAATAGACTCCTAAAATAAAATACTCAAACCTCCCACGGGCGCTTCCTATTTGTGTCGAGGTAGGCATTCAGGCTTTGCTCCTCGTGAAGTTGCTTGGTAAGCTCCAACACTTTCTTCTCGCTTGCATATAACCGAGCTTCAAAGGTGTCTCGTTCTCCCTTGAGTTAAATCCATAATCTCTGCAATTCCTCGAGGTCGGTAGGCATGTCAGGATGGAGAATTGTATAAGGAATATCCCCCTCAGTAACAGGCTCCATAACTATTGGTAGGATAGATGGATATGGCATCATGAGATTTTAAGCGCGAGCTCGTACCCATTTCAGATAAGGCTCTAAAGGAATAGAGTTCTTATGTCCCAAAGTCTTGCTATCAACTTGTTTACCATGCCCCAAGCTAGAACAAACCTTTGACGATAACCTTGGACATCGATCTCGCAGTCGAATATAATACCTTGGATAAGTGCGTCATGAGGACCATCTCTTCGAGCATATCCAAATTGTCATAGAGCCAAAGAAGGGTTATAAGTAATACCTCCCCTAATGCCCAAGAGTGGAACATTATGGAACTCCCCACAACGGTCAATGATGGTAATATCCTCTTGAAATCAAGAACACCAAGAGATATTCAAATGAGAGAGTGACATCATCTTTTGAGACCAAATTAAACCTTGTTAATTCTTCAATATTGACCGGGGAAGGTGCGAAGTAAACCACCTAGATAGCAACAGTATGTAACACATGAGAGCCCCTCTCTTCCTCATGGTACGAGTGTGAAGAGTATGCAAAATGTCTCTGAGCAAAGTACGCATAGGGTTAAGAGAAAGGAAGATCTTGACTGCATTCATATCTATGAGTTAGTCTGGATTAGGGAACAATACTAACCCATAGATTATAAGAGCCAAGAAATCTTCAAAAGCTTGCAAATCCATATCCTCCCAAAATAGTCGAGCCTTCTCTAACAGAAACTTAGCTAAAAAACCCTTGACTCCGCTCATTGTTTCCCAATTAGCTACAATGTCGGACCTTTTCAAATGTAGGGCTAATGTGATCTCCTCGGGTTGTGGATCTTTCTCTAAACCGGTGAAGGGAACTTGATCAAGAACAGGTACTCCTAATAGTTGAGAGAATTCTTCCATTTGTGGGCACCAATTAATAATCGGGAAAGGTGGAACAATGATGTTTAGGGTCAAAGAACTGAAAGAGCACACACATCATGTCTTCTTTAAATCTTGAGGTAACCAGATTGAGAAGTCGACCATGTCTTTTGGTGAACAAAGATTTCTCAGGAACCCTTGATGCTAACTCTTTGAGTTGAGGAGGCACTTTTACAAAGCTGATTCAGATGGTATTTCTGCGAGCGGAAGCCATGATCTAAAAAATAGAACAAAGATAAATCCATAGGTCCTTGAAATGGTTAGTAAAAATGTTATGGCATGATGTCATGATGATGTTATGAAAAAATAATCATATACAAACAAAACACCCAAATCCTTAGGTTTAGGCTTGCATGGGGTTTATTGGTAAGTACCCTCTTGAAGTTTTAGTTGGTTCAACCTGTCCTAAGAAGTAACCGGGTTCTAAGGAATCTCAATATCATTGATCTTTCTTCATCGGGCATTGTTTCAGCACAAGCAATCTGTTTTCGCGATCGAAACATCCCAAAAGTATGATCTTAATAAGTGTAGTAACGAGTATCAACCAACTTCAGTCTTGCACCAAATCCAGCTATCTCACTACTTTCTAATGGCCAAGTTGTTCAACTAAGATTCTACAGTCAGTTAGTGCTTTATGACACCACTCAGCGGCCCCATATTCTTCTTGATTTAACTCAAGGTACACCGATACCCACAAATATGTCACACTAACGTAGCCATCACTTCAACCATATCGATCTATGCCGTACAGTTTCCACAATCCATTGCTACTTGCCAAATAATGCCCCAAATCTGGGTATAGGATCTTTACAAGTAATAACCCAAGCATAACCCGCAAATGTAAAGCAAACAAGGCAAATAAGTAAAGCAAATAAAGGTGATCAAGCTCTTAAGGTAGCCCCACTTTTAGTTCATCCCCAGCATAGTCGCCAGTTCTGTAATACAGTGGGAGAGCTGACTTGGTTGTTTTTCGTTTTATCATAAATGTTGCGGGAAGCAAGAGTCGTCATCGACTTTTCTTTTATCCAATAAAGGAAAGGGTGAAAAGAACAGGAAATACCGTTTGATAATTTTTCTTGAGTTCGGGGGGTAGGTTATGAAAAGGGAAGGTGTTAGCACCCTTTTCATCTGTAGTTATCTACGGGCTCTTAATTGCTTGATCACTTTGAAATGCTTTGTGTTTTGTGTAAGTTGAACAATATTTTGAAGCTATTTTGAAAGTGGTGATTTTGTAGTGATTATCGTATCATTGAGAATGTATAAAAAATGTTTGTTTTGGAAATATTTTGAAAACGCCTTGGTGCGACAATTTTGCAACGATTCTCGTATCATTGAGAATGTATACAAAATGTTTGTTTTGAAAATATTTGTTTGAAAAGAGAGTTCTTGAAAAGATATTTGTTTTTTGAAAGTGTGAGGTGTGAAAATGGTTTTAGTTTGTGAGCAAGAAATTACGAGCAATCAATCTACTCAAAAATTCTTTGTTCTTTTCCTCCTCCTTTAGATAATGCTTACCTACCATTAGTTAGTAGGAAGCCCTATCATTGGATGTGAGGGACGAGAGTGGGTCATCGTACAATCATAGAAGGCAACTTGTAAGATGTTTTAGCAATTGTCGTAAGGGACTAAGATCGTTTGTTGGAGGCAACATTGAAGGGTCATCGAGGGACTACGGTATTTTAATCGAGGGTCTTTGCTAAAACATCACACGTTCGAGGGACATAATTGTTTTTATCCGAGGCAACAAGTGTGGGCTACCTTAGAGGTGCAAGTGGACAAAGTGTTTTGATTTCAAATATATTGTCTTTGAATTACGGTTTTCGATGGTTTGATTTTAGTCTTGTCATGCAAAGCATAATTACTAACAATAATAAGGAAAGTGATAAATTGTGGAATTTAAATATCCTACGCTATTACAACACTTTGGGAATGGGGGTACAAATTTGTAAATAGGGGGAAGAAAGCAATAAAGCCCTAATTATTTATTACAAACCTTTGAATATGAATAATAGAATGTACAAAATGTAAAGAGGAAGAAAACAGTTTTTAGGGCTTTTGATGGAGAAAAAAGTTTTATAGTTAACCTAATTAAACTAATTAATTTTATTTACAAAAGAAATTAATTAATCATTTAACAAAACTTAAAATCTAAGTTAATTTAATTTTAAGAGGAAAATAAACCTAAGTCTAATAATTTTTTTAGAAAATGATTTGAATGTTTAATACTAATATCAATTTGTAAAAGAAATAATAAAGAAAATTTAATAAAATAAAATATTTACATTAAAATGTAAAGAAAAATAAAAAGAAATGGGTTGGGATGTTTGAAAATAAAAATGGGGGTTAAGAATTAGTAAAAAGGACCAAGTCTGTTTTTGTTTGAAATCAGAAAACAAAATAAAATAAATAAAAAAAGAACATTGAGCCTGTGCTGCTTTTTAGTAAAAAGGGGGGGTGAGAATTCAAAAATAGTTCAGGCCCAAAAATAGAATTCCAACGACTGTTTTGATTAGGTGTGGCCAGTTCATTGGGGATGCATCCTGGGCTGGCTTATGTGAGGCGTTGGATCTACTTGTCCAAAAATCAGATGGTGTAGAGGAGAGGGCATATGATGCACGCACGTGGCTTGCATGCATAGAACCTGAAATAAGAAAATGTGAAAAAACAAAAGGGTACCACTGGGGCTCGAACCCGGGTCCCTATGGGTCAATGCCTTATGTGCGCTTCCTCTGCCACTGGGGTGGATGTTTCATCCGTGTATAGAATAAGTTACAATCAATTTAAAATAAACCATTTTCTGATGACACCTCATCCCTAACATCGCGCCAACATCTCCATTGTTACATTTTTGAATTTCCGATTTTGCTCATTTCTCAACCATTTTCAAAAATGTAAACATGAAAGTTGTTCCATTTTTCAACACGAATTCAACCATGTAAGTAACTAAAGCTATAAATCAAAGATGAACACCAATTTTGTTTGGTACCAAATAAAACCCAATTTTTTCAGAAAGTTCAACTTCAAAATTCATATCACTCGGGCAACATAAATGAAAACTAAAGGCATGTTTAGCTTCAGGACAATGATGTCTACATTTTTCATTCACAAAGTAGTCATTAAAGATGCTTGTATGAGAAGTTCAAAGTTGAGAAAACTTACCTCAAAACTGGAAATCGTGTATGGAGTTTGAGCACTCCTAGAAGTATGCTGATGATCTGGATAGCTTCACTGGACTCCTAGGAAGCTAATGCAACTCTTACTTTATGCTGAAAGTGCCTGAATCTCCCTGGAGGAGTCAAGTTGCAGAGGTGCAAAGTGAGGTTTGGACAATGATGGAAATGGAGTTACAGTTATGAAACAGGGATGAGGATGAGTTGTAAACGAGGTATGGAAGCTTTGTGATTGATTTAGATAGGAAATGCATGAGTGGATTGTGAGTTTGAAGTTTTTGGCCTGAAATGAAAAATAATGGAGGTTTGAAATGCAAATTCTGACTTCAGAGTTTTGGGGGGTGTTTCAAGGCTTGTCCTTTCGTGTCTTAGGTTGCAAATGACTTGTCTATTTATAGATAAAGGTTTGAGGGAAGGAGAACATCAGATTCAAGAGATCACATGTTATGGTTTTGAAACTTGTTTTTGAAGCAAACTTGAAATGCATAGTTTCAATGTGAAGTACAAGGGCTTGTAGGGTGGTTAACAGGCTCTAGATAAGTTTCTTCTAGCTTTGAGATTGTGTGTGTTCAGAAGGAACAAGTGCAAAGCTCAAGGAGTTGACATTGTGATTAAAGTTGGCTTTTCCAAAATGGCAATGTTACCTTTGTGCCAAAAATGGATTAATCACTTGGAGAATGGCTCAAATGCTTGGAAAATGGCTTAATCAGTTGTGTAAACATTTAATTATTGAGTGATTTGCAAGTTAGAAGGCCTGCAAAGTAAGATTATGCAACATGGCTTGATATTTGTTCAAGTGTTCTTCATGAAAATGCCATATGATTCAAGAATGGATGTCTAACTTCTTCTCTTTGATTCTCCTAGCTAAAGCATGATATCTTCAAGTTCTTTGACATTTTGGAAAGCTTGAAACATTGTCTACAACCTTCATGTTAACCACTTTGGATAAATCACCTTGGAACTTGGTGAAAAATTTCCAAGAAGTTGGGTAAAAAAATTTGCCTAACTTGATGAAAATTTCACTAAGTGTTTATACAAAAATGTCATGACTTCATGAGCCTATATATTCAAATCTAAGCATTTTTTGGACATCAAACCTAAGGGACGAAGTTGTAAAATTCATCAAGATCTAAGACTTTTATGTTGAAAGTTTTCCTTGAATCATATTGCATCATGGTGAAAAATTGTCATGAAGTAGTGAAATTATCAAGGTTAAAAGCACTTAGAATTTTTCTAAGTATTAGAAACTTTGACTTTTGTGGAATTTCTTGACTTTTTTAGTTATTGATGATCCAGTTTGATATTTTTAATGTCTTGATGAATTTTGATCTTTGAAATTCAATGTTGATCAAAAAGTCAAAGTTTGACTTTTTGTGTATCAGTTGACTTTTCATCAGTTGATCCAATTCCCAACTATCAACCCTTTGATCTTGGGAAATGATTTGAGCTATGCAATTAGGTCAATATGTTGTGTTTTAGTCCTTGAGGTCATGCAACAAGTCATTAGGTCATGTACTAGGTCAAAAGTCAATGATCAGTCATTCTCAATCAAAATCCTAATTTTGACAATTTTGCCCCTTTGATGATTTGAGTGCTTTTCTTGAGGAATTGTGATAAACCCTTGATCAATTGATAAATATGACTTCAAAATTTTGATGTTGGCCAAAAATCATGAAGTTTGACTGTACTTTGGCCACAATTGATTTGTTACTCAATATAGTTGATTTTTCAGTCATTTGAGCAATTGACTGAGCAAATTTGTGATGCAAGACTTGAAACTTGGTATGAGCATTCTTGGAGACATATAATGAACCATGAAAGTCATTTGAAGCATCAAAAATCCAATTTTCCTTCTAAAATAAAAATCCTAATTTTTTAACTCAGTGATTAGGAGGTGAGCTTGTCTGATCAACTCTTAAAACTCTTTGAGAATTTGAGATCTTTTATGAGAAATATCTTGAGAAAATAGAGGGAAAATTTTGGGGTACAACAACAACAATGTGTGAAATTTACAAATTAATTTATTGTGTCAGTCTCCACGCAATAATATGTTCTTTCTTCAAGAGCTAGCTCATTGTGTCAGACTCCAGGCGACAATGTTGCGAAGCCAGTACTCCCATCCATTGTGTCAGTTTCCGTACGAAATTTTGTGAAGTTCCCCATATTTAACCTATTATGTCAGTCTCCATGCAACAATGTTATTGTCAAACTTTTTCTGCAACATAATCCATTGCATCAGTCTTTGGGCAACAATGTCATTATCAAGTTTCTTCCTCGATATAAACCATTGCCTCAGTCTCCATGCAGCGATGTAGTTGTCAAGATTTTTCAATTATTTATCCCCCAGGTTGCGATAGATATGTGAAATAAATTTGCATAATCCATTGCATCAGTCTCGATGCAGCGATGTGTTAGCAGACTTTGTTGTATTCATCCCCTAGGTCGTGATGAATAAACAAAATCAAATCAAACCAAAACTTGATATATTAGTCTCCAACCATTAGTAAAGTTAACTGTTTACACATGCATCATTTACCTCCTACGCAATGATAGATATACAAATGATCTCTTATTAGATACTAGCAGGACTCTGCATCGTCACGTATAAATTAACTTGGTTTCAAACGCATATTAAAGGATACATCATCATATATGCTTGCTCTTCATACCCGCGGGAACGCCATACATCATATCCTTATAATTTTCTGAATAAATTTTGGGGGTCCTCCAATATTTAATAAACTTCCGATTAGAACATGCGAGATCTGTGTATTCTCGCACAGTTCTGTCGAAAGATAATTAAATAGTGGCAGCTGTCACACCCCAAATTTGCCCTGTCCTTATTTTATATCTAGGTTTCTTTTTAAGTAAATGCATTATATAGTTTTCACTTCTATGGGGGTGTTTTAAAATCGGAGAAGATTTGTTTTAATCCAAAAAAGAACCATCAATATCTGATGGCCCATTGAGTTTTAGAAAATAAGTCCATTTCAAGTATTAAAATAAGGGGGTCCATAAAACAATTTTTTTCTTTTTGTCAAAGCCCGTTAAAGTTTCTTTCTTTTTAGAAAAGATGTATAAAACACTTTATTTTGTTTGAAACCCAATGCAATTAAATCATAAGGCCCGTCTAGTTTTTTTTAATAAAGTAATCTTTTTTGTTAAGGCCTAATAATGAAACAGTATGGCCCATTTAGTCTGTTAAATTGTTTTGGAATTTGTTTTGATATTATTATTACTGTTACCTTATTAATTGTTATTACTGTTTTTAAAGCTTTTTTTCAAATAAAAAAAGTACATTTGAAAACATTATCAGAGATGCTTTTAAGGGTGCACGGTCCAGTCCAAGCTCGCATAGCCTTACAGGACCAAATCAGGAAGAAGCATTTACTATGTACAAAAAAAACATTCGCTATTTGAATCAATCAGCACAAAAACAGAAACAGAATTAAGCACGAAATCAAAACTTTACATACAGAAATTAAAACCTTAATGCTGCCTATACTCAAAAACATAAACAAGATGAAGCTATATACAGAAACTTATCTTCTTCATCAACTGTGCAATAAAAACGAGATCAAAACAGAACAAAAAACCAAATTATTCCCTTTTATATTCGGAGACAACATCAGATTAGTATGGAAACTAATTGAACTGAATAATACAAATCAAAACAGAATAATGACCTAATTAATCTTTTTCCTAAAACTACAAACCTTAAACGTTATAAATAGAAAGAAAGAAAAAAAGAAATTACAGAATGGAGGTCGAACAAAATTAGTAATGAGGGAGGAAAATTGAAGGAGTCCTTCAAGCGGAAATCACCAGAAAGAGATGGAGTAGGAGTAGAAGAGACAATATTTAGGATTTTCAATATTTGAAAACCCCAAATCATCATCGTCGAATCCATTTGCATTGTCGAGTCCTCGATCTGCCGCGTTCCCTCGACGCTCACTGATACCTCCGAACGCTCAGACGAAAAAGGTAACATTCAACTCCCGTTTCTTTGTTTTTGTTATTTGTTTGAGGGTTGTTAGGGTGTTCGATTTGGGGTTGAAAAGGGCTAGTCGTCGTTGTGTGTGATTTAGCGTTTTTATTTTGGTTAGGATGAGAGAGACAAAAGAGAGGTGAGAGGCGGAGAGAGAGAGAGAGAGAGATGAAACAACAAAGAAATAAAAAAAATGGATGTGTAAAAACAAATAATAACATGTTTAATAATCCCGCGTGTATCATCCCACCATCATTACTATGCACCCTCAATCTAAGTCACACGACCTTAATCAAATGGCCTAAAAAATGCATACTCATTGTAACACCATGCATCCCTCACACGGAATCCAAACGAACTCCCAAAGTCTTGGGCCAGACCCAGTCATTACTAACACACTCCCTCTTTTCTTTATTTTTGCTAATCAGTACAAAATATCCCCCCTTTGCCTAATGGGCCCAGTCCAAAATCTGAACTTGGGCCACTACTGATAATACACCCCAACTTTTACTATACAGTTTAAAACTGCACCCTTTGCCTTTTGGGCCTGAATTCAATATATGAATTCAGACCCATGCTATTAACACCTCTCCATTTTACTACCCTACATAATTTTCACCCCGTATGCTTTTTTTCTAAATTATTTTATTATAATTATTTTATTATTTTTAATTTTTTATATATTTATATATTTATATATTATAATATCATATTAACTATCATTTTATAAATCATAATATTTTCCTAAACACATTAAAATATATTTTATTTATTGCATTAAATTATTTCTTTTGATCATGCATTTAAATAAAATATTTTCATAATTAATATACTAAAAAATATTTAACCAACCACAAATCATTTTCATAAATAAATTAATTCAACAACTAATTTTCAAAAAGGATTACGAAGCATATTTTAATTAACTGTGCGCTTTGTCTAAATATCTCCGCTATTCACACACCTAGACTAAGTATGCGGAAAATTCAAATATCTTCGTAATCCATAAAAAAACACAAACCAATTGCGAACTACAAAATGGGACTTTGATTCCTCCTAAGAGGATACGTAGGCATGCGATTAAAATTGTGGCGAGTTCCCCTATTAAAAATTAAAATCCTTTTCCCCTAATAAACATTAAAACCATATTTCCTAAAAATCGAGTTTCTAACCCTAGTATCCTTGTGAACAAGGTAGATGAGGGGTGCCTAACACCTTCCCTTCGTCTAGAAGCGAGTTAGACCTAGAATCTATGATGTTTTTAGGGTTCTTCCTTTATACTCCCTTCCTTAGGATAAAAATTAAGGGTGGCGACTCTGTATTTAAAACCAGTTACAATAGCTGGTGACTCTGTTGGGGACTCAACCCTAGGTTTAGAAGCCTCTCCTTTAGGTTTTAGGGTTTTCTTATTTTTTGGGGTTTTTTTTCTTTCTTATTTATTTATTTATTTATTTATTTCTTGCTTATTTTGTTTTATTATTCATTATATTTGTATGGTACTGCTACTGCTAAGTTGTAAGCTACTGCTAACTTGATTTGTATACTTGTTATTTATGTATTTCGTATGCTACTGTGTTAGTGATTTTCTTTAGAATTTTCAATCAGGTTCATATATGTGCCGACTCCTCATAATAGCAAAACTTTAGCTGATACCTTGCTTGAATGCTTGATGGATTAAAATTTAGATAGAAAGTTGTCTACATTGACTCTTGATAACTGCTCTACTAATGATGCTATGATTGAACGCATTTTGAACAAGATTTCACCTGAGTCACTCATATTTGGAGGTCAGTTATTTCACATGTGTTGTTGTTCATGCATTCTGAATTTAATTGTGACAGAGGGTATCCTTAATATCAGGTGCCATTGAGAATATTAGAGATAGTGTTGGATATTGGACAGCAACACTGAAAAGAGAGGAGAAGTTTATAGAGACATGTGGTCAAGTGAATATTTCTTATGAGAAAAAACTTATTCAAGATTGTAAAACTAGGTGAAACTCTACATTCTTAATGCTTAATGTTTCCATACAATATAAGGATGTATTTGATCGATTGGCAGCACGAGATACTCAATATAAAACCTTGCCTAGTAAAATTGAATGGATGAAGGCAAAAGAAATTTGGGAAAGGTTTGAAGTTTTTTATGATGTTACAAACTTATTTTCTGGTATCGAATATCCAACTGCCAATGTTTATTTTCCCAAAGTATGTGAAATGAAATTGGCTTTGGTTGAATGGTTTGGCTGTACTGATAATGTCATTAAACAAATGGCTTTAAGTATGCTTTATAAGATTGAAAAGTATTGGAAGGTGGTTAATGGAGTGATGGCAGTTGGCACGTGTTAGATCCAAGGTACAAAGTTGATTTGTTATTGTAATACGATGGGAGAACTGAATTTTGCGTTTTATCACAAATGTGCGGATAGTTAGAGTCGCCACCGACTTTTATTTTATCCAATAAGGAAAGGGTGAAAAGAA
Source organism: Vicia faba (assembly GCA_948472305.1). Taxonomy (NCBI): domain Eukaryota; kingdom Viridiplantae; phylum Streptophyta; class Magnoliopsida; order Fabales; family Fabaceae; genus Vicia; species Vicia faba. The sequence continues at coordinate 1,015,938,857 of OX451738.1, read as the reverse complement.
TAGGAAATATCTTCGAGAATTTTCTGAGTTCGGGGGGTAGGTTATGAAAAGGGAAGGTGTTAGCACCCTTTTCATCTGTAGTTATCTACGGGCTATTAATCGCTTAGCTCAACTTAAAAATTTTCTTTTTTTGTGTAAGTGTTTGAAAATATTTTGAAAAATGCCTAAGTACAACAACTTTGTAATGATTCTCATATCAGTTGAGAATGCGTACAAAGTGTTTGTTTTAAAAATATTTAAGAGAAAAGTGTTTATGTGAAGAGATGTTTTTTTATGAGCAAGTGATTACGAGATATCTACCTACTCAAAGATCTTTCATGTTATTTTCATCCTTCTTAGATAGTGCTATCCTACCATTAGTTATTAGGAATCCCTATCGTTGGACGTGAAAGGACATGCGCGGGTCATCGTACAATCATAAAGGAAACTCATAGGGAACTTTAACAATTTTTATCATAAGAGACTAGATCATTTACCAAATGCAGCATCGAAGGGTCATCGAGGGACTACGATCTTTTTAATTGAGGGACTGTGCTAAAGCGTCCCCACGTTCGAGGGACATGACTGTTTTTTATTCGAAGGCAACAAGTGAAGTTACCCTAGAGGTGAGTGTGTGAAAAAGTGTATTGAATTCAGTTATTTTATCTTGATTAGGGTTATCTAATGGTTGGTTTTAGATCTTGACATACATGCCCTAATTACTAGCAGTTATAAGGAAAGCAGTAACTTGCGGAAATAGAGGTCCTACGCTATTACAAAGCTTCGAGAAAAGGGGTACAAACCATAAGATTAGGGAGAAAGAAAGCAAATAAAACCCTAATTTAAACTATTACAACTCTTTAGTAGTTACATAATCGGGAAAAATACTAAATGCGAAAATAATAAAGGTGCGCAAAAATTGTAAAACAAAGAGAAAGTTAAAAATTGTTTTATCATCGTTTGATGATTAATCTAAGAAAAAACCTAATTCATTTTAATTTAGAAAAAAGAATTAGATTATTTAAAAAGAATTGATTAATTATTCAAACCCTAAAATCTAGGTTGACTTTTATTGAATTGAGAAAACCTAAAAAATCAAATTAGGGTTTACTAACAAAAACCTAAGACTAAATTAAGGTTAATTATTAAAACCTAAAATTGATTAAATTAAGAAAACCTGAAATTAAAACCAAAAATTAAAACCAAAAATTAAAACCTAAAATTAAAATTAGAGTTTGTTTTAAAAAAGGTTTTGAAAAAAGGTTTGTAAAAGAGTGAGAAACATAGAATTGGAAAAATAAAATAACCAAATGAGTAGGGGTGAGTGTTGAACCCACGCTCTTAAGCAGTTTCAGCAACATGCATACCACCAGGCCAAGCGTGCGCTTGTGTCTAGGATACGCCGTCAACACGTTTTGTAACAAACCTGCAAAGATAATGGAAATATGAATAAAAATAGCAAAATCAGGGATCGAACCTGTGACCTGAGGGGGGAATGACTTAGCACACACATTTTAACCACTAGGGTGGTGATACATCCGTTATATAAAACCAATCAATATAAATATATTATAAATTTGTTTGCCTTGACCGGAGAGGCGCCGAAGCCCTAGCTCCGGTCGTCTTCTCCGGTTATCTCTTTTGTACCACCTACAAAATAAACATCATTAGGCAGCAAATAATACCTTACCCCCCTAAATTGAGGGCTGCGAGTTAAATGGTGTCCTTGTTTTGGACTGAAAAGGCCTGGTGTGAGGGCTAGGATGAAAATGATGCAAATCGGTGCTAGCATGGTGTTCTTCGTTTCAGTGTGCATGAGACCCTTATGATGGTCTAGACCTGTTCAGATACACCTCAGGAATATGTTAGTGATATTAATACAGTTTAAAACAAAGCAAAATAAAAAATATGAATTTGCAAGAATTTTAAATCAATTATACCATGCGATGAAGTTTCACGTGTTTTGGAACATCAAAACCAACCCAACCTTACTCTGTGCGATTATTAGGAATGAATGAGAGGGTTGTTTATAGTGAGAAGGGTTTGAAAATAGGGTTTGAGAACTTTAGGGTTCTTGAAAAATATTTGGAAATTTGGACAAGTTTGAGAGGCCAGAATTTCGTGTCTTGGTTCTCTCTTTGATGTTTGAATATATAGAGGAAAATAGAGACCATTAGAGCAAAGATATGATGGGCTTGGACTCTTTGTAATTTTATCTTATTTATTTTGTATTATTAATGAATAAAATCAAAAATAATATAAATACTTAAAATAAGACAAGGTAAAGGGGTGTAATAATAAGGTTTGATTTGTGGGAAGAGTATAATACACGTTTGGACTCTTAAACCATGGCCCAATAGCCCAAAATATCAAGCTTGCTCATTTTGAACTTCATGCATTTGCTCAAAATTTCCCAACTTTCAATGGTCATAACTCACTCAATTTTTATATTTTAAAGTTGATCTTGGACTTTTTGGAAAGATCAAGATGTCCTCTAAAACCTCTATGTTGATCATTTTTTCTTTTAAAGATTTTATCGTGATGTAAGTTGCCTTGACAAAAAGTATCTTTTTGTTAACTTTTGAAATGACCTGTAATGTATTAGCTTATATCTCTCAAATGATGCATTGTTAGGATTTGAGCTTAGAGATCCAAAGTTTTAGAGAATTTAATTTCCTTAAAAATGGGATTTGGTTGGAGAAAAGCTGATGAAGCATGTGAAAGTTATGGTTGGTCAAAGTTCAATTGACTTCTCCTAAGGAAACTCTAATTTGGCAACTTTTGACTTTTGATGATTTGGGGGATTTTCTTGAGGAATCATGATCAACCCTTGATCAAATGATGGACATGACTTCAAAATTTTGATGTTGGCCAAAAATCTTGAGGTTTGACTGTATGTTGACCACAATTGACTTTTTACCCAATACAGTTGATTTTCAGTCATCTGAGCCATTGACTGAGCAAACTTGTGATACAAGGCATAAAATTTGACATGAAAATTGTTGAAGACATATAAAGAACCATGAAAATCACTTGAGACCTTGGAAACCCATTCTTCCTTGAGAAATACCAAACTCTAGTTGTGGATCCATTGCTTAGGAGGAGAATTTGTCTGATCAATTCTTGATCCATCTTGAGCATTTTGAGAACCTTATGAGAATATCTTGAAAAAATGGGAGGGAAAATTTTGGGGTATAACAGTTAGATTACTTTTTCCCTCTAATTTATGGAGATGATGATGAGGCTGAAATTGAAAAGGTAAAATCTTTCTTTCAAAAAATGATAGTTGAGTATGAATTGAAAATCAAAGAAAAGGATAATGGTTCTTCATCCTCAATGCAAAATCAAATTGAATATGATGTAGTTGTTGTTGGAAAAAAAGAAGCCCGAAGGTCTAATTTTGCAAAACATGTTAATGCAAAAAAGTGTGTTATGTCTAATAGGTCTGAATTTGACCATTATATGGAGGAAAAAGTGTTGCCAGATGATGAAAAATTTGACATCTTAGGTTGGTGGAAGGTTAATGGATTAAAATATCCTATGATGCAAATGATTGCAAGAGATTTCTTAGCAATTCCTATCTCGACTGTTGCTTCAGAGTCTTCATTTAGCTCTAGTGGTCGGATTCTTACTCCTCATCGTAGTAGATTGCGCTCAGATACTCTAGAGGCTTTGATGTGTGTTCAAGATTGGCTATGGACAAATGTGAAAGGTAATAACACTTATATATTTTAATTATAAATTTATTCTAACAACAAAAAGTTGAGTACATTTAAATTTGTTCTTTTTATTTATCAGGTTCTACAAAATCAAAAGTTGAGAACATTGAAATAAATTCAGTTTTAAAATATACAGATGCTAATATTTTTGAGGAAAAATTATGAGTTTCTTTACAGATACTTTTCATGTCAGATCAAATAGGTAATACAAATTTTTTGTCACAAATGTAACCTAAAGTTGCTAGAATTATTCCTCAAACTTGTTTTACTTTGGAGGTTAATGAATACTTATTATCTTGCTCATTATCATGATTCACAGTGTTTTGATGGTTAGATTTTAGGATAAACATATCATTTTATTTTGATCTTCGGCCTGACTTAACTTTTCATATTGCAGACACTAACTCAAGCATGGGCTTCAGCTAGAGAACATTTGACAAGAACCCTTTAAAATGAAGTTTGAACTTTAAATGTTTGAATGAAAAGTTTTGTTATATTTGAGGGACTTTTCTATCTAGACAATTAGTTTTATCCTCTCATTTGTTGTAAGCTACCTAGTTAATTAGGCGCTTATTGCTTCTAGTATGTTTGGATAAATAATTATGATAAATTAGTATGTATTTTGTTTACATTCTCTCACATTTTACAACATATTCACTATAAGATGCTTTTGAATTTAATATGATAAATGCATTCAAAGGTTTTACAGATAATTTTCTATTTATAAAAAGGTAAATTTTCTATTTAATATATAGAAAATTAGTAAGTTTAAATTTAAAAAAAGTATTCATGGGTATCCATAAATACCCGCGGGCATTTCAAAATCTATGGATACCCGTCTGACGGATACCTGAACGGGTATGAGGAGGATACAAGTATCATTTTTACTAAATGGAGCGGATAGCGGTAGACTAGTACCTACCCCCATGGATACCCATTGCCATCCCTAAGTATCACCAAACCAGTTTAGAATCCAATTACCAGTGTGTTCTACTTCTTTCTCTAACCTAATTCCATGTCTTGGCATTATCCTATGTTGCCACCTATCAACTGTGCTATTAAAAGCTTTAGATACATTATTCAATAGCACATCACATTTGGGATATAATGAGAAAGCATGCTTACATCATGATTTGATAGGTACTTTGTTCAACCACTCCAAAGCCTTAGGATTAAACACCTTCAACTCTTTCATATTTTCTTCCCATACTTGTACATATATGGCCTTTGCTGCGACCATCATCAAATCTCTGATTTGTGTGCCATCACTCAACTTCTTTTTGGAAATAGGCATATAAATGCCTAAGACAAAGCCTATGCTTCACTCTCTCAAACATCTATTCAAATACATGAATTAAGCCCTTGAAATCAAAACAAACAATAATATAAGGGACTTATTTCAAACAAACAAAACTATTACACTTATGTAATCCACACAAACTGACATATTCATGGATGAATTCCAGAAAACCATCTATATTTCAGGGACCAAATCAAGACAAAATTACATTACTTAAGGATAAGTTACTGAAGTCAAACATTACTAAGTACCTTTTACTGGTCTAAGATGAATACCCATATTTTATCTTGTACAATGTCCTCCAAAAGCAAGGTCAGGAACCACCTCCACGATTCCTTTATCTCAGTCTCACATACACCAAAAACCAATGGGTAATATTGGTTGTTAGGGTCCCTTCCAACAACAACAAGCGATATGCCTCCATATTTGGTCTTTAGGTGACATCCATCAACACCAATGAATGGCCTGCAAGCAGTAGTGAATCCCTTCTTTACTGCATCAAAGCAAAAATAAAAGCAGTCAAATTTGGGTTGTAATGTGGAACCAACTCTTGTGACATTAATTTTGCCGGTGTTCCATGCATTGACCCTCCTTAACTCTGTAAAATACCTCCACAATAGTGTATATTACTTTGTTGCATCACCTTCAACCAAAGCTTTTGCAATTTGCTTAGCCTTCCATGTGCTGCTCATAGTTATACCTACAGAGTAAGTACTCTTAATCTCGTAGACAATATCACGAAGCTTGATTCCATCAGATGAAGCCATCCTAGCCGCCACATTTTTGGCAATCCATTTGGAGTTAGCAGTGTGTTTACTATGGAAAATGGTAAGCAACCGTTGGTCCTCCCAAAGTCCTAAAACTAAGGGTAACTCGCAAGATCGACCAGTTGATCTTAAGACATGTGCTAAGAGTTTTATTATTATACTTATTCTATTGAAATCCTTATCGAGGGAAACAACTTTCCGTGACTAAGGGAACAAGTATAACGGCTTTCCACACTATGAATTGAACGACTGGATGGTGACTCGTGACCGACAGAAGGTATTCATATGAAAATAAGGCTCAATAAACTAACTGACTAGTGACTCGTGACCGACAGAGAGCATTGAATTGTTTACGCGAAGTAGAAAATAATGTAAAGACTTTGTTCGATAGTACATAGGAAGCAAATAAAGTATTCAAAAGAGATAATTGAAAAATAAAGGATTTGCATTGAAATAAAAGTGGTGATTCACGTACATCAAGCACTTCTTCATTATTTGTTTCCTAACGCTCGGAATGACAGAGTTTTGACAAGTGATTTGAGCATACAAGTGAACACACCAAAAACTACACTAAATCTGCTTATTTATAATGTTTACAATGTAACTGCCTAGATGAAATCTATGGACAATATTAAAATCTTGAGACAACCGCTTCACTGGATTTTGCCACCTATTTGGCGCTTAAACAAATTATAAAACCGTTGTCAACTGCTGATGACTTTGAAATTTAAATCTTCCCGCTCCTAGCTTCTGAAGGTAAACCGCTTCTGACTCGCTTCGACACTTTCCTTTTGGGAAGAGTTAAAAAACAACAACAATTGGCTCCCATTTCCTAAAAATCCCTACTTTAGAGGATGATCATTATCTTATGAGAACATCCTCATTTAATACACGTGCTTGAATACCTTAAGATTTTTCAAGGTAAAAAAATTCCCCCAGAGATGCCATTTTCGAATTTCGACTCATATGAGATAATGGCAACTTTGAAGCGTCAGTTTTACCATTTGACCAAACCGTTTCCATCCCTCCAAAAGTGAGCGTTACTGTTCTGAATTTTTCGTGACGTCATGTAATCATGTTAACGTATCACGCTTTTCAGCTTCGAGACGTGTGACATTTAATTTTTTGCCTTCATTGCACTTTTAATGGGAGATGTAGCCCATAAATCCTGTTGATCTTGCAGCACGTGTCCCTCAAATGACACGATTTAAACTTAGGAAATCACAAAGATTTTTACCATTATTTCTTCCTTCCTCTCAGGGTCTATAAATACCCTTATTTCTCATTTTTTTTCTACTTTTCTTTGCTTCTTCACACCCTTGCTTCATAAAAACGCATAACTTGTAAATTTCATCACTGTTCCCCATCTTCATCTTCCTTCAAACTTCTTACAATGGCGAATGTTCATAATCAAACTTCTTCTCCAGCAATTTCTCTTCAACTACGCCTCGTCGACGACAAAGCTTATGTGCTGGAACCTCCATTTACTGAGGAGAAAGCCAAAATCTGGCAATCTCAGGTACTTATCCCTTTTTCTCTTAAAGAAAAACCCCTAGCTTTTTTAGGGCCACTTCCTGCAGATGCACCCTCCAAAATTTATGTAGATGATAAGGAAGCATTTTTTCCTTCTAGAACTATTACCGAAACCATAATTTCTTCTCCAAACCCTATTTCGCTCAAGTACATTGACATGAACTTTAGAACTTCTCCACCTCTGCATTGCCCTAAGTTTCGTGCTTGGATGACAGGTTTAGAAACCGACAAAGGAGATCAATGGAAAAGAATGGGCATTTACACATTGTTAGAACTTTCTCGATGTGGTCAACCATACTTTAGTGGCATACTCCTAGCTGTCATACATACAACAACTTCATCAACCATCATGCTCAAACTTCTGGCCCCATAACTGACGAAGAGCATGTAGCATTTTTAACCTTATGGTTGTCTCGCTTTATTTTTTACTCCAGGTTGATGCAAGTGGCCAAACAGTTTTCTTATTTGGCTACCCAATTTCACATGGGTGAGAATGTTGCTTTAGGCCAGCTGATTTTGGCCTCTCTTTACGCATCCTTGACTGATGCTGCTAATCAAATCAAGCGTTTCGACCCTACTAATCTAAAGAAAAAGAATGTCTTGGTTCATGGTTCTTTTTGGCTCTTACAATTATGGTTGAATGCCACTTTTCCTGAGGAGATCAAGCCCTTTAGGAATAAAAAATTAGCATGACTTCCATCTCAAAACCATATCATTTGGCAATTCCTTCTTCCTTTGACTCCTATTGATAAGGGTTCCCCAAATCCTGAAGTTTTCAAACTATTGTTCAACATCATGTTGACAAGAGTCGATTTCACAGCCTCTATGGCCCCGTTTCATGATAGACAAGATGGCCCAGAGTGGTTTACTAGGGTTTTCCCACCTACAAGAGAAGAATACGGGAAAAATTCCCTAATCCTATGAAGACGTTACTTAACTCCCCAATTTTTGTCTTCTATGATTGTCGGCGTGAATCCAGGCTTGGTCGCTTATCAGCATAACTTGGTGACTCGACAATTTAGACTCTGTCAACTTGTCCCCAAGTCCTTGTTCAATTCTCACGAGCTGCTGATAGACATCATATCTGACCAACCTTTCGAAGCTATCAAAGAAGATATCAGAAACATATGGGCACGAAGGCCTACACTTACTCTCACTCCTTTCCAACCATCTTTCTTCCATACCAAAGAATTTGAGACTTGGTGGAAGTCATATTTTGTTACATCCATTGGTGATCCTGATGCCAAGTTGGCATAACTAACTACATCTTTTTCCAATTTGCAGGCAAAATCGACCAAGTGTAAGGTTACTCATGTTAAACAAATTCGAGCTTTCCAGAATTACTTCCGAGTTGTGTATCGACCTAATAATCTTCGTCGGACCATTTTTGAGGCCGCTGTCGAATTAAAGGAGAAGGTAAATGTTGTACCCCAAAATTTTCCCTCTCATTTATCAAGTATTTTCTCACAAGATATCCTTTGGTTCAAGACTGCACAAGGGTTGATCAGCTCAAGACACCTCCTTAAGCACTGATGACTGAAAATTAGGGTATGAGATTGCACAAGGATAATTAAACTTTTAATGTCGCATATGACTTTCATGTATCATAATGGACCCTCAAGATTACTCATGTTAAGTTTCAAGTCTTGGATCACATTTTTGCTCAGCCAATTGAGCAGTTGACCTAAAAATCAACTGTATTGGGGAAAAAGTCAACTATGGCCAATTTACAGTCAAACTTCACAATATTTTATCCTTATCAACATTGTGAACTCCTATATGTCATTTGATCAAGTTTGGACCATAATTCCTCAAGAAATTTGATCAAATCATCAAAAGGGCAAAATGGTCAAAATTAGGGTTTTGACTGAGAAAGGGCAATTTCTGATTTTTGACCTAGCAATTGGTTAATTGGTTTGAGGCATGATCTCAAGATTTCATTTGCATCATTTTAACTTAATGTCATGACTCAAAATAGTGCTCAAGGTCATTTGATTGATAGTTGATTTTCAATTACTTGATCAAAAATCAAGTGTACACTGAAAAGTCAAATTTTGACTTTTTGGTCAAAATCAAGTGTCAAAGATCACAATTCATCAAAACATGTCAAAATATGAAACTTTTTCATCAAGAAATCAAAAATTCAAGATTTCATTTTGAAAATTCAAAGTTTCCAAACTTAGAAATTTTTTCCAAGTGTTGAAAACTTCATATTTTTTCATAACTTTGAGCCAATTTTTCACCATGATGCAAGATGATTCAAAAGAAACTTTCAACATGAAAGTTGTAGATATCAATGAAATCTAAAATATTGCTTTACACAACTTCTCCTAGAAATTCATGGATTTCAATTTATGATTTTGTGAATACATGTTCATGAAACTAAACAGTTAGTGAAAATTTTGCCCTAGTTTAAGCAGGATTTTGACCTAACTTCATGGCAATTTTTTACATAGTTCCAAGCAGAATTTTCAAAAGTGATTCAAAGAGGAGTTGTAGAGCACATTACAATATTTCTAGAATGTCCAATAACTCCTTGAGATCATGTTTGAATTATAAGTCATTTTCATGATGAACAAAAATGTAATTTCAATGTTAGGATGCATAATCTTGCTTTCCAGGCCTTCTAATTTCTATATCTATCCATCATTAATGGATTACACAAACTTTTGAGCTATAATCAAAGTGGTTTAAGCTTTATACAATTCACATTTCCATTTTGGGAAGAAATTGAAGAATACCATTCTTGAAAAGAAAGCTTTATGCACAAAGTCAATTCTTGAGCCTCTAACTTGTTCCCTCTGATCACACTCCATCCACAAAGTCAGAAGCAAGTGTGTTTAAAGAATAACCACTCAATCTTAGCAAGTACACAAGACTTTGAAACTTGGATTTCTCAAAAATCACATGTTATGCTTAAACTTGTGATTTTGAATTCTGATCAACAACAAGCTTCCAAACTTGTTTGCTTATAAATAGAGGCACTATTTGTGAGCTAGAGGATGGGCTTAAGCACCCTGAAACACACCAAAACTCCCTCATGCCAGAATTTTCACAAGAAAATCCATTGATGCACAGTTCTGACCTTAAACTTATATCTCTCATTTCCCTCATGCGTTTTCCTTCCTAATCAATCACAAAGCTTCTAAACATCGAATACAACTCATCCATGACCCTGTTTCATAACTGTAACTCCATCTTCATCAACCTCCATAACCAAAAACAGAGCTCTACAAGTTGACTTCTCCAGACCATTTCAGCCATCCATTTCTCAAGCTAATCATTGCATTAGCTTCCTGAGAACTTCAGGAAGCTAACCTGATCATTGCAGCACCTTGAATCAAGCTCATTTACATTTCACAATTTCCAGTTTTGAGCTATTTTTCTTGAACTTCTATCTCATTACTTAGGCATTATTAGGCTTTCATTTGTGAAGATAAAATGTAGACATCATTGTCCTGAAACTGTACATATCCATAGATTTCATTTATATTGATTGAGCTTAGAGAATTTTAGGTTTGAATCTCTGAAAATATTTAGGTCAGAATTTGGTACTTTTAGAAATTCTCATTCTTCTTTTATTTATAGCTCATGATATTTATATGGTTGGATTCGTATGGAAAAATGGAGCAACTTTCATGTTTGCATTTTTTGTTTTCGTTGAGAAATGAGCAATATACAGGAACTATGGCTGGAGGTTGAAGATGAATTTTATTTCTGGAACTTGTTTTGTGTTATGTATTTATTGTTTCAGTTATATCAACGGATGTATAGCCACCCCAGTGGTAAGGCAGCGCACTGGTAACCAAGAGGGCGTGGGTTCAACACCCAGCGCGCTGCCTTTTGCTTTTTTTTTTCTTCACATTTTACAGTTTTTTATTTTATTTTTGCAGTGCCTGGGCTCCAAGCAGTGGGCCTTTGTTTCTTTTTACTAACTTTCTAACTCCTTAAACCATTTCCAAACCCCCCTGACTTTTATATTTTATTTTATTTATTATTATTGTTATTACTATTATTATCATTATTATTATTATTATTTTTATTAATAAAAAATCCAAAAATATTTATATTTTATTATTTATATTTATTTAGTTTATTTTTATTCACAAAATTAAAAGAACAAAAAACATTTCCTTTAATAAACTAACTTCTTTTTTAAAATATTTAGATAATTAGTTTAATTATTATTATATTATTTTCTTGTAAATTAAAATTAATTTAGAACTTAGGACTTTTATTTAATTAATTTTATTTACTAAATTAATCAAATTCACAAAAAACCCTAAAAAAACTTGTTTTGTTTAATAAATTAATTTCTTTTATTAACTTATGTGATACGGTGGGAGAACTGACTTGAAGGTTTTGCGTTTTATCGCAAATGTCGCGGTTAGCAAGAGTTGCCATCGACTTTTATTTTATCCAAAAGGAAAGGTGAAAAAGCACAGGAAAGACCTTTGAGATGTTTTCTTGAGTTCGGGGGGTAGATTATGAAAAGGGAATGTGCTAGCACCCTTTTCATCCATGGTTTTCTATGGGCTCTTAGTTACTTGGTTAGATCACTTGCTTTGTTTTGTTTGAAATGGTGTTTGGTGTGATTTTGAAAGTATTTTTGTAAAAGAGGCCATTCGTTTAGGCAATCTTTGTAATGATTCTTGTTCGTAAGAATGTATACAAAGATGTTTGTCTTTTGAAAAATGTTTTCAATGTTTTTGTAAGATGTTTTGAAATGTGTGTGTGTTTGTTTTTGAAAATAGCAAGGATTGTTTTGAAATGAAGCAAGTAACTTAGAAGCTATCTACCTACTCAAATGTCTTTCTTGTGCATTTTTATTCCTTTGACATTGTTGACTTACCATTGATTTGGTAAGCAACCCTATCTTTGGATGTAAACGGGACGGGTGTGGGTCATCGTATAACCATGATAGCAATGTTGCCAAGTATCTTAGCATTTTTTGAGGAACCAAGATCATTTTGTATAGGCAAATTTGAATAGCGTCATCGAGGGACTATGATCTTATATTTGTTTTGTTTTGCCAAGATACTTCACATGCGTAACATGGCCATTTTATTTTAGGCAACCAAGTGGGAGAAACCCTAAGGGTGCTTGTGTGCAAAGTGTATCATTTTCATGCTTTTGTCTTGCATTTAGGGTTTTCTATTTTGCTTTGTTTTTGTTCTTGTCATGCAAACCCTAATTACTAATCATAGTATATAAAGCGATAAATTGCGTAAAATAAACTAAGCTATTACAACAATTTTTATGGGAGGGGGGCATACAAGTTTGAATGGGGATTTGCACAAATATAAAGCTAAATATATTATTACAACTAAATCGAATATGCACGAATTTAAATAAATAAAGTACAAATATTTAAAATGCAATACAATGTGTTCATGTTAAAAAAAGTTTTATGTCTTGTTTTTGTGTAAGAAATATATTTAATTTAAACCTAAAGAAAAGGAAAAAAATAATATTTATTTTTGGAGGGGATTAAACCCTAGTTTTTTTAATTAAAAGAAAATAATGTTTCATGTTATTATTTTGTACATTTTTTGTATAAGAAAATAATAAATAATATTATATGTAAATATTAAAAATTAAGTATGTGTAAAAATTGGTATTTGCAAGTATAAAATGTATAATAAAAAATATTAAGTATTTTTAATTATATTTATAAGTTATTTAAGAAAATAAAATCTATTTATCAAAATAAACTATTTTTTTATGTGAGAAAATAATAAAAAAATAAAATAAAAGTGTGAAAATAAATAAATCATTTTTTAGTATTTTTTATCATTAAGAAAAATAAATAAAATTATTAAATATGAAAATATAAAAAAAATATAAAAATATAAAATAGTTAAGTTAGGGGGTGCAGTAGCAAGTCAGGGGGGTGGGTTTAGTGAAAACAAAAAGGTCAAAGCACAAAAAGCCCAAAACCAGAATTCATCCACGTCCTTCACTCTCTTCTTCACGCTTCCATGTTCAAACCTGTAACTTGCTTATGCTTGCATAAAAACAAAAACTCATAACATAAAAACAAAAACTCATAACCTAACTCTTAAAGATCAAAGAGAATTTTTGAATCCCTAATTCGTGATCTAACTTTTTTAGAGTTTTCAATCTTCAAATTCTCTTAGCACAAGTAATGTAAATGAAAAGTAATGATATGTACAACTTCGTTATGATGAGAGCTACATTTTTCTCCACAAATCATGGCTTGAAGTTGCCTATTCAGAGAGATAGAGTTTAAGAAATTACCTCCTTCAGCTGGAATCGAGTAGGGCAATGTAGGGACTTTAATGTAGGCCTGATGATTCTTTGAGATTCTTTGAACTTCCCTGAAACTATTCCAATGCTTATCATGCTCTGAGGATGGCTGGAACTCTCTGACCAAGTCCAACTGCAAGCTTCCAAGTTGAAAATGGCAGATGCTGAAACAGGGGTTACAGAACCAGGGTGATGGCTTGGATTGATTAGTTATCAAGTGTATAAGATGTTTGAAGTGATTAAACACAAAACGCACGAGCCAAATGAGAGTTGGCTGTGCTTTTGCAGAAAACTGTGAGCTTGGGAAGTTTTGTGGTGTTTTTCAGTTTCAGTGTGTTCTAGGTGCAAAACAACGTGTTATGCCTTGTACAAAGTTTGCAAATATGTATAGAAGTGTGTGATACGGTGGAAGAACTGACTTGAGGTTTTGCGTTTGTGTTCGCAAATGTTTCGGTTTAGCAAGAGTCGCCACCGACTTTTAATTTTATCCAAAGGAAAGGTCAAAAAGCACAGGAAAGATCTTTGAGTTGTTTTCTTGGGTTCAGGGGGTAGATTATGAAAAGGGAAGGTGCAAGCACTCTTTTCATCCATGGTTATCCATGGGCTCTTAGTTACTGTTTTAGATCACTTGCTTTTGCTTTTCAATTGTTTGAAATGGTGCTTTGTGTGTGGTTTTTGAAAATGTTTTGAAAAGAGGCCATCATTGTGGAAACCTTTGTAATGATTCTTGTTTGAATGTATACAAATATGTATTGTCTTTTGAAAAGATGTTTCAATGTTTGAAAGTTTGAAAGTTTGTTTTGGGAAATGTTTTGAAATTGTGTTGTGAGGTGTGTTTGAAAATAGCAAAGATGTTTTTGCAAGTTTTGATCAAGTAACTAAGAGTTGTCTACCCTATCTACTCAAGAGTCTTTCCTACACATTTTTAACCCTTTTGACAATGTTGTTTTACCATTTCATTTGGTAAACAACCTTGTATTTGGATGTTAAACGGGACAGGCGCGGGTCATCGTATTGACCATGATAGCAATTGTGCCAAGTATCTTAGCAAATTTTTGAGGGACTAGATCATTTTGTATAGGCAACCAAGATAGCGTCATTGAGGGACTATGATCTTTTGTTTTGTTTTTGTTTTTGTTTTGCCAAGATACTCAACATGCATACCATGGCCAATTTAAAGGCAACAAGTGGATGAAAACCTTAGGGGTGCATGTGTGCATTGTGTTATCATTTTCATGCATTTATGTCTTGTATTATGTCTAACTATTTATTTTGATTTTGGATATTGCATACAAACCCTAATCTCTATCATGGCATATTTGAAAGCTATAATTGCGTAAAAGTAATCTAAGATATTACAACATTGATATGGGGAGGGGGATACAATTTTGGATAGGGGATTATTTTTGCAAGAAATTAAAACCCTAAGTTATTACAACCAAATTGAATTTCTTGTGCAAATAACTAAATAGGCAAATATTTAAATAGACAAATAAATATGCAATATGCAAAAATGTTTTTTGTATTTATTTTTATGTGTGTAAAAATATAATATTTAATGTGTAAAAAAAAGTAAGAAAATAAAATATTATTTTTATTAAGGGTGGAAACCCTAATTTGTTTTAAGAAAGTATATATATATTAATTATATTATTTATGTACAATAAAATAATAAAATATATACAAATGTCAAAAAATAAAAATATATTAGAAAAAATATTATTTAAGTATGTAAATAATAAAAAATAAAAATATAATATTTTATGTATTATTTTTAAGTTTTTATTAAAGAAAATAAAAGTATGTTATTTAATAATTATTTTTATGTTAGAGAAAACAATAAAAAATATAAAATAAAATATGAAAATTTATGAAAATGTTTTTGATATTTTTTATGTTTAGAAAAAATAAAATAAAATCAGCAATGAAAAAGAAATAGAAAAATATAAAAATATAAAACAATGGGCCAATGGGGTGCAATCAGTAAGCTGGGGGGCGCCAAAAGCAAGGAATAGCCAGGCCTAGCCCAGCTACTTCATCTTCAACCTTCGTTCAACAAAAATATGCGCATTCTGAGTTCAACTTCGTATCTCTTGTTTCAGTGCTTAAAAACAAAAACTTGTAACATGAAAGTTGTAGAGCATAATCACACGATTCCAACCATATAAAAAACTTAATCTAACTCTCAAAGACCAGAGAGAATTTCTCTGGCCCTAATTTTTAACCTAACTTTTTCATAATGTTCATCAATCAAATTCTCTCAACATAGTTAACTTAAATGAAATCTATGCATATGTACAACTTAAGGGCAATGAGTACTACATTTTTTATTCACAAACCTAAGCCTAATGATTCCTAAATAGAGAGATAGAAAGTTGAAAAATACCTGTTTCAGTTGAACTCGAGTATGGCAATGTAGGGGTTTTCAGTGAGGACTAAGATGTTTGTGAGCTTGCCTGAACTTCCTCTGACCTTCCCCAATGCTTGGTTTGCTTTGAGCTTGCTTGAATAAGCCTGTAGAAGTCAACCTGCACAAGCTGAAATCAGAAATGGTGAAGCTTGCAAATGGAGTTACAGTCAATGGCCAATGGTTGGGATAGCTTAGGTGGGTTATATGGAAGGTATTGGAACTGGTTTGGGACAAAACGCACGAGTGGTTTTGGTTTTGGAACTCAAAGTGCAGAAACTGCCCTATTTTGCAAGAAGATGGTGTTTTTGTGTTTTAGAAGGCTTGAGGGTTGGATAGCTCGTGTTTCTGGTTCAAGGCAATGTGAAAAACTTGTTTTAAATGCTTACAAACTTTGTTCTTATCAGATTTCCAAGATATGGATCTTTTGCAAGTCTACTTGGTTTTGAAGTAAAAGTGTGAAGTGATACAAGACAGGCCTGTACAGGCTATCTTCCAGCATGCACAATATTTTTGTACTTTTTCCTAATTTTATGGAACTTGTTTGCTGCAAAGAGAGGGGTCCAAGGCTCAAGGGAAGCAAGTTGACATAAAGTTGCCTTTATCAAAATGGCATAGTTCACTTTTTGCCAAAAATGGATTAAACTCTTGTGTAAACTTCCATTGATCAGAATAATGCCTTAGACCAATGAGTTTGCATTCAATTTTTTTAGTGTGGAAGGGTTTAGAGACACGTATTCAAGTACAAACAAAGTTGGACAGATTTTGCAACTTGTGTCAACATGAAAATGCCATGGATCAAAAGTGAGTTTTTTCCAAATTCAAACCTTCGATTCTCCCTAACCATAAATGATTTTGGAGAGTTCTTGGACATTTCGGAAATCTTGTAACATGCTCTAAAATCCATCTTTGAAATGCATTTTGAGATTCCAAGTGGAACTAGGTGAAAAATTTCCATGAAGATAGGTCAAAATCCTGCCTAAACTAGGGCAAAATTTCACTAAGTTAAAAGATTCATGGACCCTTGTTTTAAAAACCATAACTTGAGATCCAAGCTTCTTTTGGGAAAACTTTGTAAATAAAAGTTGTAGATTTTGTGGAGGAATACAACTTTCATGTTGTAAGTTTTGTTTGAATACAATTGCATCATGGTGAAAATGTTGGGCAAAGTTGGGAAAAAAATAAGAAAATTTCATAACTTAGAAAAATTCTAAGTTATGAAATTTTTCAACCTTAAACCCTAATTTGCAAAATTAGGTTTCTTGCTGAACAAGTTTCATGTTTTGACACATCTTGATGAAAAATGACCCTTGGCACTTGATTTTGACCAAAAAGTCAAAGTTTGACTTTTCAGTGTACAATTAATTTTTGATCAGTTGACTGGAAAATTTATCTGTCAATCCAATGCAATTGAGATCTTTTGAACCTTGTGATTAGCTCAAGATGATTCCATTGAGTCTTTGAATCCATGCTTGAACCCAATTTTCCATTGTCTAGGTTAAAAGTCAGAAATTGCCCTTCTGCAGTCAAAATCTTAAAAATGACCATTTTGCCCTTTTGGTGATCTGATCAAATTTCTTGAGGAGTTGTGGTCCAAACTTGATCAAATGGTTCATATGAGCCTATAATATTGATGTGGATAAAAAAATTATGAAGTTTGATTGTAAATTGGCCATAGTTGACTTTTTCCCCAATATAGTTGATTTTTAGGTCAACTGTCCAATTGACTGGGCAAAAATTTGATTCAAGGCTTGAAACTTGGTATGAGCAATCTTATAAGTCCAACATGAAGCATGAAAGTCTCATTGAGCATTATAAGTCCAAAATTTCTTGTGCAAACTCAAACCCTAATTTAGGTCAACAATGCAAGGAGATGTCTTGAGCAGAGCAAACCCTAGCTTGGTCTTGAGTTCAAAGAGTCTTGTGAGGAGAAATATTGATAAAAATGAGAGGGCAAATTTTTGGGTACAACAGTTGCCCCTGTTCAATCTTCTTGAACCTGAAGAGTTAGATTGGCGAGCTTGCTTTTCGTGACTCAAAGGTAAAAGAGGATTGGACACTAGAGTGCCCATAAATTTGCGCTCGTTAGAGTATAGTTGAGGGAATGGGCTTAAAGATTCCATTTGGAAGATGTGACAGAATCTTGTCGAAGATGGGCTTAAAGATGCCATCCAAGAAAATTGATCGCATAAGAGATTCCTTTGCGAGAGCCCGTATACCTGTTGTTGAGGAGGACTACGCCGGGGAATACTCATCTCTGTCTTGGGAGAAATAGAATTTTAGGAGTTTCGGTCGTCTGTTATTCTACTGGGGAATCATCTCTTGGTTGAAGAGGTGAAAATGAATTACTATTTGGTCGTGCTCCAGGATTTAGAAGGAATTAAAATGTTATCCGGTCACCTCCGGGCTTTAAAGTAATTGGTCGAGTAAACTGTTACTTGGTCAAAATCCAAGCTTCACAGTGTACCTTACTGTTATCTGGTCAAAATCCAGGCTTCACAGTCTTGTATTGCTATCTGGTCAACATCCAGGCTTCACGATACCTTACTTCCTATCTGGTCAACATCCAGGCTTTAGAAGGAAATCAAATGGTTATCCGGTCGCCTCTGGGTTTCCCTTTGATTTTGGGGCCTACTAATATCCGGTTGAATCCGGGTTTCAAAGTAATTGGCCGGGTAAACTGTTATTTGGTCAAAATCCAAGCTTCACAGTGTACCTTACTGTTATCTGGTCAAAATCCAGGCTTCACGGTCTTGTATTGCTATCTGGTCAACATCCAGGCTTCATGATACCTTACTTCCTATCTGGTCAACATCCAGTCTTCAGAAGGAAATCAAATGGTTATCTGGTCGCCTCCGGGTTTCCCTTTGATTTTGGGGCTTACTAATATCCGGTTGAATCCGAGTTTCAAAGTAATTGGTCGAGTAAACTGTTATTTGGTCAAAATCCAAGCTTCACCGTGTACCTTATTGTTATCTGGTCAACATCCAGGCTTCACAGTCTTGTATTGCTATCTGGTCAACATCCAGGCTTCACAAAAACTCGCAGGGGATTCAACTATTTTCCGGTCGATCTCCGGGCTTCAGTATAATCAAGATATTATCTGGTCGAATCCAGGCTTTATAAATGGAACAGGAATCTGCACATTGATTTGAATAAGAAAATAGGAAAGCATCCGCGTCTAGAGCACCTCTAAGCCGTTTTCTGAGCTTTGAATATTTGTTTTAAGGAGTTGTTAATTTTATCCTGAAAAGGGTAAAAGGTTAACTGGAACACAAAGTTATGTTGTATGAAATGTATGATGCAATAAGATGTGTTTTATCAATGTTTATGATATGTGAATGTAATGTATGCTGATTCACTGTCTTGCTGAGGAAAATAGTTCCTTGACCGCTGGAGACAAAAAACTTTGACTGCTGCCGAGGAAAATAAATCCATGACCGCTGTTGGAGATTCAGGATCTTTGACAACCTCTGTGGGGAGAAGCTATACTGCTGGGGAAATCAGGAGTTTGGGTGGTATGCCAATCTACTGGGGACTTCAAGAATGAGAATCTCCATTCTGTTGGGGGTGTTAGGGGAAAACTGAATGGTTTCCATTGGGGATTGGTAGCTCAAAGTTTCCTCTCCACTGGGGATCTTAATGACGTGCTGATTTGATCGTGTATGGAAACCTGACTCCGTTGAGGAAGAAGGTTTTAAAATAACTCTCTGGGGAATTATCTGGTTTTTAAAGCGACTCTCCGTGGAAATTGGAGGAAATTGGATGGTCTCCAATGATGTTCAACGGTTGAAGGTTTGACTCCGTTGAGGAAGAAAGTTTCATCTTCACTGAGGGTTTGTAGTTCAAAGTTTTGCTCCGCTGGGGATTGGGAGTTTGAAAAATCAACTTTGATGAGGATTTTTGAAACTTAACTCCGCTGGGGATATGTATTTCAAGGCTTTAGTTCCGCCGAGGATCTGGATGATGTACTGCAGGGGATTTCTTCTGGAATAGCCTAAAGACGTTTTCCTATACTTTCAACCTATCAGTAATTATTCTTTCTCATTTCGTTTTATTTGTAAGCAGTGATTATATTCAAATGCATATGCTCATTTAATAAATCATTGGACATTTTCAAATAAAACACAAGTGTAAAAAAAAGAAAGAAAAGGCAAACAATTTTATGCACTTTGAAGTATCTTTGTATTAACTTTGTGTAAGTATTTGTACAAAGGAGACAAACATCCTAGTAAGAGAATGTTGTCATAAAATTGAGAAAAATTTATACAAAGAAATTATGTGTAACAATTCCATGGGGTTCCCATTCTGCTATAGCCTTCGTAACTCTGAGTATCTTGTCCATTCGTTGCTTCGTCTGCATATGATTGGATTAATCGGAAGCTTGGAGCTTGTCCGTGAAGAGATTGTCCTTAAAGTGATCCGACGAGACATAGTCATACGCTTTAATTCCTTAACTTTTGCCTGGATCGCCCTTTCGGGTTTTCGATCCACCGAGAAACCCCTTTTTGCCCAAGTCGCCCTTTCGGGTTTTCAACTTGCCGGGTATACATATTTTTTTTTTATCCTTAATTTTTGCCTGAACCGCCCTTTCGGGTTTTAGATTCACCGGGATGCCCATTTTTGCCCAAGTCGCCCTTTCGGGTTTTCAACTTGCCGGGTCATTTATGCGTAGTATCTTTTGACTATGTCTGCGTTTGCAGGGTGCGGCAGGTCATCGCCATCCATGGTGGTTAGAGTCATAGCCCCACCAGAAAAGATGTTTTTGATCACAAATGGTCCTTCATAGGTAGGAGTCCATTTGCCCCTGGGATCAGTTTGCGGCAAGATGATCCGCTTGATTACAAGATCTCCGACTTGATACACCTGACGTCTGAATTTCTTGTTGAAAGCCTTGATCATCCGTTTTTGATACGTCTGACCATGACAAACAACGGTAAGTCGCTTCTTGTTAATCAAGTTAAGTTGATCAAGCGGGTCTGAATCCAATCGTCTTCACTCAAACCAGCATGCTTCATGATTCTCAGGGAAGGAATCTGAACTTCCATAGGTAAAACAGCTTCCATGCCGTATACCAAAGAAAAGGGTGTTGCCCCAGTTGATGTACGCGTCGTGGTATGATATCCGTGCAGAGCAAACGGTAACATCTCATGCCAGTCCTTGTAGGTGACTGTCATCTTTTGAATGATCTTCTTGATATTTTTATTTGCAGCTTTGACAGCACCGTTCATCTTTGACCGATAGGGAGATGAATTGTGATGTTAAATCTTGAACTGCTCGTACAGAGCGGTGATCATAGTGTTGTTCAGGTTTGTACCGTTGTCTGTGATGATACGGTCGGGGATACCATACCGACATATGAGGTTCTACTTGATGAAGCGGGCAACCATATTCTTTGTAACGGAGTCGAAGGAAGCTGCTTCGACCCACTTGGTAAAGTAATCAATAGCCACCAGGATGAAGCGGTGTCCATTGGATGTTGTAGGCTTGATCTCTCCAATCATGTCGATACCTGTGATCGGTGGATCTGGAACTGACTGTTTAACGCTGGTTCGCGAAATGTCGCGGAAGTAAGAGTCGCCACCGTCTTTTATTTTCTCCAACACGGAAAGGACAAAAGCACAGAAAAATTCCTTATTGAGATTGCTCTCGGTTCGGGAGGTAGATTTATAGAAAGGGAAGGTGTTAGCACCCTTTCTATCCATGGTTATCCATGGGCTCTTAGATACTTGCTCATTTGTGTTTTCAAAGTGTTTGTTTGCTTTTCAAGGTGAGTGGGTTTGAAAAAGTTTCGTTTAAAGTTTCAGTTCGACTCTTGTATCAGTCCTCAAGAGTGTTTGAAAAGTTGTTTTTGAAAGCTTTTTGCAAAGTGTCGGTGTGAAAAGAAGTTTTGATTTGTTTTGAATTAGAGCAAGTATCTACGAGTCATCTACCTACCCTAAGGAATTAGTCTGTGTAAATGTCCTTAAGGTAGTACCATCCCACCATTGAGAGGTAGGTAGCACCACCGTTGGAGGTGTCCGGGTCAATTCGAGTTTAGGGACAGGGTGGTCACCGAGCAACGGTAAGATACCTTAGAAGCTACCCTTATGCCATTGATCTTTTATTCCGAGGCAACTATTCCGAGGCAACTTGTTTCGAGGCAACCGTTTCGAGGCAACTAGATCAATGGAACATAAGGACTCACTAAGACGTCCTATAGTCGACGACCACGTTTCGAGGGGCAAGGCAACAGTGTGGTCACCAGAGAAGTATTATGACACATTAGAAGCTACCCTTATGCCATGTTCATGGACATAAGGACTTACTAAAACGTCCTATACTCGACGACCACGTTTCGAAGGGCAAGGCAACAGTGAGGCGTACCCTAGGAGTGGTGTGTGAATTGTGTGTCATTTTCAGTTATATTTGTCTTGTTTATGCATTGGGAGATCTACGCTTTGATTTTATTTGGGCATACATTCTTTCATGTGATTATTAACAGTTAAAAGGTGCGGGAATTAAAATGCGGAAAATAAAAGTCCTACGCTATTACAAGGCGCGGGTCTACATCGCCAAATTAAACCAAGACCTGATTTGAATGAAAGTACGGAAAGTAAATATCCTAATTAATATTACAAGGCCTTGGGGCAAGTACATAAATTTCACAAAGAAAGATAAAATAAACGTGCGAAGAGAAATTATATTCGAAGGTGCGAGGGCGTTGGACCCTTTAAAGATTAAATTAAAATTAAAAATTAATTAATAATAACCAAAGAAAAAGAACTTATTTTTTGATGTTTTTGTATTTATGAAATTTAATGAGAATAAAGAAAATTAATATTGAAAGAAATCCTAATTCTAAATTGTTTTTAATTATTAAAGAAAAAAAATGTTTAAGTTGAAACCCTAATTTAAAACTAAATTAATTATCAAATTTATTTACAAAAAAAAAACATTAATGCATTAAATAATAAATAAATATATTTTTATTTTTTGACTTTTTTGATTTTTTTGTATTTTTGTATTATTAAAATTAATTTAAGGAATTAAAAGAAAATAATTAAAACAAATAAAAAAATAGAAAAAAAGAATAAGGGAAAGAATACAAACAGGGGGTTGTTGATCCAAATTGAGGAGGTTTGTTTGGAACATTCTTGGCCCACTGAATCAGGCCTGGTTGACTTCTCCCCGTTTGAGTGTGCATGGTTGACTAGTGTCCATGGTGGACTGCTCGTAAAGGCCACTGGATTGATCTTCAGGGACATGTGGCGTGCCAGGGCGTTGGGCTTCATGATGGTCATTAGGGTGAAAACTGCATAGAAGCATATTACAAGAAAAAGCATGAAATATATAGGGGGACCTGGGAATCGAACCCAGGTCCCAATGCCTGTAAGCAAACGCACTAACCATCTGAGCCACTGAGCCTCTTTGATATTAATATGGAATACAATTATTATGAAAGAGAATAAGAGTTATTGGTAAAAAACAAAAATACGCGCGCAATGTTTGAATTGCCCAGTCTTATACTTACACCTCAGTGTCTTCTCCACTATGCCTTCGCTTTTGCCTGAAAATACAAACAGATAGCGGGGGTTTTAAACCCCCACTAAATAGCACAGTGAAAAAATAGCGATTAGCTTATGAGAAAAAAGAAAAAGGGCGCGATGGGTGATACCTATTCGTCTGAACATCCTGGTTTCAATGATGTAGGTTTGAATGGCCAATTGTTCCATATGAAAGAAACCCCAAATTTAGAGCTTTGAAACCCTAATACGCATTCATGGTAAATTCTCATATGTGCAAGCATTCTTCAATCAAATTGTGCCATTAGCTTCAGAATACCCATGTTAGTATAAATCAACATTTAAAATGCATTAATATGGCATGAAATTCAAAGTACGATTATGCAAAATTGTATGTACAGGGCGACTGTGTTCTACCAGTTCTTTGCGTGTGGGGATGTGATTTTGATTGAGAAAGCTTCCTGGATGTGCAAGCAAGCTATTGGAATGCTTCTTAGGCCTTGAAACGTGTTCTATATGTGTTTTCAGTTTTGAGTTTTTTGGCAAAAAATGTAAGTTTGGTTCTGAGGTTTCAGCGCAGCCTAGGTCCTGTGTATGCTTGTGTTCACTTGTATATGCAATATGTAATGTATTTCAATTGGAATTAAGGGCCTTGAAGCCTTGCATTCATACATAAGATTTTGCCATAAACCTCCATTAACAAACTTTCCATCTTTGTACCAATTTTGAATTCTTGCTTGATTAGGCCTTGAAACGAATTTGGGATGTTGTATAATGATGATTCAAAGCTAATCAAGACCAAATATGCCCCTTAATTAACCTTCTTGATTTTTATTTGATTTTAAAGGATTTAAAATGAATTAAATCCAATAAAATCAAATTAAAATGAAAAAATTAATTTTAAAATTTGAAATAAAATGTGGGACACGTGGGAAGCATGGCCAAGCTTATTCAAATGGAAAAAGTGGGCCCTTTTTGTCAAAAATGAAATTTCAAGGATAAATGATTTTGGCCATTTCACAAAAATTTCCCAACTTCTCCAATGCATATCTTGCTCAATTTTGAAGTTATGAACATGTTCTTGGACATTTTGGAAAGGTCTTAAAGTCCTCTAACCAATGTCTTTGGTCCCATGTCATTTTGATTTACCAATCTCAAGTTATGGTCTTTGACTTAAAGTCCCTTTTTGTTGACTTTTGAAAATGACCTATAATGTTGAAATTGATAACTTTTTGTGAGAGCATTTCTTGGACTTGGAATGTGAAGATGAGTTGTAGGAAATGTCCTCCCCTTCAATATGAGAATTGGATGGGATTTTTATGATGAACCATGAAAAAGTTATGCTTTCGTCAAGTTACAGTTGACTTTTTAGCTGTCCAAAAATAGAAACTTTTGACACCTTGATGATTTTTGAGCCATTCTTGTGAAATCATGGTCAAGACTTGACCAAATGATGATTGTGGCTTCAAAATGAGATGTTGAGCAAAAATTTTGACTTTTGACTGCCAAATGACCATTTTGCCCCTGTAGTTGACTGTGGAGCAATTAGGGTTTTTGACTGTGCAACTTGACCTTGTGAGCCTTGAAACTTGACATGTAGGTGCTTGAAAATGTGCATGAGCATATGTGACTTGATTGAGCCCTTGAAAACTTCAACTTCCTTGCAAGAACCAAAACCCTGGTTTGACTGGCTTAGGAGGATGGTTGACTGTGTAGCCCTTGAGTAGACTTGAGCCATTTGAGGTGATGCTTGTCAAAAACTTTGAAGATTTATGGGAGGGCAAATTTTGGGGTACAACAGTTGCCCCTGTTCAATCTTCTTAGACCCGAGGATGTAGATTGGCGTGTGTGCCTTTCGTGATCCGAGGGTGGAAGATGATTGAACACTAGAGTGCCCAGAAATTTGCACTCACATAGTAGAGTATCAGCAGTGTGATGTCGGGAATGGGCTTACAGATGCCATTTGGAGAGATGATGGGTAGGAGGATGGGCTTATAGATGCCATCTGGAAGTGTGACAGAACCTTGTCGGGAATGGGCTTATAGATGCCATTTAGAACTGTAATGGATAGTTGAATCTGAATAAGAAATAGAATAGCTTCCGTGTCTGGGGCATATCTAGTATATATCTAATTGCTGACGTCTGAACGAGTAGTAGAATGACCGCCGGGTCTGGGGTATATCCATACTGCATGAGTAACAGAATGTCATCCGAATCTGGATCGTATCTGGACTGAACAATAGAATAGCATCCGGGATGGAGCATCTCTAAGTTGTATCTCAAAGGAAATCTGGAATAAGTATCAGAACGTTGCCATGCATGGGTCACATCTGAACTATCTTTAGAAAGAGTCTTGAATAAGCAAGAAAACAGCATCCATATCTGGAGCATGTCTAAGCTATCTCTGAAAGGAAATCTGGAATGAGTATCAGAACGTCGCCATGCCTGGGTCACATCTGAACCATATCTAGAAGGAGTCTTGAATAAGCAAAAGAACAGCATCCATATCTGGAACATTTCCAAGCTATCTCTGAAAGGAAATCTGGAATGAGTATCAGAACGTCGCCATGCCTGGGTCACATCTGAACCATATCTAGAAGGAGTCTTGAGTAAGCAAAAGAACAGCATCCATATCTGGAGCATTTCCAAGCTATCTCTGAAAGGAAATCTGGAATGAGTATCAGAACGTCGCCATGCCTGGGTCACATCTGAACCATATCTAGAAGGAGTCTTGAATAAGCAAAAGAACAGCATCCATATCTAGAGCATTTCCAAGCTATCTCTGAAAGGAAATCTGGAATGAGTATCAGAACGTCGCCATGCCTGGGTCACATCTGAACCATATCTAGAAGGAGATCTCTGAATAAACAATAGAACAGCCTCCGTGTCCGAAGCATCTCTAAGTTATATCTGAGAAGAAATCTGGAATAAGTATCAGAACGTCGCCATGCCTGGGTCACATCTGAACCATATCTAGGAAGGAATTTTGAATAAGCAAAAGAACAGCATCCATATCTGGAGCATTTCCAAGCTATCTCTGAAAGGAAATCTGGAATGAGTATCAGAACATCGCCATGCCTGGGTCACATCTGAACCATATCTAGAAGGAGATCTCTGAATAAACAATAGAACAGCCTCCGTGTCCGGAGCATCTCTAAGTTATATCTGAGAAGAAATCTGGAATAAGTATCAGAACGTCGCCATGCCTGGGTCACATCTGAACCATATCTAGAAAGGAATTTTGAATAAGCAAAAGAACAGCATCCATATCTAAGGCGTTTCCAAGCTATCTCTTTAATCTTTTTAACGTAGACATGCCTGACCGGATACAGGTATCGAATCCACAATCAATCGCTCACGGACATGCCCTGGCTAGATACAGGAATCGAATCTGGGATTGCGATAGTTGATAGTAATCATCTTTGTATTGACCTTTCCTGAAAAAAGGCAAAACATTAGTTATATGCAATGTCATGGTGCATGGAATGCGCGGTGTCATGACGTTTATAACCAATGGGATTGTAGAATGTGATGTTTATATCATGTATGAAAATGTGATGTTTGCGAATGTATTTTTTGTCTAGGAAAATAAATCCTTGACGAATGCCGGGAGCTAATCCTGGGCTGATGTTTGAAGAGTAGAGAATTCTTCGTTTCCGCTGGGGAAAATGATTGCAACGATAAACCGGTAGGAGGAGATGACCCCGTTAGGGAATAAGCTTGGAGAGATTACTCTGCGGGGAAAATTACTCTAGCGATCTTGCTGGGGAAAATACTCTGTGGGAAGAGAGGTACTTCGCTGAGATGTTGTATGAGAACTCCGCCGGGGATACCATTGTTGAGTTACGCTTTGGCGATTTGAGGAACTCCGCTGGGGATAGGAAGACTTCGCCGAGGACGACCTTTCTGTGGCAATTAGCTGAGGATAACCCATTTATAAGCTCTGGCGAAGAATAACCTTCTGAATAAAGACGGGGAGAGATATGCTCTGCAAAGGATAAGCTTCCAGAATCTACTAGGGATAAGCTTCCTACTGGGGAGATTGATTCAACTCTCCTGGGGAGACTTTGGACTGTACTGGGGAGGGGCTCTGCTGGATGTCTAGATTCCGCCGGAGAACAATCTTAGATCAAGACTGTCGGGGATGCTTGTTGAGGATGTTTGTAGACTCCGCTGAGGAATGTTGAGATCTTCTAGGGGTAATCCAACTTCCTTAAGGCTGACGGAGTATAACTCTGCTCGGGGAGAGTATCACTGACCTGCTGGAGATATTGTGCCTTCTCTGCTCGGAGGAGTATGGATGAACCTTGTCTCATTCTGTGGGGAATTAGGGTATCTTGGTTACATTCTTCAGTCGAACTCACCTTGGTACCTTGGTGGACAGCGAAACTAGATTGCTTAGACAACTCATTACTGCCCATGTTTTTGTGGGAGAAGATACCTGTGGAGGTGCTTGATTGACAAATCTTCTTCTGGTAGGCAAGATGACAGGACATAGTCGTACGCTTTTGATCCCTAACTTTTGCTTGGACCGCCCTTTCGGGTTTTCAGTCCACCGGGATACCCATTTTTGCCCAAGCCGCCTTTTCAGGTTTTCGACTTGTCGGGTATGCATTTTTTTTTTCATTTCATCCCTTATTTTTGCCCGAACCCTTTTGGTTCGTCGGGAGGCCCTTATTTTTTCCTAGGTATGTCAACCTAGCGGGTCTTTGATTATGCGTATTTTTTTCGACTATGTTCGTGCTCTCAGAATGTAGGGAGTTGCCCCTGTTAGAAGTGTTGCGTTGCCGTACCACTAGAAAATGTCAGATCAGGCAAGATTCGTTGCTGGAGCGCCCCAAGTGACTCAGGCGGAGATTTTCCCCAGGCTGTTTGGCCTTTTGAGATATTCTTCAAATCTTGACTTAATTGCCCCAATGATGGACAATAATCACGTCTGCCCCTTGATTGGAAGTGCTTTTGTTCACTAGGTATTCATCGTGCGAATTTCCCTGCTGTTCAAACAAATAGTCATATGCAAACAATGTTATATCAAAAATGCAAAGCTTATGTCTGTCTTGAAGATTTTGAAAATGCATTCTTTTCCATAAAACAAGTGAATGTTTGTAAAACGTGATGTCAACTCCGTATTTTACCGTGAGCCTTAAGGAGTCAGGATACCTTTCATAACAATATGCTTTCGAACTAACATATGCTTCAGCTAGGACTTTTAAGGGTTATAACGTGGCCTGGTTCACGGTTCAAGAAACAAAGGATAAAGGCTCAAATTATTTGTACCCACCCGCTCTTCGTGATGTTCTTCAAACCTAAGCTCAGTTGATCGTGCGTTAGACCTTGTTTGAGTCTTTGCTTTGATATTCCGGTGATGGTTCGGATACTGAACGTTTATTTTGGATAGGCAGTCATTTCTTTTTTGTGTTGAGGGTCTGTAGGACCTCTTTTCTCTTTTTTATTTATTATTATCCCTATTTTTTTGCCTGAACTGTTTCTTTTGTGATTACAGTCAGCGGGATGCCCCAGTTTTGTAAGTCTCCTTCATGGGTTTTGACTTAATGGGTTTTTATTTTTGAGATATAATGACTGCCTATCCTTATGATTATTCGGAATCATCACGGTCTTCTTTTTTTTTGTAAGGACCTCTTTGGTGCCATTTGTTATGCACTTGGATCAACTGAGAGAACTAACCTGCCCCAGGTTATGATAAAGGGTTTTAATTTTCGAAAAGAAAAACTCCTACTTCTTTGGCTCAGAGGGGTTGACGAGGGATTATCATCCTTATAACTCCAGTGTTTAGGAATTGAAACAATGCCTGTACCTCATCAGCGGGGTCTGTTCAAAAGCATACTGTAGATTGCGGTATCGTTTTCGTCATCCTCCCTCAAGAGGCTTAGAATTATTAATCGAGCGTTGATCATCAGAAAAAATATGAAAATAATTTGCATATAGTGAATACGAATATATTGCTTCAAAACAGACATATGCGATGCATTAATGAAATAACAACGTTTAACATGAGTAAATGTTTGAACAAAAGAAAATTACAACTTGAAAATCCTAATGAACAAAAGTCTTTTCATCTCAGGGCTTGTTACTTCAACTGGTGAATCCTGTAGGGATGGTAGAAGCACTCAGCCTGGCCATCTTGGGTGAATTCCATAGCTCCTTCATCGATCAGGTCCTGGATCTTATTCTTCAAGGTCCAACAACCATCTGTAGCATGTCCTGGGCTGTTAGAATGATAAGCGCAGCGGGCGTTGGGGTTATACCTTGCCGGTGTCCTGTTGGGATTCTTAGGAGGGTCCCTTAGAGTTACCAAATTCAACCTCAACAATTGTTGTAAAGCTTGAGGCAGCGACACGTTGAGCTTGGTGAATTGCCTTTTGGGCTTGTCTGCCTGAAGCTGGTGAGGTTGATGCTGAATTTGTGGCACTTAAGCCATTTGAGGAGCTCTCCCCTTATCCCCTTGTCTCGAAGGTGGTTGAATGATGACTGGCTCTTTACCCTTAGATGTTTGCCCCAGTTGGTTACCCCGAAGCAGTTGGTTGACTAGAACCCCAAGCTCTTCTTGTCTTTGAGCTAAGCCTTGAATGATAGTCATCTGCCCCAGCATCTGGGCTTTCATTGTATCCATTTCAGCTTGCAGGTGTTTCAGCCGTTCATCCTCAGCACTGTTCCTGACCAAAGTTCCCATGAGAAGTGCTCTCAACTCCTCCTGCCCCTTGGATAGATTCAGGAGGATTTCCCCGAACCGAGTCTCTTGAGCATAGAAGTCCTGGTTGTATTGTTGGGAAGCCATTGCTGAAATAAACAGCGGAGGAGGTAAGTGACCTGTACAGAGGGTACCTGTAATGCAATGATATGTATGATATGTATGCAATGTTTTCAAGGACCTCGCAGGGTAAACGAGAAGATTGTTAGCATTTGAATTGGTAGCTTGATTGAAGGAACTTCATGTTGTTGAGAGTCCTTCTTCAAGGGTCAAAGGCTCACCATATCCAGTGGGTCATATCCCCTGACAACTTTGGCTAGAGGAAAATAAATCCCCTTTGCCCCTTGCTGGACAATTGGTTCATCATGACCTGCATCACAAGCCCTTGAGATCCTTGAAATGGATTAGTCCTTATGAAGGATGGATGCAATGGTATGATGTTATGTTATGCATGGGGTACTGTAGGTAAACCCTGTTATGAGTCCCAATTAAGGACATAAACAAAACCTGCAAGAAACCCAGTAAACCCTGTTATGAGTCCCAATTAAGGACTATAAACAAAACCTGCAAGAAAACTCAAGTGTCAGATAACAAGCATGCAAGTAGTCAAGTTGGAAGGCACACAAGTCACACAAGAGACCTTAGAGTTTAGGCCTGCATGGGGTCTGGGTATTACCCTCTTGAAGTTGGTGGGCTCAACCTGTCCTATCAAAGTAACCGGGTTCTAAGGGTCCCAATATCATTGGATTGCTTTCATTGTTCATCGTTTCGATTTAGCCACTGAACTGGCGACCGAAATATTCCAAGAAAACAACCCTCAACTGAGTGTAGTATCGAGTATCAACCAACCTCGGACTGCACCAAAGTCAGTTATCTCACTACCCTAAAGAGGCCAAGATGGTTCAATTAAGGTTCCTAAGGTCAGTTGATGCTTCACGACACCACGCGGAGGCCCCGTACTCTCCTTGACTGAACTCAAGGGTTACCGGTACACACCAAAGTACTACATCAACGTAGCAGACTGCTTCAACCATGTCGGTATACCCCGCACAGTTCCCTCACAGCCTTGTTGCTACTTTCTAAGAAGGTACCCCCAAATCCGGGTTAGGATCTATAGAACTCCCAAGACAGTACCCACAATAATAAAGCAAACAAGCACAACAATTGAAAACACAAGTGATCTTAGTCCTAAGGTACACCTCACTTTAAATTTTTCCCCAGCAGAGTCGCCAGTTCTGTGATCGGTGGATCTGGAACTGACTGTTTAACGCTGGTTCGCGAAATGTTGCGGAAGCAAGAGTTGCCACCGTCTTTTATTTTCTCCAACACGGAAAGGACAAAAGCACAGAAAAATTCCTTATTGAGATTGCTCTCGGTTCGGGAGGTAGATTTATAGAAAGGGAAGGTGTTAGCACCCTTTCTATCCATGGTTATCCATGGGCTCTTAGATACTTGCTCATTTGTGTTTTCAAAGTGTTTGTTTGCTTTTCAAGGTGAGTGGGTTTGAAAAAGTTTCGATTAAAGTTTCAGTTCAACTCTTGTATCAGTCCTCAAGAGTGTTTGAAAAGTTGTTTTTGAAAGCTTTTTGCAAAGTGTCGGTGTGAAAAGAAGTTTTGATTTGTTTTGAATTATTGCAAGTATCTACGAGTCATCTACCTACCCTAAGGAATTAGTCTGTGTAAATGTCCTTAAGGTAGTACCATCCCACCATTGAGAGGTAGGTAGCACCACCGTTGGAGGTGTTCGGGTCAATTCGAGTTTAGGGACAGGGTGGTCACCGAGCAACGGTAAGATACCTTAGAAGCTACCCTTATGCCATTGATCTTTTATTCCGAGGCAACTATTCCGAGGTAACTTGTTTCGAGGCAACCGTTTCGAGGCAACTAGATCAATGGAACATAAGGACTCACTAAGACGTCCTATAGTCGACGACCACGTTTCGAGGGGCAAGGCAACAGTGTGGTCACCAGAGCAGTATTAGGACACCTTAGAAGCTACCCTTATGCCATGTTCATGGACATAAGGACTTACTAAAACGTCCTATACTCGGCGACCACGTTTCGAAGGGCAAGGCAACAGTGAGGCGTACCCTGGGAGTGGTGTGTGAATTGTGTGTCATTTTCAGTTATATTTGTCTTGTTTATGCATTGGGCGATCTACGCTTTGATTTTATTTGGGCATACATTCTTTCATGTGATTATTAACAGTTAAAAGGTGCGGGAATTAAAATGCGGAAAATAAAAGTTCTACGCTATTATAAGGCGCGGGTCTACATCGCCAAATTAAACCAAGACCCGATTTGAATGAAAGTACGGAAAGTAAATATCCTAATTA
The DNA here is from genome assembly GCA_948472305.1 of Vicia faba. Classification (NCBI taxonomy): domain Eukaryota; kingdom Viridiplantae; phylum Streptophyta; class Magnoliopsida; order Fabales; family Fabaceae; genus Vicia; species Vicia faba. Next base: position 1,015,906,334 of record OX451738.1, on the reverse strand, counting down.
ATATTACAAGGCCTTGGGGCATGTACATAAATTTCACATAGAAAGATAAAATAAACGTGCGAAGATAAATTATATTCGAAGGTGCGAGGGCGTTGGACCCTTTAAAGATTAAATTAAAATTAAAAATTAATTAATAATTAAACAAAGAAAAAGAACTTATTTTTTGATGTTTTTGTATTTATGAAATTTAATGAGAATAAAGAAAATTAATATTGAAAGAAATCCTAATTCTAAATTGTTTTTAATTATTAAAGAAAAAAAATGTTTAAGTTGAAACCCTAATTTAAAACTAAATTAATTATCAAATTTATTTACAAAAAAAAACATTAATGCATTAAATAATAAATAAATATATTTTTATTTTTTGACTTTTTTGATTTTTTTGTATTTTTGTATTATTAAAATTAATTTAAGGAATTAAAAGAAAATAATTAAAACAAATAAAAAAATAGAAAAAAAGAATAAGGGAAAGAAATATAAACAGGGGGTTGTTGATCCAAATTGAGGAGGTTTGTTTGGAACATTCTTGGCCCACTGAATCAGGCCTGGTTGACTTCTCCCTGTTTGAGTGTGCATGGTTGACTAGTGTCCATGGTGGACTGCTCGTGATGGCCACTGGATTGATCTTCAGGGACATGTGGCGTGCCAGGGCGTTGGGCTTCATGATGGTCATTAGGGTGAAAACTGCATAGAAGCATATTACAAGAAAAAGCATGAAATATATAGGGGGACCTGGGAATCGAACCCAGGTCCCAATTCCTGTAAGCAAGCGCACTAACCATCTGAGCCACTGAGCCTCTTTGATATTAATATGGAATACAATTATTATGAAAGAGAATAAGAGTTATTGGTAAAAAACAAAAATACGCGCGCAATGTTTGAATTGCCCAGTCTTGTGCTTACACCTCAGCGTCTTCTCCACTATGCCTTCGCTTTTGCCTGAAAATACAAACAGATAGCGGGGGTTTTAAACCCCCACTAAATAGCACAGTGAAAAAATAGCGATTAGCTTATGAGAAAAAAGAAAAAGGGCGCGATGGGTGATTCCTATTCGTCTGAACATCCTGGTTTCAATGATGTAGGTTTGAATGGCCAATTGTTCCATATGAAAGAAACCCCAAATTTAGAGCTTTGAAACCCTAATATGCATTCATGGTAAATTCTCATACGTGCAAGCATTCTTCAATCAAATTGCGCCATTAGCTTCAGAATACCCATGTTAGTATAAATCAACATTTAAAATGCATTAATATGGCATGAAATTCAAAGTACGATTATGCAAAATTGTATGAACAGGGCGACTGTGTTCTACCAGTTCTTTGCGTGTGGGGATGTGATTTTGATTGAGAAAGCTTCCTGGATGTGCAAGCAAGCTATTGGAATGCTTCTTAGGCCTTGAAACGTGTTCTATATGTGTTTTCAGTTTTGAGTTTTTTGGCAAAAAATGTAAGTTTGGTTCTGAGGTTTCAGCGCAGCCTAGGTCCTGTGTATGCTTGTTTTCACTTGTATATGCAATATGTAATGTATTTCAATTGGAATTAAGGGCCTTGAAGCCTTGCATTCATACATAAGATTTTGCCATAAACCTCCATTAACAAACTTTCCATCTTTGTACCAATTTTGAATTCTTGCTTGATTAGGCCTTGAAACGAATTTGGGATGTTGTATAATGATGATTCAAAGCTAATCAAGACCAAATATGCCCCTTAATTAACCTTCTTGATTTTTATTTGATTTTAAAGGATTTAAAATGAATTAAATCCAATAAAATCAAATTAAAATGAAAAAATTAATTTTAAAATTTGAAATAAAATGTGGGACACGTGGGAAGCATGGCCAAGCTAATTCAAATGGAAAAAGTGGGCCCCTTTTGTCAAAAATGAAATTTCAAGGATAAATGATTTTGGCCATTTCACAAAAATTTCCCAACTTCTCCAATGCATATCTTGCTCAATTTTGAAGTTATGAACATGTTCTTGGACATTTTGGAAAGGTCTTAAAGTCCTCTAACCAATGTCTTCGGTCCCATGTCATTTTGATTTACCAATCTCAAGTTATGGTCTTTGACTTAAAGTCCCTTTTTGTTGACTTTTGAAAATGACCTATAATGTTGAAATTGATAACTTTTTGTGAGAGCATTTCTTGGACTTGGAATGTGAAGATGAGTTGTAGGAAATGTCCTCCCCTTAAAGATGAACATTGGATGGGATTTTTATGATGAACCATGAAAAAGTTATGCTTTGGTCAAGTTACAGTTGACTTTTTAGCTGTCCAAAAATAGAAACTTTTGACACCTTGATGATTTTTGAGCCATTCTTGTGAAATCATGGTCAAGACTTGACCAAATGATGATTGTGGCTTCAAAATGATATGTTGACCAAAATTTTTGACTTTTGACTTCCAAATGACCATTTTGCCCCTGTAGTTGACTGTGGAGCAATTAGGGTTTTTGACTGTGCAACTTGACCTTGTGAGCCTTGAAACTTGACATGTAGGTGCTTGACAATGTGCATGAGAATATGTGACTTAATTGAGCCCTTGAAAACTTCAACTTCCTTGCAAGAACCAAAACCCTGGTTTGACTGGCTTAGGAGGATGGTTGACTGTGTAGCCCTTGAGTAGACTTGAGCCATTTGAGGTGATGCTTGTCAAAAACTTTGAAGATTTATGGGAGGGAAAATTTTGGGGTACAACAATACCCCACATTGCGAATGGTCAAGGAGTTGTTAGGATATTGAGAGGAACTTAAGAAATATGTACCTTGTCCGCATAGATTTGGCATTTGATACAAGTACGGGAATGTTGATGACAGTCAGCTTCCATGGTAGACCAGTAGTAGCCTGCCCTTAGAATCTTCTTAGCCATCATATGTCCGCTCAAGTGGGTGCCAAATGTACCATTATGCAATTCAGCCATGATTTGCTCAGCCTTAACTTTGTCCACACAATAGAGCAGGACACAATCATGATTGCGCTTGTAGAGGATACCATTGCTCAGGAAGAACATGGCAGAGAATCTCCTTAAGAACTTTTTGTCGTTGACTGAAGCTCCTTCAGGGTATTCTTGTGCTTCGAGATACCTTTTAACGTCATGAAACCAAGGTCGGTCCACTACTTCTTCGGTATTAATCTCGTGACAATGTGCAGGTTCGTCCATTCATTCAATGGTGATTTGAGGAGCCTCATTATCCCAGTTAAGTTTAAACATGGATGACATTGTGGCTAGCGCATCTGCTAGCTGATTCTCTTCTCGCGGGAAGTGCTCGAAGTTGATCTGCTCGAAGTGTGGTAACAATGTCAGGACATGTTCTTTGTAAGGGATGAGGTTAGGGTGTTTAGTATCCCACTCTCCTTTGATTTGAATGATAACCAAAGCTGAGTCCCCAAATACAACCAAATATTTGATTTCCAAGTCAATAGCATCCTTGAGACCAAAGATGCAAGCTTCATACTCGGCCATGTTGTTGGTGCAGCTGAAGCAGAGTCTAGCGGTGAAAGGTGTATGGAAACCTTCTGGAGAGATAAGCACCACGCTGATACCGTTTCCAAGTGCATTTGAAGCACCATCAAAGTACAGGGTCCATCGGGATCCTTGTTCAGGTCCGTCATACGGTCTGTTTTCTTCAATGTTGCTCAAAGTCATGATATCCTCGTCGGGGAAATCGAACCTCATGGATTGGTAATCTTCGACAGCTTGATGGGCCAGATGATCGGCTAGCACACTCCCCTTTATAGCTTTTTGGGTCGTGTACTGTATATCATATTCAGTGAGGACCATCTGCCATCTAGCGATTCTTCCGGATAGAGTAGGCTTCTCGAAGATGTACTTGATCAGATCCATCTTAGAGATCAGTAAAGTGGTATGTGTCAACATATACTGCCTTAGCCGGCGAGCAGCCCATACCAAAGTGCATCAAGTTTTCTCCAGCAGTGAGTAGCGAGTCTCACAGTCGGTAAACTTTTTACTAAGGTAATAAATGGCATGCTCTTTTCGACCAGACTCGTCATGTTGGCCCAGTATGCACCCCATTGAATTATCCAAAACAGTAAAATACATGATTAGCGGCCTTCCTTCGACGGGTGGCATCAAGATAGGAGGTTCTAGCAAATACTCCTTGATTTTATCGAAAGAAACTTGACAGTCATCATTCCATTCAACCACCTGATCTTTCTTCAACAGCTTGAAGATTGGTTCACATGTAGATGTTAGGTGAGAAATGAACCTTGCAATGTAGTTTAGGCGTCCCAAGAAACCTCTGACCTCCTTCTCAGTGCGAGGAGCAGGCATTTCCTGTATAGCTTTGACTTTGGCAGGATCAACCTCGATGCCTTTGTTACAGACAATGAAACCCAAGATTTTACCGGACCTAACTCCGAATGTGCACTTGCTAGGGTTCAGTCTGAGCTTATACTCCTTCAATCTGACAAACAGCTTTTGCAGATGGTCGAGGTGTTCTTCTTCTGTTTGCGAACGGGCTATCATGTCCTCTACGTAGACTTCAATCTCATGATGTATCATGTCATGAAACAAAGATACCATGGCTCGCTGATAGGTTTCCCCGAAATTCTTCAGTCCGAATGGCATCACTTTATAGCAGAAGGTACCCCACTGCGTAACAAAAGTAGTCTTCTCCATGTCTTTGGGGGCCATTTTGATCTGGTTGTACCCTGAAAAATCCATCCATGAAGGAAAATACCTTATGCTGAGTGGTATTGTCAACCAAGATGTCAATGTGCGGTAGTGGAAAGTCATCTTTAGGGCTAGCCCTGTTTAAGTCTCTGTAATCCATGCACATTCTCACTTTTCCGTCCTTCTTAGGCACAGGCACAATGTTAGCAACCCATTGTGGATAGGAAGTAACAGCAAGGAAGCCAGCATTGAACTGCTTCATCACTTCAGCTTTGATCTTTTCGGACATGTCGGGCCTCATCCGGTGGACTTTCTGTTTGATTGGTGGACAATCTTCTCTTGTAGGGAGACGGTGAACCACAATATCTGTATCGAGTCCCGGCATGTCTTCGTAGGACCAGGCGAAGATCTCAACATATTCATTTAATATATGAACTAAGCGCTCCTTGACATTTGGCTCTAGGTTGGCACCCACTTTAACCTCTTTTCTATCTTCCTTTGTTCCCAAGTTGATAGTCTCTAACAACTCCTTGTGAGGTAGAATAGCCCTTTCTTCCTGTTTCAACAGTCTAGCCAACTCTCCAGGCACTTCACAGTCTTTATCACCTTCATATTCGCATGATTGACCAGATCTTCAGAGTCACTGAAGGCCATAGCAGAATTGTTACCCATGGAATCCGGAGTGGATGGGTACCTGCATTTTGTGAGTGTGGGTGTGTGTAAGGGATAGCCACCTTTAAACAAATAAAATGTAAAAAGAAAGAAAATGAACACAAAAGTTTATATGTGAAAACGTCCATGATTCATTAAAATGGCATATAAAGATGAAAAATCAAGCCCTTACAAATGGACCTATATGCCTCGGGTAAGGCATAAGGAAAAAAGTGTACGAATTGTTTAAGAATTATTACAGACCAAAAGAAAATGTTCGAAAGATAAATTACTGATTTATGAAATTAATGGGAACAAAGTCTTTCGCCTCCCAGTTGTTTAGTCCTCGTTCAATAGTCGGGAAAATCCAATCTTCAAAGTTGCTCTCATCTTCACCATCCTCCAAAGCATGAACTCCATGATGAGTGATCTTTAATGGTGGCCCTCCAGTCCGGGAGCGGTGCACAGCCTTCTGACTAGCAGCAGTGAAACCCAAGCCGAACTTATCTGTCTTGAAAGGAAAATCGGTAGCTGACCCCATATTGTGCTTCCTCCTTCCTCGATCACAGCCTTCGCATCTTTAAGGAATGACATCCGGGACACAGGCTTGGTAATGATGGGTACATAAGTCGTTGTCTTGGCTGCCGCAACTTCAGGAGAAACCTCTTCAAAGTGTTGGAAAGGGGTTTCTATGAATTCACCATATAACTCCACATAGCGGAAAGAATTAAGATGGATTATCATATACTCCTCCTCGCCATGAACTGTTATGATTTTCCCATGGACTGGGTATTTGAGCATTTGGTGTAGAGAAGAAGTGATTGCCCCAGCGTTGTGGATCCAGGGTCTTCCCAATAAGCAAGAATATGAAGTACGGATGTCCATCACATAAAATGTAGAGTTGAAAATTTTCGTTCCCACTTTAATTGGGATGTCCACCTCCCCGTGGACCATCCTCTTAGAACCGTCAAAGGCTCTAACAATGATATTGCTGGGCTTTAGAATTAGACCTTCACAATCTAGTATATCCAATGCTTTCTTTGGTAAGACATTTAAAGATGACTCGGTTTCAACCAGAACGTGAGCAAGAGTAGTCCCTCTGCATTCCACCGAGACATGCAGCGCGTCATTATGCTTTCTCCCCTTAGATGTTAGATCGGCATTGGAGAAGCCAAGACCATTGTCGGCTGTTAGGCTGGCTACACACTCCTGGAACTGGTCCACAGAGGTTTCCTGAGGCACATGGGCCGTCTTCAAGAACTTGATCAAGGCTTTGGCATGAGCCTCGGAACAGAGCAATAGGGCCAGCATAGAGATTTTTGAAGGGGTTTGCCCCAGTTGTTCTACGACATCATAGTCACTTTTCTTAATTATTTTTAAAATTTCCTCCATTTCCTTTTGAGTGGTCTCGGGGATGACCAAAGGCTGAGCCCTCGTCCTGACGGGCGCTTCCTGGATCCCCTTACCTTTATCAGCAGCAATAGTAGAGCGTACAACTATGGGAGTAACAATTTCTTCAATGACTGGACTTCGCACAAAGATGTTGACCGGCACAGGAGTAACCTTAGGAGCATTTGAGGGTCCGAAGATTGCCCTTGGAGGAGCAATCTCCGGAGAGAAAATTCTTCCGTTGCAGGTGATCTTACTCGTCCCTGCAATATTTCCTATGTCAGGAGTCTCTTCATCGGAACTTTCTTCCATTGATTCAATCTACTTAACACCGTGGTAGAAGATCTCTCCTCCATAATTCCACGGTATTGATTTATTGGACTTGTATGGGATAGTCCCCGACATAGTAATCTTCAGCGGTACAATCTTTGGATCGGATGTAATCTTAACAGGTCTTTTGGAGACCTTGGAAAGATTGGCGGAAATGGTAATTATAGCAACATCGTTGATAGGAGTTGGAGTAACAGGAGTAACAGGAGCTTTTCAAAGAGGATTTCTTGATTATCCATTAGGCGTTGGATGCCTAACTTCAATAAAAGACAGACAGATTGTAGGGATGAACAAAGGTAAAAATCTTTTTCACAGCCTGGGAAAATCCCAGCTTTCAACAGATTCATCTTGATTATTGGTAAAGGGGTCATTAAGTCATCAACAACAGCAACATACAAATCCTCTTCGATAGCATGGGCATTGTGACCATGCTTTGGCATTGGGAAGAGATCACATTCGGCTTTTCGGGCGCGTCGAATTCCACCTCCTTGGCATCTATTAAATCCTGGATCTTGTTTTTGAGGGCCCAACAATTGTTGGTGACGTGCCCTATGATGTCTGAATGATAAGCACATTTAGCGTTGGCATGGTAAAAAGGAGAAGTTGTATTCGGATTTTGTGGTGGCTCTCTCAAGGTTGTAAGGTTTAACTTCAAGAGATGGGGGAGAACCTGGGCAGGCGTCATGTTTATTTTGGTGAATTACCTAACAGGCCTTCCCACTCTTTATTGGTTGGTTCTGGGTTAATCGTTTCTAGGCTGATCAGCTGCAGTCTTTTGAATCATTACAGCCCCCCACCGCTGGTCGGCGCTCCACTCTTCCTCGACCTCTTTGGGAGTAAACAGCTGACACCTCTTTCTTTGCTGGAAAAGGTTTTTTAACGGCAGCGGAAGCAGATGTATCTTTTTGAATTTTACCGCTCTTGATGCCATCTTCGACTCTTTCACCAATCAGAATTAACTCGGTGAACCCCGCAGACGAACTCCATATCAGGTGATTAAAGAATGGACCTGACAGCGTCCCAAAAAACATATCAACAAGCTCTCTTTCAGACAATGGTGGTTGCACCCTTCCAGCCAAATCCCTCCATTTCTGGGCATACTCCTTAAATCCTTCATTAGAGACCATACCCATACTCTGTAATTGAGTACGAGTAGGTGCTAAGTCTGCATTATATTGATATTGTCTGTAGAAGGCAGCAGCCAAATCCTCCCAATTGTGTACATCAGATCTCTCAAGCTGGTAGAACCAATATAATTGCATCCCCGAAAGACTATCTTGAAAAAAGTGGACCCACAGATCCTTATCAGAAGAATGAGGTTGGATCTTTCTGACGTAAGACCGTAGGTGCATCTTCGGACAAGACAAACCATCATATTTAGCAAATGTAGGCACCTTGAATTTAGGGGGAATCACAATCCCAGTAACCAATCCTAGCTCTTCGAAGTCCAGCCGAGCCACTCTTTGTACCTCCATAACCGCCAAACGCTCTTCCAGATTCTTGTACTTGTCGTCTGCAGGAAGGTACTGCTGCTCAGAATAGTCTTCATCCTCTTCTTCTTCTTCTTCAGCCTCAGACTCAGATGGTACTGAAGCTCCCTTTCCTTTACCTATCCCTTCATCATATGTTGAAGGGAAATCCAGGACCCTTCTAGCTTGGTTCTCAAATCTTCTTCCCATAGTAGCCACACCAACTCTTTTCTTTTTCTTTTTCTCTTTTTCCTTTTCCTTCTCTAACAGTGCTTTAAGATCCTCCTGACCCTTTGCCAAGGTCATGAGGAGTTGTTGGAACTGTGAATTCTGCGCTTGTAAGTCTTTGACTGTCTGCTCTATATCCATCTTGCTGAAATAAACAGTAGAGAGATAAGGAAACCTGGTGTGAAGACCTGTTTATGCATATGATGAATGATATGTATTCATGTAATGCATTCAAGGATTCAGAAATTCAAATTTGTTGTAAACAAAAAGAACACACATCATATTAATAAGATAGAATTTGTTAGTGCATAAGTGCCCCATGGGAAAAATAAATACAAAATTCTAATGTAAAAAGACGTTGCGCATCCTCTTTGGCGCAATGTAGGTGTTGAGAGTCTTCTCTTCATGGAGTCGACGAGTAAGTTCTAAAACCTTCTTCTCACTGGCGTAGAAGCTGGCTTCAAAAGTGTTTCGTTCTTCCTTGAGCTGTATCCAACTCCTTTGCAAATCTTCCAATGATGTTGGCATGTCAGGATGTAGGAGGGTGTATGGAACCTCTCCTTCCATAACAGGCTCTTTGATCATAGGCAGAATGTAGGGGTAAGGCATCATAAGACTCTGGGCGCGGGTTCGTACCCACTTGAGGTAAGGCTCAAGGGGGATGGAATTCTTGTGTCCCAGTGTCTTACTGTCCACTTTGTTGGGCATCCTCCAAGCTTGGATAAACCTTTGTCGAAGTCTTTGAGCATCGTTGTCGAAGTCAAAAACCAATTCTGGAATCAGCATGTCATGAGGGCCATCCCTTCAGGCATACCCAAATTGTCTCAGAGTCAAGCATGGGTTGTAGGTAATGCCTCCCCTAATGTCAAGTAGTGGGACATTAGGGAATTCCCCACAATGATCAATGATGATGACATTTTCTCTGGACCGAGAACACCAATGAACATCAGAATGTGTAAGAGTCATCAACCGTTGTGACCACCTCAAACCTTGCTCATTCTTCAAGACTGATTGGGGAAGGTGAGAAATAAACCACCTTGCTAGAAGAGGAGTACAACACATAAGAACACCTCTTTTCTTCATTGTTCGTGTGTGAAATGAGTGGAGGATATCCCCAAGCAACGTAGGCACATGATTCTGAGATATGAAAATCTTGACAGCATTAACATCTATAATCTGATCAGGGTTTGGGAACAAGACCAACCCATAGATGAGAAGTGCTACAATCTCCTCAAAAGCTTGCAGATCCAAAGAATTCCAGCAGTCTTGTGCCTTCTCAAACAAAAACTTTGCCAAGAAACCCTTGACACCACTTCTGGTTTCCCAATGGACTTTTATATCAGATGGTTGCAAGTGTAAGGCTTGAGCAACATCTTCCGGCTTTGGATCTCTTTCCGTACCGTTGTAGGGTAGTTGATGGAGAATAGGAATCCTCAGGAGTTGAGAAAATTCCTCCAAAGTAGGTACTAGTTGGTAATCAGGAAATGTGAAGCAGTGGTGTAGGGGGTCAAAGAACTGGAAGAGAACTTTCACCATGTCTTCTTCAATGTTGGAGTTGACCAAGTTGAGAATTCTACCATGTCTTTCAGTGAAGGGAGAATTCTATGGAATTTTGGAAGCAAGCTCCTTGAGTTGAGGAGGGATTCTCACAAGGTTGACTTGGATTGTTTTCTTGCAGAGTGATTCCATATGATGCTTCATGATGTTTATGATGTATGCACAATTATATGTACAAACAATCAATCAAGTTCTTAGTTTCAGGATTGCATGGGGTTTCATAGGTAAGTACCCTCTTGAAGTTAGTTGGCTCAACCTGTCCTATAAATAGTAACCGGGTTCTAAGGAGCTCAATATCACTGGATTATTTTCTGTGTTCATTGTTTCAGTTTAGCCACTTTACTGGCGACCGAAATATTCCAAGAAAATAACCCTCAATGAGTGTAGTATCGAGTATCTACCAACTTCAGACTGCACCAAAGCCGGTCATCTCACTACCCCTAAAAAAGGATAAGATGGTCAAGCAAAGGTTCTAAAAGTCCCTTAGTGCTTCATGACATCACTCAGCGGCCCCGTATTCTCTTTGATTGACTCAAAGGCTACCGGTACCCACAAATATGTCGCACTAATATAGCTATTGCTTCAACCATGTCGGTATACCACACACAGTTTCCACAACGTATTGCTATTTACCTATGAATGTTTCCCAAATCCGGGTAGAGGATTTCAAACCCAAACAATAGAACCAAATGTAAAGCAATCAAAGTAAACAAGGTAAGCATGTAAAGGTGATCTAAACCCTAAGGTAACCCCACTTTTAGATATTTCCCCAGCAGAGTCGCCAGTTCTGTGATACGGTGGGAGAAATGACTTGAGGTTTTGCGTTTTTGTTTGCAAATGTTTCGGTTTAGCAAGAGTCTCCACCGACTTTTTATTTTATCCAAAGGAAAGGTCAAAAAGCACAGGAAAGACCTTTGAGATGTTTTCTTGGGTTCGGGGGTAGATTATGAAAAGGGAAGGTGCAAGCACCCTTTTCATCCATGGTTATCCATGGGCTCTTAGTTACTTGTTTAGATCACTTGCTTTTGCTTTTCAATTGTTTGAAATGGTGCTTTGTGTGTGGTTTTTGAAAATGTTTTGAAAAGAGGCCATCGTTGTGGCAACCTTTGTAATGATTCTTGTTTGAATGTATACAAAGATGTATTGTCTTTTGAAAAGATGTTTCAATGTTTGAAAGTTTGAAAGTTTGTTTTGGGAAATGTTTTGAAATTGTGTTGTGAGGTGTGTTTGAAAATAGCAAGGATGTTTTTGCAAGTTTTGATCAAGTAACTAAGAGTTGTCTATCCTATCTACTCAAGAGTCTTTCCTACACATTTTTAACCCTTTTGACAGTGTTATTTTACCATTGCATTTGGTAAACAACCTTGTATTTGGATGTTAAACGGGACAGGCGCGGGTCATCGTATTGACCATGATAGCAATTGTGCCAAGTATCTTAGCAAATTTTTGAGGGATTAGATCATTTTGTATAGGCAACCAAGATAGCGTCATTGAGGGACTATGATCTTTTGTTTTGTTTTTGTTTTTGTTTTGCCAAGATACTCAACATGCATACCATGGCCAATTTAAAGGCAACAAGTGGATGAAAACCCTAGGGGTGCATGTGTGCATTGTGTTATCATTTTCATGCATTTATGTCTTGTATTATGTCTAACTATTTATTTTGATTTTGGATATTGCATACAAACCCTAATCTCTATCATGGCATATTTGAAAGCTATAATTGCGTAAAAGTAATCTAAGCTATTACAACATTGATATGGGGAGGGGGATACAATTTTGGATAGGGGATTATTTTTGCAAGAAATTAAAACCCTAAGTTATTACAACCAAATTGAATTTCTTGTGCAAATAAATAAATAGGCAAATATTTAAATAGACAAATAAATATGCAATATGCAAAAATGTTTTTTGTATTTATTTTTATGTGTGTAAAAATATAATATTTAATGTGTAAAAAAAAGTAAGAAAATAAAATATTATTTTTATTAAGGGTGAAAACCCTAATTTGTTTTAAGAAAGTATATATATATTAATTATATTATTTATGTACAATAAAATAATAAAATATATACAAATGTCAAAAAATAAAAATATATTAGAAAAAATATTATCTAAGTATGTAAATAATAAAAAATAAAAATATAATATTTTATGTATTATTTTCAAGTTTTTATTAAAGAAAATAAAAGTATGTTATTTAATAATTATTTTTATGTTAGAAAAAACAATAAAAAATATAAAATAAAATATGAAAATTTATGAAAATGTTTTTGATATTTTTTATGTTTAGAAAAAATAAAATAAAATCAGAAGTGAAAAAGAAATAGAAAAATAGAAAAATATAAAACAATGGGCCAATGGGGTGCAATCAGCAAGCTGGGGGCGCCAAAAGCAAGGAATAGCCAGGCCTAGCCCAGCTACTTCATCTTCAACCTTCGTTCAACAAAAATATGCGCATTCTGAGTTCAACTTCGTATCTCCTGTTCCAGTGCTTAAAAACAAAAACTTGTAACATGAAAGTTGTAGAGCATAATCACACGATTCCAACCATATAAAAAACTTAATCTAACTCTCAAAGACCAGAGAGAATTTCTCTGGCCCTAATTTTTAACCTAACTTTTTCAGAATGTTCATCAATCAAATTCTCTCAACACAGTTAACTTAAATGAAATTTATGCATATTTACAACTTAAGGGCAATGAGTACTACATTTTTTATTCACAAATCTAAGCCTAATGATTCCTAAATAGAGAGATAGAAAGTTGAAAAATACCTGTTTCAGTTGAACTCGAGTATGGCAATGCAGGGGTTTTCAGTGAGGACTAAGATGTTTGTGGCCTGAACTTCCTCTGACCTTCCCCAATGCTTTGTTTGCTTTGAGCTTGCTTAAATAAGCCTGTAGAAGTCAACCTGCACAAGCTGAAATCAGAAATGGTGAAGCTTACAAATGGAGTTACAGTCAATGGCCAATGGTTGGGATAGCTTAGGTGGGTTATATGGAAGGTAATGGGATTGGTTTGGGACAAAACGCACGAGTGGTTTTGGTTTTGGAACTCAAAGTGCAGAAACTACCCTGTTTTGCAAGAAGACGGTGTTTTTGTGTTTTAGAAGGCTTGAGGGTTGGATAGCTCGTGTTTCTGGTTCAAGGCAATGTGAAAAACTTGTTTCAAATGCTTACAAACTTTGTTCTTATCAGATTTCCAAGATATGGATCTTTTGCAAGTTTACTTGATTTTGAAGTAAAAAGTGTGAAGTGATACAAGGCAGGCATGTAAAGGATATCTTCCATCATGCACAAGATTTTTGTACTTTTGCCAAAGTTTATAGAACTTGTTTGCTGCAAAGAGAGGGGTCCAAGGCTCAAGGGAAGCAAGTTGACATAAATTTGCCTTTATCAAAATGGCATAGTTCACTTTTTGCCAAAAATGGATTAAACTTTTGTGTAAACTTCCATTGATCAGAATAATGACTTAGACCAATGAGTTTGCATTAAATTTTTGAGTGTGGAATGGTTTAGAGACCTGTATTCAAGTACAAACAAAGTTGTACAGATTTTGCAACTTGTGTCAACATGAAAATGCCATGGATAAAAAGTGAGTTTTTGCCAAATTCAAACCTTCGATTCTCCCTAACCATAAATGATTTTGGAGAGTTCTTGAACATTTTGGAAAGCTTGTAACGTGCTATACAATCCATCTTTGAAATGAATTTTGAGATTCCAAGTGGAACTAGGTGAAAAATTGCCATGAAGATAGGTCAAAATCCTGCCTAAACTAGGGCAAAATTTCACTAAGTTAAAAGTTTCATAGACCCTTGTTCCAAAATTCATAACTTGAGATCCAAGCTTCTTTTGGGAAAAATTTATGAATAAAAGTTGTAGACTTTGTGGAGGACTACAACTTTCATGTTGGAAGTTTTGTTTGAATCTAATTGCATCATGGTGAAAATGTTGGGCAAAGTTGGGGGAAAAAATAAGAAAATTTCATAACTTAGAAAATTTCTAAGTTATGAAAATTTTCAACCTTAAACCCTAATTTGCAAAATTAGGTTTCTTGATGAAAAAGTTTCATGTTTTGACACATATTGATGAAAAATGACCCTTGGCACTTGATTTTGACCAAAAAGTCAATGTTTGACTTTTCAGTGTACAGTTGATTTTTGATCAGTTGATTGGAAAATTCATCTGTCAATCCAATGTAATTAAGATCTTTTGAACCTTGTGAATAGGTCAAGATGATGCCATTGAGTCCTTGAATCAATTCTTGAACCCAATTTGCCATTGGCTAGGTTAAAAGTCAGAAATTTCCCTTCTGCAGTCAAAACCCTAAAAATGACCATTTTGCCCTTTTGGTGACCTGATCAAATTTCTTGAGGAGTTGTGGTCCAAACTTGATCAAATGGTTCATATGAGCCTATAATATTGATGTGGATAAAAAATTATGAAGTTTTACTGTAAATTGGCCATAGTTGACTTTTTCCCCAATACAGCTGATTTTTAGGTCAACTGTCCAATTGACTGGGCAAAAATTTGATTCAAGGCTTGAAACTTGGTATGAGAAATCTTATAAGTCCAACATGAAGCATGAAAGTCACATTGAGCATTAGAAGTCCAAAATTTCTTGTGCAAACTCAAACCCTAATTTAGGTCAACAGTGCAAGGAGATATCTTGAGCAGAGCAAACCCTAGCTTGGTCTTGAGTTCAAAGAGTCTTGTGAGGAGAAATCTTGATAAAAATGAGAGGGAACATTTTGGGGTACAACAAAGTGATCCAAAGTCATCTCTTACTAGCTGTGCAAGCTCTAGCCCTTTTTGCAACTTTTCTTGCATTTGAAGTAAAGTTGACAAGACCAATCCCACATGCTTGTACCAGCTTGCTTGAGGGCTGAATTGAGCTTGTACAATTTTCTTGAGAGCTGTAGAGTTTGTATGCATCAAGGGGACAGGTTCAACGCTCAAGATTGACAAAGTTGCAAAAGTTCATCTTTATGAAAATGGCATTGTAACCTTTTTGCCCAAAATGGAAATACATCTTGTGTAAAGCTTCAAAAGCAAAGATAAAGGTTTTAGCTTCTGAGTATGCATTTAACTATGGATTGTATAGCAAGCTTAGGACCTGTAAAGCAAGATATAACCAGCATAGGTTTGATTTGCAACTTGATTCTATGTGAAAATGGCTTGAACCAAAAGTGAGAAAATGCCAACTTCCTCTCTTCGATTCTCCCTACTCAAAAATGATCTTGGAGAGTTCTTGGACATTTTGGAAAGCTTGTAATGTGCTCTATAATCCATATTTGAAATGAATTTTGACATAACTCTTGGAAATAGGTGAAAAGTTGCCATGAAGTTGGGTCCAAAACCTGCCTAAATTATGGCAAAATTTCACTAAGTTATTTAGTTCATGGCCCTATATTCACAAATTCATAACTTGAGATCCAAGCATCTTTAGAGAAAAGTTTGAGAAGAAAAGTTGTAGATTTCATGGAGGACTACAACTTTCAGGTTGGAAGTTTTTCTTGAATCAAAATGCATCATGGTGAAAAAGTGGTGAGAATTTGAGAAAAAATAAGAAAATTTTTATACTTAGAAAAATTCTAAGTTATGAAAATTTTCAACTTAAAACCCTAATTTTCAAATTTGGTTTTCTTGGTGAACAAGTTTCATATTTTGACATATCTTGATGAATTATGACCCTTGCCACTTGATTTTGACCAAAAAGTCAAAGTTTGACTTTTCAGTGTACAGTTGACTTTTGATCAGTTTACTGCAAAATTCATCTGTCAATCCAATGAACTTGAGATCTTTTGAACCATGTAATTAGGTCAAGATAATGCCATTGAACCCTTGAAATCCTGCTTGAACTCAATTGGTCATTGGCTAGGTTAAAAATCAGAAATTGCCCTTTCTCAGTCAAAACCCTAATTTTGACCATTTTGCCCTTTTGATGATTTGATCAAATTTCTTGAGGAGTTGTGATCCAAACTTGATCAAATGGTACATATGAGTCTAAAATGTTTATGTGGGTCAAAATTTATGAAGTTTGACTGTAAATTGGCCATGTTGACTTTTTCCCCAATACAGCTGATTTTTAGGTCAACTATCCAATTGACTGATCAAAAATGTGGTTCAAGGCTTGAAACTTAACATGAGCAATCTTAGGGGTCCAAAATGATGTATAAAAGTCACATGAAGCATTTGTGATCCAAAAATACATGTGCAAACTCAAACCCTAATTTTGGGTTATCAGTGCAAGATGAGGTGTCTTGAGCTGACCAAACCCTAATCTTGTCTTGAGTCAAAGAAGTCTTGTGAGAATAGTCTTGATAAATGAGAGGGAAAATTTTGGGATACAACAACTTAGTTTTAATTTTCTTATTCAATTCAATTATTTTATTTTAATTTAATTAGGTCAAAACTTTTAATACAAAAAAATTGATTTCCTTACCTATTCTTACTTGTACATTATATTCATTTCATTTCTTGTACTTTTATTCAAATTCAATATGGTTGTAATATATAATTAGAGTTTTAATTTCTTGCAATTCCCCATTTGTAAATTTGTATACCCTCTCCCAAAATGATGTAATAGCGTAGTAATTTTAATTTCCGCAATTTATCGCTTTATACAAATGCTAGTAAATTAGGGCTTGTATGAAAAGATCAAAACCAACAAATAGCAAACCCTAATCAAGACAAATCAAGCATGTAAACCAATACACTTGCACACTTACACCCTTAGGGTAAATCCACTTTGTTGCCTTATAAAATGGCCATATTATGCATATGAGGTGTCTTAGCAAAAACAAATCAAAATACAAGATCATAGTCCCTCAATAACTCTATCAAAGTTGCCTTTCAAAAATTATCTTAGTCCCTTAAAGAAAATGCTAAGATATATTACAACATTGCTAATCATGGCTATACGATGACCCACGTCAGTCCCTTTTACATCCAAAGATAGGGTTACTTACCAAATCAATGGTAAGATAACAATGTCAAAGGAAAGAGGAAATAAACATGAAAGACTTTTGAGTAGGTAGAATGTTCCTAGTTGCTTGCTCAATTTCAAAACCAAAAACATCCTTGCTATTTTCAAAACAAACACCAACACTTTCAAAAACATCTTTCAAACTTGAAAACATTTTCAAAAGATCAACACTTTGTATACATTCTTACGAACGAGAATCATTATAAAGTTTGCCTAAACGATGGCACCTTTTCAAAATACATTCAAAAATCACACAAAGCACATTTTCAAACAAAAGCAAGTGATCTAGCAAGCAACTAAGAGCCAGTAGATAACTACGGATGCAAAGGGTGCTAATACCTTCCCTTTTCATAATCTACCCCCCGAACTCAAGAAAACATCTCTAAAGGTCTTTCCTGTTCTTTTCAGCATTTCCTTTTGGATGAAAGAAAAGTCGATGGCGGCTCTTGCTAACCGTAACATTTGCGATCAAACGCAAAACAACCAAGTCAATTCTCCCACCGTGTTACAGAACTGGCGACTCTGCTGGGGAAAATTTTAAAAGTGGGGTTACCTTAGGGTTAGATCACATTTATTTGCTTTCATTGTTTGACTTGTATGCTTTACATTTTGGTTCTTTATTTGGGTTTGAATCCTCTACCCAGATTTGGGATACCTTATAGGTAAGTAGCAATACGTTGTAGAAACTGTGCGGGGTATACCGACATGGTCTAAGCAATATCTACGTTAGTGCGACATATTTGTGGATGCCAGTAGCCCTTGAGTAGTCAAGGAGAATACGGGGCCGCTGAGTGATGTCATGAAGCACTAACTAACTTCTAGAACCTTTACTTGACCAACTTGGCCATTAGGACGTAGTGAGATGACCGGCTTTGGTGCAGTCCGAAGTTGGTACATACTCGATACTACACTCATTGAGGTTTGGTTTTTTGGGATATTTCGGTCGCCATTAAAGAGGCTTGTGCTGAAACAATGCCCAAGGAAACGAACCAGTGATATTGATCTCCTTTAGAATCTGGTTATTATTGCTAGGACATGATTGAGCCAACTAAACTTCAAGAGGGTACTTACCTATGAGACTCCATGCAAGCCTAAACCTAAGAACTTGTTTGTTTTGTTTGTATATATTTACTTGTACACAACATCATAAGCATCATAACATCATACTCATAATCACTAACCATTTCAAGGATTTTAGGATTTATCTTTGTTCTGTTTTGTAGGACATGGATTCTATTCGCAGGAAAACCATTCAAGTAAATATCGTAAGGATCCCTCCTCGACTTAAAGAGTTAGCATCAAGGGTTCCCGAAAATTCTCCATTTACCAAAAGACATGGTCGCCTCCTAAACTTGGTTACCTCCAACATTGATGAGGACATGGTGAAGGTGCTCTTCCAGTTCTTTGATCCTCTAAACCATTTCTTCACATTTCCCGATTATCAACTTGTGCCAACTTTGGAAGAATTCTCCCCACTCTTGAGGATTCCCATTCTCAATCAACCACCCTTCAACGATACAGAAAGAGATCCAAAACCAGAATAAATTGCTCAAGCCCTACACTTGTAACCATCTGATGTCACAACTAATTGGGAAACAATGAGTGGTGTCAAAGGTTTCTTATCCAAGTTCTTGTTTGAGAAAGCTCAAAACTGTTGGAACTTCTTGGACTTGCAAGCTTTTGAGGAAATTATGGCTCTCCTCATCTATGGTATGGTTTTGATTCCAAATCTTGACTAACTCATAGATGTAAACACCGTCAAAATCTTCATGTCTCGCAACCCAGTGTCTACTTTGTTAGGAGACATCCTACATTCTTTTCACACTCGCACTATAAGGAAAAGAGGTATTCTTATGTGTTGTACTCCTCTCTTGGAAAGATGGTTTATTTTACATCTTCCCCAATCTGTATTGAATAACGAGCAAGGTTCAAGGTGGTCACATAGGTTGATGACGCTCAAACATTTAGGCATTCATTGGTGTTCGTGGTCTGTAGAGAATGTTACTATCATCGACCATTATGGAGAATTCCCTAATGTCCCATTACTTGGAATTAGAGGAGGTATCATCTACAACCCCTGCTTAGCCTTAAGACAGTTTGGTTACGCCCGAAGGGATGGCCCGCATGAGATGCTTATTCAAGGGTTGGTATTTGACTACGAGAATGACGATCAAGGTCACCGCCAGAGGTTTATCCGAGCTTAGAGGATGTTGAAAAAGGTAGATAGTAAGACACTGGGGCACAAGAATTCCATCCCTCTTGAGCCTTATCTCAAATGGGTACGAGCCCGTGCTCAAAGTCTTATAATGCCTTACCCCTCCATTCTTCCGATTATCAAAGAGCCTGTTGTGGAAGGAGATGTCCCATACACTATCCTGCATCCTGAAATGCCCACCTCTCTTGAGGACTTGCAAAGGGATTGGATATAGCTTAAGGGGGAGCGAGACACTTTCGAGGCCCAATTCTACGCCAGTGAGAAGAAAGTTCTAGAACTCACAAAGCAGCTTCATGAGGAGCGGAGTCTGAACGCCTACACCACACCAAAGAGGATGCGTTCAACTTTTTTATCTTAGAGTTTTTGTATTTCTTTGTAAGCCCAAAGAGGCATGATGTACTCAAACTTTGATTTATTAATATAACGTGTGTTCCTTTTTGGTCTAAAGCAAATTTAAATCTCTAATTTCCTTGAAATCATTGCATATGCATCTTCATTCATCATCACATAAACAGGTTTCTTACCACATGCCTCCTTATCTTTCTACTGTTTATTTCAGTAAGAAGGATCTTGAGCAGACAGTAAAAGATCTCCAAGCGCAAAATGCTCAGTTTCAACAAATGTTCTTGACTTTGGCAAAAGAGAAATAGGATTTGAAAACTTTGCTGATCAAAGAAAAGAAGAAGAAAAAAAAGAAATCAACCGGTGTCTTGAATCTAGGAAGAAGGTTCCCAGGGCCAGCCAGACGGACCCTAGACTTCGAAACATTATCTGGTGAAAAGGATAATGTTGTACCCCAAAATTTTCCCTCCCATATTTCTCAATACATGTCAAGTGAAGTCCTCAAATTGCTCAAGGAAGTCCAAGGGTTGACCAGACAAACTCTCTCCTAAGGCAGTCTACCTCAAATTAGGGTTTTATTTTGCATCAAGATGCTTGATTCCAAAGGATTCCAAATGCTCACCATTGTCCTAATTTGTTCTCAAGATACTCCATGTCAAGTTTCAAGCCTTGCAGAGGAAGTTTGCTCAGTCAATTGCTCAAATGCCTAAAAATCGACTGTGCTAGATCAAAAGTCAATTGTGGCTCACATACAGTCAAACTTCAGGATTTTTGGTCAACATCCTTATTTTGAAGTATCATTCATCATTTGATCAAGGTTTGATCATGATTCATCAAGGATTGCTCATAATTCATCAAAACCCAAAAGTTGCTAAATTAGGGTTTTGTAGGAAAAGTCAACTCAACTTTGACCAAGCATAAATTTCTAATACTTTATCAAAAATGACCCATACAAAGCTCATTTTGAAGAGGATGCAATTCCCTACGATTCATCTTCATCTCCCAAGTTCAAAATATGCACTCACAAAAAGTTATGAATTTTGACATTATAGGTTATTTTGAAAAGTCAACAAAAACACCTTATGGGTCAAAGCTTCATACATGAACATGGAAGACTCAATTGAGATGATACCAAAAGGGTTGCTTAGAGGACATCCTAAGATTTCTAAAAAGTCCAAGAACACCTCTCTAGGGTCAAAATTGAGAGAGTTATGCATTGGCGAAGTTGACCTTTTTTTGCAAAATTGCCAAAAGTCAAATGTGCTCAAATTTGCATTTTTTGCTAAATGGGCCGAACTTTTTATGCTTGCACTTTAATGATAACATAGTCCACGACCTATGGGACCCTCCGTGCTTTATTTATTCATTTATTTTATTTATTTTGATTTTTATTCATTTAAAATTCAAATAAAATCAAATAAATCCTAATAAATCATATATTGTGTTTTAGGGATGATTTTTGCATTAAAAGAAGATCTTATATACTGTCAATTGAGAATCAACTCGTGCGAGGCCAATTTGGTTTGAAAAATATTGGATTTGAGCAAAATTGGAAAGAAATCATATTCCATGAAAGACCAAATCAAATCTCCATGATGAGCAAGGTTGAGGTTGTTTTTGTTGACCTAATAGGTTGTATTACATATACAGAAGCAAGCCAAGGCATGAGAGAGGTGGGAACAGTCATGAAAGAGGCAAACAGAACTCAAAAAATTCAAGAAAAAGTGGTGATCTAATTTCCATATTAGAGGCCAATTCGTACCATTCTCACGATACCAACAGGTTCTTAGACATCTCCAGAAGGAATTCCAACTATTTTCAAGCTCTCTCACGCCTGGAATCATAGGTACAGAAGTCACGGTTTTGTCTCATAACTTTGATTTCATTTTCATTAGTTTACGCATCATTAGCATGTTTGATTCATATATTCTTGTTTGTCAGTGAATTTGCAAGCTTTTGGTACTGTTTAATTGTGTTTTTAGTACAGAAATCAAGAGATGCCATGGTTAGGGTTTCGTGCTCTTTATTAGGGCTTTGCAGGATAGGTAAAATTGGACATTGATTCTGTTACCATGAGACTCGTGAGGATGAGACGAGTTGATTGGTACCAGCCATGGCCATTTATATTGCCTGTGAAGAGTTTTTGAAATACGCAGGTTTGTAGCTACAACAATACAACCGTAGGTAAAAGTGTTTCTATCTAACACGACGTTGGGAGGAAGAAGATGGATGCATGGCACCCCCTGGTTGGGTGATTTGAATTTCGCGCGTTTTAAATTTCAGCATTTTGTTTTCATTATATAATAATTATTTTTTATTGTATATACAAATGAATCAGTTAGCTCAGTTGGCAAGCGTGCAGGGGAAGAGTGCCTAAGGACCTGGGTTCGATTCCCAGGTCCCAACCTTTATTCATGATATTTTTCAACAGGCAATCTAGCACTTTGCAAATCAAGAGGCTCACCATGTACCATCAGGATGTGGCCATCCAACCCATCAACGCTCCAAATCTAACGCCTTTCCCCTGAAAGACCACCATACGCCTCAAGTCAACAGCCACACTGGATTAGGCAAGGTCAAACAGGCCTGGATCTTTTGGGCTCAGAATCTCAAACAGCACCCCCCATAATTGCTAATACAGGCCCATATTTCTTTCTTTTTCTTTTAGTTTTCTTTTAAAATCTTTCAATATTTATTTTATTTTCTTTAATTCACAAATTAATTTATTTTTTTTTCACAAAAAAACATAAAATCGATAATTCATCAAAAATTATGATTAGTTTTTATTTTATCAAAATTAATTTAATTTAGTTTAAAATAGGAAAATTCTAATTTGTTTTCAAAAATAAAATCAAATAGAAATTAGGTTAAACTTTTGATTAAATTCAATTTTGCTCTTTTTCTTAAATAAAAATACAAAAATAGGTTCTAGATTAAATTAATTATTTTTTTTTAAATTAGAATTAATTAGAATTTTCTTTTTAAATAATTTCTCTATTTTCCTAAATATCAAAACAAAATAAAAACATTTTCTTTAATTAATTGCAATTAGTTTTAGGCAAGGGTCAAAACCCTAGTTGCACCGTATTCGATTCATCGTGTGCATGGTTTGTAATAGTTTAATCTAGGGTTTTTATTTATCGCTTTTTCCCGGGGTTTTGGCTATGTAATTAATCCCCCTCCCCGAAACCATGAAATAGCGTAGATTTACTTTCTCGCATTTTAATTCTCGCAAATATTTGACTATTTTTAGATGTATGCTAATAGGATTGTATGATAAGAATGCATGACAAATTAATCCAGTTAGAAAATCCTAATGTGCAAAGACTAAATAATTGAAAACAGATCACTCGCACATATCACTCTTAGGGTATACTCTCACTTCGGTTGCCTTCGGTAAACGATCATTAGGTATAGGGTGCCTTAGTGATTTCCCTCCTGTCTAACAAAGATCAAATTCCCCATTCGAATGTTTCCTCGGAAATGTTGCCTCGAAAATGTTGCCTCGAATATGATCTTAAGACTTTAGGGTTATTACTAAGACGTCCTAGCATTGCTTTAGTGATCGTACGTCCCTTTCGATAGTCCCTCAAACTCCAACGACGGTGCTACTTATTCCTTAATATTAGGATAGCGCTGTCTAAAGGAAACAAGAATAGAAACGATCTTTTTTCGAGTGGGTAGATGCTAGTAGGTACTTGCTCAAAACAAAACTCTTCACACTTACATTTTTCAAACAAACTTTCAAAACAACTTCGTCACACCTTTGAGGACTGATACAAGGGTTATCACGTAGTAAAACATTTTCAAAAATAAAGCACATACACAAGCAATTTTAAAAGATGAGCAAGTACCTAAGAGCCCATGGAAAACCATGGATAGAAAGGGTGCTAACACCTTCCCTTTCTATAATCTACCCCCCATACTCAAAATATCTCGAAAAAGGATTTTTTTTTTCTGTACTTTTTTCCTTTCCGATTGGATGAAATAAAAATCGGTGACGACTCTTGCTTACCGCAACATTTTGCAAACAAAAAACGCAAAACGCAAACCAGTATAACAGTAGGTTATGCCACTGTATCACAGAACTGGCAACTCTGCTGGGGATTTATAAGTGGGGTATACCTTAGGATCTAGTTCATCATAATTGCTTCTCTTGATTGCTTTAATTGCTTTACTTTTAAGGGTTTTGTTTGGGAGTTACTATAGATCCTAACCCGGATTTGGGGACACCTTTTAGGTAAGTAGCAATAGACTGTGAGGGAATTGTACGGCGTAGACCGATACGGTTGAAGCAGTAGCTATGTTGATGTGGCACATTGGTTGGTACCGGTATCCCTTGTGGAGAAACGAGGAGAATATGGGGCCGCTGCGTGGTGTCATTAAGCATCAACTGACCTTAGAACCTTTAATCTACCAACTTGGCCATTAGAAAGTAGTGAGATAGTCGGCCTCGATGTAAATCTGGTAACTGGTTGATACTCGATGCTACACTCATTGAGACCATACTCTCGAGATAGTTCCCGCCACAAGAAATAATTGCGTGAGCTAAAACCATGACCGATGGAGGATGGTTAGTGATATTGAGATCCTCTAGAACCTGGTTACTTTTTCTAGGACAGGTTGAACCAGCTTAACTTCAAGAGGGTATTACCTTTGACTTCATGCAATCCTTAAACTTAAGGATTTTTGTGTGATTTAACTGTGTTTGCAATATCTGTGTTTGCTATACCTGTGGTTTACCATGACATCATGCATCATAACATGGCATTCATGCTTCATTACACTAACCATTTCAAAGACCAAGGGAATTTATCTTTGTTGTGTTTTGCAAATTATGGCTTCCGTGCGCAGAAATACCATCTGAGTCAACTTTGTGAAAATACCTGCCCAACTTAAAGAGCTAGCCTCAAGAGTTTCCAAGACTTCTATGTACATTAAGAAACACGGTCAACTTCTCAGCCTGGTTACTTCAAATCTTGATGAGCAGATGATGAGCGTACTTTTTCAGTTCTTCGATCTCGTGCATCATTGCTTCACCTTTCCAGATTACTAGCTGGTTCCCACCTTGGAAGAGTTCTCTCACCTATTGGGCATATCCATCCTTGAACAGGTACCCTTCACAGGTATGGAAGAAGTTCCTAGACCAGAAGACATTGCCTCAGCTCTGCATTTGAAATGGGCTGATGTAGTATCCAATTGGGAAACACAGAGTGGGGTCGAAGGTTTTCTAGCCAAATTTCGAATAGACCAGGATCAGCTATTATGGGATGATTTGGATTTTCAAGCTTTTAAAGATGTCTTGGCTCTCCTTATCTATGGTTTGGTTCTCTTCCCGAATCCGAATTCCTTTGTTGATGTGAATGTTGTCAAGATTTTCCTTTCTCGCAACCCTGTGCCTACCTTGCTTGGAGATATCTTGCATGCCCTCTATACTCGTACCGTGAGGAGAAGAGGGACTCTTATGTGTTACATGAAGTTGCTGTCGAGGTGGTTTATTTCTCACCTCCCTAAGTTTGTGCTGAAGAATGAAGAAGGTTTGGGTTGGTCCTACAGAATAATGTCACTTGCTCATACATATATTCTTTGGTGTTCCCGGGCTATGGAAGACACTGCTGTTATTGACCGTTGTGGGGGATTCCCTAATGTCCCATTGCTTGGAATCAGAGGGGGCATAACTTACAATCCTTGCCTAGCGTTGAGACAATTTGTCCGTGCTCGAAGAGATGGTCCCCATGAGTTGCTTCTTGAGGACATTGTATTTGACTATAAGAAGGATGTTAAGGAGCATCGTCGGATGTTTATACGAGCTTGGGGCATGGTGAACCGATCTGACCCCCAAGAGTTGGGACCAAAGACTTCCCTTCTTATGCATCCTTACCTCCAATGGGTCCGAGCTCGTGCCCAAAAGCTTAGGATGCCCTATGAGGCCATATTACCAGTGATTGTGGAGCCCACTAATGAAGAGGGAATTCCTTACATGGTTCTCTATCCTTACATTCCCACTGATCCTGGGGAGTTACAGAGGTCTTGGATTCAGCTGAAGAATGAGCGGGATACTTACCGGGAACAGTACCATGAGCAAGAAAGGAAGATTTTGAAGCTCACCAGGCAGCTCGAGGAAGAAAGAGTGATCAATGACTACATCGGCACAAGGAGGAAGCGTCCATGGGACTTTTGATTTTTCTTTTTCTAGTTTTAGATCTTGTTTTATTTACTTCTTTGTAATGCCTTAAAGGCATTGTTGAACCTTTCAAAGTTAATCTAATAAAGTTTGTTTATTTTTGGTTTGCAAATTTAAATCTCCCAAAGTCTTTGAAATCATTACATACGCATCCCATTATCATGCACATCATTACAGGTACCCTTACAGGTTTCTCATCTTCTTCGTTGTTTATTTTAACCGAAATGTCTTCCGATCAAGCCATCAAAGATCTTTAAGCACAGAACGCCCAATTCCAACAGATGTTCATAAGTCTAGATAAAGGGCAAGAGGATTTGAAGACCCTTATTCTGAAAGAGAAGAAGAAGAAAAAGAAGCTCGGTATTCTGAACATGGGTAGAAGATTCGGAGAAAGGTTGAGACAACCAGCTAATATGACCTCCTCATCCAAGGACAGGGAGAACCAAGAAAGAGCAAAGAACCCTAGTCCTGCAGTTTCTGATAACGATACGGATTACGATGATAAGTAATATCCTCCTATCGAGGATAGATACAAGCAGCTATAAGACCGTCTGAGTGCTATGGAGATTCGAAAATCCCTGGTTTGGACTTCGGAGAACTGGCACTGGTATTAGGAGTGGTCATCCCTCATAAGTTCAAAGCTCCAGTTTTTGCTAAATATGACAGAGTATCCTGCCCAAAACTCCATCTCTACTCGTATGTCCGAAAGATCCAACCCCACACTGCTGACAGAAATTTGTGGGTGCATTTCCTTCAAGATAGTCTGTCAGGGACTCAACTTGAATGGTTCTATCAGTTGGAGGGAGCCAGTTTCCGAAACTGGAAAGACCTTGCTGCTGCTTTTTACAAGCAGTATCAGTATAACGCCGACCTTGCTCCCACTCGTACTCAGCTCCAGGGTATGTCCATGGGTGCAGGTGAAGGTTTTAAGGACTATGCTCAGTAGTGGAGAGACTTGGCTGAGAGAGTTCAACACCCTTTGTCTGATAGGAAGTTGGTGGATATGTTCCTTGGGACGCTATCTGGTCCATTTTTCAATCACTTGATCGACAGCTCGTCATCTGGTTTCACTGAGTTGATTTTGACTGGAGAGAGAGTAGAAGCTGGCATTCGAAGTGGTAAAATACAGAAGGATGTTTCGTCAAGTTCAGCAAAGAAGCCTTTCACCGGTAAGAAGGAAGCTATTGCAGTCTATGGCCTGAGGGGCCAAAATAGATCTGAACACCTTCAAGCGGTAAATGTTGTAGTGATACCAAGACTCGCGGTTGCTCCACAATGCAAAAATCAGCAAAGGGTGGAAAGACCGCAACGACAGTTTACCCGCATCAATATGACTTTGGCTGAAGTCCTACCTCATCTGTTGAAATCCAAATTGGCAATCTTGAGAGAGGCTCCCAAGAATCCAAACACTTCTTATCCCAGATACAATCCCAACACGCGGTGCGCCTACCATTCCGAGAGTCCGGGCCATGATACAAACGATTGTTGGGCTCTGAGAAACAAAGTGCAAGATTTTCTAGAAGCTAAGGAGATTGAGTTTGATGCTCCGGAAAAGCCCAACGTCATAAATGCTCCTATGCCCAAACATGGTCGTAGAGTCAATGTTGTGGACACTGATTCGTTTGTGACCTCTGTGGAATAAATTTCTACTCCTTTGATGACGGTTAAGAAGAATTTTATGTTGGCCAGTTTATTTTTGGGTTGTGGTGAAGGTTGCCACACGTGTTCAGTTCTGCCTTTCGGTTGCTATTTATTGAAGTCAGGTGTTCAGCGCCTGATGGATAATAAAGAAATTTTGTTTGAGAAGACTATGATTCCGTTTGAAGATGTTGCCATCATAACCATTTCCGCCAATCCTTCCAAGGTTTCCTCGAGAAAACCTGTTAGGGTTACACCTGTTCCAAGAATTGCTCTGTTAATAATCACCGCTCCGGGTCCCATCCCATATACCTCAGATAAGGCTATCTGTTTTACCCCAAAATTTACCCTCTCATTTCATCAACATTTTTCATCACAAGACTTTTGGAACTCAAGATCAAGCTAGGGTTTGCTCTGCTCAAGACACCTCCTCGCAATGTTGACCTAAATTAGGGTTTGAGTTTGCACAGTGATGTTTTTACCTACAATGCCCAAAGTGACTTTCATACTTCATATTGGACTCACAAGTTTCTCCATACCAAGTTTGAAGCCTTGATTCAAATTTTGCCCAGTCAATTGGACAGTTGACCTAGAAATCAGCTGTATTTGGGGAAAAGTCAATTGTGGCCAATTGACAGTCAAACCTCGTGAATTTTGACCCACATCAACATTATTAACTCATATGAACCATTTGATCAAGTTTGGATCACAATTCCACAAGAAATTTGATCAGATCATCAAAGGGGCAAAATGGTCATTTTTAGGGTTTTGACTGTACAAAGGCATTTTTTGACTGTTTGACCTAACCAATGGCAAATCAAGCTCAACCATGCACTCAAGGACTCAATGAAATTGTCTTGACCCATTCAACAATTTCAAAAGATCTCAAGTGCATAGGATTGACAGATGAATTTTTCAGTCAACTGATCAAAATTTGACTGTACACTGAAAAGTCAAACTTTGACTTTTTGGTCAAAATCAAGTGCCAAGGATCATTTTTAATCAAGACATGCCAAATTACGAAACTTGTTCATCAAGAAACCCAAAAATGCAAATTAGGGTTTAAATGGAAAATTTTCATAACTTAGAAATTTTCTCTGTTATGAAATTTTCTTATTTTTTCCTAACTTTGTCCCATTTTTTCACCAAGATGCAAATGGATTCAAACAAAACTTGCAACATGAAAGTTGTATTCCATCACAAAGTACAAAACTTTGATTCACAAAGTTTTCTCAAAAGAGGCTTGTATCTCAAGTTATGATTTTTGGAACAAGGGTACCTAAAACTTTTAACTTAGAGAAATTTTGCCCTAGTTTAGGCAGGATTTTGACCCATCTTCTTGGCCATTTTTCACATAGTTCCACTTGGAGTTTCAAGTTGCATTTCAAATATGGATTATAGTACATGTTGCAAGCTTTCTAAATTGTCCAAGAAATCCTCAAACACCTTTGTGGTTAGGAAGAATCGAATGCTTGAAGTTGGCAAAAAATCACTTTGATCCATAGCCAATACATGTTCATACAACTTGCATTTTCAAATCAGCATGCTTTGTACTAGCTTGCAGGCCTCTAAACCATTTTACACTCCTTAATTGAATGCAAATCCACTGAGCTAAGGCATTATCTTGGTCATTTGGACATTGCATGCAAAACTAATCCCTATTTGGAAAAAGGTATAATGCCATTTTTGTAAAGTTACACTTTATGTCAAACCAAGATCTTTGAGGCATGGGGCCATATCTATGAGGCAAGATAAAATCCACAAATTGCAAGTATCAATGGAAAAAGATGCAGCATACAAGATAGGCATTACAG
The DNA here is from genome assembly GCA_948472305.1 of Vicia faba. NCBI lineage: Eukaryota > Viridiplantae > Streptophyta > Magnoliopsida > Fabales > Fabaceae > Vicia > Vicia faba. The sequence goes on along the minus strand of OX451738.1, from coordinate 1,015,876,899 downwards.
GCCTGCATTGACAAGTTAGACATTCTTGCTTCACAAAGAAGAAATTGTCCAAAATCCTCCCAACTTGAAAACCAGTCATTGTTAGCTAAAACAAAGATCACAAACACATTTCACACAACCCTTTGAGTCAGAAGCACGAGCCTTTCACCCCTAAAGCACCCTCATACCCAAAATCACCATTTTTCTGCAAAACAGGGCAAGCCCTGCAGAACCACCCCCATCTCCACTTTCCCTCGTGCGTTTTGCCTCAAACTTATTCCAATACCTTCCACTCAACTCACCTGAACTATCCCAGACCTTCATTGCTAGCTGTAACACCATTAACACACATTGCCATTTTTGTTTCAAAGCTTTGCAGGTTGGGTTCTGTAGCCCGATTCAGGCTACTTCAAAACAAGCCAAGCATTGGGAAAGCTTCATTGGACATCAGGCAAGCTCAAGAGAACCTCAAGCACTCTTAGAAGTTGCTGCATTGTACAGGTCGAAGTCAACTGAAACATGTATTTCATGAACTTCTATCTCTCTATTTAGGAATAGTTAGACTTAGGTTTGTGAATGAAAGATGTTGTACTAATAGCTCTGAAGCCATACATGTGCTTAGTTTTCATTTATATTAATCGTGCTATGAGAATTTTGTTCATGAACTTTCTGAAAAAACTAGGTTAAGATTTAGGGCCAGAGAAATTCTCTCTGGTCTTTGAGAGTTAGCTTAAGTTTTTTATATGGTTGGATTCATTGCTTGATGCTCTACAAGTTTCATGTTATGAGTTTTGTCAAAAAGTCAAGGAATCAGGAGATTGCAGTTGATGTACAGAACGCGCGTTTTTTGTGAACTGAGGAAGAAGATGAAGTTACTTGGGCTGGGCCTGTTTGCTTTTGCTTCTCACACATACATTTTCAGTTTACACCCCCCTGGCCCATTTATTTGTATATTTGTCATTTTGTTATTTTTATTTTTTATTCTGACTTTATTATTTTATGTCCAAATATAAAAAATGCAAAAAAATTATTTTTATATTTTTTCATATTTATTTGATATTTATTTTATTTTACTAGTATAAAAATGTAAATAATTTATATTCTTTTTATTAAAACTTAAAGGTAATGTAAAAAAATATATATTTATTTTCATTTATTATTTTTATTCACATTTGAAAATATTTTCTTGAAATATACACATTTTTGTAAATAGTTCATTTTTATTTTTTATACACACTTAATATATTTAATATATTTAATACATATATATACATATTTTATTAATTAATTAGGACAAAAAACACAAAAAATAATACATTTTTATTTTTATTAATATTTTATACTAAAAATACCATTTTTTTAATATACTTATATTTTTGTACAAATTAATACATTATTGTATATAAATAATAAATAATACCATTTATTTAAGAAATTAGGGTTTTGCCCTAAAAAAACAAAATAATTGAAATTGACTTTTTATTTGTTTACATTTCACATTAAAAATACCTTTTACATACATAATAATATTTTTTTGCATAAATATATTTTATTTAATATTTGTTTATTGTATTTATTTAAATATTGTATATTTAATATTATGCCCTATACATTCAATTTGGGTGTAATAATTTAGGATTTAATTTCTTGCAAAATAATCCCCAATTCAAATTTGTACCCCCCTCCCTATATCATGTTGTAATAGTGTAGAATTTAAATTCTCGCACCTTTAAGCTTTCAATTATGCCATGATTAGACCTAGGGTTTGTATGCAAAATAAAATCAACAATTAGTTTGACCTAATCCAAGATGACAATGCATGAAAATAAACACAATGCACACTTGCACCCATAGGGTTTCACTCCACTTGTTGCCTTCAAAAATGGGCCATGGTATGCATGTCAAGTACTTTGGCAAAACAAAAACAAAACAAAAGATCATAGTCCCTCGATGACGCTATCTGAGTTGCCTAAACAAAATGATCAAGTCCCTCAAGAAAATTGCCAAAAATACTTGACACCATTGCTATCATGGTCTATACGATGACCCGCGCCTGTCCCATTTAAACATCCTAACACAAGGTTGTTCACCAAATACAATGGTGAAGCAACACTGTTAAAAGGGTTAAAAACATAAGAAAGATCTTTGAGTAAAATAGGGTAGACAACTCTTAGTTACTTGATCAAAACTTGCAAAAAAACATCCTTGTTATCTTCAAAACACACTTCACAACACAAATTTCAAAACCCTACTTTCAAACATTGAAAACTTTTCAAAAGACAAAAACACCTTTGTATACATTCAAACAAGAATCATTACAAAGGTTGCCACAATGATGGCCTCTTTTCGAAACATCTTTCAAAACCACACACAAAGCACCATTTCAAACAATTGAAAAGCAAAGCAAATGATCTAAGCAAGTAACTAAGAGCCCATGGATAACCATAGATAGAAAGGGTTATAATACCTTCCCTTTCTATAATCTACTCCCCGAACCCAAGAAAACATCTCAAAGGTCTTTCTTGTGCTTTTTGACCTTTCCTTAGGATAAAATAAAAAGTCGGTGGCGACTCTTGCTAAACCGAAACATTTGCGAACACAAACGCAAAATCCCAAGTCAGTTCTCCCACTACATCACAGAACTAGCGACTCTGCTGGAGAAAATTTTAAAAGTGGAGTAACCTTAGGGCTTAGATCACCCTTTGCATGATTATTGTTTGCTTTGATTGCTTTACAGTTTGGTTCTCTTTTTTGGGCTTGAAATCCTCTATCCGGATTTGGGAAACATTCATAGGTAAATAGCAATACATTGTGGAAACTGTGCGGGGTATACCGACATGGTTGAAGCAATAGCTATATTAGTGCGACATATTTGTGAATACCGGTAGCCTTTGAGTCAATCAAAGAGAATACGGGGCCGCTGAGTGATGTCATAAAGCACTAATGAACTCTTAGAACCTTACTTGACCATCTTGGCCTTTTATTAGGGGTAGTGAGATGACCGGCTTTGGTGCAGTCCAAAGTTGGTAGATACTTGATACTACACTCATTGAGGGTTGTTTTCTTGGAATATTTTGGTCGTTGGTTAAGTGGCTAAACCAAAACAATGAACATAGAAAACAACCCCGTGATATTGAGCTCCTTAGAACCCGGTTACTATTTATAGGACAGGTTTGAGCCAACTAAACTCAAGAGGGTATTTACCTATGAAACCTCATGCAAGCCTGAAACTAGGGTTTTGTGTGACTTGCTTGTACATGTGCTTGTGCATACATCATGAACATCATAAAGCATCATATGCATCCACTAACCATTTCAAGGGTTTGGATCTTCATCTTTGTTCTTGTTTTTGTAGGTCATGGAATCTCTTCGCAGGAAAACAATTCAAGTCAACCTTGTGAGAATCCCTCCTCAACTCAAGGAGCTTACTTCCAGGATTCCATAGAATTCTATCTTCAGTGAAAGACATGGTAGACTTCTCAACTTGGTCAACTCCAACATTGAAGAAGACATGGTGAAAGTTCTCTTCCAGTTCTTTGACCCCCTACACCACTGTTTCACATTCCCTGATTGCCAGTTAGTACCCACTTTGGAGGAATTTTCTCAACTCCTGAGAATTCCTATTCTTCATCAACTACCCTACAACGGTACGAAAAAAGAACCAAAGCCTGAAGATGTTGCTCAAGCATTACACTTGCAACCATCTGACATCAAGGGACATTGGGAAAGCAGAAGTGGTGTCAAGGGTTTCTTGGAAAAAAAATTGTTTGAGAAGGCACAAGACTGCTGGAATTCTCTTGATCTACAAGCCTTTGAAGAGATTGTGGCACTCCTTATCTATGGGTTGGTCTTGTTCCCAAACCCCGACCAACTTATAGATGTGAATGCTGTCAAGATTTTCATATCCAGGAACCCCATACCCACATTGCTTGGGGACATCCTACACTCATTTTACACACGAACAATGAGGAAAAGAGGTATTATCATGTGTTGTACTCCTCTCCTAGCAAGGTGGTTTATTTCTCACCTTCCATAATCAGTTTTGAAGAATGAGCAGGGACTAAGGTGGTCACAACGATTGATGACCCTCACACATTCTGATGTACATTGGTGTTCTCGGTCCAGAGAAAATGTCATCATCATTCATCGTTGTGGGGAATTTCCTAATGTCCCACTACTTGGCATTAGGGGAGGCATCTCCTACAACCCCTGTCTAGCTTTGAGACAGTTTGGATATGCTCGGAGGGATGGCCCTCATGACATGCTAATTTCTGACCTAGTTTTTGACTTCGACAATGATGCGCAAGGACTTCGACAAAGATTCATCAGAGCTTGGAGGATGCCCAACAAGGTAGATAGTAAGACACTGGGGAACAAGAATTCCATCCCCCTTGAGCCTTATATCAAGTGGGTACGAACCCGCGCCCAGAATCTTATGATGCCATACCCTCACATTCTCCCCTTGATCAAAGAGCCTGTTATGAAAGGAGAGGTTCCATACACCATCCTCCATCCTGACATGCCAACATCATGGGAAGAAATGCAAAAGAGTTGGATCCAACTCAAAGAAGAACGGAATACTTTTGAAGCCAGCTTCTATGCCAGTGAGAAGAAGGTTTTAGAGCTTACCCGGCGACTTCATGAGGAGGAAACTCTCAACACTTACATCGCACCAAAGAGGATGCGCAATGTCTTTTTACATTAAGAATTTTGTAATATTTTGCCCATGGGGCACTTATGTACTAACAATTTCTTCTTAATATGACGTGTGTTCCTTTTTGTTTGCAACAAATTTGAATTTCTGAATCCTTGAATGCATTACATGAATAACATACCATTCATCATATGCATAAACAGGTCTTCACACCAGGTTTCCTTATCTTTCTGCTGTTTATTTCAGCAAGATGGATTTGGAGCAGACGGTAAAGGATCTGCAGGCACAAAATTCACAATTCCAAAAACTCCTCATGACCTTGGAAAAGGGTCAAGAGGACCTCAAAGCTCTGTTGGAGAAGAATAAAGAGAAAAAGAAAAAGAGACCTGGAGTAGCCACTTTGGGAAGGAGATTTGAGCATCAGGCTAGGAGAGTTCTCGAGTTCCCCCCAACGTCTGACGAAGGGGCCGGTAAAGGGAACGAGACTGTTGTACCTTCTGAATCTGAGATTGAAGAGGAGGAGGAGGAAGAAGACGAAGACTACTCCGAACAACAATATCCACCAGCGGATGATAAATATAAGAATCTTGAGGATAGACTGGCAGCCATGGAGTTGTAGAGGGTACTCGGTTTGGATTTTGAAGAACTAGGACTGGTATCTGGGATTGTTATCCCTCCCAAGTTCAAGGTGCCAACATTCGCAAAATACGATGGTCTGTCATGCCCAAAGATGAACCTGAGATTGTATGTCAGAAAAATCCAACCCCACTCATCAGATAAAGACCTCTGGGTACACTTTTTCCAAGACAGTTTGTCTGGCACGCAGTTGGACTGGTTTTATCATCTCGAGAGATCAGAGGTTCACAATTGGGAAGACTTAGCAGCTGCTTTTTACCGTCAGTATCAATACAACTCTGATTTGGCGCCCACTCGTACTCGGTTACAAAGTATGGGGATGGCTTCCAATGAAGGGTTTAAAGAGTATGCCCAGAAGTGGCGTGATCTGGCTGGAAGGGTGCAGCTGCCATTATCATATAGGGAGTTAGTTGACATGTTTCTAGGGACCCTGTCTGGCCCCTTCTTCAACCATCTAATCGGGAGTTCTTCCGCGGGATTTACTGAACTGATTTTGACCGGCGAAAGGGTCGAGGCCGGTATTAAAAGTGGAAAGATTCAAAAGGATGCTTCTGCATCCACAGCTGTTAAGAAACCTTTCCCGGCTAAGAAGGAAGCCTCTATTGTGTATTCTCAGAAGGGTCAGGGAAGAACCGAGCGCCAGCCGACTGTAGGGGCAGTGATGATTCAAAATTCTTCAAATGATCAACCTCGTAATAATCAGTCGAGACCTAATCAACAACAGGTAGAAAGGCCACAACGATAGTTCACCCGCATCAACATGACGCCAGCTCAGGTACTCCCTCACTTGTTGAAGTTGAATCTTACCAGTTTAAAGGAAGCGCCAAAGAATCCTAACACCTCATCTCCATACTACCACTCCAATGCCAAATGTGCTTACCATTCCGACAGTGTTGGGTATGATACCAATAATTGTTGGGCGCTTAAGAACAAAATCTAGGACCTGATTGATGCCAAAGAAGTAGAATTCGATGTGCCTGAGAAGCCCAATGTGATTTCTGCTCCGATGCCCAAGCACGGTAGTAATGTTCATGCTGTTATGGAGGACCTTTATGTTACTGATGTTGTTGACCTGTTGACGCCGTTACATGTAATTAAAGAAAATTTGATGAGAGTCGGGATCTTTCCTTGTTGTGGTAAAGACTGCTATTTTTGTTTGAACATACGAGGTGATTGCCCAATGTTGAAGTCATGTGTCCAACGCCTGGTGGATACCCAAGAGATACTTTTCCAGAAAACCCCTGTTGATACCTTCAATCCTGTTACTCCTGATACTTATGCTACTTCAACCAACGATATCGCAATCATAACCATTTTCAACAATCCTCCCAAGGCTTGCAAAAGGCATGTCAGGATTACACCCAACTCTGAATGTGTACCTTTAAAGATCACCATGTCGGGACCTGTCCCGTACCAATCAAGCAAAATGATACCATGGAACTATGGAGGAGAAATCTTCTATCATGGTATCAAACAAATTGAGGCAGTCCAAGAGATTTCTGAAGAAGAAAACCCTGATATAAGGAACATTGCAGGTGCAAGCAAGATAACCCGTAGTGGCCGGATCTTTTCTCCGGAGATTGCTCCCCCTCGAGCAGTCTTCGAACCCTTGAAAGCTTCTGTACCTTTTGGATCGTCTGTGCAAGGCCCAATGATTAAAGAATTGGGTACTCCTGAAGTAAGACCATCTGCTGATACTACCGGCAAAGGTAAGGGGATACTAGAAGTGCCTGTCAGGACGAAGGCTCATGTTGTGGTTATCCCCGAAACCACTCAGAAAGAAATGGATGAAATCTTGAAAATAATCAGAAAAAGTGACTACGACGTTGTGGAACAATTAGGGCGGGCCCCTTCTAAAATTTCAATGTTGGCTCTTCTGCTCTATTATGAGGCCCATGCTAAGGCCCTAATCAAATTCTTGAAGGCGGCACATGTTCCCCAAGAAACTTCGGCTGACCAGTTTCAGGAATGCGTGGCCAGTCTTACTGCTGATAATGGTCTGGGATTTTCCGATGCTGATCTGACTCCCAAGGGAAGGAAACACAATGACGCGCTACACGTCTCAGTTGAATGCAGGGGAACCACCCTCACCCAAGTCTTAGTTGATACCGGTTCTTCCTTGAATGTGTTGCCGAAGAAAGCGTTGGACCGTTTGGACTGCGAAGGATTGACCCTCAAACCTAGTAACATCGTTGTTAGGGCCTTTGATGGGTCCAAAAGAATGGTTCACGGAGAGGTTGACATTCCTATCAAAGTAGGCACAGAAGTTTTCAACTCCACCTTTTATGTGATGGACATCCGTCCGTCATATTCTTGTTTGTTAGGGAGACCGTGGATCCATTATGCTGGGGCGGTTACCTCCTCTTTGCACCAAATGCTGAAATATCCTGTTAAGGGTAAGATTATAATGGTGCACGGCGAGGAAGAGTACATGATAAGTCATCTCAATTCCTTCCGCTATGTGGAATTGGATGGCGAGTTCATAGAAACGCCTTTTCAACATTTTGAGGAAGTTTCCCCTGAGGTCGCGGTTGCGAAGACAATGGTTGAGGTGCCTATCGTTCCCAAGCATGTATCTAGGATGGCATCTCTCAAGGACGCAGAGGTTGTAGTTAAAGAAGGAAAGAGCACAGTATGGGGGCAACTGCCTGACTTTCCCCATAAGACAGACAAGTTTGGGTTAGGGTTTACTGCTGCAGAACAAAAGGCTATGCGTCGCTCCAAGGTTGGAAGACCACCCGTCAAGATCTCGCACCATGGAATCAATGCTGTAGAAGATGAAGATGAAGAGAGCCACTTTGAAGATTGGATCTTTCCGACCGTCGAAGGGGGTTTGAGCAACTGGGAAGCAAAGGATTTTGTTCCCATCACCTTTATCAACCAGTAATTTTATCTTTGAACAATTTCCCATTTATGGTCTGTAATAATTAAAACAATTTGCACACTATTTTAACCTCATGCCTTGCCCGGGGCATGTAGGTCCATTTGTAAGGGCTTGATTTTCTTCATAATCATATGCCATGTTTTAATGAATCATTGGACGTTTTTCATCTATAAACTGTTGTGATCATTTTCTTTCCTTTTGCATTTTTTTTTGTTTAAGGATGGCTATCCCTTACACACACACACACACTCACAAATGCATGTACCCATCCACTCCGGATTCCATGGGTGACTATTCTGCTTTAGCCTTCGATAACCCTGAAGATTTGGTCAATCATGCTGAGTACGAAGTTGACGAAGACTGTGAAGTGCCGGGAGAATTAGCCAGACTTCTACAACAAGAAGAGAGGGCCATTTTGCCTCACGAAGAGTTGCTAGAAACTATCAACTTGGGGACAGAGGAAGACAGGAAAGAAGTAAAAGTGGGTGCCAACCTGGAACCAAATGTCAAGGAGCGCTTAGTGCAGTTGTTGAACGAATACGTTGAAATCTTCGCCTGGTCTTATGAAGACATGCCAGGATTAGACACAAATATCGTGGTTCACCATCTCCCTACAAGAGAAGACTGTCCATCGGTTAAGCAAAAGGTCCACCGAATGAGGCCTGACATGTCTGAAAAGATCAAGGCTGAGGTTATGAAGCAATTCAACGCTGGCTTTCTGGCTGTTACTTCCTATCCACAATGGGTTGCTAACATTGTGCCCGTGCCTAAGAAGGACGGCAAAGTCATAATGTGTGTGGACTATCGGGATTTGAATAGGGCTAGCCCTAAAGACGATTTTCCGCTACCACATATCGACATCTTAGTTGACAACACAGCTCAACACAAGGTTTTTTCCTTCATGGATGGATTCTCGGGATACAACCAGATCAAAATGGCCCCCGAGGACATGGAGAAAACTACATTTGTCACGCAATGGGGTACCTTCTGCTACAAAGTGATGCCATTCGGACTGAAGAATGCAGGGGCAACCTATCAATGCGCCATGGTAACTTTGTTTCATGATATGATACATCATGAGATCAAAGTTTACGTAGACGATATGATAGCTCGATCACAGACAGAAGAAGAACACCTTGATCATTTGCAAAAGCTGTTTGCTAGGTTGAAGGAGTATAAGCTCAGACTGAACCCAAGCAAGTGCACTTTTGGGGTTAGGTATGGTAAACTTTTGGGATTTATTGTCAGCAACAAAGGCATTGAGGTTGATCCAGCTAAAGTAAAGGCTATACAAGAAATGCCTGCTCCCCGTACTGAAAAGGAGGTTAGAGGATTCTTGGGACGCTTAAATTATATCGCCAGGTTCATCTCTCACCTGACATCTACCTGTGAGCCAATCTTCAAGCTGTTGAAGAAAGATCAGGTAGTTGAATGGAACAATGATTGTCAAGTTGCTTTTGATAAGATCAAGGAGTATTTATTAGAACCTCCTATTTTGATGCCACCCGTCGAAGGAAGACCGTTAATCATGTATCTGACTGTGTTGGATAACTCAATGGGGTGCGTACTGGGCCAACATGACGAGTCTGGCCGAAAAGAGCATGCCATTTATTAACTTAGCAAAAAGTTTACCGATTGTGAGACTCGTTACTCACTGCTCGAGAAAACTTGCTGCGCTTTGGTATGGGCTGCTCGCCGGCTGAGACGGTATATGTTGACTCATACCATTTTGCTGATTTCCAAAATGGATCCGATCAAGTATATCATCGAGAAGCCTGCTTTATCTGGAAGAATCGCTAGATGGCAAATGATCCTGACTAAGTATGATATCCAGTATACTACCCAAAAAGCTATAAAGGGGAGTGTACTAGCTGACCATCTAGCTCATCAAGCCGTCGAAGATTACCAATCTATGAGATTCGACTTCCCGGACGAGGACATCATGACTTTGGACAACATTGAGGGTAACGGACCGTATGACGGACCTGAACAAGGATCCCGATGGACCCTGTACTTTGATGGTGCTTCAAATGCACTTGGCAACGGTATCAGTGCGGTACTCATTTCTCCGGAAGGTTGCCATACACCCTTCACTGCCCGACTTTGCTTCAGCTGTACCAACAACATGGCTGAATATGAAGCTTGCATCTTTGGTCTCAAGGCGGCTATAGACTTGGGAATCAAATCTTTAGTCGTATTTGGGGACTCGGCTTTGGTTATCAGTCAAGTAAAAGGAGAGTGGGACACTAAGCATCCTAATCTTATCCCATACAAAGAACATGTCCTGACATTGTTGCCTCATTTCGAGCAGATTACCTTCGAGCACTTCCCGCGAGAAGAAAATCACCTAGCAGATGCTCTGGCTACAATGTCTTCCATGTTTAAACTCAACTGGGATAACGAGGCTCCCCAAATTACCATCGAGCGAATGGACAAACCTGCGCACAGTCATGAGATTAATACCGAAGAAGTAGTGGAACAACCCTGGTTTCATGAAATCAAAAGGTATCTCCAGACTAGAGAATACCCTGAAGGAGCTTCCGTCAATGACAAAAAGTTCTTAAGGAGATTTGCTGCCAAGTTCTTCCTAAGCAATGGCATCCTTTATAAGCGCAGCCATGATTGTGTTCTACTTCATTGTGTGGACAAAGTTGAAGCAGAATTGATCATGACTGAGATACACAGTGGCACATTTGGCACCCACTTGAGCGGGCATATGATGGCTAAGAAGATTCTAAGGGCAGGCTACTACTGGTCTACCATGGAAGCTGATTGTCATCAATATTCCCGTACTTGTCACAAATGCCAAGTCTATGCCGACAAGGTACATATTCCTCCTGTTCCTCTCAATGTTCTGACAACTCCTTGGCCATTCACAATGTGGGGCATTGATATGATTGGAGAGATCAAGACCACGGCATCCAATGGACATCGCTTCATCTTGGTCGCTATTGATTATTTCACCAAGTGGGTCGAAGCAGCTTCCTTTGCCTCAGTTACAAAGAATGTGGTTGCCCGCTTCATCAAGCATAACCTCATATGCCGGTATGGTGTCCCCGGCAGGATCATCACAGACAACGGTACGAATTTGAACAACACTATGATCACCGCTCTATGCGAGAAGTTCAAGATTTATCATCATAATTCATCTCCCTATCGGCCGAAGATGAACAGTGTTGTTGAAGCCGCGAACAAAAATATCAAAAAAATCATTCAAAAGATGACAGTCACCTACAAGGACTGGCATGAGATGTTACCGTTTGCTCTGCATGGATATCGTACCACGCCACGTACTTCAACAGGGGTGTTGTACCCCAAAATTTGCCCTCCCATTTCCTCAACATTCTCTCATCCCAACACCCTTGAAGATCAAGATCCAGTTAGGGTTTCCTCTGCTCAAGACTTCTCCTTGCACTGTGGACTCAAATTAGGGTTTGTGTTTGCCCAAGGATGTTTTGACCTAAAATGCCTAAGATAACTTTCATGCTTCATATTGGACTCCCAAGTTTACCCATGCCAAGTTTCAAGTCTTGATTCCAAGTTTTGCCCAGTCAATTGGGCAGTTGACCTATAAATCAACTGTATTGGGAAAAAGTCAACTGTGGCCAATTGACAGTCAAACCTCATGAAATTTGATCCACATCAACATTATGAACTCACATGGACCATTTGATCAAGTTTGGATCACAATTCCACAAGAAATTTGATCAGATCACCAAAAGGGCAAAATGGTCATTTTTAGGGTTTTGACTGCACAAAGGCAATTTTTAACTGTTTGACCTAGCCAATGGCAAATCAAGCTCACATATGGACTCAAGGAATCAATGAAATGGTCTTGACACATTCATCAAGCTCAAAAGATCCCAAGTATACAAGATTGACAGTTGAATTTCCCAGTCAATTGATCAATTTTGACTGTATACTGAAAAGTCAAACTTTGACTTTTTGGTCAAAATCAAGAGTCAAGATTCATTTTTCATCAAAACATGCCAAATCATGAAACTTGTTCACCAAGAAATCACAAAATGCAAATTAGGGTTAGAAAATGGAATTTTTCATAACTTAGAATTTTTCTAAGTTATGAAAAACCCTAATTTTTTCCCAACTTTGCCCCATCTTTTCACCAAGATCCATTTGGATTCAAACAAAAGTCAAAACATGAAAGTTGTAGCTTGTTGCATAATCTACAACTTTGATTCACAAAGTTTTCTCATTTGAAGCTTGTATCTCAAGTTACAATTTTTTGAATAAGGGTACTAAACCATTTTTAACTTAGTGAAACTTTAACCTATTTTGACAAGGTTTTCTACCCCACTTCAAGGCCACTTTTCATACCCTTCCACTTGGAATTTTAATTTGCATTTCAAAGATGGATTGTAGTACACATTCCAAGCTTTCCAAAATGTCCAAGAACTCATCAAACAACCTCATAACTTGAGAGATTCGAATTTCACAAGTTGGCAAAAATTCACTTTTGTTCTTCATCAAAACATGTTCATAATCTTGCAAATTTGAACTCAGCTTGCTTTATGCTTGATTACAGGTCCTTGAACCATTACATACTCAATAATTTAATGCATATTCAATGTGGTAAGGTGTTGTTCTTTGAGTGCAAGCACTGTATGCAAGATTAATCCTAAACTAGATAAAGTGCTTTATCCATTTTTGTAAAAAGCTAGATTTATGTCAAATTGAAATCCAAGCAAGTACAGTTAGGATCTCATGGGCACAAGATTATGGGCAAATTGCTCTGATCAAGAGAGGCTTATGCAGCAGGATTAGAGGCCCCCTACTGACCTAAAACACCAAGTGACCATTGCTTGCTTCAAATTCAAGTAACATTGCATAACTTGTACCATATCTCATCTCATCTTAGAAACACAAGAAAGAAGTTATCAAACACATCAGAAAGAACATATCCAAGCTAACACACGAGCCCTTGCCCTCTCAAACACTCTCATTGCCATAATCACCTTGAAACTGCTCAAACAGAGCAACCCCTGCAGATTGAGTGTTATCTCTCAATCCCTTCGAGCATTTTGGTCCAAACCTGTTCCTCTACCTTCCTTACAACCTATGCAAGCTAACCATGGCCTAAAACCTGATCTGTAATCCCTCTAACAGTTTCCACCATTTTCATTTTTTCCTTTTGCAGGTGAAGTTCTATAGCTTGATACAAGAAGTTTCAAGACAAAGTAAGCATTGAAAAAGCATCCCTGGACCTCAAGGAAGCTTTTCCAATCATTACCTTGCACTAGAAGTTCCTCATTCTCCAGATAGAAGTTCAACTGCACAGGTAAAACTTTGAACTCGTATCTCTCTTATCATGCATCTTTAGTCTTAAGTTTGTGAAGAAACAAGGTTCTACTCATAGCCCTGAACATGTACATATCTTTACATTTCATTTCTTTTGCCTGAGTAGAGAGAATTTGTAGTTTGAAAATGGCAGAAAAACTAGGTTAGGATTTGGGGGAGGAGAAATTCTCCCTCATCTTAGAGAGTTAGGTCAAGTTCCATACATGGTTAGAATCGTCTCTTCATGCTGAACATTTGTTGTGTTATGAGTTTTTGCTAAAAAGCCAGGAATCAAGAGTTAGAAGAAGCTGAACATGGCGCGCGTTTTTTCAAACATTTGTGCTGGAGGTTGAAGACAGTGGCATTGGGCTGGGCTTGTGTGTTTTTTCTTATTCACACCACATATTTGCTATTACACCCCCTGAGCCCATTTGCTTTATTTTTATTCTTTTTTGACTTTTTCTTTTTTGGTTAACTTTGTTTATTTTTTCTCATGACATTAAAAAAATAAAAATATTTTTTCCATCATTTTTTGAATATATGGCATATTTATTTGATTTATTTCTTTGTTTATACATAAAATATATGCATACTATTATTTAGAATAAATATAAAAATAGTGTAAATACAATTTTTATTTTTGTTTACATTCTGAAAATATTCCACATAAAAAAAATACTTTTTTTATTATTATTTTTTATTTTTATTAAATATTAAATATTTTGCACATAATGTATATTTAAGAAATTAATATATGTATATATATATATATATGTTTATTAATATATTTAGGTTAGAATATAAAAATATTTGAATTTTTTTTCATTTTTATTAATATTTGATACAAAAAATACTTTTTCATAATATACTTCATTATTTTTATTTTTGTACATAATAAATAAATGTTTGTATTAAATTAAACAATAATACATTTTCTTAATAAAATTAGGGTTTTTGCCCTAAATTCAAGATACTCCAAAAAATAATATATTTTTATTTTCTTTTCTCTTTTACATAAATAATATTTTTTTCATACATATACAAAACATTTCTTTTGCATCTTGCATTCTTATTTAATTTTTGTACATTGATTAAATTGCAAATATTCAAAATGATGTAATAATTTAGATTCTTGTCAATATCCCCATTTGAACATTTGTATCCCCCTTCCCATATTTGGTTTTGTAATAGCTTAGTAAATTTAATTTCGCACTTTATTGCTTTCTAATGATAACATGTTAGAATTAGGGTTTGTATGCGAAAAAACGATAAAAAAATAGTTATGACCTAATCTCAAGATAAATAAGCATGAAAATGGACACACAAATCACACTTGCACCCCTAGGGTATTCCAATTGTTGCCTTCAAATAAATGGGCCATATTGTATGTTGAACTTCTTTGGGCAAAGCAAACAAATTTGAATGATCATAGTCCCTCGACAAAACTTTTCAAAACAAACAAAAACAAATGATCAAGTCCATTAAAGAAAATTGCCCAAAGATATTTAACGCTGTTGCAATTATGGTCTAAACGATGACCCGCGCCTGTCCCTTTCACATCCTAACATAAGGTTGTCCACCAAATTCAATGGTGGAACAAACTTGTTAAAAGGGTTAAAACATAGCAGTAATCTTTTGAGAAATTTAGGAGTAGATAACCTCTTAGTTACTTGAACCAATCTTGCAAAACAAAACACTTGCCTAATTTCAAAACCACACAACATTACACTTTCAAAACAACTTTCAAAAACAAATGAAAACCTTTTCAAAAGACATACATCTTTGTATACATCCCCACATGGATCATTACAAAGGTCACCACCACATTGGCATCTTTTCAAAATATTTTCAAACCCACTCACACTCAAGCACCATTTCAAACAATTGAAAACAAAAGGCAAGTGATCTAAGCAAGTAACTAAGAGCCCATGGATAACCATGGATAGAAAGGGTGCTAATACCTTCCCTTTCTATAATCTACTCCCCGAACCCAAAGAAAACATCTCAAAAGGTTTTTGCTGTGCTTTTTAACCTTTCCTTAGGATAAAATAAAAAGTCGGTGGCGACTCTTGCTCAATCGAAACATTTGCGAATACAAACGCAAAACACTAGTCAGTTCTCCCACCGTACCACAGAACTGGCGACTCTGCTGGGGATTATTTTAAAAGTGGAGTAACCTTAGGGCTTAGATCACCTTTGTTTTCAATTGATTGTCTTGTTTGCTTTTACATTTGTGGGCCTTGTATCGGAGTTTTATAGATCCTAACCCGGATCTGGGGATACCTTCTTAGAAAGTAGCAACAAGGCTGTGAGGGAACTGTGCAGGGTATACCGACATGGTTGAAGCAGTCTGCTACGTTGATGTGGCACTTTGGTGTGTACCGGTAACCCTTGAGTTCAGTCAAGGAGAGTACGGGGCCGCCGCGTGGTGTCGTGAAGCATCAACTGACCTTAGGAACCTTAATTGAACCATCTTGGCCTTTTTAGGGTAGTGAGATAACTGACTTTGGTGCAGTCCGAGGTTGGTTGATACTCGATACTACACTCAATTGAGGGTTGCTTTCCTGGGATATTTCGGTCGCCAGTTCAGTGGCTAAATCGAAACGATGAACAATGAAAGTAATCCAGTGATATTGGGACCCTTAGAACCCGGTTACTTCTAATAGGACAGGTTGAGCCCACCAAACTTCAAGAGGGTAATACCCAGACCTCATGCAGGCCTAAACTCTAAGGGTTTGTCTTGTGTGACTTGTGTGCCTTACCATGTTTGCCTTTGTGAATATTTGTGGTGTATCATAACATCATGACATCATACAACATCATGAGCATTGACTAACCATTTCAAGGGTTTCGAATCTTCATCTTTGTTCTTGTTTTATAGGACATGGAAACTGCTCGCAGAAAGACAATTCAGATTAGCCTTGTAAAGATCCCTCCTCAGCTTAAGGAACTTATGTCCAGGATTCCCGAGGGTTCTTCATTCAGTGAGAGACATGGAAGACTCATCAGCTTGGTTAACACCAACATTGAGGAGGATTTGATAAAAGTCCTATTCCAGTTCTTTGACCCTCTGCATCACTGTTTCACTTTTCCGGATTATCAATTGGTGCCTACATTGGAAGAGTTCTCCCGACTTCTGAAGGTCCCCATCCTTGATCAACTACCCTACAACGGTACGGAAGAGGAACCCAAGCTTGAAGAGATTGCTAAAGCCTTGCACCTACAACCGTCTGACCTCAAGGGACATTGGGAAGTTAGAAGTGGTATCAAGGGTTTCTTAGCCAGGTTTCTGTTCGAGAAGGCCCAAGAATGTTGGAACTCCCTTGACCTACAAGCTTTTGAAGAAGTTATGGCCCTCCTTGTCTATGGTTTGGTGTTATTCCCTAACCCAGATCAGCTCATTGATATCAGTGTTGTCCAGATCTTCATGACCAGGAATCCTATACCTACGTTGCTGCGGGACATCCTTCACTCATGTTACACTCGAACCATGAGAAGAAGGGGTGTCCTTATGTGTTGCACTCCCCTCCTGGGAAGGTGGTTTATTTCGCACCTTCCACAATCAGTTTTGAAGAACGAGCGGGGTTTGAGATGGTCACAACGGTTAATGACTCTTACACATGCAGATATACATTGGTGCCCTAGGTCCAGGGAAGACGTCACTATCATTGATCGTTGCGGGGAGTACCCTAATGTTCCTTTATTTGGAATCAAAGGAGGTATTACTTATAACCCATGCCTGGCTTGGAGACAGTTTGGTTATGCTCGGAGGGATGGCCCTCATGACATGTTAATTCCTAACATAGTTTTTGACTTCGACAACGATACTCAAGGACTTCGTCAGAAATTTATCAGAGCTTGGAGGATGCCAAGTAGGATAGACAGCAAGACACTGGGGCACAGGAACTCCATCCCGTTGGAACCTTATCTCAAGTGGGTACGAGCCCGCTCCCAGAAGTTAGTGATGCCTTATCCTCATATGCTCCCTGTGATCAAAGAACCAGTCTTGGAAGGAGAGACGTCCTACACCATTCAACATCCCGACATGCCCACCTCCTGGGAAGAAATGCAGAAGAGCTGGGTCCAGCTTAAGGAAGAACGGAATTCTCTTGAGACCAGTCTACATGCTAGTGAAAAGAAAGTCCTGGAACTCACCCGCCTGCTGCACGAGGAAAGGAATCTCAACACCTACATCGCACCAAAGAGGATGCGCAATGTTTTTTTACCTTGAGGAGTCATTTTGTAATATTTGGCCCATGGGGCATTTATGTACTAACGAATTTCTCCTTATTAATATGATGTGCGTTCCTTTTTGTCTACAACAAATTTTGAATATTCTAAATCCTTGAATGCATTGCATACATACGCATTCCATTGCACCATATGCATAGCAGGTACCCTATTTCACAGGTTGCTTAATTTTCTTCGCTGTTTGTGTGCACAATCATCATGAATCCAGACTCCTCCAGTGAGCAAGCAATCAAGGCCCTTCAGGCCCAAAGTGCACAGTTTCAAGAGATGGTCCTAAGCCTAGCCCAGGGTCAGCAAGAGTTGAAGACTCTACTCCTGAAGAAGAAGAAGAAAAAGAGGACTGCGTTGTTCAACACCGGACGCAGATTTGGGAACACACTCCATAATGAAGCTGATCCAACTACTTCTTCTGCTGAGAAAAACAGTCCCCAAGGGGGAGGAGCTCCTAGTCCCGCAGTCTCCGACAACGAGACGGACTATAACGACGAACAATACCCACCTGCTGCTGACAGATACAAGCAATTGGAGGACCGCTTAAGCGCCATGGAAATTCAGAATGTGCCGGGACTGGATTTCGGAGATTTGGGGTTATCTTCTGGGGTAGTAATTCCACACAAGTTTAAGGCGCCTGCCTTCGCCAAGTATGATGGGGTCTCCTGCCCAAAGCTGCATCTAAGGTCGTACGTAAGGAAGATCCAACCTTATACGGCGGATAAGAACCTCTGGATTCACTTCTTCCAAGATAGCCTCTCGGGGTCACAGCTTGAATGGTTCTACCAACTAGATGGAGCTAGCATCCGACACTGGGAAGATTTGGCAACCGCGTTCTACAGACAATACCAATACAATTCTGATCTCGCTCCTACGCGTACCCAACTTCAGGGTATGTCTCTAGGAACGGGTGAAGGGTTCAAAGAGTACGCTCAAAAATGGAGAGATTTGGCTGGCAGGGTGCAGCCTCTATTGACTGATCGAGAGCTGGTTGATATGTTCCTAGGGACGTTGTCTGGTCCATTTTTCAATCATTTGGTTGGTTACTCCTCCGCTGGGTTTACAGACTTGATATTGACAGGAGAAAGAATTGAAGTTGGCATCAGGTCAGGCAAGATACAAAAGGCTGCCTCCACCAGTGCTGAGAAGAGGCCGTTTAAGAAAGAAGCAAGCGCCGTCTATGGTCCTAGAAGACAAATCAAGCCTGAAAGTCGCCAAGCCGTCAATGCTTTGGTCATCTCAAAACCTGTTGCTGCTCCTCAGCAGTACAATCAACAAAGAAGCGAAAGGCCCAAGAGGCAGTATACCCGACTGAGTATGACCTTATCTCAAATTTTACCCCAACTGTTATCCACCAACCTGGTGACCCTCAAAGAAGCTCCTAAGGTTGTCAACACTGCGTCTCCTAAGTATAACCCAAATGCCCGGTGTGCTTATCATTCTGATAGTCCCGGGCACACTACTGATGATTGCTGGGCCTTGAGAAACAAAGTGCAAGATCTGATCGACGCAAAGGAAATTCAGTTTGAAGCGCCGGAGAGACCAAATGTTGTAACTGCTCTTATGCCCCAGCATAGAGTGAATGCCATTGAGGAGGAATTGTATGCTGTTTCGGTAAATGAAGTTGCCACCCCTTTGAAGACTGTCAAGAAGAACCTACTACGGGCCGGTTTATTTCCGGGTTGCAGTGAAGGTTGCCTGTTCTGTGCTGTTTCCCTATCTGGTTGTCCCTTGTTGAGGTTAGGCGTCCAAAGCCTAATGGATAGCAAGGAGATTCTGTTTAAGAAGTCTGCTGTTCAGTTGGTTCCGATAAAAGAAGTTTATGTGGTTACCATCTTCAATAATCCAATCAAGGCTCCCCCGAAGAAGCCTGTTCAAATCATGACTGTTGCACCTGTGATTATTACTGTTCCGGGGCCTCTCCCCTACGTATCTGATAAAGTTGTCCCTTGGCATTATGGGGCAGACGTATATGTAAATGGAATCAAACAAGAATTCGACACTGGCGCCAGTATCTGCGATATCACTGGTCCAGCCAAGGTCACCCGCAGTGGCAGGCTCTTCTCGCCTGACATTGCACCGCCCGCTACTCGAAAACCCCTCCTTATAACACCCACAAGTGTGCCTGTTACTATTGCTGATCAAGTTGTTTCCCCTGCTGCCGAGTCATCAAATGCTCGGGGCAAAGGGATTGAAGAAGAGCCTGCCCGGATGGAGGCACCAATACCCATAAATGCTGAGGCCTCCCAACAAGAAATGGAGGAGATCCTGAAAATAATAAAGAAAAGTGATTTCAATGTTGTCGAGCAGCTGGGGCATACGCCCTCCAAGATCTCCATGCTCTCCTTATTGCTATGCTCTGAGGCCCATGCTAAGGCCTTGATCTCATTTCTCAAGATGGCCCATGTGCCGCAGGAGACATCGGCAGTCCAGTTCACTGATTGCATAGCAAATCTGACAGCAGACAATGGCTTGGGTTTTTCAGATGCTGACCTGACTGCGAAGGGAAGAGACCACAATGATGCCCTGCATGTCTCTATCGAATGCATGGGCACTACTCTGGCGCATGTATTGGTGGATACTGGTTCCTCCTTGAATGTTCTACCAAAAAAGGCTTTAGACCGTCTGGATTATGAAGGCCTGGAATTGAAGCCCAGCAATATCATCGTCAGGGCCTTTGACGGTTCAAAAAGGATGGTTCATGGAGAGGTTAACATCCCTATTCGTGTGGGCTCTCAAGTGTTTGACTCTACTTTTTATGTGATGGATATACGTCCATCGTACTCTTGTCTACTGTGTCGACCTTGGATCCATAAAGTTGGGGCAGTGACCTCTACCTTGCACCAGAAGCTAAAGTACCCTGTCAGAGGGAAGATCGTCACTGTGCAAGGAGAAGAGGAGTATATGGTGAGCCATTTGAATTCCTTCAGATACATTGAGATGGACGGGGAGTTTATTGAAACCCCCTTTCAGCATTTCGAGGAGGTACATCCAATTTCAGCAGCAGCAGAAACAATAGTCGAAGAGAATGTTTCCTTGAAGATGGCTTCCCTAAGGGATGCCCGGGCTGTGGTTCAGAAAGGCAATTGTGCAAACTGGGGTCAGCTTCCTGACTTCACTCAGAAGAATGACAAGTTTGGGCTGGGCTTTACTGCAGAGGCTCAGAGGGCTGTGCGCAAGGAGAAGGTCAGAAAGGCTCCGGTGTTTATCTCCAGCTCCAGGGTGAATGCTATCGAGGAGGATGTGGAGGAAGCAGAATTTGACAGTTGGATCTACCCGACTACCAGCAACGGACCAAGCAACTGGACGGCAAAGGATTTTACCCCTATCACATTTGTCACGCAGTAATTAATTTCTTTTGATTTCCAATTTGTAACAAACAATATGTTAAAACTTTGTTGGCTCGGTGTCCTACCCGGGGCATCGTAGCTCCATTTGTGAGGGCTTTTTGTATGACATTTTCATATATCATCAATCAAAACATTGGACGTTCGTTGCATTTCAAATCTTGTGCTCTTTCCCTTTCTGTGTTATATATATTGCAAAACAGCTATATTGACACACACTCACTTATACAGGTTTCAATCCACTCTGGATCTCACTGGTAACAACTCTGCTACCACCAGTTATGACTTTGAAAATCCGATCAACTTGGCCGAAGACGAAGGTGAAGATGATTGTGAAGTGCCTGGTGAACTCGCAAGACTGCTACTCCAGGAAGAGAGAGCTATTCAACCACACGAAGAGCCGGTGGAGACAATTAACCTGGGTACTGAGACAGATAGGAAAGAGGTCAAGATTGGTGCCAATCTAGAGCTCAGCGTGAAGCAACGATTGATCCAGATGCTACAAGACTACATGGAGATTTTTGCTTGGTCCTATGAAGATATGCCTGGTTTGGATGCCGACATTGTAGTTCATCACCTGCCAACCAAGGAAGACTGCCCTCCGGTAAAGCAAAAAGTCTGACGGATGCGACCAGAGATGTCTGAAAAGATCAAGGCCGAGGTTATGAAACAGTTTGATGCCGGGTTCCTTGCAGTGACTTCTTACCCTCAGTGGGTTGCCAACATGGTGTCGGTACCAAAGAAGGACGGTAAAGTCAGAATGTGTGTTGACTACAGGGATCTGAACAGGGCCAGCCCCAAGGATGACTTCCCCCTACCTCACATTGATATCCTTGTTGACAATACAGCTCAACACAAGGTGTTCTCCTTCATTGATGGTTTTTCGGGGTATAATCAGATCAAGATGGCTCCAGAGGATATGGAGAAGACTACCTTTGTGACTCAGTGGGGCACCTTCTGTTATAAGGTCATGCCGTTCGGATTGAAAAATGCTGGGGCAACCTATCAACGTGCCATGGTTGCTTTATTTCATGATATGATCCATCATGAGATTGAGGTATACGTTGATGACATGATTGCGAGGTCTCAAACTGAGGAGGAGCACCTTGACCATCTGAGGAAGCTGTTTGACCGACTCAAGTTATACAAGCTAAGGTTGAATCCCAACAAATGCACCTTTGGGGTAAGATCCGGAAAATTGCTGGGTTTCATTGTAAGTGATAAAGGTATTCAGGTGGACCCTGCCAAGGTAAAAGCCATACAAGAGATGCCGACTCCAAGAACAGAGAAAGAAGTCAGAGGTTTCCTAGGACGACTGAATTACATTGCCCGATTCATCTCACATCTGACTGCTACTTGTGAGCCAATCTTCAAATTACTGAAGAAAGATCAAGTAGTACGCTGGAATGATGAATGTCAGGCCGCCTTTGAAAAGATAAAGGAATATCTCCAAGAGCCACCCATTCTTATGCCACCAGTGGAAGGAAGACCTCTGATACTATACTTGACAGTGCTTGATAATTCAATGGGGTGTGTGCTGGGGCAGCATGACGAGTCTGGCCGAAAAGAGCACGCTATTTATTACTTGAGCAAAAAGTTTACCGACTGTGAGTCTCGTTACTCACTGCTTGAGAAAACTTGCTGCGCTCTTGTATGGGCTGCTCGCCGGCTAAGACAGTATATGCTGACTCACACTACTTTATTAATTTCAAAAATGGATCCCATTAAGTACATATTTGAAAAGCCCGCTCTGTCTGGAAGAATAGCGAGATGGCAAATGATCTTGACAGAATATGACATCCAGTATACAACTCAGAAAGCAATAAAGGGAAGTGTACTGGCCGATCATTTGGCACATCAACCTGTGGACGATTACCAATCATTGAACTTTGATTTTCCGGATGAAGATATCATGGTGGTAACTGACTGTGAAGTACCTGGACCGGATGAAGGACCTGAGGAAGGATCCCGATGGTCTATGCATTTTGATGGAGCCTCCAATACTTTGGGTAACGGCATCGGCGCTGTAATCATATCTCCCGAAGGAACTCATACTCCCCTCACCGCCCGATTATGTTTCAGCTGCACCAACAATATGGCAGAATATGAGGCATGTATCATGGGTTTACAAGCTGCAATCGACTTAAGGATCAAATTTCTAAGTGTTTTCGGAGATTCCGCTCTCGTGATCAATCAGATCAAAGGCGAGTGGGATACGAAACACCCGAATCTTATTCCTTACAAAGAGTATGTGTTGACCTTGCTTCCCCACTTTGAAGAGATAACTTTCGAACACTTCCCTAGAGAGGAGAATCAGCTAGCGGACGCCCTAGCTACGATGTCTTCAATGTTCAAAGTTAAATGGGACAATGAGGCCCCCCGAATCATTATCTGAAAGTTGGATGAAGCGGCATACTGTTGCGAGCTCGAGGCTGAGAAGGTGACCGAAAAACCCTGGTATCATGAGGTGAAAAGGTACTTGGAAGCTCAGGAATACCCTGAAGGTGCGTCTGTCAATGATAAGAAGTTCATGAGGAGGTTTGCTGCAAAATTCTTCCTCAGCAACGGCATTCTCTACAAGCGGAATCATGATTCAACTCTGCTACGTTGTGTGGATAAGGCTGAAGCAGAGAAAATTATGATGGAACTGCATGAAGGTACATTCGGAACACATTCCAGTGGACACACCATGGCTAAGAAAATCCTTCGGGCAGGATATTTCTGGTCCACAATGGAAGCCGATTGTTACCAACACTCCCGAACTTGTCATAAATGCCAGATCTATGCTGACAAGGTGCATATCCCTCCGGTTCCTTTGAATGTCCTGACGGCACCTTGGCCTTTCGCAATGTGGGGCATCGATATGATCGGCGAGATCCGACCGACGGCGACCAATGGACATCGCTTCATCTTGGTGGCGATCGATTACTTCACGAAATGGGTTGAGGCAGCTTCCTACGCCACAGTAACCAAGAGCGTCGTGGCGCGTTTCATCCGGCATAATCTGATCTGTCGGTACGGCGTCCCGGAAAGAATCATTACGGATAATGGTACCAACCTCAATAACAAAATGATCACTGAACTCTGTGAACAATTCAAGATACAGCACCACAATTCTTCTCCCTACCGGCCGAAGATGAATGGGGCTGTAGAGGCAGCCAATAAGAATATCAAGAAAATTGTGCAGAAGATGACAGTGACCTATAAAGATTGGCATGAGATGTTACCGTTCGCTCTTCATGGGTACCGTACCTCAGCCAGAACGTCAACCGGGGCAACTCCCTTCTCCTTGGTCTATGGCATGGAGGCAGTCTTGCCAATTGAAGTCCAGATACCCTCTCTCCGGATAATGAAGGATGCAGACTTGAATGAAGATGATTGGATCCAAACTCGACTTGACCAATTAAATCTGATTGACGAAAAGAGGCTCATTGCTATCTGTCATGGTCAAACATATCAGAAACGGATGATCAGGGCATTTAACAAGAAATTCAGACCGCAAGAGTATCGAGTTGGGGACCTGGTAATCAAACGCATCATCCTTCCTCAAAGTGATCCCCGGGGCAAATGGACCCCTACATACGAAGGCCCATTTGTGGTTAAACGTGTGTTCTCAGGAGGAGCCATGATCCTAACCACCATGGATGGTGACGACCTTCCTCACCCCGCCAATGCAGACATAGTGAAAAAATACTACGCATAAATAAAAGACCCGCTAGGTTGACATACCTAGGCAAAAATAAGGGCTTCCCGGCGAACCAAAAGGGTTCGGGCAAAAATAAGGGATGAAATGAATAAAAATATGTACACTCGGCAAGTCGAAAACCTGAAAAGGCGGCTTGGGCAAAAATGGGTATCCCGGTGGACTGAAAACCCGAAAGGGCGGTCCAGGCAAAAGTTAGGGATAAAAGCGTAACACTATGTCTCATTGGATCACTTCGCATCCGGAATTCGGCATCAACTATCTGGCTCAAGATTTCGACATCGGCCAATCAGCTTCATCTTCAATTAGGCAGCAAGGCGATGAGACGTTCGAAGACATAAAGGCGATAGCAGAGTTGGAACCCAGTGGGATTTGTTCACATAGCTGTTTTGTTTCCTTTTTCAAATTGTAAACTCTATGTTATTTGGCGGCGTCCTCTTACTAGGATGTCAGCCTCTTGTACAAAAACGCCTATTCACAGGCAAAGTTTAAATCAATACAAATATACTTTTCAGTTAAAAGCGCCAATTGTTTTCCTTTTTCTGTTTTGTCTTGCGAAGAACGTCCAATGTTCATTTTTGATATATGCATTTGACATTAAATTGCTGATTCATAAATGTTTACATATGAAACGAGAGATTAATTACAGGTGACATCAGAGACAGGGGCAATGTGAAGTTGTCTAATGCAGTCTGGTTGTTTTGTCCGCCGAGGTGCCAAGGTAAATTCAACTGAAGAGTGTGGCCAAATCATCTCAACTCCCCGCAGAGTAAAACAAGGTTCAGTAGTACTTTCCCAAGCAGAGTTGGTCCCCCGTCGATCCTAAAAAGGCACAACATTCCCCAGCAAGTCTTAAAGCTCATCCCCAGTAGATTCCGGAAGCTTGTTCTCTATAGAGTACGGACGTCTCTCCCGAGTTTTATTTAGAGTTATTTCCTCACAAGGACTTATAACTGGGTTATCCTCAGCTAAAAACCACGGAAGACCGCCCTCGGCAAAGTTCCTTCAATACCCAGCGGAGTTTATCATCATTATCCCCAGCGGAATCCATCATTAGAGTCCTCAACAGGCCTCTCATCAAAACTTCGGCCAAGTATCTCTTCCACAGAGCAACTCCCCGGCCGTTCGTCAAGGATTTATTTGCCTAAAACGAAATTACATTCATAGACATTTCACATTTTCATACATCTTGCTTACCTACATGATAAAGCGCATACAACACTATCTCATGTTGAACATCATGCATATCATACATCATGACATTGCATACAACTTACGTTTTTGCCTTTTCAGGAAAAAGACAATCCCAAAAACAACTACCTTCAACTGTCACAATTCCAGATCCGATACCTGTATCTAGCCAGGGCACATCTGAGAGTGATCAGTTTCCAGACTCGATTCTTGTATCTAGCCAGGGCATGTCTGAAGAGTTCGAAGATTCGATTCCTGTATCCAGCCAGGGCACATCTATCAACTACAACATCCCCAGATTCGATTCCTGTATCCAGCCAGGGCATATCTGTGGACCCCGTTTCCAGACTCGATTCTTGTATCTAGCCAGGGCACGTCTAAAGAGTTCAAAGACTCGATTCCTGTATCTAGCCAGGGCACGTCTATTAACGACTATTTCCAGATTCGACTCCTGTATCCAGCCAGGGCACATCTGTGAGCAACCGATTGTAGATTCGATACCTGTATCTAGCCAGGGCACATCTAAATAAGGAGATTGAAGATCAAACACCTGTAACAAGCCAGGAAAACATCCGTCTTTCTCAAATATACAAGTTTCTCGCTAAGGAATCTCTTATGCGATCGACACTTCCAAATGGCATATATAAGCCCATTCCCGACAAGGTTCTGTCACGTCTCCAGAAGGCATCTATAAGCCCATCTCCCTATCCACCATCTCTCCAAATGGCATCTATAAGCCCATTCCCGACACCACATTGTTGAGACTCCAGCATGCGAGTGCAAATTTCCGGGCACTCTAGTGTCCAATCTCCTTTTACCCTCGAGTCACGAAAGGCAAACTTGCCAATCTAACTCTTCAGGTTCAAGAAGATTGAACAGGGGCAACTGTTGTACCCCAAAATTTGCCCTCCCATTTCCTCAACATTCTCTCATCCCAACACCCTTGAAGATCAAGATCCAGTTAGGGTTTCCTCTGCTCAAGACTTCTCCTTGCACTGTGGACTCAAATTAGGGTTTGTGTTTGCCCAAGGATGTTTTGACCTAAAATGCCTAAGATAACTTTCATGCTTCATATTGGACTCCCAAGTTTACCCATGCCAAGTTTCAAGTCTTGATTCCAAGTTTTGCCCAGTCAATTGGGCAGTTGACCTAGAAATCAACTGTATTGGGAAAAAGTCAACTGTGGCCAATTGACAGTCAAACCTCATGAAATTTGATCCACATCAACATTATGAACTCACATGGACCATTTGATCAAGTTTGGATCACAATTCCACAAGAAATTTGATCAGATCACCAAAAGGGCAAAATGGTCATTTTTAGGGTTTTGACTGCACAAAGGCAATTTTTAACTGTTTGACCTAGCCAATGGCAAATCAAGCTCACATATGGACTCAAGGACTCAATGAAATGGTCTTGACACATTCATCAAGCTCAAAAGATCCCAAGTACACAAGATTGACAGTTGAATTTCCCAGTCAATTGATCAATTTTGACTGTATACTGAAAAGTCAAACTTTGACTTTTTGGTCAAAATCAAGAGTCAAGATTCATTTTTCATCAAAACATGCCAAATCATGAAACTTGTTCACCAAGAAATCACAAAATGCAAATTAGGGTTAGAAAATGGAATTTTTCATAACTTAGAATTTTTCTAAGTTATGAAAAAACCCTAATTTTTTCCCAACTTTGCCCCATCTTTTCACCAAGATCCATTTGGATTCAAACAAAAGTCAAAACATGAAAGTTGTAGCTTGTTGCATAATCTACAACTTTGATTCACAAAGTTTTCTCATTTGAAGCTTGTATCTCAAGTTACAATTTTTTGAATAAGGGTACTAAACCATTTTTAACTTAGTGAAACTTTAACCTATTTTGACAAGGTTTTCTACCCCACTTCAAGGCCACTTTTCATACCCTTCCACTTGGAATTTTAATTTGCATTTCAAAGATGGATTGTATTACACATTCCTAGCTTTCCAAAATGTCCAAGAACTCATCAAACAACCTCATAACTTGAGAGATTCGAATTTCACAAGTTGGCAAAAATTCACTTTTGTTCTTCATCAAAACATGTTCATAATCTTGCAAATTTGAACTCAGCTTGCTTTATGCTTGATTACAGGTCCTTGAACCATTACATACTCAATAATTTAATGCATATTCAATGTGTTAAGGTGTTGTTCTTTGAGTGCAAGCATTGTATGCAAGATTAATCCTAAACTAGATAAAGTGCTTTATCCATTTTTGTAAAAAGCTAGCTTTATGTCAAATTGAAATCCAAGCAAGTACAGTTAGGATCTCATGGGCACAAGATTATGGGCAAATTGCTCTGATCAAGAGAGGCTTATGCAGCAGGATTAGAGGCCCCCTACTGACCTAAAACACCAAGTGACCATTGCTTGCTTCAAATTCAAGTAACATTGCATAACTTGTACCATATCTCATCTCAGCTTAGAAACACAAGAAAGAAGTTATCAAACACATCAGAAAGAACATATCCAAGCTAACACACGAGCCCTTTCCCTCTCAAACACTCTCATTGCCATAATCACCTTGAAACTGCTCAAACAGAGCAACCCCTGCAGATTGAGTGCTATCTCTCAATCCCTTCGAGCATTTTGGTCCAAACCTGTTCCTCTACCTTCCTTACAACCTATGCAAGCTAACCATGGCCTAAAACCTGATCTGTAATCCCTCTAACAGTTTCCACCATTTTCATTTTTTCCTTTTGCAGGTGAAGTTCTATAGCTTGATACAATAAGTTTCAAGACAAAGTAAGCATTGAAAAAGCATCCCTGGACCTCAAGGAAGCTTTTCCAATCATTACCTTGCACTAGAAGTTCCTCATTCTCCAGATAGAAGTTCAACTGCACAGGTAAAACTTTGAACTCGTATCTCTCTTATCATGCATCTTTAGTCTTAAGTTTGTGAAGAAACAAGGTTCTACTCATAGCCCTGAACATGTACATATCTTTACATTTCATTTCTTTTGCCTGAGTAGAGAGAATTTGTAGTTTGAAAATGGCAGAAAAACTAGGTTAGGATTTGGGGGAGGAGAAATTCTCCCTCATCTTAGAGAGTTAGGTCAAGTTCCATACATGGTTAGAATCGTCTCTTCATGCTGAACATTTGTTGTGTTATGAGTTTTTGCTAAAAAGCCAGGAATCAAGAGTTAGAAGAAGCTGAACATGGCGCGCGTTTTTTCAAACATTTGTGCTGGAGGTTGAAGACAGTGGCATTGGGCTGGGCTTGTGTGTTTTTTCTTATTCACACCACATATTTGCTATTACACCCCCTGAGCCCATTTGCTTTATTTTTATTCTTTTTTGACTTTTTCTTTTTTGGTTAACTTTGTTTATTTTTTCTCATGACATTAAAAAAATAAAAATATTTTTTCCATCATTTTTTGAATATATGGCATATTTATTTGATTTATTTCTTTGTTTATACATAAAATATATGCATACTATTATTTAGAATAAATATAAAAATAGTGTAAATACAATTTTTATTTTTGTTTACATTCTGAAAATATTCCACATAAAAAAAAATACTTTTTTTATTATTATTTTTTATTTTTATTAAATATTAAATATTTTGCACATAATGTATATTTAAGAAATTAATATATGTATATATATATATATGTTTATTAATATATTTAGGTTAGAATATAAAAATATTTGAATTTTTTTTCATTTTTATTAATATTTGATACAAAAAATACTTTTTCATAATATACTTCATTATTTTTATTTTTGTACATAATAAATAAATGTTTGTATTAAATTAAACAATAATACATTTTCTTAATAAAATTAGGGTTTTTGCCCTAAATTCAAGATACTCCAAAAAATAATATATTTTTATTTTCTTTTCTCTTTTACATAAATAATATTTTTTTCATACATATACAAAACATTTCTTTTGCATCTTGCATTCTTATTTAATTTTTGTACATTGATTAAATTGCAAATATTCAAAATGATGTAATAATTTAGATTCTTGTCAATATCCCCATTTGAACATTTGTATCCCCCTTCCCATATTTGGTTTTGTAATAGCTTAGTAAATTTAATTTCGCACTTTATTGCTTTCTAATGATAACATGTTAGAATTAGGGTTTGTATGCGAAAAAACGATAAAAAAAATAGTTATGACCTAATCTCAAGATAAATAAGCATGAAAATGGACACACAAATCACACTTGCACCCCTAGGGTATTCCAATTATTGCCTTCAAATAAATGGGCCATATTGTATGTTGAACTTCTTTGGGCAAAGCAAACAAATTTGAATGATCATAGTCCCTCGACAAAACTTTTCAAAACAAACAAAAACAAATGATCAAGTCCCTTAAAGAAAATTGCCCAAAGATATTTAACGCTGTTGCAATTATGGTCTAAACGATGACCCGCGCCTGTCCCTTTCACATCCTAACATAAGGTTGTCCACCAAATTCAATGGTGGAACAAACTTGTTAAAAGGGTTAAAACATAGCAGTAATCTTTTGAGAAATTTAGGAGTAGATAACCTCTTAGTTACTTGAACCAATCTTGCAAAACAAAACACTTGCCTAATTTCAAAACCGCACAACATTACACTTTCAAAACAACTTTCAAAAACAAATGAAAACCTTTTCAAAAGACATACATCTTTGTATACATCCCCACATGGATCATTACAAAGGTCGCCACCACATTGGCATCTTTTCAAAATATTTTCAAACCCACTCACACTCAAGCACCATTTCAAACAATTGAAAACAAAAGGCAAGTGATCTAAGCAAGTAACTAAGAGCCCATGGATAACCATGGATAGAAAGGGTGTTAATACCTTCCCTTTCTATAATCTACTCCCCGAACCCAAAGAAAACATCTCAAAAGGTTTTTGCTGTGCTTTTTAACCTTTCCTTAGGATAAAATAAAAAGTCGGTGGCGACTCTTGCTCAACCGAAACATTTGCGAATACAAACGCAAAACACTAGTCAGTTCTCCCACCGTACCACAAGGGGCAACCCCATTTTCTTTGGTGTATGGCATGGAAGTTGTTCTACCCATGGAAGTTCAGATCCCTTCCTTAAGGATTATGAAGGACGCTGGTTTGAGTGAAGACGATTGGATTCAGACTCGGCTTGACCAACTTAATTTGATCGACGAGAAGCGACTTACTGCTGTTTGTCATGGTCAGACGTATCAAAAACGGATGATCAAGGATTTCAACAAGAAAGTCAGACGTCAAGTATATCAAGTCGGGGATCTTGTAATCAAGCAGATCATCTTACCGCAAAGTGATCCCAGGGGCAAGTGAACTCCTACTTACGAAGGACCATTTGTGATCAAGAGCATCTTTTCTGGTGGGGCAATGATTCTGACCACCATGGACGATAACGACTTGCCGCATCCTGCGAACGCAGACATAGTCAAAAGATACTACGCATAAAAACGAACCGGCAAGTTGAAAACCCGAAAGGGCGACTTGGGCAAAAATGGGCATCCCAGTGAATCGAAAACCCGAAAGGGCAATTCAGGAAAAAATTAGGGGTAGAACAAAAAAAATCTGTACACCCGGCAAGTTGAAAACCCGAAAGGGCGACTTGGGCAAAAAAGGGTTTCCCGGTGGATCGAAAACCCGAAAGGGCGGTCCAGGCAAAAGTTAGGGAATTAAAGCGTATGACTATGTCTCGTCGGATTACTTTAAGAATGATCTCTTCACCAACAAGCTCCAAGCTTCTGATCAATCCAATCATCGGCGGACGAAGCAGCGAACAGACAAGATATTTAGAGTTGTGAAGGATATAGCAGAAGGGGAACCCCATGGAATTGCTACACATAGCCATCTTTCTTTTGTATAAATTTTTTTCTCAATTTTATGACAGCATTCTCTTACTATGATGTATGTCTCCTTTGTACAAAGATACTTACAAAAGTTAATACAAAGATACTTCAAAGTGCAGAAATTTGCTTGCCTTTCATTCTTTTTTACACTTATGTTTTATTTGAAAACGTCCAATGTTTTGTTAAATAGGCATATGCATTTGAATATAATCACTGCTTACAAATAAAACGAAATTGAGAAAGGATAATTACTGGTAGGTTGAAGGTGTAGGAAGATATCTTTGTGCTGTTCCATAAGAAAATCCCCTACAGCACACCTTTCAGATCCTCAACAAAGCTAAAAACTTGGAGTACAAGTCCCCAGCAGAGTTAAGCTTCAAGATCCCCAGCGGAGCCAGTGCATTCTAAACTTGATTCCCCAGCTGAGTTAAGTTTCAAAGTTCCCATCAGAGTTCAAACTCACAATCCCCAGTGATGCCCGAAAACCCTGAAAAACTATCCCTAGTGGAGCCAGAATATTCTAAACCTTCTTCCCCAGAGAAGTCAAATTTCCAACTATCAACCCCCGGTGGGAACTGTTCAACTTCCCCCAATTTCCCCAGCAGGTTATCTTAAAAGTCTGAGAATCAAGTAGATAACAGTTGACTTCTTGGCTTATCCCCAACTAGGATGCTTCCCCAGTAGTTTGGCATACAACCCAAGCTTCTGATTTCACCGGCCGAGTAAGCATTCTCCCCACAGAGTTATTTCCCAGCGGATCAAAGATTCTTGTTTTCATTTCTCCAAGCAGAAGCCTCCCAGGTTTTAACCCCCCAGTAGAGATTTTCAGAATTTTCCTTAGTTCCCAGGAAAGTCATGAAGGATCCTCATTCCCCGCAGAAGTTGTCAGAACCCTTGTGAATCCCCACAAGTCACCAAGGATTTTCAATCCCCAACGTTGGTCCCAGGATTTCTCATCCCCAAGCAGTCAGCAAGGATTTCTCATCTTCAACAATTAAAGATTTTTGAATCCTCAACATCGGTCAAGAATTTACTTTCTCCGGCAGTAGTATAAGATTCTATTATCTCCAGTTATCAAGGATTTATTTTCCTCAGCAAGACAGCTACTCAGCTTACATGCATAACCATTACATCCATATATCATAAACATTGATGAAACACAGTTCATTGCATCATACATATCATGCAAACATAACTTTGTGTTTTAGCTAACATTTTACCCTTTTCAGGATAAGATTAAAAGGCTATTGTTGCCAATTAGTCAGATACAGTATGGGTACACCCCAGGCACGGCGGTCATTATATTACTTCTTCAAGATTTCAAGTCAAAATACAGTATGGATACACCCCAGACACGGCACTCATTCTACTACTCATTCAGACTTCAGCAATCAGATACAGACTAGATACGCTCCAGACACGGTGGCCATTCTATCTCTCATTCAGATTCAACTATCAACTTCAAGTTCAGATACGCTCCAAACACGGATGTCATTCTGACCTTTACACCAGCAGTTTGATTATCCCCAGTGCAGTCGCCATGGAAATCATTTTGTCATTTATTCAGATCTCAATTACAATCTCAGATACACTCCAGACACGAAAGTCATTCTGCTACTCATACAGATCTCAACTTCAGATACAGTCCAGATACGCTCCAGATACGGTTGCCATTCTGTCACTCATTCCGAATTTATCCCCAGCCCAGAGATGCTCCATGCACAAATATTCCTCTGTCGTCCATTCAAAATTCAGATACAATACAGATATACTCCAGACACGACAGTCATTCTGATATTCATTCAAAGTTCAAATACAGTACAGCTCAGATACGCTCCAGACACGGACGCCATTCTTTTGCTCATACAGACTCAGTCTCCAGATACAGTTCAAATGCATTCCAGACACGGATACCATTTTGATACTCATTCTTCTGACCTACCACATTGCAATTCAACAAACATTCTTGGATGGCATCTTTAAGCCCATCTCCAGCAAGATCCTACCATCTCTAAATGGCATCTTTAAGCCCATTTTCTCAGCTATATTCTGACGAGTGCAAATTTACGGGCACTCTAGTGTCCAATCCTCTTTTACCTTCGAGTCGCGAAAGGCAAACTTGTCAATCTAACTCTTCAGGTTCAAGAAGATTGAACAGGGGCAACTGTTATACCCCAAAATTTTCCCTCTCATTTCATCAACATTTTTCATCACAAGACTTTTGGAACTCAAGATCAAGCTAGGGTTTGCTCTGCTCAAGACACCTCCTTGCATTGTTGACCTAAATTAGGGTTTGAGTTTGCACAGTGATGTTTTGACCTACAATGCCCAAAGTTACTTTCATACTTCATATTGGACTCACAAGTTTGTCCATACCAAGTTTCAAGCCTTGATTCAAATTTTTGCCCAGTCAATTGGATAGTTGACCTAGAAATCAGATGTATTGGGGGAAAAGTCAACTATGGCCAATTGACAGTCAAACCTCATGAATTTTGACCCACATCAACATTATGAACTCATATGAACCATTTGATCAAGTTTGATCATAATTCCACAAGAAATTTGATCAGATCATCAAAGGGGCAAAATGGTCATTTTTAGGGTTTTGATTGTACAAAGGCATTTTTTGACTGTTTGACCTAACCAATGGCAAACTAAGCTCATATATGGACTCAAGGACTCAATGGAATTGTCTTGACCCATTCAACAAGTTCAAAAGATCTCAAATGCATAGGATTGACAGATGAATTTTTCAGTCAACTGATCAAAATTTGACTGTACACTGAAAAGTCAAACTTTGACTTTTTGGTCAAAATCAAGGGCCAAGATTCATTTTTCATCAAGACATGTCAAATTATGAAACTTGTTCATCAAGAAACCCAAAATTGCAAATTAGGGTTTAAAATGAAAAAATTCCATAACTTAGAAATTTTCTAAGTTATGAAATTTTCTTATTTTTTTCCTAACTTTGTCCCATTTTTTCACTAAGATGCAAATGGATTCAAACAAAACTTGAAACATGAAAGTTGTAGTCCATTGCAAAATCTACAACTTTTATTCACAAAGTTTTCTCAAAGGAATCTTGTATCTCAAGTTATGATTTTTGGAACAAGGGTGCAAAACACTTTTAACTTAGAGAAATTTTGCCCTATTCTAGGCAGGATTTTTGTCCAACTTCTTGGCCATTTTTCACATGGTTCCACTTGGAGTTTCAATTTGCATTACAAAGATGGATTATAGCACACATTCCAAGCTTTCCAAATTGTCCAAGAACTTCTCAAACACCCTTGTGGTTAGAGAGAATCGAATTTGTAAAGTTGGCCAAAACTCACTTTTGTTCATGGCCAAAGCATGTTCATAACAATTGCATTTTTCAAATCAGCATGGTTTATGCTAGCTTGCAGGACTCTAAACCTCTTCACACTCAATAATTAAATGCCTAACCATTGTGTTAAGGTGTTATTTCATCCCTTTAGGGATTACACATAAAATTAACCTTTAATTGGAAAAAGCAAAATTGCCATTTTGATAAAGTGATACTTTATGTCAAACATGATCTTTGGGCATAGGGGGCCATATCTCTGAAGCCCAAATCAAATCTATATTGCAAGTCTCAAGGGCAAGATATGCAGCATACATTAGGGATGATACAGGCCTCCATTGTAACTTACACTTTCTTGCTTATAGTAGAAGAAACTTTGCAAAAAAGGGACCAACTTTTCACTTCCTGCAAACCAGAGCCAAAACAAACTTTGTTCTCATCTTCCATACATCCCAACTGACCTAAAACACGACTCTTCCACCCTTCACACCTCCTAATACACCAAAACACCACCTTGCTGCAAAAACAGGGCATCTGCTGCAGATTGAGGTCCACAACTTAATCCACTCGTGCACTTTGGCTAAAAACCTTTCAAACACCTTCCATACCATCCACTGAAACTATCCCAAGCCTTGAACTCAAGCTGTAACACCCCTAACCACGTTTGCCATTTTCACTTTCAAGCTGTGCAGGTGAACTTCTACAGCACGATACAGGCAGTTTCAAAGCAAGCTATGTACTTGGGAAGCATCCTTGGACCTCAGGCAAGCTATACAGAAGCTCAAACTCCATTGAAGGTGGCCACATTGCTCTGCTCGAGTCAAGCTGAAACAGGTAATCTATGGACTTCTATCTCTCTATCCAGGCATGATTAAGCTTAGGTTTGTGAATAAAACATGTTCTACTCATAGCCCTGAAGCCATACATGTGTTTACTTTTCATTTATATTAAGCATGCTGTAAGAATTTTAGCCATGAACATTGAAGAAAAACTAGGTCAGAAATTGGGGGTGAAGAAATTCTCCCTGGTTTCTTAGAGTTAGGTCAAGTTTTTTACATGTTTGGAATCGTGGTTTGATGCTCTACATTGTTTGTGTTATGAGTTTTTGCTAAAAATCAAGGAATCAGGAGTTTGTATTTTGAAAGGAGAGGCGCGCGTTTGACAATGCTGAAGGTTGAAGATGACTGGCTTGGGCTGGGCCTGAGTAAGTCTTGTTGTTTACACCCTTTTTTTCATTTACACCCCCCTGGCCCATTATGTGAAATATTTGATATTTTTGCATTTTTCTTTTTGATTCTGACTTTATATTTTTTGCTCAAGCATAAAAAACACCTAAAATATTTTTCCACATTTTTTTACATTTATTTGGCATTTATTTGCTTTATTAAATATATGTATGCAAATAAATATAATACCTTTTTATTTAAAACACTAAAAAATAATACAAAAATATTTATTTTTCAGTTATTATTTTTTGTTTACATTTTGAAAACATTTTCTAAAATATACATTTTTTGTAAATAATTAATATTTTATTTTTGTATATACTTAGCATATTTAATAAATTTAATATATACATGTACATATTTTATTAGATAATTAAGGCAAAAACACAAAAAATAATACCTTTTATTTTTATTTAATATTTGACACCAAAAATACTTTTTTCTACAATATACTTTTTTTTATTATTATTGTATAAATTAATATATCTTGTATATAATTAATAAATAAATACTATTTGTTCAAAATTAGGGTTTTGCCCTAAACAACAAAAATATGACTTTTTTTATTTTGTTTATACTTCAAACATGAAAACCTTTTTTACATACATAAAAAATCCTTTTTTTTTGCATAATACATTGCATTTTGATATTTATTTAAATTGTATTTATTTAAATGTTAAATATTTGTATATTCGATATGGTTGTAATAATTTAGATTTTATTTCCTTGTCAAATATTCCCCAAATCCAAACTTGTATCCCCATCCCCATAATCATGTTGTAATAATTTAGGACTTTAAATTCTCGCACATTTAAAAATTTCCAAATTATGCCATGGTAGACCTAGGGTTTGTATGCAAAAACAATCAACAAATAGCTTGACCTAATTCAAGATAAACATGCATGAAAATCAATACACAATGCACACTTACACCCCTAGGGTTACATCCACTTGTTGCCTTCAAAAATGGGTCATGTTTGCATGTCAAGTACTTTGGCAAAACAAAACAAAACAAAAACAAACAAAATGATCATAGTCCCTCGATGACGCTATCTTGTTGCCTAAACAAAATGATCATAGTCCCTCAAGAAAATTGCCAAAAAATACTTGACACTATTGCTTTCATGGTCTAAACGATGACCCGCGCCCGTCCCGTTAACATCCTAACGCAAGGTTGTTCACCAAATACAATGGTGAAACAACACTGTTAAAAGGGTTAAAAACATAAGGAAAGATCTTTGAGTAAATTAGGATAGATAGCTCTTAGTTACTTGATCAAACTTTCAAAGAAAACATCCTTGCTACTTTTCAAAAACACACCTCACAACACAACTTCAAAACAACTTTCAAAACATTGAAAAAATTTCAAAAGACAAAAACACCTTTGTATATACTCAAACACGCGTCATTACAAAGGTTGCCACAACAATGGCCTCTTTTCAAAACATCTTTCAAAACCACACACAAAGCACCATTTCAAACAATTGAAAATGCAAAGCAAGTGATCTAAGAAAGTAACTAAGAGCCCATGGATAACCATGGATAGAAAGGGTTCTAATACCTTCCCTTTCTATAATCTACTCCTCGAACCCAAGAAAACATCTCAAAGGTTTTTCCTGTGCTTTTTAACCTTTCCTTAGGATAAAATAAAAAGTCGGTGGCGACTCTTGCTCAACCGAAAAATTTGTGAACGCAAACGCAAAACCTCAAGTCAGTTCTCCCACCGTATCACACCAGACAACAGTCCACAACACTGTAAGACTGGGACCCGATCAAACACAATTGATTTCATATTTCCCCAGTAAGTCGCGGTGCAACATATACCCCGACCAAACATGTAGTTCGCTTCCGCTTCCTAAAACAGTGTTATTCCCCAGTAGAGTAACAGACAACTGAAGCTCCTAAAACTTTATTCCTCTCAAGACAGAGACCAGCATTCCCCAGCGAAGTCTACCTCAACAACAAGTATACGGGTTCTCGCAAAGGAATCTCTTATGCAATCGACACTTCTTCGGATGGCGTCTTTAAGCCCATCTCTGATAATTCTCTAGCAACTTCCAAATGGAATCTATAATCCCATTCCCGATATCACAAATCAAGTATCACTTCATGCGAGTGCAAATTTCTAGGCACTCTAGTGTCCAATCGTCTTCCATCTTCAGATCACGAAAGGTAGACACACCAATCTACATCCTCATGTTTAAGAAGATTAAACAGGGGCAGCTATTGTACCCCAAAATTTTATCTCTTATATTTCTCAATACATGTCAAGTGAGGTCCTCAAATTGCTCAAGGAAGTCCAAGGGTTGACCAGACAAACTCTCTCCTAAGGCAGTCTACCTCAAATTAGGGTTTCATTTTGCATCAATATGCTTGATTACAAAGGATCAAAAATGCTCACCATTGTCCTAATATGTTCTAAAGATCATCCATGTCAAGTTTCAAGCCTTGCAGAGGAAGTTTGCTCAGTCAATTGCTCAAAGGCCTAAAAATCGACTATGTTAGGTCAAAAGTCAATTGTGGCTCACATACAGTCAAACTTCAGGATTTTTGGTCAACATCCTCATTTTTAAGTATCATTCATCATTTGATCAATGGTTGATCATGATTCATCAAGGATTGCTCACAATTCATCAAAACCCAAAAGTTGCTAAATTAGGGTTTTGTAGGAAAAGTCAATTCAACTTTGACCAAGCATAACTTTCTCATACTTTATCAAAAATGACCCATCCAAAGCTCATTTTTAATAGGATGCAATTACCTACAATTCATCTTCATCTCCCAAGTTCAAAATATGCACTCACAAAAAGATATGAATTTTGACATTATAGGTCATTTTGAAAATTCAACAAACACACCTTTTGGGTCAAAGCTTCATACATGAACATGGAAGACTCAATTGAGATGAGACAAAAAGGGTTTCTTAGAGGACATCCTAAGCTTTCTAAAAAGTCCAAGAACACCTCTATAGGGTCAAAATTGAGAGAGTTATGCATTGGCCAAGTTGACCTTTTTTGCAAAATTGCCAAAAGTCAAATGTGCTCAAATTTGCATTTTTTGCTAAATGGGCCCAACTTTTTATGCTTGCACTTCAATGATAACATAGTCCAAAACCTATGGGACCCTCCATGCTTTATTTATTCATTTATTTTATTTATTTTTATTTTTATTCATTTAAAATGCAAATAAAATCAAATAAATCCTAATAAATCATATATTATGTTTTAGGGATGATTTTTGCATTAAAAGAAGATCTTATACGCTGTCAATTGAGAATCAACTCGTGCAAGGCCAATTTGGTTGGAAAAAGATTGGATTTGAGCAAAATTGGAAAGAAATCATATACCATGAAAGACCAAATCAAATCTCCATGATGAGCAAGGTTGATGTCGTTTTTGTTGACCTAATAGGTTGTATTAAATATACAGAAGCAAGCCAAGGCATGAGGAAGGTGGGAATAGTCGTGAAAGAGGAAAACAGAACTCAAAAAATTCAAGAAAAAATGGTGATCCAATTTCCATATTAGAGGCCAATTCGTACCATTCTCACGATACCAACAGATTCTTGGATATCTCCAGAAGGAATTCCAACTATTTGCAAGCTCTCTCACGCCTGGAATCATAGGTACAGAAGTCACGGTTTTGTCTTAAAACTTTGATTTTGTTTTCATTAGTTTACGCATCATTAGCATGTTTGGTTCATATATTCTTATTTGTTAGTGAATTTGCAAGCTTTTGGTATTATTTAATTGTGTTTTTAGTACAGAAATCAAGAGATGCCATGGTTAGGGTTTCGTGCTCTTGATTAGGGCTTTACAAGATAAGTAAAATTCGACATTGATTCTGGTACCATGAGACTCGTGAGGATGAGACGAGTTGATTGGTACCAACCATGGCCATTTATATTTCCTGTGAAGAGTTTTTGAAATACGCAGGTTTGTAGCTACAACAATACAACTGTAGGTAAAAGTGTTGTTATCTAACACGACGGTTGGGAGGAAGAAGATGGATGCGTGGCACCCCCTGGTTGGGTTATTTGAATTTTGCACATTTTTTATTTCAGCATTTTGTTTTCATTATATAATAATTATTTTGTATTGTATATACAAATGAATCAGTTAGCTCAGTTGGCAAGCGTGCAGGGGAAGAGTTCCTAAGGACCTGGGTTTGATTCCCAGGTCCCAACCTTTATTCATGATATTTTTCAACAGGAAATCCAGCGCTTTGCAAATCAAGAGGCTCACCATGTACCATCAGGATCTGGCCATCCAACCCATCAACGCTCCAGATCCAACGCCTTTCCCCTGAACGACCACCATACGCCTCAAGTCAACAGCCATACTGGATTAGGCAAGGTCAAACAGGCCTGGATCTTTTGGGCTCAGAATCTCAAACAGCACCCCTCATAATTGCTAATGCAGGCCCATATTTCTTTCTTTTTCTTTTAGTTTTCTTTTAAAATCTTTCAATATTTATTTTATTTTCTTTAATTCACAAATTAATTTATTTTTTTCACAAAAAAACATAAAATCAATAATTCATCAAAAATTAGGATTAGTTTTTATTTTATCAAAATTAATTTAATTTAGTTTAAAATAGGAAAATTATAATTTGTTTTCAAAAATAAAATCAAATAGAAATTAGGTTAAACTTTTGATTAAATTCAATTTTGCTCTTTTTCTTAAATAAAAATACAAAAATAGGTTCTAGATTAAATTAATTCTTTTTTAAAAAAATTTGGATTAATTAGAGTTTTCTTTTTAAATAATTTCTCAATTTTCCTAAATAACAAAACAAAACAAAAACATTTTCTTTAATTAATTGCAATTAGTTTTAGGCAAGGGTCAAAACCCTAGTTGCACCGCATTCGATTCATCGTGTGTGTATTATTTTTTTTGTCAATATTGTTGTAAATGTGCATGGTTTGTAATAGTTTAATCTAGGGTTTTTATTTATCGCTTTTTCCCTGATTTTTGGCTATGTAATTAATCCCCATCCCCGAAGCCTTGTAATAGCGTAGATTTACTTTCTCGCATTTTAATTCTCGCAAATATTTGACTATTTAGATGTATGCTAATAGGATTGTATGATAAGAATGCATGACAAATTAATCCAGTTAGAAAACCCTAATGTGCAAAGAGTAAATAATTGAAAACAGATCACTCGCACATATCACTCTTAGGGTATACTCTCACTTTGGTTGCCTTCAGTAAACGATCATTAGGTATAGGGTGTCTTAGTGATTGCCCTCCTGTCTAACAAAGATCAAATGCCTCATTCGAATGTTGCCTTGGAAATGTTGCCTCGAATATGATCTTAAGACTTTAGGGTTATTACTAAGACATCCTAGCATTGCTTTAGTGATCGTACGTCCCTTTCGATAGTCCCTCAAACTCCAACGACGGTGCTACCTATTCCTTAATAGTGGGATAGTGCTGTCTAAAGGAAATAAGAATAGAAACGATCTTTTTTCGAGTAGGTAGATGCTAGTAGGTACTTGCTCAAAACAAAACTCTTCACACTTACACTTTTCAAACAAACTTTCAAAACAACTTCGTCACACCTTTGAGGACTGATACAAGGGTTATCACGAAGTAAAACATTTTCAAAAACAAAGCACATACACAAGCAATTTTAAAAGATGAGCAAGTACCTAAGAGCCCATGGAAAACCATGGATAGAATGGGTGCTAACACCTTCCCTTTCTATAATCTACCCCCCGTACTCAGAATATCTCGAAAAGGGATTTTTTCTGTACTTTTTTCCTTTCCGATTGAATGAAATAAAAGTCGGTGGTGACTCTTGCTTACCGCGACATTTTGCGAATAAAAAACGCAAAACGCAAACCAGTATAACAGTCGGCTCTACCACCGTATCACAGATAATAAAGAAGGGAAAGGAAAGGAAGTGACTGGCCATCCAGAATCTGAAGAGGAAGAAGACAATGATTACTCTGAAGAGCAGTATCCTCCGGATGACGACAAATACAAACATCTGGAAGAACGTCTAAGTGCAATGGAGATTCAGAAAGTGCCCGGGCTGGACTTTGAAGAGGTGGGTTTGGTGTCTGGGATTGTTATTCCACCAAAGTTTAAGGCACCAGTGTTTTCTAAGTACGACGGGGTTTCGTGTCCCAAGATGCATCTCTGATCTTATGTGAGATTGATACAGCCTCACACTGCTGACAGAGATTTGTGGGTCCACTTCTTTCAGGATAGTCTATCCAGAACTCAGCTAGATTGGTTTTATCAACTGGAAAGGGCTAATATCCATAATTGGGAAGACCTGGCCGCTGCTTTTTATAAACAGTATCAGTACAACGCAGACCTTGCTCCCATCCGTACTCAACTCCAGAGTATGGCTATGGGTTCAAGCAAGGGTTTCAAAGACTACGCTCAGAAATGGAGAGACTTAGCAGGAAGAGTCCAGCCTCCCCTATCTGACAGAGAACTAGTAGACATGTTTCTGGGTACGCTGTCCGGTACTTTCTTTAATAATCTAATTGGAAGCTCCTCAGCCGGCTTCACTGAATTAATCTTGACTGGGGAGAGAGTGGAAGCTGGGATCAAGAGTGGGAAGATCCAAAAGGACGCATCCTCCAGTGCCGTGAGAAAACCATTTATTGGTGTGATGCGGTGGGAGAACTGACTTGAGGTTTTGTGTTTGTGTTTGCAAATGTCGCGGTTAGCAAGAGTCGCCACTGAATTTTATTTTATCCAAAAGGAAAGGTAAAAAAGCATAGGAAAGACCTTTGAGATGTTTTCTTGAGTTCGGGGGGTAGATTATGAAAAGGGAAGGTATTAGCACCCTTTTTATCCATAGTTTTCCATGGGCTCTTAGTTACTTGTTTAGATCACTTGCTTTGCTTTTGCAATTGTTTGAAATGGTGCTTTGTGTGGTTTTGAAAGTATTTTGAAAAGAGGCCATCGTTTAGGCAATCTTTGTAATGATTCTCGTTCGTAAGAATGTATACAAAGATGTTTGTCTTTTGAAAAATGTTTCAATGTTTTGAAAGTTGTTTGGAAATGTTTTGAAATGTGTGTGTGTGTTTGTTTGAAAGTAGCAAGGATTGTTTTGAAGTTGATCAAGTAACTAGAAGCATCTACCTACTCAAAAGTCTTTCTTATGCATTTGTATTCCTTTGACATTGTTGACCTACCATTGTTTTGGTAGACAACCCTATCTTTGGATGTTAAACGGGACGGACGTGGGTCATCGTATGACCATGATAGCAATGTTGCCAAGTATCTTAGCATGCTTAAGGGACCAAGATCATTTTGTTTTTAGGCAACCTTTTGATAGCGTCATCGAGGGACTATGATCTTGTTTGTTTTGTTTTGTTTTGCCAAGATACTTTGCCTGCTGTGATACGGTGGGAGAACTGACTTGGGATTTTGCGTTTGTGTTCACAAATGTTTCGGTTTAGCAAGAGTCGCCACCGACTTTTTATTTTATCCAAAGGAAAGGTCAA
Source organism: Vicia faba (assembly GCA_948472305.1). Taxonomy (NCBI): domain Eukaryota; kingdom Viridiplantae; phylum Streptophyta; class Magnoliopsida; order Fabales; family Fabaceae; genus Vicia; species Vicia faba. Next base: position 1,015,833,111 of record OX451738.1, on the reverse strand, counting down.
AAAGCACAGGAAAGACCTTTGAGATATTTTCTTGGGTTCGGGGAGTAGATTATAGAAAGGGAAGGTATTAGCACCCTTTCTATCCATGGTTATCCATGGGCTCTTAGTTACTTGCTTAGATCACTTGCTTTGCTTTTCAATTGTTTGAAATGGTGCTCTTCAATTGTCTGAAATGGTGCTTGGTGTGTGATTTTGAAATATGTTTTGAAAAGAGGCCATCATTGTCGCAACCTTTGTAATGATTATTGTTTGAATGTATACAAAGATGTTTTTGTCTTTTGAAAAGTTTTCAATGTTTTAAAAGTTGTTTGGAAATGTTTTGAAATGTGTTGTGAAGTGTGTTTTGAAGATAGCAAGGATGTTTTTGCAAGTTTTGATCAAGTAACTAAGAGTTGTCTACCCTATTTTACTCAAAGATCTTTCTTATGTTTTTAACCCTTTTAACATTGTTGCTTCACCATTGTATTTGGTGAACAACCTTGTGTTAGGATGTTAAACGGGACAGGCGCGGGTCATCATATAGACCATGATAGCAATTGTGTCAAGTATTTTTGGCAATTTTCTTGAGGGACTTGATCATTTTTGTTTAGGCAACTCAGATAGCGTCATCGAGGGACTATGATCTTTTGTTTTGTTTTTGTTTTGCCAAAGTACTTGACATGCATACCATGGCCCATTTTTGAAGGCAACAACTGGATTGAAACCCTAGGGGTGCAAGTGGCATAGTGTTTGTTTTTCATGCAATTTTTGTCTTTGATTAGGTCAAGTTATTTGTTGATTTTGATTTTTTTGCATACAAACCCTAAGTCTAATCATGGCATAATTGAAAGCATTTAAAGGTGCGAGAATTTAAATTCTACACTATTACAACATGATATAGGGAGGGGGGGTACAAAATTTGAATAGGGGATTATTTTGCAAGAAATATAAAACCCTAATTACTATTACATCCAAATTGGATTTGCAAGGCATAATATTTAAATGTACAATATTTAAATAAATACAATAAATAAATATTAAATAAAATGTATTATGCAAAAAAGTTTTTATTTGTTCATGTATGCAAAAAGTATTTTTTTATGTAAAGAAATAAATAAAAGAGTTAATTTATTTGTTTTTTAAGGCAAGAAAAAACCCTAATTTCTTAAGATAATAAAAATAATGTATTATTTATGTACAAAATGTATTAACATGTATAAAAATGAGATATTGTCCAAAAAAGGTATTTTTTAATATAAATAATAATAAAAAATAAAAGATAATATTTTTGTGTTTTATTTCTAAGTTTTTAATAAATCAAAAGTATATGTGTATATATATATATATATATATATATATATATATGTGTATATATATATATATATATATATATATATATATATATATATATATATATATATATATATATATATATATATATATATATATATATATATATATATATATATATATATATATATATATATATATATATATATATATATATATATATATATATATATATATATATATATATATTAAATATGTTAAATATGTGAAAAATAAAATAAATTATTTACAAAAATATACATATTTCAAGGAAATATTTTCTAATGTGAATGAAAATAAAAAATGAAAATAAAAATATTTCTTACATTATTTTTTTAAGTTTGAACAAAATAAATATAAAGTATTTAATCAATTAAATGGTGGAAATAATTAAAATAAATACCAATTAAATGTAAAAATTTATGAAAATATTTTTTAGACATTTTTTATATTTAAAAATAAAATATCAAAATCAGAAATGAAATAGAAATGCAAAAATGATAAAAATACAAGAAATGGGCCAGGGGGTGTGAAGCTGAAAAAACAAGTGTTAGAAGCAAAAATAACCAGGCCCAGCCCAAGGACTTCATCTTCTTCCTCTGTTCAAACACCAAAAACGGGCGTTTTCCATACAAACTTGTATCTCCTGATTCTGTGCTTTTTTGACAAAACTCATAACATGAAACTTGTGGAGCATCAAACAACGAATCTAACCATATAAAAAACTCAAGCTAACTCTCAAAGACCAGAAAGAATTTATCTGGCCCTAATTTCTAACCTAGTTTTTTCAGAAAGTTCATGGATGAAGTTCTCCTAGCACGATTAATATAAATGAAAATTAAGCACATGTATGGTTTCAGGGCTATGAATACAACATCTTTCATTCACAAACCTAAGTCTAACTATTCCTAAATAGAGAGATAGAAGTTCATGAAATACCTGTTTCAGTTGAGTTCGAGCTGGACAATGTAGCAACTTTTAATGGTGCTTGAGGTTCTTTTGAGCTTGTCTGATGTCCACTGAAGCTTTCCCAATGCTTGGTTTATTTTGAAGTAGCCCGAATCGTGCTACAGAACTCAACCTGCAAAGCTTCCAAACAAAAATGGCAATGTGTGTTAATGGAGTTACAGTTGGCAATGGAGGTCTGGAATAGTTTAGGTGAGTTGAATGGAAGGTATTGGAACAAGTTTGAGGCAAAACGCACGAGGCAAAGTGGAGATGGAAGTGATTCTGCAGGGCTTGCCCTGTTTTGCAGAAAAATGGAGATTTTGTGTACAAGGAGGTTTGAGGGGTCAAGGGCTCGTGCTTCTTGCTTGTTAGGGTATGAGAAAATTTCTTGCAATGTTTGTGTAAGCTGACTATGGCTGGTTTTTGAGTTGGGAGGATTTGGACAAATTTCTTCTTTGTGAAGCAAGAAAGTGTAACTACCTCTCACAGGCCTGCACCAGTCATGTATTATGCTGCATACAATCTCCTTGATACTTGAAATTTGTGGATTTGATTTTTCTTCAGAGATATGGCCCCATGCTTCAAAGATCATGGTTTGACATAAAGCATATCTCTTCAAAAATGGTAATGTACCTTTTTCTAATTAAGGATTAGTTTTGTGTGTAATGTCCAAATGGCTAAGATAAAGCATTAGCTCAGTGGATTTGAATTAAATTATGGAGTGTGAATTGGTTTAGAGGCCTGTAATTGTGAACTATGCTAGCTTGGTCAAATTTGGCAAATGGTATGAACATGTATTGGCCATGGTTACAAAGTGAGTTTTTGCCAACTTCAAGCATTCGATTCTCCCTAACCACAAAGGTGTTTGAGGAGTTCTTGGACAATTTGGAAAGCTTGCAACATTTACTATAATACATCTTTGATATGCAACTTGAAACTCCAAGTGTAACTATGTGAAAAATGTCCAAGAAGATGGGTCAAAATTCTGCCTAAACTAGGGCAAAATTTCTCTAAGTTAAAAGTTTTAGGTACCCTTATTCCAAAAATCATAACTTGCGATCCAAGCTTCTTTTGAGAAAACTTTGTGAATCAAAGTTGTAGACTTTGTGATGGACTACAACTTTCATGTTATAAGTTTTGTTTGAATCCATTTGCATCTTTGTGAAAATGTGGGGTAAAGTTAGGAAAAATAAGAAAATTTCATAACTTAGAAATTTTCTAAGTTTTGAAATTTTTCCATTTTAAACCCTAATTTGCATTTTTGGGTTTCTTGATGAAAAAGTTTCATAATTTGACATGTCTTGATGAAAAATGACCCTTGGCACTTGATTTTGACCAAAAAGTCAAAGTTTGACTTTTCAGTATACAGTCAAATTTTGATCAGTTGACTGAAAAATTCATCTGTCAATCCTATGCATTTGAGATCTTTTGAACTTGTTGAATAGGTAAAGACAATTTCATAGAGTCCTTGTGTCCATGGTTGAGCTTGATTTGCCATTGGCTAGGTCAAACAGTCAAAAATTTCCCTTGTGTAGTCAAAACCTTAAAAATGACCATTTTGCCCTTTTGGTGATCTGATCAAAATTCTTGTGGAATTATGATCCAAACTTGATCAAATGGTTCATATGAGTTCATAATGTTGATGTGGGTCAAAAATCATGAGGTTTGACTGTCAATTGGCCACAGTTGACTTTTTCCCCAATACAGCTGATTTCTAGGTCAACTCTACAATTGACTGGGCAAAAATTTGAATCAAGGCTTGAAACTTGGTATGGACAAACTTGTGAGTCCAACATGAAGTATGAAATTCATTTTGAGCATTGTGGGTCAAAACATCCCTGTGCAAACTCAAACCCTAATTTAGGTCAACAGTGCAAGGAGGTGTCTTGAGCAGAGCAAACCCTAGCTTGATCTTGAGTTCCAAGAGTCTTGTGATGAGAAATGTTGATAAAATGAGAGGGCAAATTTTGGGGTACAACACTTGCATACCACGGCCATTTTGTAAGGCAACCAAGTGGGTGAAACCCTAGAGGTGCTTGTGTGCAATGTGTGTCATTTTACATGCATTTTGTCTTGTGTTAAGTCTTGTATTTGTTTGATTTTTGTCTTATCATGCAAAACCCTAGTTTTTACTAAACATGGTATAATGCGATAAATTGCGTAAAATAAATCTAAGCTATTACAACAATTATTATGGGAGGGGGGATACAAGTTTTTGAATGGGGATATTTGCACAAAATAAAACCCTAAAATACTACTACAACCCAATTGAATATTTGCAAATTAAATAAATAAACAAATATTAAAAATGCAATAAAAATGTAAATATGCAAAAAATGTTTTGTATTTGTTTTATGTGTGAGAGAATAATATTATTTAAGTCCTAAAAATAAGAAAATTAATATTGTTATTTTTGAAAGGGGTAAAACCCTAGTTTTTGATTAAAAGAAATATATATTCTATATTTATTTTATTTTGTCTATTTTTATACAAGAAATAATAAATAATATTATTAATAAATATTAAAAATTAAAATATGTATAAAAATAATATTTTATGTGTATGAATAATAAAAATAAAAATGTATGATATTTTTAAATGTGTTTACTATTTATTTTAAGAAAATGGATTCTATTTATTCTAAATAATCAATATTTTATGCAAAAAAACAAGATAAAAAATAAAATAAAATGCAAAAAATAAAGAAAATATTTTTCATGATTTTTTATGTTCAGAAAAATAAATAAAAGCAATAAATATAAAAATGAAAAGAAAATATGAAAAAATAAACAAAATATGCAAAGGGGGTGTGGATGGTGAATCAGGGGGGTGTGAAAAGTCAAAACAGGAGGCCCAAGGCGCGCCAGGCCCAGGACTTCATCCATGTCCTTCAGCCTCTCCTTAACGCGCGCATTTTTTGCTTCAACCTGTAACTCTCTATTCTTTGCACAAAAACAAAAACTTGCAACATGAAAAATGTAGCTTGGAATCTCACGATTCCAATGATATAAAAAACATAATCTAACTCTCAAGGATCATGGAGAATTTCTGTAGCCCTAATTTCTGACCTAATTTTTTCATGAACTTCAAGCTTCAAATTCTCACTACTCAGTTAATATAAATGATAACTATGCATATGTAAAACTTCACCATGTTAAGGACTACATCTTTGCTTCACAAATCAAAGCTTGAGGATTCTTAAATAGAGAGATAGAGTTTTGAAAAATACCTTGTTCAGTTTAGTTTGGATATGGTAATGTGGGGACTTTGAGTGAGGCCTGAGGATCGTGTGAGCTTCCTTGAAGTTCCCTCAAGTTATTCCAATGCTTAGTTGCCTTGAGGATGCTTGAAACTCCCTGTAGAAGTTAACCTGCAACCTTCAAAAGTGAAAATGGTGATGTCTAAAATAGAGCTCACAGAAACAGGACAAGGGCTTGGATAGCTTGGATGTGATGTATGGAAGGTGTTTGAAGTGTTGAATCAAGAAACGCACGAGCCAATATTAAGTTGGCAAGAGTTTTGCATAAGCTGCCCTGTTTGGGCAGAAATTTGTGTTTTTTGTGTTTGGGAGAGTTTCAGATACTATGAATTTGTGTTCTAGCTTGAGATATATTTGTAAATATGTATGGAGTGATACAAAGTCCACTCTCTAGCAGTTGTACAAGTCCTGATCCCTTTTGCCTCTTTTCTTACATTTGAAGAAAGTTGAAGTGACTTAAGCCAAAATGCTTGTACTGCTTGCTTGCTAGCTGCAGAGAGTTGGTACAAGTTGCTTGTTATCTGTGGAAAATGCTTGCATCTAAGGAACAAGTCCAAGGCTCGAGGCTGATAAAGTTGGAAAAGCTTGCTTTATCAAAATGGCATTGTGCCCTTTATGCCATTTACGGATTTATTCTTTGTACAATACTCCAAAGGTCAAAATAAAGCCATTAACCACTGAGCTAGCATTTAATTATGGAGTGTAGAAGGGATTTAGGACCTGTAATGCAAGGTACAAGCATGCTTGAATCTGATTTGTAACTTGGTGCATTGTGAAAATGGCTTGCACAAAAGTGACAAAATGCCATTTTCTCTTCTTCGATTCTCCATAACCATAAATGATCTTGGAGAGTTCTTTGACATTTTGGAAAGCTTGAAACATGCTCTACAATCCATTTTTGAAATGCATTTTGAGATACCTCTTGGAACTAGGTGAAAAATGCCCATGAAGTTGGGCCAAAAACCTGCCTAAATTAGGGCAAATTTTCACTAAGTCTTTTAGTTCATGGACCCCTATTCACAAAATCATAACTTGAGATCCAAGCATCTTTTGGGAAACTTTTGTGAATCAAAGTTTTAGATTTCATGGAGTACTACAACTTTCATGTTGGAAGTTTTCTTTGAATCCAATTGCATCATGGTGAAAAAGTTGTGGAAAGTTGGGGAAAAATAAGAAATTTTCCATACTTAGAAAAATTCTAAGTTATGAAAAAATTTCAAATTAAAACCCTAATTTGCAATTTTAGGTTTCTTGGTCAACAAGTTTCACATTTTGACATATCTTGATGAATTATGACCCTTGGCACTTGATTTTGACCAAAAAGTCAAAGTTTGACTTTTCAGTATACAGTTGACTTTTGATCAGTTGACTGCAAAATTTATCTGTCAATCCTATGCATTTGAGATATTTTGAACTATGTGATTAGGTCAAGATGATTCTATTGAGTCCTTGAAGTCATTATTGAACCCAATTGGTCATTGGTTAGGTTAAAAATCAGAAATTTCCCTTTCTCAGTCAAAACCCTAATTGTGACCATTTTGCCCTTTTGATGATCTGATCAAATTTCTTGAGGAGTTGTGATCCAAACTTGATCAAATGGTTCATAGGAGTCTAAAATGTTATTGTGGATCAAAAATTATGAAGTTTGACTGTAAATTAGCTATGGTTGACTTTTTCCCCAATACAGTTGATTTTTAGGTCAATTGTCCAATTGACTGGGCAAAAATGTGGTTCAAGGCTTGAAACTTAACATAGGAAATCTTAGGGGTCCAAGATGATGTATGAAAGTCACATGAAGCATTGATGGTCCAAAAATCCTAGTGCAAACTCAAACCCTAATTTTGGTCATTAGTGCAAGGTGGGGTCTTGAGCTGAGCAAACCCTAATCTTGTCTTGAGTCCAAGAAGTCTTGTGAAAAAAATCTTGATAAATGATAGGGAAAATTTTGGGGTACAACAACTGCCCTTGTTCAATCTTCTTGAACCTGAAGAGTTAGATTGGCGATTTTTACCGTTCGTGACTCGAAGGTAAAAGATGATTGGACACTAGAGTGCCCATAAATTTACACTCGTCAAAATGTAGTTAAGGGAATGGGCTTAAAGATGCCATTTGGAGATATGATAGAATCTTGTTGAAGATGGGCTTAAAGATTCCATCCAAGAATGTTTGTTGAGTTGTAAGTTGAAAGTCAAAAGAATGAGTATCAGAATGGTGTCCGTGTCTAGAACGTATCTGAGTTGTATCTGGAGACTGAATCTGTATGAGAAATGGAATGGCGTCCGTGTCTGGAGCGTAACCAAGCTGGGAAAAATTAGAATAAGTTACAGAATGGCAACCGTGTCTGGAGCATATCTGGACTGTATCTGATAGTTGAATCTGAATAAGGGCCAGAATGGCATCCGTGTCTGGAGTGTATCTGAACTAGAATCTGAATAAGTTACATAATGACTTCCTTGTCTGGAGTGTATCTGGACTGTATCTGAAGTTGAGATCCGAATGAGTATCAAAATGGCAACCTTGTCAGAAGCGTATCTGTACTGTATCTGAAATCTGAATCTGAATGAGCAACAGAATGACTTCCGCGTCTGGAGTGTATCTGTATGTATTTGAATGTTGAGGTCTGAATGAGTATCAGAATCACTTCTGTGTCTGGAGTGTATCTGAACTGTATCTGAAATCTGAATCTGAATGAGCAACAGAATGACTTCCGTGTCTGGAGTGTATCTGTACTGTATCGTGATTGTATACTGTTAATGGTAGCTTGTTAATCTTATCCTGAAAAGGGTAAAATGTTAGCTGAAACACAAAGTTATATTGCATGAAATGTATGATGCAATATATGCGCTTTATCAATGTTTATCATATGTGAATGTAATGTATGTGCATGTAAGCTGATTTGTTGTATTGCTGAGGAAAATAAATCTTTGACAGCTGGAGATAATAAAACCCTTGACTACTGCCGGGGAAAATAAATCCTTGATTGCTGAGGATAAGAAATCCTAGGTTACTGTTTGGGGATTAAAAATCCTTGACAACTTCTGTGGGGATATAAGGATCCTTCATGTCTTGAAGTTGGAGTATTGACAAGAACTCTGTTGCGAGCAATGCCATATACTGCTTGGGTAACCTGCTTGGAGAATCCAGAGAATTTGATGACTTTTACTGGGGATTATACAAAGGAAATCCTTGATCTGCTGGAGAATAGAGAAAAACTCTGATGGCTTCTGCAGGGAATTAAGTATGAGAATCTTCATTCTGTTGAGGAGCAATGAAAAGTTTGGCGACTTCACTGGGGAATTAAGAATGAGAATCTTCATTCTATTAAGGAATAAAAACTCTGTGGGGAAGAAGGCTTACTGCTGGAGAGTAAGTTCAGGAGTTTTCGGTCGTCTGCCACTCTACTGGGGAGTTATCCTAGGTTGGGGAGAGTCAAAAGTTAACTGTTATCCGGTTGATTTCCAGGCTTCAAAATAACTTGTTGGGGAAATTAGAGAAACTGGATGGTTTCCGCTGGGGATCGGGAGTTTGAAGTTTTAACTCTGATGGGGATCAAGGGTTTGGAATTTTTAGCTCCGCTGGGGATCTGTGTTTCAAGGTTTTAGCTCCGTTGGGGATCTAGATGATGTACTGTAGGGATTGCTCATGGAATAGCCTAAAGACATTTTCCCATCCTTTCAGTCTGTCAGTAATTGTTCTTTTTCGTCCTGTTTATTTGTAAACAATAATTATGTTCAAATGCACATGTTCATCAATGAATCATTGGACATTTTTTCAAATAAAAACACAAGTGTAAAGAAAAAGGCCAGTAGTTTTCTGTATTTTGAAAGAGATATCTTTGTATTTACTTTAAATAAGTGTTTTGTACAAAGGAGACAGACATCCTAGTAAGAGGATGGTGTCATAAAAGTAAGACAAATTTATACAAAGAAAGATAGTTATGTGTGTAAAAATCCCATGGGGTTCCCATTCTGCTATAGCCTTCGTATCTTTGAATATCTTGTCCATCCGTTGCTTCGTCCGAAGATGATTGAACTGATCAAAAGCTCAGAGTTTGTCCGTGAAGAGATTATCCTTAAAGTGATCCGACGAGACATAGTCATACGCTTTAATTCTCTAACTTTTTCCTGGACCGCCCTTTCGGGTTTTCAGTCCATCAGGAAACCCTTTTTTTCCCAAGTCGCCCTTTCGGGTTTTCAACTTTCCGGGTGTACAATTTTTTTTTTATCCCTAATTTTTGCCTGAACCGCCCTTTCGGGTTTTCGATTCACCGGGATACCCTTTTTTTACCTAGGTGTGTCAACCTAGCGGGTCATTTATGCGTAGTATCTTTTGACTATGTCTGCGTTCGCAGGGTGCGGCAGATCGTCGCCGTCCATGGTGGTTAAGATCATCGCCCCACCAGAAAAGATGTTCTTGATTACAAATGGTCCTTCATAGGTAGGAGTCCATTTGCCCCTGGGATCACTTTGTGGAAAGATGATGCACTTGATCACTAGATCTCCAACTTGATAGACTTGGCGTCTGACTTTCTTGTTGAAAGCCTTGATCATCAGTTTTTGGTACGTCTGACCATGGCAAACAGCAGTAAGTCTCTTCTCGTCAATTAAGTTCAACTGATCAAGTCGGGTCTGGATCCAATCGTCTTCACTTAAACCAGCATCTTTCATGATTCTCAAGCAGGGAATCTGAACCTCGATAGGTGAAACGGCCTCCATGCCATATACCAAAGAATAGGGTGTTGCCCCAGTTGATGTGCGAGTCGTGGTTCGGTACCCGTGGAGAGAAAATGGTAACATTTCATGCCAGTCCTTATAGGTGAATGTCATCTTCTGTATGATCTTAATCTTTGGCCGGTAGGGAGATGAATTGTGATGTTGAATTTTGAACTGCTTGCACAAAGCGGTGATCATAGTATTGTTAAGGTTTGTACTGTTATCAGTGATGATCCTTTCGGGGATACCGTAATGGCATATAAGGTTCTGCTTGATGAAGCGGGCAACCACATTCTTAGTAACGGATGCGAAGAAAGCTGCTTCGACCCACTTGGTGAAATAGTCAATGGCCACCAGAATGAAGCGGTGTCCATTGGATGTTGTAGGCTTGATCTCTCCAATCATGTTGATTCCCCACATAGCGAAGGGCCAAGGAGATGTTAAGACATTTAGAGGAACTGAAGGCACGTGTACCTTGTCTGCATAGATTTGACATTTATGGCAAGTGCGGGAGTGTTGATAGCAGTCAGCTTCTATGGTAGACCAGTAGTAGCCTGCCCGTAGAATCTTCTTAGCCATCGTATGCCCGCTAGAGTGAGTGTCGAAGGTACCTTAATACAATTCAGCCATGATCTTTTCAGCTTCAATCTTGTCCACACAACGGAGCAGAATAGAATCATGATTGCACTTGTACAAGATGCCATTACTTAGGAAGAACTTAGCTGAGAATCTCCTTAAGAACTTTTTGTCATTGACTGAAGCTCCTTTTGGGTATTCTTGAGCCTCGAGATACCTTTTGACTTCATGAAACCATGGTTGGTCCACTACTTCTTCGGTATTAATCTCATGACAATGTGTCAGTTCGTCCATCCGTTCAATAGTGATTTGGGGAGCCTCATTATCCCAGTTAAGTTTAAACATAGATGACATTGTAGCTGGAGCATCTGCTAGCTGATTTTCTTCTCGCGGGAAGTGCTCAAAGGTAATCTGCTCGAAATGTGATAACAATGTCAAGACATGTTCTTTGTAAGGGATGAGGTTTGGATGTTTAGTGTCCCACTCTCCTTTGATCTGACTGATGACCAAAGCTGAGTCCCCAAATACATCTAAAGATTTGATTCCCAAGTCTATGGCAGCATTGAGACCAAAGATGCATGCTTCGTACTCTGCCATGTTGTTCGTACAGTTGATGCAAAGTCTGGCGGTGAAAGGAGTATGGCAACCTTCTGGGGAGATGAGTACCGCGCCGATACCGTTGCCAAGTGAATTGGAAGCCCCATCAAAGTACAGGGTCCATCGGGATCCTTGTTCAGGTCCGTCATATGGTATGAATTCTTTAATGTTGTCTAATGTCATGATGTCCTCATCAGGGAAGTCAAACTTCATGGATTGGTAATCTTCTACAGCTTGATGAGCCAGATGGTCAGCTAGCACACTCCCCTTTATAGCTCTTTGGGTCGTGTACTGTATGTCGTATTCCGTTAGGATCATCTGCCATCTAGCTATTCTTCCAGATAGAGCAGGCTTCTCAAAGATGTATTTGATCGGATCCATCTTAGATATCAGCAAAGTGGTATGAGTCAACATGTACTGCCTTAGCCGGCGAGCAGCCCATACCAAAGCGCAGCAAGTTTTCTCGAGCAGTGAGTATTGGGTCTCACAGTCGGTACTTTTTGCTAAGGTAATAAATGGCATGCTCTTTTCAGCCAGACTCGGCATGCTGCCCCAATACGCACCCCGTTGAATTCTCTAGGACGGTCATATACATGATTAGCGGTCTTCCCTCGACGGGCGGCATCAAGATAGGAGGTTCTAGCAAATACTCCTTGATTTTATCGAAAGCAATCTGATAGTCATTGTTCCATCTAACTACCTGATCTTTCTTCAACAGCTTGAAGATTGGTTCACAAGTAGATGTTAGGTGAGAAATGAACCTAGCAATGTAGTTTAGGCGTCCCAAGAAACCTCTGACCTCCTTCTCAGTGTGAGGAGCAGGCATTTCCTGTATAGCTTTAACTTTGGCAGGATCAACCTCGATGCCTTTGTTGCTGACAATGAAACCTAGAAGCTTACCGGACTGGACTCCGAATGTACACTTGTTTGGGTTCAGTCTGAGCTTGTACTCCTTCAATCTGACAAACAGCTTTTACAAGTGATCAAGGTGTTCTTCTTCAGTTTGTGATCGGGCTATCATGTCATCTACGTAGACCTTTATCTCATGATGTATTATATCATGAAACAAAGCTACCATGGCGCGTTGATAGGTTGCCCCGGCATTCTTCAGTCCGAATGGCATCACTTTGTAGCAGAACGTACCCCACTGTGAAACAAAAGTAGTTTTCTCCATGTCCTCAGGTGCCATTTTGATCTGGTTATAGCCTGAGAATCCGTCCATGAAAGAAAATACTTTGTGTTGAGTTGTGTTGTCAACCAGGATGTCGATGTGCGGAAGTGGAAAGTCATCTTTAGGGCTGGCCCTGTTTAAATCTCTATAATCCACACACATTCTCACTTTTTCGTCCTTCTTAGGCACGGGCATAATGTTAGCAACCCATTATGGATAGGAAGTAACAGCCATAAATCCAGCATTAAACTGCTTCATAACTTTTGCTTTGATCTTTTCTGATATGTCAGGTCTCATGCGGCGGACCTTTTGCTTCACTGGTGGACAATCTTCTCTTGTGGGTAGACGGTGAACCACAATGTCTGTATCAAGTCCCGGCATGTCTTCGTATGACCAGGAAAAGATCTCAACATAATCATGCAATAGCTGAATTAGGCGCTCCTTAACACTCGGCTCTAGATTGGCACCTATCTTGATTTCCTTTTTGTCATCCTCAGTACCCAAGTTGATTGTATCCAACTGTTCTTCATGAGGCTGAATTGCTCTTTCCTCTTGCTGTAGTAGTCTGGCCAATTCCCCTGGAACCTCACAATCTTCCTCACCTTCGTATTCGGCTTGGTAGATCAGATCTTCAGAGTCACTAAAGGCTATAGCAATATCGTTACCCATGGGTTCCAGAGTGGAAGGGTACCTGCATTTGTGAGTGTGGGTGTGTGTAAGGGATAGCCATCTTAAAACAACAAAATGTAAAAGAAAGATAATGAGCACAAAAGGTTTAAATATGAAAAGCGTCCATGATTCATTAAATGACATATGAAAATGAAATAAGAACCCTTACAAATGGACCGATGTGGCTCAGGTAAGACACATGGTTGAAAAAGTATGAATTGTTTGTGAATCATTACAGATCCAACAGAAATGGAAAAGATAAATTACTGCGGTATGAAAGTAATCAGAACAAAGTCTTTTGCTTCCCAGATGCACAATCCTCCGCCGACAGTAGGAAAAATCCAGTCTTCCAAGCTGCCCTCTTCTTCACTGTCCTCTAGTGCATTAACCCCTTGGTGTCTGATCTTCACAGGTGGCCCTCCGGCACGGGAGTGGCGCACATCCTTCTGACCAGTCGAAGTAAATCCCAAGCCGAATTTGTCTGATTTGAAAGGAAAGTCGGGAAGTTGCCCCCAGATGGTGGATCCCCCTTCTTCCACTACTGCCCTAGCATCCTTGATAGATGACATTCGAGGTGGTGGTCTTGTGATCACAGGAGTTGAGGATACCGCCTTGGTCACCGCAATTTCTTCCGAGACTTCTTCGAAATGTTGGAAAGGGGTCTCTATGAATTCGCCATCTAACTCCACATAACGGAAGGAATTTAGATGACTAATCATATATTCCTCTTCTCCATGAACAGTTATGATTTTCCCCTGGACAGGGTACTTGAGCATTTGATGCAGAGTAGAAGTGACAGCTCCAGCATGGTGGATCCAAGGTCTTCCCAACAGGCAAGAATAGGAAGGACGGATGTCCATCACGTAGAATATTGAATTGAACGTCTGGGTACCCACCTTGATCGGGATGTCCACCTCTCCATGGACCATCCTCTTAGAACCATCAAAGGCTCTGACAATTATATTGCTGGGTTTCAGGGTTAAGCCTTCACAATCCAGTCTATCCAAGGCTTTCTTCGGAAAGACGTTTAAAGACGAACCAGTGTCTACCAGTACGTGTGCTAGAGTTGTCCCTCTGCATTCCACCGAGACATGCAAAACATCATTATGTTTTCTCCCTTTCGAATTTAAATCTGCATCGGAGAATCCTAGACCATTGTAAGTTGTTAAACTAGCCATACATTCCTGTAACTGATCAGCGGAGGTTTCTTGCGGCACGTGGGCCGTCTTCAAAAACTTGACCAAAGCTTTAGCATGTGCCTCAGAGCACAACAACAAGGATAACCTAGAGATTTTGGATGGGGTCTGCCCCAGTTGTTCCACCATATTATAATCACTTTTCTTAATGATCCTCAGAATTTCTTCCATCTCTTTCTGGGATGTTTCAGGAATGACTAGTGATTGAGCCTTCATCAAGATAGGCTCCTCTTGAACATTCTTTCCTTTTTTCTCAGCAGCGGAAATAGGGATGGGAATTGCATTGTTATTGTTGGCGGGTACACTTGCAGGTACAGTTACTGGTATAGGTGTAATCCTCGGAATGGCCACGGGTCCAAAGACTGCTGTTAGAGGAGCAATCTCTGGAGAAAAGATTCTTCCACTACGGGTAACTTTGCTTGTTCTAGCAATGTTACTGATGTCGGGATTATCTTCCTCGGAGCTTTCTTCTTTAATGGTCTGTTCAATCTGTTTGACACCATGGTAGTAGATTTCTCCACCATAGTTCCATGGTACCATTTTATCGGTTTTGTATGGGGTTGGCCCGGGCATTGTTATCTTCAATGGAGTAGTCACTGGAGCAAATGTAATCCTAACGGGTTTTTAGGAACCCTGGAAGGATTGGCGTAGATTGTTATTATAGAAACTTCTGGAACTGGAATGGGTGAGACAGGAGCTTTCTCAAACAAAATTTCTCGGTTATCAATCAATTGTTGGATTCCTTTCTTCAACATAGGATGGTCAAATGGGGAGGATAGGCAAGCATGGTAATCTTGGTCACAACCTGGGAACACCCCAGCCTTTAACAAATTCACCTTGATGGTCAGGAGAGGAGTTAACAGTTCATCCACAGTAGAAACAAACAGATCTTCCTCCACAGCATTGGCATTGTGTCCATGCCTAGGCATCGGAGCAGAGATAACATTCGGTTTCTCAGGAGCTTCAAATTTAACTTCCTTTGCGTCAATCAGATCTTGAATCTTATTCTTCAGAGCCCAACATTTGTTGGTGTCGTGCCCTAGACTTTCTGAATGGTACGCGCATCTGGCGTTGGGATGGTAATGTGGAGAAGCAGTGTTAGGATTTTAGGGGCCTCTTTTAGCATGGCCAGGTTCAACTTCAAGAGATGTGGTAAGACTTGAGCAGGAGTCATGTTTATCTTGGTGAATTGTCGTACAGGTCTTTCCACCCTTTGCTGGTTATTTCTTGGCTGATCATTTCTCGGCTGGTTGTTTCTCGGCTGGTCTGATGCAGTCTTTTGAATCATAACGGCCCCCATTGTTGGTCGTCGCTCGGTTCTTCCCTGATTCCTCTGTGCATAGACATCAGACACTTCCTTCTTTCCAGTGAAGGGTTTCTTTACAGTTGCGGAGGTAGACGCATCTTTCTGAATTTTCCCGCTTCTAATACCGGTTTCCACTCTTTCGCCAGTTAATATCAACTCGATGAAACCTGCAGAGGAGCTTCCAATCAGGTGATTAAAGAAATGACCTGACAGAGTCCCCAGGAACATGTCCACTAGCTCTCTTTCAGATAAAGGTGGTTTCACCCTTCCGGCTAAATCCCTCTATTTTTCGGCGTAGTCTTTGAAGCCCTCATTGGTAGCCATAGCCATACTCTGTAGCTGAGTACGGGTTGGCGCCAAGTCGGTGTTATATTGATATTGTTTATAGAAGGCTTCCGCCAAGTCTTCCTAATTATGCACATCTGCTCTCTCCAATTGGTAGAACCAATCAATATGCGTTCCTGACAAACTGTCCTGGAAAAAGTGGACCCATAAATCTTTGTCAGAAGAATATGGTTGAATTTTTCTGACATAAGATCGTAGGTGCATCTTGGGACAACACACCCCATAATACTTAGCAAACAGTGGCACTTTAAACTTAGGAGGGATTACAAATCCAGAAACCAGCCCTAACTCCTCAAAATCCAGCCCCGGTACTCTCTGTATCTCCATAGCAGCTAGACGTTCTTCCAAGTTTTTGTATTTGTCATCGTCCGGAGGGTATTGCTGTTCGGAGTAGTCCTCTTCTTCCTATTCTTCTGCTTCATAATCTGATGGCACTATCGTTCCTTTTCCTTTTCCTTCCCCCTCTTCAGATGTTGATGGGAATTCCAAGGTCCGTCTGGCTTGTCCTTCAAACCTTTTGCCCATGATAACCACACCGGCTCGCTTCTTCTTCTTTTTCTCTTTCTCTTTCTCTAGCAGAGTCTTGAGTTCCTCCTGCCCCTTGGCCAAGGTCAAGAATAGCTGTTGAAATTGTGAATTCTGAGCTTGCAAATCTTTGACCATTTGTTCAATATCCATCTTGCTGAAATAAACAGCAGAGAGATGAGGAAACTTGGTGTGAAGACCTGCTTATGCATATGATGAATGATATGTATTCATGCAATGCTTTCAAGGATTCAGAAATTCAAATTTGTTTTAAACAAAAAAGAAACACACGTCATATTAATAAGATAAAAAGACGTTGTGCATCCTCTTTGGTGCAATGTAGGTGTTGAGAGTCTTCTCTTTGTGAAGTAGTCGAGTGAGTTCTAAAACCTTCTTCTCGCTTGAGTAGAATTGGGCTTCGAAAGTATCGTGCTCTTCCTTGAGCTGTATCCAACTCCTTTGTAGATCTTCTAGTGATGTTGGCATGTCAGGATGTAGGAGGGTGTATGGAACCTCTCCTTCCGTAACAGGCTCTATAATCACTGGGAGAATGTAGGGATAAGGCATCATAAGACTTTGGGCGCGGGTTCATACCCACTTGAGGTAAGGCTCGAGAGGGATGGAATTCTTGTGTCCCAGAGTCTCGCTATCTACCTTGTTGGGCATTCTCCAAGCTCGAATGAACCTTTGTCGGAGTCCTTGATTGTCGTTGTCGAAGTTGAAAACCAATCCTTGAATCAGCATATCATGTGGGCCATCCCTTCGGGCATAACCAAACTGTCTCAGAGCCAAGAAGTGGTTGTAGGTGATGCCTCCCCTAATGCCTAGTAGAGGGACATTAGGAAATTCCCCACAACGGTCAATGATAATGACATTCTCTTTTGATCGAGAACACCAATGAATATATGAATGGTTAAGTGTCATTAACCGTTGTGACCACCTCAAGCCTTGCTCATTCTTCAAGACTGATTGGGGAAGATGAGAAATAAACCATCTTGCCAGGAGAGGAGTGCAACACATGAGAACACCTCTTTTCCTCATTGTACGAGTGTGAAAAGAGTGGAGGATATCCCTAAGAAATGTAGGCACCGAGTTGCGAGTCATGAAGATTTTGACAGCACTCACATCTATGAGTTGGTCAGGGTTAGGGAACAAGACCATCCCATAGATGAGAAGAGCTACAATCTCCTCAAAAGCTTGTAGGTCCAAGTAATTCTAGCAGCTTTGGGCCTTCTCAAACAGAAACTTTTACAAGAAGCCTTTGACACCACTTCTAGTTTCCCAATGTGTTGTGATATCAGAGGAGTGCAAGTGTAAGGCTTGAGCAATCTCTTCTGCCTTTGGATCTCTTTCTGTACCGTTTAAGGGTAGTTGATTGAGAATAGGGATCCTCAAGAGTTGAGAAAATTCCTCCAAAGTAGGCACAAGTTGGTAGTCAGGAAACGTGAAGCAATGATGCAAAGGGTCAAAGAACTGGAAAAGAACTTTCAGCATATCCTCCTCAGTGTTGGTGGTGACCAAGTTGAGTAGACGACCATGCCTCTCGGTGAATGGAGAATTCTCAGGAATCCTTGAAGCTATCTCCTTGAGTTGTGGAGGAATTCTTACAAGGTTGATTTGGATAGTTTTCTTGCGAAGTGAATCCATAACCTACAAAACAAGAACAAAGATGAATCTCCAAAATCCTTGAAATGGTTAGTGGATGCATATTATGCTTCATGATGTCCATGATGTTATGCACAAGTATATATGTACAAGCAAATCACACAAGTTCCTAGTTTAGGCTTGCATGGGGTTTCATAGGTAAGTACCCTCTTGAAGTTTAGTTGGCTCAACCTGTCCTAGAAATAGTAACCGGGTTCTAAGGAGCTCAATATCATTGGATTGTTTCCTTGTTCATTGTTTCAATTCAGCCTCTTTACTGGCGACCGAAATATTCCAAGGAACCAACCCTCAATGAGTGTAGTATCGAGTATCTACCAACTTTGGACTGCACCAAAGCCGGTCATCTCACTACATCCTAAAAGGCCAAGTTGGTCAAGTAAAGGTTCTAAAAGTCCATTAGTGCTTCATGACATCACTCAACGGCCCCATATTCTCTTTGATTGACTCAAAGGATACCGGTACCCATAAATATGTCGCACTAATATAGCTATTGCTTAGACCGTGTCGGTATACCCTGCACAGTTTCCACAATGTATTGCTATTTACCTATGAATGTTTCCCAAATCTGGGTAGAGGATTCAAACCCAAACAATAGAACCAAAATGTAAAGCAAAAAAATCAAGCAATTGTAAGAAAATAAAGGTGATCTAAACCCTAAGGTAACCCCACTTTTATTAATTCCCCAGCAGAGTCGCCAGTTCTGTGATGCGGTGGGAGAACTGACTTGAGGTTTTGCGTTTGTGTTCGCAAATGTCGCGGTTAGCAAGAGTCGCCACCGACTTTTATTTTATCCAAAAGGAAAGGTAAAAAAGCACAGGAAAGACCTTTGAGATGTTTTCTTGAGTTCGGGGGGTAGATTATGAAAAGGGAAGGTATTATAACCCTTTTCATCCATGGTTTTCCATGGGCTCTTAGTTACTTGTTTAGATCATTTGCTTTGCTTTTGCAATTGTTTGAAATGGTGCTTTGTGTGGTTTTGAAAGTATTTTGAAAAGAGGCCAGCGTTTAGGCAATCTTTGTAATGATTCTCGTTCGTAAGAATGTATACAAAGATGTTTGTCTTTTGAAAAATGTTTCAATATTTTGAAAGTTGTTTGGAAATGTTTTGAAATGTGTATGTGTTTGTTTGAAAGTAGCAAGGATTATTTTGAAGTTGATCAAGTAACTTGAAGCATCTACCTACTCAAAAGTCTTTCTTATGCATTTTTATTCCTTTGACATTGTTGACCTACCATTGTTTTCGTAGACAACCCTATCTTTGGATGTTAAACGGGACGGGCGTGGGTCATCGTATGACCACGATAGCAATGTTTCCAAGTATCTTAGCATGCTTAAGGGACCCAGATCATTTTGTTTTTAGGAAACCTTTTGATAGCGTCATCGAGGGACTATGATCTTGTTTGTTTTGTTTTGTTTTGCCAAGATACTTTGCATGCATACCAAGGCCATTTTGTAAGGCAACCAAGTGGGTGAAACCCTAGAGGTGCTTGTGTGCAATGTGTGTCATTTTACATGCATTTTGTCTTGTGTTAGGTCTTGTATTTGTTTGATTTTTGTCTTATCATGCAAAACCCTAGTTTTTACTAAACATGGTATAATACGATAAATTGCGTAAAATAAATCTAAGCTATTACAACAATTATTATGGGAGGGGGGATACAAGTTTTTAAATGGGGATATTTGCACAAAATAAAACCCTAAAATACTATTACAACCCAATTGAATATTTGCAAATTAAATAAATAAACAAATATTAAAAATGCAATAAAAATGTAAATATGCAAAAAATGTTTTGTATTTGTTTTATGTGTGAGAGAATAATATTATTTAAGTCCTAAAAATAAGAAAAATAATATTGTTATTTTTGAAAGGGGTAAAACCCTAGTTTTTGATTAAAAGAAATATATATTCTATATTTATTTTATTTTGTCTATTTTTATACAAGAAATAATAAATAATATTATTAATAAATATTAAAAATTAAAATATGTATAAAAATAATATTTTATGTGTATGAATAATAAAAATAAAAATGTATGATATTTTTAAATGTGTTTACTATTTATTTTAAGAAAATAGATTCTATTTATTCTAAATAATCAATATTTTATGCAAAAAGTAAGATAAAAAATAAAATAAAATACAAAAAATAAAGAAAATATTTTTCATGATTTTTTATGTTCAGAAAAATAAATAAAAGCAATAAATATAAAAATGAAAAGAAAATATGAAAAAATAAACAAAATATGTAAAGGGGGTGTGGATAGTGGATCAAGAGGGTGTGAAAAGTCAAAACAGGAGGCCCAAGGCGCGCCAGGCCCAGGACTTCATCCCTGTCCTTCAGCCTCTCCCAAACGCGTGCGTTTTTTGTTTCAACCTGTAACTCTCTATTCTTTGCACAAAAACAAAAACTTGCAACATGAAAAATGTAGCTTGGAATCTCACGATTCCAATGATATAAAAAACATAATCTAACTCTCAAGGACCATGGAGAATTTCTGTAGCCCTAATTTCTGACCTAATTTTTTCATGAACTTCAAGCTTCAAATTCTCACTACTCAGTTAATATAAATGATAACTATGCATATGTACAGCTTCACCATGTTAAGGACTACATCTTTGCTTCACAAATCAAAGCTTGAGGATTCCTAAATAGAGAGATAGATTTTTGAAAAATACCTTGTTTAGTTGAGTTTGGATATGGCAATGTGGGGACTTTGAGTGAGGCCTGAGGATCGTGTGAGATTCCTTGAAGTTCCCTCAAGCTATTCCCATGCTTAGCTTGCCTTGAGGATGCTTGAAACTCCCTGTAGAAGTCAACCTACAACCTTCAAAAGTGAAAATGGTGATGTCTAAAACAGAGCTCACATAACCAGGACAAGGGCTTGGATAGCTTGGATGTGATGTATGGAAGGTGTTTGAAGTGTTGAATCAAGAAACGCACGAGCCAATATTGAGTTGGCAAGAGTTTTGCAGAAGCTGCCCTGTTTGGGCAGAAATTTGTGTTTTTTGTGTTTGGGAGAGTTTCAGATACTATGAATTCGTGTTCTAGCTTGAGATATGTTTGTGAATGTGTATGGAGTGATACAAAGTCCACTCTCTAGCAGTTGTACAAGTTCTGATCCCTTTTGCCTCTTTTCTTGCATTTGAAGAAAGTTGAAGTGACTTAAGCCAAAATGTTTGTACTGCTTGCTTGTTAGTTGCAGAGAGTTGGTACAAGTTGCTTGTTATCTGTGGAAAATGCTTGCATCCAAGGAACAAGTCCAAGGCTCAAGGCTGATAAATTTGGAAAAGCTTGCTTTATCAAAATGGCATTGTGCCCTTTATGCCATTTATGGATTTATTCTTTGTACAATGCTCCAAAGGTCAAAATAAAGCCATTAACAACTGAGCTAGCATTTTATTATGGAGTGTAGAAGGGATTTAGGATATGTAATGCAAGGTACAATCATACTTGAATCTGATTTGCAACTTGGTGCATTGTGAAAATGGCTTGCACAAAAGTGACAAAATGCCATTTTCTCTTCTTCGATTCTCCCTAACCATAAATGATCTTGGAGAGTTCTTTGACATTTTGGAAATCTTGCAACATGATCTACAATCCATATTTGAAATTAATTTTGATATACCTCTTGGAACTAGGTGAAAAATTCCCATGAAGTTGGGTCAAAAACCTGCCTAAATTAGGGCAAATTTTCACTAAGTCTTTTAGTTCATGGACCCCTATTCACAAAATCATAACTTGAGATCCAAGCATCTTTTTGGAAAACTTTGTGAATAAAAGTTGTATATTTCATGGAGGACTACAACTTTCATGTTGGAAGTTTTCTCTGAATCCAATTGCATCATGGTGAAAAAGTTGGGGAAAGTTGGGGAAAAATAAGAAATTTTCCATACTTAGAAAAATTCTAAGTTATGAAAATTTTTCAAATTAAAACCTTAATTTGCAATTTTAGGTTTCTTGGTCAACAAGTTTCACATTTTGACATATCTTGATGAATTATGACCCTTGGCACTTGATTTTGACCAAAAAGTCAAAGTTTGACTTTTCAGTGTACAGTTGACTTTTGATCAATTGACTACAAAATTCATCTGTCAATCCTATGCATTTGAGATCTTTTGAAATATGTGATTAGGTCAAGATGATGATATTGATTCCTTGAAGTCATTCTTGAACCCAAATGGTCATTGGTTAGGTTAAAAATCAGAAATTACCCTTTCTCAGTCAAAACCCTAATTGTGACCATTTTGCCCTTTTGATGATCTGATCAAATTTCTTGAGGAGTTGTGATCCAAACTTGATCAAATGGTTCATATGAGTCTAAAATGTTATTGTGGATCAAAAATTATGAAGTTTGACTGTAAATTGGCTATGGTTGACTTTTTCTCCAATACAACTGATTTTTAGGTCAACTGTCCAATTGACTGGGCAAAAATGTGGTTCAAGGCTTGAAACTTAACATGGGCAATCTTATGGGTCCAAGATGATGTATGAAAGTCACATGAAGCATTGATGGTCCAAAAATCCTTGTGCAAACTCAAACCCTAATTTTGGTCATCAGTGCAAGGTGAGGTCTTGAGCTGAGCAAACCCTAATCTTGTCTTGAGTCCAAGAAGTCTTGTGAGAAAAATCTTGATAAATGAGAGGGAAAATTTTGGGGTACAAAAATTAGGAAGAAAGAGGTTGGTGCTGTGTACCCTTAAAGGAATCAGGACAGGATTGAATGTCGACCAACGGTATGGGCCGTCATGATCCCTGAGCCTGCACCTACTCAACAAAGGAATAACTAGCCTAGAACAGAAAGACCAGTAAGACAATTTACCCGGATAAATATGAAGATGTCTCAAGTCCTGCCACGTTTATTAAGATCTAATCTGGTAACTTTGAAAGAAGCCCCGAAGAATCCCAACACCGCCTCTCCTCATTACCACCCTAATGCTCATTGTGCTTACCATTCAAAAAGTCCAGGCCATGATACCAACAACTGTTGGGCTTTGAAAAATAAGGTGCAAGACCTTCTCGAGGCAAAAGAAATTTAATTTGATGCTCCTGAGGTCCCAAATGTTATCACCGCTCTTATGCCCAAGCATGGCCGTGATGTTAACGTTGTTGAATATGATATGTTTGTTACTGTTGTTGATGAACTTGTTACTCCTCTTCTGATTGTCAAGAGGAACCTGTTGAAGGCCGATTTATTTTTGGGTTGTAGTGAAGGTTGTCACCTTTGTTTATCCCTACCAACTGGTTGTCATTTATTGAAAGCAGATGTCCAACGCCTGATGGATGTCAAAGAGATTTTGTTTGAAAAAAATCCCGTTCCAACCATTTCTTACAAGGATGTTTCAATAGTAACCATTTTCGCCAATCCTTCCAGGGTCTCCACCAAAAGACCCGTTAAGATTACATCTGTTCCTAAGGTGACTCCGCTGATAATTACTATGCCAGGGCAGATCCCGTACTCCTCAGATAAAACTATCCCATGGAACTATGGGGGTGACGTCTACTATCACGGCGTCAAACAGGATTGGTTGGCTGATGAAGACTCGATTTTTGAGAAGGTTGAACCTGACATTGGCAACATTGCGAGAACCAGCAAAATAACCCTAAGTGGAAGAGTATTCTCCCCGGAGATTGCTCCTCCGAAAACTGTTACCGATCCTGTGATAATCCCTGCTTTTGTTCTTGTTGACACTACTACTACAATCCCTATGGTTATCCCTACTGACACCCCTACCGCCGATTCGACCGAGACTCGGGGCAAAGGTATTTTGGTTGAGCCTATTCGGATGAAGGCGCAATCAGTATCTATCCTAGAGACCTCCAAAAGGGAGATGGAAGAAATTTTGAAAATTATAAAGAGAAGCGACTACAACATAGTCGAACAGCTAGGGCAAACTCCGTCAAATATTTCTATACTAGCTTTACTGTTGTGCTCCAAGGTTCATGCGAAGGCCTTGGTGAAATTTCTCAAAACTGCCCACGTGCCACAAGAAACCTCTGCTGACCAATTCCAAGATTGTGTGGCCAGTTTGACCGTGGACAATGGTTTAGGCTTTTTTGATGCTGACCTGACACCTAGAGGGAGGAAACATAACGAGGCATTGTATGTCTCTGTCGAATGCAGGGGCACCACTTTGGCCCATGTCCTGGTTGATATTGGTTCATCTTTGAATGTGCTGCCTAAGAAGGCTCTTGATAGACTAGACTATGAAGGTCTGACCTTAAAACCCAACAACATAGTGGTAAGGGCCTTCGATGGTTCGAAGAGAATGGTGCATGGGGAGGTGGACATCCCCATTAAAGTTGGAACTCGAACCTTTGATTCAACTTTCTACGTGATGGAAATTCGCCCTTCATATTCTTGTTTATTAGGCCGACCTTGGACTCACGACGCTGGTGTCGTCACCTCTACATTACATCAGATGCTGAAATACCCAACCAGGGAAAAAATCATTAATGTCCATGGAGAGGAGGAATATATGGTCAGTCACTTGAACTCCTTCATATACGTAGAAATGGATGGTGAATTCATCGAAACTCTGTGTTAGCATTTCGAGGAAGTCCCACAGACAGTGGCAGCAACCAAGACTGTTTCCCAAGTCCCGAAGATTACCATACCTCCGCTAAAGATGTCTTTTCTGAAAGATGCCAAGGCAGTAGTTGAAGAAGGTGGGTGTACTATTTGGGGCCAACTCCCGGATATCCCTTACAAATATGACAAATTTGGTTTGGGTTTCACTTCAGGAGCCCAGAAAGTTATTCATCGTGCTCGTGCTGGGGGACCACCTTTGAAGATCAGCAACCACGGAGTCAACACAGTGGAGGATAGCGATGAAAATTTTGACCTGGAAGAATGGATTTTCCCAACCATCAACGGAGGACTCACCAACTGGGAAGCCAAAGATTTTGTCCCAATTACTTTTATCCAACAGTAATTGTCTTTAAATTTTTGTCGAACTTGTAATAATTAAACAATTCAGACTTTTAAAACCTTGTGTCTTACCCGAGGAACAACGGTCCACTTGTAAGGGTTGTTACTTCATTTTCATATGTCATCAATGAATCATGGGCGTTTTTGCATAAAAACTTTACACTCTTTGTTTTTCTTTTTCTACATGTTTACTTTTTCAATAATAGTTATGCTCTTACACATACTCACATATCAAAATGCAGATCTACATCCACTCAGGATCCCATGGGTAACGATTCTGCTATGGCCTATTGTGACTTTGAAAATCTAATCTACCAAGCCGAAGACGAAGGTGAGGAAGATTGTGAAGTACCAGGGGAACTAGCCAGGTTACTACAACAGGAAGAAAGGACCATACAACCCCACGAAGAACCAGTGGACACAGTTAACTTAGGTACTGAAGAGGACAAGAAAGAAGTCAAGGTAGGAGCCAATCTGGAACCCAGTGTCAAGAAGCGTTTAACTCCGTTACTACATGACTATGTTGAGGTTTTTGCCTGGTCATACAAAGACATGCCAGGACTTGACGCTGATATCATGGTCCATCGTCTACCGACAAAAGAAGATTGCCCTCCAGTAAAACAGAAAGTTTGTCGCATGCGGCCATACATGTCAGAGAATATCAAGACTGAAGTGATGAAACAATTCAACGCTGGATTCTTAGCCTTCACCTCATATCCAAAATGGGTCGCCAATGTTGTTCAAGTGCCTAAAAAGGACGTCAAAGTACGCATGTGTGTGGATTACCGAGATTTGAATAGGGCAAGCCCTAAGGATGATTTCCCACTTCCCCATATCGATATTCTGGTTGACAATACTGCACAGGATAAAATGTTCTCATTTATGGATGATTTCTCAGGATACAATCAAATCAAAATGGAACCTGAGGACATGGAGAAAATGAACTTCGTCACACAGTGGGGCACTTTCTGTTACAAGGTTATGCCATTCGGGTTGAAGAATGTTGGGGCAACTTATCAGCGCACCATGGTAGCTCTATTTCATGATATGATCCATCACGAAGTACAGGTCTATGTGATGACATGATAGCCAGAATACTTTGAAACTAAGATTTCTCAAAAATCACATGTTATGCTTAAACTTGTGATTTTGAATTCTGATCAACAACAAGCTTCCAAACTTGTTTGCTTATAAATAGAGGCACTATTTGTGAGCTAGAGGACGAGCTTAAGCACCCTGAAACACACCAAAACTCCCTCAAGCTAGAATTTGAACAAGAAACTCCATTGATGCACAGTTCTGACCTTAAACTTATATCTCTCATTTCCCTCGTGCGTTTTCCTTCCTAATCAATCACATAGCTTCTAAACATCAAATACAACTCATCTCTGACCTTGTTTCATAACTGTAACTCCATCTTCATCAACCTCCATAACCAAAAGCAAAGCTCTACAAGTTGACTTCTCCAGACCATTTCAGCCATCCATTGCTCAAGCTAATCATTGCATTAGCTTTTTCTGAGAACTTGAGGAAGCTAACCTGATCATTGTAGCACCTTAAATCAAGCTCATTTGCATTTCACGATTTCCAGTTTTGAGGTATTTTTCTTGAACTTCTATCTCATTACTTAGGCATTGTTAGGCTTGTATTTGTGAAGATAAAATATAGACATCATTGTCCTAAAACTGTACATATCCATAGATTTCATTTATATTGATTGAGCTTAGAGAATTTTAGGTTTGAATCTCTGAAAATATTTAGGTCAGAATTTGGTACTTTTAGAAATTCTCATTTTTCTTTAATTTATAGCTCATGATATTTATATGGTTGGATTCGTATGGAAAAATGGAGCAACTTTCATGTTTGCATTTAATATTTTCGTTGAGAAATGAGCAAGATACAGAAACTATGGCTGGAGGTTGAAGATGAAGTTCATTTCTGGAACTTGTTTTGTGTTATGTATTTATTGTTTCAGTTATATCAACGGATGTATAGCCACCCCAGTAGTAAGGCAGCGTGCTGGTAAACAAGAGGGCGTGGGTTCAACACCCAGTGCGCTGCCTTTTGTTTTTTTTCTCCATATTTTATAGCTTTTTTTTTATTTTTGCAGCGCCTGGGCTCGAAGCAGTGGGCCTTTGTTTCTTTTTACTAACTTTCTAACTCAAACCATTTCCAAACTCCCCCTGACTTTTATATTTTATTATATTTTATTTTTATTTATTATTATTTGTATTACTATTATTATCATTATTATTTTTTTTATTAATAAAAAATCCAAAAATATTTATATTTTATTATTTATATTTATTTAGTTTATTTTTATTCACAAAATTAAAAAACAAAAAACATTTCCTTTAATAAATTAACTTCTTTTTTAAAATACTTACATAATTAGTCTTAATTATTATTATATTATTTTCTTGTAAATTAAAATTAATTTAGAACTTAGGACTTTTATTTAATTAATTTTATTTACTAAATTAATCAAATTCACAAAAAACCATAAAAAAAACTTGTTTTCTTTAATAAATTAATTTCTTTTATTAACTTAGTTTTAATTTTCTTATTCTATTCTATTATTTTATTTTAATTTAATTAGGTCAAAACTTTTAATACAAAAAAAATCGATTTTCTTACCTATTCTTACTTGTACATTATATTCATTTCATTTCTTGTACTTTTATTCAAATTCAATATGGTTGTAATAGATAATTAGAGTTTTAATTTCTTGCAATTTCCCATTTGTAAATTTGTATACCCCCTTCCCAAATCATGTAATAGCGTAGTAATTTTAATTTCCGCAATTTATCGCTTTATACAAATGCTAGTAAATTAGGGCTTGTATGAAAAGATCAAAACCAACAAATAGCAAACCCTAATCAAGACAAATCAAACATGTAAACCAATACACTTGCACACTTACACCCTTAGGGTAAATCCATTTTGTTGCCTTATAAAATGGCTATATTATGCATATGAGGTGTCTTAGTAAAAACAAATCAAAATACAAGATCATAGTCCCTCAATAACTCTATCAAAGTTGCCTTTCAAAAATTATCTTAGTCCCTTAAATAAAATGCTAAGATATCTTACAACATTGCTAATCATGGCTATACGATGACCCATGCCCGCCCCTTTTACATTCAAAGATAGGGTTACTTACCAAATCAATGGTAAGATAACAATGTCAAAGGAAAGAGGAAATAAACATGAAAGACTTTTGAGTAGGTAGAATGTTCCTAGTTGCTTGCTCAATTTCAAAACCAAAAATATCCTTGCTATTTTCAAAACAAACACCAACACTTTCAAAAACATCTTTCAAACTTGAAAACATTTTCAAAAGATCAACACTTTGTATACATTCTTACGAACGAGAATCATTATAAAGTTTGCCTAAACGATGACACCTTTTCAAAATACTTTCAAAAATCACACAAAGCACATTTTCAAACAAAAGAAAGTGATCTAGCAAGCAACTAAGAGCCCGTAGATAACTACGGATGAAAAGGGTGCTAATACCTTCCCTTTTCATAATCTACCCCCCGAACTCAAGAAAACATCTCTAAAGGTCTTTCCTGCTCTTTTCGGCCTTTCCTTTTGGATAAAAGAAAAGTCGGTGGCGACTCTTGCTAACCGCAACATTTGCGATCAAACGCAAAATAACCAAGTCAGTTCTCCCACCGCGTTAAAGTAACCGATAGGATCTCAACACTTAAAATCCCTGGTTATGCGAAAGACAAATATATTTACGCTCTTCACTTTGGAAACATCAAATTTCCTCCTTTGCCATCTAGCCCTTTGGCTTTGGCCTTTGGCCCACCTATTCCTGACTGGTATTTCTCTTTATCAGAGATGCAAAATGCCTATAAGAAAAAGGTCGACAGAGTGGTACTGATAAAGTATTATCTACCTAACTATTCAGGGCATCTTTATTATGATCTCCGATATGTTAGAGTACTTTCGACCACACAAATCAGTAATGATTTCTAGAAAGCTTACCCCCCTGCTTATTTTGATTTGGTTGCTTATTTAACTGTTTTATACTTTCCCTACAGCTATTCCAATAGATCAGGCGGGCGCCGTTTCTATCAGCAAACCGAAACCTTCAATGAATCAGGTTTAAACTCAACCTTCTGTCAATTATCATTCCTAATTTGACATATCTGACTTAGCCAATCTCTTGTAGATTATCTCTGAACATACACCCTCCGACGATGAACCCATTTCTTCTTCACTCAAGAAGGCTTCCTCTGTAGGTGTACTTATATACTTCTTGTTTCCATGTCTTTTATGCTTTGAATTGTACTTATATTTTCCTTGTTTAGCAGAGTCAAAAATGCTCAGCAGATTTGACTTCTCCCTCTGACGAATCCAAATGGTCCAAGAAGGACATAAAGCATACTTCTGAGAGGACTGAGGTATGCTTTGTCAATTCAACTCTCCATTATCGGCTAACACAATTGCTTCGACTTATATATATTTTTGATACTAAGCCATTACCTAGTGTTCAGTCCCCTCAATGCTCCCACAAATCCAAAAGCCACAAGAGGAAAAAAATACTCTTCTTATGAAAACAAGGTGGCAAAAAAGAAGAAGAAGACGAAGGTACATGTGTCCTATAATGCTAAAGCAAAGGTTGGCTTAAATCCTGTTGATGAAATAGCGGAACCAGATGATGTAGAAGTCCCTCTTGTCACAAGAAGGAGACGTAAAGTGATCTTGGCTGAAAATCCTGAAGCTACCTTAGATTTAGGTTCTGACACTATAGTGGTCGACACGGTAATTGTCACTCTGACTCGTGCTCCCAAAATTGATAAATCTTCAAACACAATGGGAGACGCTGTTGATGCTTCAGCTAAGGATGAGTCTGTCGATCTGGATCCGTTGACACAGGTACTAGATGATTATTTTTTAGTTCTTTTTCCTTTTTGTTTGTTGAATTTGTTTGGCTTATATCTTTTCTTGCTTTCTTTAGGTTAATGTCTCTGGCCAACAACCAAGTGTGCCTGACTATACTCCTTTGTCAGAAGCTTCTTCCCCTCATCATCATGAGAATCTCGACATTGTTGATGGTGAGTTTATCGACCTGACTATTCCAGCTACTCTTAGTGACTCTGACTCAGTCACTAGTCCTGCCAAACATAAGGGTTATAGTTCGACTAGCTCTGACTCTAGCCTCTCAGATTCCTTGCAGGGTTCAGAAGCAAATAAAAATGTTACCACCTTCCAAATCCTGCCCCCTCCTGAGGCACATAAGGCACGCCTCTCACTTCTTCTGGGAAAGTAAAGGTCAACTCACCTACTACACTACTACACTAAAACACATGGGAGTCAAGCCTTTTTCTCTAGAAGCAATTGCTAGGTTGCGTCGCTTCATGAGTTATCACACTCTTTCTTCTGACTCTAACCAATATCAAGCACATAATGATAAGATAAGTCCTGAAGAAATCAAAGCCAAACAACTAATGACTAAAATTAGGACTCATGCTTTGAATCTTGATTTGCCTCATCTGCTTCATTCTGATCCAACTCTTGGCCCAGAACTTTCAAATGCTCTCACTCAAATGAAAGAGCTCAACACTTCTGAATCAGCCATGTTTATGATAACGACATTTGAGAAACTCTTTATTCTTCTACTCCAAATTGTCGAAAGTATTAGGGAAAATGAGGAAGCGGTCGAGTCGAAGGAAGCTTTTGTGAAAGAGAATTTGGATATGGTGGTACAAGCCACTGAAGAAATCACTGATTTATTAGCAACGATTGGAAAGAAAAAACAGGAACTGAGTCCTAAACAGAAAAGAGCTCCTGAAATACGTGACCATATTTCTGCTCTCAACAAGGAATTAGAATCGATTGCCACGTAAGAGGAAGAGATTAATAACGTTATTAATCCAGCTCAAACAAAGGCTGACCAAATAGCCGTGGATGTTGTGGCCGTAAGTGAAGCAATTTCTTCTATTGAAACGGAGCTTGAAACACTTAGAACTCAAGCAGAAGATTTCGAATATCAGGCCGCAAACCTCCATGGTGAACTACGGTCATTCCAAAACAAATTTAAACACTTTTAATCATTGTATCAACGATCTTGTGATTTCTTTATGGCTTTAAGCCAAATTTTAATGGCACCTTTCTTTACCTGTCTTATATATATCTTCCTATATTGTACACATTTTATGCGTGTTTTGAATCTGCTGGTTTCGAACATAATTTACCAGCTTGTCGATTCGAAGAATATTCACTCTGTCGAAATTCGGACTTCTTGAAGAATGGGCTTATACTTTTTAAGTACTTATCGTTTACCCTTAAGATCCATAGATATAGGGCTAACTCATCAAGTTCATAGGCATTATTTTAAAAAACCCGCATCACCTTAAAAGGCCCTTCCCAATTTGGGGACCATTTCCCTAAGACTCTATCATTTTTGTCCATAGGTAATATTACTTTCCATACTAAATCGTCGACAGCAAATACTTTATCTTTTACTTTTTTATTATAAGCTCGGGCAACTCTTTCTTTCTATCTTATTAACGAATCAAGGGACAACATCCTTTCTTCATTTAAGTCGACAAGCTCGTCCGCCATCATATTCCAGTAATCCTCAGATGGTATTTCATGATGTCTTTGGATTCTTATTGATTGAACATGTATCTCCACTGGTAACATTGCATCATGCCCATATGCAAGTCGAAATGGAGTAGTTCATGTTGCTTCCTTAGGGGAAGTTCTACATGCCCATAAGGCTTGATCTAGTGTTTTATGCCAATTCCTTGGCTTCTTTCCTACATGCTTCTTAATTAGGCTAATTATTACTTTATTGGCAGCTTCGACTTGGCCATTTTCCTAAGCATAGTAAGGAGTAGAAGTTAACAATTTAATTCCAACTTCTTGCGTAAATTCTTGGATCTTTTGTCCAGTAAACACTGATGCTTGGTCGGTTGTAATTGTTTCTAGAATCCCAAACCAACATATGATGTGATTTTGTATAAAATCAATAACAACTTCTTGATCAACATTTGTTAAGGCTACTGCCTCGACCCATTTTGTAAAATAATCAATATCAACTAAAATATACCTTTGTTGTTTTGATGATGTTGGTTTTATTTCTCCAATCACATCTAAAGCCCATCCTCTGAATGGCCAGGGTTTTATAATTGCATGTAATTCACTTGCATGAACATGTTGTATGCCCCCATGCACTTGGCATTCTTGACAACCTTTAGTAAATTCGATGCAATCTTTTAGCATTGAAGGCCAATAGACACTTGAACGCATCAAAATCCATTTCATTTTGTGTCCTGCTTGATGTGCGCCACATGCTCCACTGTGCATATTTGACACTGCTACATATGCCTCACTTTTTATCCAAGGCATTTAAGCAATACTCCTTCAGCAGTTTTCTTAAATAATTCATTCTCTATCAAAACATAACTGAGGGCGCGATACTTGATCTTACCATCTTTCGACCCCGTAAGGATGCGCAGATAGTCGGCCAATGGCTTTCGCCAATCATTCTCTTGCCCGTTGTCAACAGTTAAAATCTAAAAAATTTCGGCATCTACGGCCCCTAACTCTATTATTGACAAATCTGAAGGAGATAACCAAGTTGCTCAAACTTTCTATCTTACCTGAATAAGTTCTTCATTTTGGTCTTTCTTGTATCCTGAAGCTTCTTGTGCTAGGTCATTAGCCTCTTCATTCTCTCGCGGAGGTATGTGTCGAATACTCACTTGTTCAAATTGCTTTAACAATCTGATAGTAATCACAAATTACATGATTAAATTTTTTTAACACATTTGTATTCCTTTGATACTTGTTTAATTACTAACTCAGAGTCTCCTATAATTTCGATGTTCCTTGCCCCTAATTCCAGCAGTAGTTCAAGTCTTGTTATTAAAGACTCGTATTCTGCTTCATTATTTGTACATATACCGTCGACTATATACTTGAACTCTGCTGGAATTCCACTGGGAGAAATTATAATTCCTCCTATTCCAACTCTATTTTTATGGCTAGAACCATCAAAGTATAATTTCCATGGCGCTAGATCTACATAATTTTGAGGCATACCAACCATTGAATGGTCGACCAAGAAATCTGCCACCACTTATCCCTTTATTGCTTTTAAGGGCACATAAGTTAGAGAATACTTTGTTAATGCTAAAGCCCATTTACCAATTCGACTATGTAAAATCGGTTTGGACAACATGTGCTTAATAATATCGAAATGAGAAGATACATACACATAAACAAGCTTTATATATTGCTTTAATTTAATATAAGAGAAATACAAGCAAATGCATAGTTTTCCAGCTTTGTTTGCAGCAATCTGGCCAGTAGATGCTTGCCTCTCAGCCTGCTTTTGACGCTGGAAGCGTCTCCATTGGGTTCGAGTCATGGGATTCTTCCCCATGTAATTTTCAGAAATATGACTTTTCCTCTCAGACTTAAACTCATGCCAGTAGTTAATAGCCGACTTTCCTTTGTTTGGGTCTCTAGAAATAGAACCATCAATTGGTCCCCCCCCCCTTCTTCCTTGAGGCTTAATCCAAGTACCGTTAGTAGATTTTGCTGAAGGAATATAACTTCTTGGTTTGGCACGGGAGTTTCCCACAGTTCTTCTTGGGTCCTTGGTGTAGGGAACCTTTGATTGTACGGCTTGCCCTTGTTCTTTTCTAACTACAGCTTCTGGAAATTTTCAGCAGCTACTTTATCAGTCAAGGCGCCACACCTAGGACACAAGCAAGATTGTGAACCTTTATTCTTACAGCGGGTAAAGGAAGTCTAACAAGTCCTCCTCAGACCTTGGGTATACATCAGCTAAATCAAAATCAAGACTTTCTCCAGTACCCTCTTCGATCATATCATCATCAAGAAACTCAGTAATTTCTACCATGTTGATTTCAATAGGGTCAAGAAACAAAGCCTCTTCTTGCCTAAGAGGATCAATATCAATCTTCATTTTCCGTGCAACAAATTTCAATCTACCCTATTGCAGTGATTTTTGTACGAGATCCCTGAAAAGATAACATTGAGAGGTTGTGTGACCAAGATAATTATGAAATTTACAAAAACATTTTTTCTGCCGTTGTTCTAATGGTGGTAACTTAGCACCCGGGGGTACTAAAATTTGACCATCTTTAACTAACAAATCAAAAATTTCTTCACATTTAGTGACATCAAACGTATAAGTTTTCGCTGGAAATTTTGGATTGTTTTCGACCGTATTTTTTCCTTTAGCAGGAAATAGTAATTTACATTCATATGCTGGCCCTGGCTTCATTTCAACCACGTCGACCTATGCCTCTGTTGGTGATGTATAGTCGGCCTCACAAATGGGATATGTGTCATCATAATCTATGAAGGCTACTTTTTCTTTCTTAGTCCTAGCCTTAGTATGTCTGACCTTTTCTAGTCGCAGACGCTCTAGATGTCAAACTCTATCAGCTAACTGTGACATACTCTTCATGAAGGTCGGATCTATTTTCTTCCTAATGAAATAATCTAAACCTCCATCAGCCATTTGAACAAGCTCGTGTTCTGGTACTTGAGTAAAGCATCTTGATTTCAATGACCTAAGTCTATTTATATAATCATCAATGGTTTCAACAAAACTTCTTTTAATGTTTGACAATTCAACCAAACTAATTTTCGAATGACCCTCATAAAACTGTTCATGGAAATTTTTTTCCAACTTGGTCCATGAGTCAATCGAATTTGGAGGCAAAGTGATAAACCACATGAAAGCTTCCTTAGTAAAGGAAGAAGGAAAATGTTTTACCCTTAAGTTTTCATTATTCGATATATCCCCAGATTCAGTCAAATACCTAGCAATATGTTCCACTGTCGACTCTCCAGATTCTCCCCCGAATTCGGTATACTTAGGAATTTTCCATCCTCTAGGGTTTTCAGTCTATAAGATATATTCAGACAAAGGGGGAGAATATGCTGGCCTCTGAAGTGTGGTATTCATTCCATTCCTAGCCATAATTCTTTTGACAATGGTGGTTAGATTATTTTCTACGGCTAAATCCTCTTGTCGAATTTGTTCAACAATTTGATCAGCCTCTTGATGTTGATGTACTACTGCCCTAGGTGGATCGACAATCAAATTCCTTGGAGGTACTAGCACTTGTTCTTGATGGACAGTTTCATCTTGTATTGCCCCCATGTCTATTTGACAAGGGGCATCTAGTCGAACAAGTGGCGCCTATCGAATAGGTGCTGGGGGAGCACCTAAAAAATTACACAAACGTGTTAATTGGGAAATCACCTGTTGATTTGTTTCAGCGGACTGCCTATTAGTCTCAGCCAACTCTTGTACTATAGGATTAAATACATTACCTGTTTGGTTAGTTAACATATTAACCAACTCATGGTTACTATCATCCATTTGTTGCCTTAATATTGCTATTGAAATGTTAGTGAGAGGCGGTACTATTGGTTGAGAAGGAATTCCTCTAATTTGGTTGCCTCTATTATTTCCTCCTGGTGCAGATCCTTGTAAAGGGGAGTTCAAATTTTGAACATTATCTGACACCACTGTTGCATTCAATGTTGACTGGTATCCTGGCATCATGGAATACATAATTCCATAAACAGGATCCACATCACCAAAATGAGGCACATTAGGTATAGTGGTCGTAGTCATTACAGGCCTTGGGCTTCCCAGTGGAGCCTAAGAAATTTGTGCGGAACCTGCTGCAGTTAACCCGACTGGAGAAAAAGGTGCAACTTGAGAAACTATTGGATCAGTAGTAGTTAAAGTTCGTGACGATATTTCGTCTACGCTTGGATTATTAGGAATTGTATTCTTAATATATGCTTATATATGAGAGTTTATTATACTCTTTGGTTAACTTTCCATTTCTAAGTTGCATACACTTAAGACAAATTCTTAGCACTGAGTCCTACCAGGTGCGCCAATTTGTTTACTGTGGAAAATGGTAAACAACCGCTGGTCCTCCCAAAGTCCTAAAATTAAGGGTAACTCGCAAGATCGACCAGTTTATCTTAAGACATGTGCTAAGAGTTTTATTATTATACTTATTTTATCGAAATCCTTATCAAGGGAAACGACTTTCCTTGACTAAGGGAATAAGTATAACGACTTTCCACACTATGAATCGAACGACTGAATGGTAACTCGTGACCGACAAAGGTATTCATATGAAAATAAGGTTCAATAAACTAACTGACTAGTGACTCGTGACCGACAGAGAGCATTGAATTGTTTATGCGAAGTAGAAAATAACGTAAAGACTTTGTTCGACAGTACATATAAAGCAAATAAAGTATTCAAAAGAGATAATTGAAAAATAAAGGATTTGCATTGAAATAAAAGTGGTGATTTATGTACATCAAGCACTTCTTCACTCTTTGTTTCTTAACGCTCGGAATGACAGAGTTTTGACAAGTGATTTGAGAATACAAGTGAACACACCAAAAACTACACTAAATCTGCTTATTTATAATATTTACAATGTAATTGCCTGGATGAAATCTACGGACAATATTAAAATCTTGAGACAACTGTTTCACTGGATTTCGCCACCTATTTGGCGCTTAAACAAATTGTAAAACCACTGTCAATTGTTGATGACTTTGAAATTTAAATCTTCCCACTCCTAGCTTCTGAAGGTAAACCGCTTCTGACTCGCTTTGACACTTTCCCTTTGGCAAGAGTTAAAAATCAACAACAATTACTTTAAGTCCAGAAATCCTTTTGGTTGACAAAAACCAATTTCGACCATTTTCCTTGTCTTTCACCCTTTGGTCGACTAAACCAATTTCGACCATTTCTTAATATATATTCTTTTATTTCCTTTTGGTCGACCTGGCTCAGTTTCGACAGTTTGGCGTGGAATTCCCTTTAAACATTAAATCTAGTTTAATAAAACCAAATTACTTTGGCTCCCATTTCCTAAAAACCCCTACTTTAGAGGATGACCCTTAGCTTATGAGAACATCCTCATTTAATACACGTGCTTGAATACCTTAAGATTTTTCAAGGTAACATAGTGGTGTTATTCAAAATCCTACCACACGTGTGAGCACCAAACCATTTATTCATTCTATACGTGTGTGTGATCGGTGGATCTGGAACTGATTGTTTAACGCTGGTTCGCGAAATGTTGCGGAAGCAAGAGTCGCCACCGTCTTTTATTTTCTCCAAATGGAAAGGACAAAAGCACAGAAAAATTCCTTATTGAGATTGCTCTCGGTTCGGGAGGTAGATTTATAGAAAGGGAAGGTGTTAGCACCCTTTCTATCCATGGTTATCCATGGGCTCTTAGATACTTGCTCATTTGTGTTTTCAAAAATGTTTGTTTGCTTTTCAGAGTGGGTTTGAAAAAGTTTCTTTGAAAGTTTCAGTTCGACTCTTGTATCAGTCCTCAAGAGTGTTTGAAAAGTTGTTTTTGAAATCTTTTTGCAAAGTGTCGGTGTGAAAAGAAGTTTTTGGTTTGTTTTGAATTAGATCAAGCATCTACGAGTCATCTACCTACCCTAAGGAATTAGTCTGTGTAAATGTCCTTAAGGTAATGCCATCCCACCATTGAGAGGTAGGTAGCACCACCGTTGGAGGTGTTCGGGTCAATTCGAGGATTAGGGACAGTGTGGTCACCGAGCAACGGTAAGGCACCTTAGAAGCTACCCTTATGCCATTGATCTTTTATTCCGAGGCAACTATTCCGAGGCAACTTGTTCCGAGGCAACTAGATCAATGGGACATAAGGACTCACTAAGACGTCCTATAGTCGACGACCACGTTTCGAGGGGCAAGGCAACAGTGTGGTCACCAGAGCAATAGTAGGACACCTTAGAAGCTACCCTCATGTCATGTTCATGGACATGAGGACTTACTAAAACATCCTCTACTCGACGACTACTTTTCGAGGGGCAAGGCAATAGTGAGGCGTACCCTAGGAGTGGTGTGTGAATTATGTATCATTTTCAGTTATGTTTATCTTGTCATGCATTGGTGATCTACGCTTTGTTTTTATTTTTGACATTCATTCTTTCATGTGGTTATTAACAGTTAAAAGGTGCGGAATTTAAAAGTCCTACGCTATTACAAAGGCGCGGGTCTACATCGCCAAATTAAACCAAGACCCGATTTGAAATAAATAAAAATGCGGAAAGTAAATACCCTAATTAATCTATTACAAGGCTTTGGGGCAAGTACATGAAATTTAAAAAAGGGAAATAAAAGTAAATGTGCGAAAAGAAATAAAATCGGGAATGTGAGGGCGTTGGACCCTTTTAAAGAAATTAAATCGAAATCGTAAATTAATTAAATTAAATAAAAGCAAGAACTTATTTTTTGGAGTTTTTGTATTTATGGAATTTAATGAGAATTAAATTGGAATTAAAACCCTAATTCTAAACTATTTTTTAATTTAAAAAAAATGTTTAAGTTTGACCTAGTTTTAACCTAATTATTTAATTACAGATTTATTTACAAAATGATTAAGAATAATAATAATGATGATAAGGAAATAAATTATTTATTAATAAAAAAGAAAAAAAAATATTAAAACCCTAATCTCTAAACCTTTTAGTTTATTTTTTAAAAAAAAATTAGAATTAAACCTAAAATTAAAACTAAGTTAATTATTAAATTTATTTACAAAATAATATTAATTAATATTAACAAAGCATATTTTTTATTGTTTTATGATTTTCTGTTTTTTTTTTTGTATTTTTATATTATAAAGTTAATTTGAAGAATTAAAAGAAAGTAATTAAATTAAAACAAATAAATAAATAAAAATAGCAAAAAGAATGAAGGAGAGAAATACAAACAGGAGGGGTTTGTTGACCCCTTTGGAGGTTTATGATGAGTAATCTGGCCCAATGAATTCAGGCCCTTCGTTGACTTTTCTGGGATGCGTGTGGTTCTGTTGACCAATGCGTATGGTAGTCCTCCTATGCTGGCCCTAGGATTGATGTTGTGGGACGGGTGGCCAGCTTGAGCGTAGGGTGCATGATGGACTTCTGGGCATGTTGGATACCTAATCATGTTATAAGAAAAAATAGAAGGAAATATGGGGGACCTGGGAATCGAACCCAGGTCCTATTGATTGCATGACAACACATTAACCACTCAGCCAAGCGCGTTGGTTTTTATGTATACTGAAC
Organism: Vicia faba; assembly: GCA_948472305.1. Classification (NCBI taxonomy): domain Eukaryota; kingdom Viridiplantae; phylum Streptophyta; class Magnoliopsida; order Fabales; family Fabaceae; genus Vicia; species Vicia faba. The sequence continues at coordinate 1,015,793,763 of OX451738.1, read as the reverse complement.
AATGACCAACATATATGAAAAAGCGTTAGTGGCTGTAATAATGAAAAAAACGCGCCAAGCTTCAAATCAACCAACCACGTGCTTACAACTTGTCTTCTTCTCCACTTCTTCGCTTTGGCCTGGAAAAAAAACAGAATGGATAGCGGGGGTTTTAAACCCCCACTAAGTGAAGAACACGAAAATAGCGATTAGGCCATACGCAAACATAAAAAGAGCGCGACTAGTGGGATTGAATCGTCCAGGTGCACTGAGTTCAATGGTCCTGGTCTCGTTGCCTAATTTTTCCATATGCAAAAGTCCCCAATTTCAAACTTCTGCAACCCTAACGAGCTCCCATGGTGGATTCGTGTATAGGGCTTAAAAACTCAATTAAATGATGCCAACAACTTTAGAACAACCATGTCAGTATGAATCAGTGCTTAAAACATATGAAAAAGAGGTGCAAATGCAAATACGATTATGAAAAAAATTGAGAACAGGGCCACGTGATTCTACCGTTTCTGGCTGTATGAAGACTTGATTTTGATTGGGAAAGATCCCTGGCAATGTAAGCAAGCTTATGGAATGGTTATTTTGCCTTGAAACAAACTCTAACTGTGTTTTCAGTTTTGAAAAATCTTAGAGAAAAGTGCAATGTGTGTATTCTTCTTGGGCGCAGCTTCCAGGTCCTTGAGCATTAGGGTTGTGTTTGTGTATGTATATGGAACGAATTAGGGTAGAAATCCAAGTCCATAAACCTTTGCAATCAATGTTTCAATATTTGATTTTTAATGGTATCTTTTTCAATCTTTTTCATACCATTCTTATGCCAATCAATGGAGATTCTTGCCATATTGAGTGTGCACGAAATCTTGAGTGAGTAGATGAGAGAATATGCTGCAAAAAGATTTAAAACACATGCTTTGCTATTTTTGTCATATTTTATTTTAATTAAATGAATTAATGGTGATAAAAATTCAAATAAATAATAAAAAATGATGAAATAACTCCCCTTTGGGTCAATGGGTCGTGCATAACTTTTGGATGATGATTCTTGGAAGAAAATGTGGCCCATTAGCAATTTTGAGGCATTTGAAGCAAAGTTGACTTTTCAAAATTCCCAAAAATTTCCCAACTTCCACAAGGCATATCTTGCTCAATGTTTAAGCTTTGATCATGTTCTTGGACATTTTGGAAAGGTCTTGAAGTCCTTTAACCAATGCATTTGGTCCCATGTCATTTTTATTTACCAATCTCAAGTTATGGCCTTTGACTTAAAGTGCCTTTTTGTTGACTTTTGAAAATGACCTATAATGTTGAGATTGATAACTTTTTGTGAGAGCATTTCTTGGACTTGAAGTGTGAAGAGTAGTTGTAGGAAATGTCATTCTCTTCAAAATGAGATTTGGATGGAATTTTTATGATAAACCATGTGGAAGTTATGCCTTGGTCAATTTACAGTTGACTTTTTCAACTGCCCAAATATGGAAACCTTTGCATCTTGAGACTTTTTGAGCCATGCTTGTGAAATCATGATCAAGAATTGATCAAATGATGTTTGTGGCTTCAAAATAAGATGTTGACCAAAAATTTGGATTTTTGACTGTCAAATGACCATTTTGCCCCTGCAGTTGACTGTAGGGCAATTAGGGTTTCTGACTGTGCAATTTTATGTTGTAAGTCTTGAAACTTGGCATATGGATGCTTGACCATGTTTATAGGCATGTGGGAGTTGTTTTGACCCTTGAAAACTTCAATTTCTTTGTCAGAACCAAAACCCTAATTTTGACTGTTAGGAGGCAATTGGACTGTGCAACCCTTGGGAGATTTTTGAAGCATGCTCTTAGAAAATCTTGAAGAATATGGGAGGGAAAATTTTAGGGTACAACAGTTGCCCCTGTTCAATCTTCTTAGACCTGAGGATGTAGATTGGCTGACGTGCCTTTCGTAATCCGAAGGTGGAAGATGATTGAACACTAGAGTGCCCAGAAATTTGTGCTCACATAGTAGTGTGATGGTGGGAATGGGCTTATAGATGCCATTTGGAGATTGATGGATAGGATGATGGGCTTATAGATGCCATGCTGAGAGGTGATGGATAGGTGGATGGGCTTATAGATGCCATCTGGGTGTCGATCGCGTAAGAGATTCCTTAGCGAGAACTTGCGTACCTGAAAAAGAAAATGAGTACCTGGCCTGTTACATGAGCTGGTCTTCAAACTCTTTGTGTAGATGCGCCATGACTGGTTACAGGGATTGAATCTGGAGCTTCAAAAGGTGATGAATGGATCAGGGATGGTAACTACCTCAACGGGACAGTGAGAGAACCTTGGACGATTACTACCTCAACAGGAACGCTGAGAGAACCTTGGACGGTTACTACCTCAACAGGAACGCTGAGAGAACCTTGGGCGATTACTACCTCAACAGGAACGCTGAGAGAACCTTAGGCGACTTCAACCTCAACAGTAACGATGAGAGAATCATAGGCGACTTCAACCTCAATAGTAACGATGAGAGAATCTTGGGCGACTTCAACCTCAACAGTAACGATGAGAGAATCTTGGGCGACTTCAACCTCAACAGTAACGATGAGAGAATCTTGGGCGACTTCAACCTCAACAGTAACGATGAGAGAATCTTGGGCGACTTCAACCTCAACGGTAACGATGAGAGAATCATAGGCGATTACTACCTCAACAGGAACGCTGAGAGAATCTTGGATGTCTTCTACTGGGATAAGAATCAGGGAGATCTTAGGGTCGATCTGAATGAACCGGAGAAGGCCTTTGACTGGATAAGAATCAGGAAAATCTTAGGGTCGATTTAACTGAACCGGACAAGGTCTTGGAATCTTCAACTGGATAAGAATCAGGGAGATCTTAGGGGCGATCTGACTGAACCAGAGAAGGCCTTTGACTGGATAAGAATCAGGAAAATCTTAGGGTCGATTTAACTGAACCGGGCAAGGTCTTGGAATATCTTCAACTGGATAAGAATCAGGGAGATCTTAGGGTCGATCTGACTGAACCAGAGAAGGCCTTGGAATCTTCAACTGGATAAGAATCAGGGAGATCTTAGGGGCGATCTGACTGAACCAGAGAAGGTCTTGGAATATCTTCAACTGGATAAGAATCAGGGAGATCTTAGGGTCGATCTGACTGAACCAGAGAAGGCCTTTGACTGGATAAGAATCAGGAAAATCTTAGGGTCGACTTAACTGAACCAGACTAGGTCTTGGAAATAGCTGAGAACTTAAATGGATCTTTTCCTGAAAGGTAAAGGTCAGTCATATGCAATGTATGATATGGATCAAGCAATGAGATTATAAGGTATGATGCGTTTATGCATGTATCATGATGTATGTGATGTTCTTTTGAATGTATGTTTTCGTCCTAGGAAAATAAATCCTTGACGGGTGCCGGGAAGTTAAATCCTGGGCTGATGTTGGAGAACAATGCTTTGTTGTTTCCGCTGGGGATGATAGTTGAAAGAATACCGGTAGGAGAAGATAACTTCATTGGGGAATAAACTTGGCGAATGGATTACTCTGCGGGGAGAAAATGATTCTAGCGATCTTGCTGGGGAACAATACTCTGTGGGGAGAGAGGTACTTTGCTGGAATGTTGATGGTAACTTCGTTGGGGATACCGTTGTTATGTTGTGTTGGAAGATGAACTCCGCTGGGGATAGGAAGACTTCGTCGGGGACGATCTTTCCGTGGCTTTTGGCTGAGGATAGCCCAGTTATATCCTGGTAGGGAAATAACCTTTGAATAAAGTCGGGTGACGCGTTCGGGCTCTGCAGGGGGCAAGCTTCCAGAATCTACTGGGGATAAGCTTACTGCTTGGGGAGATGGATTCCAACTTTCCTGGAGAAACTGGATTGGACTCTCCTGGGGAAATTTTGAACTATATTGGGGAAGTGACTCCATTGAATGTTTGATATACCTCCGGGGAACAATCTTAGATCGAGATTGCCGGGGATGCTTGTTTTAAGGATATCTGTATGATGTGCTGGGGAATGTTGAGATCTGCGGGGGATACCCAACTTCCTTGAGGTTGATTGTATAACTTTGCTTGGGGAGAGTGTACTGACTTGCTGGCTCACTCTCTGGGGAATTAAGGCATACTGGTTATGTTCTTCAGCTGAACCTACCTTGGTACCTTGGTGAACAGAACAATTAGATCGCTTTAGACAACTCTTTATTGCCCCTGTTTCTAATGTTACCTGTAATTAATCCTTTGTTTCGTATGCAATTATTTATGAGTTAGCAGTTATTGTCAAATGCATATATCACAAATTGAACCTTGGACGTTCTTCGTAAAACAAAATAGAAAAAAGGAAAAAAAACAAAAGGCAATTTGTAGCTGAAAAGTGAATTTGTATTGATTTTGAATTTTCCTGTAAATAGGCGTTTATATACAAGAGGCTGACGTCCTAGTAAGAGAACGCCGCCGAACAAAAGAGTTTATACAATTTGTACAAAGGGAAAACAAAACAGCTATGTGAAAAGAATGATCCCACTGGGTTCCCACTCGGCTATCGCCTTTATATCTTCGAGCGTCTCATCACTTGATGACCTAGTCGAGGATGAAGCTGATTGATTGATGCCGTCTGAACTTGATGCAGATACCGGATTCTGGATGCAAAGTGATCCAACGAGACATAGTATTACGCTTTATCCCTAACTTTTGCCTGGACCGCCCTTTCGGGTTTTCAGTCCACCGGGATACCCATTTTTGCCCAAGCCGCCTTTTCAGGTTTTCGACTTGCCGGGTGTACAGATTTTTTTTATTTCATCCCTTCATTTTGCCTGAACCCTTTTGGTTCGCCGGGAAGCCCTAATTTTTGCCTAGGTATGTCAACCTAGCGGGTCTTTTTTCATGCGTAGTATCTTTTTACTATGTCTACATTGGCGGGGTGAGGAAGGTCGTCACCATCCATATTGGTTAGAATCATGGCTCCTCCTGAGAACACATGTTTAACCATAAATGGTCCTTCGTACGTAGGGGTCCATTTGCCCCTTGGATCACTCTGAGGAAGGATGAGGCGCTTGATTACCAGATCCCCAACTTGATATTCTTGTGGCCTGACCTTCTTGTTAAATGCCCTGATCATCCGTTTTTGGTACGTCTGACCATGACAAATAGCAGCAAGTCTCTTTTCGTCAATTAGATTTAATTGATCAAGTCGTGTCTGGATCCAATCATCTTCGCTCAGATCTGCATCCTTCATTATCCATAGAGAGGGTATCTGCACTTCGATCGGTAAGACTGCATCCATACCGTAGACCAAGGAGAAAGGGGTTGCCCCGGTTGACGTCCTTGCTGAGGTACGGTACCCATGAAGAGCGAACGGTAACATCTCGTGCCAATCTTTATAGGTCACTGTCATCTTCTGCACAATTTTCTTGATATTTTTATCTGCTGCTTCTACAGCCCCATTCATCTTCGGCCGGTAAGGAGAAGAGTTGTGGTGCTGTATCTTAAACTGTTCGCAGAGCTCAGTGATCATCTTGTTATTGAGATTGGTACCGTTGTCCGTAATGATCCTTTCAGGGACGCCGTATCGACAGATCAGGTTATGCCGAATGAACCGTGCCACAACATTCTTGGTTACCGTAGCGTAGGAAGCTGCTTCAACCCACTTCGTAAAGTAATCAATTGCTACCAGGATGAAGCGATGCCCGCTGGATGCCGTAGGTTTAATCTCACCGATCATATTTATGCCCCACATTGCAAAAGGCCAAGGTGCAGTCAGGACATTCAATGGAACTGGAGGAACGTGCACCTTATCTGCGTAAATCTGGCATTTGTGACATGTCCGAGAATGTTGGTAGCAGTCGGCTTCCATTGTGGACCAGAAATACCCTGCCCGAAGGATCTTCTTTGCCATAGTATGCCCACTGGAATGTGTTCCGAAGGTACCTTCATGTAGCTCCGCCATGATCCTTTCTGCTTCAGTCTTATCCATACAACGCAGTAAGGTCGAATCATGGTTTTGCTTATACAGGATGCCATTGCTAAGGAAGAATTTCGCTGCGAACCTTCTCAGAAACTTCTTATCATTGACAGACGCACCTTCAGGGTATTCCTGAGCTTCCAAGTATCTCTTCACCTCATGGTACCAGGGCTTCTCAGTCACCAATTCAGTCTCGAGATCACAACAGTATGTCGGTTCGTCCAGTTTCCAGATGATGATCCGGGGAGCCTCATTGTCCCATTTAACTTTGAACATGGAAGACATCGTAGCTAACGCGTCCGCTAACTGATTCTCCTCTCTTGGGAAATGTTCAAAGGTTATCTCTGTGAAGTGGGGGATCAATGTCAATACACATTCTCTGTAAGGAATAAGATTCGGATGTTTCGTATCCCACTCGCCTTTGATCTGATTGATCACGAGAGCGGAATCTCCGAAGACACTCAGAAACTTGATCCTTAAGTCGATCGCAGCTTGAAGACCCATGATGCACGCCTCATACTCCGCCATGTTGTTGGTGCAGTTGAAACATAGTCGGGCAGTGAGTGGAGTATGAGTGCCTTGGGGGGATATTATCACAGCGCCGATACCGTTACCCAAAGCATTGGAGGCTCCGTCAAAGTGCATAGACCATCGGGATCCTTCCTCGGGTCCTTCATCCGGTCCAGGTACTTCACAATCAGTCACTATCATGATACTCTCGTCTGGAAACTCGAAGTTCATTGACTGATAGTCGTCTATTGCCTGATGTGCCAAGTGGTCTGCCAATACACTTCCTTTGATGGCTTTCTGAGTTGTATACTGGATGTCGTATTCTGTCAAGATCATCTGCCATCTTGCTATTCTCCCAGACAGAGCAGGTTTTTCAAATATGTACTTTATAGGATCCATCTTTGAGATCAACAAGGTAGTGTGAGTCAGCATATACTGTCTCAGCCGGCGAGCAGCCCATACCAAAGCGCAGCAAGTTTTCTCGAGCAGTGAGTATCGGGTCTCACAGTCGGTAAACTTTTTGCTAAGGTAATAAATGGCGTGCTCTTTTCGGCCAGACTCGTCATGCTGCCCCAGCACAGACCCCATTGAGTTGTCGAGTACTGTCAGGTATAATATCAGAGGTCTCCCCTCAACCGGTGGCATAAGAATGGGTGGTTCTTGGAGATACTCCTTGATTTTGTCAAAAGCGGCCTGACATTCATCATTCCAACGTACTACCTAATCTTTCTTCAGCAGCTTGAAGATTGGTTCACAAGTAGCAGTTAGATGCGAGATGAATCGAGCAATGTAATTTAGGCGTCCTAAAAAGCCTCTGACCTCCTTCTCTGTCTTAGGAACTGGCATCTCTTGAATGGCTTTAACCTTGGCAGGGTCCACTTGAATACCCTTGTCACTTACAACGAAGCCTAGCAATTTTCTAGATCTTACCCCGAAGGTGCACTTGTTCGGGTTCAATCTCAGTTTGTACAACTTCAGACGGTCAAACAATTTCTGCAGATGATCAAGGTGTTCTTCCTCAGTTTGGGACCTTGCAATCATGTCGTCAACATACACTTCTATCTCATGATGGATCATGTCATGAAATAAAGCAACCATGGCACGTTGGTAGGTTGCCCCAGCATTTCAGTCCAAAAGGCATGACCTTGTAGCAGAAGGTGCCCCACTGAGTAACAAAGGTAGTCTTTTCCATATCTTCAGGAGCCATCTTGATCTGATTATAACCTGAAAAACCATCCATGAAAGAAAACACCTTATGCTGAGCAGTATTGTCAACAAGGACATCAATGTGAGGTAGAGGGAAGTCATCCTTGGGGCTGGCCCTGTTCAGGTCCCTGTAGTCAACACACATTCTGACCTTTCCATCTTTCTTTGGTACTGGAACCACATTAGCAACCCACTGAGGGTAAGAAGTCACTACAAGAAACCCGGCATCAAACTGCTTTATAACCTCATCTTTGATCTTCTCAGACATCTCTGGACGCATACTGCGGACCTTTTGCTTAACCGGAGGGCAGTCTTCCTTAGTAGGCAAATGATGGACCACAATGTCGGTATCCAACCCAGGCATGTCTTCGTAGGACCAGGCAAAGATCTCCACATAATCATGTAACATCTGAACCAACCGTTGTTTTACGCTGAGCTCCAGATTGGCACCAATCTTGACCTCCTTTCTGTCTACCTCAGTACCCAGATTTATTGTTTCCACTGGCTCTTCATGTGGTTGAATTGCCCTCTCGTCCTGGAGTAACAGTCTTGCAAGCTCGCCAGGCACTTCGCAATCATCTTCACCTTCGTCTTCGGCTAAGTTGATCGGATTTTCGAAGTCATAACTGGCAGTAGCAGAGTCGTTACCAGTGAGATCCAGAGTGGATTGAAACTTGTATGAGTGAGTGTGTGTAAATACAGCTGTTTTGCAATATATAAAGAAAGGAAAGAAAGAAAAGGAGCATAAGATTTGAAATGCGAGAAAACGTCCAAGGTCTTTATTCATGATATATGAAATGACAATTAATATGCCCTCACAAATGAAGCCACGGTGCCCCGGGTAAGACACCGGGCCATAGAGTTTTAATTCATTGTTTATTACAAATAACAAAAACAAAGGAGTTTATTACTGCGTAACAAAAGTAACAGGAGTATGATCTTTAGCAGTCCAATTGGTCAATCCACCATCAGTCGTTGGGTAGATCCAGCTATCGAACTCTGATTCTTCCACCTCATCTTCATCCCCAATGGCATTCACTCCTGGATTGGTGATGAGCACAAGAGGTCTTCTGGTTCTAGCTTTGCGCACAGCCTTCTGAGCCTCTTTCTCAATTACGGCCCGGGCATCCTTCAGGGAAGCCATCTTCAAAGGAACATCCTCTTCAACCACTGTTTTTGTCGCTGCCAATGTTGGAGGTACCTCTTCAAAATGCTGAAAGGGGGTTTCAATAAACTCCCCGTCCATCTCAATATATCAGAAGGAATTCAAGTGACTAACCATATACTCCTCCTCTCCCTGCACAGTGACAATCTTCCCTCTGACGGGGTACTTGAGCTTCTGGTGTAGGGTAGAAGTCACTGCCCCATCTTTGTGAATCCAAGGTCGACCTAGTAAACAGGAATAAGATGGACGGATATCCATCACATAGAAAGTTGAGTCGAATACTTGAGAACCCACACGAATAGGAATGTCTACCTCTCCATGAACCATCCTCTTAGAGCCGTCAAAGGCCCTGACAATGATGTTGCTAGGTTTTAGTTCCAGACCTTCACAATCTAACCGGTCTAAGGCCTTTTTTGGTAACACATTCAGGGAAGAACCGGTGTCCACCAACACGTGCGCAAGAGTAGTGCCCCTGCATTCTATAGAGACATGCAGGGCATCGTTATGGTCCTTTCCCTTAGCAGTAAGGTCAGCATCCGAGAAACCCAAACCATTGTCAGCTGTCAAATTGGCTACGCAATCAGTAAACTGGACTGCAGATGTCTCTTGTGGCACATGGGCCGTCTTGAGAAATGAAATCAAGGCCTTAGCATGGGCCTCTGAGCACAGCAGCAAGGAGAGCATAGAGATCTTGGAGGGGGTATGCCCCAGCTGTTCCACAACATTAAAATCGCTCTTCTTGATTATCTTCAGAATTTCCTCCATCTCTTGTTGGGAGGCCTCAGCATTCACAGATTTTGGTGCCTCCATCCAGGCAGGCTCATCTTCGATCCCTTTGCCCCTAGCATTAGATGACTCGGCGGCAGGGGAAACAACTTGATCAGAAATGGGAACAGGTACACTTGCAGGTGTTATAGTGAGAGGTCTTCGAATGGTAGGTGGCGCAATGTCAGGCGAGAAGAGCCTGCCACTGCGGGTAACTTTGGCTGGACCAGTGATATTGCTGATGCTGGTACCAGTGTTGAACTCTTGCTTTATACCATGTACATATACATCTGCCCCATAGTGCCATGGGACAGCCTTATCAGATTCATAGGGGAGAGGCCCCGGAACAATAATAACAATGGGTGCGACAGTCATGATTTTAACTGGCTTCCTCGGGGGAGCCTTGATTGGATTATTGAAAATGGTAACCACAGATACTTCTTCCATAGGAACAAACGGAACAGCGGTCTTCTTGAAGAGAATTTCCTTGCTATCCATCAGGCTTTGGATGCCTAATTTCAACAACGGACAACCAGAAAGGGAAACAGCACAGAAAAGGCAACCTTCGCTACAACCCGGAAATAAACCGGCCAGCAGTAGGTTCCTCTTAACAGTCATCAGAGGAGTAGCTACATCATTCACAGAAACGGCATACACATCTTCATCAATGGCATTCACTCCATGCTGGGGCATAGGAGTAGTCACCACATTTGGCTTTTCAGGCGCCTCAAATTGTATCTCCTTTGCGTCAATAAGGTCTTGCACCTTATTCCTTAAGGCCCAGCAGTCATCAGTAGAGTGCCCCGGGCTATCGGAGTGATAAGCATAGCGGGCATTTGGATTGTACTTGGGAGAGGCAGTATTCACAACCTTTGGGGCCTCTCTGACAGTCACCAAGTTGGTGGATAGCAACTGCGGCAAGATTTGTGATAGGGTCATACTCAGACGGGTAAACTCTCTTCTGGGTCTTTCAGCCCTTTGTGGATTGGTTTGCCGAGGAGCGGCAGCAGGCTTAGCAATCATCACCGCGTTGACAGATTAGCGGCGTTCTGGTTTCTCTTGCCTCCTAGGCCCATATACAGCACTGGCCTCCTTCTTAAAGGGTTTCTTCTCAGCACTTGAAGATGCACCCTTCTGAATTTTACCGGACTTCATTCCAGCCTCTATCCTCTCCCCAGTCAGAATAAGATCAGTGAACTCTGCAGACGAATTACCGATAAGATGATTGAAAAATGGCCCAGATAGGGTTCCTAAAAACATATCTACCAGCTCACGGTCAGTTAACGGAGGTTGCACCCTGCCAGCCAGATCCCTCCACTTCTATGCATACTCTTTAAAACCTTCGCTTGATCCTAGCGACATACCCTAAAGTTGGGTACGTGTAGGAGCAAGGTCGGCATTATATGATACTGCTTGTAAAAAGCAGTAGCCAACTCCTCCCAGTTACGAACTTTGGTCCCATCCAGCTGATAGAACCATTCGAGATGAGTCCCTGAAAGACTCTCCTAGAAGAAGTGGATCCACAAGTTCTTGTCCACTGTGTACGGTTGAATCTTCCGCACATAAGATCTGAGGTGTAGCTTGGGACAAGACGCCCCGTCATACTTGGTGAAAGATGGTTCCTTAAACTTGTGAGGAATAATCACACCAGTAGACAAGCCCAAGTCTCCGAAATCCAGCCCGGGCACTTGTTGGATCTCCATTGCATTCAGTCTGTCTTCAAACTGCTTGTACCGGTCTTCAGCAGGAGGATACTGTTCCTCATTAAAGTCAGTCTCGTTGTCAGAGACTACCGGACTAGGACCTTTTCCCCCCTGGGAACTGCTCTTACCTACAGAAGAACCAGCTTCCTCATTCTGCAGAGTATTACCAAACCTACGGCCCGAGTTGAAAAGAACAGTTCTCTTCTTCTTCTTCTCCTTCTTCAGGAGCAAAGCCTTCAGCTCTTCTTGGCCTTGAGCCAAACCCGTGATCAGCTCCTGAAATTGCGCGTTCTGCGCCTGAAGGGCCTTGATAGACATCTTGGTTGATGATGAGTCAGGGTTCATGATGCTGAAATAAACAGCGAAGAACAGTAAGCAACCTGAAAAGAAGAATACCTGTTATGCACATGATGAATGGAATGCGTATGATTTATGTTTTCAAAGACAATCGGGAATCAACTTTGTAAACAAAAAGGAACACACTTCATTAGATTCAACTTTGAAACTTAAATTGTTCAACAGGTTGCCCTTAGGCGTTACATAAAATGGAAATACTGAAAAGGGAAATAAAACTGTAAAAGAACATCCAGAGCTCCTCATTGATCCCATGGTTTCCTCTTCTCAGTACGGATGTAGTCATTCAGAGCTCGCTCATTCTCCAACTGCTTTGTCAGCTTCTGGATCTTCAATTCCTGCTCATTGAACTTTTCTCGATACGAATCCCGTTCTTCTCGCAGTTGCGACCAAGACCTCTTTAATGTCTCATAATCAGTAGGTATCTGAGGAGGGAGGATAGTTGGAGGAGCCCCATCTTTGTCAGGATACTCAAGAATGACGGGTCTGACAGCTTCGTATGGCATACCTAACTTCTGAGCACGGATGCGAACCCATTTGTAGTAGGCTTCCATAGGTAGAGAAGTCTTTGGCCCCAACTCTTGTGGGTCAGCTTTGTGAACTCTGTCCCAAGCCTTGATGAACCTACGACGCAGCTCGTCACTATCCACCTGAAACTCAAAACTGATGTGAGGCACCAACATCTCATGAGGCCCTGCTCTTCTGGCCCTTCCAAACTGACGGAGCGCTAGACATGGATGGTAAGAGATTCCTCCTTGAGTACCAATCAAAGGAACATTAGGGTATTCTCCGCAACGGTCAATAACAGCTATCTCATCCAAACCTCTGAAAGTCCAAATGATGTCCTTATCGGTGAGAGACATTAACCTATGAGCCCAACCTCTTCCTTCTTGGTTCTTCAGCACGAACTTAGGGAGGTGCGAAATAAACCACCTCACCAACAAAGGGATACAACACCATAGAGTTCATCGTCTTCGGGTCGTACGAGCATAAAGTTGTTGCAGGATGTCAACCAAGAGAGTGGGCACAGGATTCTGAGACATGAAGATCTTTATGGCAGTGACATTGATGAAGTTGTCAGGATTAGGAAACAAGACTAGCCCATAGATTAAGAGAGCCAAGATGTCTTCATATGCCCTAAAATCCAAGTCATTCCAGAAACTGTTAGCTTTACCAACCAGAAACTTGGCCAAGAAACCCTTAACTCCGCTTCTAGTCACCTAGTTGTCCATTACTTCTTGATGGGTCAAGGGAAGAGCTGCAGCAACCTCCTCAAGCCTGAGGGTCTTTTCCCAACCAGTGTAAGGAGTCTGATCCAAGATAGGGATACCAAGCAAATCAGAGAACTCTTCCAGGGTAAGGACCAGCTGGAAGTCTTGAAAGGTGAAGCACTGGTACAGAGGGTCATAGAACTGGGTCAGGACACTCATCAACTGTTGATCCCGCTTTGCAGTGACTAAACTGAGAAGAGAACCATGCCTCTGGATGAAAGATGTGGTGTTTGGAATTCTTCTAACCAATTCTTCAAGTACCTCAGGTGGGTGAACAAAGTTGAACCGGATAGTATTCCTTCGCATAGGCATCATGATGTCCTACAAAACAGAGCAAAGGTGAAACCTTCTTGTCTTTGAAATGGTCAGTCCTTATGCAGGATGCATGCAATGCTCATGATGTTATGATGTTATGATAAAGCACACCACAAATATTTACAAAGGCAAACATGGTAAGGCATACAAGTCACACAAGACAAGCCCTTAAAGTTTAGGCCAGCATGAGGTCTAGGTATTACCCTCTTTCAGTTTGTTGGTTCATACCTGTCCTATCAAAAGTAACCGGGTTCTTAGAGGATCCCAATATCATTGACTACCCTCAATCGGTCATAACTCTAGCATCGCAATCTTTTCTTGCAGCCAGAACCATCACGAGAGTTTAGCCTCAATGGGCGTAGCATACTGCTACTGTTCTAATGGCCAAGTTATGTCATTTAAGGTTCTAAGGTCTGTTGGTGCTTAATGACTCCTCAGAAGACCCATATTCTCCTCGTTGCGACACAAGGGATATCGGTACAGACCAAGGTGCCACACCAACGTAGCCACTGCTTCACCCATGTCGGTCTACGCCGGACAGGTCCCTCACAGCTTATGCTACCTAAACAGGGTATCCCCAGATCCGGGTTAGGATCTATGTAACTCCGATGCAACCCACAATTTAAAGCAAACAAGTCAAAACAATTGAAAACACAGTTATGAACTATCCTAAGGTACACCTCACTTTATAATAATCCCCAGCAGAGTCGCCAGTTCTGTGATCGGTGGATCTGGAACTGACTGTTTAATGCTGGTTCGCGAAATGTCGCGGAAGCAAGAGTCGCCACCGTCTTTTATTTTCTCCAAATGGAAAGGACAAAAGCACAGAAAAATTCCTTATTGAGATTGCTCTCGGTTCGGGAGGTAGATTTATAGAAAGGGAAGGTGTTAGCACCCTTTCTATCCATGGTTATCCATGGGCTCTTAGATACTTGCTCATTTGTGTTTTCAAAAATGTTTGTTTGCTTTTCAGAGTGGGTTTGAAAAAGTTTCTTTGAAAGTTTCAGTTCGACTCTTGTATCAGTCCTCAAGAGTGTTTGAAAAGTTGTTTTTGAAATCTTTTT